>JAHFWL010000782.1:525000-1852034 GCA_021292165.1 Shinisaurus crocodilurus | reverse complement strand
GTTTAGGGCTTTAAATGTTAGCACCAGCACTTTGAATCGGGCCCGGAAGCAGACTGGCAGCCAGTGCAGATGAGAAAGCACTGGCACAATATGTTCTTTCTGCCAGTCCCAGTTAACAATCTCGCTGCCCTATTTTGGACCAGCTGAAGTTTCCGGACCATTTTCAAAGGCAGCCCCACGTATAACGCATTGCAGTAATCCAAATGAGAGGTTACCAGAGCATGGATAACTGTAGCTAGGCTATCTCTGTCCAGATAAGGACGTAGTTGGTATATCAGCCTAAGCTGATAATAGGTGCTCCGTGCCACCGAGTTCACCTGTGCCTCGAGTGACAGTTGTGGATCCAAGAGCACCCCCAAACTACGAACCTGATCCTTCAGGGGGAGTGCAACACCATCCAGATTTGGTTGAATATCACTTAGCCGGGCAGACGAACCACCCACTAACAGTACCTCCATCTTATCTGGATTGAGTCTCAGTTTATTAGCCCTCATCCAGTCCATTACCGTGCCCAGGCACTGATTCAGAACAGCCACTGCCTCACCTGGGTTAGATGAAAAGGAGAGATAGAGCTGGGTGTCATCTGCATATTGATGACACCTCAGCCCACACCTCCGGAAAACCTATCCCAGTGGTTTCATGTAGATGTTAAACAGCATGGGGGATAAAATAGAGCCCTGTGGCACCCCATGGCATAACTGCCAAGGGACAGACCAGTAATCCCCCAGTACCCTCCTGGAATCGGCCAGCCAAGTAGGATCGGAACCACTGGAGCGCAGTGCCTCCAACTCCCAACCCAGACAACCTATCCAGAAGGATACCATGGTCCATGGTATCGAGAGCCGCTGAGAGGTCCAAGAGAATCAACAGGGTGCACTCCCCCTGTCCCTCTCCCGGCAGAGGTCTCCCACAGGGCGACCAAGGCAGTTTCCGTTCCAAAACCAGGCCTGAATCCAGATTGAAATGGATCTAGATAGTCCGTTTCATCCAAGAGTGCCTGGAGTTGACCAGCAACCACCTGCTCAAGCACCTTGCCCAGGAATGGGATATTAGCTACCAGCCTGTAGTTATTAACATCATCCGGGTCCAGGTTAGGCTTTTTAAGAAGTGGCCTAATCACTGCCTCTTTCAAAGAGGCCGGCACCACTCCCTCTCTCAAGGAGGCATTTACAACCTCCTGGACCCAGCCGGCTATCCCCTCCTTATTTGATGTAATAAGCCATGACGGGCAAGGGTCAAGCACACAGGTGGTCAACCGGACTTGGCCAAGCACCTTGTCCGCATCCTCGGGCCTCAATAACTGAAATTCATCCAATAAAACCAGACCAGACGGTGCTCTGGACACCTTTACTAAAGGAGCTTGCACTAACTGTGGTGTCCAATTCATGACGAATTTGAGCGACTTTATCTTCAAAGTGCCATGCAAACTCATCACAGTGTGCTACTGAGGGTTCTTCATTTTCTCACTGGCCCAGAGTGTAAAAGGCCACAGACCACTCGGAAAAGCGCAGCTGGACGGCACTGAGAAGATGCCATGGTGATGGAAAGAATTCTCTCTTCTTCGCCACCCTCCCCGCCACAGAGTAGGCTCGATAATGAGCTCTAACCTGTGTTTGGTCAAATTCAGCACGAGTCTCCTCTACCTGTGTTCCAGCTGTCTTCCCTCTTGCTTCATTGCCCTCAGCTCTGGTGTGTACCAGGGAGTTGGCCAGGCTCTGCCCAGAGGGAGAGGGCGCTTGGGCGCAATTGTGTCAACCGCCCGGGTCATCTCTGCATTCCACAGAGCAACCTGGGCTTCAACAGGACACCAGCCATACAGGAAAATCCCCCAGAACCCTCTGGAATCCACCGGAATCCATTAAACCTCCGGGGGCGGACCATTTTAATAGGCCCCCCCACCCTTGCAGAGGGGAAAGGCTGCTGAAAGTCTAAACCTCAATAGGAAGTGATCTGACCATGACAGAGGAACAGATGTTAATTCCCCCACTTTCAGATCACCATCCTCCTGCTCAGTCGAGAAGACCAGATCAAGTGTATGTCCTCTTACATGCGTTGGGCCGATGATGTTGAGACAACCCCATGGTTGTCACGGATGCCATGAAGTCCTGAGCCGACCCGGACACAGCATTCTCGGCATGGAAGTTGAAGTCCCCCAGAACCATCATCCTAGGGGTCCTCAACACCAAGTCCGAGACCACCTCCGTCAGCTCAGGCAGGGAGTCTGCTGGGCAGCGGGGTGGGCGGTACACCAGCAGAATCCCCAGTCTGGCCCGAGTACCCAACACAAGATACAGACACTCGAGACCTGCACTTGAATGAACAGGAAGCCCAGAGAGGGAGATAGAATTCCTATAGACCACAGCAACACCCCCTCACCGACCCTCAAGTCGATGCTGGTGCTGCACCGAGTACCCAGTAGGGCACAGCTGGGAGAGAGTAACCCCACCCAGTTCCCCCACTCAGGTCTCAGTAATACATACCAGGCCAACCCCCTCATCCACAATCAAATCATGGATGAGGGAGATTTTATTTTGGACCGACCTGGCATTAAACAGCAGCAGCACCAGACCCGAGGGCAAGCTGGTAAGGCTACCAGGAGCCATCTGGTTGGGGGAAGAACCAGAAGAGGGGATAGCCATAAGGTGTCTAGCCCCCTTTCTCCTCACCTGGCTCGTTAATCCCCTAACGCCATACCTCCCCCTACCCGTGACGACAGTAATAGGGGCACCCCTTCCTCCCCCTGAGTCACAAAGTACATTTCCCAGGCACATATTAAAATTATAAAAATATAAAATATAAAACAGTATAAAATAGAGAACAGCAGCTGACCAGGAGCAAGCGGAACTCTGCCCTTGCTCCTTTTTCCTCCTGGCAGCCGTAAGTGCTTCAAAGGAAATCTCTAGCTTCCAGTAGCCCATAATCTTTACTTCCTAAGAATGTCTCTAGGTGTACATGGGCCCCAGAGGCATTCTGAGGAATAGATGGCAGGTGGATGGAGGCCAGCGCTTCACTCTGAGGTACTCCTGGCCACCCTATATTTTTGCTTTAAAAAAAAAATCAAACCCACAGATACCACCAGGGCACTTTGCGGGCACAGGGGGAGGTGGCTGCAGTTGTTTGTGCAGGCACCGTGTTGCCTACCCCTGTTCTACAGGAAAGGGAAAATATGAACAAATGGCATCATTGGAATAAAACTTAACGGAACAATTAAAAAGAAATGGTTGAAACCATGAAAAAATAATACTTGTAATATCAAGAGAAGTAAGAGAAAGATTATTAAAACCATGACAAAACAGTACTTGAAAACTTAGGAGAAGAGAAGAAAAGTGTTTGACAGTACGACAGCCAAATAAAGATCTAAAGAAGTTCAGAAAACCACCCCTTAGAATTTATTTAATATGTCAACTGAAAATCTGAGTTACAGCAGTCTCAGTTGAATAAAAAAGAGGTAATGCAGACTGGAAAGTATTAAGAATGAATAAAAGTGCTCCACAATTGGTAGAGAGAAAGAAGAAAGTCATTGGGAGAGGAAGTTATTATTCTTATTGGGAGAGAACAATGCATTCAAGAACTTTAGAAGAAGAGAGGGTGATAGATAATGAAGGATCCTTTTTTAAAAAAGGATAACAATGGCAGACTTAAAAGAAAAAGGGAAAGAAGCACATCACCCCTGGTGACTCAAACCAATCATATCTTACACATCAGCAGGTTGGCTTATGGGAAATCAATGGGGGGGAATGTATTCGAATAATAGGTTTCTATTTGTCATGCTAATGAAGTAACAGGAAGGCTATTTAATTCTCACCCTTGTGGACTATTCTTCCAGGAACAGTGACATTCCTTTAGAGCAGGGGTGGGCAATACAGAACCTATGGGCCACATGAAACCCCCCTGGAGGGGAATGTGCCCCCTGCCAGCCCCAGCATCGCTGCTGCTGAATTGCCGGTGAATTTTGGTAGTGCAGTGGTGACAGCAAAAAAAATTCACCACTATTTTGCCATTATCACAAAATTGTTGCCAAACTTTGGTGGCAATTTGGCAGTGGAAATTTTGTCAGCAGGGTGTATGTGGTGCCTGGTGGGTTCTGGGAGTCAGAATTGACCCCTGGACCCTCAGAAGTTGCCCACCCCTGCTTTAGAGCAATTCAAAGACACAGAGGGCCAAGCTAGACACATTAAATGCAACCATAATATGTGGGGTGGGTTTTTAAATATTTTCCAATATAAATTGTCCTGAAGTTCCTATTACTCCTGGGAGGGAAACTGCCATCAGCAACAGTGGAAGTTGCACAGGAATGTAGCACAAGGAGAAAGAGTTAAAAAAATCCTTGCGTGCCATGGTCCCAATTCTAATCAGGAAAGATCAGATACAGTGAATGGAGTCACACATTTAAAGTTTTATTTACTTTGGCCCTGATCATTGATTGATCAGATGGAAAGAAGAGTTAAACTTGTTGTCATGATGGCATAAAAAACATATGTATGTTTTAGGCTGAGTGCCTTTCTGGTTCAGTAAAACAGAGTTTATCCTTTTTAAATGGAAGTTAGCAGCCCAATGTACTTAAGGGCGCAATCCTTAAGTCGGCCCTCCTGGAGTTGAGGGTGTGATTAAGTTGGGGTGCAAATCTATGCATGTTTAGACAGAAATAAGTCCTACAACTCCCAGCATTCCCCAAGCAGCTGGGGGATGATCCGAGTTGTAGGACTTATATTGGTCTAAACATGCATAGGATCGCGCCCTAAGTATCACACCCTCAGCTTCAGGAGTGCAGACTTCAGTTGTTCAAGGTGTTACAGAAGAAAGGATTTCAAAAATTGCTGGTGTGCACATGGAACATTGCAACAAGTACTGTGTGTCATAGTTGAAACTATTAAAATATTGACAATTTTTGGTGTATTAGCAATAGTAATAATTACAGATTGATTTAATGCTTTGAAGTAATTTGCATACTACAAATAGCACATAGTTCTTTTTTTGTTTCTGAACCATGTCTTAACCCATTTTGAAAATTGCATTGCTAATTATGAATTAGAACATCTATTTATTTCTATCTGTTGAAATATTTTTTCTTGTTAAGAGAAATTAATTGATGAAGTTGCAGTTAGGGTTTTTTTTCACAGCAATCAGCAACCTGTAGAGCCTTTCATTCAAGACATAATACAATTCACATTATAGTACTGTTGTTGGGGAATGTTACTGTAGGGATTAGTAATATGTATTACTTCTTATAAAATAAAATAATGTTAAAAAGAACCTTTAAAGAAATAATCCTTTGGGGAGAAAATTAAATATTAAATTGTAAAAATATATATCGGACACTTAGTTCTAATAAGTCTAATTTCATGTTTCCTACAATCATATTGTTATCCAGTTTGGTTATTAATGGCATTTTGTATTTATAGACTACCACTTACATACTGTCTTTTCATGAATGACATTTCTATTCATTTTAAATGAATACACCAACTGCAAACATGAATAAATGTTCCTAATTAACTGGTAACTAGAGCATTGAGTTCTTTGGTTTAGAACAATGATTTGTTAGGTAAATATGACTCTGGATTCATTCAGTTATTAAACATTCAGCAATTCCTTTCATGCAAAGGTTTGAATAACACAGCATTGTTCAATAGAGCACACAGAAATTAAAAAAATAGAGCTAGTATTACATTTCTACACCAAAAACATTTTTTTACTCACCCAAGTACACTTAAAACTTCAGTGTTTATGTCTGATAATCAATGTAGTGCATTATTAAATGTCTGTAATCAGATTACCAAAAAGAATTTTAACAGTAAATACAGTTTTAAAAAAACAAAACAACACTAAATTGCATTATTTACCTACCTTATAACAGTTTATGTTCTAAGCTACATAAGTGTATGAAGTGCTCAAGTTTTACATATTACAATAAGTACTGAACCACTTATTGCAGGAAGGATTTTAAAATGAAAAAAAATGCATTTAGATATACAATTCGCACTTATGGTTAACCACCTAAATATTGTTTTGTATTGTAAACTGCTTTGGGATATATATTATAAAGAAAAGAATAAATGTCTTTAATAATAATAATGCAATTCTTGCTTAATGTCATTAGGACATGAGAAGACCTATTTAGTCCAGCTTTTTGTTCCCACTGTGGCTAAACAGAAGTCCTACTGGATCTGGCCCTTTTGTCTCCTGGGCATGGATGGCAGCAAATTAGTCTCCACCCTGGCCCATTTTTCATGTTCCACCCCCAACCAACTAGCACAGAACAGGCTGGCCAAGTGGCAGGGCATACAGGGGAGCAATGCGGTCACACAATTAGCCCATAGATTGACCACTGGCACCTGTGTGAAAACCCTATTTGCTCTTCCCTCCATCCTCCATATTTGACACAAACTGACTCTTTCTTTCTTTCTTTCTTTCTTTGCTGCTTGCTCCCTCAAAAATGGGAGCTATTGACCACTAGAGTGGGGATTATAGTGTAGTATAGCAATGGAGGTTATTGTTATTACGGCATCCTGCAAATGCATGGCCATTGACCCATATAGTTTGGATCATTAAAAGTGCAATCATATGCATGTTTACACAGAAAAAAGGCCTACAACTCTCAGCATGTCCCAGCCATCCACAGCTGGCTGGGGAATGCTGGGAGCTGTAGCACTTTTCTCTGTCTAAACATGCATAGGATTGTGTCCTATGGTATTTAGGACCCAACTTGCTTTAGGCCGCAATCCTAGACATATTTACCTGGGAGGAAGCCTCATTGACAACAACAGGACAATTCTGAGTAGACATGTATTGGATTGCACTGTTAATAAATTAAAAGTAACGCCTTGAAATGGGCCTCAGAACGCTACAGCTAACCTGTGAAGATGCTGGAACACTGGTATAATATACAACACATCATGTCAGGAAGTGGGCTACTGTGTTTTGTCCTAGCAAAATTTTCCAAAATGTTTTCAGGGCCAATTAATTTCGCATAGACCTTGTTGCTGTATTCAAATACTAAAAAGTATGAAGGCATGTATGATGATTACTAGACCTAATTGTGAAATATTAGTCTCAACATCCATACTAAATGCAGTTGATGAGAAATATTCCTAGACTTAGCTGCTGTCTGAAGGTCCAGGCACAGAAGTTGACCTAAGAACACAGCTGTGAGACTGAGCAACTGCCAACAGAAGTGTATTGGTGTATTCATTCTGTTTAGGCCATTTGGCCTGTTGACTCCTGGTTTCCTTTTCAGACATGAATGTGTCAGGAAATCTTGTGGAGACTCTGCTTTAGTGTGCTGAAAAAAGACTTCTTCATTCGAATGTGAATGAGGAAATCAAGTAACCATAGTTTTAAATATATATATATATATATATATATATATATATTTGAACTCCTAAGGTTTTGACAAAGTATTGCTAAATTAGGTTTGTAGTGTGCAATGTAATGCTGCCCTTCTGTAGTATAGGAAGTATGCATAAAATATTGGAGAAAAATGTAAATTTGCTTTTGATAAAATTCAACAGTTTTCCAGCACATATTTATTTATTTCATTATTTATTATATTTATACCCCACCTTTTTCCTCTCTCTCTCTCTCTCTCTCTCTCTCTCTCTCTCTCTCTCTATATATATATATATATATAATTTTTACAGATAATAACAATAAAATGTTACTGCTTGGCTCACTATAGTAGCAAAAGCTGATGTCACTTGGAAAATATGGCCGAAAGAAGCTTTTCCAGCATAAACTCTGTATTATAAGTAGACCTGGAGCTTTGGCCCTATTGTCTTATATCTTTATTTTTGAGACAAACTGAATAGCCAAGGAGAGCTATTTATTTATTTAATTTTTAAAAAATTCAAAGAGCTTATTTGCTCTGTTTATTTCATTCTGTGGGGCTGCTTATGCACATATCCACCAATGCTTATGTGACACTTAAAAAAAAGAACCACACATATACACACACACACCAGTGCAAGCCTTCGCCTTCCTTTTACTAGTGCACCACCGTTTAGGAATATTTACATTTATTTTTTAAAGTTTCCCATCAGAACCACATTGAGAGGACCAAAAGCTAATTTCTGTCAGAAGTAGTCAATTTCAGTCTTCCATTGACTTATACTGGAGTAGGGAAAGCAGTTGCAATTATGCTTGGGTGGGGTGAAGTTTTCTCCCTGAGGCAACCCTTCTCCTGCTATCCATGACATTTGTACAGTTATCAGGCTAACACTGCTGGATTACGGCTAGTGATAAGGGGCAGTGTGTGTGTGTGTGTGTGGGGGGGTAGTTTCCATTGTTCCACAGAAGTAACGGTTAGTCACACAGCCTTTGGATACTTATGCAGACTTTGGCAGTATATTCCTTGCAATTGCTCCTGCCATCCACCTGGAGCCGCTCTGATGCAGCAGAACTCAGATACTGATGTTAACCTACTTCGCGCGCGCGTGTGTGTGTGTGTGTGTGTGTAGGAGTGCAGTTAGAGTAGGGCTCTCCAACCTTGGGTCCCCAGATGTTGCTGGACTACAGCTCCCAGAATCCCTTGCCATTAGCCATGCTGGCTGGGTATGCTGGGAGCTGTAGGCCAGCAACATCTGGGGACCCAAGGGTTGGAGAGCCCTGAGTTAGAGGAATGACTTTACTAGGGCCACTGGAGAGAGGAAAAGGGGATAATTGGATTCAGGTTGTAGCAATGTAGATTTAGGCTGAATATCTGAAAATATTTCCTTGCTGTCAAGATCATGGGGCAGTGAACCAAGCTGCCTAGAAAGGCTGAAAAATGTCCTTTGCTGGAGGTGTTATTTTAGAGGATTTTGGAAAAATGGCTACATTTATATTCCATCTTTATTCCAAGGGTCTCAAGATGGCACACATGACTCCCCCTGCCCTCCATATCTTCACTACAACCCTGTGAGATAGGTTAGGCTGAGTAATAATGACTGGCCCAAGATAACACCGTGAGTTCTGTGAATGAGTGTGGATTTGAGCCTTGGTCCCCCAGTCTAGTCTGACATTCTGACCACTGTAACATACATTACGCACCATAACACTGGTTATGGAATAAGCATCGTGATGGAAAAAAACATTTCTGATACATTCTGATATTCTGTAAATTTGATCTCTCTAGATTAAAAACTGGTCACAAAATGCCCTGAGAACAGGCTGACATAATTACATTCCAGGAAAGAGCAAAACATGTTCCAATGTGTAAATACAATCTGTCTCCAGAAAGCTAGCAAGACATGGTTGAGTTGAATGCCCTCTAGTGGAGGAATCTCATTGATTCACATTGGATTTCATAGATTTCATAGAGCTGGAAGGAGCCTACAAGGCTATAGAGTCCAACCCCCTGCTCAATGCAAGAAACTAGAGGAGGGGTCTCCCATCCAAGTAACAACCAGGCTTGACCCTGCTTAGCTTTCCACACTCAGACAAGCTGAGCCAGCGTAAGCCACAGGCTGTATATATTTTGTGGGGGTAACTGGTCCTCCCCATCATTACAGCCTCACTTGGGAAGAACTCCTGCTTTGTACTAATGCTATTTCACTGTCTTTAGTTTTACAAAGACCCAGAGATGGCTTTTTCTGTTACCCTGTCTCATACCAGTTTGGAGTAGTGCCCCGGTCTGCAAATGTTTGCACACCACAGTAGGCTGTATATAGATTGATCTCTGATTTGGAACAGCTATTTCGTGCTGGGTTGAGAATGTGGGGAAGAAGGCAGAATAAATCTAGAAGACGGACTCAAGCTCAGCAAGCTTAAAAAACACAGCTTTATACAGAAAACGCTAAATCATTTATCTATGCAGATCAATAACAGTTTGTGTATTATTCAGTCCAGTCCTCACCCTTTTTAAAGCAAGCAGCAAAGGCTAAATGCAGTGGCCCCTAGTAAGGAATAACAGTGGGTTTCTTGTAGAGTTAATTTGAACTCAGGGATAGAAAATGAGCAAACCTAAAATTCAACAATGTCAACTCACAAGAAACATTATACTTCTGACTCCTCTTAATCTTAATGAAAAGACCAGATTTCTTTCTTTCTGTTGTGCTGCAGTTGAGGGATGGATGCAGGGTAGGATGTTGGTGGTGGATTCTCATGGGAAAGGGATCAGTAGAAGCATCCTCTTCTCATGCTCTATGCTTCGCTGTTTATTATAATCTGATTATTATGACCCTATTCAAGTGCAGTGTACATGGATCTCGAGGAATGAGGTAGAAATTGGCAATCAGGAATATGTTTAAATGTTTCACAAGTGGTTATTAAGTGTGTTGCCTGTTGTGTTGAAGTTCTGAACAGTCACTACTCAAATAAAGTGAGAGTTGTGCTTCGAAGATATAAAGTGCCGGAGTCAAATTGGACTGTGAACACTGGATGTCCATAATTAGTAACTGGAACATTCTGAAAAAGTAACTGGATAAGTAAATAATTAGTAACTGGAACATTCTGAAAAAGAAATAACTGAATGGATGGGGGGGAAATATTTGAAATTAAGAACTATTCTATCTCAACATGGTTTAAGGAGACTGAGGGGAGATATGATCGCACTCTTCCAGTATTTGAAGGGATGTCACACAGAGGAGGGCAAAGATCTCTTCTCGGTCATCCCAGTTTGCAGGACACGGAATAATGGGCTCAAGTTACAGGAACCTAGATTCCACCTAAACATCAGGAAAAATTTCCTGACTGTCAGAGCAATAAGACAATGGAATCAACTACCTAGGGAGGTGGTGGGCTCTCCCACTCTGGAGGCATTCAAGGTGCAGCTGGACAGACATCTGTCAGAGATGCTTTGACCTAGATTCCTGCATTGAGCAGGGGGTTGGACTCGATGGCCTTGTGGGCCCCTTCCAACTCTACTTTTCTATGATTCTATGATTCTATAGAAAAATGTCATCATAAATGATGGGATCATATACAATGTGTATGTGTTCAAGATGTGAAGGTCTGGAAAAAAAACAGAAAAAAATGGGGAGGGGGAGAGAAAAACCCTCCCACAACCCTGCTTTTCGCAGGGATTTTTGGAAAATTTGAAAAAAACAAACATGTTTTTTCTTAATTCCTCCCCACCCTTTTTTCTAGAGTTTTCCTTCCCAGGCCTTCACATCTTGTGTGTATATGTTTGTGTGCATGTACACACACACAGAGGGAAGGAAGGCTCCTACATTAAATATATCTGAGCATCTTTTTTTCCGTGTTATTGAAATGCAGGTTACAATTTGTGTATCTGTATTTAGAAAATAGCTTTTGATATATATTAGTTTATAATTTATTTATTTATTTATAGTTTATTACCTTTATTTCATAGATATAGAGTTGGAAGGAGCCTACAAGGCTATGGAGTCCAACCCCCTGCTCAGTGGAGGAAACTAGAGGAGGGGTCTCCCATCCAAGTAATAACCAGGCCTGACCCTGCTTAGCTTTCCACGCTCAGACAAGCTGAGCCAGCGTGAGCCACAGGCCTGTATGTATGTATGCATGTAGCCAAACCCTACATGGTTTGGGTCCGGGTTACCTGCATGATCGCCTTCTCCCGTACAATCCGCCCCGCACACTTAGGTCCTCTGGGAGGAATTACTCCAGTCAGCCAAGACTAGGCTGGCGGGTACTACCCAGAGGACCTTCTCTTCTGTTGCTCCCAGACTGTGGAATGGCTTGTCGGAGGAGACTCGTCAACTAGATAGTCTCTTGGCTTTTAAAAAGGCCATAAAGACTGACCTCTTCCGACAGGCCTACCCAGTGGAATTTTAAGAGTTTTTAGGATACTTTTAAAGGTTTTTAAGAATATTTTAAGAATATTTACTATGTTTTTAACTAGTTATGTATTTTATATTAATGGTTGTTCCCCGCCTCGATCTGAGTGGCGAGGCGGATAAGAAATAAATAATAATAACAACAACTATGCTGGCTCAGCTTGCCTGAGTGTGGAAAGCTAAGCAGGGTCAAGCCTGGTTATTACTTGGATGGGAGACCCCTCCTCTAGTTTCCTACATTGAGCAGGGGGTTGGACTCCATAGCCTTGTAGGCTCCTTCCAACTCTATGATCTATGAAATCTATGAAACAACTACTATTATTATTATTATTATTATTATTAAAGATTTGTGGCAGGCTTAGTTATAACCCAGTGGTAGAACTCATGTATACATGCATGAGTCCCAGGTTCCAGGTTCAATCCCTGGCATCTCCAGTTACAGGGATGTCAGAGCTGGAGGCTTTGGGGAGTCCGTGCTAGTCAGAGTAGATAATGCTGGGCTATATGACCTATAATCTGACATAATGTGATATAAGGCCCAGAAGCTTCTTATGTTCAACAGCAGCAAGAGATGAAAATACTTCCTTACTATGTTAAAGAATGTGTGGGATATTTTATAATATCAGCATGCTACTGAAGTGTTCCCATTATTTCAAAAATGACTTTAGTTTTATTTTGCATCAGTGCTGAACCCATTTCTCTATGAGGTACATCTTCATTTTCTCGGCAAGCATGCACTTGCTGCTCCACTGCATGATTCCTCTGTCTCAGAGACACAATCATAATAAGAATACCCATAATAACAATACCCTATAATCCTGGTCAACTATTAATTAACAGGGGCCATTTTCTGAACTGAGCCAGGGCTGAAGTGTCAGCTACTTTGGCTCTGCTGATTGACTGGTTCACCAATATGATGCTCAAACAAGCCAAAGACACGGAGAAATTTTAAAACAACAAATAAACTAAAAACACAGGATCAGACTAGACAATACATGAAAAACGTGTTTGTACTATACATACTTTTAAAAAAGAAATAACAGCAGCTATTAATCAGGACAACTTCTGTTTGCACTGTAGGGAGTAGGGGTTGAAGAGCCCTTTGTGCTTCAGCTTGGGTGAAGTTGTGTATGTTTGGGTGTGCCCTTGGGTCTAAGAGGATAATGCTGCAGGCCAGATGAAAAGCCTTTGAGGGACAAATTTATTGTCTTCCTGTGCCCTCAGTTGCCTATGCTCTACCCTGTGGGAAAGCATATTTCCTAGTATATAAGCTACTACCACATAGCATCATGTAAACAAACAAAAACAGTTTGGGGGTATTGCTTGCACTAAAGGAGCTTCATATTTCTACCTTTCTCAGGTAGCAGCATTGGACACATTTGGCACTTTCTGTACAGGTTGTGAATATCTTGATTTTAGTAGAGAAAAGCTGGCATACCTTATAGCATCTGGTGTGAAACTAAACGTGTAGCCTAACAGTCTGCTTAAAATTTTCTGTTTATAAAATATGTAAATATGTGAGCTTTGAAAATATAAATTTTAACCAAGAGAGCCTTTGGTGAGTGTATCATGCAAAAACTGTAACCTAATATAAATCTAAGTTATCTATCAAAATAGAGAATTTTCTATCAAATTAGGGAGAACTAGAAGTTTCATCACATTTTATATTTGAGTTTGGTTAGAGGATGCAATTTGGTATCTCTCTACTTGCTCCCAGTGTTTTCATGCTGTTCTGTGTTTCTCATGGTTATAACAACAAACAGCCGCACAGAGCTATAAGCGGCTTGAGCCATGCATTTCACCATGCACCATGCAACCCACCATGTGGGTTTTACAGATAAACTGTGAGGTTACTTTGGAGATAATAGTGATTACCTCTACTACAAATGTATTAACAGCTGCCTGCAATATTTGTTGTGTTTCATTTATTTTTAAAGTAGTTATATATGTAGCCCCTATCTTGCTTTTAACTTACTAAAGTAAAGGGGAAATTTATTATAGTAGTTTAGGATTAATTACATTTATTTTATTGATCACATAATTATAGTTCTTAAAATACTAATATTCCAAGTAATTCTGTTGAAAAAAATGACATGCTGATGACAAAATATCACTTACAACAGTAATTAAGAATTTTAAGTGTTTGTGATATTACATTAATACCTAGTAGAAAACTGGTCTAGATGAAAGTTGTAGTAAACACACACACACACACACACACACACACACACAGAGGGTTGTAGGTAGGATTTGTGTTCTAGTACACTGCACTCAGTTGCACAAACTTATCTTTTTAGGGTCAAAGAAGAACAAAAACCACAAGTGACACAGTAAGTAATAAATCTTAAAAGTGCAGTGGGCTTGACTTCTCTACCTTTGCCATATTCTGCTTTCTGCACCTTTGATGGTATTAAGTTTAACTAATATCTGAGAGGCTGCAGTTAGTCATCTGCTTTCTGATTGGCTTGTAAGAGCTGCCTGCAGCTTCTTACTTCATCCACATTTTAGTTGGATGTAGTTTCTTGCTACCTGCTTGTGGACTATCTTAAGTGTAAAACTTTATTTCCCTTACATCCTAATAGTGGCTGACTTAATTGCAGTGAACATTCCCATTGGCTGTATCTTTTCTGCCTTTATATGACTATTATTATTGGGTAAGAAAACATTTATACTAGTGTGATTTTATTTGGTTATTCAGTCACATTATTTGCTTATTTAAACAGGTGGTTTCCCTTTAGTGGGATCACTGAGCTGGTAAATAACGTTCTTCAGCCACAGCAAAAACAACAAAATGAAAAGGAGTCCCAGACGTAAGTAAGATGCAATCTGTAGACTAAGTATTTCTATAGCATTAAAACATACCAAAGAGTATGTTTAAATAATAAATAATATCTTTAAAAGAACATTTTACAAATTGAGGTTGCAATCTTATGCACACTTACTGGGCAGTAAGTGCAACTCAGTGTGATTTATTGCTCAGTTAACACATATAGGACTAGCTGTATAACTCATGTTGCTTTTTAAGCTTCCGTTGGCAAAGGGAAATTGAATCAGGTTTCCAGTTTGGTTAGTAGGAGTGCTTCCTGTTCTACATCAGACCAGTTCCCCTCATGAAGTTCTTGCTCAGAACTCCTCAAAGTTAAGATGATTGATATGTACGAAGAGCTTAAATTTTAAGACCAGTAATGTGGATTCCCAAGATATTTATATACAAATAATATTTACCTACATCATCACTGTATCATTCCTTTACAATATCTGTCGTTGCAAGGCTTTGACAGATATTGTCTTTGTTTATTGCTGTCATGCATAGATGGATTTCTCTTGAGGAGAACCATATGAAAAAAGAACTCATATTTTAATTTAAAATGCAATGGTTGTGACAGAAATGGCAAAGCTAGAAGACTCAGACTTAAATTTAATCTAGCATTAGGGAGTTATATAGATACAAGATTATTACGGTATTATTTTTTTAAAGAACAGGCCATATAGGGATATGTCTTGAGGGTTATGTTTAAGGTTATTTAAATGGCTCTCAAATGAGTGGGATTTAAAATTATATTTAGGGATTAATCTCTTATGGTTATGTCAACATATTAACTGTTCTGAAACAATATATAAATTACTTCGATGCTAGCAATATAATGGCTAAAGAGAAGTGGGACAAAATGTTCACCCCGTCAAACACCTCTACCAGTGCATGTGACTTGTCCTCAGGTTCTTCCTGAACATAGTTGGTCATATTACTACTTTGGAAACAGAACTTATTACTGGTCTATTGTATATTGTATTAATATATGTAATTGTTCTCCTGAACAATGTGTTCCAAACACAGGTATACAGTTCTAGAAATCTCTGTGGCTTTATAGTAAGGTCTTGCAGAACACATGCAAATGCTGGTTAGGATTTGAATCTCAAGCCTGGTTTTTATCTCTATGGAAACACTCAATCTATATTTATATAAACATAGGAAAATAGAGTTATATAAGGATTGTGACAGTATTGCATACCAAGAATATATCATGCTTATACAAAGAATAACAATTGGGTTTTCCAACTTGATTATTGTCTTTAGAGAAATTTGTAAAATTAAAAATCCAGCCTATGGTCCAGAGCCATATGTGCATATAGTGCTTTTATTGTTGGCTGAGGCAGATAGATCTTCGTGAGTGTACTGGAACTTTTATTTGGTAGGCAATGGCGAAGCGTCTCACTACCCCCCCAATTTAATATTACTGATTTCACTCAAACTGCATTTTTTTGAAAGCCCATAACATTTTTCCATGAAGTTTTAAATATTGCATTTATATGTGGACTTTACAGAAAAGTCCACATACAAATGCATTGTGAAAGAGAATTCACAATGTTAATGAGTATGCACTTGTATTTTTGATCCCCCCCCGTATAATTGAACTATTATGATTTCTCTGATAACTTAGGCTATAATTTTAGTGACAATCCAGATATGAGATAGTGATTTATGGTTAAGTTTTATTTCTTTAGGTCATTCTTTATGTTAAAAAATAACTTTACAAAACAGCCCAGTGTGCCTGGGATTGGATATACCACCAATTTCCACCATAACTATATGATACTACACATGATCCTGTGCACCAGGCCTGTGGCTTATGCTGGCTCAGCTTGTCTGAGCGTGGAAAGCTAAGCAGGGTCAAGCCTGGTTATTACTTGGATGGGAGACCCCTCCTCTAGTTTCCTGCATTGAGCAGGGGGTTGGACTCGATAGCCTTGTAGGCTCCTTCCAACTCTATGATCTATGAAATCTATGATATTTAAGAGATATTAAATCAGAGTTATAGACAAATATATCCTTGCATGTGTGTAAGTTCAGGTTGTCAAAACTGTGCAAAATTAAAATATTCCTATGAAAATAAATAATCCTGCATAAGGTTAATGGGGGGGGGTAGGGTGTCATTAATAGCTCAGTGATCTGAGTCTGAATTCTTTCTTTAAAAAAAAGCATTTTATGAGTGTCTGGTATTTCTAGCTTGTCTACTGAAATCACAGTTCGAAGCAACTAAGAATTTCCACTGAAATCAGTCTTAATGCTACATGAATTGATCGTGGTGTTACTAAATGCACAATCTTATCTGTTATTGTGGTAAGAATATTTAAACAACTAAAAGCTGAATCTAGCATCAGTTGGTATGATGTAAACAGGTTTATGTCACTGGAGTTAAAATGCATGCTAGGAAAATGTGGCTCTAGTTTCAATGGGCAGTAGCACTAATGTAAATTATGTTGCGCTAGCATAAGCAACCTCTAGCACAATGCTAATAGTGTTCATTGGAGCAACAGATTTCCCGGGAAAACTCATCATGCCAGATATTGGCATTGCACTAGAGCAGTGTTCTCTGGCTGGGGCATGCTGGGAGTTGTTGGCCAAAAACATCTGGGGACCCAAGGTTGGAGAACACTGCACTAGAGGTCACTTATGTTAAGGCAGCTTAATTTACATAAATGTTAGTGTCAATTTGTATACTGTCCTTTGTCTCTTCACCTCTATCTGGCAGTCTGCTGCTAAAATCATTCATCTCTCTCATCACTCTGACCACATGATGCTCCTCCATAAATCCCTACACTAGCTTCCTGTCCACGTCTGCATCCTGTGTAAGAATTGCATCCTTACCTTTAAAACCTTCCATGATTTTGAACCACCTTATCTCTCTGGTCTTATATCCCAATACATCCTTGTCTATGACCTTTGCTCGTCTAGCTACACCATGCACAACTATTCAAAGGCCTCCTACTTCCTCAAACAACTCTGTCCTTTCTCCCTTGCTGCTTCTTATGCCAAGGACTGCCTCCTAGAACACCTCCATGAGTCCTTCTCTCTTACTTCCTCCAAATTGCTCCTCAAAATCCACCTTTTCTGTGACACCTCTAGCCCCCGTACCCTACTATAATTAAGCTTGTATGCCTAAGTGAAATATATCGATATTGTTATCCTCTTTTTCCCTGCCTCCATTTCTTTCACCTTCCTCTTTCTCACTTATGTTGATTTATATTGTAAGCTCCTCAGGACAGGGCCTGTACCATCATATTTTGTAAGGTGCCATTCACATAGATGCTTATATAAATAAATAATCATATTACATGTTGAATGGGGGTTTATGTTTATTTGTAATCTACAGATAAATTGTGGAATATACATGAATGTTCAAAGAATTCAACACCAATGCTGGGTTCATAAACCCCCATTAAATAAGTCACAGTGGCTTATTTTGATCATGTGAACTGGCACAATGTCTCAACTAGTGACTCAATTGACTTCCTTCATTGGACAGGCATGGAAGTTAACAAGGGATACCTTTAAAAGTGTTGAAAAATAATGCTATTTGAAATAGATGACAATATTTGAATAATTTTGGGCGCAATCCTATTGATTGCACTCTCAATACCCATAAGCCTGTGAACTTGGAGGCTTACGAACATCCAGTGCAGAGCAGGAGGAGCGGCAGAGGCAATCTCTGCCTCCTCGCTCCTCCTGTTCTGAAATTGAGCTAGACGGCCGTTTTCAGCCGTCTATCTGCGGCGCTTCAGAGGGGGAGGGAAGGAGGCTGGAGCACTGGTGGCCCCAGTCTCCTCCCCACCCCCTGCATTCCCCCTTTACCACCTCTCTGAAGTCGATTTTACAACCTCCGAGAGGCAGCTGGTGCAGTTCACTGGCTGCAGGGGGGGAGGGGGATTGGAGCACAGATCCCTAGCTCCGAGGTTGGAGCTCTGTTTCCGACCTCGGATCTGGGAATCTGAAGTATCCTATGGCCCCCTAGACACTGACTAGGGGCCATAGGCTCGCTCTCTTAATAAGTAATAATTTACAGAAGGAGGGAGTTAATTTTCCAAACAGTTATAATGCTTTTGAGGGAAGCAATAGATAGCTTAATTTAGGGCACAGAAGTGGACTGTTACACAGATTTGTCTATTTTTGAAGTGTGCTGAACATTTTTGAAGATGTGGTCTTGATTTCATTTTTAACAGCACAGATAAGACTGTGTAGGTCTATATTCCAAAGGAATAACAGGCGTCACTATGTGACCCACTTTAACCTGTTAATATTCTTAAGCAAAACTACAAGGCCCTGTTATGGTTGAGAATAAATATAAGGGCCGAACTATGTTTTACTTGTAGTTCCATGATTGTTTTTTAATCAGAATTTTTGTTAATGCAAAGTAGCCAAAGGTGGCTTCAAGTGGGAATTTTGAGCAGAGGACCATCTGTCTGCTCAAGGTGCTGCCGCAGCTACTTTTCTTCCTAAATGGGAAAAGATATGGGAACCCCGTATATTTTTCTCCATGAGTGAGAAATCAGCTTGGGTAGTGATACTAGACAAAAAGCTGGCAAAGAAAGAGTTTGCTTAAAAAAAACACCCAAACCCAATTGGGAAAACAATAATGGAACTACAGTAATACCTTGGATTGCAAGTAACTTGGTCTGAGAGCATTTTGCAAGACAAGCAATTTTTTAAAAAAATGTTTGACTTGATAAATGAGTGAGGTCTTGCAAGACAAGGTAGGGATGTAACCACTCGCCTCGAGCGGGTGTAGCGGGCCGAAATCGGCCCTGCTCACGCCCGCCAGAGACTTGCTCTGAGATAAGAGTGTTTTGGATTACAAGCACGGTTCCGGAACGAATTATGCTTGCAATCCAAGGTATTACTGTATATGTAATGTGATGTTTGATGCTAAAGAAGTGTCTACATGTGCATTATAATTGGAGTGTAAACATATCTTAAAGAAATGACCTTGTGATGGTATAGAGACTCCTAGATAAGAATCCTATGTATAACCTTAGTTATGCCCTTTAGGAATGCTTTATGATGATGCATATTAGTGCATGTGGTTTCCAGTCAGATTAAACATGCCTTTTATCTTCTTTTTTAATATGATTTTTTTAGGATGTCACACTAGAATAGAATAGCTAATTATATTTTTTCCTAAAGAAAATAAAAGTGAAGCTTCCCTCAGGGAAGATACCAAAGGAACAATACTGGACTAGATGGACCAATGGTCTGACTCAATATAAGGCAGTTTCCTAACAAAGGATAAAATTAAAGGTTGAATCAGTTGAGATATTTTCTGAATATAATGGGTATATTATAATGGGTGGTGAATATAATGGGTGGCTGACAGTGTGAAAGTGGGGAGTTCTTGACCTCATTGGTTTTTCTAAAGAAAAAAATTATCTTGAACAAACTTAACATTTCTCTTTAACATTGGGCTCCATGAGTGGAGAAGCTCAGTCTCTGACTCAGCTGTACATTATTCTAACAGTGGTTAGGTCCCAGCAAAAGCTATCAAAAGGCAAAGTAAATCAACCTAACGGACATGATGTGGCTATCTTAGAGATTGTATCCTGTGACCAATTCTGCTTGGGCCCAGGCAGCTGGGTCAGATTGTTTCCTATCCTATTATGAAATAAATACCATGAGTTATTCCAAATGGCAAGATTTTGGAAATAGATGGTGTTTGGCACTCCTGGATTCCCCTCCACTCCATTTATGATTCCAACCTCTCCTTTGTGAGGACAGAGTTTTTTTAACTGATAGAATTGTTTCTTTTGCTGTTTTCATTTGGAACTTTGTGCAAAGGAAAGAACTGGGAAACAAAGTAGGAGTAGAAAAGAAATGTTTCTGAGTCAAAGAAAGCAAGGTAGTCCCATATATCTATATAGAAGTATTGTAAAAATGGTCTTATATGGTTGAGCAAATGCCGCAGGTTCATATGCAGGTCAGACTCCCAAAGCTATACTGAAAGTAGAGAGTTGGAGCCATATGTCTGTGGGTCAGTAACCAAATAGCATTGCTGTGCTCTGATTAGTTGAGACAATTCCATTCAGTGTAATATAATGAGATTTCTCCAGGCCTCCTTTTCTTGGCTCACAATGGCTCATATCACTTTGCCAAAAAACGTGTCTCCCACTGTTTTTTTCTCCTTCTGGCATCTATGCCTAAGCTACACATTTAGAGTACCAGCCCTGGGACATCACTGCTCACTACATTTTTGGATTTCATAGATAGAAAGCTAGAGGGGACCAGTAGGGTTATCCAATTTTGTTAGCATTGGCTGTGGAGATTTATGTGGTGCTAACAATCAAAGGAAGATGCTATACATGTTTAATTATATCCTTCAACTGTGCTAGTAGCTTACCAGTATCCTGGGACATGTTCATTGACCTAGTGTGGGTTCTTGTGACGTCATTACATATCTTCCTACACTTTATTTATGAAAACAGGGATACTGCTATGTACTTGTACTTCCCCTATTTTTATAAGCAGGCCTTTTGCCTGATTCTTATCCCTACCCCTATTACACATTACTGTACACTCTTCTGCACCTGCTGTATTTATTCATTCCATTTACTCCACAGTAGTCTGTCTTATACTATTTAGCCTGTGATTCTATATACACTTAACTGGGTGTAAGCCCCACATTGACTCAGTAGGACCTACTTCTGAGTAAGTGTGCATAGCATTGGGCTCTTAAAACTTGTGATTTAAAACTAAAGGGAGTTATTTGTTCTTTTGTTTAAAAGCAGAGGGCTTATTGGTTTGTTTTATTTGAAGATATTCTAGAAAAATATAACTATCCTATAATATATTATCACAAGTTATTATTAATTTAATACATTTTTATACCGCCCAATAGCCGAAGCTCTCTGGGCGGTTTGGAACAGTTAAAACCATAAAATACAATATAATATAAATATAAAATTTAAAACCACAGATTAAAAACAAACAGCAGAGCTAGCAGCAGCAGTTACAATAACAGAGTTATAAACAACTACAAGATTAAAATGATTAAGATAATTAAAATGCCTGGGAGAATAGAAAGGTCTTCACCTGGCGCCGGAAAGAGTACAATGTAGGCGCCAGGCGAGCCTCTTTGGGGAGCTCATTCCACAACCGGGGTGCCACAGCAGAAAAGGCCCTCCTCCTGGTAGCCACCTGCCTTACTTCCTTTGGCAGGGGCTCTCGGAGAAGGACCGCTGACAAAGATCTTAGTGTCCGGGCAGGTACATATGGGAGGAGACGATCCTTCAGATACCCTGGCCCCAAGCCGTTTAGGGCTTTGAATGTTAGTACCAGCACTTTGAATCAGGCCCGGAAACAGACCGGCAGCCAGTGCAGATGAGAAAGCACTGGCATAATATGTTCATGTCAGCCAAGTTATAACTGAATATCACCAGGTATAGTGTGTAGTGCACAGCCTGCCATTTAACAGAGTGTCTGGGTCATATGATACATTATCTGTATGGTGGAGGGAAGGGAGACAAACCTATTCTTCTACCACATGAAGACTTTTACCAGCTTGGTAAATATTAAAACCCTGCGTGACTGTGTTAGTGTGGGTTCCTTAGTGTTCATATACATACATTTAAATAAATATGTCCTAGAGACTGGATGTACCCCTTCTTAGTGGCAACACTTGCAACTCATACTACAACTCATACTAACAATATTTTTAAAATACTTTCCCAGAATCTCATCAAAAGGTAAGATATGGACAGTGGTTTACCAGGGATTGGGACTGTCCCTGGTAAAAAGGGACCATTGGAATATTTTTTAAAAATTGCTTGCCTTTTGTGAAAGTACCTGACTTTGCAAAGGTTGCAGTATCATACTTTCTTTTCCTTCCATAGGGTGATGTAGTAGTAGGCAATCACTCGTGACCGAGTAAGATTGTCTTCCAGGATAAAATTACAAAAGAAAATTATATAAAGAGGAAATTGTATAAAATTGTGTAGACTCTGGCGATGGGTCCGTAACCGTAAGTGACTGACGAGGCCAATTCTAGATCCACACAGCTTTCCACAGTGAAGACACAGGTTACCAGATGGAAGATGGTCCTGTAAAGGATTCGTTTGACATGCTTTTCGCTTAGCACGTTTCTCCCTTTCACCTTGCACTCGGGCTTCTTCAAAGTCCATAGAACCTTTGTGAAAGGCCAACCTCCAGTTAAAGCGTTCATGGGCCAGAGCTTCCCAGTTCTCAATGTTTATATTGCACTCACCACTTCAAGGTGACGATCCGGAGAGAGGGACAGGGTGATGTACACATACACACACCACACATAATTGCTTGCAGTGCTTCCCTTTCTTTATAATCAGCAGAAATAACTTATGTGAATGTGCAGTTCAAGAACAGAAACAGTGTTTAATGGGTCAGTGAAAGTATGTTGCACATTGAGCATGCAGGCATTCCTTCCAGAAACTTTCAAGAGGATGAGGAATTCCCAGCTCTTCATAGTTGTCCTTTAAGAGCTTGCTGTAGCACATGATGTTTTTCTCATCTACCAGTGTGTCTTGAAGGGCTGATGATGATAAGAAAAGAAATCTAGTATGTTGAGGCTTCAGTGACAATCTTTGAGACCATTGATGGAAATCAGGATGTAGTTTATTTAAATAAATAAAATAAACAATTTGTCCTAATCTTTGGTGTGTCACCATCCCACCCTCCATTGGCAGTCTTGCAATGTGTGAGGCTTGTGCTTGGGCCATTCCTGATAATTACTAGATTAAAGCTTCGTTTTGCTCATGAGTAAGTTGTAGCAGTGAATTCACTTGAACTTGTTTCTGGGTGAATATGCATAAGATTAGGTTGCAAATGCGTGACAGAAATCTAGTATCTTTAATTGCAATGTAGAAGTTCCACCTGTTGGAATTCTGCCTTCTACAAAAAGTGAAATGAGAACCCAGTATTGAATTTTACAACCCTGTGTCTGGACCACTGTAGAGGGATTTCCTTTCTTGTGGCAATTGCTGTCATGTTGAGAGGCCTGGGACACTTAGAAATAAGAATCTGCATTCAGGCTAAGTTTAGTAGGTGTAGTTTTATTTTATAGTTAATTCTTTGGATACAACCATAAGCAGTCTAGTATTATTCCTTCCTGAATTTCCCTTGCCTTGTCTGTCTAGTATATATCCTGAGGTAGATTAGTCTGTGCTGAACCAAGGAGATTCTCAAATCTTGACCTAGATGAAGGAACAGATCTGCCACAAACATTACAATCTCCATTGTGACTCTGCCATATTCTTAGGGTGCTTCCAGCGGAAGGGGTCCTAGCACTAAAAGGCAGAAGGCATTGTGCAGCTATTCCATCTTTTCTTCCTTAATTGATTTTTTTTTCTGGTGAGAGGAAAAGATGGGGAAAGAGTTAAGAAAACACCGGAGGACTACAAATTGAAGACAACATAATTGGAACCCCACCCCCTGTAAAATTCCATGAATAAGTCAGTGCAATTGCACAATAAAAGCCTCATCTGGAAGCACCCCTAGTTTGTTTTGTTTTTCTAGATTTCTATCCTGCCTTATTGCCAAAGCTTCAGGGTACCTAACAATAGTAAATATAACAATAAAAAACAACACTAAAAACAACCAAAACAACAGATAAGAACTGTGTCTCAGTTCAAATATTTATTGGACCAGCAAGAATCTTTGCATGATGGAGAAATAGCCACTTCCTTCTCCTTTCCACCATGCATAAAATGTCATGTGTGGTATGGGTGTTCCATGCTGATACCCGATTGCCCAGATGTTCTATTTGCATCAATATTCCCCCTCAAAAAAAGAAAGGAGATCATAGGAATTGGCTATCTGCACAGTTGGGTATCTGTATGGAATGCTGCAGTCATACATACAATTATCTTTGTGGTGGAGAGAAGGAGATGTGCCTTTTCCCACACCATGTGAAGACTCTCACCAGCTTGGTAAATGTTTGAACTGGGCTTATGTATCTGTGGTTGGGTGTTGCTGTATCAGTGTGGAAAGAATGTAGCAGTAGGAGTCATTTATTCAAGATCTATGTTTATTTCCCCCTTCTCCCTCACAATGTGATGTGGCAGCTTGGTTATATCATGGTTATTTGCCCTAATAGGTCTCTTTTTATGTATTATTGTATTTCCTGCCAGTACCTCTGTCCTATTTTTTACTTAAGAGTTTTAATTATAGAAACAGTTTTAATCTGCTGCATGAAAATCATTGCATCACCAATTGTGGTGGTACAGCGCGTGTATTGATAACTCCAGGCCTTTTCTTTTTTCTACTGTCACACATACACAGCTCTGAACAGTGTAAGATTAGATGATAGAGTGGTAAACACTCCTGATCTCTGACTACGCTAGCACACCCAGCATTGTTCATGCTTATCTCCTATTCATTAAAAAGGAAAGCCATCAAGTAAGAACAATACTGTTGCAGCAGTAAAAGGATACAAGTTACTTAATAATTGAACACTCTCATGAATGTTGTAAATGATGTGGAATGAACTCATTCTACTTCTGATACTGTAATGTCCAGGGGTGTTATATTTCTGACTTAAAGTAGACTGATCTATTATTTGGCACTTGTTTATTTTCGTCACGTGAGATGAAGTTTTACAGAAAGTTAATTCTGCATTTATTAGTACAGGTAATATCTTCCCAGTAGCAGCAGATTCTCTGAGTTGCTTAAAAAAAGATGGCTGCTATCTATTGTACATCATCTCATAATACTTGAGATGGCAGGCTCTTCATAAATGTAATAATGTTTGTTTTCTGTATTTTCACACTACCATTTTAAAAAGATTGCATTCAGTGAAGATCGACAACCTGGTCTTCTGCGCAGGTTCAATGCTAAGGGGGTAGCGGGTGCTGGGGCGGGCCTTCTCTGAGGTCCCCAGCGCCTCGCCTTAGCCCAGAACAAAGCCACAAAAGTATCTTTTAGAAAACAAGTTTATTTACAAAATTACCTTCACAAACTCAGACCCACGCCAGCAATACAGCTTATCAGTACGGTACAAAGTAGCAAGCAAAAGCCTCAAGGACAATGTGATTTCAGGGCTCTCAGCTAGTTAGTTTAGCTCAGGTCCTGGCAGAGGCCCGGTCAACCGCACGCTGCTAGCTGGGTTCCCGGCGGAGGCCCGTCCGACCCAAGCGGCTAGCTGGATTCCCGCGAGGCCCGGTCACCCAAGCGGCTAGCTGTTTCTCGGCGGGGCCCGGTCTACCCAAGCGGCTAGCTGGGTTCCGGCTGAGGCCGGTCTACCCAAGCGGCTAGCTGGGTTCCCGGTGGAGGCCCCGGTCTACCCAAGTGGTAGCTGGGTTCCCGGCAGAGGCCCGGTCTAACCCAAGCGGCTAGCTGGGTTCCCCGGGGGGCCCGGTCTACCCAAGCGGCTTGGAGTGATTTCAGCTTGGTTTCCCGGGGGTCCGGTCAACCCAAGCGGCCAGTGATTTCAGCTTGGTTTCCCGGGGTGCTGATCCTTCGTTCCCTTACCCCAGGCATGGGCAAGATTGCTGATCAGGTCCAGAGAAAAAGTTCCCTTGTGCAGGGTGTTTTATACTTTGGTGTTTCAGGTAGCCCCTCCCTCCGTGATCAGGTGGGTTGACAACCCTCCCTGAGGGCGGCCCTTTTGGGTCAGGTGGGGTGACGCCTTCCCCCCGTGGGATGGGGTCCCTTTGAAGCCACTTGCTTAATGGTCCCATCCTATGGTGTTGAGTGGCCATTTCTTAGGGGTGCCGAAGCGTCTGCCCAGGAGAGGTATTCAAGTCTTATGTAGATGGGGCTGATATGCAAGAGCATTGACAAACCTGGTGATGCTTCCTGCCTTCCCCCCTGGGGTGATTCTATGTAGATGTTGTTTGTTCCCTTTGGCATCTGTGGAGACTGGTTGTCTCCCCCCCGCCCCCGGGTCTCCTTCCCCCCTCCTTGGTGTGTGTGTGTCAGGCAGGGGGCTTAGGTTGGCTTTCTCCACACATTCCTTTGACGGTTTACGGTACATTAAAGGTATATTTTACTGAAAACATGCTGGCTGAGCAGTTAGGTACACAATGGTACAGCTAGGCTGGACTTTGGGGCTGATGTCCAGGGCCCCATAGCCCATGGGGCCTCCAGATAACCACCTAGAGAGTGGCAGGTGATAGGGACAGCAGCAAACAGGCCCAACTTCAGCTCCTGGGCTGGTATGGCTATACTGAGCCCACGGTTCTTGCACTGCTCACTACAGCATTCTTTCTTATTATTTTAAAAAGACATTTTATAGTCAGAGGGTGTCCAGGCTGGGAGGCATGTATGTGGTAACAGATGTTATTTTATTATTTTTACTTTAAAAATTTATTATCTTTTTCTACAACAAAATTGTGCTTATTCCCAAGTAAATGGGCAGTATCCAATTGGACATGAGCACTAGCATAAATCCCAGAAAACCTGTCACACCAGCTAATGCTATTGACATTGCACTAGAGGTCACTTATGCTAGCGCAACATAATTTATGTTAGCACTCTTGTCCGATTGGATACTACCCACTGTGTTTAGCAGCAGGGCTACAGAAGCAAACTCAGTTTTATTCATGAAGTCATGATGGTGCTGTGATTTAAGTGAATATGCAAAACTGCACATACACTATTTATTTTTCTTAGGATTGCCAAACAGCTTTGTTTTGTTTTAATATATCAGGAATGTAGAATCAGTTGTAAAGCATGAAGTGGTGGGGAAAAGAGAAATGTTAGTTGCGTGCTTGACAACTGAAGTAATATATGTGGCAGTTTGGTAAGACCATTAAGTCCAGAGTCTAAAATTATTTAGCTGCACCACTGCAACTAGGTTAAGATAGGGGAAGGAGTTCCGGAACATGTACGCTGATAATTAAAGAGCTAGTTCTAGTGATGAAAGAACACCCCTTGACTCGATTTGGAATGTGCTTGACTAATACAAACTATTTCCCCAAAATATCAGAAAATAGTTTTCCCAATCTGTGAGCCTCCCCAGATTCTCCTACAATCTGGATTTGAACTGTGTCTCAGTCAAATATTTATTGGACCAGCAAGAGTCTTTGCATGATGGAGAAATAGCCACTTCCTTCTCCTCTACAAGCTCTTCAGTCCTGCCCCGCCACTCCCTTCCCTTCCCTTCCCTTCCCTTCCCTGAAATCTACTAGGCAATGGTGGCAGTAGTGACCAGAATACCTCTCAGCAAGGCCTCCATTCTTTCCTGGCACCTGAAACACTGGAATGGCAGCATTCCACATACCAGAGATCTGGGGGAATGTCATTTTCCAGGTCACCTGAGTGTGCACTAGGAATGGCAAGCACCCTGGAAAAGAACTTGGCCAACATTCTGAGCTAGAGACTTCAGGGAATGACACTAGATTTGTAAGACAGGTGAACATTATGAGCTGAATAAATTCTGTTCTGAAACAAGTAATAATGAAATTTGATGGCATATCTAGCTGAAAGTAAGCAATATTATCAAAGCAAATAAAACAAATGAGGAAGCCTGCAGGAATAAGTGCAGACCAGTAATAAGAGCACCATATATGTGCAGATTTATGGTGTAACGTAGCCTTGGCCTCACAAGATTAAGGGTGCAATCCTATGCAAGTTTAGACAGAAATAAGTCTTACAACTCCTAGAATCCTTCCAGCCAGTCATGCTGGCTGGGGCATACTGGGAAGTATAGCACTTTTCCTATCTAAACATGCATAGGATTGCATCCTAATTCAATCACCTTTTTATTGGCCATATACGTCTCTTCTCCATGTTTAGATTTGAGTCTTACACTAAGCATTGTACTTACAAAGCACTTGCTGGATGGCACATTGCCAGTGGAGGACAGACTTGCTAGACTAATAAACAGAAACTTCAACTTTATTCAGTACTGAATATTGTGAACAAAAAAGAGCAAGCAGACAGGTCTGCCAAAATAATTCATTTTCCTCTCCCTCAACCAGCTTTCAGTTATTTGTTAGTTGCTTTCACAGGGATATTCTTAGAGCAATAATTGTGCATCATTCTTAACATTACTGAAATAATGTGTATTCTTTCATTCACAGGATTTAATGTACTTTTCACCTTTATGTACATTAACCTAACATAATTATAAAAGTTTCAAATCCTAGATTCACTAATCTTTTGTGCTTTAGTTGTTCTTTGTTCTGGGTTAGTAAAGCGACAGGCACAATTTGAGACACTAACCTTACAAACTGCATACTCTTGTACTCTCTAATGCTCAGGTTACCACCTGTTACAATTGGATAGTGTCGGAGTTGGCACCCCTAGTTACCAGTTGTGCCAGCCCCACGCTACCCTGAGAGGCACTAGGATCTTTTGCTGGAGTCTAACATGCATTGCTTGTGAGTGTAGATTCCCTACTTATCTCTATACTAAAACAGACAGACACACTTAGAAAATACAAGAATACTTTTATTACATGAAAGATAGAACAAATACAGATTCTTTAATATAGTCTCTTAGATTCAAATACAAGCATTAATGGCAAGGCAGCAATTTACCATTCACACTCATACTCGATAACTCTAAGAGATAGAAGACCTTAACCTAATAGCCTATGGGATAGCAATAAGATTGGAGACTAGGGCTCCATGCTACAAAGAAGGAAAGTTCAAAGACCTCAAAGGCATATACCTGCCCTTATTGTTCATCCAGTGAAGCAAGTTCTGACTTCTGACGGTGAACTGTGAAACACTCAGTTCTTATACTCTTTTCCTCCCTGTGGGTTAAGGTGAACTGTGAAACACTCAGTTCTTATACTCTTTTCCTCCCTCTTTGTCCTATGGAGAGGGGAGGAGTCCCCTCTAGTGAGTGAGTAACTCTTCATGTGTCCTACACTAATCCGCCTATTGTTCTATTGTGTTTTCCCCATAGTTAGACATTTCTTCCTGACCATATGTACCATATTCTTTGCAATGTTTGCTCCTGTCTACCTCCTGTTTTTCCTTAATCCATATGCTCATCATCCCCCTGAATATTGACATAGCCTGCAGTCTGATTCCCTGCTGAGCATGTGTTAGGCTAACACCTCCTATTTGTATTTACATTTACATGTTATTTTCACTTCAACTCAAACATTCACCTTTCTCAATCACATACTCTCATACTCTCAGTGCAGAGAGTTACTCCAGTTCATACTTGACCAAAGTCCCATAAGCTGTTTTGAGCCTGTATGGATTCCGGTCACTCTTTCCACAAGAGCAGTTATTATACCCATCATAACATACCTCTTAACTCAGAGATGACTCCTATTATTTTTAAGGATGGACAGAAGTTCAGCAAATTTGAGCCAATGTTGCAGCAGTCTAGCTGACTGTCCTGTTCTCCCATCTAGAACAGATGAGAGTGTGTGAGACACCCCCTCACTACAGTGTACCTGAAAGTTTTGTCTAGATACTTCTCTGGCTCTCTCAGGTTCTCTAAGTTTGCTACCTAGGCCTTGAGGGAACAGACTTTCTCACCAAGCACAAACTTACAACTTCTGCCCAGAAGGTATTTATTTATTTATTATATTTATACCCCACCTTTTTTCCTGCAAGGAACCCAAGGCGGCTTACATTATCCTCCTCCTCCTCCTCTCCATTTTATCCTCACAACAACCCTGTGAGGTAGGTTAGGCTGAGAGTCAGTGACTGGCCCAAAGTCACCCAGTGAGTTTCATGGCCGAGCGGGAACTAGAACCCGGATCTCCCGAGTCCCAGTCCAACACTCTCACCATGTGAGATTTTGTGTAAAGCACTGAATAGCAGCTGCTGCGCTTATTAATTCATATTTTTGTTGGTTTCGTGAGGTTTTTTTAAAAGCTGGTTCTGTTACATAGGGTTTAGCTGCATTTTGGTGTTTTTTTTTAAATTTAGCAGTGTAAAAAGCATGATGTGTTTAACCTTATGCCCATGGCCCTACAATGAGACCCTTACAGCAACCTAAATCTCCTGTTGCCCCTGTCAACATGTTCAGTTGTCACAGTTGCCAAGCTCAGTCATTGGGGTTCCCTTTGCTCAAGGGATTCATTTGCAGAGTTCCAAATATATATTTTCCTCCTGTTGTAGCTAATTGCCATGATGTAAAGGTATAGAGGGCCCAAGTAATGGCCAGCACTTAAATTATGTCTAGAATGCTATGAAAACCCATGTAGACTCTGGATGAGCAGTACAATATGCTCCCGGTGGTCCATACCATTGAGAAGATGAGTCCCTGTATTCTGCACTAGCTATCTCCTGCAAACCCTCTTCAGTTACCTTATGTAGCATGCATTGTAGTGTGCATGCAAAGGCATGAATGACAGTTGTTTGGTTTGAGTCACAAAGAAAAATGCACAACCAATGAGGTGGTGAAAAGCACTCCTAGCTACCATTGTACCCTGATAATCCAGGTGCAGTGATGGGCCCAGGAATACCCAAGGCATTTTACATATGGTCAAACCTTATCAATGAGAGTTCAAAAACTTATAAATGAGAGTTGTTCTGTCTACCTCTAGATTACACAGGAGCTATCGATCACCCCCAGGAGCTGTAATCGATTAAGGTTTCTAGGCCCACATTTATCTTCAGATCGTCATGTGATTTCACTAAGCAGTCTAAGCTCAAATAGCATGTAATGGAAATGGAGGCAGACCCATTTGTTTCAATCAGGGTTTCTCCCAATCACATATAAAGCTGTGGACTGGAGGTCCAATTTTTAGAACAAAAGGGGCATGCAGTGAACAGAGCTGAATCCTCCTGCGGTGTTATTCTCAGCCAAGCTCTTATACTAGAAGTGAGTCTGGCTGTGAAAAGAGTGCTTGGAGTGAAAGCCTTACAGAGATGTAAGTAGTGAGTGTATGAAGGATTAGCTCCCCTCACTAAAATGTCCCCTTTGCTCTAAAACAAACTTTCTCCACATGGGCTCTCCAGGTGTTGTTAGACTACAATCCCCATCATCACTGACCTTTGGCCATGCTGGCTGGGGATGATGGGAATTGTGGTCTAACAGCATCTGTGGACTCCAAGTTAGGAAAGGCTTCTCTTAAAATTTGGATCCCTGCTTTATACATGATTGAGCCAAACCCAGATTTAAACACAGGTCTGCTGCCGTCACAAGTAGTTTGAGCATAACAGACATATTGAACAGGGAACAAGTTGGAACTGAGCATGAAACAGGAGGAACATTAAATAATTTATAATGCAATTTCTGTTTTTTCATAATATTTGCTACTAGTCATCCTCTGCATTGGTATTGTATATGCAGACACAGTGGGGTGGGGAGATTTTCATACATATGAAATATGGGGAGAATTCATACATATGAAATTTTGATTCTCAGGAAAGTCCTGTGCCCTTTTATGACTCCCAGCTGAGCAGGAGCACAACAGGAGAGAGGCTCCAGCTGTATTCGGGACGGTGATAAGGCAAGCAGGCTCCCAGAGAGCGAGCGAACAAAGAGAGCACACAGGGAGAGCAAACAGGAGTTTGGCAGCGGAGTTCGGCAGGGGAGGTCAAGGGGGAGGTCCCTAAGAAATTTCCTAGAAAGGCAGAAACATAAAGGGAACAGAGCACTATGGAAGGAAAGGAATCTGCAGTGGTGGTGACCTGCAGTGTGTGTGCAATGTTTGTTTTCCTGCCGGAGATCAACATGACCTACACTGTGCAACAAGTGCAAGCTGGTCACGCTGTTGGAAGAAAAGGTCAGAGGACTGGAGCAGCAAGTGTCAACCCTCAGGAGTATAAGAGAAAGTGAAAAGTTCTTAGACAGAACGGTGGATCTACAGCAGCAAAGCGTAGAACGGGAGCCAGAAGGGCAACGGCAGGATGAGGCGGAGTCGGAGACTGCTGAGGCAAGGGAAAATAATGTAAGGGGAACTCCCTGGAAAAGGGTGACTGTTAGGAGCAGAAGAACTAGAAGACATTCTGCGCCTGTGGAAGCAGTGGAGCTATCGAACCGCTTCCAAGTACTTGGGAACGAGAGCAGAGGACAGCCTGCAGAGGACGAATTTCCAGGCACCCAACGTGACAACGAACAACAGGCTGAAGGTCAGTCAAGTGGAGGCAATCAAACCAAGGCCTACAGCAAGAGAAAGAGAAGAGTACTAGTAGTGGGAGACTCCCTCCTGCGGGGGATTGAAGCCAAAGTATGTCGCGAAGACCCATGGACTCGCCAGGTGTGCTGTCTCCCCGGGGCACAGATTAAGGATGTGACAGAGCAGTTGCCGAGGCTCATACAGCCCACCGACACATACCCCTTTCTTCTCTTCCACGTGGGTACAAATGATACTGCCAAGCGGAGTTACAAAGAAATCACTGCAGACTTTGAAGAGTTGGGAAGGGAACTCAAGAACTTTGGGGCCCAGATAGTTTTCTCATCCATCCTTCCAGTACTTGGAAGAGGCATAGAAAGGGAAAGAAAAATACTCCGAGTGAATGACTGGCTACGAAGGTGGTGCCGACGTGAGGGATTTGGATTCTGGGACCACGGGCTACACTTCCTGGAAGATGGGACTGCTGGCAAAGGATGGGTTGCACCTCACAAGGACTGGGAAGAATGTGTTTGGCCACAGCATGAGGAACTTAATCAGAAGGGCTTTAAACTGAATCCAACAGGGGAGGGAGACATAAACTCGGGGGTACCGTTGGAAGAAGCCCTCTGTGCCGCAACGGAGAGAACAGCTCCAGCAGTGCCCAATGATAGTCTACCACAAAACGTAGGGAAAAAGTTGGAGTATAAAGCACATAGTCTTCGATGTCTCTATACTAATGCCCAGAGTATGGGCAACAAACAGGACGAATTTGAACTCTTGATACATGAGGGCAAATACGACTAGATAGGGATAACTGAAACCTGGTGGGATGACTCCCATGGCTGGAATACAGCGATTGAAGGGTATAACTTGTTCAAAAGGAACAGAAGCAACAGAAAGGGAGGTGGAGTTGCGCTGTATGTTAAAGATACGTTTCTCTGCACAGAGATACAGGAAGAGGAGCTTGGCAGCACCATTGAGAGCATCTGGGTTAAAATAAAGGGGGCAAAGGATAAGACGAACATGGCGGTTGGAGTCTACTACTGACCACCCAATCAAGGAGAAGACGAGGATGAAACTTTTGAAAAGCAAATTGCAAATGTTTCAAGGAGGCAGGATGTGGTAGTAATGGGTGACTTCAATTTCCCTGATATCTGTTGGGAGACTTATTCAGCCAAACATGGCCCCTCCAAGAAATTCCTGAGTTGTGCTGCTGATAACTTCCTCCTACAGAAAGTGGAGGAAGGAACTAGAAGATCGGCTATCCTTGACCTGATTCTAACCAACAGAGACGAGTTAGTGGATAAAGTGGCAGTTTCGGGAACTCTGGGAGAAAGTGACCATGCTATACTTGAGTTCTTGATTCTAAGGGGAGCAAAAGCTGAGTGTAGCCAAACACGTACCCTGTATTTTAGGAAAGCCAATTTTAACAAACTCAGAACAATGATAAGTAAGATCCCATGGCAAGCGACTCTAATGAGAAAAGGAGCCCAGGATGGGTGGGAGTTTTTAAAAAAGGAAATTTTAAAGGCACAATTGCAAACAATTCCCACACGGAAAAAAGGCAGAGGGCAACAGAAGAAGCCAATGTGGCTTCACAAATGACCTGAAAACAAAAAAATGACATGTATAGGAAGTGGAAGGAAGGACAGGCTACAAGGGAAGAGTACAGGCAGGTAGCACAGAACTGCAGGAATAGTGTCAGGAAGGCTAAAGCTGAGAATGAGCTAAGGTTAGCGAGGGATGCTAAACACAACAAGAAAGCTTTCTTCAGATACATGCACAGTAAAAGACAGAGGAAAGAAATGGTGGTTCAACTACGCAATGAGGATGGCAAATTGATAACAGAAGACCAAGAAAAGGCAGAAGTGTTCAATTCCTACTTTGGCTCGGTCTTCTCCCAAAAGAGGGTCTATGACCCCCCTGTCAAACCTGAAGTGCAGACTGAAGGGGCAGGATTGCAGCTTGAGATTGATAGGCAAATGGTCAAGGAGCACCTGATTACTCTGAATGAGTTTAAATCTCCAGGGCCTGATGAACTGCATCCTAGAGTAATAAAGGAACTGGCAGAAGAACTCTCAGAACCACTGTCTATTATCTTTGAGAAATCATGGAGGACAGGTGAAGTGCCAGATTACTGGAGGAGGGCAAATGTTGTTCCCATCTTCAAAAAGGGCAAGAAGGAAGAACCTGGGAACTATAGGCCAGTCAGTCTGACATCAATCCCGGGGAAAATTTTCAAGCAGATTATAAAGAAGTCAGTCTGCAAGCACCTTGAAAACAATGCAGTGATTACTAGAAGCCAGCATGGATTTGTCAAGAACAAATCCTGCCAGACTAATCTGATCTCATTTTTTGATCGGGTCACCTCCCTTGTGGACTGTGGGAATGCTGTGGACATCATATATCTGGACTTCAGCAAAGCTTTCGACAAATGCCTCATGATATCCTGATTAGCAAGCTAGCTAAGAGTGGGCTAGATGGAACAACTATCAGGTGGATCCACAATTGGCTACAGAATCGGACTCAAAGAGTGCTTATCAATGGTTCCTTCTCAAACTGGGGAGAGGTAACAAGCGGGGTACCACAGGGCTCGGTCCTGGGCCCAGTGCTCTTCAACATTTTTATTAATGACTTGGATGAGGAGGTACAGGGAATGCTTATCAAATTTGCAGATGATACAAAGTTGGGTGGAACAGCTAATACTCTGGAAGACAGAAACAAAATTCAAAGTGACCTCGATAGGCTGGAGCGCTGGGCCGAAAACAACAGAATGAAATTTAATAGGGATAAATGCCAAGTGCTGCACCTAGGGAGAGGAAACCAAATGCAGAGTTACAGAATGGGGGACACTTGGCTCAACAATACTACAAGTAAGAAGGATCTTGGAATTGTGGTAGATCACAAACTGAATATGAGCCACCAATGCGATGTGGCTGCAAAGAAGGCAAATGCTATTTTGGGCTGCATTAATAGAAGTATAGCTTCCAAATCGTGGGAAGTGATAATTCCCCTTTACTCGGCACTGGTTAGGCCTCCTCTTGAGTACTGCGTCCAGTTCTGGGCACCACACTTTAAGAAGGACGTAGACAAACTGGAGAGGGTTCAGAGGAGGGCAACAAGGATGATAAAGGGACTGGAAACAAGGCCCTATGAGGAGAGACTAAAAGAACTGGGCATGTTTAGCCTTCAGAAGAGGAGACTGAGGGGAGATATGATCGCACTCTTCCAGTACTTGAAGGGATGTCACACACAGGAGGGCCAGGATCTCTTCTCGATCATCCCAGTTTGCAGGACATGGAATAATGGGCTCAAGTTACAGGAACCTAGATTCCACCTAAACATCTGTTAGAGCAATAAGACAATGGAATCAACTACCTATGGAGGTGGTGGGCTCTCCCAGTCTGGAGGCATTGAAGGTGCAACTGGACAATCATCTGTCAGGGATGCTTTGACCTGGATTCCTGCACTGAGCAGGGAGTTGGACTCAATGGCCTTGTTGGCCCCTTACAACTCTACTTTTCTATGATTCTATGACTTCTTCACACATAAAACTCATGGTCTTTGGGTGGCAGGATACACATCTCCCTTCCCTTTTGTTTACAGATAGGGATTGGGCTGCAGCCTCCCCTTTATTAGGTCCCATGGGGAGCTAAACTATGAGATCTGAGAGGATAGTCATTCTAGTGTCCCCTTATCAGTAGGCTAATTAGGCTTATGTACCCATTTACAAATCTTTTTCCTTTGGAAGGCACAACTAAGAAAGCATTACAAGATCTACAGTCAGGTATTCCATTTTTGTGGTCTAACTACTCTTGGGCCCTCACGTAACCATGTAAGTGGGGCCAACAGAGCCAGTGTGGTGTAGTGGTGAGAGTGTTGGACTGGGACTTGGGAGATCCGGGTTCTAGTCCCTGCTCGGCCATGAAACTCACTGGGTGACTTTGGGCCAGTCACTGACTCTCAGCCTAACCTACCTCACAGGGTTGTTGTGAGGATAAAATGGAGAGGAGGAGGAACATTATGTAAGCCACCTTGGGTTCCTTGCAGGAAAAAAGGCGGGGTATAAATATAATAAAATAAATAAATAAATAAACAAAGTGGATATATTTTCTGCTTCCTCTGCTTTCTTTCCCACTGTGGTCAGTTGTATACTGAATGGACCAGTTAGATTAGAATGGTGTGTGTATTTTCCTTTTTGAGATGTCAGCTAGTTTCAAGGAGGGTGAGTTCCTCTGGGTAGCTTAGCCCCTGTGTTTCCCTGTCTTTATTATTTTCTAGCATTGCCTGGCTATTGCTATTCTGAGCTCTAAGGTGACCTACTGGGTAGAGAAAAGCAGTTACCAACCATCAATCTTAACCTGCATGTTTGATTATTACATTCTAGTCCCAAAGAGTTGCACAGGTAAACTTAAGTTTTATCCAGTTCAGTTAGACTGTTATATGGAAATAGCATCCAACTATTCCCTTTATCGAGACAATGACCCTGTTTGGACATGTCCGCGGTGTCTGGTTGCAATTCATGGATTAGTTACATCTGAACTAATCTGTAAGAAACCGCTGTTATGTCCAAACAAGACCAGTACACCATGTGCTTTTAAAATAAAATTAATTAGCTGGGTAATAAAATAGTTAAAACTTTAAAAATATAATCAGCTGACAGACCTATTTTCTTATTCTTACTTGAATGTTATAAATCTTTTGCTATTTTCTTCCGCAGGAAATTACATCAACAGTTTGAAATGTATAAAGAACAGGTGAAAAAGATGGGTGAAGAATCACAGCAACAGCAGGAGCAGAAGGGTGATGCTCCAACCTGTGGTATCTGCCACAAAACAAAATTTGCCGATGGCTGTGGCCATAATTGTTCATATTGCCAAACTAAATTCTGTGCACGTTGTGGAGGAAGAGTGTCTTTACGCTCAAACAAGGTAAGATACATGTTTACAATGAGTATTCTTGAGTTTTCCTTCTAATGTTGGTTAATGTTATCACTTTGCAAATATCTGCTATTCCTGGTGCCTGAGCTCAGCATGAGATGGTGTTGCCCTAAGTGGTAAAATGGAAGAATTAGTGCGTATCAATAACTTTTCCAAATCCCAGTCACAGCCTTCGTCTAGGAGCCATAGATTGCACTCCTTGTCTTTCTCCTTTTTTTTTTGATAACCTGACAATTCCAGACCAGCTATTTCACCCATGACTTTGAAGGGCATGTGGTTAAAGGTTTCAAAAATTATATATTCATCAACATGACTGGGTAAGCCAGCTAGTAAGTTTTTTGTGGGCTGGTAACTTTCATGGAGTTACTTGCAAGTCTGGATTAAGCATCCAAATAGCCAAAGTGCATTTCATCATCTGACCAGAAATAGTGGGGTCAAACTACATGGTGACCTGGTTCGCATAACATGACAACCCACTGTGGGTAGCTAGCCATAGAGAGTTGTCGTGTTATCCGAATTCAGACCGCTTCCCGCAGGGTGGCTTATTTTGGGGCACTGAGCCACCCTGACAACCCATGCCTTATTCTAGGGGTTGTTCGACCCACAGTGGGTTGGCGTGTCACTGAACCCGGGAGAGCAGTTTTACTGTGGGTTGCTGGGATTGGCTAGTGAGCCACTTGGCAAGAACCCCTGCTGCTCTTCGTGATCTCACCTGTGCTGCCACCAATGACAAGCGGCACTGTCATTGCCCAAGCGGCAAGTTAGAGCAACCGTCATTCACCAGCCTTTTTCTTTTTTTTGGAATCAGAAAATTGCACAGTTGTGTTAGGTATTTTATTATTATTATTTCTGTCGGTCTTTCACAAATGTGCAAGAGCGTACTTACAGCTGTCCGATACGAAACACCTTGCCTGATCAATCTCCTTGTCTGTTTCAGTTATCAAAGTGAGTGGTGAAATGCAGTAGGAAACAGATTGACAAGGTGTGACTGCTTATAGGCTAATTTGCGCACAGTTGCCAGGGACTGATTACCTAGCTGTCAACTGAAAAGGAGAAAAAGTGGCAAAAGAAGGTGCACCCAGTAGCAGAGAGGGGGACAAGATCTCCTGCTTAGCAATGTGATCCTCTGACTTTTAAGTGTTGCACTGACAGTTCTCACTGTCCTCCACCTTTTAAACACTTCCCCAAGTCTCCAGCTACACCAGAAAGGTGAAATATTAAGTGCCCCCCACTTTTCATGGCTCCTTTTCAGAGCACTTACTGTCAGGAATATTTGTGCATTTTTTTGGACCAGGAAAAATATCCAAATTTAGAGGCTGGGAAGTAAATGGAGGGGAAATTTGTGCACCTGCATTAACTGCTCCATCAGTGCAGGTGAGCAAAATTCCCCTCCATTGACTTCCCAGCCACTAAATTTGCATCTATTTCTGTGGGGTTTTTTTTAGAACTGTCAGTGAACCACAGTAACCGCAGCAGTAAGTGCTCTGAAAAGGAACCCCAAAAAGTGAGGGGGAGTGAATATCTCCCTCCAGTAGGAGATATTAATGCTGCGGACAGAAAAGGAGGCTGTGGGTGGGGCCACCAGGCCTAATATTGACCTCTGCTGCCCATTGTACCTCTATTGGCCACCATGTGGTCAGGTGTGCGTCTCCCCCCCCCCGCAAAATTCGCCCCGCCCACAGCGGCGCGTGTTTCGGGAGAAGAAAAATCTCCCCTTTCTGGAGTAGCTGCAGACTCAGGGAAGTGTTGAAAAGGTGCGGGATACTGAGAACACTTAAAAGCCAGAGGATTACATTGCTAAGTGGGAGATCTCCCGCCCCCCCCTTGGGTGCACCTTCTTTTGCACTTTCCCCCCTTTCAGTTGACAGCTAGGCAATCCGTCCCTGGCAACTGTACGCAAATTACCCTATACACAGTCTCGCCTTGTCAATCTGTTTCCTACTGCACCTCGTCACTCCCTTTGGCAGCTGAAACAGACAAGGAAATTGCAACCAGTCTGCATGCAGTGCTTTGTTTGGTTTGGGATGAAGTCTGAGGGCTAAATACACACTGTGTTAAATACATAGTGTGCAGTTGATCCTCACTCTTATTTACATCCATGAAGGTGTGCAGGCCCCCTATCTGGACCACCGTGCATGGGTAGGGGAGTTTTAAACCTTCCCACCCAGCCGCTTTTTTTTTTTTTTTAATTGCCTCCACCTGCTTAGTGCAGGGAAGGAAAAAAACTCCATTGGTGCCAATGGAGTTTTTTCTTAATCTTGTAAACCACTGAATACCTGACTGCAGAATTCAGTGTGAGTTACACTGCAGGGCTGTCATACATCATTCTCTCCCAGTCACAGCCCCTTCCAACCTGCATTGTGGGGACAATGAACTGCATTTGCCTTGGAACTTGCAAGAACAGAATTATCTTTATAATGTTTTGGAGTTAATAAGTTAGAAAGAGCAAGAACTCTTTTCTTTGCTGCTACCTTTTGGAGGGTTTTTTCTGGTGTGTGTGTGTGGTGGATACAGAGGTGGTTATCCCCAGCTTCATTAAAAATTTGGATTTCACTCTTGAGTTCTACAAGCAGTTCTCAGTTCTGTCCCTGAAACCATTTAAAAATGGGTTCTCGGTGACTGGGTTCAGACAACACAATAACCCACACTCAAGGGTTTGGTATGGGTTGTCATTGAACTCTGGGTTGTTGTGAAATGTGGGTTATTGTGTTGTCTGATCCCAGCTGCGCTAACAAGCCATGGTTTCTTAACCACGAACAACCCATGAAGAGAACCCATGGTTTGTTGTTGGGTTGTAAACTGTGGGTTGTTCACCATGGTTTGTTCTCAGCTGGGTTCAGATAACACAATGGTTCAATGACAACCTACAGTCAACCCTTGAGTGTGGGTTTCTGTATTGTCTGAACCCAGTCAATGTGAACCAAGAAATGACCTATCCATACAAATAATTTTTTATCTCTACCATTTTTATATCTATGTGAATTTTCCTCTGTCCTCCTTTTCCAGCCACTGCATTGCATTCCCCCTGCCCTTTTTGTTTTTCTCTTTCTCAACATTCAGTCAGCATTCCATGTCCTCATTGAGCTTGGTTTTTTTGGGGTGTGTTTGTCTCTTTTTGGGTTCCCACCCTAAATATTTTTGTATTTCTACAAACCTCAGGGTTCCCCCAAGGCTGCTGATACCTCCCTCTTGTTCATGAATTTTGCTGTTTTTTTTGGGTACATAAGAGCAGGCACTTATTGGAAATCATCTAAAATGATGCATTTTGTTACTCTCCAGATTTGAATGGGGATGGGGTTATAAGAATAAAAGGAAAAAATCTCATAGCATAACCCTTCCAAACACCACTCAGGTTACTTACATCAGACAGTGTTCCCTTTGAGTACAATTACTGGGATGTCACTTCATAATTCTAAAGGATGAATCAAATGTGGTATTGGAATGTGTCTGGTCAGAGATTCAATTTGTCTCAAGTAGGTGCTCTCCTAAACCTTTTTCTAGTGCCAGGTTGATGTTTGATTTAGCAACATATTGTGATTTCAGTAAGGCAGTGTTTCTAAAAGTCACAAACAATTTTACATGTCTTACTGATTTCTGAAGTGTGGGTCATAGTCCCAATGGAATTGATGAAAGGTGTCATAAATCCCTAACTGATATGGACTGATTAACTTCAGGCTAGAAGGATCTTCCCCCGGAACACGCGCAGCTGTGGGCGGGGAGGAATTTGCGGACGTGGGGGAAGAGAGTCAAGGCTTACCTGTTGACGCAGGTAATTAGTCGGCAAGGGGGCGGGGCTACAGGAGCCAATATTAGGCCTGGCAGCCCCAACCCACACCCTCTTTGTTTCCTGCAGCTCCCTCCCTCCCTCCCTGTATACAGTATGGCCTCCTCTGGTCGCCATTAAGGGGCCGAGTAGGAATTTTGGCTCAGCTCTATTAGGGGGATGAGCGCGTTTCGCCTACTCCATACTGCTGCAGGGTTGGGGGTGTTTGCAATAAGTGTACATAGCAAGTCAAATTGGTCACATTTGGATAGTAGGCGGGTAAGTGCGGGTTAGGGTATTGATAGGGTGAGGTGAGCAAAGGCTTCCAACACTGTAAAGTGGAAAATGGGGCGGCAGCGGATCCAAAGCCACCTCCCTGTTTTGGATGCTCCGCCCAATTGCGCGGAGCATCCAAATTGAGCGGCCTAGGAGGCCGGATTAGAATAACCCGCACTCCATCCCTTTGCAGTTCATTGTATGTAAATAAACGTGGCCCAGTTAAACACCAAATAAGTGTCTCGGCTCTTCATTTCCCTCCTATGTTCGCAATTGCTAGTGGCATGCAGAATAGGGGCCAGGAAGTGAAGCAGCACTGGTTTAATATACCCAGTATATTTTCTAGGTTGCAGGTGTAAATATTTAATAATTTTAGAAAGTGATGGTTATTTCATAAAAAAATTAATGAATATTGCATTAAGGACCTGAGGCAGTTAAGAGTCATTATTATAATGCAATTCAACTTTATCTAGTAAGTGAGATTCTAATGAAAGAGAAACCAGAACCATTGTGATTATTTCACCTCTTCTGAAGTAAGATCTTTTTGTTTTTTGTGTATGTGTGGCAAGACTGAAGGCCAACCTAGTGTGTTTTGCCCCCAGCTGGTTCCAATAAACTTTTTAAAATTTAAATCTAGCTCTTACTTGGTACTACCCCAACTTTTCTAGGCATTTGGGGATTCCTCAACTTTTCTGATACCCCCCCCCCCAATTCTAGTTATCAGTAGCACAGAAGACAAACAGAGCAGGAATGCTGAGAGACCTTAAATCTATAGGGATACTAAGGGCACAATCCAATGCCCGAACACAGAGCCTTATGTGCATCCAATGCATGGTGTGAGGCGCAGTGGTAGCAACCTTTGCCGCTGCTGCACCTCATGCCCTACATTTCATCTGGATGGGCTGTTTTCTGCCATTTAGACAAAGCTCTTTGGAGGGGGAGGCCCCAGCCTCCTCCCCTCCCCAGTCCCTACCCCCTGGCATGCCCCTTTTCTTCCAAGGATGATTTGCAATGATGACTGGCTGTGAGGGGGGGCTGTGAGGGGGCTCAGTGTTCAGAATCCTAGCTCCAAGCTTGCAGGACCTCGGAGCTGGGGCTCCAAATAATACTATGGCCCTACAGACAATGTTGGGAGGCTATAGGATTGCACCCTAAGGGAATGTAATTGAAATATTATTAGGAAATCAGGTGGACGTGGCATAGAGTCATAAACAAAAATGAGATGTTTCAAAATTGGATTTGTCCCAGGACTGTAAAAAGGACACAGCTCATACATACTTGAATTAGTTACAGAGTTTTAGTAGTTAAAGCTCCTTTCCGGAAACTGGATTTCAAGGCCTGGAACAAGGGCCATTGGTAGGTACTTAACAGATCCAGGCTCCAGGCCTGTAGGAAATAAATTTGCATAACATTTACACATGCTAATTTATATGCATATTCTTAAATAATTACTAGAATATGCATTTGATAGAAAGAAAGCCAACTACTTTCTTATCCAAATCACGCCCCCTCAGCAAATCAGTTAATTTGCACCACAATGTACACATTACCACCAATTAATTTCTCACCCAGATGATCCAGATTCTGCTCCAAAATAAATTTCTCTTGAATCACACCCATTCATTAATCATCACATCATTACCTTCCTAAATTGTGATTTGGTAATGAAGGGTAGTATATAAATACTTTAATAAAATAATAACGTAATAATGCATTTAATAATAAATATGGTGCACATAACAATTCTCTTTGGGTGGCAGGAAGTTGGTGAGTGGTCTTCCTTCTTTTTTTCTTTAAATCAAGGAATCTGGCAGCTGAGCTGCCACTATCATTGCTGCATCCTGTGTACTGTGCAAACTGAAACCTCAAATGCCACCAGGAAGGGAAATGACATTTCTGTTTCCTTTCCACATACAATGTACAGAAAAAGGAAGCCATTTCATTTTCATTACAATGACCTGGTTTGCACATGGCAATTCCTGGGTTGTTTAATCCAGGAATTGCCAATATGTAGCAGGAGCAAGTGACAGCACTGCCTCCCATGAACTTGTTGCTTCCACTTTCAATTAAGTGGTTTCTGCTTTCAGTTAAGCAGTCATGGTTGTTACTGTGATGTCTGAACCTGGAAACTCTGGGTTGTTTAGGGGTTAAACCACCCAGAGTTAATCCAACAACAACAACAAACCATGGGTTACCTTTGGGTTGTTTAACCCCTAAACAACCCAGAGTTTCCAGGTTTGGACATCATGGGTTGTTAATTGAAAGCTGAAGTGACAATTGTGTGGGAGGCAGCACGCTCCTTCACTGCTGCTTGGCCCCGACAACCCAAGGTTTAAACAACCTATGAGTTGTCATTATCTGTGAAAGAGGCCACTGTCACGTGGAAATGAAATCGAAACAATATTGTTTCCGTTCCCAGAGGCATTTGAAATTTTAGTTTGTAGTGCAGCAGTGGCAGCTCATTTCAGCTGCCTGCTTGCCTTTGCTTAAGTTAAGAAAAAGAAAAATGCATCTTTTCCACACAGTGGTACTAGTGCTTGCGCTCCCTCCATTGTGGCAGCCAGCAGCAGACCCAGGACCTAGTGCAAAAGACTTAGGGCTTGGCTCCCTTGCTACCCTAACAACACCCCTGCATGTAAGGCAAGCTAACCCAATGAGGCCTGAGTCATACATTAGTCACAATAAAGGAGCAGAAACAAACATTTACCTTGTAAGAAGTTCCAGCCGCAAACTGGATCAGCAAATCTAAATCTCCTGCTCTTTAATAGGCAAAAGCTGTCAGGATAGAGGGAAAGGTTGACTACCCTCCTAGGAACTTTAACTAATCATTGATAGAAAGAGGCAAGTGTTGTGAAAAGCCCATTAGGGTTGGATAAGACATGCATGATGTAATGTACCTTAACAGGGAACTTCTGTCTAGCAACAAAGAATTAAAACTTCACATGGGGGAATTCCAGAAAAGCAAGGCATACAGAATCCATAAGACACTTCCTGACAAGGCCTGGAAAAGTTGTGACAAACAGGATGTCAGACAAAAGAATGAAACATGAATACTGATACTAGCTGGATCACGCTTTGCCAGTTTGGGGCTTTTCTTAAAATGGAATATTTTGGGCTTGTATTCTCCCTCCTCCCATACCATAGTTAGCCATGGAGTGTGCAAATCATAATTTGCTTCCAGAGCAGGTCAAACTAAATTGCACATTATGATTTCATGGCCAACTGGTTTGTACAAAACATAGTTGCCTGATTTGAGGACCACAGCAACCTAAGATTTGGGAATGTGGAGGGAGGAGGAAGCATATGAGTCTGAAGCCTCTTCATGATGGCTAAGCAATGGTTTGGGCATTATGTGTGAACTGTGATAATGTGATAATTGAGATCTACTTTGGCATGATGTGTTCTAGTTCTTTACCTCTACATCAGATAGAAGCTGAAATAATATTGCTGGCATGTGAATGACATGAAGTTATTTACACTTATTTGCAAGAGTTCAAATACCTTATGAAAGAAAAATACTGATACAGGTAACTTTTCTATATTGAAAATACTGTTTGAGTCTTTTGGGCACCAAGTGAACTTGGGGCTTATAACCAAGATTGTGTATATGCAGCACAAAACAACAACATTAACATTATTTTCAGAGGTTAGATGTATTAGTATATTGTAGCAAAAACAACAAAGAGTCTTGTGGCACCTTAAAGACTAACAAATTTATTCTGGCATAGGCTTTGGGGATGAAGTAGATTATGTTGTACTACAACTCCCATCATCCCTAGCCAACATGGCCAACATAACTATCACATAATTATAAACCGTTGTTTGATTAGCTAAACTATTATTTATTTGTGCATCTACTGACATGTAATGCCTTATTCTTTTGTCTTTTCAAGCACACTAAGCTTTCACCCTTAAAACAGAATTATGCCTAGATGGTTCTGTTCTCTAGTAGTCTGTGAGTCCTCTGTAGGTGAAAAAGTCTTCAACAATACTAACATTTCTGGAGGATTGAGATATTAGGTGTTATTATTGGCAATTATAGTGCTCATTTCTATTCAGGCTCATAGAACTTTTGGCAATATACTTTTAATATAGTTTTTGCAATTATAACTTCTTTGTAGTCTATTTACTAACAGATGCTGCTGGTTTTTTTTCTTTTCTTCCAGAAATAGAAGTAACTTCCTGTTTCTCTTTTGTCTTTTCCTGTTCTTTCTTACTTGCTTACATGGATATGCTCTCCAGGAGGATAAAGTGGTTAGAAACTTTTCTTTTGTCTCAGATAATTTTTGTTTTGGTTTTTCATGTTTAATTGGGATTTGTCCTCACTTAACTGAGGTGCAGTTTGGGGCTGATTTAGAGTTTAGCAGTTCTGTGGGAACATGGGTGTTTGCCTGTTGTTGCTGTGATAAATATATAATGTGTGAAGAGGAGACACATCTCCAGGCACTGCAGACACAGAGAGAACATTCACCGTAGAGCTGCAATTAGTTGTGGTTCCCTGCTACATGTCCATTACATGGTTGAAGATGCGACTCTCCCCTTCATGCTTGTTTACAGCAGCAAAGAAGATACATAGATACTGTATATCCATGGAACTTGTAGTACAGCCTCCCCAACTTGGTGCCCTCCAGATGTTTTCATATACAACTCTCTGCATTCTTGACCATTGGCCATGCTGGCTGGGGCTGATGGGAGTTGAAATCTAAAACATCTGGAGGGCATCAGGTTGAGGAAGGCTGGTGTAGTACGAGTCAGCTCTCACTAAAGTCATTAGTAGTTTTAAATTTACATATGATGTGTGTGCAGTTTAGTGGGTAAATATGCAACATTAATAATTGACTCAGCCTTAATTGGTTTTCTGTTGAATGTTGCAGTATGGGATTGTGGGAGTAGAGCCTTATATACAGTGGCTATTGAAATAGATTTATAATTATTATTTGTAGCCTGCTTCATCTCATTGGCTAACTGGGTCTCATTTCATTGACATGGTTGTCACTGTCCCCAAATGGCTCACAATATCTTACTGGCGAAGGCTGCAGCCCTAAACACACTTATTAGTGAGCAACACCCATGCAGACAGTAGGACTTATTTCTGATGTGCATAGTATTACAATGCACATGAAGATAAAGTTACAAAAAGGGTATAGAAGCTGTTTAGGGAATAAAATGTTGTAGACCTCATTGGCCTTTAATTTGTAAACATTCATGTATAGAATTATGCCATGCTGCACATATCATATGGTCCTTATTATTAAAACAAGAAGAACATAATGCATGCATAGCTAAAGTATCTTTAAATGCTGATTTACTTGTTTGCAGGAGAGGAAAATCTTGAATTATATTTTAAAGTACACTATTAAATGGGCATTTTAAAATTACTCTTCACTCCCACAGCTGATAGAAAATAGAAACACACATAAGGCCTAGGATTAATATAATGTTCTTTGAATGCAGCTGTAGTTTATTTGGATGAAAGAAGAAACAAACAAAAAAAGAAAGAGAAAATATGACTGTAACACATTTTACAACTTTAAGGCGCAATCCTATGTCCCTCCGACCTTCTGGGGGGACATAGGAATTGCCATAGAAGGTGCTGCAACCTTGGAAATCCATTCCGAGGCTGCAGCACCATGGAGCACCGGTCCCCCACCTCGTAGCCCGCGTAGTTCTTTCCACGCCAGAAGGAAAACACAGGGAAACAAGCATGGAAGACCATGTTCGGTTCCCCAGTGGGGGGGAAGCATTTCTGGGAGTGGGGAGGGGAGGGGAGGGTAGCGATGTTCAAGCTCTTCAAGATTCTCACTGCTAGTCTCATGCCCACTTTATGCTGCCGTTTGTGATCACTGCTCATTTTGAGTGAACAGGAAAATTGTGCAAGACAAAGAGTAATCAATCCCTACATTTGCGCAAATTTCCAAAGTTCCACAGATTTCCCCCCTAGACTAAAGCAGTGTTGATTTAGAAATTTGCACAAATTTGAGGAGACATTGTGCAAATTAAGCATGAGCAAATGTTTGGTGATTTGTGAACATTTTTGGTGAACACATTTTTGTGCTCACGCTTGCATTCAGGGTAGAGAACAGGGCAGGCTCGCATGTCTTGTGAGCAGAAATGAAATTCTTGTACATCCCTAGCGGGAGGGGAGGGGCGAGGCTTTGCCAGATTCAGAGGAATCCAACTGGCACCTCAGCCTCTCCTCTTTGTAGGGAGAAGTAAAACATCTAGATGGCCAAAATTGGCTGTCTAGATGTTTTTGAGGACAGAAGGAGCATGGAGGATATCCTATCCTCCGCACTCCTTCCGCCCTCAATAGGATGCCCGTAATCCTTAGAGTTCAGAGGGTTACGGGCAGCCTCATAGGATCATGCTGCCCAGCTGTAATCCTATACCCACTTACCTAGGAGTACGCCCCATTGAATTCAGTGAGACTTCCTTTTCAGTAGAAAGGTATAGGATTGCACCGTGTAGTACTGAAAACTCTCTAGCTGCCATTTACCATCTTTTGTGAAGGTAACATTTGAAATGAAAAGGATTTGCACAAGAGGAAGTCCGTAGTGAGTTGTGCATGAAATATTTATTCCTTGATATAGTTATTTAGAAGTCTGTGGACTGTTACAACAGAAATAATTTGAGGATTTCCACCCAAGAGGTTTAAGAGTTTAAGAAATAAAATATTATTTTGTTTGTTTAAGTTTAATGAATACATTTGTAGCTGTTTCTTACCTGCTGTAAGCCACCCTAAGCAGTGTACATTGGAAGGGGGGTGGGGATAAATGCCCTTAAGTAAAATAAATAAGAACCCTTCCAAGTGTCCACAGGGACTTACCTGATTTTCACTTCCTATTTGCAGCCTCTTGTGCTTGATTAGATACTGTTCTGAAGCATTCCCTGATTAGCTTTTTGGGGGAGCGTGAGGGGCAGCTGTCAGAAGAGGCTCTTGAAAAGTCCCAGTACATGCATGGAAACATGGACTTTGGATCTTGCCATAATCTTATAATTCGAAGTCCTAATTATGTTTGTTTCAAAGTAATGACTATTTGCTAACTGTTTACTACTCAACGTTCTCTCAGTGTACCTGCTGCTGTAAATGAGTACAGGACATCTTATCTGAGGCAGTACAATATTAAAATAGTACATGATGTGTACTATAGAGTGCTGTATACTCAGGCTGGGAGTGGCTCTCCAAATCCTCAGGTAGAGCAAGATCTTTTCTAGTCTTGTTACCAGATATCCTTTTAGTTGGCAAGATGAGTGGCTGAAACCTGGGTCCTTCGGCATGCATAGATTGTGCTCTAGCAGTCAGTTTTGAGCATTTCCTGCTGGGGAATGGATACCTAAAAATAATATTAAGGGATGTGCATTACCTCTGACATAGGAAGGAAAAAATCCAATTTTTGTGCCACATTAACTGGGTTTGCATGACACACTGGTTAATTCCTACTGAGGTTTAGTGTGTTGTCTGACCCCCGCAGGGTGCTTTAGAAACCAACTTGGTGTGGCTTGTAAATCACCCTGTGAAGCCATGACCTGTGCTAGGGTTATGCTAACCCTAGTAGGTTTAGTGTGTTGTCTGAATCCAGATGACACGCTAACCCTCTCGCAAGCCAAAAGGGGCATAGAGCCCCTTGGCCACAGCGGCAAACAATGAGTGTTGGCCACGTGCCCCAGCAGCACTTAGCACGGCTGTCATCGGCTTCACCAGCATGTTCCTGCTGATGTTGGGAGAACGGGATTGCTTGCGAGCAATCCTGCTCTCCCAGCATCGGCTGGAGCACAGGGGGAAGCCTCAAATCACTTTTGCGGTGGCGGGGGAGAGCAAGAGGGCCTGGATCTCCCACAGCCGCCTTTGCCACCGCTGTCTTTTCGGCCAAAGGGACAGCGGAGGTGAAGGCAGGGGTGGCATCCAGCCACCCAGGCCTTGTGAAGCCTGGCTGATTGGAACTTGCCCCTGCTGCCGCTGTCCTTTTGCCTGAAAGGACAGCAGCAGCGGTGGCAAAGGCAGGGGATCCAGCCGCCCAGCCTCACAAGGCCTGGTCGGCTGGATCCCACCCACCCCACTGCTGCTGCTGTTCTTTTGGCCAAAAGGGCAGTGGCAGCAGTGCCTCCTCCTCAGGCCTGGGGCATGGGCGGCTGCTGTCTAGGATGGGAATACTGGGGCCAGGGATGGTGGAAGTAGATGGAGACCCAGGGCTAAGCTAGGCGAACATTGGAGTGTCTAAGAAGTATGGTAGAGCCGGAAGCGAGGCAGCGCTGAGCATGGGTGAGTAGTCAGATACTGGCAAGGTGTGAAGGAGCTGAATGTGGGGGGTGGTTGAGGGCAGGCAAGAGTCGGAGACTAGTAAGGCGTAGACAGGACCAGAGGCGATAGCGGTGCTGAGGGCAGGTGAAGAGTTGGACACGGGCAAGGAGAGGATCAGCTTCTGCTGCAGAGAGTCAGGAGCAAGCTGCAGCCACCAGATGAAGCCTCCATTGGGCCACCAGATGAAGATGCAGCGCTGTGCAAGCTGAGCAGATCCTGACACTCCTCCCCACCAGGAAGGATGGGGCGGCAGGGAGGGGGGAGCGATTACAACAATTCCCACGGGGCATACGTGCAGTGCACAGACGGGGGGGATCAGTCCCCCTGCCTTCCAGGACTAGCTAGTCCTGGAGGGTGGGGGGACTGATTCGGGCGGCAGCAGTGAGGTGGCATGGCTGTGTGCTTTACAACACGCAGGCAAATCCCCCAATGCTGTTGCCGCCGCCGCCACACTCCTTAGTAAGGGAAGGTTAAACCCACCCTTGCTATGGAGCGTGTTGGTGGCGGCAGTGAAGGGGTGTAGCAATGTGCTGTGACAATATGGGGCTATATCTCCTCACTGACGGCTGTCGCCAATGCCGACGCCGCTGGGACACTCCCTAGCAATGGCAGGTTTAACCTGCCATTGCTAGGGAGTGCCAGGTCAATGGCAGTGGCGGGGTCTGCCGGTCCCTTCCCAAGCAGGAAGGGGGTGGGCGACAGACCCTCCTCACCCTCCTGCTCCTGCTCATTGTGGCGTCCGTGGGTGCTGCAATGAGCAGGAGCAGGGGGGTGAGGGGGGAAAGGCCGAGCAAGGGCAACTGACAGCTGGCAAAAAGTGCCACTTGGGCACTTTTCCCCAGCTGCCATCCCCGCTCTGCTCCTCTCAGTGTTCCCGTGGTGTCCCCTGGGATACCAACTGGAGGACTGAGGGGAGAGGCAGTGCCTGGGGCAACTTTAAACCCGCAGAGGTTTCAGAAACTCTGGGTTTAAAGTGCCTTGCGAACTGAGTCACTGACTTCTGAAGTTGCCATTGGAGCAACATAAAGAGAAATCTAAGGTGTTGAGGGTTGAAATATTTGGACTGGTGGGTTCTGAACTGATCTTGAGTTCTAGGCTTTGAAACAATGTTGAACTATGTTGGATTTAAAATATGATGGTTTGAATGTAACCAGCAGAGACTGCCTCACTGCAAGTTAATTGTCAAACTTGTATCACCAGGAAAACCAAATTATTGCAAGTTGAATTTATTGAAACATCCAATATGCAAATTATTTTGATAATTTAAACTAATATATTTATCAAATGTATTTGTTGTTAGATTGTAGACTCCACTTCTCATCAGCTAATTTGAAATGCGACCACAAACAACCAGTTAGATATGGTAACTCAAATGGAACTAATGCAATAATATTTGGCATGGAGGGATGGGTAGTCAATAAATTAAGGAACCTTCCCCAACTTGGTGCTGTACAGGTCTTTTGGACTTCTACTCAACTCAGCTCCAGCCACCAAATCCAATTGTTAGGAATGCTGAGAATTCTAGTCTAAAACGTCTGGAGGGCACCAAGTTAGGGAAGGCTGACCTAGGGGCATGAAACTAAAGTTGGTACTCTGGTTCCTAAGGAGGAACAAGGAAGTTATACAATTAAAACTTGTCCGTTCTGCCCACATCAGGCCCTCTACATTTACAGACCTTTTAATAGTAAAAGCTCTGAAAAGCAGGAATTTTTAGTAGATATTATCTTCTTGTGAATCCCCCCCATTTTACCTTTTAATACTCCTAAGATGCATCCAAGAATTATTTCTATAAAACCTAAGAATTAGATATTGATCCATTAGAAGTTAATCTTACCCTCAAAATTAGCATAAGTATAGTTAGTTCTGCTTCTGAGGTATGGGTTAGCCTGTAAATTGCATGGCATCACCTTTTAATATGTACTTGCTATGTTGATTAGATAAGCTTTAATCGGGGTTTCCCCCTTTGAATTATGTTTGTGGAAAGTTAAGATATAAATTCTAAAAAATGAATATAATATAAATTCAGATTAGTTTTCCATGGGTTTCTCTCCTCCTCAGCTTTTGAGATCTTAAGAAAGCACAGTGAAATCTCCCAACCGACTGATAATAGCTCTAACATGATTTCAGTGTGGTTCTTCAGCTCCATAGGGTGAATTTTTCAAAACCTCTGTAATTGAATTAATTCACATCAGGCAGTCACTAACCTTTCCATTCCTATCCTGAATATCATGCTTTTCCTACCCTAACTGCAGTCCTCTGCATGCTTGGGAATACATTCCTTTGAGATCACTGAGGCTTACTATTAAACATGTGTGGGGCGGAAATCAGTCTTTGTTCCTAGTAAGTTTGCCAAGTGTTTGGTTACAATTTACCTTGTGAAAACTGAAGCCTATTAGACATTGACAATTCATCCTCCTTTGTGTCTTCTGAAATGAGATCATTCTGCAGCTTCCTCCACCCCCATTTTTTCCTGTGCAAAACCCTCCTTAAGATTTCTGCATGCCTGCAAAATGCTGTGAAATTTTAAATTATTGTTTGGAATATTTATATACTACTTCTCAACAAAAAAAATCTCAAAGTGCTTTACATAGTAAACAGGTAGCTTAAAAACGTTTTCAATAAAGTTGTCTTTAATCTCAGCTGAGGCAAGCTTTCACGTGTAGATATAATCCACCATCCAACAAAGGAACAGATTCTCTCACCTTACGCCTGAATGTCTACTCAGGTTCAGGTTGTCTTGAAGTTCCACCCCTTCCTTGAAACACCCATTCTCCCCTTCCCCCAAGACCAAACTTGGGAATGGATCAGATAATTCCCAGGCCAGGAGAGCAGGGCTGCTTCTGCCATGTAGTTCTTCCCTCAGACAACTGACCTGATGGCAATTAGAATTCTGGGTTTGAGGGGGTTTGATAGAGTTGCCTTTCTCCCATGCTGATGTCAGTGTTAGTTCTGGCTGCCTTGGCGTGAGCAAAGAGTAACCCTCCCTGGAAGCACATCCCCACCCCCCGTTCAGATCCGGGAGCAGAGCAGTTAATGTTGTCCAGGCCAGGAGGGCAGGGCTGCTCTTACTACACAATTCTTCCCTCAGACAATTGACTTGATTGCAGTAAAAACATCTTTTATTTATTCGAAAGCTCTATATTTCCTTGTTCTATAGCTTTAGTGCAGGAATGGTCATTAAACCTAGAACAACAGAAAATGACTAAGGTCTGTTTTATATCTATATATTTACTTCTAAAGTCAGAATGTGTATGAGACAGTATAAAACTGGTACAAAGAGAGCAGGGTAGATCAGCGCCTCTTCACATAGAAGACATCTCCTATGCCCCTAACCACACTGGGCACGGCTTGCACATGTTGATGCCGGGATCACTTGGCAACTCTGTCCAGAACCAGAATTATTTCATACATTTCATAATTGAATGAGACCATCTCAGAGAAGGAGGTCCCCACCATGGGCCCAGCATTTACTGGGACCAGAAGTCAGTGTGCCCTGAGGGAAATCCCCAAACGTCAACTCAGGACACACCCCTCCTTGGGTACCTGCAGAATCACCCCACCCAGCTCCAAACTCGCCATCCTTCAGAATACAAAACACCAAAAAACTGAGAACTTTTATTGGCAGTAAATCAGGTTTCATAGATGAGCTTCTTAGCTCTCATGGCAAAAGCTTAATGGTTGCAACTCTTCAGAAATCATATAGCTGATGGCAATTAGCTATAGGCTCAATATTTAATTCAAAGAACAGTCAAAAGCTAATAACTATAACCATGTCAGAGATCAATACAACTTGGTTTCCCTGTTGCAATCTCCTGGCATAAATGATTCCTGGTGCAAACCATCGCAGGCATTCAAAGAGAAAGGTTGTAGAAAAAGATATAAGTCCACACATGCAGGGATTTAATCCTACCTTGAAATCTGTGTTGCTACCTCCACGCTACTTGAGTCAAAGCCTATCAAATCCAATCATCAAAACAACAGTTCAAGAGTAAGCCCAAAGTACGGTAAACCCACACACGCAGAGATTTCGATGACCATAGCTTCCACTTTGGTATCTCCATCCTATATGGGTCAAGGCATAGAAAAATCCAAGAGTCACGATCAGTCCAAGTCAGCAGGTCCTCTGGCCTATTGAAGATGAAGATACCCACTACATAGCAAACAAGAATTTAGGGACTGTGAAAAGAATAACAATACATTCCATGGCAGGTTCTTAATGATTCACAGATCAAATTCAGGTGAAACAGACTCAATCCAGGTTAGAAGTGTTTCTCACAGCTCAGATGGAGGGAAGTCCCAAACATGAAGGGTTACAGGCAGCAAATGATAGATGCTCAAAGGTGGACATTAAAGACAATGTTCCCAGCCAAGGCTCACAAGCCTGGGCATTACCGTAGCTTAAAAGCAAGGGTGGGGCTGCAATAGCATGCCATCTAACGATCTAATTGACAGGGGATCTTAGTCCATAAACAAAACCTTCCACCTTCTTGAGTTGATGTATCATCCTGTGTGATACCTCTGAAAACACCCACTCCTTTTGCTAGTTTCTCATGGAGAGGCTGTTAGCTATCTTAAGTATAGCCGTGACATTCAGGGTCGACCACTAGCAGCTGGACAGGAGAGACCGACTCCCCCCTGCTTTCCTCTGAGAAAACTGACAGAGATAAGCTCACATTTATTCTGACATTCCACAGGCTGATTAGGCTCAAACCAGCCCCACTTCCTCTTGCCATTACATTAATAACTAGGCATAGCCAAACACTTAGGTCTTGGGCTTCTCACTGCTGAACTGGGCTCCAAACCCTTCTGGATAAGTTCTGATCAGATTCTGCCTGTAAACTATAGAGCCCTCTGCTGCACTGGGGCTGGACCCCAACAGCTTGTTTCATGCTGATGCTGGCCTTCATCTGCTGTGGAATGGAAGTGATTATGATAAAAGGGGGGATAGTAATTCACACCCAATTCCCTCCCCCCCCCATGGTTTTGTTGGCAAAGGGGAATTGCCCTTTATAACCAAAAGAATCCTGAGTGGAAAGTGAATTGTGCTCTAAGGATATGTTTCCTGGTCACCACCCTTTTGCCAAAGAAAAGACCAGAGATAGATCTGGATTTACTGGTAGATCTGTTGGCAATTTGATTGGCAAGGTTTCAGTTTCCCAATTATTTAACAGTGGCAGCAATGAAATGACTCCTCCCTCACCCGTGCTTTAAATTATATTGCTGCAATGAAGAAAGCTGGGGTGGGGGAATCAAGAGTTGATTTTAGTGCAGAAGGACTGTGAGCTGCATTCAGTTCTGGCACTCAAAAACAAATTCCTGGGCTCAGAATTATTTAAGTGTATGCTCCAGTTGCTGGATCTTGGGGTTCTAGTAAAATCAAAGTAGATCTCACAAGATTGAAGATGGGGAATGTCACATGCTGAAATGCCTTAAAGTGAGTCAGACCAATGATCCATATAGTTTAGTATTGCCTGCCCTAACTGGCATTGGCTCTCTTAGGATTATTGCAGTCGTCTTCATCAGACCCATGAGATCCTGAACTATACAGTAGATGCCAGGGATTGAACTAACTCTTACATATCCAAAGCATGTGGTCTGTGTCTGAAGTAAAACCCCTCCCTCATAACATCAGTTGATGCACACTCTAAAAGCTTTTCAGTTGCAGAACAAGAATGTTTAATTGTGTTTGAGTGTTAAGTTATATTTGCCACCTGGTGAGGCATTCAGAAACGATATCGAATGCTGTTAAGTTTCAGGCATAGGCCTTTATCAACGTTAGCTAAGCAAATCCCTTGTTTTAGCCACAGGTGTGTAACAGCACACCTAGGCTTCTTTTAGTACAGTTGGACATTATGGCACAGCAGGGGACTATGAATATTTAACAAGATAGATTTGGCTTCAGCTGCTGGAAACCAGTGCTGATATATATAAATAATGAAGACATTGCTAGTAAGAGAGTAAAGTAGAAAATATATCTAGACTTTCTTTTGTCCTTGGCTGTGTACTCAGAGCTCTACATGGATAATGTCTCTAAAATGTAGCTGATTGAAAACGTTGGGATTTACATGGAAGTGTTCTTGCTTAGAAGGGGATAAATCCCCCCTTTTAAATAGTAAATTAATGCTTTATTCTCTTTTGAATGGTAATTTATGGCAAGCTTTTCTTTTTACCTTTTTATATATTGGAGATGCTACAGCAAGAGTATGATTTGAAGAGAAGCAGACTTGTGCTCATATTTTAAAGATTTTGGATACAATAAGTATCCAAATAACACGTCGTTATTTCCCCCTTTATCTATCATGTTTTAACAAGGCAGTTCTCCAGAATACAAAATATACAAATTCATTGGTTTTAATAATAAAAAGATGTCTGCGGTCATGATCGTGGGGTTCAGTGGAGAAGAATGGATTTCAGGTAGCTAAATTCAGTTTCTTAATTTGCGTGTGCTGGTATTTCTGGATTTTTAAAAATGCAGTCTCAGCATTGTTTGTAAGATAATTTGCTCAGTAAAGGGTGCTTGAACAACTTTCTGAATTTTTAAAGCTATGCATGTAAAAAAAGTTATTGAAGTTTTTGGGTCATTGATAAGAGTGGTGACCAGGAAAGCAACAACTTAAAGTAGCTGAAATTATATGTGGCAACATATCTTTAATAACTATGTACATATGACACATCTATCAAATGTCGTTAAAACACATCTTTGTGTAATTTTTGCTTTCAACAGATTTGTCTCCATTGGATCTATAGAATAATCTAAGTAAGGATTTACCAGTCCTAAATATTTGGATTGGTTGACTACCAAAGACCATATTAGATCCTTAGCCAGTTTTTGGTATCTTCTAAATATGAATGTACTGTATCTACTAGTACTTTGTGGACAAGTGGTGTAAGTGACCATTTTAAGTTCTTCTCTGCAGCAAAGGGATAAAAGTTTCAATTTTCCTTCTTTATTTTGTAGTTGGCAGAGAGATCTTGGATTTTGGGGGAAATTATGTAATGTTACATATTGATAACCTAAGGTCGAAAAAGTATATGTTTTACATGATTACTTAAGGTAGAAGATTAAGCAATATCTTAGAATTTCTCAAATTAAAAGGTAAACTTTTTTGGTAATATAGTCCTGCTATAATGTAATTATTATTGAATAACTAGACATATTTGGTTTGTCATTTTACTGTTTTTTAAGGGTATTATACCTGTATTAAATTAATATTACATTTTTAAAATTATACAGTTGGAAGTCGAACAGTAGGTTATATCCATAAATGACAATAAAGCATAGCAGTAGCAAAACATTAAGCAAACATGAATAGATGCAGATTAACAATTGAGATCTGCATGCACCATCCTGTAACAGAATAACCGTTTGGTAGAGAAACCAAGCACATTTCTCAGTTCTGATATATTCAAAATTTGAAAATAATTATTCTGTACTTGCTGAACCAGCTTGGCAGTTGTGCATTGTAATTGTACTACTAGTCCTAGGAGGGTGTATTTAGTTTTTTTTTAATCCCCACCCTCACCCCTTTTCTGGTGCCACTGCCCTGTCCAAAGGTTTTCCTAGGAAACTGACAACTCTGATTGGTTTACAAGTTCAAGGGGTGAATTATATGTTGACAATAGTGAAAAGGAGAATCAAAAGCTCTTGGGAGAATCAGGGTCTCTTCATTCATCGTGAGATAAGAGATCATGCGAACAATATCCAGAGCCATCTGTGGTGGCTTTCCCCCAGCCTAGTGCCCTCCAGATGTTTTGGACTATAATTCCCATCATCTCTAACCATATTGGCTAGGGCTGATGGGAGTTGTAGTCTAAACCAACTTGAGGGCACCAGGTTGGGGAAAGCTGATTAGAAAAACAGTGACCTATGAATGACCCAGGATAGTTACATGAGGGCATGTGGCTCTCACATTTACCATGAGAGATATGCACCAGTGTTTGCTGTGGTGAGCATCATAACATTTGAGGGGAAAGATGTGTATCTCTAAATACTTTCTAGGGAATTCAGGTCAATTGTGGCTCTAGCACATACTTCTACATGTAACCAAGTGTTTGCAGACAAGTGTTTCTGTTTCAGAATTTGTGGTGTTCTAACCATGAATCAGTACTGAAACACTTTAGAATTCCTTTTTTGTTAACTAGGAAGAATAGTAAGGGTGGCTAGATTAACTCTTTCCCTTCCTTCTCCCTCTCAAGCATTTGTCCTTCTGAAAGCAATTGTCCAAGACTTAACATGGAAGATCTTTGAACAAGATCCCATTGGTGTTGTTGTTTTTATGTAAAAGCTGCTGCAGGAGGGGAGATTTGGATTGTAGAGCTAGGTGTGTATGCTTAATGCTCCTCCTCCCAGTTCCCCCAATTTAAATAACCCTTCTGAAGGTAGTATTTTTCCCATGTAGAAAAACATATGGATAACATTATGTTTTCCCCATGGGCAAGGTAGCACGTTCAAGGAGCAATGTTAAATAAGGAAAATGACATCGGGTGGTGGTGATGGAGTTAATCCCCCTCCTTCAGTGCCATGTCCCAGTGTGAATCAGCCCATTTACCTCATGGCTGCTCTTACATTAAAAAACAACAACAACAAACCTGTAGGAGATCCTGCTCATGGATCTCCAGTGTCATATCTAGTCTGGCCCTAAGTAAAGTGACCCTTAGGAAGGAAGACAGGTGCTGTATTGTAGTTCCAGTGTAGTTCCTCGCCGGATCGTCACCTTGAAGTGGTGAGTGGGCTTGCGTGTTCCGATGAATCCTGTGAGCAATGCCGTCGGGAGCTATGTACTCCCAGTAGGGTCACCCATGGCGGTAAGGTCCGGGGAGAGGAACCAGACAAAGAACGATCCAAAACAAAGTCCTCAACGGCAGAACAGGCGGAAGATAATTAAACCTAAATTACAACGGCTGTGAAGGCGGATGAAGGCTGCAGCAGAGAATGGTTTTCCAATCGTCAGGGTAACCGTGCCATTGGATCTCTGCCGTACTCTGTCAAGTTTGTGTGGTGATTCGTTGTGCACCGATCTCCCCACATAAAACAGTTTCACGCACAGGCGTCTTCCAACCCAACCCATCCAACCCAACCCAACCCAACCCAACCAAACAAACATAAAAAAAGTCCCATGGCGACTGGCGAACGGCGACGGGGGCAGGACTGTGAATCTGGAAGCCCCTAGCCATGGACCAGCACATGGGCGGTGGATGCAGACTCAGTCGCCCTGTTCAAGGAACGAGGTAGTCGAGCAGCTCGGCAGCTGTATCCATGACTGAGCAGCCCTATTTAGGATCCACTCTGCTCACCCCGTATGGGGAGGGGGCTAGAAAAGGTGCCCTAAACATAGTCTACCTCTTTCTCCCCTGACTGGATTACCGCGTCCAGTGGGGTCACCATTTTAGCGGTCGAAAAAGACATTTGAATTTTGGAACATGGAATATACGGACATTGCTGGATAACATAGATAGCGAACGCCCTGAGCGTAGGACTGCTATTATTGCAAGGGAGCTGAGACGGTTTAAAATTGACATAGCAGCACTTCAAGAAACTCGAAGGGCAGGAGAGGGACAGTTGAAAGAAGAAAAAGGAGGTTATACCTTCTTCTGGAAAGGACTACCTGAGCAGGACCGACGAATACATGGAGTAGGCTTTGCCATCAAAAATGAACTAGTGAACTCTTTGTCAGAAGTTCCTACTGGCATTAACGAACGCCTGATAACTCTTCGATTAAAGCTCGCCAATAACCAACAGGTAACTATTTTGAGCGCTTATGCACCAACATTAGATGCTGATGATGACATCAAGGAAAGTTTTTATAGCCAGTTGGACACTCTCCTGTCAGAGATACCTAAGGAGGATAAAATTATCCTCCTGGGCGATTTTAACGCAAGAGTCGGGCGTGACTCTGATTTATGGCCAGAAACTATTGGAAAAGACGGAGTTGGTAATAGCAACCCGAACGGACTCTTACTTTTGTCTATATGTGCAGAACATAATCTCACTATTACAAACACGCTCTTTCGACAAAAGAATAAGCTTAAAACATCATGGCAGCACCCACGGTCAAAGCACTGGCATCTTCTGGATTATGTAATTGTCCGTGTTAGAGATCGCCGCGATGTACTTCTTACTAGGGCCATGGTGAGTGCCGACGACTGCTGGACAGACCACCGACTAATCCGGTCCACAATGGTTATCAACATTGCTCCCCAACGTAGGTTTCAAGGAAGGAAACCAAGGCGTAAAATGAACATCCAAGTCCTTCAAGATCCTATTAAGCAAACTCGTCTTCAATCACTTCTTAAGGAACATCTACCTACGGAACCTCCTGACAACATTGAGGACCATTGGTCTAAGCTGAAAACCTCCATTACTGCAGCTTGTGAACAAACTATTGGATATGAAACTAAGAAACATCAGGATTGGTTTGATGAAAATGATAATGAGATTAAATATATAATTGACCAAAAAAGGAAAGCCTTCCAAATATGGCAAAATGATATTAACTGCGCTGCCAAGAAAAAAACCTATGCTAGCGCAAAGGCTGAGGTCCAAAGAAGAACAAGAGAACTTAAGAACGCTTGGTGGAAAAAGAAAGCTGAGGAAATTCAACAACTTGCAGAATCTCATGATGCACGGGGCTTTTTTAAGGCCACAAGGGCCATTTATGGACCAAAAACCTATGGTACAAACCCTTTACAATCAAAAGATGGCACCAAACTCTTAAAAGACAAAGAGTCTATTGCACTGCGTTGGAAAGAGCATTATTATGACCTTTTAAATCGTAAATCTAAGGTGGATAATGAGATTTTTTCGCACAAAAACAAATTAAAGAGGAACTTGCAATACTCCCCACTTTGGATGAAGTAAAAAAAGCCATTAATCAAATGAAGAACAACAAAGCTAGTGGACCAGATGGGATTCCTGCTGAAATCTTTAAAGAAGGGCCCCCCGAACTTGTACAACATCTTCATAAACTCATCGAAAAAATCTGGATAAGAGAAGAGATCCCAGAAGACTTCAGGGATGCCATAATTATCACCCTCTTTAAGAAGGGTGATAGAACAGACTGTGGAAACTATCGGGGCATTTCTCTCTTAGCAACCGCAGGTAAAATATTTGCTAGGATTCTCGCAAACCGTCTTCTATCTATTTCAGAAGAGATCCTCCCTGAAACTCAATATGGTTTCCGCCCCTCTAGAGGGACAGTAGACATGATTTTTACTGGGAAGATAGACGAACAAATGTCAGTGTACTGGAAGAAGCAAAGACTACTAGCATTGAAAAAATGATCCTTCAACGCCAACTTCAGTGGACCGGTCATGTTGTTCGAATGCCTGACTGCCGTCTCCCAAAGCAGTTACTTTACTCCCAACTCAAGAATGGAAAGCGGAATATCGGTGGTCAATATAAGAGGTTTAAAGATGTTCATAAGGCTAATCTAAAAAAAATGCAATATAAACATCGAAAACTGGGAAGCTCTGGCCCATGAACGATCTAAATGGAGGTTGGCCTTTCACAAAGGTTCCATGGACTTTGAAGAAGCCCGAGTGCAAGGTGAAAGGGAGAAACGTGCTAAGCGAAAAGCACGTCAAATGAATCCTTTACAGGACCATCTCCTATCTGGTAACCTGTGTCCTCACTGTGGGAAGCTGTGTGGATCTAGAATTGGCCTCCACAGTCACTTACGGACCCATCGCTAGAGTCTACACAATCTTCTTTAGAATTTCCTCCTTTTATCCCGGAAGACAATCTTACTCGGTCACGAGTGATCGCCTGATGATGATGATGATAGCACATGGTTAACTTTTACTGTGGTGAGCTACAGTTTCTTTTGAGGGGCTTGTCCTATGTGCAGTTTAAGGGTGTCCAGAACCTCTCTCTCTTTTCATTAATGTATCTGCAACCCACCACACAAATGCTTTTTTCCAGAAAATGTTATTCAAACACATGGCAACTAGATTAGCATTAGAGGTATAGGGTATAGGTTGTAATTTTTAATTTAGTTCAGTTCAGTTTATTGCTCAGTAGCCAACCAGGCTTTTGCATAAACATCAGACTAAAAACACAAATCAGGAAAGATACGAAGGGCAGGTTCTCACTACACGATAAACCAACCTACCCACTGATGCGCCTGACAGATGATCGGGCACATCGTGGGTAGCAGGTCCCCTCCCTCCCCTTCATTCTTCCTTTGGGTATCCTAGGGGATTCTGTGGGAACACCAAGGTGTCCTCCCCAATCCCTGTCATGGCTGTGAGCCGTTTTTGGCTTGCCCCGGCTTTTCCCCCTTAATTTTTTTTTTGTGGGGGAGATTGCAAAAGCCGGCTTCCACGCTCCCCCTTTTGAAGCTATGAGCAGTCCATTCCAAGTGCCCCAGCAGCACCTTGGAGGGGCTGCTCATGGCTGCCCAGCATTTTTTTAATGCACAAACCTGTGTGTTGTAAAAAATAATTTCTACTTAAAAAAAAAAATTCTAGCAAGTCCAGATCTGAGAAGTTATAGGCCAGTCTCAAATATTCCTTTCTTGGCCAAGGTGATCAAGAAGGTGGCCTTGCAAGTCCAGATGCATTTGGATCATATTGATTATCTGGATCAATTCCAGTTGTGCTTTTGGTCAGGACTGCCTTGGTTGTCTTGGTGGACGATCTATGCTGAGAACTAGATAAAGGGAGTGCAGCCCTACTAGTTCTTCTGGACCTCTCAGTGGCTTTTGATACCATCGACTATAGTATTTTTCTGGACAGCCTGGGGTACCTGGGCCTTGGAGGTACTGTATTGCAGTGGTTCTGGTCCTTCCAGCCAGGTCATGTCCAGAAAGTGGTGTTGGGGGACTACTGTTCAGCATTGTGGCTGTTGGTCTATGGTGTTCCACAGATTCTGTTCTGCCTCTATGTGATTTAACATCTATATGAAACTGCTGGGAGATATCCTCCAGAGATTTGGAGTGAGATGCCATCAATATACTGATGACACTCAGCTCTATTGAAACCTTTGAACATTGCCTACTGTATTGCAGTGGTTCTGGTCCTTCCTGCCAGGTCATGTTCAGAAAGTGGCATTGGGGGACTACTGTTCGGCACTTTCGATAATGGGTTGGATGAGGGTGAACAAGCTGAGATTAAATAATCATAATCATAATCATAATCATAATCATAATCACATGTCATGTCATGTCAGGCGATCACTCGTGACTGAGTAAGATTGTCTTCCAGGATGATAAAAAAAAAGAAATTTTACAAAAAGGAGATTTTAAAAGGAGGAAAATTCTAAAGAAAATTGTGTAGACTCTAGCGATGGGCCCGTAAGTGACTGTGGAGGCCAATTCTAGATCCACACAGCTTCCCACAGTGAGGACACAGGTTACCAGATGGAAGATGGTCTTGTAAAGGATTCATTTGACGTGCTTTTCGCTTAGCACGTTTCTCCCTTTCACCTTGCACTTGAGCTTCTTCAAAGTCCATAGAACCTTTGTGAAAGGCCAACCTCCATTTAGATCGTTCATGGGCCAGAGCTTCCCAGTTTTTGATGTTTATATTGCATTTTTTTAGATTAGCCTTAAGAACATCTTTAAACCTCTTATATTGACCACCGATATTCCGCTTTCCATCCTTGAGTTGGGAATAAAGTAACTGCTTTGGGAGACAACAACAACAACAACAACAAAAAATTATTTCTTACCCGCCTCTCCACTCAGATCGAGGCGGGAAACAACCATAAATATAAAATACATAACTAGTTAAAAACATAGTATATATTATTAAAATATTATTAAAAACCTTTAAAAGTATCCTAAAAACTCTTAAAATTCCACTGGGTAGGCCTGTCGGAAGAGGTCAGTCTTTATGGCCTTTTTAAAAGCCAAGAGACTATCTGGTTGATGAGTCTCCTCCAACAGGCCATTCCACAGTCTGGGAGCAGCAGAAATCTAGAAAAGAGAGAGGTGCCATTGGTTGGGACGCAGAAGGCAAGCTGTCTAAAGGAAACCAAAGGCATGAGGGATCTTTTGCTGAGAAGGGGGTGTTTTTTTGAGATTTACACCCCTTTAAAAAGGGTGCTTTGAGTGGAACTTGGGGTTTTGGAGTGGGACATACACAAACATATGTTCCAGTCCAAAACCAACCAGTTCCCACTCAAAAAACCCCTTTTAAAGGGACCCAGAGTTATGACAGCTAGCACAAAACTAGAGGGGGAGCACTTGAAAAAAGGGGGAAGCACACTTTTGCACTTTCCCGAGCCCTTAGAGACTTGGGACAAAGTGCAAAACGTGCACCCTAATGGGAACTAAAGGGGGGGGGGGGAAGGTGAGGATCTTGCTGCAAAAGGGATGTAAATTCCCCAAAACACCCCGTTCTCAGCAAAAGATCCTTGTGCCTTTGGTTTCTTTTTGATAGCTCACCTTCTGTGATGGTTTTGGAGCCCCGATTGTTGCAATGTCCAGGGGCAATGCCCATATAGCAAATTTGTGTTCTTTGAAATATTTGTATAGCTTGCTTTTTAGCTGAGCTATAGCAGTTTTTTCCACTGGCATCACCCCAAGTCTTAGGAAAATGGAATGGAAATAACAACATAGAATATACTCATATATTTACTTTGCCCAAAGGATGTTAAGGTCTAAAAAGCCTCTAAATAAAAATATTGGATAGTGGTGATTCAGCTCCCACATACGGTAAGTTCTTGGAGAAATCCACCTCTGTGTACTTGGTGAAAACAGCAGAGCAAGGGATAGCTATCTGGAATCCAAGGAATAGTCTGTGGGAAACCATGTAGATGCTCTTGCAGGGAACATGTTTCAATAGAAAGGCAAGTTTCTCCTGAAAAAATATGAGAAGAAGATCTTTGATACTTTCCCCAATTTCCTGGAGCCCAAAGAGAAATGCTAAAGCAAGATGCTTGCAAAATGCTGATCCTTGAGTTTGCTCATTTAACATTAAGTGTATGCAACTGCTGTTACAAGCATATATTTTGTTTGTATGTGCATTTTCCTTTTATTTGTAAAGAAATGTAAATGGTCTGTGGACTAATCTTAAATCATCTGTCATCTATCTGTCTATCATCTACTAAAACAAATAGTTCTTTGACTATTAACCAAGTCAAATTATTATGTTAATTTACATTGCTTGTGCACCTTGCTTCTGTTGGTATCTGATGTATTAAATGAATATTTTTACAGTGAGTCTGTTAAGGGTGTTTTCACAGCATGGCACAGTATTGAACTCTGGGTGTCAAATTAGTCTAGTAAGTGCTTGGGACACAGAACAAAAAATTCAATGATGGCATTACCACAGTCTTGCCAGTGGAAGAGGTTGAGGGCTGGTGTATGCAGCTGCCCTGATCTTGTTAGTAGCCTTTTGGCCTATGGTGACTACATGATCATGGTGAACAGGGTCTGTGGGGGGTTTTCTCTTCCATGCTGCCACCACATGTGGTGGAACTGCTCTTTCACTGGGCAATCCCACTTATGGGGGTTCTTATTTTAAGCAAATGCTTATATTTCAGGGCCTAAGGAACACACTGCCACTATAACTCACCACAAGCTGACCCTTTTCCGCTGCCAGCAATTCTCTTTGAATATTTTAAAACCTCCTAGTAACTGGTATAAGTGGCTTAGGCATAAGAAGGGCAACAACATTAGAGACAAGATGAACTATTAAACAAGTTAATTTATTAAAGGGATATTTTGTACATAAGGGAATACTAATATTTACTTTGCAGTTTTCAGAAGACTGCTTACTGACAATTCTTAAAGACTCAAGAGATACTGTTGTTGCTACTGCTCTTAATTACTTCTTTTACCTCAGGCCAAATTCCCTAAACCTCCACCCAAGCCAAATACACTCTCAACCAGATCTAACTCTTAGTTACAGTCTTCCTCTGACTCCCAAAGCTCCTCTTGTTGTATTTCTGGCTCCTTTATCTGGGTTTTAATGCCTGCTTGGGTAACCTTCTGGCAAGTTGTTAGGGCAGCTTTCTGGCCTCCTGCTTCCTACTCCTGATCTTTACCAGCCATCCCACAGATGGTTTATCCCACAGAGAAGGAATAGCTTAATATTCAGGCCTTAGCTATTCACGTTCTTCTCAGCTTTTTCCTAATCCTTCTGTAACACCACCCACCAACCAGCAGACCTTCTCCCTCACTAACAACAAACTCCACAGTCCCTAACTGTCCACTCCTTTACCATCAACAGTCATTTCCCAGCTGCTCTTTTCCACCTAGCTAGAACTCATATTGGTTCATATTAATGTATAATACTAATACATGTTTACATTTAGTACATATGTGCCCAGTTAAACTTGATATTAAAAACATCCCCTCCCTTCTTCCCTTCCCATTCCTTTTTCCTTGTATGTCGTGTCTTTTTAGCTTGTAAGCCTGCAAGCATGGACAGTCTTGTTTAATTGATTATATGTAAACTACTCTGGGAGCCTTTTTGGCTGAGGAGCGGCATAAAAATATTTTAAATAAATAAATAAACCTTCTGCCAATCAGATTGAATTTACCTGATCCAGGCCCCATCTATAAATATTCAAAGTGATTGTCTCTCTCTCCCCCTTCAGAACATCACCAAGCAGCTAATACTAAAACAGGCCTTCAACACAGTAACAACACTAGGCCACAGGCCTACACAGATGCATTATAGCCTCTCAGAAGTCACACAGTGTATAGAACAATTTACCACAGATAGAACCTAGGATTTTGCATGTCACAGGTTGACTGGCCCATGGAAATGTACCAGTTCTCCTTGAGGCAAACAAGGCACCCATTGATCACCATGTAGGGAACCACCACAGGCACAAGAGAGAAAAGTAAGGAATGTCATCCATTGAGTGAGTCAGACATGAGTTGGATGGGGAATGATTCTCTTCTTGGTTCCCAGCACAGACCTAGATACTAGACATGCTATTTAAGTCTCTAAAGCCCTTTCTTAGGAGAAGTAGACTAGGCAGGAGTCCAGCAGGCCAGACCATCCAAGCAGGAATCATAGAATTGTAGAGTTCACCTCTTAGGAGAACTCAATCTGCAGACTCAGGGTTTTTGGAAGTGCCTTGGACGAAGGTGGCAAATTCTAGGCTCCGGGCATTTTCTCATTTGGCTCCTCGATTATGGAACTCTCTTCCTTTACACCTTCGGATGGAATCGGAGTTGAGTAAATTCAAGCGTAATCTGAAAACCTATCTGTTCAACTTGGAGACATAGGTGTTAGACTTAGTGTGAACTGGGTAATTGCTATGATTTTAGTTTTATAGCTTGCTGGTTTTAATTATTTGTTGTTGTTAATTTAAATTTACCTGGATTGTAGTCCATTTTAAGTATTTTAATGTAGTTTAGTTAAATTGTAATGATTATTGTTTGAGTTATTTTGCATATTGTACTACGCTCTGGTGTAGAGCACAATATAAATTTGTATTATTATTATATATATTATATTATATGTTGGAAGGTACCTTGGAGGTCATCTAGACCAAACTCCTGCTCTATGCAGGATCTGCAGTGCAGGATGCAATTACAGTATCCCTGATAGATGGCTGTCCAAGTTCTGCTTAAATACCTCCAGGCAAGGGGAACCTACCACCTCTTGAAGCAGTCTGTTCCACTGTTAAACTGTTCATACCGTTAGGAAATTTTTCCTAATGTTTAACCAAAGTTCGCTTCCTTGCAATTTCTATCCATTGGTTTTGTTCCTCTGGAACAAAAGAGAACAAGTCAGCTTAATTTTCTGCGTGACAACCTTTTCGATATTTGAATATCACTATCATGTCTCCCCATAATCTTCACTTCTCCAGGCTAAACATGCCCAGTTCTTTTCATTGTTCCTCATAGGACTTGCATCCCGGAGTCCTCACCATCCTGGTTTTCCCTCTTCCAGACATGTTCCAGTTTGTCAATGTCCTTCTTAAATGTGATGCCAAGAACTGAACACAGTACTTCAGATATGGTCTGCCATGGGCAGAATAGAGTTATTATTTCTGTGATCTAGGCACTATGGTTTTCTTAATGCAGCCTAAGATTGCATTAGGTTTTTTTGCAGTCACATCATACAGCCCACTCATGTTCAGCTTGTGATCGACTAAAACATCTAGAGCCTTTTTACAAGTGCTGCTGTAAAGCCAGGTCTCTACTATTCTGCATTTTTGCTTTTGGCCGAGTGCTTAAATGCAGGACTCTTAGATTTCATAGATCATAGAGTTGGAAGGAGCCTACAAGGCTATCGAGTCCAGCCCCCTGCTCAATGCAGGAAACTAGAGGAGGGGTCTCCCATCCAAGTAATAACCAGGCTTGACCCTGCTTAGCTTTCCACACTCAGACAAGCTGAGCCAGCGCAGAATTACATCTAGTTGGTTTTGTCCCAGTGTACCAGCTTGTCATGATCATCATGAATCTTGATTCTGTCTTCAATGGTACAGTATTAAATATCCCTCTCATCTTTGTTAACTTGTCACTTCCAATCCCTTTTCCTTTTGTGTCATGTCTTTTAGATTGTAAGCCTGAGGACAGGGACTGTCATAATATTAATTTTTGTAAGCTGCTTTATAAGAGTGGGGTAAAAATGCTGTAAATATGTAGTTAATAAATAATTAGGAAGTAGAGCCTATGTATCTATAGTTATAGCTTCCCTTCTTCCTCAGATTGGCTCATCCTGTTGCCACCTTCCTCAGGTGCCTATTGTTAAAAGCTGATACTATCAACTGACCCACAAGTCATTCTCTGAAGAGAATGCACTTCACGTTTAGGGACTTCTCACACAATCTGGCAAAATACAGTTGGTTGTATCCAATGGTGTTGTTCCACCAGCAGAAGGGGATTTCCCCTTCCCCCTGTGGCCTCCCCATGCCCCAAAATCTGCTCTGGAGGCTTGGGGGTCCCTCTAGCGCAGTTTAGGGACAAAAGAGGGGGGTGCAAATGAGGGGGCTGCAGGTGTCCTGTTGCACAAAGGTCAGATCCAACCCACTGTTTACAATATTCCTATAATCTCTTACCTAATGAAGTAACCTAATGTTCAATCTATATTTAATGACTTGGATCCTAAGTAGTGTGAATGGAAAGCAGCTCACACAAGATGCCTTGGGCTATCTCCCCTACCTACAGAAGCCCTGGGTGCCCATGTCACTTCTTTATTACAGTCAGGGCCGGCGCTACCGCTAGGCAAACTAGGCGACTGCCTAGGGTGCGTGGCTGAAGAGGGCGCAGAAACGTTGCGCTCCTTCCGGCCAACTCTTCCTTGCTGCTGGCGCGCTCCTGCCCTGCCTCGCCGCCTCGCCGACAAAGGCACCACTAGGTCAGTGCAGGGGGGATTGCGGGTGCCGGGCGGGCTCGGGGTCGCGCTCGGCTTTCCTCGGCACCCGGAGCTAGGCTGGGTCAGGAGTGCGTGTGGCGGTGGCGGCCGGTCCGAAGATGCTGCACGGTGGGCGAGGCCGGTTTGGCAGCGGGGAAAGCGGCTGCTGGTGGCGGCCGGCCTGGGGCGGGTGCTGGCCAAGCAGGCATTTCCCGGCTGCTTTGCTCCGGAGCCCCCCCCCCGGCACGAGCGGGGGGGGTGCTAAATATAACTTTGCCTAGGGCGCCAAACTGCCCCTGCACCGGTCCTGATTACAGTAATCAGGACCGGTGCAGTCTCACATTTTCTCAGTGTTGTTTTGAGTGCTTGGGAAGTGCAATATGCTTGCAACAGACATGGAGCGTTAAAGGACGCTGTGTGGACTGCATGAAACAAATGAGTAATAAATGTATGTTATTTCACAAAAATTGATAGTATGGATAGCTGCCAGGTCTGAAGGCTTGATTTTGTACACTAAATTGGTTTGTTCTTGAAAGTAGATTAGATGTTAATAGAAAAGAAGGACAACTTTCTACTATCATAAGCTGTAAAGGATATCGCTACTGCAAGCTTATGAGAGTGTAAGCCACATGAGGGGAGAGGAGCGGGAGTGGGAGCGGCGGCGGCAAATTTTCTAGGAAGGCAGAAACATAAAGGAAACAGAGCACTATGGAAGGAAAGGACTCTGCAGTGGTGGTGACCTGCAATGTGTGTGCAATGTTTGCTTTCCTGCCGGAGATCAACGTGGCCTACACGTGCAACAAGTGCAAGCTGGTCACGCTGTTGGAAGAAAAGGTCAGAGGACTGGAGCAGCAAGTGTCAACCCTCAGGAGTATAAGAGAAAGTGAAGAGTTCTTAGACAGAACGATGGATCTACAGCAGCAAGGCATAGTACAGGAGCCAGAAGGGCAACGGCAGGATGAGGCGGAGTCGGAGACTGCTGAGGCAAGGGAAAATAACGTAAGGGGAACTCCCTGGAAAAGGGTGACTGTTAGAAGCAGAAGAACTAGAAGACATTCTGCGCCTGTGGAAACAGTGGAGCTATGGAACTGCTTCCAGGTACTTGAGGACGAGAGCGGAGGACAGCCTGCAGAGGACGAATTACCAGGCACCCAACGTGACAGCGAGCAAGAGGCTGAAGGTCAGTCAAATGGAGGCAATCAAACCAAGGCCTACAGCAAGAGAAAGAGAAGAGTACTAGTAGTGGGAGACTCCCTCCTGCGGGGGATTGAAGCCAAAGTATGTCGCGAAGACCCATGGACTTGCCAGGTGTGCTGTCTCCCCGGGGCACAGATTAAGAATGTGACAGAGCAGCTGCCAAGGCTCATACAGGCCCACCGACACACACCCCTTTCTTCTCTTCCACGTGGGTACAAATGATACTGCCAAGCGGAGTTACAAAGAAATCACGGCAGACTTTGAAGAGTTGGGAAGGGAACTCAAGAACTTTGGGGCCCAGATAGTCTCCTCATCCATCTTTCCAGTACTTGGAAGAGGAATAGAAAGGGAAAGAAAAATACTCCGAGTGAATGACTGGCTACGAAGGTGGTGCCGACGTGAGAGATTTGGATTCTGGGACCACGGGCTACACTTCCTGGAAGATGGACTGCTGGCAAAGGATGGGTTGCACCTCACAAGGACTGGGAAGAATGTGTTTGGCCACAGCATGAGGAACTTAATCAAGAGGGTTTTAAACTGAATCCAACAGGGGAGGGAGACATAAACTCGGGGGTAACAATGGAAGAAGGCCTCTGTGCCACAACGGAGAGAACAGCTCCAGCGGTGCCCAATAATAGTCTACCACAAAATGTAGGAAAAAAGTCGGAGTATAAAGCACATAGTCTTTGATGTCTCTAAACTAATGCCCAGAGTATGGGCAACAAACAGAACGAAATTGAACTCTTGATACATGAGGGCAAATACGACTTGATAGGGATAACTGAAACCTGGTGGGATGACTCCCATGGCTGGAATACAGCAATTGAAGGGTATAGCTTGTTCAAAAGGAACAGAAGCAACAGAAAAGGAGGTGGAGTTGCACTGTATGTTAAAGATATGTATCTCTGCACAGAGATACAGGAAGAGGAGCTTGGCAGCCCCATTGAGAGCATCTGGGTTAAAATAAAGGGGGCAAAGTATAAAACGAACATGGCGGTTGGAGTCTACTACCAACCACCCAATCAAGGAGAAGACGAGGATGAAATTTTTGAAAAGCAAATTGCCATTGTTTCAAGGAGGCATGATGTGGTAGTAATGGGGGACTTCAATTCCCCTGATATCTGTTGGGAGACTTATTCAGCCAAACATGGCCCCTCCAAGAAATTCCTGAGTTGTGCTGCTGATAACTTCCTCCTAGAGAAAGTGGAGGAAGGAACTAGAAGATCGGCTATCCTTGACCTGATTCTAACCAACAGAGACGAGTTAGTGGATAAAGTGGCAGTTTCGGGAACTCTGGGGGAAAGTGACCATGTTATACTTGAGTTCTTGATTCTAAGGGGAGCAAAAGCTGAGTGTAGCCAAACGCGTACCCTGGATTTTAGGAAAGCCAATTTTAACAAACTCAGAGCAATGATAAATAAGATCCCATGGCAAGCGACTCTAATGAGAAAAGGAGCCCAGGATGGGTGGGAGTTTTTTAAAAAAGGAAATTTTAAAGGTACAATTGCAAACAATTCCCACAAGGAAAAAAGGCAGAGGGCAACAGAAGAAGCCAATGTGGCTTCACAATAAACTCAAAGATGACCTGAAAACAAAAAAATGACATGTATAGGAAGTGGAAGGAAGGACAGGCTACAAGGGAAGAGTACAGGCAAGTAGCACAGAACTGCAGGAATAGTGTCAGGAAGGCTAAAGCTGAGAATGAGCTAAGGTTAGCGAGGAATGCTAAAAACAACAAGAAAGCTTTCTTCAGCTACATGCATAGTAAAAGACAGAGGAAAGAAATGGTGGTTCAGCTATGCAATGAGGATGGCAAATTGATAACAGAAGACCAAGAAAAGGCAGAAGTGTTCAATTCCTACTTTGGCTCGGTCTTCTCCCAAAAGAGGGTCTATCTAGGGTTACCAATCACATTCAAGTTGTGTGCTTAGTGAAATAGGGCCACCCAAAAATAAGGTAGTGATTGCTATATGCTTGAGAGCCTCCCTAGATACTCAACTATACACATTTGTAAAATAAAATATATTTTTTAAAAACCCTAAAAAATCCTAAGAAGAACCTGTGAGCTTCCAAGAGCTACAGAATGCTGATAGCAGTGAAGCCTATACAGCAGTGTTCTCCAACCTTGGGTCCCCAGTTGTTTTTGGGGAGTTGTAGGCCAAAAACATCTGGGGACCCAAGGTTGGAGAACACTGCTATAGAGAAAGGGGAGAAATGGTCTAAAAAAACCCAGAAGTCAGGCAGATTGTGTGAGTCTATCAATTAAGTCTGTGGATGAGAGCAGTTGAGACACAGAAGTATACACAGAAGGCTAGGGTGTCAGTTGAAAGCAAAACAGAACACAAAAAAATGGAAAATGGTAGAGAAAGGGAGGGAATGGACCCTCTCAAGCCTGTGATAGCTTATATTAAGTATCTTGAAGGGAGGATTAGGGCTTGGGGGATGCATGCAGCAAAGTTAAAAACTCCATCCTGCACTATAAAGGGAGATTTCAGAAGAAGAGGGAAGGGACTCTCCAGAACCCACAAGCATATAACTATAAAATGCTTTAGTTTGGGGCTGGCAGCCCTGTAGCACTATATAGCGCAGCAGGGAAAAGCCTCAGGAGTGTGGGAAATTGTCCTTTTCCCTGCCTTCCTTCCCAGAACTTCCCCGACCTGGTGAGGTCTGAACAGGAATGAAAGGATCCTAACTTCCAGGCTGCATGGCAACATTTTCTTGTAGGGAGCACTTATTTGTATGGTTTTTGAAGGGATCAGGCGTAGTGGATTTAACTCTAAAAAACAACAGAAGATGACTTTGTATTCAGTTTAAGTGATAGCCATCAAGTGATGGTGGCCGTGCACTAATATCACATTGCTGTAGTGACTGGGGGCAGAAGCCTATTTTTTTGTAGAATTCCCTGTGTTTCAGTTTGTAGCATGACCCTTCCTTCAATGTGACTACAGATGTGATCAAACACGTTGTTGTATTATTAAAGGAACTAATTATGAAATAATTCAAGAACCTTGGGTTTAGTGTGAGAACAAGTTTTCGTCTCAGCTTAAAAAAAGCTTTCTCCTTGTTTGTTTGCAGGAATAGCCAAATGCATTCGTAGGGTGTATGACAAATAAGCAGTGTAGAAGAACTGGCATTTGGTGAGCTCAGTATTATCCTCACTCCTGTATGAAAGAAAGTCCTGCAGCACAGACTAGTGGTTTAGGGAAAGAAATTTACTTTCCTGTAAATTTTTGTGTATTGTAAATACACCTTTAAAACAAAATAAAGGCTTCCTTATATTGACTTCCAGAAATAAATGAATATCTGGTCCTAGGAATTATATTTTCTTTATGAATAAAAGAAAGTGCTTACCGTATATTTTGGTCATAGTAATAATATTTGTTAAGTATTAGCATTGTGCTGAAATGGCATCTTGATCTTTGCAATAGTGTATTGCAGCCTCCCCAACCTGGTAGCCTCCAGATGTTTTGGACTTCAGCTTCCATCAGCTCCAGCCAGCATGAGCAATGGTCAGGAATGCTGGGAGTTGTAGTCCAAATCATCTCGATGACACCAGCTTGGGAAAGGCTGGTGTATTGTGAGGAGTATCTCAAATTGGGTTTAAAAAGAAGTTAACTATTTAGCATTTTATTTCAACTATGTGTGGTTTTTGAAGAGTGTCATAAACATTCTGGAATTCCAGATTCTCAAAACTTAAGCCTGATTCATATATGCCTATGTATGAAATGGTGTGTCCGAAAAAGAGGGTGTGGAGGGCCATGCCATTGTGGTCTTGCCTGCATCTTTGGATACAGCCAACGAGACTAGAAGGAGTTAATGCAAGATCAAAGTTGACTGATTTTTAAAATTTTGATTTTTTTGCTTAAAAGCAGCATTGGGGGCTCTGAATTTGATCAGAATAGTGGCACTAGAACGAAGTTGTGTACCCTTCCCTTCTGTGCCATTTTCCCAATCTAAATCATCTCCCTGCTGTTATCCCCATAGGGGAAAAATATAGACAACCCACCACAGGTAAAAATAGATTTCTATCTTTAGTTCATTTTACAGGAGGGTAAACAGCAATTTGTGAGGAAACTTAGATGAAGAACCTCTGAGGGGAAAATTAAAAGCCACAGCACCAATATTCTGATCAAATTTGGATCCCCTCCATCCCATATGGCTCCTTTTAAGCAAAAATTAAAATGTGGGGAGATCCAATCATAGATCTCTCATGTAATATATAATATGTAGTTTGGCCCTTGAGGAGCCAATATCAGGCACCAGTAGGCCACCTGAAAGACTGTTGGCCTTTCCTATCCTCAGCTGCCAGCCAAGTGCCAAGTGCCATCCATTCAGTAGGAGAGAGTTTCAGTAGGCAAGCAGGAATTATTTTCTGCCTTGCAATCTGCGTGGTTAAAAAAAAAGGAAGAAGGAAGGAAGGTTCTCCAAACACATGGCTACAACTCTTGGAGAGGCACCCCCATGAGTCTCCTCAGCTGCCCAAAATAGCGTTAAATAGGAGAGCGGATCAGGCCCCTCAGTTTCTTAAATGTATTGATTCCTTTCCTTTCCTTTCCTTTCCTTTTCTGCCTTATAGTTTAGCACAGCCTAAGATTTTTCTCTAACCCTCCATAACATGAGGTCTGTTTCAAATCCTGAATTACCTGTCTTCAACCTCTGGAAGTGTGTTAATATTTATCCACACAGAAATCAAGTATTAGCTTCTGTGTGGATAAATATTAACATCAATGGCCCATTATGGCTAGCAGGAAGATAGAGAGTAATGGATTACATTCCTTTCAACTTAGTGCAGAGGTCTGTTTTTCACTTTATTTGTCATTTCTAACTCTGTGCTGTAAGGTTACATGGACAGTGGAGCCCCCATATCAGAACCTTTTGCAGATTTAAAGAAAAAACAGTTGATAATGATTTTTATTAGAGATGCCAATAGATTAAATAATTTAGTTAATTGACATACTGCCTTTTATCCAATTAATTCCTCAACTGCTTACATTTAAATGATTTTTGCATATCACCAGAAAAGTACTATTGTTGCCTTGTTGAGATACTGATGATAATTTTAATAATAAAATACCAGTTATTATTAGGTAGAAGCACCATCTCCAATGTATTCTAACATATTTATTCTTTAGTTATTGAGTTCCAAAATGGCTAACAAGTTAAAAAAAGTATAAATAAAATTCAAATCTAATACATAATTAAACTTAAAATTCAGTTTAAGAAATTAACAACAATAGAAGCAATAAATCAGTCAGCTGTCAAATGCTTGATAGTACAGGACAACCTAAGTTGGTTCCTGAAAGATATCAGGTTTGGCACCAAAGAACTATTTCTGGAGAGGGTGTTTGATATGTAGGGAACCTCCACAGAAAAAGCCCTGTCTCAGGGCACCACAGCCTGGCACCTGAACATAGAGCAGAGCTTCAGAAGATAATCTTAAAGAATGGGAAGATTCATATGGGAGAAAATGGTATGCTGGTCCCAGACCCTTTAGAGCTTTATAGGATAAAACCAGTACCTTTAAATTGTACTTAGAAACAGACTAGAAGAACTTTTCAACATTGGCATAATAGCAGACTGGTGAGTCCCAGGTAATAATTCAGCACATTTTTTTCTGAACCAGTGGCAGTTTCCAAATGGTCTCCAAAGGCAGCACCATGTATAATGAATGCATCACAGTAATCCAACCATGGACTGTTACCAGAGCATGAATAACTATAGTAAGACAAGGCTTCTTCAGGCATTCAAATGTCTGAACAGGCTGTAACTGTGTTCGGCGGAACACGGTCATAGTCTTTCATTCAATTGAGACCCCTGTGCTATCTGGGTTCCCTATTGTGCAGTGGGGAGTAACCCTATTCAGCCAAACATAGTTACAACCTCTGTTTAGACCTTCCAGTTTAACACAGGAAGGTCAGGGGGAGGAGGGGAGGGGCCAGAGTATGTGTCCCCATCTCCCCTTCGTGATTAGACTTCTGAATGCCTAAAGAGGGCTGCTATCTCTACCTAGAAGAGGTCACAGCTGGCACACCAACCTAAGTTGGTAAAAGGTACTTCATGCCATGGAAACCAGTTCAAGTCCAGATCTAAATAGTACCTCTAAGCTGCACACCTGATCCTTAAGGGGAGTGCAACCTCTCCAGAAAGCCCCCTCCCCATGACAGTTGAACTGCTTACCAAGATATCTTTGTCTTGTCTAGATCAGTGGTTCCCAACCTTGGGTCCCCAGATGTTGCTGGCCTATAGCTCCCAGCATACCCAGCCAGCATGACTAATAGCAAGGGATGCTGGGAGCTGTAGTCCAGCAACATCTGAGGACTGAAGGTTGGGAACCACTGGTCTAGATGAAGCTTTGGTTTCCTAGACCTCATCCATTCCTTTACTGACTCCAGTTGTCTCCACCACTTCCCATGGATCAGATGAAAAGAAGTTGATCTGGAAGTATCCCATTCCCTGTTACAGTAATGCACCAAACCAAAATATATTTAGAAATAGTTAACACAATACAGCAGTCTTGCCAAAGCCAAGCAAGTCTGTTCCTATTCAATGCTTGGATGGGATACTACCTAGGGACCCTACATTTCTGTTCTCGAGTTCCGTGGAAGAAAGGTAGAATAAAAATGCAGTCCCGTAAATGAAAAAGCAAGCATTTCCTTAACTCTCATCCTCATCAATTAAAACTTGACTCTCCGCTAATTAATCAACAAAAGCTTTAGTTGATTAATCAAGTAAAAACTTGCAGCCCTAATTTTTATATGCATAATGTTTAGCAATTATTCTTTTTCACAGAAAGGTGAACAGAAGAATGTTAAAGGTTACATTGTGTTATCAGGCTCTTTGTGAGCCACTGATAGCATTTGCAAAGGTCATTATTGCAGTTAGGAACATTGCTGCCTGGCATATTGGTTCAGATATCCCAAAATGCCTCTTTCTGTTGTTGGTAATATTAAAAAGTACAGTAATACCTTGGATTGCAAGCATAATTCGTTCCGGAACTGTGTTTGTAATCTAAAACATTCTTATATCAAAGCAAGTCTCTGGCGGGCGTGAGCGGGGCCGATTTCGGCCCGCTCTGCCTGCTCGAGGCGAGCGGTTATATCCCTACACTACTTGTCTTGCAAGACCTTGCTTGATTATCAAGTCAAAATTTAAAATTTTTTTTTTGCTTGTCTTGCAAAACACTCTCAGACCAAGTTACTTGCAATCCAAGGTATTACTGTACGGTGGAACATACAATTGTACACATCACTGATTGCAGTTCACAATAACATAAAATTTGTCTTGCTGGATGAAATTAAAGGTCCATTCGGTCCAACATTCTGTCTCCAGCACAAGGCAATCACATACCTAAGGAATAATCACTAGCAGGGCATGATGGTGATAGCCATTTCCTGTTGTTTACCTTAAGCATCTGGTAATTGGAGATATGCTGTATCTGAAAATTGAGAATATATAAAAATGCCTGAATAAAAACAAAGTAGCAGAGAGACAGTAAGCCAAATTACTGCATCTACACTGCTTAAAAATACATGTAAAAGGCCTGAGCAAATAAAAAGTTCTTCACTTGATGCAGGAAAGACATCAGCTCTGCACCAAATGAGCCTCCCTGGGGAGAGAATTCCAGAGTCAGGGCACCACAACCAAAAAGGCCCAATCATGGGGCCCCCACTCACCTAACTTTTGAAGGTGAGGGACTTGAAGAAGGAGATTTTAGAAAGATCTCAAAAACCAGGCAGGCTCATGTGGGTGGAGATGCTCTTTTAAGGTAATATGGATCCAAGCCATGCAGGGCTTTAAAGGTTAAACCTAATGCTTGAATTGGCCTTGGAAATGGATTGGGAGTCAGTTTAGTTGTTTTAAAATTACTGAAATATGTTCCATGCAGCTGGTCCCAGTTAGTAATCTAGCTGCTGTATTTTTTATGAACTGCACTTTTTCCAAACTGTCTTCAAGGGCACCCCCACACCCCATACAGTCAGGGCCGGTGCTACCATTAGGCCAACTAGGCAGCTGCCTAGGGCGCAGGGCTAAAAGGGGCGCCAGAAACGCCTTGAAAAAAAATACAGCGCTCTCAAGTGGGAAGGGGGGGGCGCACTAAATATCTGATCTTGCCTAGGGCACCAAACTGCCTTGCACCGGTCCTGCATACAGTGCATTGCTGTAATGATTCCAAATGGGATGTTAGCAGAACATGAGTGACCTGGTTCGCTTCGCACATCATGCTAAGCCACCGTGGGTTGTTATTCTGGATGGTTGCAGGGTGGCTTAGTGTGATGTCTGAATCTGGAGCAGTTTTTCTGTTGTGGGTTGTTTTTTGCAAACAAGCCACCCTGCAAACCCATGGCTTATAGGGTGTTTAGGGTGGCTTGTTCTCAGGGTGGCTTGTTGTGATGGCCAAACCCGGTAGGGCGATTTTATCATGGGTTGTTGGGAACGGCTAGAGAGCTGCCCGGCAAGAGCAGTAAACCCCCATACTGCTCCTCGTGAATTCGCTTTTCTCCCTTATCCCTTCTCCTGCTGGTCTACGACCATAATAAACTGACTTATCCCTTCTCAGCACCCTCTACCTCAGGATGGATTTAATTCCCCCCCCATAGAAATCTGAAAGAAGGGATACCAGAGAGTGTCCCGAACACATTTGCAATTTTTAAAGGAAACTCCTTTGCAAGTGCACACGAGTGAATGTCCACTTCCAGGAATTTTGTGCAATTTCCCCTTCTGTTTTACTGCTCTGCCATGAAATGTGCATATTTTTAGTGATCTGCCTCACGTGTCTGCCTTGAAATCTGCATATCTTTACCCACTTAGTCCCCACTCTGCCTTGAAATTTGTGTAAGTTTAGGAATCCCACTCACTGCTCTGTAACCCTCATGTACATCTGACAACCAACAATGGAGACCAGTGAAGGGAAGCGACAAGCATGAAGGGGTGGGGGCTTATTCTCAGGGTGGCTTCGCACGACATACAAACTCGCCCAGTGGCTATGCTATCCCTGTCCAGGAGAGGCCATAGCTGCCATCAGCCTTAGCTGGTGGAAGGTACTTTGTGCCACCAAGCCAACCTGGGCCTTCAAAGATAGGACTGGAACAACTGACACCCACAGATTGAACCTGGTCCTTGAGGGAGAGTGCAATCCCGTCCAAAATAGGCTGCCCACCATCTACAACCGACCAATAGTATCTTTTTAAAAAAAATGTGATTGAGTTTATTTATTTAATACATTTTTATACCGCCCAATAGCCGAAGCTCTCTGGGCAGTTTACAACAGTTAAAATCATAAAATACAATATAAAATATAAAATTTAAAACCACAGATTAAAAACAAACAGCAGAGCTAGCAGCAGCAGTTACAATAACGGAATTAAAAACAATTACAAGATAAAAATGATTAAGATGATTAAAATGATTTAAATGTCTGGGAGAACAGAAAGGTCTTCACCTGGCGCCAGAAAGAATACAAAGTAGGCGCCAGGTGAACCTCTTTGGGGAGCTCATTCCAAAACTGGGGTGCCACAACAGAAAAGGCCCTCCTCCTGGGCCTTCCTTTGGCAGGGGCTCTCGGAGAAGGACCGCTGATGCAGATCTTAATGTCCGGGCAGGTACATATGGGAGGAGACAATCCTTCAGATACCCTGGCCCCAAGCCGTTTAGGGCTTTAAATGTTAGCACCAGCACTTTGAATTGGGCCCAGAAACAGACTGGCAGCCAGTGCAGATAAGAAAGCACTGGCATAATATGTTCACATCGGCCAGTCCCCATTAACAATCTAGCTGCCCTATTTTGGACCAGCTGAAGTTTCTGGACCGTTTTCAAAGGTAGCCCCACGTATAACGCATTGCAGTAATCCAAACGAGAGGTTACCAGAGCATGGATAACTGTAGCTAGGCTATTTCTGTCCAGATAAGGACGTAGTTGGTATATCAGCCTAAGCTGATAATAGGTGCTCCGTGCCACCGAGTTCACCTGTGCCTCGAGTGACAGTTGTGGATCCAAGAGCACCCCCAAACTACGAACCTGATCCTTCAGGGGGAGTGCAACCCCATCCAGAACTGGTTGAATATCATTTAGCCGGGCAGACGAACCACCCACTAACAGTACCTCCATCTTATCTGGATTGAGTCTCAGTTTATTAGCCCTCATCCAGTCCATTACCGTGCCCAGGCACTGATTCAGAACAGCCACTGCCTCACCTGGGTTAGATGAAAAGGAGAGATAGAGCTGGGTGTCATCTGCATATTGATGACACCTCAGCCCACACCTCCGGATAACCTATCCCAGTGGTTTCATGTAGATGTTAAAGAGCATGGGGGATAAAATAGAGCCCTGTGGCTGCCCATGGCATAACTGCCAAGGGACAGAGCAGTAATCCCCCAGCACCTCCTTCTGGAATCGGCCGCCCAAGTAGGTTCGGAACCACTGGAGTGCAGTGTCTACAACTCCCAACCCAGACAACCTATCCAGAAGGATACCATGGTTGATGGTATCAAAAGCCGCTGAGAGGTCCAAGAGAATCAACGGGTTGCACTCCCCCTGTCCCTCTCCCGGCAGATGTCATCCCACAGGGTGACCAAGGCAGTTTCCGTTCCAAAACCAGGCCTGAATCCAGTTTGAAATGGATCTAGATAGTCCGTTTCATCCAAGAGTGCCTGGAGTTGACCAGCAACCACCTGCTCAAGCACCTTGCCCAGGAATGGGATATTAGCTACCGGCCTGTAGTTATTAACATCATCCGGGTCCAGGTTAGGCTTTTTCAGAAGTGGCCTAATCACTGCCTCTTTCAAAGAGGCCGGCACCACTCCCTCTCTCAAGGAGGCGTTTACAACGTCCTGACCAAGCCAGCCATCCCCTCCATATTTGATGTAATAAGCCATGATGGGTAAGGGTCAAGCACACAGGTGGTCAACCGGACTTGGCCAAGCACCTTGTCCGCATCCTCGGGCCTCAATAACTGAAATTCATCTAATGAAACCGGACCAGACGGTGCTCTGGACACCTCTACTAAAGAAGCACTAATTGTGGTGTCCAATTCATGACGAATTTGACTGACTATCTTCAAAGTGCCATGGAAACTCGTCACAGCGTGCAACTGAGGGTTCTACCATTTATCTCAATGGTGCAGAGTGTAAAAGGCCACGGACCACTTGGAAAAGTGCCGCTGGATGGCACTGAGAAGATGCAATGGTGGTGGAAAAGAATTCTTTCTTTGCCACCCTCCCCGCCTCAGAGTAGGCTCAATAATGAGCTCTAACCTGTGTTCAGTCAAATTCAGTATGAGTTCTCCACCTGCGTTCCAGCCGTCTTCCCTCTTGCTTCATTGCCTCAGCTCTGGTATATACCAGGGAGCTGGCCGGCTCTGCCCAGAGGAAGAGGACGCTTGGGCACGATCGTGTAAACTGCCCGGGTCATCTCTGCATTCCACAGAGCAACCTGGGCTTCAACAGGACCACCAGCCATACCAGCAGGAAAATCCCCCAGAGCCCTCTGGAATCCATCGGAATCCATTAACCTCCGGGGCGGACCATTTTAATAGACCCCCCACCCTTGCGGAGGGGAAAGGCTGCTGAAAGTCTAAATCCTCAATAGGAAGTGATCTGACCATGACAGAGGAACAGATGTTAATTCCCCCACTTTGAGATCCTGTCCCAGTCGAGAAAACCAGATCAAGTGTGTGTCCTCTTACATGTGTTGGGCCGATGACATGTTGAGACAGCCCCATGGTTGTCATGGTAGCCATGAAGTCCTGAGCCACCCCGGACACAGCAGTCTTGGCATGGAAGTTGAAATCCCCCAGAACCAACATCTTAGGGGTCCTCAACACCAAGTCCGAAACCACCTCTGTCAGCTCAGGCAGGGAGTCTGCTGGGCAGCGGGGTGGGCGGTACACCAGCAGAATCCCCAATCTGTCCCAGGTACCCAACACAAGATAGACACTCAAGACCTGCACTTGAATGAACAGGAAGCCTAGAGATGGAGATAGAATTCCTATAGACCACAGCAACACCCCCTCCCCGACCCTCGAGTAGATACTGGTGCTGCCCCGAATACCCAGTAGGGCACAGCTGGGAGAGAGTAACCCCACCCAGTTCCCCCACTCAGGTCTCGGTAATACATACCAGGTCGGCCCCCTCATCCACAGTCAAATCATGGATGAGAGAAGTTTTATTTTGGATCGACCTGGCATTCAACAGCAGCACCACCAGACCCGAGGGCAAGCTGGTAAGGCTACCAGGAACCATCTGGTTGGGGGAAGAACCAGAAGAGGGGATAGCCGTAAGGTGTCTAGCCCCCCTGCTCCTCAACTGGCTCGTTAATCCCCATACGCCATACCCCCCCTACCTGTGACCACAGTAATAGGGGCACCCCTTCCTCCCCCTGAGTTACAAAGTACATGAGCAAGCAAAGGCTTACGCTGTCTCATATTGTCTGCGCTTGGAAAGCTAAGCAGGGTCAGGCCTGGTTATTACTTGGATGGGAGACCCCTCCTCTAGTTTCCTGCATTGAGCAGGGGGTTGGACTCGATAGCCTTGTAGACTCCTTCCAACTCTATAATCTATGAAATCTATGAAATTTCCCAGGCACATATTAAAATTATAAAAATATAAAATATAAAACAGTATAAAATAGAGAGCAACAGCTGACCAGGAGTGAGTGGAAATCCGCCTTTGCTCCTTATTCTTGTTCTAGCTGCCACCCTCTACTGCTGTCAGTTGCTCTGCTTGCTATATACATATCCCCAGGAAGCTAAGGTGGGTAACGTGTGCGTCCCTCTGTGTGACTCCAAGCGCGACTCCAAGTGTGATGTTAGCGTCGCACTTTGCACGATGCCGAGGCGCTGCCTCTGGCAGCCCCGCCCTTTAGTACCTGGGGAAGAAGGAGTGGCCGATGGTCAGGCTGATGTCAGGCAGGTGGGGAAGCCACAGCAAGCCAGCTCCAGCAGAGGATCCCCACCCAAACACTCCAACTCCCTGTTTCACTGTTTTAGTCCGTATCTGGTCCATTACCAATCTCAGACACAGGTTTAGCACTGCACAGCTTCACTTGAGTCTAATTAAAGGAGAAATAATGTTGGGTGAAATAATCAGCATATTGACGACACCACACTCCAGGACCCCTGAGGACCTCTCTCAGTGGTTTCATGCAGATGCTGTACTGTGGGGTGGGGAGAGTCTGGTGGTACGCTATAGCATAATTGCCATGGGGCAGAGCAGTCATTCAGGTAGGAATGGAACCACTGAAATACAGTGTCCCCAATTCCCTTCTCAGACAGCTGCTTCAGAAGGATACCATAATCAGTGGGACAAAAAGTCACTGAAAAGTCCAGGAGAAAGAGCAGCATCGCACTCCCACTATCCATCTTCTACCATGGGTTATCTATCAGGACAACCAAATTGTTTCAATGCCAAAACTAGGCCAGAAACAAGATTAAAACAGATCTGGATAATTATGATATGCTTACTGTTGTACTGTTAATCTCCTTCCTAATAATTATTCACACCAAATTTGATTTCCCCCCTGCTATAGCACATGTGAATTGATATTTTCATAGAGCTTTACACTAACCAAAAGATTTCTTTCCTGGGTAGTCACAGCCAGTTTTAGACCTTGTCATTATATAATCTCCAAGATACAATATTGGAATACAGTACACATTATCAAATTATAAGCCTTTAGGAATAATCTAGCTGCTGCTTGATTTAACTTCAGTGTTAATTCAGCACCACTCCTGCATCTTCATTGTGTTTGCAGAGACCCCCCAAGTGAATTTGTATTTCCTCAAGAGAACTAGAAAAAGTGGTGGAGCTTTGAATCAGATGGCAGGCTGTAAAATGCAGTCTTGTACCCACAGAAAAGTATCTCACACACATTTTAACAATGGGGAGGGGGGAATGAAGCAAGAGTATATTAAAACTATTAAATGTGTTTTATGTTAGACATTTTTCAAGAACAAAGCAATACCAGTACTAGGCACAAGGTGGTGTTCCAACCTTTGCTATAAATGGTAAGCTCCCACTTAACTATAATATTTTTGTGTTGAAAAAATGGCTCTGTAGATGAGGTGTTTGCCTTTCAAAATAGGCAACATTCCAAGTTTTATAAAAGTTAAGATATGCACTATATTTTAATTAGTTTGTGTGATTGTAATCCAAAAGGTTATACCATAATTAAATTATAGGTGGCAAATCGGTAATATGAATAAAAATAAAATGTGATATTTGTGACATAGTCGAAAGCTGTAATTTTGGAAAACTGCTTTTGAATCGTTTCTGTAATACATATTTCTAAGTTTAATGGATTATTCATTAATTAGTGGAACTCATCTGTTCTACTTGCCATAAATGTGTATTGTAAGAGGCCTGTGGTAATATAATTACATGCAAGCTGCAATACAGGATTATGATTTGCATTTAAGAAATGTGATGGTGAATTTAAAAGGGGATGCTGTACCAGAATCTTTTCAGACAACCTTTGTTTCTATTATTTTCCCCCCCAAAGAAATCAACCATACGATTGATTGATTGAGTGATTGATTCACACTATTTCTAGACTGCCTTTCAACAAATATGTTTCCAAGGTGGTTCACAAAACTACTAAACATACAAAAATAAATAATTAAATAAATCTGTCCAATTAAAATAACAGAAAAGAACAACTTAAAACCCCATAAGGCAACAGTAGAATATACAACTAATTCCTGAATACTTGGTGGAATAAAAAGAGCTTCACTTACCCCTGAAAAAAACCAGGGGTGAAGAAGACATATGGATTTCTCAGGGAGTGCTGTCCATAGTCGAGGGACATCACAAGGAAAGCTCTGCTTAGTGTGTTACCTGCCTAGAGGATGAAACTCAGAGCAGTGTCTCATGGGCAGATCATTGGGTCGTGGGGGATGTTATGTAGGAGAAGGCACTCACTGAGATATTTGGGGCGCAGACCATAATGCTTTAAAAGTCAAAACCAACATCTTGAAGTGGGCCTGGAAACAAACTGGTAACCAGTGTAGATATTTCAGAACATGTGTAATGTTCCCCCTGTGGGGGAAACATTCTGTTCAAGCTGTAGTTTTTGAACCATCTTCAAGAGCAGATCCGCATAATCATTACAGAATTTTTTAAAATTTATTAATATTTAAACAGAACCGGCTGTTGGGCAGTATATAAATAAAATTTATTATTATTATATATATATATATATATATAATCCACCTTTTTTCCTCTTGCAAGGAACCCAAGGCGGCTTACATAATCCTCCTCCTCTCCATTTTATCCTCACAACAACAAGGTAGGTTAGGCTGAGAGTCAGTAACTGGCCCAAAGTCACCCAGTGACTTTCATGGCCAAACGGGGCCTAGAACCCGGATCTCCTGAGTCTTAGTCCAACACACTCACCACTACGAATGACAGTAGCTAGGCTTCTATCCTTTAGTTGTTGTGAATCAACCAGAGTTGGTAAAAGGTACTCATGGCCACATGCTACCTAAGAATGCAGGAACAATGCTGGATCCAGGAGCATTCTCAAGATATGAACATGCCCATTTAGGGACAGGGATTCTGTAAAAGAAGGCATTTCTTCACCTAGCTGGCTCACTTGGACCTCATGTTTGGACTGCGTTTTATTCAGCCGCATCCAGTACATCACTGCTTTCAGATACTGTTCAAGGAAGCAACTGCCTCAACTAGAAGCTGATGAAAAGGAGAAGTAGAGGGGGTGACATCAGCATTGTTCTTCTTCGTGGTCTCTGTGCATCACAGACATGGGCTCTGCGCCTGCGCAGAGCCAGAGGCCACTTCGGAATATCCTAAAACTGAGGAAAATTTGGGCGGGAGCCCCTCCCCCATCGTGCATGCTCCTTAGCGCAGCTCCCGCCCTTTCCCTCAGTTCCTCTTCGACTGCCATTGCAAGTGGTTCGTTTCTTTGGAATATCTTACTATCGATCTTCTTTGCTGAGTGTTTGTTCTATCTTCCTTTAATAATTCTCCACAGTTTTCTTCAGATTTTCTCTTTATCTTTCGCTTGAACTTATTTAAACCAAAAAAAATTAAAAAAAATGCGATCTCCGTTCTCTCTCCCATTCTTCTCCGGCTTTCTCTTTCTCTTTCACTATGCCTCCTAAGGCACCATTTCGTAAGTGTGTCCGCTGCGGGACTAAAATCCCTCCAGCGGACAGGCCATTCGCTGTGCTTGCTCTGTTTGGGGCAAGCACATATCATGGAGACTTGCCCGCAATGCCAAGCCTTCACAAAACAGGTGAGGAAGCATCGGGCGATGAAACTCAGGGTCCTTCTGTGGGAAAACTCCCTTTCCACGAGCTCGTCGGCCCCAGAGGAAAGGCCGGGCAGCTCTCGTCCTGCTTCGGGCTTGAAGCCATCCTCCACTTTAACGAGAGAGGCTATTCTAGCTAAAAAACTGGCTAAAAAGCAAAGAAAACGAGGGAGGAGCAGAAATAGAAAAAAGATAAAGGCCTGAAAACCCCCGGAGAAGGGCACCATGTCGTCATGGATAAAACTCCAGCTCCACAACCGGCCACTACAGAGGCTTCTACTAGTGCTGCCGCGTCCGATCAGCCCTCCAGCCTGACGGGCCATGCCATCAGGCACGAGTCTCCGTCGGTGCAAGAGTTAGCACCAACTCTGGCTTTAGTCCAGGACTTGATTGAACCTCGGCCTCAACCTACGGTACCGGCGGTCCAGTCAATCTCAGACGGTGGAGTCTCCAACTGTCTCTCGACAATTACCTGCAGCAACCAACATGAGGTCGACCATGCTCTCGATCCCGTACCCGGTCTCGGGCATCTTCACGACATCGAGATTCATTCTCACCCTGACGTAGCCCAGCCAATACAAGCTACTGCAATCGACCTCACCATCGATTCCGATCTCCAGTCTACAGAGAGGGTTCGATATATTCTGTGGCATCTACTTCGAGGTCGTATTATTCTAGATATACATACGATGATGACCCTCGCCGCCACTCTACCAGTCGCACTGTATATTATTATCGACACCGACAATCCCCTCGGCACTGAGACAGACCTACACTATCTCCACGCCGTTGGTCCAGGTCGCCAACTCATAAGCGCCAGCCTTCTCCACCTCGTCCAGCACGATCAGAAACAACCCCTGCACCAGTACTGGAGCATCCAACAACCGAGATGCCCGGGCCACAAACTACCATAGCGACGGTGGAGCGCACGCAGGCTAAACAATAATTGGACACAGACTATACGACCGATTCCGATTCAATTATATCGGAATCGACTCACTCGGCATCCCCAGACACCCAGGTCGAGTCTAAGGCGGCAGCTTCACCATCTGAGGACATGGGGTCCTTTGCCGAGCATATTTCCAGAATGACCTCCGCTCTTGGGATTGAGACTAAGGTGGAAGAACCAAAGACCAAGGATCCAATATTTTGTATCCTTCAAGACTCTCAGACATCTAAGACTTTGGTACCCTTTTAACCTTCACTGTCTGACACGGTCCAAGCCACATGGAAAACACCAGCCTCTGCCCATCCAACAGCAAAGAAGCTGGAATCTATGTATAGGGTGTGAGAGGAGAAGGCCAAATTTATTTTTTCGCATCCGACAGCCAACTCGATAATTGTAAAATCAGCCCAGTCGCGTGGAGGCCGACAACATTCGACTCCAGCGGATAGAGAGGGCAAAAAATTAGATTCCTACGGCTGTAGGGTCTATTCCTCCAGTTCCATGGGTCTGAAAATCGCAAACTTACCAAGCCATTATGGCCAGATACCAAATGTTTCTCACAGAGAAGCTCGGCGATCTATGTGATTATTTGCCAGGTGAAAAACGGGAGCTAGCAAGAGTATTCCAAAAAGAAGCAACGAGCATGGCTGTGCTTCAAATGAACCCGGCTAGACACTAAGTGGACAGCCATGCTCAATCGATGATTGCTTCAGTCGCTCTACGTAGACATGCCTGGCTCCGATCCACGAATTTATCACAGGACTCGAGGGCCCAAATAGAAGACTTACCATTCGACGGCGAAGGACTTTTCCACGTGACAACAGATGACTCCATGGACGCAGTCCAGAAAGCATTAACTAATGCAAAAAAGATGGGATTTGCACACCAATCCCAAGCGAGACCATACCAACAAAGACACTGGGGTAGGACTCCATACTCCATGCAAACCTTCCAACCTTTGCAACCGTTCCGAGGTACAGCACGTCAGCCTCGTAATCAGCAGCCCCAGGCACTGCAGCGTTCATCTTTCCAGCAGCGGTACCGGGGCTCCCATAGAGGAGGTGACTACAACAAACGGCGAGTTTGACTTCTGTCCCCGTCCGGCCGTCATCTCATCACCTGCTCCAAATCTTGTTTTCGGCTCTCGTCTGTGTCGACACCTCCGATCCTGGCACAACATCACCACGGATCAGTGGATGCTGAACATCATACGACACGGATACCAGATCGAGTTTCGAGTCCTCCCTCCTTTCTTCGGTGTCAGGACCACTCAGCCGACACCGGTACTGCTCGAAGAAGTCTCCTCTCTGCTACAAAAGGGAGCAATAACACCGGTTCCCAAAGAAAACCAGCAGGAGGGTCTCTACTCCAGGTATTTTACAGTGGAGAAAAAGGATGGAGGACTCAGACTGATCTTGGACCTTCGAACTGTCAACCTCTTTATTCCACCCAAGAGGTTCCGCATGGCCTGGTCACACTCCAATCGATCTTGCCACTTCTGCACAAGACCGATTGGTTTGCATCCATGGACCTCAAGGATGCCTACTTCCACATTGACATCCACGAGGACAGCCAAAAATACTTACGGTTCCAAGTTGGACAAGATGCTTACCAGTTCGTCGTGTTACCATTCGGTCTCTCCACCGCACCGAGAGTATTCACAAAATGCATGGCCGTAGTCTGCGCCAGTCTCCGGGCAAGGGGCATCACCATCTTCCCGTACCTCGACGACTGGTTGATAGTAGCCTCGTCAGAACGAGCACTTCGACACGCATTGACGGACACTCTCTACCTCCTAGACGAACTGGGACTCTGCTTGAATTCGAAGAAGTCAATCCTTCGACCTGTAAGAGACATTCAATTCATTGGAGCAAGACTGAATGCAATCGACGGCCGGGTGTACCTGCCCCAAGTCAGAGTTCAAAAGATACTTACCACATCAAAGAAACTCAATCACCTCAATGCTTGTTCGGCTCACGCCGTGCAACGCCTTCTAGGCCACATGGCCTCCACAATAACAGTGGTCCGATATTCAAGACTTCGAATGCGACCACTCCAATCTTACTTCATCCACAAATTCAACCCAGAGAAAGACAAACCGTCAAAGCGCCTTCGATTACCTCAAAGGATAAAAGATTCTCTCAGGTGGTGGATGTCGGAAGTGAACCTCACCGGAGGCATGCCCTTCAATCCAACAACACAGTCGCGCCTGTTAACGACAGATGCATCACTGTTAGGCTGGGGTGCCCATTCCGACGGGCATACTGTTCAAGGTACTTGGTCAGCCCAAGAAAAGAAGATGCACATCAATTACCTCTAATTGCTGGCAGTATGGAAGGCCCTCCAGTCTCTAAAAGATTATCTACAAGGTCATCACATCCAGATAGCAACCGACAACACAACAGTCGTTGCATATTTGAACAAAGAGGGAGGCACGAGATTGACACGCTTACTCCGCCTCACCCTAATGATCTTCGAATGGGTGATCCCGCGGGGCATCTCATTCATCTCAATCCACATTTCAGGGAAGTCAAATGTGTTAGCGGACATGCTGAGCAGGGTGTCAATGCAGTCCCACGAATGGGAGATGCACCGCGGCCTGCTCCAAACAATTTTCCGGCAATGGGGTCAGCCGGAGGTAGACCTATTTGCCAACATCGACAACACAGTGTACTCAGCGTTCTGCAGCAGAGCAGCATCGGATCCGAACTCAATCTCCGATGCTTTTCTGGTGAATTGGAGCGGGAAACTGTTCTATCTCTACCCTCCAATTCCACTGTTGACTCGAGTGATATCGAAAATCTATCAAGACCAAACAACGTGCATCTTGATAGCCCCATAGTGGCCACATCAACCCTGGTTCATGCACCTGCTTCATCTGTCTCGAGGCCGGTACATACCGCTTCCAATCAGAAGAGACCTGATCACACAGCGACAAGGCAAAATCCTGCACCCGGATCTGAAATAATTAAACTTAACTGCATGGAGAATCCATTAACGAACGTTGAGGAGTATTCCACAGCAGTTCGACAAGTTCTTTTAGCAGCAAGAAAGCCCTCTACAAGACTTTCTTACTCATGTAAATGGACTGCATTCACTACTAATCTACATCAGGACCCAAAACTCTGTTCGATATCGACGGTCCTGGAATTTCTACATTCATTAATGGTACGAGGATTGAAATATTCTTCCATCAAAGTCTACTTGGCTGCAATATGGGTGAATACTCCTACGGGATCGGTCTTCACGAATTCGACGGTGAAACAGTTTCTGAAAGGACTGAAAAACATAAATCCACCAGCTCAAAGCTTAATACCCGGTTGGGGCCTACCGCTAGTATTACAGGCTCTTACCAGGAAACCATTTGAACCTATGGCTACTATAGATCTGCGACTTTTGTCGTGGAAGACTGCATTCTTAGTCGCAATCACATCGGCAAGGAGAGCTAGTGAGCTATGTGCCTCGCGCATGGATTCACCGTATCTAACATTCCATTGTGACAAAGTCGTTCTCAGACCAGATATTCAGTTCCTTCCTAAGGTGGTATCGGAATTCCACTTAGGTCAAGACATCGTCCTTCCAACCTTCTTTCCATCCCCAACGTCACCTCTAGAAACATCTTTGCATTGCCTAGATGTTCGTAGAGCGCTTGCCTTTTACCAAGAACGCACGAGGTCAATCAGACAAACTCAACAGCTATTTGTTTGCTATGGCCGACCTAACACTGGAAAACCACTTTCAAAACAACATTTCGCTTCTTGGATTGTGGACACCATAAAATTGGCAGCACTGTCCACATCAACTGCTTTTGGAAAAGGAATCCAGCTTCCGGAATTATGTCGGGCGGCGACCTGGTCTTCACCATCGGCTTTCGTTCGCCATTATTTATTTATTTATTTATTATATTTATACCCCACCTTTTTTCCTGAAAGGAACCCAAGGCGGTTTACATAATCCTCCTCTCCACGTTATCCTCACAACAACCCTGTGGGTTAGGTTGTTACCAATTCGACGTCCGGGCCAGGGCACAAAATGCGTTTGGCAGAGCTGTCTTCTTGGCATCAGTCCTACAATAATTTCTGACCCACCTGACTATCGACACCGACCCGCCTCCGGTAAGTTAGCTTGCTACTCTGCCCATGTGTGTGATGCAAAGAGACCACGAAGAAGAAGGACAGGTTGCTTACCTGTAACTGTAGTTCTTCGAGTGGTCATCTGTGCAGTCACACAACCCACCCATCCAACCCTGCTTCGGAGTTTATATCGAGTTCGATGGATATCCGGCTGGGTCTTGGGTTACATCTTCCTCATCCTCGATGTCCAATGTCGGGACCGAAATCGAGGTCGAAATGTAACATTCTCTCGGTCCCGAGGCTCACAATAGGCGGTCTCAGGGAACTGAGGGAAAGGGCGGGAGCTGCGCTAAGGAGCACGTGCGATGGGGGAGGGGCTCCTGTCCAAATTTTCCTCAGCTTTAGGATATTCCGAAGTTGCCTCCGCGCAGGCGCAGAGCCCATGTGTGTGACTGCACAGATGACCACTCGAAGAACTACAGTTACAGGTAAGCAACCTGTCCTTTTCTGCCACCTCATATGACCAGCCCCAGCAGTTTCATGTAGATATTAAAAAAACATGGGGGACAAAATAGAACTTGTGGAACTTCATGGGACATGAATTTTCTCCAGGAAAAAGCCGAACTACTGCAAAGTAGTACCTTCAACTCCTTCAGCCCAGATAGGTGGTTGAAAAAGATGTAATGGTTGATGATATTGAAAGCTGTCAAAAGTTCTAGGAAAATCAACACAGTTACACTACTGTGGTGCAGAGTACTCCACTCCAGGTGCAGATCATCAAGCAGAGCACCCTAGGCAGTTTTTGTCTCAATGCTAAGTTGAGAATGAGAGTGAATGTAATCTAGATAATCAGCTGCCTCCAAAGTATCTGGAGTTATCTGGAGCTCAAGCATCTTGTCCAGAAAAGGAAAATTAGAGACTGGCCTATAGTTGGGCAAGGTCAGTTGGATCTAAAGGTTGTCCCCCCCCCCCCCAGCATGGACAAAATTCTATCTACTTGAATGGAAGTGACTGTATAGCTCCAACACAGAAATGCTGATAACCTTATTTAAAACAACCATAGATTTAAGAACTGATGAACAGCAGCAGGACTACCCTCTCCCTCTCATCAGTAATGCTTCTCCATTTAATGATTGAAAAGAAATGTCATTTGACAGCTCTGAATTCCTTTTCTCCCTCTCTCAATGCTGTTGAAGAGTCCTGTTGGTTTGACTACCCTGCTTTTGGTAGTAGAAGTGAAACCGAGAATACCGCTCACCTGCCTCTTCAGCTGAGGGGTGTTTTTGCCCACCCTCGCCCCTTAGGGCAGAGTGGGACATGCCAGACTGGTGAGTTAGTCCCATGTATAGGCCGAGAGCCAATGGAGCGGCTGGCCTGTTTGCCTCTTAAGGCTAGCCCTGCCTTCCACTTGGCCTCTTTTGGGACTAGCACAGCACCCTCCCTCCTACCCTAGGTGACAGTTTGGGATTAGCCAGCCACCTTCAGGGGCTGCGTAGGAATTGTTTGGGTCTCCCTGATTGGCCATTGGGGCACCTTTTTTCACCTAGGTGACAGTTTGGGATTAGTGAGATCTATATATTTTTTATTTTAAGGCAGCCATGACAGGGCTCCAATGCTGGTTGGAGCATTGACACTGAGGAATGGGATCTAAAGTCCCCCCCAAACTACTATTAGATAGTGGTGTGGAGGAGGCGGGGGGGAAGAGCTGTACAGTGTCTATCCTTTTTCCATTGTGGGTCTAATAGGAGCTTCAGGGATGAGATTTCCCATGTTATATTTAGTTTGGAACTCAGTCTGAAGAACTGAGAGAAAAAAACAAAATGCTAGAAAAATTATAGGTCTTTTTCACTTGCTCTCTTTTTATTTTAGGATAAGTACCATAATCATGAACCAACTGGTGACTCAGAGGAGAATTCTGGATCACAATCTAGTTTTCTGCAGCACCTGTTTCAGCTGGGAGGGGTGCTGGTCAGCTGAAGCCTGAAAGTCAAACCTAAAAGTGGTGCTTCCTTTTTCCTTTCCAAAGCCACTCTTGGGCTTCTCTCCCAACTCACCATTCTGTCACCCAGGGCCGGTGCTACCATTAGGCCAGCTAGGCAGCTGCCTAGGGCGCAGGGCTAAAGGGGGCGCCAGAAATGCCTTGAAAAAAAAAATACAGCGCTCTCAAGTGGGGGGGGGGGCGCTAAATATCTGATCTTGCCTAGGGCACCAAACTGCCTTGCACCGGTCCTGCTGTCACCATTTCCCTTCCCATGCCTCCCTGGGCTCTATCCTGACAGATTAACTCAGAGGCCTTGGTGTAGTGCATGAGACACTATGTCTGATCTGACACGCATGCTTTCTTAATACCGTATTTTATCATATCACATAGGTTGCTTGCTTGCTGGGTGAGAAATGGTGTTTCTTTCCACCTAGCGATCCGTGTGAATTTAGAAAAGTCCTTTGTAATATCACAGGCCTCTGAAGTGAGAACACAAACTCTTTTGGTACATGCATCCCATTTCTCAGTGGTGAGAAGTTTCAGAGGCTCCAACGCTTACTTGGGGTTTAGTTTCCTTAGAAAGTTGTCACTGGAGACTTATGGCACTGATATAAGGTTTCTTTACACAAGATGAGCATAAGATGAGGGTTCACAGCATTAGGATTCCAACAGATTCCTGTTCTGATGCAATTTCTAAGGGAAGCCATAGTACTATAGAATTTCCTGCAGAGAGCAAAGTGCTTCCTTTTCAGATCCAGTTCCAAGACCAATTGACTTTATGCTACATGCACAGAACTCATTCACCCTCCCCTTGTCTACTTGGGGAAAGAAAGATGAGTGATGTCTGCCCATCACCTATGCCTTCTTGGGCCATCCTACCTCTTTCTGAAACACTTTACCAGAATGTTACCAGCTACCAATTGTCCTTTCTGGATCTTAAGAGACATTGCCTTGTATCCAGTGTTCAGGATAACAATTCTGAGTCAATATACTCTGAAATATTCTGACCTATTGCTGAGTGTGCAAACAGGTATTCTGCATCTTTTGCTACTGAGATGGTTCACGCAGGAAGAAATCCAGGTTTGCTACTAAGTGTTTACTCAACGGAGAGACACAGCCAATTCTTTTGACAAGTTTATCTCTATGATGCATGCGTTTTTAAACATCTGTTTTTCATATTCATACCATAACTTCTTAAGTATATGCTTAAAAAATGTAACATGTGAAGTTGCAGCTCTACATACATGAGCTGAAATGAGGCATTATTTGAATACGCCAGGAACATTATTGCTATGATTGTTGTAGTCAAACCTTTAAAAGTAAGAAAGGTTGCAAAGGCAAAAGTTTTGTTTACTGTAGTCATGTGTGTTACATGACATTCTTCATACATGGGAGTAGGAAAAATGTGTATACCATTATGTAAGGAAGTTGTGCAACTGCCTGTTTTGTCCTGATTCCACATTTGAATGCTGCATTGCTGTTAGTCATGTCTCACAAGACTCCCATAATCCACTCTTACAGCTTTACAACTAGAAATTACTGTTTTCTTTAAAATGCCCCCTACCAGGGTCTTCTGGAATTTCAATGTTTTTTGTAGCAGTTCTTTTCTTTCCTGTCAGTGATCTAAACGATTATGAAAGACATCGTTTTATTGTGTGTCTATATTTCATGATCTCACCTCTAGGTTCAGAGGCAATATACCTCTGAGTGCCAGTTGCTGGGAAGCAATAGTAGGGGGAGGGTTGTTGCCTTCAGACTTGGCTTGTGGGTATCCTGGAGGCATCTGGTTGGTCAGTGTAGGAAACAGGATGCTGGGCTAGATCGACCTTTGGTCTAATTGAGCTCAGCAGTTACATTTTTATGGTCTGATGAGTGACTAAAGTGATTTAGGGTGCAGTCCTACGGATTGCGCCCTCAATGCTAAGAAGCCCCCACACTTGGAGGCTTTCGAGCACCTTATGCAGAGTGGGAGGAGCAGCAGAGGCAATCTCCACCTCCCTGCTCGTCCCACTCTACATTTTAGCTAGATGGCTGTTTTTGGCAATCTAGCTGGGGGACTCTGGAGGGGGAGGGAAGGAGGCTGCAGAGGACACAGGATATGTCGTAGCCTGGTCTCTGCAGTCTCCTCCCTCTTTACACCCTCTCCGAGGTTGAGTTTTTTTACCTCAGAGAAGCAGCTGGTGGCTGGTGCAGTTCTTTCTACATCAGCTGCGAGGAGTGTGTGGAGTGCAGATTCCCAGCTCCAAGGTTGGAGCTGTGTCCAACCTCGGATCTGGGAATCTGAAGTATCCTATCCCCACCCCCCAGACAATGTCTAGGGGCCATAGGATCTCTCTCTTAGTCCATTTCATTTGTTGCGTTTTAATGCCAAAATTATGCATGGAGAAAATTACTTCTGAGACAGGTAGGCTGCAATCCTAAACACACTTACTAAGGCAGTGTTCTCCAACCTTGGGTCCCCAGATGTTTTTGGCCTATGCAGGGCCGGTGCTACCATTAGGCCAGCTAGGCGGCTGCCTAGGGGGCTGGGCTAAAGGAGGCGCCAGAAATGCCTTGGGGAAAAAAAAATACATCATGTATTTTACCAAGTTTGTTTTACCAATCATGTCCTGTGGCGGGGAAGGGAAGGTGAAAGAAGCGCACCCCTCCCTCTCTCTCCTCCAGCTGGTTACCAGGAACAGCAGCAGGCAGGCTCCTCCTCACAACCAGCATCAAAAGAGGCAGAGAAGGCTACAGACTGGAGGAGGGGAGGCGGGCAGGGGCCAATGATGGGAGGCTGGTGGGCGGCTGGAAGGATGCACCTGCAAACACCTCCTTCGCCTTCCCTCTCAAGGATGCACCTGCAAACACCTCCTTCGCCTTCCCTCCCTCGCGTGAGCCTCACGTTCCTCAGCTCAAGGTCCCCTGAAAGCAGTTATTTCCAGCAACCAGGGAGAGAGGGAAAGGTATTTTAAGCTAGCTGGGGCTCCAATGTTTTAATTATTTACCATGCTGTTTCTGTGTTTTGGTTTTAAATGGTTTTAGGATGCAATCCTATGCGTGTTTGGAGGGGGGGGGAAATCCTACAACTCCCAGCATTCCCCAGCCAGCCATGCGCAATCCTATGCACGTTGAGGTAGAAAAAAGCCCCACAACTCCCGGGAGTTGCGGGGCTTTTTTCTGCCTCAACGTGTTTAGGATTGTGCCCTGAGCTGTTGATGTTTTCTTTACTGTACTTTGAATATTGTTGTCTGCCTTGAGCACTAGGCTGGTAAAGGGAAAGACAGGATAATATACATTATTCTGATAAAGAAATATTGCAACAAAGTGATAGAGAGAGGAGGGGAAGTAGCAAGTTTCGTAAATCCCCTCCTAAATTTGAACCAGATGATCCACGGGCTCTCTCTTTGCTATGTTTCTACTACATGCATCCCCCCCCCCTGCAACCCAGAAGGTGTACGAGTCAAACCGGTGTCTCTGCACCTCCACCCTGCGAGGTAGGACAGGCTGCAAGACGCCCTTTTGTCTCTATTCCTCACAGGTAGCCCCACCACACCTCTCTCACATCCTTTTTTCATATCCCTTGTGCTGCCTGCAGGAGGAGACAGGCTTTTACATATATATGGAGTAGGAGAAGGCCCTTGGGAGTTCCTGGCATAGCTGGGCTGATGTTGCCTCTTTGCTTTCCTCGTGAACACAAAGGAAAAGTCTTAAAGTCCACAAAGTTTTTCTATGGGGCTCGGCAGTTCCCAGGGAGGGAAATTTATTTCATAATGGGCATAGGGCTGGAGGGAGGGAGGGCTCAAGTGGGAAGGGGGGGGCGCTAAATATCTGATCTTGCCTAGGGCACCAAATTGCCTTGCACCGGGCCTGGGCCTATGCTGGCTGGGGCATGCTGGGAGTTGTAGGCCAAAAACATCTGGGGACACAAGGTTGGAGAACACTGTACTAAGGAATTGGCCTCACTGAACACACTGGCCTTGTTCAGACATCATGGTAGACCAGAATTGCTGAGAATTCTGGCTTACAGTGAACGGGCAAGCATGCTGGTACATGTTGCTGAATTGCTCCTGCTCTGCTCTACATGCCAGTGGAAGTGACATGCATCAGCACACTTGCTTATTTGTGGTAAGCCAGAATTTTCAGCAATTCTGGCTTATTGTGATGTATGAACTTACTTGTGAGTAAGCCTGCATAGGATTGCACTTAGAAAATATTTCTTGTTTTTAATGCTGTACTTAGGAGTGGTGTCTGTGTTTGATTTTTTTTATTGGTCAGATATTATTAAACACATCATAAGACTTCTAGGTTAAATTATTTCTATATATTTTGTTTAAATGGTTAAAATTATAATTAAAAGATCTTTAATTACTTTATTTTTAGGAGGTGGTAGATGTAGGCCTGTTTCTGGAAAAGTAGCCCTATATTTGGCATGTATTTCATATGAAATTGTTCTAATCTTCCTTCTTTCAGGAAACTAATACACATCTTCCCCATGTTATATGTAGGTAATGTGGGTATGTAACTCGTGCCGAAAACAACAAGAAATCCTCACCAAATCTGGAGCCTGGTTTTATAATAGTGGAACAAATACACCACAAAGGTCTGATCAAGACGTTTTTAGAGGACTACGGAACGAAGAAGCACCTCAAGAGAAAAAAGCAAAGCTGCAAGAACAATCCATATCATCATTGGAACGAGGTAGATCACAAGGGCTTACGAGGCAAGACTCCATAAACGGCTCAGGAGGAAAGGTGGCAGGTGACACAGTAGACAGGTAAGGAACTGGCTCATTTGTCATGTGAGTCAGATTATCTATTTTTAGTAAGTCCTTTAGCCAATAAAGGACTTACTAAAAAGTTGCTAAAAAGCTAAAGTTGCATTTAATTATTTTCAGAAGTATGCGAATTTTGTGTAATTATTTCATTACTTACCATTTATATTGGAATGATGCTGTAAGATAAAGCACACGTATTTTGTAAATTAGAAAGGGTTCCACATTGTACTTGTAGAGTGAATAGGACACCAAGTAATGGGCAGTATCCAATGGTGTCATTCTGCAAACTCAAATAGCGCAACTGGAGCTCTGCTGAATCTTTCCGTTGTGCAGCCAGTTGCACATTACACTTGCGCAACACTTTGTGCTACTGGTTGTGTAACTGCTTGTATAACTAGTTGTGTAAGTGTAATGCACAATGGATTGCACAACTGTAATGCAGAACCAGTTGCACAGTGGATTACGCAAGCATGATGCGTATCCAGTTGCACAATGGGTTGAGCAGCCACTTGCGCAAATGTAACTCTAGTTGGATTCTCCTTTTGCACATAGTTCGGAACCTACTTTCTGCCAATGCAGTTTCATTTGTGCTAGTGGAATGGAACAGTTGAATACTACCCTGTATCATTAACTGCAGTGCACATTAGATGAAAGTTACTAGTAAATATGGCAGAAACTCATAATAACTGCAAGTTCCTGTAGTCCAAAATGTCAGATTTCTCTCTTTAATCTCTCCCTCTATTCACTACACACACACACACACACACACACACACACGGGGAGAGAGGGAGGGAGAGAGAGAGAGAGAGAGAGAGAGAGAGAGAGATTACATACATCTGAAGGCCAAATCAGAAATATATTAACAGCTGAAATAAAACTGTTAATGTGCATATTTTAGTTGGCTACAATGAAAGTTTATTTTAAATTTTCACAAATTGTAACAGATTAATATTCTTTATTCTGTGGTGGTGTTCTGAAATTACTATCCCCGCACTGAAAAAAAAACCCTTAGCCATAGAAAAAATTGGTATATGAATCTAGCAATCATACAAGTTCAAAAACATAATGAATTTAAGTTTCTCTAATTCTCTTTGCCTCCTTGGTTTTGAAACTTTAGCACTGTTGCCGGCACAGTTACAAATGTATCTTTACCCCCCAAAATGACTTGCAGCACAATTCTGTGCATGTTTACTCATAAATTAGTCCCATTATTTCAGTGGTGCTTACTCCATACTACTTATGTGTAGGGTGGTGAGGTGCAAAACAGGGCAGGGCTCCTGCACCTTTAACAGTTGTATAGAAGAGGGAATTTCAGCAGGTGTAGCTTTTTATGCAAGCTATATCTGCTGAAATTCGCTCTTATACACTGCTATTAAAGGTGCAGGAGCCCTGCCCTCTTCTGCACCTGACCACCCTGAGTGTGTGTGTAGGTTTGTGGCCTAACAATGTGTGTAGGTTTGTGGCCTAACAATGTAATCCTCTATATGTCTATTTAGAAGTAAGACCCATTCAGTTTAATGGGTCTTACTCCTAGATAAGTGGACATAGCATTGCAGCCTAAGTCTGGAATCCTGTTCCCACTTGCTGGGGAATAAGACTCGCTTTTGAATAGACATGTATAGTGGACTTACTTTTCAGTAGGTATGTATGGGATTGTACTGAAAGACTCTTTAAAATTGGAAGCTTGAATTCTCTGTATTCTAATAAGAATCTGAGGGCTATTTAAACTGTCTCAGGGTGTATTTTATTTATTTATTTATTACATTTCTATACCACCCAGTAGCCAAGGCTATATCTAGTTCATCTAGAATGCTGGCTCTTCCTTTGAATTTTGATTACATTAAATGGTTATCTTTAAAATAATGATGTTAGCATTTCTAGACTTTGAAATGCTGATTGGTTATTACGTTTAATTTTTACCCCTGTTTAGCTGTGATTGTCCTGAATTAAAAGTATTTGAAAAATGTAAGCAAATCAAGGTTTTTACTAGCACCAACCAAATCAAATTGCTTTTTTAATTTCCTGCTCATTGTCCTTTGCTCCATTTTCAGTTGACAGGTCAAATACTGATTGGCTCCAAGTGCTCCTTAATTATATTCATTGTCTTGAGAGACACAATACTGTGTCTGACAGCTGAACGCATTGTTAAAGGGGGATAGCACAAGAATATTCATTGCTCATATTTCCCCTTAATTATGTACAGGAAATAGAATCTCGTGAGCTCTTTATTGTTACAAGAGGGACAGAGCAAAGGTATAGTTCTGAGTGCCTGGCTCAACTGTTGAGAGATTGGGACCATAGAGCTGTTGTGAGGAGAAACCCATGATACTCTGCTTAGGATCTCCCTAGTTCTTCTGCATACTGATCTTGGTGCACTTGTATACAGAGACCAGTTGTAAGAGAGATAACAGATACAACTTGATTCCACTTTATTACTTAGGAAGAGACAGTCACCAGCCTGATTTTCACATTTAACAATGGGTGGAAATTGTCCTAGATTGAAAGTTCAGTATTCATAAACCTGTCTTTTATAAACTACTTTATAAACTGTTAGATAATTGATCATCCAATTACACAGTCAAACAGTATTCAAGTAATGGTTATCTAATTATCCAGTTGATAATTTGAGAATGATTTTACACAATTTAAAAAAATTCCTCAAGTGCTTTGCAAACTTACCCAATATGAGAAGGGAAAACTGTATCCTGGTATAGCCTGAGACTGATAATCAGACTGAGACTGATCAAGCAGGCCTGTGGCTTACGCTGGCTCAGCTTGTCTGAGAGTGAAAAGCTAAGCAGGGTCAGGCCTGGTTGTTACTTGGATGGGAGACCTCTCCTCTAGTTTCCTGCATTGAGCAGGGGGTTGGACTCGATAGCCTTGTAGGCTCCTTCCAACTCTATAATCTATGAAATCTATGGCAGTTATGGTGCTTACAGCTTTGAGGTGTGAGCAGTTCTGTGTGATGAATTCTGTAATGGTGTAAAAATTATGCAAATTAACCTTTTGCAAACAGCGTGTCTTTACCTAGTCTAGAAGTAGAGAGAAAGACAAGAAAGTTGATCATTGTGTTGGTATTCAAAGCAGAAATTCTACTGTGAGTAAAGAATCTTGAGACAGGGCTTCACTGTCCATAATGGAGAGACACTAACAAAACCAGAATGTGTTCTGTGAACACTAATGGGTGGTATAAAATCTCAATAATAACAATGAAAAAATGTTTAAAATCTGTTGTAATGTAAAGTTAGGGACCAGTAATCGTTATTTCTCTATAACATTATTCCTGACACTTTATCCTTCCTTTTGCTAGAACTTGTTTCACATATGTGGACTTTTAACTTTAAGAAACAAAGGCCTGGTTTGGACATAATGCTAAGCTTGTTTAACTATGGTCTATTGAACAAGCCAGGACCTAGCTCACAGAGATTCAAACAACATTGTCATTAGCTGTCCTGCTGACTCTATTTGCTAGTACCCAGGTGGAGTGATGCCACAAACTAGGATTAAACTAGCATATTGAGTTTGGATGTAATAGCAAACCACAGTTAATTAATACTAGCTGAGCTTCATAAACCAGCAAAAATGTGTGGGGTTTTTTGGCTGCAGAGGAACTATAGTTCTTCTTTGTGGTCTCTGTGCATCGCACACATGGGCTCTGTGCCTGCGCTGAGACCATTCCGGGGAATTCTAAAGCTGAGGAGAATTGGGCGGGAGCCCCTCCCCCATTGTGCCTATTGCATGCGAGGCTCCTGCCCTTTCCCTCAGTTCCTCTTCGACCACCATTGCAGCTGAGACCGTTCTGGAGAATTCTAAAGCTGAGGAGAATTGGGCAGGAGCCCCTCTCCCATCATGTCTATTGCATGCAAATCTCCCGCCCTTTCCCTCAGTTCCCTGAGGGAACCAAGAAACATTCATCAGTGAGACCAACAGTTTTGCACCCAATTACCATCGACAGAGCCATTGAACTCAAACTTGATAATGACGCCAAGAGGGGATGGTGGGTGGGTTGTGTGAATGCACAGATGACCACTCGAAGAACCACAGTTACAGGTAAGCAACCTGTTCTTCTTCTTCATGGTCTCTGTGCATCACACACATGGGCAGAGTAGCAAGCTAACTTACCGGTGGTGGGAAGGCAGCATGGACTATTGCAACACCGATGAAAGAACCGCTCTTCCGAAGGCAGTTTCTTTCCGGGCTCGAAGGTCAAGTCTGTAATGCTGAATAAACATTGATGACGATGACCAGGTTGTTGCTTTACACAAGTCTGGTAGTGGAACACCCTTCCCAAATGCTGTCGATGTCGATTGTGCCTGTGTAGAATGCGCTTTCACAGGGCCTGGTAAGTCCCGGTGAGCAAGCTGATATGCCAACTTGATAGTGTCTACGACCCATGAGGCAAATCTTTGTCTAGAGACCAGGAGCCTGAGAGACTTGCCACCATAGCAGACAAAGTTGATTTGAGCATCAATAGGAGTCTGGTTGGGCTCAGAAATATAAACCAATCTTAACAAGCCATGGTTTAGCATTATATCTGAACTTGTCCCCCACTAACTGAGAGCCCAGCAGTTTATGCCTCTTTTTCTTGGAGTGCAAGCTTTATTAATTCAGGCCAGAAGGCTGAACAGCCTACATGAGTAGTTTGAGCTAGAAAGAAATGTCATTTTTATAGTATCTCATTCCTTATTGAATCCATCAGCTCAAGCCAAGGCAGAAAACTTCCAGGGCAGTTCCATTGCATACAGTTTTAACTGTAAAGTAATCAGAATGGAAGACATACTACTCTTGTATCTTCAGCATATTATCAGACTCTCCAAAACTTTATGTGAGTTAGGGTGCAATCCTATGGCCACTAGTTACTGTCTAGATGGCCATAGGATAATTTGGAGTCCCAGCTCTGACCTCGGAAAAGCGTTCCGAGGTCGGAGCTGGGACTCCGAATTCGGAGCGCCCTTCTTCTGCTCTTGCAATTGGCACGGTTCTTTCCATGCTGCCTGTGGCTGCGAAGTTGAAGACTGACCTTGGATGGGCATTCCAGGGGGCAGAGAGGGAAGGAGTGAGGTACCACCATGCTACAAGGAATTCTGGGGGTGCCTCAGGCTCCTCTCCTTGCGGGCCGGGGTCTTGGACAAGCCTTTTTATTAACTTTCACCCCAGTTCTAAAACGATTGTTTTGAACTGTGATTGCAATCCTATGCATGCCTACTTAGAAATAAGCCTCATTGAGTACAGCATGTCTTACTCCCAAATAAACATTTATAGAATTAAGCTGTACATTAAAAAAAAAACCTGAATTGGAACTTATGAGCAGTTTGATTAATTAATAGTTAATATACAGCATAATCCTATACGTTAATGTGAGCAACCTGCAGCTCTTGGCCTAATTACAAAAGTCCTCTGCAAACAATTATGTCAGACTTCTGGCAAGAAGGATCTGTCCCTCCCCTGGCAGCCCGCTGTGTTGGAAGGAAGCAGAGATTGTGGGGAGAGAGAGAGAAGGGATAGCCCTGCCCACCATTGGTTCTACCCCCACCTACCACCGGCATGCAGTCCCTGACAGATTCCTGAAGGAATGTAACCCTAAACTCAAAAAAAGGGTCCCTATCCCTGCTATACACTTGAGTTCATTAAGGCTTACTCCCAGGTAAATGAGTATAGGATTGTTCAGCCTATCAATTGACCATGATCAGTTAATGTAGTGTAGTTCCACCTCTCCCAGAACGTTTTCCTTAAAATTGATTAATACTCACACTAATCACTTTATCTATTTGTTCTCTTTATCTCTAATATACAAATTTTTAACTTACGCATATCCATTTTTTTTACCCAATAGCACTCATAGAGTATTCTTCTTGTCTTTAGAAACTTTGTTCTCCTCATAGCATACTCTTTTTTTAACCAACTACATTTTTAGAATTTGCCACCTGAATAGCTTTCCCCCTGCAAACTGCTGAAATATTACTATATTAATCATTTGTACAGAACTGTCATATGTTCAATTTTTTCCTTCTCTTTCAAACTTGCTTGTTCTTCACCGAGAATCATTGAGCTTAAGAACCCTGCATATTGATACACTAAGTACTGTTTCACACATGTATGTACATCACTTGACCATAGAACACTCAGTAACTTGAAACTGAATGTGTGAAATCTCTGTTGAAAAGTATCATGTGTGAGGTGACATTGGGTGATATGAAAGCTCTCTTTCACAAGTTATACAAGACAGATGAGAGAAAGCATGCAGGAATTTATCTGCTTGGTTTTATACAGTAAGGTGAATTGAAATGTTGGTTTCTGAGTATGGTCAAGAATACTTTTCTTGTTTTAGAAATTATATTTGTAGAAACCTATTTTATCCTAAATCTCACAATGTGTGAAATACAAAGACATAACACAGTTGCAGCATTTGCAGATTCATCACTGCCTAAACAGTTTCTTCCTTTGATTTACGAATCAAGAGGCCATGACTTCCCTATCACCAGAATGTGAAATAACATAAATGGATTATAATATTTTTGCATCCAGAATATACTGTAGATGAAACCTTCACCAGGCAATGATTTTGACATCAGTGCCTTTTTCTTCTCTGTGGTGCTACAGCTGTCTTCCTGAATCCAGTTACATGCTACAGTAGCCAAACAGCAGGTACTGATTCCATACACAGCATGTATAAAATAAACATTGGATTGTTCCAACTTCTAGAGCCCAGAAAGACTTGAAAGTTGTAGAGCTACTGAATCTTTCTAGTTATAGGAAGAAAGAGTGTAGTCAGATCCTGCCTGATCATCATAGCTCAGATATGAGTATGACCTTCAATTATCTTTTATAAATTCATTCTTCGTAGATAAGAAATTAATTGATTTGGCCCGTAAATTGTTCTTATATTCACTCAGAGGGGGGATTCCGCCAGTACTCTGTTATATCTGAAGATCCCTGCAGCATTCTTAAAGGTTCCCCAACCCCAGGATCAGTTTTTCAGGGGGGAGGCAGGTAGCTGCAGGGGGAAGCGGGAGGTGGGAAAGCCCCATTCCACGAATGTGTTCTGTTTACAGAAGGGAAGTTAGGATCCAAGACTTCATCATCATTGGGATAGTCGGTCTGAAGGCACATGATGTAGCAATTTTGCTGAGCAGGTCTGGGTCAAGTTAGTGCCTGGATGAGACCCCATCTATGCCAATTGAGTTTCACAGAAAAAGGGAAGGGTGTAAATGTAATAACAGAAGAAGAAAGATCCCCTTCACATTCACAACTGGGGCAGTTAGAGTTTAAACTAAAGGGTGGTTCTTCTTCGTGGTCTCTGTGCATCACACATATGGGCTCTGCGCCTGTGTGAAGCCTCGTTTTAGAAACTTCTATAGCTGAGGAATTTTGGCGGGAACCCCTCCTCCACCACCCTAGTACACTTCTCCCTAGTGGGTTCCCACCCATTCCCTCAGTCTTTTGACTGCCACTGTGGTGACCTCATAGGAGACTTCTTAGTCCATTGGACTATGTTTTTTCATAACTACTGAGGTTTTATTTTTCTTATAATTCTTTTCGTGATTTTACTTTACTTCATAGTATGTAAATTATTCTTTCTCCACGACTTTACTGTTATTTATTTCCCTCAGGCTGTTGGGTCTGAGGGAGCTGTTTACACAGTGAGAGAGATACCATCGCTCCTTTCCCTCAGGCCATTGGGTCTGAGGGAGTTGGCACGGGGGGGGGGGGGATGTTTACAAAGTGTGTAGAATTAAACTCCTTCTCATGAAGGGGAACTCGCTTGTATGTTTCCAGTGCCTTCTCCCACCTCCAGCCACAGCATTGGACATGCAGCCTCACTTCACAGCCTCTATTAGCCTCAGCCTCTAATTGCTGCCTTGGGTCCTAACCATGGATTGGTCAAACTCATCACAGGCTGCATCACCGCCTCCAGCTCTGAAGAAGGGCTGTGCTGTTCGGTACCAGGCTGCTTTGACTCCAGCTCTGTACAGGGGCTGTGCTGTTCGGTACCAGGCTGCTTCATCACCAGCACCCCGATCCTGTATTCTGTACCGAAACGGTGGTTTCAATGATGTCCCGGGCTTCAGTTCTGAGGTGAGATGTGGATTGTTACACTTGGTCCCAATTCTCAATCTCAGTATGAGACAGGCAATCTGATTGGTCCATACTTCCTAGGGACTCTATTACTATAAGGATTGGAGATACAGACAAGAACGTAAAATGTACTACATCGTTCACGTTCTTCATTCACCTCATTACTGCCAATTGGAACATTCATACGCTCCGAAGTATGAGGCTGCTCTTCAGTCTGTCTCTGCTTCCGCTGTCCCGGACCTTAGCCTTGCTTCTGCCCACTGCTTCGTCAGTTCCAGCACCAGACACAAGATTTATTGCTGTACCGACTGCACCTTCTGCATCCAATAGAAGGATTTGTTTTCCATCTCTGCTGCTTCTGCATGCTGCTGTGGGCACACATGACACTTTCTAGGGAAACAGACAATTAAACCTTGGGGGAACGTGGTGGCATTCTTCTGCTGCGTTAAGCTTTTGAGTAGCCAGCGATTGGGCCACAACGTCTAGCTATCAGCAGTTTCCTCTGAGGCAACATAGGGTCCTTGTGCAATTTTCTTTTGCAACCTGTCTCTCCTACCAGCAAATGGGCATGGCAGGCAACTCATCAGACCATGTTGTTTTTTTCCACAGCAATGGTAGCAGCAGTAGCATTACAACGCACACCTAGCTCTGCTTTGCTGGGTGCTTTCAACAGGTTAAGTCCCCGGCACAGGACTTGCCTCTTGGTAATGCAACAATAGACTCTGTGCATACAGCCAAACCACAGCCCAGGAAAAAAGGGACTGTGCCAGTCTCTTCCATTGTACATGCAACATGAGTGGGAAATGTACTCTGCCATTTTTTCCCCTCCTCAAACCTGAGACAATAATATGCAGCAGCTCGGTACCAATTTAACAGTAAGGGAACAACACCACTAACTGGTGGCATCTTTTATTTCAAACAAACAAACGAGGGGTTGGCTCTGAACATGGACTTGATCTGAATTGCATTAGCATATATGAAAGATGTGTTGTTCCATACTGGAACCGATAAGTCCAGTCTTTCTCTGCCTTGTCATCTATACTTATGTCTGCAGTGGATCCAGGATTTTCCAATACCTTGGTGAATGGCCATTTGTCGCTCCACAACAACAGACCTATTGAGAACAATTTAGTCTCTCATGATCTCCTACTAGGATTGTCCCTATCTACCAACATGAGGAGGTCTATGCTAATGTCCACATGGTTAGTCCACTACATTTAGGACACTGTTTTATTCGACAATGGGAGGAGCTAGCTTGCCTTGGGACAGACCGGATACATTGCCTGCAGACTCCCTCCTTATGGATTGTCACTGCTTATTCAATACAGTTCTTTCTCAACCTTGTGGCCACCTTCATCCCAGTCACCATATATACCAGGCTTTGCATATGACCTTTGCATCTACAGATCCTCAATGCTTTCGACCCAAGCAGCAACACTCGGGAAAAGTGGCTCTGTCTTTTAAGCTCGGTCAGGACCTTGCTTCAGTGGTGGATGTCTCTACGGAACCTACATAGCACCTAGGAGACCGTTCTAGTACGCCCTGGCGTTCGGAACAGGTTGACAAACAGGTGACACTGGCAGCACAGTCTTCTCTGGTGCTTCCTGCTAAGCAAGATCTAGTTCAGGACAGCCAGAAGCTTCCATCCAGCTGTCACTCGTCCACTCCAGAGGGATATTTGTCGGATTCAGACTTGGATGTCTACCACACCGTCCTCGATGTCTCCTGCTCAACCGGTGGGCTCGCTAGTGGCAGTATCCCCCTCTGAAGATATGGGGTATTTTGCAGAACGAGTCCAGCGCATGGCACAGGCACTAGGCATTGAAGCGAAGGTGGAGGAAAAGAAGACTAAAGACCCAGTCTTCGCTGTCTTCTCAACAACATTGTCGACACTGACCTCCATCCCATACTTGCCTACTCTCCTCGAGACCGTACAGGGTATGTGGCAGGCACCAGAGATGACTCCGATGGCTGCTAGGCGCTTGGAGTCTATGTATAGGATGCGAGAAGAGGATGCAAAATTCATTTTCTCACATCCCGTACCAAACTCCATTGTGGTCAAATCAGCGCAGTCACGTTCTGGAAAGCAGCACTCCATGCTGGTGGACAAAGAGGGCAAGTGGCTTGATAGTTTTGGAAGCAGGATTTACTCCTCCAGCTCCCTCAGACTTTGGTTGTCTAATTACCAGGCCACCATGGCAAGATACAAACTTTTCATTTGAGAAAAGATGGCTGGGCTGAGTGATTACCTGCCCGATGAAAAGAGGGAGCTGGCGAGGGTATTCCAGGAAGAAGCGGCACACCTTTCACGTCAGCAAATCCACACCGCATGCCACCAGATGGACTGCCATGCTTGCTCTCTCATCAGTGCTGTTGCCCTCCACCGCCATGCCTGGCTGCGCTCGACCACGTTGACACCAGAGGTACGATCACGGTTGGAAGACTTACCTTTCTATGGTGAAGGACTATATAATTCTTCCACCGACGACTCGCTCGAAATGGTACAGAAGGCGTGCGCTAACGCCAAGAAGATAGGTCTTGCGCCTCCTCCGTCGTCTAAGTCATTCAGGCCTTGCAGATGATAGCGATTCCCTCCTCCTCCTTCTTCAGCTCTGTACCAGCCTTACTCACAGCAAGTGATGCAAGAACGTCATCCGTGTGTGCAGCAGCCCCAGCCACCGAACCGCTCATTCCACCAGCCATGATACCGGGGCTCCCGCAGAGGCGGAGACTCGTCAAAGTGGCGTGTTTGATTCCTCGGTCAGCCTGATCATCTGCATCCAGTTCGATCTGCCAGTCAACTTCAACGGCCACCTGTCCCATTTTCTCCCATTGTGGAGGAAAATAACGGACCGCTGGGTATTGAACATGATGCAGCATGGGTACAGGATCAAGTTCAATGCTCTCCCTCCCTTTCTTGGCATCCGAACCACACAGCCATCAACACCGCTGCGGGAGAAGGTAACTTCCTTGTTACAGAAAGGTGCAATTCGACCTGTTCCAGCACATCTAATGCAAGAAGGCCTCACTTCAGGTATTTCATGGTGCCAAAGTAGGATGGAGGGCTTCGTCCGATCCTGGATCTCAGGACCATCAATTACTACAATACCCTGAGGAAGTTTTGGATGGTAACACTCCAGTCGATCCTCCCTTACTTCGCAGGACCGATTGGTTTGCTTCCATCAATCTTCAGGACGCTTATTTCCATATAGGGATCCACAAGGACAGCCAGAAATTCCTATGTTTCAGCATCGGGGAGACTGTGTTTCAGTTTGTTGTCCTGCCATTCGGCCTTTTGACAGCTCCCAGGGTGTTTACAAAATGCATGGCAGTGGTCTGTGCTACCCTTCGAGCTTGAGGAGTGAAAGTCTACCCATACCTCGACAACTGGCTTCTAGTTGACTCCTCAGAACGCAGCCTTGGGAACTCCCTCAAGATCACCTTGGAGATGCTGGAAACATTGGGACTCTGCCTAAACCAGAAGAAATTGGTCCTTATGCCAATGCAGAAGATCCAAGTTTATTGGGGCACTCCTGGATGCTACTGCAGGTTGGGCTTTTATGCCAACGGACAGTGTTGAAAATTCTCACTGCGGCACAGAGGCTGTACAGCTCAGTGTCCTGCACTGCTCACTTGATACAACACCTCCTTGGACTCACGGCTTCCTCGATCTCGGTGGTCGCATTCGCCCGTCTACGGATGCGACCACTGCAGAACTGATTCCTGAGGGCCTTCGATCCAGAGAACAATGTTCGTTGAACTCGTCTAATCCTTCTAGCTCATGTCAAGGACTCTTTGAAATGGTGGCTGACGAAGGGGAACTTGACGAGAGTCCTCCCTTCTCCCCGCCTTCTCCATCTCTAACTTTGACAACAGATGCCTCCCTACTCGGATGGGGAGCACACTGCAAGATGGCACAGGGCGTGTGGAGCTCTCACAAGCGGAAGGATCACATCAACCTACTCGAATTGAGGGCGGTATAGAACGCCATTATATCCTTCAAACCCTTGCTAAAAGGCAAATTGGTTCAGGTGGCAACAGACAATACCATGGTAGTAGCCTACCTGAACAAAGAAGGGAGCACTCATTCATCCAGACTGATGGCTTTGACACTGTGGCTCTACAACTGGGCAATTCCTTGAGAGATTTCCTTTCTCACTATCCACATAGCGGGGAAGGACAACACGCTTGCGGATACACTGAGCAGACTATCTCTACGCTCTCACGAAGTGGAGTCTGAGTCCTTGAGTTTGAGAGTCCCTCTTCGATCTCAGGGGAGTCCCTTCCGTAGATCTCTTTGCCACCACGGAGAATGCTGCTTGCGAGCTGTTCTGCAGAGCAGGTCAAGATCCTCAGTCTCTGATGGATGCATTCCTCCTCTTCTGGAGGGGGACTTTGTTCTACGTCTTTCCACCGATCCCTCTGCTGACCAGAGTTCTTGCCAAAATACAACAAGAGAGCACCAACTGCATTCTGGTGACTCAGTGGTGGCCGAGACAGCCTTGGTTTGCAACCCTCCTCAGCATTTCCAAGCACTCTGCCTCTCTTTCCAGCTCTCCTCACTCAAGCCCAAGGCCGGATGCTCCACACAGATCTCCGAACTCTTCACCTCACAGCGTGGAGGATTCGTTAGAGGCACCATTGCCGCACCTTTCAGAAGGCGTTCAGGCAGTCCTCACTGTGGCCAGGAAACCATCAATGCGTGCTTCATATGCGAAGAAGTGGTCAGCATTTTGCTCGTATGCGTTGCAGTCCGGCTTGGATCCAGCAAAATGTACTGTAGAAGGAGTGATACAATACCTGCACGTCCTGATGACTAGAGGATTGAAGCTGGCCTCCATCTGTGTCTACCTAGCAGCAATTTCAGCGTATCGCCCAGCAGTTCATGGAGGTACTTTGTTTTCTCACCCTTTAGTAAAACAATTTATGAAGGGTTTGAGAAACTTGATGCCTCCGGTTTGGTCCCTGGTACCCAGTTGGGACTTGTCCATGGTTCTTAAGGCGCTTACATCAAAGCCGTTTGAACCAATGGCAACTACCGGTCTTCGTCTAGTGACCTGGAAGACAGCATTTCTTGTCGCTGTAGTGTCTGCATGTTGCTCGAGTGAAATCTGTGCTTTGTGGGTGGACTCCCCATACTTAGTATTTCATAGAGACAAAGTAGTTCTCAGACCGGACTCAACTTTCTTACCGAAGGTTGTGTTGGACTTTCATCTGAATCAAGAAATTGTTTTGCCGGCTTTCTTCCTATCTCCATCAACCCCTTTGGAAAGATCGCTTCACACCTTGGATGTAAGCTGGGCTTTGGCTTTCTACAAAGCTAGGACCGAGTCAGCCCGCCGTACACAAATGCTCGTTGTTTGCTATGGGGGCAAATCTATCGGCTTACTTGTCTCGACCCAATGCTTCACGGTGTGGGTCGTGGAATGCATCAGACTGGCTTATGAGCTTGAGGGAGACGACCTCCAGACTCAATAAGAGCTCACTCGGCAAGGGCAGTGTTGACATCGGCATTTGGGAGCGGTGTGGACCTCCCAGTCCTTTGCAGGGCAGCTACTTTGTCTACTCTGTTGACATTTATCAGGCACTACCAGCTGGATGTGTGAGTCTGCTCTGGTACTGCCTTCGGTAGAGCTGTCCTCTTCTCGGTGCTGCTGTGAGGATGACACCTTCCCTCCTCTGGTAAGTTAGCTCGCTATTCTGCCCATGTGTGTGATGCACAGAGACCATGAAGAAGAACAGGTTGCTTACCCGTAACTGTGGTTCTTCGAGTGGTCATCTGCATTCACACAACCCACCCACCGTCCCCGCTTTGGTGTCAATGCTGAGTCTGATATTAGTACCTGAAGCGGATATATTTTAGGTATCGAAGTTGGTGCCTATAGCAATGCTGACACCGAGACCTCCACAATAGGCGGTCTCAGAGAACTGAGGGAATGGGTGGGAACCCGCTAGGGAGATGCGTACTAGGGCAGTGGGGGAAGGGTTCCCGCCAAAATTCCTCAGCTATAGAAGCTTCTAAAATGAGGCTTTGTGCAGGCGCAGAGCCAATATGTGTGAATGTACAGATGACCACTTGAAGAATGACAGTTACAGGTAAGCAACCTGTTCTTTCTCCTCCACCACTCTCAATGCATTATCATATGAGTAATGGTAATTGTAATGGGTTTATATCCTGGCTATCCAGAAGCTCACTGCTTCTGAATACAGAACTAGGAGATAGTAAGTATTTGAATGAGTTATTAGTTTTGAAGAACCCAGAGTTAAAAAAAAAAAGGCATTTTGACAACATGTTATTAGTTTTAATTAACACTGATATGTTTTACTTGATTGAGCAACTGGAGTATTTCCATTACCTTGTGCAGAGTTCTATATGAAAAACCAATCAGCTGAGGACTATATTTCTTGATTCTTAGATGTATAGTATTCCTGAATATGTATGCTTTGCTCTTCATAGGCCTTGTGCTAATGTAATATTCTCAATCTCCTCACCATGACTATGACATTGAGAGCACGCCACAGGCCTATGCATCCCCTCCCTCTTAAATTTCCCATTCTATGCAGAGTTAACACTAACCATGTTTCCCTTTTAACCAGGGTTTGAAATCAAGGTTTGAAGTGGGTTTCCAAACCTTGGTTTTGAGTGGATCTGGTTAGTATTACCCATGAATACAGTTGATACAAATGCAATAGTCCATCATTGCTCATCAATAATTCATCATGGTTGAAGAGGAGGATATATGCAGGCTTATAGCATGCTTCTAGTCTCTTAAACACGCTCAAGAAATTGAGAACATTATTTCTGTATTGAGCCATAGTGGTATACTTTCCCCTGTCATTATGGGGAATTTTAACTTAGGCATTTTAATCTAAAATTGGATTTTTAGTACTGCCTAACGTCAGCAGTGAAACTTAGATTGTTATCATTTTATTCATTTCTTCTAAATATCTTAGTAGTGTAAGCACTACTGTTTGTATGGAAATTGAGATGGTAAGTTATTTTTCAATTAATTTTTTTAATGTGAATTTCACCAAAACAAGGGGAAAATACAATTTTCTTACAGAAATTAAAATAAATCACTTACAATAGATGTGTATGAAATGTATATCTTTCTAGTGTTGTAATATCAGTCTTTTAGCTGTCAATAGGGCATGGAAAATCCACTTGTTCTTGTGAGAAGTTTCATACAGTACAAAGATAATTTAAAAGAATGTGTGCATCTGTAAATCTTAAAGAGCATTCTGTTACTAAATTTATCTGTATTATAACATCCACCCCAAATGAAGCAAATGAAGATAGCAAGATATGGAAAAATAAAAAGAGAAGCTCAGGTGGGGAAGAGGCAAGAATAAAAAGGTGAAAGAAAGCCAGGAATGAGCAGAAGGCTTGAAGTACTTGAAGAGGACCCTAAATGAAACTGTTGAAAAGTTTATTGTTCTGGCTTGTGTCATTCTCTGTATCATTTTCTCCATATAGCTATGGATAATGAGTAATGATAAACCGTTAATAAATAGCCTCTTGGTTAAAAAAAAAGCAACCTCATGAATGATTGGAGTTTAGGGCTAAATTTAGACATTTCCCCCCCTAAATGAGGTTTTTGGATTCTTGGTTCCTGATAGTCACAACATGTTTTATCAGTCTGTTCTTGTTCCAGAGCAAAGTAGCTTACCTGTCTTTCTGGCTCTTTTTAAATATACCAGTCACATGCAGAGTCAGTTTATCTATAGTTGAATAAATGTAAATAAAAATAGTAGCTTGTGCAAATAATAAAAGGAAACAAAACATAAACATATTTTGTTCTTACAAATATTATAATAAAATGTTTATGGAATACCTTTGACTAATAAAGATCTAGAGCAGGGCTTTAGTTTCATAACAAACTTGTAAGCTAGATTTTGAAATAGTGGCCCAAATTGAATTCAGGAAACTCCCAAGGAGGTGGGTATGGCATGGCATACTAAAACAATTACAAAATATAAATGTTTGTATCAGTAGCAAAGTACTTAATTGAGACTCTGCATTCAAGTTGTGGTAAGTATTGTATTTTAAGTTCCTGCAAGATGCCGCATAGGGTACGGTAATAAGTTCAGTTTTGGCATAGAAAAAAGGATAGCATTTCCAGTGATGCAAACCTGGAAAGTTTATGTCAAGTGACTGTTGCCTGCCATTTATAACTTGAGCAAGACCTTGCTAATCCTGAAGCAGGCAAAGATCCATCTTAGCAGATGGACATCACTCTAGGGTGCTCAGTGGCACTCTATGCATAGGAAATGTCTGATCGTGATTTTCATGTTCAAATTATGAAGTAGCTATTTATTCTCAGACCAAAGAAAATAAGGAAAAATATTAGCTTAATCCAGGTTTTGAATGATATTGATTTCCCTACCCCCTTCCTAATAAAAACTCTTACATACCCTTAGCAGAAGAAAGGTTGGCAAGGTAGAGAGAAATATTCTGTGGGCCTCATCGCACACAACAAATTTGCCACACAGTTATAACTTCCATGTACCCTACATATACCCAATTGTGCTTCGTGAAGTCATATATGTAAATTGTATCTCATATATATATATATATATGTGTGTGTGTGTGTGTGTGTGTGTGTGTAAGCCCTTATTGGCAGTGTTCCTACAGTGTATTTCCTGGAAAAATACACACATATACATTTATCATACGTGTTGGGGTGGGGTACAAAATAATTTCCTACATGGAAATTATATTTGTTTAGAAATTCCATCATGTTTGAAGCAGTCCGATATCACTGAAACTTTAAATTGTTAAACAGTGGAACGTGCTTTTGGGTGACCTAAAATATATTTCTTCTGCTACAGCTCTAAGTCAATAATGGGGAAAAGGTGTTTCATATACCCAAGGCTATAGACAGAGCCATCTTATACTGAGCTAGACCAATGATACATGTAACACTATTGTCAACCCAGTTTGACTGTAACCTGGTTCACACAACATGCTGGGGCTCACTGTGGGTTATTTAAGCCATGGTGCTGGGCGCAATTTGAATATGTAACCCCCAATTGGCCATAGGGAGTCATGCAAAGGTTTAACCCTCACATAACCCCTGATGGCTGAGTTTGGACTGATACATCAATCCCCCAACTGGGGGTTGCATATTCAAAATAATGGGTGGCATGCACCATGGCTCATCAGGGGTTAAATAACCCACAATAGGCTGTTGTGTTGTGTGAACTGGCCCTATATCTTTCAGGCCCAGCTCTGCAATGTTTCAGACAGAGATATTTCCCAGCCGTACTGTTTGGGAGTCGCTTAATTGGGTATGTTGAAAAAAACCTTAATGCATTGAGCTAGAGATCGGCTTGAGCACCGTTGGAGAAGAACTCAGGATGTATCCAACTGAACGTGGATGAAAGACCATTGAAAGATGTATACCAGTGAAGGGCAGTGAAGAAAGCTTACTTCTCTACTACTATTGCATCCACACAGGATAGACCCAACAGTGTTTTTCCATATTGTGTGAGGATGCCAGTAGAGGGGGAGCTGGTGCAATTGGTGGCTTGCTGTGAACAATTTACTTTGTTCTTTGCGGATAAAGTTGCTTGGATTCGCCTTGACTTGCACGCCAATATTGGATCAGGTCAGATTGATGGTACCTCTGCAAAACTTGTCTACTGGGGTGGAATATTTTCAGCTTGTAGATTTTGAGGATATAGCCAAGCTATCTCAAGTGGTGAGGGGCACCACTTGTGTACTTGATTCTTGCCCTTCTTGGTTGATTAAATCAGCCAATGTGGGACTAATGCCATGGCTAAGGGAAGTGTTTAATGCTTCTTTTGGGAGGGACATGTTCCTTCTTGCTTAAAAGAGGCAGTAATGAGACCTTTACTAAAGAAACCTTCCCTTGACCAAAGAGTTCTGTCTAATTGATCTCAAATATAACATTCTTGGCTAAGCTGATCAAGAAGTTGGTGGCATTGCAACTCCAGATGCATCTGGATGAAACAGATAATCTGTACCCATTTCAATCAGGTTTTCAGCTGGTATATGGGACTGAGAGTGCTTCAGTCACCTTGGTGGATGACCTATGCCAGGAACTAGATGCAGGGAGCACAACCCTATAATTCACCGGGTTCTCTTGGTGACTTTCAATATCATTGACGATGGTATTCTTCTGGACCGCCTGACTTGGGGGTGCTGTTTTTCAGTGGTTCTGGACCTTTCTGCCAGGCAGGTCCAAAAGGTGATGTTGGGGGATTACTGTTTGACCTCACACCCATTTGCCTGTGGTGTCCCACAGGGTTCTTCCCCCCATCTTATTTAACATTTACATGAAACTGCTAGGAGAGGTCATTCAGAACTTTGAAGTAAGGTGACACCAATATGCTGATGACACCCAGCTGTATTACTCTTTGTCAGCTAATACCAAGGAAGCAGTTGAAACCCTTGAATATTGCCTAGGTTCAATAATGGGCTAGATAAAGGTGAACAAGCTGAGGTTAAACCCAGACAATATGGAGGTGTTGTTGGTCAGTGTGACGATAACGTGGCCGGTTATTTAATTTTATTTCTCTCACTACCACCTGGCTGTTAGTTCACTTTCTTTACTAACCCAGTGGCTGAGTTATGGTAGTTCCAGGGTATTAGTTCACCCTATTTTAAACTATCCCTGTTCCCACTCTGTCACAAGTTTTCACTCACTCCCAGACAAACCCAAGTGGACAATCTGTCTGTGGGAGATAAACTCTATTAAAATACCATGGCTGGTTATTGTGGTGTTTATGCTGGGTAGATATTGATTATCTTGATCTTAGCAGCTGTACCAAGTGACTAGGTGAGTGAGCTTCAGCATGGAAACAGTTACCAGACAGTCTCTTCAGTAACCCAACAAATAGTTCTTTATTTTCTTAAGTAAAACATTTCTTTAAACAGGAACAACCTCTTTTCTCTAACACTCTGACACTCTTAACTCACTAACTCTGACTTTCTAAACTCTGACTCTGACACTCTAACCTCTAACTCTGACTCTCTAAACTAAACTCCTCTCTCACACACAGGCACATATATACACACAGAGCTCCCCCTTCCATCAGAACCCTCTACAGGCGAGCCCCGATAGGTTGCTGGGTGCATCCACTCTGCCTGGCAACGCTAAATGTTAACCCATTCATCACAGTCAGTAGAAAGCCTGGCTCAGATATTGGGATTCAACCTGTTATGGAAGGGGTTGTGCTCCCCTTGAAGGATCATATTCATAGCTTGGGAGTGCTCCTTGATCTACAGTGTCCCTGGATCTTCAGGTGGCATTAGTTGTAACAAGTGTGTTTGCACAATTTCATTTCATTTCATTTCATTTATTTCATTTATATACCGCCCCACAAGCCGAAACTCTCTGGGCGGTTCACAACACTCTATACATAAAAACAACAATAAAAAACATACAAAATAGTTTAAAAAATTAAAAACCAAATTTAAAAACACAGTTTAAAATAACAATACAAAAGCCAATAAAACTGAGCCTACAGGTGACAATCCCCTCCGTGCTATTCCAAGCTCCTAACTAAATGCCTTGGCATAGAGGGAAGTCTTAACCTGGTGCCGAAAATATAGTAAGGTTGGTGCCAGGCGGGTCTCAGTGGGGAGCTGATTCCATAACTGGGGGGCTACCACTTTGTGTGCCAACTGTGACCCTTTCTTTGTTGGTCTGACATGCCAACAGTTATCCATGCCTTAGGTACATCAAGTTTAGACTATTGCAATGTGCTGTTCTGGATGCTACCTTTGATAAGCATCCAGAAGCTACAATTAGTGCAAAATGCATCAGCTAGACTCCTAACCAGTGCACAGTATTGGGCTCATGTTACATCGGTCTTGAAAGACAGGGTGTCGGTTACTTTCCGGGCTCAGTTCAAGGTGTTGGTTTTAACCTTGAAAGCCCTAAGCAGCTAAGGACCAGGCTATCTAAGGAGCTGCCTGTCTTGTTACAAACCTTCTTGGGTGTTAAGATATGTAGGAGAGGCTTTTTTGAGGGCATCATTCCCCACAGATTGCTGTTTGTTGGGCACTAATGAAAGGGCTTTCCCCTGTGTCATCCCAAACTGTGGAATGTACTCCCTCAAGAACTATGATTGACCTCCACTCTCTTGGCCTTTCAAATGGGTGTGAAGACACATCTTTTTAATTTAGCATTTTAAATTATGTGGTTTTAATGTTTTAATACTTTATTGTTTTTAATGTTATAATTTTATGGTTTTAAATTGCTGTGGACCACCTTATTTTAGCAAATAAGGTGGTATAAATATGTTAATAATAAAAATAAATAGAAGTATGTTCTCTCTCATTGAACTATATGGCCTATATGTGATATGTCTGAACAACTGTCAATATGAAAAAAAAAAAGGTGGTATAGAAGAAAATAATTTATGCTAAAACAATCTCAGTTTCTCATTCTGGAAATGATGATGGTTTGCTGTTGAATATTTCTGTATCTCTCGCCTCCCCTCCCCCATGGAAAAGCAGCATGTGGAGTGATTTTGAGCACAAAAACTATTTTCAACAAAAGGGTTAAACAGTCTTGAACTACACATAACATAATAGACAGGCCTGTGGCTTACGCTGGCTCAGCTTGTCTGAGTGTGGAAAGCTATGCAGGGTCAGGCCTGGTTATTACTTGGATGGGAGACCCCTCCTCTAGTTTCCTGCATTGAGCAGGGGGTTGGACTCGATAGCCTCGTAGGCTCCTTCCATCTCTATAATCTATGAAATCTATGGAATAACACATAATTTGGCCCAAGCAAATGCTGCCTGGAGGCATTTTGCTGTGTGTGTTTGGGGTTCCCTGCCCACTGTTTATTTGAATCCATTTCAATCCACCCTTAAAGGCAGTCTAAAAATCATTTTAAATAAATAAAAAATAAATCTAGTTTCAGGCTTGGTTTTGCCACAGGAACTGCCTTGGGAGTCAGGGGCATAGTGATTTGATGGTTCCACTCCTATATAGACTGTGTGGAAACTGCAGTTTCTGGCCAAAGTACAGCTGCTAGGCTACTAATGGGGTTTTTTACAATCAAAAGATGGCACCAAACTCTTAAAAGACAAAGAGTCTATTGCACTGCGTTGGAAAGAGCATTATTATGACCTTTTAAATCGTAAGTCTAAGGTGGATAATGAGATTTTTTCGCAAATCCCGCAAAAACAAATTAAAGAGGAACTTGCAATACTCCCCACTTTGGATGAAGTAAAAAAAGCCATTAATCAAATGAAGAACAACAAAGCTAGTGGACCAGATGGGATTCCTGCTGAAATCTTTAAAGAAGGGGGGCCTGAACTTGTACAACATCTTCATAAACTCATCGAAAAAATCTGGATAAGAGAAGAGATCCCAGAAGACTTCAGGGATGCCATAATTATCACCCTCTTTAAGAAGGGTGATAGAACAGACTGTGGAAACTATCGGGGCATTTCTCTCTTAGCAACCGCAGGTAAAATATTTGCTAGGATTCTCGCAAACCGTCTTCTATCTATTTCAGAAGAGATCCTCCCTGAAACTCAATATGGTTTCCGCCCCTCTAGAGGGACAGTAGACATGATTTTTACTGCACGTCAGCTCCAAGAAAAATGCCGGGAGCAAAATCAACCCCTTTATATGGCATTTATCGATTTGGCTAAGGCCTTTGATACTGTAGACCGTACAGCTCTCTGGACTATCCTTATGAAAATTGGATGCCCCAATAAATTTGTGAATATCTTGCGACTTCTCCATGACAACATGACGGCAACGGTTTTGGACAACAACGGCTCTCATGGTGCTCCATTTAAAGTGGGATCAGGTGTTAAACAGGGATGTGTTATCGCCCCAACATTATTTGCCATTTTCATCACCATGGTTTTACATCTTGTCGAGGGGAAACTTCCCACCGGTGTGGGAATTATATATCGAACAGATGGAAAGCTTTTTAATCTCAGCAGGCTGAAAGCAAAAAGTAAGGTAATTACAACCTCCGTTGTGGAACTTCAGTATGCTGATGATAATGTGGTCTCCGCACATTCAGAGGATGATCTCCAAACTATCCTAAATGCTTTTGCAGAAGCATACGAAAAACTTGGTCTCTCACTTAACATCAAAAAAACCAAAGTGCTTCATCAGCAAGTGCAAGCCAATCCTTTGGTGATGCCATCTATCCAGCTTGGCGGGACAATACTGGAAAATGTCGATCATTTTCTCTATCTTGGCAGCTATCTTTCTGTTACAGCTAACATCGACAGTGAAATCCAGCATCGTCTGAGCTCTGCAAGTGCCGCATTTTCTCGAATGAAACATAGAGTGTTCGAGGATCGGGATATTTGTAAGAAGACCAAAACACTGGTTTATGAAGCCATTGTATTGCCAACTTTATTGTATGCCTGCGAAACATGGACTATCTATAAACGTCACTTCCACCTCCTTGAAAGGTTTCATCAACGTTGCCTCCGGAAAATCCTGCAAATTACTTGGGAAGATAGGCGAACAAATGTCAGTGTACTGGAAGAAGCAAAGACTACTAGCATTGAAAAAATGATCCTTCAACGCCAACTTCAGTGGACCGGTCATGTTGTTCGAATGCCTGACTGCCGTCTCCCAAAGCAGTTACTTTACTCCCAACTCAAGGATGGAAAGCGGAATATCGGTGGTCAGTATAAGAGGTTTTTAAAGATGTTCATAAGGCTAATCTAAAAAAATGCAATATAAACATCGAAAACTGGGAAGCTCTGGTCCATGACGATCTAAATGGAGGTTGGCCTTTCACAAAGGTTCCATGGACTTTGAAGAAGCCCGAGTGCAAGGTGAAAGGTGAGAAACGTGCTAAGCGAAAAGCACGTCAAATGAATCCTTACAGGACCATCTTCTATCTGGTAACCTGTGTCCTCACTGTGGGAAGCTGTGTGGATCTAGAATTGGCCTCCACAGTCACTTACGGACCCATCGCTAGAGTCTACACAATCTTCTTTAGAATCTCCTCCTTTTATCCCGGAAGACAATCTTACTCGGTCACGAGTGATCGCCTGATGATGAATGGGGTTGAGCATTGGGAATGCATCTTGCTAGTAATTAAATACCAGCCAGTTTGCCATTTCTAACAAGGTGTTTACTACAAAATTGTTGCATTCCTGTGTTTTGCCTGTTGCTTTCCCATCTTTGGTTGGACCTGGGTTTTTCCAGAAAACCAAGTGAGCTTTTCATGTCAATTCTAAGGAAAAGGGCCGTTGTAGAAGAACCCTTTGCTTTTGAAGATGTGTCTAGGGCCAAATGTGGGTTTAGCTGTGTTTCAGAGGCACTGAGGGAGTTGTGGAGGGACAGATTTGACCTTAATCTTACCGTTTATATGGTTTCCAGTAGGTTAAATGGAATTAACTCGATGAGTTAAACAGGGGTTTAGAAGTTCCAGTGTCTGATATTTTCTGCATAGTTACTCCTAGCAACAGTATCCAGCATAAAGATGAATTTGACACGATGAGGGAGTTTTCTGCAGTATGGAATGTTTATAAAAGAACAGGAGATTTCTCTCTTTGAATTAAGTTAAAAGATTATGTATTTGACTAGCCAGAAGTTCTCTTTCCTGGATAGTATCTACTAATCTGGAGAAGAATGGGGTTTCATGGCAGATCTTCCTGTTTGTGCAAGTACAAGCACTTTACCATTGCTAGTTGTACAAGGAGCCTACTCCTTCAGCCATTATAGAGACAGAATTGACAGAAGGTGTTTGCAAAGCTTCCAAATAGTCAAGTTGGGTCGTTAACTAGAGATTAGTTCTGTATGGTTACAGATAACTCCTGACAACAAATCATTACAAGTTGAATTTGTGTACTGGATCATTTTTTGTAAAAGAAAAGAATCTTCACACGTTATCGAATGCATGTTTGCATTTGAAATCGTATTGCCAAACAACAATCTGAATATTGTGAACAAATTATTCTGGAGTAATAATTTCAAACTTTTATAACCCCAATTATCAATAAGGGTTAGCTGGTTTACATTAAAAATTGTCGGTGGCATTTGATCTAAACATGTCAGACTTTAAAATTCCAAAGACAAACCTCAAAACCTAATTCCATATTTGAACATGACAGTAATGTTACTAATTTCCTTGAACCCACAAAAGTAGAAGTATGTTTGTTTATTATATTTATACCCCACCATTTTTCCTGCAAGGAACCCAAGGCAGCTTACATAATCCTCCTCCTCTTCTCCATTTTATCCTCACAACAACCCTGTGAGGTAGGTTAGGCTGAGAGTCAGTGACTGGCCCAAAGTCACCCAGTGAGTTTCATGGCCGAGTGGGGACTAGAACCTGGATCTCCTGAGTCCCAGTCCAACACCTCACCACTACGCCACACTGGCGTAGTGAATTCACTGTTTTATGAATTCACTGTTTTATGAATTCAAATGATTACAGAGATAACATCATGCAGGAATGAATCCAAATAATGAGCTATGCAGTTGCTAGTATTTAAAGTTTAGGGCCCTGCCATTATGACTTTAAATATTATAAAAAGATAGCTGTTAAGGAAACTGGTACCAGTAAAGCTTTTGCTGCAAACTGATGTGTTCATTTTTGTCTGTTTCTGAGTAGTTTGTTACAGTTGATGTTGCCCATGGTAATTAATAGAAAATCAATGATAAGGAGACCAGAATGTAGTTCTCAGCTTAACACAACTATCTAGGTGTTTTTATAAATAACTTGAGAAATCAATGTTATGCAGAGTTCTCTCTGTGGATCACCCGACAGTTCTTATTGACTCTAGTAATTTCTGGGGAAATAGATCAAAATAACACACATCATGGAGGGCCTTAGCTGGCCTACGTTGTCAGCAAGGGGCTTGGATGATTTGCTTCAAACAAGTATGGACAAAATGTATTGCTTCTGAGATTGAAACACTGTCCACATCTTTTAATGTGCTCAGTTTAGAGTACTCTTGGGGTGCAATCCTATGCATGTTTAGACAGAAAAAATTATAAAACTTTTGTTGTAGGAGTTTTTTTCTGTCTAAACATGCATAGGATTGCACCCTTATTGTGCAAGGTTGAAGGTCTAGTAATAATAATACTAAGGTTGCAATTGTATATCCTCTTACCTTGAGTACAACCCATTGAACTAAATGGGACTTACTTTTGAGTAAATATGTATAGGATAGCGATATAAGTTAATTGGTTAACTTTGGCATTGCATTTGATGACTACTGAGTTGTTGTATATTGACAGTACTAATGAGCATGGAAAAGTTATGCAGAAGGAAAGGCTGACAAACTAAGGCTATCTGTGGCAACTTAAAGCAAACCAGAATCAGAACGTAGCTTGATATCCTGGTTTTTAACTAAGCAAATTAGCCAGCAATGCAAGTGAGACCATTAACTTAGCTCTTCTCTTTTGTGGAGGAGGGAAAAAGAATAGTTCCTTCTACAATACATCAAGGAAGGAATAAAATACCATATTTTTTTTCTTCGTTGGTTTCCCTTTCCCTTTTCTTTTCTTTTTTAAAATCCTGTAATCCTCGAATCTAGTTTTGTACCTGTAATTGTAAGGTATATAATTTTTTTAAAAACAAATATTTTAAAATCTACATGTGTGGGCATGTTCCTTAATAAAATTTCTTGTGGACAATTAATATTTCTAGAGTTATTTGCAAAGTTTAAGCATGGCTAGTTTTCTCTGGATTGGAATCCTTATCTTCATACTTGGAAGATCATCTGCTAAATTTTCCTGTTCTACAAACTAATCTGTTTGGAACATTTTTGTATGGAAGATTCTACCCCAAAACAGGGGTTCTCACTACATTATTTTCATGCTCTTTCCAGGCAAATATTTGGTTTTGTTCCCTAAAATAAAGTAATTCACTTTTATTAGAAAATAAAGTGAATCACTTTAAAATGCAAAATGACAGTAGTTTATAAGTGGCAAGTTACAATCATGACAACTTACAATATTTTGTAAGAGAGAGTACATGACTTTAGCTGAAAGGCTAAGAAGAGACAAAAGAGTTAAACAAGAGACAAACATTATTTTATGTGTAACCATAATGTATAACTATAGAAGGCATTTCCAGTTAAAATACGTAAACAAAGCAGCATTGAAACAACAACAAAAAACCCCAATCAATAACAGCCAGGAAAGTCCAGATATTAAATTACTATCTTGAAATCAACAGTGGCTGAACATAAATAGTAAAAATAAAATAACTTCTTCAAAGCAATCCTATGCAGATTTACTCAGAAGTAAGTTGCCCTGTGTTCACTGGAACTAAATTTCAGGTAAGTGTGCATAACCTTGCAGCCTTAGATAGGTTTCTTCCTAGCTATATCCAGTGGTGTAGTGGTAATCACCCTTTGGTGATGCCATCGATCCAGCTTGGCGGGACAACACTGGAAAATGTCGATCGTTTTCTCTATCTTGGCAGCTATCTTTCTGTTACAGCTAACATCGACACTGAAATCCAGCATCGTCTGAGTTCCGCTAGTGCCACGTTTTCTCGAATGAAACATAGAGTGTTTGAGGATCGGGATATTTGTAAGAAGACCAAAACACTGGTTTATGAAGCCATTGTATTACCAACTTTATTGTATGCCTGCGAAACATGGACTATCTATAAACGTCACCTCCAACTCCTTGAAAGATTTCATCAGCGTTGCCTCCGGAAAATCCTGCAAATTACTTGGGAAGATAGGCGGACAAATGTCAGTGTACTGGAAGAAGCAAAGACTACTAGCACTGAAAAAATTATCCTTCAACGCCAACTTCAGTGGATCGGTCATGTTGTTCGAATGCCTGACTGCCGTCTCCCAAAGCAGTTACTTTATTCCCAACTCAAGGATGGAAAGCGGAATATCGGTGGTCAATATAAGAGGTTTAAAGATGTTCTTAACGCTAATCTAAAAAAATGCAATATAAACATCAAAAACTGGGAAGCTCTGGCCCATGAACGATCTAACTGGAGGTTGGCCTTTCACAAAGGTTCTATGGACTTTGAAGAAGCCCGAGTGCAAGGTGAAAGGGAGAAACGTGCTAAGCGAAAAGCACATCAAATGAATCCTTTACAGGACCATCTTCCATCTGGTAACCTGTGTCCTCACTGTGGGAAGCTGTGTGGATCTAGAATTGGCCTCCACAGTCACTTACGGACCCATCGCTAGAGTCTACACAATTTTCTTTAGAATTTTCCTCCTTTTAAAATCACCTTTTTGTAAATTTTTATCCTGGAAGACAATCTTACTCAGTCACGAGTGATCGCCTGACTGACTGACTGGTAAATTTTAAATTGCAGGCACTCATTGTGACATGCCCCTTAGCCATGGCCCAAAGGACAGTCCAAAAATGCAGGCAGCTGTGTTGAACCCTCTCTCTCTGTCTGTATTATATATGTCTTTTGTAAAGTGAATAGGTCTTAATTGCCCATCAAGTCCAAGCCACTTCAAAATACTTTGCTCAGAATAATATACTGCTGCTGGGAAAATCAATTTTGCTCCACCTACTGTAAGAAATACAGCTAAAGTCAGAAAGAACAGGGAAGCCTGAAGGGGAGTGGCAGATTACATCATCATCTTTGCTAATCAAAAAGTCCTGGTGCTTTGAACCTCTGAGCCCTGGCTCCACTACATCACTGACTACATCAGTGTTTAATAAGGTCTTCTCTTGATTAGGGGAATGGGAGAAGACTGAACATTAACCAAAAAGGAAAAGCAACACTATGAGATCACCACTGCAGCATTGAGTATCTCTGAGTAGTATATCCTTTCAACCAATGTTGTCAGCTTGAGTGGAGTGCCTAAGGAACACATTCTGCTTCAGTACGCTGATGTCTGCATTGGGAAAACTGGGCACCTGACCTGTTTTCCAGTGCTATCAGCAGGCTCCTATGGATCCTTAGTCTGGGTCATCTTAAGAATCAGTTTGTTTTTAGTTGGCAGAAACATGACATTTCATCCCAGCAGTATTAATTCAGAGACTGCCATGTGCCTGCTCCAGGTCATTTTTCAGGAGGTAAGTTATTAAAATGAACAGCACAAGAGGAGCCCAGTATCTTCTGAAGATACATATATCTTCCTTCTGGTATGCAGTGCCTGTCTAGCATTTTCTCTGTTTTCGAAACACACTTTCACAGACACAGATGCATTTATCACCTTGCTTGGTAGTAAGTAAAGATAAAAATGGCTGGGGTACAGCTGATAGACCTGCAGTGAAGCACCATTTCTTCCCCAGAAAGCTGTTATTGCTAAATATCAGAATACTGGGCCACTTGTTAATTTTTTTTGTCTGTGCGACTGAGGCCCTTAGCTCTGTGGCTTCTCTTGAAAGTATCTGCTCATCTCATTGCACGATGCCTGGGCACAAAGGAACAATGTTTTTTCTTGAATATCCCTTCAAGAATGACTGGGTTGGCTTGGCCCACCTTCCCTTTCAACCCAGTCTTTCAGGCAGGGTAAGAGGAAATTATAGCATTGACTATCCTTGCTGGAGTGCTTCAACAGCTCCTAAGAGTGTCTCTATGCAGCACTTCCAGGAATAATATCTCACCACTGTTTGTGAAACTGTATGTGGGAACAGAAATCATAGCCTGTCTTTTTGTCAAAGCAGGCAATCAGCACAGGACTATGTTTGCCCATATGGATCTACCTGAGCCCTAAAAATTGTATCCAATGTTAGTCCAACTTAGAGTAGACCCTTTGAAATGAATAGGATTTATGTTAGACGAACATTGGATACAACCCTAAGATTGGCTTCATAGGCCTTCCTCTCTGACCAGTCATTAATTAAGATCAGTTTGGTGGGTACTAGGGACAGGGCATTTTCAGTGGTGGTGCTATGGTTGTGAAACTCTCTCCCCAGGGCAATCTGACAAGCTCCCTCTCTTGCTGACCTTAGATGTACTGTGCAGACCTTAGATGGTGAGTCACCAAGACACAGATTTACACCCATCTCCAAGAGTTCTGTCACAACAAAAAATCGAACCAAGATGTGGACATGCATATGAAGTATGCAGAAAAGACTGCCTCAGTACTCTTTGGAGACAAAATAAATGGGCTGCGCAGTGCTGCAAAACTGAGGTCAAAAGCTGACCACTGCATGTATTAAGGATAATGGGACAGGTTTAGTTTCTCATCCCTCTGGGGTCTCCCCACATCCAGTGCACCTTTGTGGCTATATTTGGAGACACTCCCCAGCTTCTATGGCATGGAGGTTCTATAAGAGTGGAAGCAGTGTCTCTTTCTGTACAGTCACCTCTCTTCCACCCTGGAGCTCTGCTCATTTAGTTATTCTCTCCATGTCCTCTGGAATGTAATAATGATGAGCATAATGATGTTTCCTTATACAGTCATGCCTTGGATTGAGAGCCTAATTCGTTCCGGAAACGTGCTTGTAATCCAAAACACTCTTATATCAAAACTAAATAACCCCCCCAAAAATTGTACAGAGATTTTTAATTTAAGCCGTACTACAGTACTTGTATTGCAAGACGTCGCTTGTATATCAAGTCAAAATTTTTTAAATAAATATTTAAAAATTTGCTTGTCTTGCAAAACGCTCTCAAACCAAGTTACTTGCAATCCAAGGTATTACTGTACATAGTTATTTCCCAATGTTCTCTTTCTGGTGTGCAGTGCCATACCACAGAGTGCGGCAGAAAAGTAAATGTTAGGAAACAGGATCTAGGAGGGCCCCCCAGTGATGCAATTTATTTGTGAATGCTGGGGAAGAGGTAAGGGAAGAGGTAGGAGGAGAAAGTGGTTATCAGCAGGGAGCAGGTATAGTGTCCACCTTAGTCCATGATCTCCAACCTTTTTTGGGATCCTGGGCACATTTGACAAGTTGAGAAACTGACCTAGGAACCACCACAAAATGTCCACCATAGAAAGTGTAGCTACTCACAAAGGACAAGTAACCTGCCTAAAAGACTGAATACAAGACAGAGGTGGGGTCTGAGCCCCAGGACACACACACAACTCCTTTGAATCCTGTTTGTGCACCAACAGAAAACTATTTCACAGAAGACAAATTATTTCTTTCTTCCCACCTCCTGCCAGCCAAATCATTCCCCCCCATTTCTTTTTCTCTTGCACCCTGGACTACCACCCACTACCCCCATCCCACCTGCTGATAAGAAAACTAAAAATTTTTAGTTTAAAAAAATTGTGTTAACTAAATTTTTTGGGAGGGGCAGGGTTCCTTGGGGGACACCACGGAAGGTGTACAGGGGGTGCAGTGGATACCACATTGTGTACCTCCAACCTTAGTGATTCCTCCAAGTGCATTCCTTTACTTTATCCCATATAAGTGAATGACTGCCATTCAGTCCTTTAGGGAAAAATAAAGCACTGTTATAATTATTATATAAGCAACACCTTCACCAAATAGGTGGTGCTGTTTCATGTCCTTGTTGCTTAGCTAAGGTTCTGTATCTTGTCTTGTTTTTCTGCCTTGGGGAATGTCCTGAAAAGTGCAGATCTGTGCTGGAGGCCCAAAGTGCTTGGTTAACTTGCAAGTAACCGATAATGTTTGTTTCTTTAAGCAAGTGTTACGCTATACATGATGAAGTGACAGGCAGAAGCCCAGGGAGGGGCCAACCTGAACATTCCAGAGGCTCTGATTGGCTGAAGCCGAGAGCATAGAACCCCAGGGAGTTGACAGTTAAGGGAGTTGGTTGTCAGTTGGGGAAGAGAGTGGGTTGGAGTGACAGAGGGAGTGGAAGGTTAGTAGAGTAGGCAGGGAAAGGTGGTACTGAAGAGAAGAGTTCAGACAGGAAATCTAGTAACTACCGTAAGTTGTGAGAAAGCAAACGTGAAGTTGTTAGTATAGAACAATTCACAGGAGTCTCCACTTAGGGAGTGAAGGACCTTCTGTCTGAGGAAGAAGGTGAAACTCTGGACTACTGTGAGGGACAGTTAAGTTCCCTGGTCTGATACTGTAACTTTCAAGTAACCAAGCCAAATTGATACAAAGAGCACTGTATAACATCTGCCTGCCTTTAACCTGAATCTAAGCAAAGTACAAGTTTGAAGTAACTGTTGAAAATTCCACGTTATCTGTTCCTGAGTTGAATATCAGTTTAGAGACTTTGTTAGAACAATAAATCAACCTTTTTATTCAAAGTTCTAATTCTCCAGAGTCTGATTGGTGACAGGAAAGTAAGAAGTGAATTAACGGAGGGGCACCCTACTTCAAGTAATCAAATAAAACAAACTGCTCTTAATAAAAACAAACGTGGGTGAACAGCTACATATAAGACCTAAGACATATAATCGGCAAACGCAACTTAAAAAGACAGCTTCAAGTCTGAAGTGACCCATACAAGGGGGCACTTGGTGAGAGCGAAGTACCCGTTAAGGGTGTGGGCTTTGGAGTGAGGGGTCCCGTCCGCTACACTATACTTGGACCACATTACAGTGGGGTAAAAATATGTCCACCAAATGTCACAGTGGATGGCCTGTCCTGTACTAACAGGGACTTCATGGGGATATGCAATGTATTTCTGTACACTGAGTACACAAATATGCAGTGCATAGACCTTTCTGCAATGATCATGCAAAATCCCCCCCCCCTCCATGCAACACACATGCAACACCAATAGCTGAAGCTCTCTGGGTGGTTTACAAAGATTAAAAACCTTAAAAATACATAGTACATTTACATACAAACATATAAACAGACAGCACAGACACACATATCTAAACAATTTTAAACAATTGACAAGAAAAAACACACACTATCCATCATAACAATGGGCATTTTGTTAGTCTTTTTCCTAAAAGGGGAATTATTCATATGGTCATGTAAGCTGTTGTGTATCATCCAAGCATAATGTGAAGTGCTTATGAAAAAGAGTTTTATATAATAACAAGATAAAAGCTTTTCAACTTAAATGCTACATCACTACTATTATTTTTTTCCTAAATAATAAAAATTCCACACTGTCACTGCAAAACAAAAGCCTTTTGGAAAGTTAAAAATGTTAGTATACCATTATGATTGCTACGCTGAATCTGTGATGAGCTGGCACATAGTAAAGTTCTGAAGCTGAGAAAAAGAGAGGGAAGAGTTTGATGCATTAGGGTTCCAACTGAAGGGAATTTATTATAATAATGTTTTGTTTGTATCATCTGAGTATAATCACCATTTAGGAAAAAGACACTTGAAATTATAAAGGTATGTAAAGTTAAATGGGAAAATGATCGGGGAATAGTTATCATGGATGGTGTGGAAGAAAAGCTGGGCGAGTATCTAGGAAATTTCTCCATGTGTAAACTTGGCTGCTCAGTTTAAGTTTATGTATTGGTGCTATGTGAAATCCTTAGGAATATCTGAAACAGAGCATAAAATGTCAGGAAGGCCATTACTAAGTTAGGAGTTGCCTTTACTTATGGTGAACCTGTCCATTTATATATCACTAGCTTTTTTTTACCCGGCGTTGCCCGGGTCGTCCTTTTCCTATAGGCACTCTTTGTTCGAAATTCCTTAAGGTAGCTGTCCGCTGTGAAATCCCTGCTCCCCTCCCCCATGACTACACAATGAAATTCCAGCTTCCCCTCTCCCCGGGACTATGCAACAATGAATTCCTTGTTTCCCTCCCCACCAGTACTACACAATGAAATCCCTGCTTCGCTCCCCCCCAGGACTATGCAACAATGAAATCCCTGCCCCCCCCAGGAGCACACAATGTAATCCCTGTGTGTGTCGTCCCCCCCCCCGGGACCACACAATGTAATCCCTTCTCCCCCCCTCCGAGACTATGCAATCAAATCCCTGCTTCACCCCTCCCCCGGAACTGCACAACAATGAATTCCCTGTGCCCCCCCCGGTACTACACAATGAAATCCCTGCTCCCCCCCCGGGACTATGCAACAATGAAATCCCTGTGTGTGTGTCCCCCCAGGAGCACACAATGAAATCCCTGTGTGTGTTCCCCAGAACTACGCAATCAAATCCCTGCTTCCCCTCCCCACTGGGACTATGCAACAATGAATTCCCCCCCCCTCGGGACCAGACAATGAAATCCCTGCTTCCCCCTCCCCCGGGACTATGCAATCAAATTCCTGCTTCCCCCCTCCCCGGGACTGCACAACAATGAATTCCCTGTGCCCCCCCGTACTACACAATGAAATCCCTGCTTTCCTGCCCCCGGGACTATGCAACAATGCCCCCCCAGTACTACACAATTAAATCCCTGCTTCCCCCCCCCCCCAGGACTATGCAACAATTAAATCCCTGCCTCCCCCCTCCCCTGGGATTACGCAATCAAATCCCTGCTGTCCCAGCTGTGGTTCATGTGAACATTCTGTTTGGACGTAGGAGAGATTTGCATATCCGCCTCTGATTGGGCCCCTGTGGAGGCAATGCATACCAACATTCTACGTGCCGGTTGGAGCTATTTGCATAACACCTCCTGAATGGCCCCTGCGAGCATTCCAAGCGATGCCATTGGCTCTCATCTATTTTGGGCCGTACAGGCGCGGCGAGGGTTTTTTTGAAGATTTTAACCCGCCAGTCTTTGTCCTTGGGTGATGGGGAGTATGCGTGCCAAGTTTGGGGCGGATCCGTCCAACCGGGTAGTAGCCAATGCGACGCAAACCCGCCGCGCGGACCCACATACAAACAAACGGACAAACATTCACTTTTATATAGTAGATTAATTAATTAATTATTACAAATATTTATATCCCACCTTTCAGGATACAAATCCTTCCAAGGTGGCTTACAAATAACTCAAAGATGTGTAATAAGATACAATAAACAGTATTAAAATAAAACCATTCAGACAGTCATTTCTACAGGACAGTTGGTGGTAATGGCCATGGGTGGGGAGGGAGGGGCAGTCCAGCTGGAGCAAGCTCTGAGGTGGTCTTTGCCTGTCTTCCTCTCTCCTTGGAATCCTTCCCATTCTTGACTTCTAGAATCCTTCCCACAGGGGAGTCGGGGGAGGGGAGGGCAGCAAGAAAAGTCTAGAACAGTGTTCTCCAACCTTTGTAGCATGGCTGCGAAAAAGGGATTACTTACTTAAACTAAAATTTTATTTGAGAGGTTCATAAATGAGAGAGCCTCATGTTGGGGGATGTTCCAAGGGGTTTCCATTATTACCCATGGAACCGTCTCATCCCTATGAATGATAGAGATAAGCTGGTGAATCTGAAAGGCTGCTAGGTACAATTTAAGATTGGGTATTGATCACCCATCCTATTTCTGATGCCTGTACATTGCCCTTTAGGTAATCTGCTCCTTTTGCCATTATTAACATATCACTCCACCATCTTTTGCCACCTTTTAACTTAGTCTCTGATGGTGGTATGGGAATCATTTGGAATAAGAACAATAATTTGGGCAATAGTATCATTTTAAAGATGGTACCCAACCAGTAAAGACAGGTTTAATTTTTTCCACTTACAGTTCTTTAACGTCTTTAATTATTGGATTTGTAGATTCATATTGTTAGTTGGCAGATGTCTTGAGGAATGACTATACCTAAATATCACATGCATGAATGTTTAAGGTTCAGCTGAAATTGATTTTGTATCAATTGTATTTTCCATTAGATTGCTTGGGGAACATTTATACATAACAGTGCTGACTTACTATGATTTATTTGTAATCCTGAGCTGCTTTTAAATTTGGAAAGAATCTCTGCAAGTGCCACTATAGCCTCTTCCACATTTGAAAGACACAACAGCACATCATCCACAAACAGATTTACCAGATGTTCTTGGTCCCTAATAGTAATATCTTTGATCCTGGGATCCGCCCTAATCATATGGGCCAGTGGTATCACCAGAGTAAACAAAACAGGAGAATGAGGGACACCCCTATTTAGTGCCTCTGTGCAGTAGCACTCGTGGGGAGCCTATTCCATTGGTGTGTATAAGGGGTTCCATTATTTTATACAGGTTTCCTATTCCCATTAAGGAAGTGTTCTTCACACACCCCACACTCAGTAATTCATTAATATAGGGCCACTCCAAGTGATCGAAAGCCTTACAGGCATCAAAGGGTATCAGTGTGTTAGACTGAGCCCCATGGTGTACTAGATTGAGCACCATCCATTTGGGTGTACCCATGTGCCGACCAGGCGTAAAGGCTGTTTGATTGGCATGGATATATTCAGTGATAAAGTAGTTCAAATGTTTAGTCAAAACACCCATGAAAATCATTGCATCCTGATTAAGGCAGGAGATCGGGAGGTATGAGTCCTATAACTGAGGGTCTTTGCTAGGTTTGTGGAATACTATCATCCTGGCCCTCCTCCATGTACCTGGGACCTCCTCCCCATCCAGGGTACCCTTCACAGAAGTTTAAAATGTGGAAAATGTTTTGAGGACTTCCCCCATGAAATCTACTCCTGGGGATTTCCCAGATTTAAGCTTTTGGATTATATCTTTTACCTCTGAAATAGGGTGATTTAAGTATACTCTGTGAGATAGGGAGATTTTTTTTCAGTCCCAGGAAGCACAGTAAGTCCCTTATCTCTACCTTATCAGAGTTGTCTGAGCTATAAAGATAGAAATAGAATGTCTGGAAAGCCTTATTTATAGCCTGTTGTTTTGTCTCCATTCCTCCTTTTCCATTCTTGACCACTAGAATGTCATTTTTAATTCTTTTCCTTTTGAGTGCTGTGGCCAGAAGGCAGGAATTTTTATTCCCTGACTTGTAGTAGTGACGCTTGAGATAGATTAGTAGTTTGAACATCATCCAAGTCCAGAGCTCATAACTCAGTTCTTTTTGAGGTTAATGCCTTCTTGTACGTTTTAGGTTTGCCTGCTCTCTTGTGTTCATATGACAGGCTCTCTATCGCCTTCAGTATTTGCTCCTGAGCACAACTTCTTTGTTTCCTTAGAATGGAAGCTTCTTGAATAAAGAGACTCCCCCAGGACCACATTTAGAATGTCCCATAATAAAGCATTAGAAACCCCCAGCTGGGCATTTTCATTAAAGAAAATTTTAATACTAGTCTTTACTTTATCCACAAGGGGATGGCAGGTGAGTAGGGAAGCATTTAACCTCCAGATTTGTTCCTGTGGATCTTGTAGCTCTAAGGTCAGGCCAATCGGAATGTGATCGGACACTGTAATGAAGCCAATCTCAGTGTCACAGACTGCATGTAGCGGTGATCTTGGTATAAATAGTCAATACGTGAGTATGTTTCATGTCTGGGGGAAAAGAATGTGTAGTCCCTTGCAGTTTTATTTCTTTCCCTGCAGTAGTCCCTTCTCATGCAAACTTTCAGTAACTTTCCCAGAGACTTTGGCAAAATGTGGCAGTCAAGAAGCAGTGTCCAGATGTTTATCTAACGCCATCTTCATATCTTCTCCTACCACCACTTCCCCTGTAGTGAGTGAATCCCTCCAGAGTGTTGAGGAAATCAATAATGAATGCTCCTTGGTTAGGGGCATAGAATAAACCTCTAGTCAGCTCCCACCCACCAATCCTCTTACTATAACATAGTGCCACCCTTGATCCTTAAGTCCTGCTTCCACCACAAATGAGCACTGCTTAACAAAAAATGGTTGCAACTCCACAATGTTTGATTTGCTTGCGCCGAACTGCTCACACAACAGAGTTAAGATTTTTTTCACAGACACCCTCTGGTGAGTTTCCTGTAGTAAAAGTGTGTAAAAGTGTAGTAAACGAGCCAGTGTGGTGTAGTGGTGAGAGTGTTGGACTGGGACTTGGGAGATCCGAGTTCTAATCCCTGCTCGGCCATGAAACTCACTGGGTGACTTTGGGCCAGTCACTGACTCTCAGCCTAACCTACCTCACAGGGTTGTTGTGAGGATAAAATGGAGAGGAGGAGGATTATGTAAGCCGCCTTGGGTTCCTTTTAGGAAAAAAGGCGGGGTATAAATATAATAATAAATAAAATAATAATAAAAAATAAAAGTACATCTGGGCTGCTTCCTCTAACTGCTTTGATTACCCTCTGCCTTTTCACTGCAGAGCGTAACCCATTGATGTTAAGAGACAAAATTTTAAGGTCACTCATATCTGTACCATGAATCTCTGAGGTGAAGTCCTAAGAACATCCAGAAGAAACTCCTCTCCCACAGCCGCAGACAAATAAACCCGCTGGCTCAGCTTGTCTGAGCGTGGAAAGCTAAGCAGGGTCAGGCCTGGCTATTACTTGGATGGGAGACCCCTCCTCTAGTTTCCTGCATTGAGCAGGGGGTTGGACTCGATAGCCTTGTAGGCTCCTTCCAACTCTATGATCTATGAAATCTATGAAACCCATTCGGGACAGGAAGCTGAGCGCCCAGTTCCTTTGACCTGGACCAGCCTCCCAAGCCTTCCTGAAGGGTAACTGAGATGGAGTGAACTCATAACCTATGACTCCTTTCTCTTCCACCCACCAAGTTAAAAACAATATGTAAGTACTTGCAATTAGGCTTAAGAAAGTTACCTGCAGCACAAAATTCCCTTGCAAAAATCTCCCTATCTCACATACTTAAATCACCCTATTTCAGAGGTAAAAGATATAATCCAAAAGCTTAAATAGCATGGGGCCAGCTTGTATTATGAGGAAGACCCTTGAACAGTATTCAGTCATAGGGAGAGAAAACCAGAAAGACAGCTAAGTTAATAAGATGCAATGCTCCCCCCTGGTGGCCGCACTCCATATGATTACTTGATATTAACAATCTCAATAAAATGGCCTACATATTTTTCACTCTGGATAAGCTGCTCCAGCAAAGTAATTGGCCAAGGCGGCCAACTTCTTTCTTCTATCTGGTAAATAGCATGGGGCCAGCTTGTATTATGAGGAAGACCCTTGAACAGTATTCAGTCATAGGGAGAGAAAACCAGAAAGACAGCTAAGTTAATAAGATGCAATGCTCCCCCCTGGTGGCCACACTCCATATGATTACTTGATATTAACAATCTCAATAAAATGGCCTACATATTTTTCACTCTGGATAAGCTGCTCCAGCAAAGTAATTGGCCAAGGCGGCCAACTTCTTTCTTCTATCTGGTTCTCTTCTTTCTCCGGGAGGCCTGTACTTTTTGCCATTCTGACTGGCAGAGGAGCTTGCAGAAGACCAGCTTCACTTTCTTCTTCAGAGAGTTCTTCAGCCTGAGGTACCAGTACATCTTAGCCTTCACAGATGGCTGCAGCTTGCCTCTGGGTGATTTTAGTGATGACCTTGCCACCATGGGTAACAATGAGCTTAAAAGGGAACCCCTATCTGTATCTAATTCTCACCTATCTCATTCTACTTGTAAAAGGGAATAAAGCTTCTCTGCAGCATTTTCCTGGAGAGGTCTTGGTATATTTGAACTGGTAAATCCATATATTTTATTGTTTTAAGATTATTAAGTGCATTGAGGAGCTGGTTTGTTTTTTTTTGTGATAACTGGTGAATCTTACTGTAGTGTCATGGAGCCGGTCTGGGTTTTCCTGCTTTGGGCTGAGGGCACAATTAGCCCTCTCAATGTTCACATCTAAATTGGGGTGTTAGGGCACAGTTCTCCAAACCAGGACACCCAAAGCTTAGTTCTTCTTCATGGTCTGTGCACCACAGAGAAGAAGCTATAGAAGTTTCCTCGTTTTGGAAACTTCTATAGCTGAGGAATTTTGGTGGGAACCCCTCCCCCACTGTCCTAGTACGCATCTCCCTAGCGGGTTCCCGCCCATTCCCTCAGTTCTCTTTCAACCACCATTGTGGTGACATCGTAGGAGACTTCTTAGTCCATTGGACTGGGTTTTTTCATAACTGCTGAGGTTTTATTTTTCTTACAATTCTTTTCGTGATTTTACTTTACTTCTTAGTATGTAAATTATTCTTTCTCCGCGATCTTTACGGTTGTTCATTTCCTGCAGGCAGTTGGGTCTGAGGGAGCTGTTTATGAAGTGAGTGAGATATTGTTGCTCCTTTCCCCCAGGCCATTAAGTCTGGGGAAAACGTTTACAAAGTGTGTGGAATTAAACCCCTTCTTGCGAATGGGCATTCGCTTGTATGTTTCCAGTGCCTTCTCCCACACCACTTCTGGCTCCAGCCATCATGCCACACCGTTGGACATGCAGCCCCACTTCACAGCCTCTAATCAGCCTCAGCCTTTAATTGCTGCCTTGGGTTCTAACCTTGGGACTGGGCAAACTCATCACAGGCTGCTTCACCGCCTCCAGCTCTGAACAAGGGCTGTGTGGTTCGGTCCCAGGCTGCATCACCGCCTCCATCTCTGAACAAGGGCTTTGCGGTTTGGTACCAGACTGCATCACCACCTCCATCTCTGAACAAGGGCTTTGCGGTTTGGTACCAGGCTGCATCACCACCTCCAGCTCTGAACAAGGGCTGTGCAGTTCAGTACCAGGCTCCATCACTGCCTCCAGCTCTACACAAGGGCTGTGTGGTTCGGTACCAGGCTGCACTACCACCTCCAGCTCTAACAAGGGACTGTGTGGTTCGGTACCAGGCTGCATCACCACCTCCAGCTCTAAGGAAGGGGCTGTGCGGTTCGGTACCAGGCTGCATCACTGCCCCTAGCTCTACGCAAGGGCTTTGCGGTTTGGTACCAGGCTGCATCACCACCTCCAGCTCTGAACAAGGGTTTTGCGGTTTGGTACCAGGCTGCATCACCACCTCCAGCTCTGAACAAGGGCTGTGCAGTTCGGTACCAGGCTCCATCACTAGCCTCCAGCTCTACAAGGGGCTGTGTGGTTCGGTACCAGGCTGCACTACCACCTCCAGCTCTAAAAGGGACTGTGTGGTTCAGTACCAGGCTGCATCACCACCTCCAGCTCTAAGAAGGGGCTGTGCGGTTCGGTACCAGGCTGCATCACTGCCCCTAGCTCTACGCAAGGGCTGTGTGGTTTGGTACCAGGCTGCATCACCACCTCCAGCTCTAAGGTCCAAGGAGCTGTGCGGTTCGGTACCAGGCTGCATCACTGCCCCTAGCTCTACGCAAGGGCTGTGTGGTTTGGTACCAGGCTGCATCACCACCTCCAGCTCTAAGCAAGGAGCTGTGCGGTTCGGTACCAGGCTCCATCACCACCTCTAGCTCTAAACTAGGGCTGTGAGGCTTGGTACCGGACTACATCTCTGCCTCCAGCTCTAGACAAGGGCTGTGCAGTTCAGTACCAGGCTGCATCGCCGCCTCAGTCTCTGCTTGGCCTCGGCTTCCAGTTGCCGCCTCCAGTTCTAACCATGGACTGGGCAGCCTCATCACGGGCTGGAACGTCGCCTCCAGTTCTAACCCTGGGCTATGTGACTTTTGTACCAGGCTACACATCAGTCACAGAGGCGTGCCTCTCCAGATTGGGCCAAATCAGCCCTACATCCCGGGCCTCTGGTATCAGTCGCTGAAGTCTTGGTCTCAACTACGGAGTCGGTTGCAGCTGCCTCTCTGTCAGGCAATGAGATACAGGATCCAGCCCCCCAACCACCTCTCCTCTCCTCTGTTCTATACTGAAATTCTGGTTTTGATGATGTCCCAGGCTTCAGTTCTGAGGCAAAATATGGATTGTTACACTTGGTGCCAATTCTCAATCTTGGTATGAGACAGGCAATCTGATTGGTCCGTACTTCCTAGGGACACTATTACTATAAGGATTGGCGATACAGACAAGAATGTAATATGTACTACATTGTTCATGCTCTTTGTTCGCCTCACTGCCTCCAGTTGGAACATTCTTATGCTCTGCAGTATGAGACTGCTCTTCCGTCCGTCTCTGCCTCCGCTGTCCCAGACCTTAGCCTTGCTTCTGCCCACTTCTTTGTTGGTTCCGGCACCAGACACAAGATTTATTTCCTGCACCGACTATGTCTCCTGCATCCGATAGAATTATTTGTTTTCTATCTCTGCTTCTTCTGCATGCCCCAATACAGGACTTGCCTCTTGTGGGAAATGTACTCTGCCATTTTTTCTCCTCCTCAAACCCGAGCCAATAATATGCAGCAGGTCAGTACCGATTTAACAGTACGGGAACAGATACTGCTAACTGGTGGCATCTTTTATTTCACACACACACACACACACACACAAAAGAAAAATAAAAAAGAGGGGTTAGTTCCGAATATGGACTTGATCTGAATTGCATTAGATTAGCGTATATGAAAGATGTGTTGTTCCATATTGGAACCGATTAGTCCAGTCAGGACTTTCTTTGCCTTGTCATTTATACTTATGCCTGCAGTAGATCCGGGACTTTCTAATACCTTGGCGAATGGCTATTTGTCACCCCACAACAGCAGACCTATTGAGAACAATTTAGTCTCTCACAATCTGCTACTGGGATTGTCCCTATCTACCAATGTGGGGATGTCTATGCTAGTGTCTACACCAGTGGTTCCCAACCTTGGGTCCCCAGATGTTGCTGGCCTACAGGTCCCAGCATACCCAGCCAGCATGGCTAATGGCAAGGGATGCTGGGAGCTGTAGTCCAGAAACATCTGGGGACCCAAGGTTGGGAACCACTGGTCTACATGGTTAGCCCACTACATTTGGGGCACCATTTTCGATGATGGGAGGAGCTAGCTTGCCTTGGGACAGACCAGGTACATTGCCTACAAACTCCCTTCTTACGGATTGTCACTGCTTACTGAATACAGTGCTTTCTCAACCTCGTGGCCACCTTCATCCCAGTCGCCGAATATACCAGGCTTCGCATGCAACCATTGCAACTACGGTTCCACAATGCTTTCAATCCAAGCAGCGACACTCGGGAAAGCGGCTCTGTCTTTTAAGCTCGGTCAGGACCTTGCTTAGGTGGTGGATGTCTCTACGGAACCTACGATAGGGAAATCCCTTTGTGCTATCCCAGCCTTCCATTGCAAAAACTGTGGTTCGTTCTCTTACAGGTTGGGAGAGCTCATTCGATCTCTCATTGTTCATGGTTCCTGGTCCACCTGGCAAGTGTTGCACCATATAACCTGTCTCAAGCTACTGGCTGTCCAGAATGTCCTTCCATCGTTTGGGATCGTCTTCACCCGCAACCACACACAGGTCCTAATAGTCATCAGTTCCGTGATGTGTTCCTTCAACAAGCAAGCCAGTACACGATCTGTTCCCCTTGCTCTGTTGACAATTCAGATCATGAAAGGGTGTATCCCATGACAATGCATGCTGCTGTAATGGACGATTTATCCGGCAATGCCTTGAGCCACTCTAGACAAGTGTCCTGCGACTGGCAACTTCAGCAAGATGTGACTCAGGCCCATTCTTAGCTGGTGCCAATTTATCTAGATAGATTTTTGGCCCCAACCAAAACTATGGTGCGCCTGAAGTTCAACAGTAAAACAAGTGTGGCACAACCTCTTGAGGAGCACCTTCCTCCTTCACTGGCAAGACAATCTACTTATTTTTTGACATCTCCACTGAGTACAAAGATGGTGGCTGCGGTGTAAATGGGTCATACTAAGCGGATTCTAATCACCCTTTGGTGGCCCAGGCAGGCCCATATCACAACACTCCTCTGCTTGTCCAGAGCATTTTTCTGTGTCAGTTGGTGATATCGAACCTTCCCTCTTGGGATCCAGGACAGTTCCAATATCCTGATCTATTGACAATAACGCTACCAGCGTGAAACATCCCTCCATGACTCACACTACTGGTTTCTCTCCTACTCTCCGTGCTGTGCTGAAATTCTGGTACTAGCCATTCCTCTGGGTCCAAATTTAAAGCCTTTCTGACCTTTGTTACTACGACTAACCTGGACCCACTTTGATGCCCATTTCCCCCCACATCTTGCGAGACTTACTCACTCTATGGAGAGAGGGCTAAGACCCTCTTTTTTTTGCATACTCCGGTCAGCTATCTCCCTGTGGGGTCTATCTCTTGGTTTGAAAGCCCGGCCTGTCTTAGCTTTTCTTCTAAAGCTGTCTTGAGTTTTCAAGTCATCCAGAACCTAACACTGCTGTTTCCCTCTGCACCTTTTCCTCACCTTTGGAGTAATCTCTTCAATATCTGCAGGGCATTCACAATCTACAGGTCATGGGCTGTATCTTTCAGGCAATCACGGTTTTCTCCTATGCTGTGGAGGCACGTGTGTGGGCTATGCCATCTCACCTCAGTGCCTCGCCTCCTAGACTATTGCCACAATTAAGTTATTTATTTATTTATTTATTATATTTATACCCCACCTTTTTTCCTGAAAGGAACCCAAGGCGGCTTACATAATCCTCCTCCTCTCCATTTTATCCTCACAACAACCCTGCTGTGAGGTAGGTTAGGCTGAGAGTCAGTGACTGGCCCAAGTCACCCAGTGAATTTCATGGCCGAGTGGGGACTAGAACCCGGATCTCCCAGTTCAACACTCTAACCTACTACGCCACACTGGCTCACACAGTGGGTTCTTCCAGGATGCAACTCAGTGGCTAATGCACAGGGCAATAACACACAGCCTCAAAGGTTCCCTGTTCTACCTCAGGCAGCTCCTGACAGGAAACTGCCATGGCTAAATACCCACAGAAGCAACTGGCATAGTATTAACCAGCTTTGAGTGCATTCCACCCATGGAACTGTGATCCCTGTGGCAACTGGCATAGTAGTAGCCAGCTTTGAGCACTTTCTACCCATGGAATTGCAATCCCTGTAGTTCTCCGACAAGATTTCGTCTTGCCTGACTGGTATTGTGCAGCTATTTAGGTGGCTCCATCCACATTATTTGCCACTGTCGACTGAATGGCTGTGCCCAGACCAATGGTTTATTCATTCGAGCAGGGCTTGTGTCCATTTTTTGCAATAATGACACCTTACCCTCCTCCGGTAACCCAGCTTGTTAAATCGCCCATATGTGTGATACACAGAGACCACGAAGAAGAAGAACAGGTTGCTTACCTATAACTGTGGTTCTTTGAGTGGTCATCTGTGCATTCATACAACCCACCCACCATCACTGCTTCAGTGTTAATGCCAAGTTTGATGCTAGTACCTGAAGCGGATATATTTTCAGTATTGAAGTCGGTGCCTATACCGATGCTGACACCGAGATTCTCTCAGTTCCAAGGCCATAATAGGCAGTCTCAGAGAACTAAGGGAATGGGCGGGGACCTGCTAGGGAGATGCGTACTAGGATGTGGGGGAGGGGTTCCCACCAAAATTCCTCAGCAATAGAAGTTTCCGAAATGAGGCTCCGTGCAGGCGCAGACGGCAGAGTCCATATGTGTGAATGCACATATGACAACTTGAAGAACCACAGTTACAGGTAAGCAACCTGTTCTTATATTCCCCTCCTCCTCAAGCTGCAGGTACAAATATTCTGGTGTCAACTGCGATTTTCCAAATCCTCTACTTTATCCTAGAGCAGGGGTCGGCAACCCGCGGCTCCGGAGCTGCATGCAGCTCTTTCAAGCCTTTGCCGCGGCTCCGGACAAGGCTGCCCTGCTCCGCCGCCGCCGCCTCGGGGGCAGCCCGATTTCGCTCTTCTGAGCGGCGCGGAGCGTTCTCCGCGCCGCTCTAGCTGCCGCCGCCGCCGCTAATGCCGGAGCCGCTGAAGCCGCCGCCGCCGCCGCATCCGCCGCGTCACATCCGCCGCCGCGTCACTTCCGCCGCCGCGTCACTTCCGCCGCCGCCGCGTCACATCCAGCTGCTTCGGCGCGCTGGACCCCCCCCCGCGCTATGATTTTGGCGGGGGAACTTTGGCGGGGCGGGGGAACTTTGGCGCGGCAGCAGCACCCCCCCCCGAGCAGCAGGGACGCGAGCGGGTGAGCTGCAGAAGAGAGGAGGGCTCCTGCACGCGCCAAAGGGGGTTATAAGGACTTTTTCTTAAAATTCAAGGTAAGTGCCTCTTGCTTTAATATTGCATTTCTTTTGCTTGTGCCCCCCAGCAGTAGCATCCCATCATCAGCACCATCCAGCAGTAGCACCCTCATCATCCACCAGCAACACCCTCCCCCCCAGCAGTAGCACCCCCATCATCCACCAGCAAATCCTGCTGATGGATGATGAGGGGTGCTATTACCACATGGAGGGTGTTTCTGGTGGATGATGAGGGTGCTACTGCTGGATGGTGCTGATGATGGGATGCTACTGTTGGGGGGGGTGTTGCTGGTGGCATCCCATCATCCACCAGCAACACCCTCCCCCCCAGCAGTAGCACCCCCATCATCCACCAGCAAATCCTGCTGATGGATGATGAGGGGTGCTATTACCACATGGAGGGTGTTTCTGGTGGATGATGAGGGTGCTACTGCTGGATGGTGCTGATGATGGGATGCTACTGCTGGGGGGGGGTGTTGCTGGTGGCATCCCATCATCCACCAGCAACACCCTCCCCCCCAGCAGTAGCACCCCCATCATCCACCAGCAAATCCTGCTGATGGATGATGAGGGGTGCTATTACCACATGGAGGGTGTTTCTGGTGGATGATGAGGGTGCTACTGCTGGATGGTGCTGATGATGGGATGCTACTGCTGGGGGGGGGTGTTGCTGGTGGCATCCCATCATCCACCAGCAACACCCTCCCCCCCAGCAGTAGCACCCCCATCATCCACCAGCAAATCCTGCTGATGGATGATGAGGGGTGCTATTACCACATGGAGGGTGTTTCTGGTGGATGATGAGGGTGCTACTGCTGGATGGTGCTGATGATGGGATGCTACTGCTGGGGGGGGTGTTGCTGGTGGCATCCCATCATCCACCAGCAACACCCTCCCCCCCAGCAGTAGCACCCCCATCATCCACCAGCAAATCCTGCTGATGGATGATGAGGGGTGCTATTACCACATGGAGGGTGTTTCTGGTGGATGCAGTGTTATATTTGTTTTAAATGTCACAATGGTTTTGCGGCTCCCAGTTTTTTTTTTTCTTCGGAAACGGGTCCAAGTGGCTCTTTTTGTCTTAAAGGTTGCAGACACCTAGAGAGTTTGGGTTACTCTCAAACCCAAGCACCTAGTTTTGAGGTGCTTAAGCTGCTGCTGCAGAATAAAGCTATGCTCCATAGCCGTGTTTGCTGCATCCTCAACTTCCATAAGTTTTGCAGGGAATGTGGTCAATTTTAAATCAAGCGGTTGCCGTGCTTTTGAACTGCAAAATTCTTGTAATTCACTATGGATGGAACTGTTGAAATAGCGCTCTCAGGTTGTCTTCCTCCTGCAGGGCCCCACTGTCTTTTGGCTGCTTCAAGGCCTTTGTCAAACCTGGTGCCATACTGGTTGTGACGATATCAGCAGTCAGAGAGGAAGGCCCAAAGTGTCTCTGGGAGTGAAATAAGTTTTGAGATCTCTTTCTGGGGTCTGATCAAAGCTCCGCTTCATGCCGCTACACAAAATGTAGAAAGAGACATTTAACTTCACATTGCAAGCTGTGTAAAAGTATCTTATGGTGGGTGGAGGCAGGAGCCAGAAGCCTACGTGTCAATCTTGGCTCATTTGAAGGCGACACTGATGGCACGTGAGTGACAGCAGAGCCCCGCGTATGCTGGATGGGAGATTTATAATCCTGTCTGTGCATAGAGGCCCATTATTCCACACACAGATCTTCCAGATCTCACCCCCCACTGCGCAGCGTGCAGCGTGTTGGTTTGAAGCTGCCAGCTAGCTTGCCTGTAATCCGACTCCAGCTTCTAGCTTCCCCGGTTTGCAGACTAATCCAAGTGGCAAGGAAACACTCTGTAACACCACAGGTCTATTTCTACCTGTTTATTTCATAGATCATAGAGTTGGAAGGGGCCTACAAGGCCATCGAGTCCAACCCCCTGCTCAGTGCAGGAAACTAGAGGAGGGGGTCTCCCATCCAAGTAATAACCAGACCTGACCCTGCTTAGCTTTCCATGCTCAGACAAGCTGAGCCAGCGTGAGCCACAGGCCTGGCATTTACTTAGCAAGTAATATTCTACAGAGTATACATTTCCTAGTTACAGTCCATGTGCAGAGTACAATGCATAGCAAGCATTATTTCCAGTGGAGTAGGTTGAGCTTCACTCCACTTTAGCAAAGACGGTACATTGTTGCAAAGTCCAGCAAGCAATAGCCAGAAGAGAGAAGGAATAGAGAAAGCAGTCCTGCTCTTCTCTAAAATGGCTTCAGACAGAAAAAACAAATTAGCACGTCATCAGAACATACAAACCATGTGACTAGCTCATAATGTTCCCAGGGCCTAGCTTTCCCATGAGAAAGAACACGGGAAAGTAGAAAGACATAACACACTTGTTTACAGCCATTCTGTTCCTTTCCATGTGTAAACACTGTGCTACAGCTGGTCAATGTGATACATATCACAACAGACACCCCCGCCTAGAATTAAGATAATTGGGTGAACTATCAACAGACATTCTAGAACAGGGCTCTCCAACTTTGGGTCCCCAGATGTTGCTGGCGTACAGCTCCCAGCATACCCAGCCAGCATGGCAAATGGCAAGGGATTCTGGGAGCTGTAGTCTAGCAACATCTGGGGACCCAAGGTTGGAGAGCCCTGTTCTAGAAGATCCTTTTATTTTAGACTATTTGAAATAATCTGTTAAAATGTTTTTGAAGAATTGGCTAGAAATCTTGTTACTGTACCTATAGTTATTGCTTGCCATTGTTGAAGCTCTAGTTTTCTTTTTACAGTTTGTTCAGATGTTATTTGACTTACCCCCCCCCCCCCAGCACCAGGATTCTGCCTGGGGTGAGATTGGAAGTGGCCTGGGTCTTGCAGGAACAAACGTATTGGGAGATGTAGTAGGGAGATCACAGAGATCTTGCATTAAAATAAACACAGTTTACTTGTGATTTCCCAGTTTATTTGTTGACTTCTGCATGTATCTTGAGACCAGCCCCTGACTTCACCCCAGTTAGAATCCCCAGGGCTTAGTAAAGTCTGAAAAGTTGTTTGAATGTGAAAATTTGAGAAGGCAAATCAACGAGAATACAAGTCTAAAAACTATTGTTTTAATATAAATGATATGGTATTCTTTTCCATACTGAAACAGTTATCCAAAATGTAACTATAGGTTGTGTTGTCACTTCTGAAAATTACCCGCAAAGTTTTAGTACTCAGTTCTCAGCATCATATTTCATGGAAGTGCAAAAGAACAGTAAACGATAAAGTGTAGCTGGCTGTCTATCTTTGGTAAGAGTAAAAGTTGATCTAGAGGAGGACTTAGGATTTTTTCTGAAATCTGCATTAATTGATTTTTGGGAAAATCTATAACAAAGTTTAACCTTGCATAAAATAGGCTAAAATCTGACTGTTTCCATTGCCAGCCTGCCTGCCTATGAGCCCCCTAGTTATTGGCTAAGCTGCTGTGATGTTGTGTAACTGTTTGCGATGAATGTGGCAAATGGTGCAGTTTTGGTGAGGGAAGTTATAGGTTAATTTGGCTATGGGGAATCTTACACAGGGCCAAGAAACAAATGAATGACATTCCTCAAAAAAAATAAGCTTGTTCATGGATATGTGCAGGATATTACAGATGCTATCTGCAGGGCACATCTATTCCTGCAGGGGACAGTTTTTGCCCAGAGATGACACAGAGGAAGGTGGAGAAGATTGCCCTCAGTAGAATCTTCATTATTTCAGCTATAGCTCTTAAGGCCTCTTTGCTAGTTACCGGTAGATGGTTTTAAGAAAGAAGAATGAGGCCATTTCTGGGCACAGTTCGTAGTTAATAAGCTGTCTTTGGCAGCTTGCCTACATGGCAGATGCCTCTCTGTCAGGGCCACAATGCCAACATTCCTAAAAGATTCTAAATATGACTCTGATCATGATAGGTGGGTAACCTATTGAAGATTACATTAGTATGGATACTGTATATGAAGATTTTGCTTTTCGGTGACCCTTCGAACAAAAGGCACAGAAGACAAACCAATACTGGGTGAACCGCTGAATAAATAATTTTATTCCTTTCTATGCTTCCCTTTCAGTGGTTCCAGTAACAAGTTCCTGATTTAGCGGCCTGAAGGATTTTGCCATTTGTCTTAGCAACTCATGCAGACAGCCCCACACAAGCTGAATTGCTTGACCAGTGATTTCTGTCTCAGGCCAGGCAAGAAGATGGTTCCATGGTCTTTTTAATATTTGGAGCCTCACCAGCACTGACCAGTGGGGATTACAAACCATGTCCAGGGCGTATATTATGTAGTATTTTGCATATTTATAAGAAAACTGGCCTGGTTTAGATGTAACAGGCTTCTATAATAAAACAGAGGTTGTTGATGCATTAAAGAGTGATGAGCTTGAGTGAACCTTTCCTTCCTTCCTTCCTTCCTTCCTCTTCTCACAGGTTCAGCTACAGAGGAATCTTATTTGTTTCTTAATCAGTTTCTCATGACATGTGAACTGGGGCTCGTGTTGTGCCAGGCGCCCATGGGTGCCCAGCTTGCTGTGGCTTGCCCTATTGTGCGAACCCAGGTGGCAGGGGTTGTATGAGGGTTAGACAACCCTCAACTAACCCATGGCTTGTTTTAGGGTTATTTGACGGTAGGGATGTGTGCGGAGCTCAGTTGGGGGCTGGAAGTCCGGCGAACTCACCGGGCTCGACCCCCTGAGCTCTACTCACCCTACCTACCAGTTTCCCCAGCTCAACTTGCGTTCTTGCGAGCCGAGCCGGGAAAGTGACTTCTGGGTTCCAGCGCTGCGTTGTTTACATAGAAAATGGTGTAAGATACGTTAAAAACAACTGTGATTTGCATAACATCTGTAAATCGCGGCCGTTTTTAATGTATCTTATGCCATTTTCTACGTAAACAACATAGCACTGGGGACCCAGAAGTCCGGCGAGTGCCTCAGCTGGCGCTCGCACTCAGCTCAGCTTGACTCACGTGGTAGCAGTGCTCGGCTTGCGCACTGCAAGTCAAGAGCTGGGCGGATCGCCCACCCCTATTTGAGGCTTGTCTAACCCTCAGACAATGCCTGCTGCCTGTGTTCATACAACACGACTAGCCACATCAAGTTGGGTGCCGGGCATGGCATATGGGTAAATGAACCCACGGTGGGTTGTCGTGTCATGTGAACCAAGACACTGTCTCCTATCACAGTCCATTTAGAGGCTATTGGACATCATGCCTATGGAAGAGTCCCCCACCCCACCCCCCATATCAAAGAAAGCAGCTGGTCCATAATTTCCTTTATTCTAAGAACCAATAACAAGGGTGATTTGAGATCTGAAAGGACTGAACTAGTTGAGGATACCATGGTTCAGGGCAGAGCTGATAGTCTCTGAGGTCTGGCCACTGTGCAGGCTCACCAGGTTGCATCCATATGAGACCTTAAGGGCATGTACTTGATCATTCTAGCATGACTATCCCATTGGTCGCTATTTTTTAGTTACATGTGATGGTATGGTATTGTCAGCATACGGCACTGCCATTTGATCTCTCTGTGTTGTCCAGAATCCTCATGAAGATTTTTAGTGTTACTGGCTCCTTGCCATTAGGTACAAGGTTCATGGGTAATAAGTAGACCCTTCATCAGATCCTTCCATGGAGAAAACAGTGGAAACCTAAAGCCCTGCCCCTGTACTTGGAGGTGCTACAGGAGCATGGCTTTCTAGTAAACTGGGAAAGCAATATTCTAGAACTTTATATTATTTATTTATTTACAGTATTTGTATACCATTCCATATCTAAGCAGATTTCGGAGCGGTGAACAATAAAAAGATAAAAACAGATAAAAAAAACAAAAGCAATACATTGAAAACAAGGTAACATTAAAATGGTGGTTGGACAGCAGAGAAGTCTTCCTGGACCAAGGAGTTCTTCAGCAGGCGCCAGAAGCAACACAGTGTCGGAGCCTGCCTGACCTCCAGAGGCAGGGAGTTCCATAGAAATGGAGCCACCACACTGAAGGCACTTCTCCTGGTGGACTCCAATTGGGCCATAGGTCCATGAGGAACCACCAGAAGAAAGCCCTCCAATGATCTCAGTGATCGGACAGGTTGATAAGGGAGAAGGCGCTCTCTCAGGTATCCTGGTCCCAAGTTGTTTCGGGCTTTGTACACAAGTACCAGAACCTTAAACCTGGCCCGGTAGTGAATAGGTAACCAGTGCAGTTCCTTCAGCGAAGGGGTTGCATGCTGAAAAGGGGCAGCTCCCGACAACAGCCAAGCTTCTGCATTCTGCACTAGCTCCAGCTTCCAGAGCAGCCTTAAGGGCAGCCCCACATAGAGTGCATTGCAGTAATCCAGTCTTGAGGTTACTAGTGCCTGTATCACAGTGGCCAAACTATCCCTGTCCAGGAGAGGCCGTAGCTGGCAAACCAGTCGAAGATGGTAAAAGGCACTCTGAGCCGCTGCAGTCACTTGGGACTCCAGTGACAATGATGGATCAAGGAGTACCCCCAGACTACGATCCTTATCTTTCAAAGGGAGTGCAACCCCATCCAGAACAGGCAATGAGCCTATCTCCCGCACTCAGGAACCACTCACCCACAGGGATTCCGTCTTGCCAGGATTCAGCCTCAGTTTATTGGCCCTCATCCAGCCCATCACTGAGTTCAGGCACTGATCCAGGACCTGCACAGCCTCTCCTGATTCAGTTGTCACAGGGAGTTAGAGCTGTGTGTCATCAGCGTACTGATGGCACTTGGCTCCAAATCCGCTAATGACCACTCCCAGCGGCTTCATATAGATGTTAAATATTGGGGAAAAGATGGTACCCAGCCGAACCCCATAGCGCAATTGCCTAGGCTGTGAGGAATAGTCACCCAATGTTACTCTCTGAAATTGACCCCGGAGGTGAGACTGGAACCACTATAACACAGTGCCTCCAATGCCCAACCCACAGAGTTGATCCAGGAGGATACTATGGTCGATGCAAAGTGCGATGCAAAAAGATCACAGCAGGACTTTAAAGGGGCCAGGGCCCCATTTGCTGGGGAGAGTGTTAACAGCCCCTGGATCACCCGAAAGAGCTCTGCTGGACAGCTACTCAAGGACGCAATGGAGGCAGCAAAGTAACACTTCTTTGCTGCCTCCACCACCATGCAATAGGCACAATTATGCGCTCTAGGGCAGTGATGGCGAACCTTTTGAGCCCGAGTGCCCAAACTGCAACACAAAACCAACTTATTTATTTCAAAGTGCCAACACTGCAATTAAACCTGAATACCGAGGTTTTAGTTTTAGAAAAACAACTCATACAGTTGTTCGAACTAATTAACATCTTTTGTCTTAAAAGAAAAACACAATAACAGAGCTTTCAATGATACAAACAGTTTTTTGTCGGAAAAAAAATCAACCCAAAAATTATTATAGTACTACATTGTACACATAGCCTGAAGGGAATGTATACAACCTTTTAAAATAATTAGGCACATGTATTTTTGGATAAGGGATTCTCAAGTTGTAATATGATTATATGCCAGACTGAAATTGTATGGGGCAAGCTTTACCCCGGGTCCTTTCCCTGCTTCTACAGGTGTCAGATTAGTAAAAGTAAAAGTCAACCTGTACTAGGATGAGCAAGATAAACAAGAAAACTAAACGTGCTCATCACATTTTAAACACTTTATGACTTGGACTGCAAACATTGCATTAGGTAAAAGTTTGCATTGGGCATGCTTTTGCACAATTAATGTGATTTTTGCTATTGCATGCAAGCTGATAATTTGTCAAACCTTGGCTCATACTCCGTTAGTTTGAGAGCAACATGTGCAGCACTCAGGTCATGTTAGGGCTTTACATCCAAGCCATGCTCTGTGCATCATTCTTCAAAATCTTTTAAATGTGATAACAATGAAGAAAAGAATTCTGTAACAGGAATTCTAGAACAAAATCATTCTGTTCTACACTGTGAGAAAGAACAAGATCATTAGTGTTTTTGGTAATTAGGATCTATACTTGGTAATCCTGAATTTAACATGTAATTTAGGCTGTACTACAGTGTAGTCCAGAGTTATCCAGTCTGCTAATGGGCTGGGTTTTATTTATTGACTTGATTTGTACCCTGCACTCAAGGGGTACCAGGAAAATTGGCACTCAAGGTGGCTTACAATCACAAATAAACTTGATAAAAACAGTAAACTAATACATTCAAACACATTAAAAACACAGCAACAGGTGGGGACTAGCACCCAGGTCTCTTACCACTACACTGGCTCTCATATTTGTTTTGCCTTTCCTCCAGGAACAAATGATATCTCCATTTTTACCCTCACAACAATCCTGTGAGGTAGGTTAGGTTGAGAGGTAGTGACTGGCCCAGATCATCCAGTGAGAAATGCGAGGCATTTGCCAGTCCTCTTCAGGCAGCAAAATGTCCTGGGCCAGGACTGGCTGTGTATGTATGTGTGTCCTGTTTGGCTGCTGTGTCTGAATGAGGCAGTAAGTCAGTCTCTGCTTCTTTCTTGAACTGTGTGTGTGTGTGTGTGTGTGAGAGGGAGAGAGGGAGAGAGGGAGAGACTGAGACTTTTCAGAGCAACTGGGCCTGAAGAATCAGTTTTGAGGTAGCCAACGCTGGAGGAAGAGGAGTGTGTGTGAGCGTGGGGATTTAAAGGAGCAGCCCAGCCACTCCTTTGCAGGCAGGCAGGGTTGAGAGCGAGCGAGCGCGCAGGTGAGAGAGAGGCGGAGAGGAACCGACCTAGCATTTAAAGCAGCAGCTGCCCGCCTTGCCTTTCCCAGCTTGCTCTCCCGCCCCTCCCCTCGGGGAATCTTCATTTAAAGCAGCAGCTGCCTGCTTACTCTCCCACCCCTCCCCTCGGGGAATCTTCATTTAAAGCTACAGCTGCCCTCCCCGCCTTGCCTGGCCTCTCTCCGCTTGCTCTCCTGCCCCTCCCCTCGGGAATCCTCCTTGCATTCCCTGCCTGATCTCGCTCCTCTCGCGTGTCCACAGATTGGTTCCTGCGTGCCAGCTGTGGCACGCGTGCCATAGGTTCGCCTTCACTGCTCTAGGGCATGCTCGGTTGTCTTTGCTTCGAGGGTTACACCATATGCGCTGTACTAGAGGAAGGGCCTTCTCAGTTGTGGCACCCCATTTGTGGAATCAGCTCCCCAAAGAGGTGTGCCTCGCGCCCACTCTGTATTCTTTTAGGTGCCAGGTGAAAACCTTTTTATTTACCCAATATTTTAATGGTTGATTTTTTATTCATTTTTATTATTCTACTGTACCTCCGGACTGATTCTTTTTGGCTGCTTGGTTTTATTGTGTGATTTTATATTGCACTGCATTTTATTTTATGTTCTTTTGTTTTTAAGATGACTGTTTTTATCTTGTTTCTCTTTGTAAACCGCCCAGGGAGCCTTTTGGCTGATGGGTGGTGAACAAATATACTAAATAAATAAATAGCCAACGTCCAGCCTGTTTCATCAACTGTAGCTCCCCATTACTGGCCTGGTACCCACGTTCATTCCTTGTAAGAAGAATGGTTCTATCTTGGCAGGGCAGGGACCATAGCTAAGTGATAGAGCATGTGCTTTGTATGCAGAAGGTTCCAGGTTCAATCCCTGGCATCTACAGGTAGGGCTAGGAAAGAATCCTGCCTGAAAACCTGGAGAGCCACTTCCAGTCAGGGTTGAAAATGCTGGATTAGATGGATCAATGGTCTGACTCAGTATAAGGCAGTTTCCTATGTTCCATTAAGTATGTTCCCATACTTAATTGCCATTAAGTATTTGGCAATTGATGCCCAATCTCACATAATCATTTTTTCTGAAGCAAAATCAAAACCATTCTGAAGCATACAATCATGCGGTAGCATAAGGATAATTTCAAATCAAATAGAAAGTTTTAAAATCCTAAAAAATGCTTTTGAAAGAAGAGAAGATAGGACGAACACTCAACTTACCAAACCAATTTCTAATTAGCTCTGAGTAAACACAGCTACCTTTTTCTTGTTTTATTGTAGAGTAGTGACAGTAAGTAATCTCAGAAAATGCAGAAGGAAGGATGTGCTTTTTGTGTGACTTAAAAGAATCTCCTTGCCTTTACCGTCTCATAACAATTATTTGGCAGGACTTGCCAATTTTTTTAGACCTGACAGCCGTGCACAAAAATGTTAATATGATGACTCCTATTGCTGCTGATTCCCCCCCACAGCATCTCACTCTTTGTGATGCTTCTGCATCTCACTCCAGCAACTCTCATCACTGCCTGCCAATTCTTCCTTGTCCAGTAGTACCTTTCCCCCATTTTTTCTTTCTCCTGGCCAGAGCATTCTGCAGAGTCTGGGTCCCTTTGGTCTCCCGTATATCATGCTTGCTGGCTCCTTTGAGTCTGGCACCCTTAGATCTCCCATATTTCAAGCTGATGATGCCACTTTCTACCCTCCTGTGGTCTGCCTTCTTCACCAATATATGGCTGGAAGAGACATGAGGGCAAAGGCCTGACACAATCTGAGACCATCTCTTTCTGTAACTGCCCAGGAAGTGCACCAATAACTGCCCTGGTTTGTATTTTTATATGGACCACCCTAATTTGCACTTCTTGAATTAATATGTGAACCAGAATGCATAGTTTGCACTTCTCTAACTTTACAATGCAATTGTCCAATAAAATGTAAAAAAATACATAATTAGGGAAAATTGCTTACAAAAATGTGCATTACTTTTTGTGTGTGTGTACTTTTTAAAAATTCAGAAACTGATGGAGAAACAGGATGGAATTAACTTGTGCTTGATTTTTTTTTAATGTTATAGAAAGTGAAAAAGATTTATCCATCCCTACTCCTGAGCCACACTTTAGCTATCCCTGCAGCATTAGATTGAAACATTATGAGGCTGCAATCTTATACACACTTACCTGGGAGTAGGTCTCATTGAACATAATGGGATTTACTTCTGAGAAGACATATAGGTTTGCACTGTTAGACTAACTGAATTTGTTACCTTTTGTGGTATAATCTGCTGCACATAATAGTTCTGCAAATTTATTTCAATTATGCCAATGTAACAAAGATGATGATACCATAATGTTTATCCTTGGATGCCAAATAGGAAACTATGACTTCTCTATAGCCATAGTAAGCAGATAAAAATGTAAAAAAAGGGGGGGGGGAATAAACCCCAATTTCCAGATTATCTGATCTACTTATTATCAGAAGATTAACAAAATCCATGTTCACTCTTTAACAATGAACATTTGAACACTAACAAAATGAAACTACTATCTGTATGCAATGCTGTGTGGACTGAATACCAGTAACATTGGCAGTAGTAAAATAGATTAATATTGCCTCATTTCAGTATGGTTATGAGGAAATACAAGCTTATCTAGAACATGGTACTGATCCACTGCAAGAGCCAAAAAAGATTATACTTCTGGCATACTCACATTTTATTTGTTGAACCTTATTCTGGCAAATATTAACATAGAATCATAGAAAAGTAGAGTTGGAAGGGGCCTACAAGGCCATCGAGTCCAACCCCCTGCTCAATGCAGGAATCCAGGTCAAAGCATCCCTGACAGATGGCTGTCCAGCTGCACCTTGAATGCCTCCAGATTGGGAGAGCCCACCACCTCCCTAGGTAGTTGGTTCCATTGTCTTATTGCTCTAACAGTCAGGAATTTTTCCTGATGTTTAGGTGGAATCTAGGTTCCTGTAACTTGAGCCCATTATTCCGTGTCCTGCAAACTGGGATGATCGAGAAGAGATCCTGGCCCTCCTCTGTGTGACAACCTTTCAAGTACTGGAAGAGTGCAATCATACATATCTCCCCTCAGTCTCCTCTTCTGAAGGCTAAACATGCCCAGTTCTTTCAGTCTCTCCTCATAGGACCTTGTTTCCAGTCCCTTTATCAACCTTGTTGCCTCATGTCTCAGTGAGGCATGCTGCTAAAAAATGTAAGGTGTAACCTTGTTATTTTGTAGTTAAAAATGAAAGGTGATAACTGATTAATCTTGCATTATGCAGTGGAATGGTTATTGAACACATGTTGGTATGGAATACCTCCTCCTTTCCCATGACTTACGTTTGCCTCTTGCCCCCATGTTTCCTCCATCTTTCCAAGCTTCTCTCTGAAACACTGAGTGCTGTGGCTATAATCCGTTTGGCCCTGTAGGGGTTCCCTTTTGAGCCTATCATTGCACTTCCTTAATTAGCTGAAACTTGCTTACGGTAGTCCCTTTTCCTTAGGGGCTAGAATCGTTTTCAGTGTGCAGGCTTTAATAATAGCCCTCATTGTATTTTATTTTATGTGGGGAGTTTGTAAGTGGTTGGTATAATATTAAATGCAGCATAGTGAAAATTAGATATTCTGAGACAAATCTTATTAATTGGTATTCTCCCCTTTGATGGTGATAGCATATATTGTACTCTTGAGCTGCAATTTGGCCTAACAGAATAGTGAATAACAGTGGCTGATCATTTGTATTCACAGATGGTTGTATTTTAGGTTTTATCTGCTATGCACACTACACTATAAAACCTTTAACTGTGTTCCATTAGATGAACAGTCATGCAGGGAAGTCACTGTCTTGCTGCACTGTACATGAATTGGAGTGATAGATCTACGATCCTATGTTTGGCTGAAAGGATTGATAGGTACAGAACAGAGTACTTGACTGGTTTGATTGCTGCTAACATTAGTGAATAGAATGCAGTAAGCTTCCAAAGGGTGCAGCAGGTTTTTGCTTTTGGAGCACACTGTATATTTAAATGGCAAATTGTTTTGGAAGATTCTGCAAATTTGGTGATAAATCATTGTCTCAATGCTGTGAGCACAATATGTGTAATAAGTAATAGAACAATAACCAAGTGTAGGTTGTATGCTATTCTTTTTAGCTGTATGTGGAAATAAACTGGCAAAGGCAGAATTACCCTTTCTCTTATGCAAGATATAATATAGCGTTTCAAAAAGTGGAGACAAAGGGCCTATTGTTATATTCTCCTTGCTGCATGTTATCATTTGAAGAATATGGTTGCTATTTTTAGAGGGGTCTTTCTATCCTATGCTGCTGCTTTCAAGTTCTAAAAGGAGGAAAAAGAGACCTATGTACACCGTCATTGGTGTTAGTCATTTTTACTGGGGAGGAAAGGAGGAGCAGAAGCTGCAGAAATCCCTCTCCTCCCTCCTCCTCTCAGGCAGTAGTAACTGTGTGAGGATGCCTTGTCCTCGTTTTTATTACTTCTGAGATTTTATAGCTGGCAGCCAGATGTGCTGAAACTCCTGATGACAGCATCTATACACTGTGTGTTTTAAAGAGGCTTAGAGAAATATGAGTAGAGTACATGAAAGCAGCTCAGCTTCACACTTCAGCTGGGAATGCCCCAAAAGATCGCTGCTGTTTGGAATTCTTGCTACAGTGAAGAGAAAGCAGTGCGTGTGCTAAATCTTCCAAGACTGAATTAGAAGAATAATGACTGTACAATTAGCTATCAACCCCTGCTCATTTATTCACAGTTTTTATCGAGATCAGGAGAAATATGGAACTTGATTGGCATATCTGCATTTGATGGTGACTGCAAAACAGATGACTTTTTGCACAGGTGGTAAGGAGGAATAGAAAGGAAGAGAGAAAAATGCAATTTGAGACGTTGCGCCAAGTCTGCAATTCTGTGTTATCGCATTTTCATGGGGTTTTCTCATCACCTCCAAATATTTTACAAAATGATCTTTTTGCACAAACACTGGATAATGCTCGGTAAGTAGGAAAGTAGCATTTTCCCCTTGAGCATTGGAACGTTCATGACAGCAGTATGCATGTGCTTGCTTTTCAATGAGTAGTCACACATAAACAGACCTTGAAATATTAAGATGTTTATAGTAGTAATGAGTCTTCCAGTGGTCATCTGTTGCTTTGTGTAATGTATTTAAATTAAACTTGTTCTGCAGGAATTAAATGACTGCATTACTGCAATAAAAACATGCAGTATTGGTACCTTTGAAATACTTTAGCTAGCATGATCATATAGATATGGATTCCATACACTTATGAAATATTAATAAAATATTTGTGAAGCAGAATAATTGCTCTTTGAATATGGCAGTGCACAAGGTGTGACTGCTTAACCATAAATAATTTGCTGTAGTGTGTAAATTAGCAGTCTTGTATTGAATTTGCAAAATATACAGAAGACATATCCTTGGGGGTGGGGTGTCTTTCCATGCTTAGCACTTTTCCGTAAGCATATTAGGTGCACACATTATGAATGATTAGCTAGTGCTTTGCAGCAGGTCAGCCAGTTTTAAGCACTATTTCATTATGGGTTGCCATTGTTTCTTTAGTGAGGTGACGGGAATGAGGATTTTGTTAATTACCGTGAGTGGTTGTTAATTGTACTTAGGTTCTTATATGTGTTTAAAGCTATCCTGCATTCTATATTAATCGGCATCTTTTATGGCATTTAATTAGTATATCCCCTGCATAACTGATGTTTAGAACTTTTAAGAATGATTAAGTATTGAAGGAGAGAAGCAAAAATATTTAGTTGGGAACCATTTGTGAAGATGGACAAGGGAGAAAGAAAGCAATGGTATTTATAATGGCAATGAATTCTCAGTAATGTTCTAGAAAAGAGAGCAAGTAATACTCTGAACTGAAAATGTAATCGTCCATCTTTTTATTGAGAATATTTGGAGAAATGACCCATGAAGTACATCACATACAGTTAATCATAAGGCTATTAGGTGTTTATTATTGCTTTTAGTTCTTTTGATTTCAGTTGACGAACCATAGTTTTAGGATTTTTAAAACAAGTTTTGCATCACTTTTTAAGTTTCCTGATTATTATTAGTGAAAATTAAGCAGATGAGCTTTTAAAAATGATGTGACTATGTTAATAAATTCTGTAGCAACATACCTCAGTTTAGAGGATTTTTAAAGATTTTTTCTTGCAAAGTTTGACAAATGAATGAAAACGGTTGAACTGTAAATTATCCATGCAAAACACTGCATACCCCAAGTGCATAACCCAAGGCCTGCAAGCTAGTTTACTGTTCTAGCCACGCACAAACCTATTCTGTTCATGTCTGCTGTTGCAGTTCCCACTTAGCAGACTACATGCCTGCTTTTGTGAAAGCAGATTTCCTTTCTCTGTGTGCTTTTCGTTTCTATAAATCTTGCAATGCATATGATTTTACATGTAGCAGTATACATATTCCATGGAAATGTTTAGTGAGAGAAGAATAGGAGCCTCATGCTTGGTTTTATAATTTTAGGCTGAGAATTATTTATTTCTTCAAGAAATCCTGAGCTTTTTCTCCATACAAATGTGCTTTTGGAAAGACCTTGTTATGTCTTTAACAGTATATAAGTGGCATTAAAAACAGGCTAAGCCATGTCTGTTCTTGTAATTAGATGTATACAGTCTTATTACAGTAGTTGCAAACTTTTAAAGGCCTATATTTGCCCAGCTGCTATCCTATTCCTACTTATCTGGGAGTAAGCTTAATTGAAATCAGCGGGACTTACTTCTGAGTAGACATGTATAGGACTGTGATGTCAGAGAAGTGTGTATGATTTCAGTTTGCTTATTATCAATAATAAACTGAAAAACGTATTGTTTCATTCTTCATTTAAGATTATTTTGCATTAAGATGATTATGAACAACTTGTATGCATCTTGTTACTATTCTCTTAATACTATCACAATTCATTCTTCACTTCTGATTGTGTAGCCTTTCTCTTTGATTATTTAGACTGCAATCCTATGCACACTTACCTGGGAGTAAGCACCAGTGAACATACTGGGACTTATCTCCAAGTAAACATGCGTAGGATTGGGCTGTTTTTCATTAATTTGTTCAAAACTAATTAATGACTAGTTCATATTTTAAAAGAGTATTTAGGCCATTGAAGAGCGAGGTATGCTAAGAACATAAGAAGAGCCATGCTGGATCAGACCAAAGGTCCATCTCGTCCAGCATTCTGTTCACACAGTGGCCAACCAGTTTTGCCAACCTTTTAAATAAATCATTGTCTCATGTTGTAGAACAGTAGTAAAATTAGTGTTTTTTATTGGTTAAACAAGAAAGGTTCCTTAGCAATTGTGATATTATTTGTAGCTAAAAGGTTGCATTAAAGAGAATGAGCTGCAGACTAGTGAGCACTGAAAAGAAAATGTTAATGTAAACATTGTGCAGCCAGTATGCTTTTGTATCATACTATTACTGTAGCATAATATTCTCTATTCCTTGAGTGAGCCAGTGAGCCAAAACACTTATGTTTTGTGGAATCCTTAGTATGTGTTAGTTTCTCACATTCATGGCACACTAACAACAGCATTTATCAAAGTGGCTTCCCAACCCCACTTGCACTTTGAAAGCTTGCTGAGTGGCTCTTCTTTTATTAGCTATATATTTAACTGGGGACTCATGTTTATATGCTAATCCTTTTGCTTCTAATAACTACACTGCAATGCTGCTATTCTGGCCTGTATGCATGTGATATTGTGGCATGCCGTGCACTCCCAAACATATGTCATTTTCCTACCATTGCTAACTCCATCTTGCTGAAGCAGCACAATTTTGCACAGAAGCCCAGGGCTATTGCACATAGTAGATCTTGCTGATGTGCATTGGGTTGAATATATAATCTATTTCAGTCTTCATATTTTATTATAACATTCTCTTGTTAGAAGAATTCTGTTTTTGTTTTTGCTGGTGCATAGAATGAACTCATTTTTTGTGTCTTGTGTGGCAATTGAAGTAAAAGCTGATGAAAATACGCACACACACACGCGTGCGTGCGCGCGCGCGCGCACACACACACACACACACACACACACACATTATCCTACTTGGAAAATGAATTTAACATGGTTCTAATTAAATGCCTACATTAGCCTCAGTCTAAGGCAGATTTCCTTAGATGTTTTTGTTTTGTGGGGTTTGGCTTATTCAGTCTTTAGCATTTTAAAATTAAGTTACCTAAGACACCAAATTAAAGTGGTTCTTATATTTTATGTAAACCCTTTATTTTGGGAGATATTTACTCGGCCTTCTGATTGCTATTCTTCCCTCAAAGCTGAATATCCTGATACTGGGCTGTCAGAAGCTCTATTTGTAGCAGTGTTCTTTAGCTGCAATGGAGTTCAGAAGTGCTTTGGGCATATTCAGATGAACACATCATTGCATAAGAATGAGCATCTTTTCTGATGAAAATTGCTGCACAGAACAATATAACTCCACTTTTGGAATTTGCATTTGACCTCGTTTGTTATTCTTTGAGGATGAAAACATAGTGCCTTCATTGCCTAGAACAGCTTTCTCTCATCTGGTATTTTTTAATTGTTGCTGTTAAGGGTGAGAAGGCGAATTTTTGTGCATCTTGGCCACAGAGGGGCATGATGGTTTCTGGGGATAGTCAAACAATTATTCTTATCATAGGCACTGTACATGGCAGAGACATAACAGAGAGCTGTGTTTTGACATTTTGCTATTTACCAAGTCCTCCTATATTCTTTAAAAATAAATATTACAGCGGTAGCTGTCTTATACTATGAACTTTAATTTTCATTTTTAAGATGATTAGTATTTTGGCCCTGCCTCATTTGTCCCTAAAACAATTTATTATTATTTTAACTCGTAAAAATCTTAAGTGATATCCTGGAATATTGGCATAGATATTTAAACATTATCATGTTAATGAATATTGTGCACTGAAGAAATTATGCTATATTTCTGTAACAGTTTTCTAGTTCTGTAGATGCAACTATTTTTCTTAATCAGTCTATTCACATACCATCAAACCTGACTTGAATACTTTTTGTATAACCTTGGCACTGAGTAAAAATGTAATAATCTGTTTACAGTGTAATTACATCATGAGGCAACAAGAGCAGTTACCAAAACTGTAAGAATAGTCTACTATCTCATAATTCAGCACCAAGCTATATCTAAACTGCTCCCCTTTACTTTTTTAGCTAGAGGTTTGATCTTCTTGAAAATGGTGTGGCTGAGATCATAATATTTTACTCACTTTATTTTCTTTGTGTTACTGCTGTTCTTGTAAATGTATTTCTACTCTTTTCATTTGATGAAAGAGCTGCAGTGATAGGTGAACTATTTGGTTCTTTTCTTAAAGTAGTCTCTTCAAAAATAAATGTCTATTGCTTGAAATTTTGCAGTGGTTTTCCACTGTTTCTCAGCATGCTTCTGGAACACTATTAAGATTGCCTTCATTTTTTAGTAGGCTGTGCTCATGTTATTTCACAGAATATTTTTATTCTTTATCTTATTTTCACTTAGAAATACACAGTGCTAATAACCGGAGTTCCTGGGAACTATCAGGGCTGCAAAAGGGTGCTGCAGGCAGCACAAGAGCAAACCCTCCATACCTGTCACCATACCTGAAGTTACTTGCACAGTGCTCCTACACAATATGCACCCAAAGGAAGAGGAATTGGTTTTCACATACCTAAAAAACTGAGTGTTGATCTGTTATGTCCCACCTCCTGTTATTTAGCACCATATTTTATTTTCACTTACAAGCAAACTATATCCCAGGTAGACTCCTGTTTTATCACAACAAAGGCAATGCAACACTGAGGCAGCAGCAGAGGTCTGAAGAGATGGAGCTCCTGCTGCCGTTTCACTTTGCTGCACCATGACAAAAGGACATAATGGAAATGCAAAAGGAAATACATTCTAAATCTTTGTCATGACAAAAACTCCAAGTATTGCAAAAGCTGTTTATGTCACTGCAAACAGTAGCTGTGGGCCTTAGGAGTCCAGGCTAGTTTCAACAAATGGTAGTTGAAATTCCCCGCAGATCTCTTTTGTATCCTGCTTTTTTGGTTCTACATCAGCACTGAGCTATGTTTACGTGAATTTCTTTGTGGACTTACCAGCCAACTTTTCCTTTCTGCCTCTATCAACGTCTGGCTTGATGGAATGTGGTGAGACAAGCTGTCAGGGCCATAGAGAGCCTCCTTTAGGAGCAGTGGTAATTGAACTCCAGCTACCACCTGGCACAGGAGTAGGGCTCAGAGCCAGGGAGTCAGGGGTTACTGAAATATGTAGTAGCAGTCCCAACTCCCAAGCCAGGAGTCAAGCAGGGTCAGAACTGGGAAGTCAGAGATCATCCAGAGACAGAGTCAATAGCTGTGCTGGGTGAGAGCCAAGTAGTGAAACTGAGGCAGAAATAGAGCTACAATGAAGGCAAGAATATGATGGGTCTCAGAATTTCAGGCAGAGAGAGAGAGAGATAGATAGATAGATAGATGGTTAAATAGCAGGTAGCCAGGAAGTATCATGATAAATCTTTCAATAAATTGAATTAATATAATTGACACTGGCGTATCAAGAATAAGAAAAATGTCAAAATGCCATGGGCAGTAGAGATGGTTGTCCAGATACCAGTTTTTGCACTTGTTTTGGGAAGATGTTCAAGCTTTGGCTTCATCACAGCCAAAGCTTGAACATCATTGTTAATGATCATGATCTTAAAGAACATGTTACTGTACAACTTAGGACATACTCACTTCTGAAGGTTATTACAAAATAAAGAGATCTGTTTGCACATAGTAGTTAAATAATCTGGTGCTCCTCATTCAGTCTTAAGGCTTGCGACTTGGAGGATTGAGGAGCAGGTAAAACTTGTTCTTCTTTAGAGCAGGTGGGGGTAGAATGACACATTACAAAGCAACCCCTTGTTTGCCTTGTAATGCTAATGCAGGGTGGGGCATTTGCAGAGGAAATTAAGGACCCCAGAAGAGCCCTGCTGGATCAGGCCAAAGGACTGTCTAGTCCAGCTTTCTGTTCACCCAGTGTCCAACCAAATGCCCACAGAAAGCCCACAAGCAGGACATGAGCATAATACTATCGTCCACTAGCGTGTTGGAGGATATGGAAAGGAGTCGGTCCTATACTGGTTAGGACGAAGCAGAGTTTTCCCCTTTATGCGCAGCCTGGTTATTGAAACTGGTTATCACTATGTGGGTTGCCTAAACCCTGCTAAAAGGCTCTTAAAAAGGAACTGATTGTCCAAACAAGGTTTAAAACTAATAAAGACATTTATTAGTTTTACTTACAGTCCGTTTATTCATATATGCAGGATGCATATAGGCAGGTTAGAGTCTTTGGTGTTAAGATTCTGCTTCATTGGAGATCACTGGCTGGAAGCCAGCTCAGACCGTGTGTCCATCAGGTTGGAGAGAGAGAGATCTTGGTTGTTTTTTCTGTCTTGCTAGAACCAGAATTAAGGACTTGATCTGAATGCTGGCCATGAAAGTAGGGAGGAGGGGTTAGAAAACATGTGCCCTGGGGATTGTTCAATTAACCCTTTCCTCCCACTCTAACCAGTGGTTACATTACCTCGTTGATTGAAGCAGGCAATATTACAATTTCCATCATAGTGTTCCTCAGCAACTGGTATATAGTGGCATACTGGCTCTGATACTGGTGGCAATGTATAGCTATCATATCCTCCATGAATTCTCCTCATCCCCTTTTAAAGCCATCCAAGTTTTGGTGGCCATCACTACATCTTGTGGTAGCAAATTCTATACTTTTATCTATCCTTAATCTCCCACCATTTAGCTTCATTGGATGACCTGGATTGTAGTATTATGGGAGAGGGAGAAAAACCTCTTTCTATCCACTGTAGAAGATAAGGTGGAAATAAGGGGTTGTCGCGGTCAGTGCTGTGGCCAGCCTATCCAAAGGCAGACCTTGGACACAGTTTTTCTAATGCAGGGTCCCTGCTCTCTGTTGTAGATGCATCTGATAAAGTGGGTCCTAGAAATGTATACCACAATATTTTTTTAGTCATTAAGGTGCCATAAATTGCCCCCCCCCCCCCGCTGTCTTGCTAGAACCAGAATTAGGGACTTGATCTGAATGCTTGCGCTAAAACATGCAGTGCATGTTTTGCGAATGTAGGAGGGAAATGAAGAGTCGAGACAATTGGTTGGTGTTTAACTGGGCCACATTTATTTCTATACAATGAACTGCAAAGGGATGGAGTGCGGGTTATTCTAATCCGGCCTCCAAGACCAATCAGTTGTGCAATTGGACGGAGCATCCAAAACCAGGAGGTGGCGATGATGCCGCCACCGCCCCATTTTCCACTTTCCAGTGTTGGGAGCCTTTGTTGTGTTGCCTCCTCTCGGAGTCTCAAGACAACAAGCTTGGCGAGAACAAAGGCATCACAGGCGTTCCTGATCCTCAGCTGTCTGAGCCTATGGACCCAGCAACATGAGGTATCCTGAAACCGCCTGTCACCTGAATGATGCCAGGGATGCTCACGTAACCCTATCAATACCCTAACCCGCACTTACCTACCTACTATCCAAATGTGACCGAATTGAATCGCTATGTACACAAATTGCAAACACCCCCAAACCCTGCAGCAGTATCGAGTAGGCGAAACGCGTCCATCTCCCTAATAGAGCTGAGCCAAAATTCCTACTCGGCCCCTTAACGGCGACCAGAGGAGCCCATACTGTATACAGGGTGGGAGGGAGGGAGGGAGCTGCAGGAAACAAAGAGGGTGTGGGTGGGGCTGCCAGGCCTAATATTAGCTCCTGTAGCCCCACCCCCTTGCTGACGGAATACCTGCGTCGACAGGTAAGTCTCAACTCACTTCCCCACGTTCGCAAAATCCTCCCTGCCCACAGCTGTGTGTGTTCCGGGGGAAGGTCCTACTTGAAAGCCTTACAGTTCAGTGTCATAAATGCTTCAACTCATGTGGTTGGTCAGACTGGGGGTGAGGGTTGGGATTCATACTTGTCTGTTTAGTTGTCTTTGCAAAATAAATAGAGGTAACTGGCATTGAGACCAGACTCTGCCTGTGTTGTCATCACTCCTCCCTCTGTTCAGCTTTTTAACTCTACGCCTTCTCCTTTGCACAGTAGCAGTCACTCCACCATTTTCCTTCTCTTTCCCCCAGTCTGATGTCACATGTCTCCCACCAAGTTTTATCATGAGAATTGTGTAATTATAGCTACAGGAAACTCTTCATTCTCCTTTCCCTTTATATAGGCACCTCTGGAAAACTACCATGGCATCTCCCCTTCAGCTCAGCTCCTCCTTCCTTCCCTTGCATGTTCTAATCTGAAGTACATAATAAAGCTGAATATTTTTAAATGTTCTTTGTCCTGCTACTAAGATATATCCCGTATGAAAATGCAGCATACAATTTTAGGATTGTACCATGGGTGGGTGGAATGCTTGTTTATATTACTGTATTAATTACAAAATTGGGACATACAAGTGTGGCACAAGCAATTAAATTAATTAAATAATTAAGACTCCCCTGGGCCCATCTACAGAATAAATTGCTTACTGCATCTCTGCTTAATTCATTTCTCTGGCCTTGGCTCTTTCCAATCAGCCTCCACTGGGGAATCTGTAATTCTGTCCTGTTCCTGCATTGGTGTAACTAGATGATGCAGTACAGAAAAACAGCAGACTTATCTCTCCTCCAGTGAGCCTGCCTTTTGTGTCTCTGCATGACTTATTGTTCTGGGCTTGCCTCCTTCCAAGCAGGAGGCAAACCCAGAGCAGTGAACTGTGCTGACATTCAAACAATTCTTACTCTAATAAGAATTGTTATTAGAGAATTGTTATTAATTGTTATTAGAGGTGGGCAGAAGGTGGGATGGAGTCTGGTAGATCTCTGGATGATTTGCAGTAGACTGGCAAGGGTTACTTACAATTTTGGTAAACAATAGCAAAAAGCAGAGTTGCAGTCCTATACCCAACTTGCCTGGGAATTAACCCCAATGAATTCAGTGGGGCTTACTTCTGAGTTGACATAGAATTGTGCTATGAAAGGCTGTCCCCCACCCCTGCCTAAACAGTGTGATCCCATGCCTATTTACTCAGATTAAGTCCCATTGTATTCAATGGTGCTTACTCCCAGGTTAGTGGGTATATCATTGTGGTATTAACCAGGTTGCTGAAGTGGAGAGAACTTTGGGAAAAGTGAGAGTGACAGTACTGTGAGCTCAGTTCTGATACTGAAAACAAATTCCCAGGCATGTGTTCTGAGGGAACTTTGTTCCTTAATTCTCAATTTATGTCTGCACCCCTGACTCAGTATTTTTCACCTGGTTCCAGGTGATGGACCTTGGGGTTCTAATAAAAACGAAGGAGATCCTGCAAGTCTGAAGTCCTCCCACTCCTGCCCTAGCATATTCTAAAAGTAAACTTTTAGCAGGGGCTGTAAAAGTAAATTTGTGTGTAATTTTACTTCCGAAAAATGTGTGTCAGCTGTTAGACATTTAGGAAACACTGCCTTAATACAATAAATTTCCTGAAAGACAAATCTTCTTTGTTCTGACAGTGTATTCTCAATAAATGGATTGACAAAAATCCAACATTGAGTTATTCCTCAGCAAAATTGGGATCCATTTGAAAAACAGCACAGGCAGAAGGAAGACTTCTTAAAAGAAGGTGCAGAATCTACAAGAACCTGGTGTGTGCAGTCTCGTGTGATAATTTTGTGCTGCAAGTGTTCAACAGTAAGAGGAACACTTGTCTGTGCTTAAAGAAGTTGGAAGAAATTGACATATTTGAAAATATGTGAAAACTTGGATACTCCACTCTTAAAACCATTAATCCATGGTTTAAGATATCCATGCACAAGGGCCAAATTTGAACTCAAATGGGACCCAGTTGATATAGGGTTAACCTTCCTTCTTTCACTCTCATGGTGAAAGGTTTGAGTATGTTCTAGGCATAGAAACTACTTGGTTACCAAATAAATCCCATTGCCTAGATCAGAAGTGGGGAACCATATTCGGTCTGGAGCCTGGATTGGATTCCACAATGGGCCAGATGGTCAGTGAGAGGGGCCCCTCTGATGTCATTTGGTCCCTGGCCAAAGTGCTGTCAGGAGCTCTTTTAGTCGGTGCTTTGACTGAGGTGCCGGCTTTGCTAGTGGGGAAGGCGAAGGTGAGCGAAGTGCACTCAGCTGGTACTTGCAGGAGCTCTTGTAATCATTGTTGCGTACACAGCTTGCTTTGCTTCTGCTTCTCCTTCCCTACACAGGGAAGATGAAGGAACATAAGAACATGTGAAGAACCATGTGAACTTTAAATTTTTTAAATCAAAATTCAGGATGAACCAAACATAACATTGGAAAAATGAGAAAATGAGGGAAACCGAAATCCATAGGTTCGTTTATCCCTAGCATCATGGGAGCAAACAAGTAGAGGCTTAGTCCAGATAAAATGGAAGCACTGTGTAGGGAAACCTGTTTATCTGGATGGAAGTATGAGACCAGTTAGGTGGGGTTGCACTCCCGCAGAAGGACCGAGTTTGCAGCTAATAGAATTAACTGTAGAAAGGACAGGTTGCAAGAGGCCTGGGAATGGTTAGAAGCGTACTAAGATCTATTATCCCATCCCTAAGAAATACTGTAACCAGCTTTGGTTATAGTTTTGTTAAAGTTCTGTTATAATTCTGTTAAACTATTCTTTCAAATATTTTGGTTCCAGATATATTATCTTACATTGGCCAAAATATGAAAACCAGCATGCTTGCCAAGCAGACAGGGCTACTTGAGCAATGGTACCAAATTGCTCCCCCTATTTTCACCTTCTCTCCACCTATCTCCACTATAACTGGAAATTATATTTCCGCCTCCATCTTTCTCTATCCTTGTATTATGCTTCTGTATTATGCAGTCTTCCTACTGCATTATGGGAAAGACATAACAAATCTACCCCTTTTCTTTGTACTAGTTTCTGGAAATTTACCAGAACCTTCTCCAGAAGCGTAACTACTCCCCTTAAACCTTTTCCTCAATTTTCTACTACAGTAATTCCTTGGATTGCAAGTAACTTGGTTTGAGGGCGTTTTGCAAGACAAGCAAATTTTTAAATATTTATTATTATTATTTTTACTTGATATACAAGCGACGTCTTGCAATACAAGTACTGTAGTACGGTTTAAATAAAAAATCTCTGTACAAATTTTTTTGGGAGGATTTTGTTTTGATATAAGTGTTTTGGATTACAAGCACGTTTCCGGAACAAATTATGCTCTCAATCCAAGGCATGACTGTATAAGGTTCTTCAGTTTCCTTTTTCTGCTTCCGATTGATCTCCCACCTCTCATGTACATGAAGTGTGTACTGTTGTCAGTTTCAGTACTAGTTGCCCATGTAGTTTCTTTCCAGTCCCCGTAGCCAGCAATGAAGATTGAACTCACATGCAGGGGAATGATATATTTAAAAAATCCTTACAATATTTTCTGCATGGTTTTTGTATTTCAGGATTTCATATTTAGCATGTGAAGGCGGAGTTTGCTGGTCTAGGAGCTTTTAAGGTAGTTTTGAAAGGACTAGCATCTACCTGTAAAGTTTAGGGTGGCCAGATTCAAGGAATAGGACTCTTGTACCTTTAAGAATGTGTAAAGATGCAACCTTCCTCCTGCATGATAAGCTGCACCTACCCAAATTCCTCTTCAGCACAACTATTAAAGGTGCCTGTAAAAGTCCTGTCTGCTTTTGTCTTGGATCACCCTGGTTTTTCTACAGGTGGTTCAGAAAGAGACCTCCTTAAAGACACATTCTCTCTAAATATAGACGAATGATGTTTTCATCCAACAACTGTTTTATAAGGTAGCTGTGATAAATTGGCATAATTTCTGTAGCAGTGTATCTGTTGAAGGAAATCTTATCTTGCCTGGTCTGGCATAAATTAATTAAGTGATAAGCAATTTGAAACAACAACTCCATCGTTGTTATTGATGCCATCCTAGTAATATCCATACATCAGCTAAAGCTCCAGTAGCACAAATCTACTACACTGCAGTGTTTTTTGAAGTAACACTCACATTCTCTTTTGCATAGCACAACTGTGTTCAAGACTATTTATTTATTTACTTATTATATTTATAACCCGCCTTTTTTCTTGCAAGGAACCCAAGGTGGCTTACATTATCCTCCTCCTCCTCACCATTTTATCCTCACAACAACCCTGTGAGGTAGGTTAGGCTGAGAGTCAGTGACTGGCCCAAAGTCACCCAGTGAGTTTCATGGCTGAGTGGGGACTAGAACCCGGATCTCCCGAGTCCCAGTCCAACACTCTAACCACTACGCCACACTGGGTCTCAATTGACTAAATTTGCTGGCACCTGGGTGGTCTTATCTTGCAGCAAGGACTAAAACCAAAAAGAGCCTTTTGGTTTTTGTGAATATGAGTGTACAAACTGGGTTTACAGTCTTCTAGCCAGGTTACTAGGTGAGTGTATGATAGTTTTCATCACATCAACATTAGTTATGTTTCATCCAACCAGTTTGTATCTGGGTTTCTATTTCAGTCAAACATATATACGGTAGGCAAAGCCAAGAGTGACAGCTTTTTCAGAGCTTCAAGCTATTAAATGAAAGAGATCTTTGTTTTAAATGATTGTTGATAAAACTTCAGCCCATATTGTTTCACTAGCCTGCTGGTCTATGACCGTAATAAACTGACTTTGACTTTGATTGTTTCACTAGCTCTCCAAGGGGCTTTTCATACACATGTAAAATAAGTAATGATGGAAAAGGACTCTCATCTCCACACAAATGAGTAACCAGAAGATGGATAATGGGTCAGTGATACCCTATTCTTGCAAAAGAGAAAAACAGTAGAACTCAAACACATGTCCTTTTAGAGCGACTATGTTACTGACTCAAAACCAACTACTGACAAAAGCTGTTGATGAATTGAAAATTAGGAGGGATATCTAGCCAATTTTCCTTATGAGAGAAAACTTGATGATAGATCAGGTGTTTCAGAACTTTGCTCTGATGCTGTCTTGTGTTTTTTTTTGTTTTTGGGTTTTTTTTGTCATTGAATAGGTTTATAATGTGAGATATGAGGAAGCAAAAATAGTTTGAGATTTTCTCTAGTGGTGAAGGTCACATAGACTGGGTTCACACATCACATTAAAGTTACTTAAAGCTGTCCCTGGCCCAGCTGAGCCCGACTAATAGTCCGGAGGCACCACAGTCCGGAGGCACCACAGTCTTCCTCAGTCCTCCTGTTGGTATCCTAGGGGACACTGGGAGCACTGAGGGGAGAGGAGTGGGGATGACAGCTGCCAAAAAGTGTACATGCGGCACGTTTTGGCAGCTGTTGGAGGCTTGTTGCCCTTGCTCGGCAGGGCTGCTACTCAGCTGAGTTGTGGCCCCGCTGAGCAAGGGCAACAAGCCCCATGGCACTGCGTTTCCTTGAGAGGAAATGCAGCACCATGGGGCTCGTCCCCAGCCCTTTCTTGGCGCAGCTGCCACTCAGCTGAGCAGTGCCCCGCTGAGAAAGGTTATTTATTTATTTATTTATTATATTTATACCCCACCTTTTTTCCTGCAAGGAACCCAAGGTGGCTTACATAATCCTCCACCTCTCCATTTTATCCTCACAACAACCCTGTGAGGTAGGTTAGGCTGAGAGTCAGTGACTGGTCCAAAGTCACCCAGTGAGTTTCATGGTCGAGTGGGGACTAGAACCCGGGTCTCCCGAGTCCCAGTCCCAGTCCAACACCACAACAAACAGGAGCAGTGGGGTGAGCTGGGCGGTGGAGCTGCCACTGCCACCACTTCCCAGGAAGGGCAGGTTTTACCTGCCCTTCCTGGGGAGTGCAGTGGCGGAGCTTGGGATTGGTTGCATGCTGACAGCGGGTGTCCCACCCAGTGAGAGAAGGGGGGCAAGCAGGGGTCTGCCGCAAGCCTACTCTTCCCCAATCCCCAAGCAGGGATAGGGAAGGAGGAGGTGCCACTGCTGCTGGTGCTGTCCGTTCAGATAAAAGGACAGCAGCAGTGGCAGGATTAAGCTGCCCAGGCCTCCTTTGCTTTCGAGAGCATGTGAGGCCTGGGTGGCTGGATCCCACCATTGTCACTGCTGTCCTTTTGCCTGAAAGGACAGCAGGGGCGGCGGCAGGGGATCTAGGTGCGCAGCCTCGCTTTCTCCCAAGAGCAAGCGAGGCCTGACACTTGGATCCCTTGCTGCTGCGTTCCTTTTGGGTTTCCCTCTGTGCTCCGGCCAATGCCAGGACAGCAGGATTGCTCACGTGCAATCCCACTCTCCCGGCATTGGCTGGAGCGCAGGGGGAAGCTGATAAGAGCCTGCACAAAGTGCCACTTGGGCACTTTGGTGACTGTCATCAGCCAGAGTGGCAGCCTTCTTTTGCCTCTCTTGCCAAAGGGCCCTTTTCTTTTTGGCTTGCAAGTGAGTTAGCGTGTTGTCCGGGTTTGGACAACACGTTAAACCTACTAGGGTTACCTCAACCCTACTGCAAGCCATGGCTTAGCAGTGTGGTTTAGAAGTCACACCAGCTTGGCTTCTAAAGCACCCTGTGTGGGTCAGACGATACACTAAACCTTAGTAGCAATTAACCTACTGAGGTTTATTTTGTCGTGTGAACCCAGTTAATAGTTAGCTTGGGAAACAGCTTTTTTGGGGGCTTTCATGCTAAATTAATGCAGCCTTCACGAACATTCTGAACTTTATGACAGGTAGTTATTTGGCCGTTAGCAATGTTGCAGCAATATGCAAAGTGTGTATATATCTTAATTTATTTTCTCACACCTCTGACTCAGATCTCACCAGTGAGAACCAATATAAGGCTTCCCTTAGGGCAGACAACCTGTGGCTCTTGGCCTAATTTCAAAAGCCCTCTGCAAAGGATCAGTTTAGATTTCTGGTAATAATAATCTGTGCCTCCTCTAGCAACCCACAAAGTTGGGAGGAAAAAGGGCTGGCCCTGCCAAATTTTGGCCCTGTCCACACCACTGGCTTCAGCCTTGCCCACTGCTGGCATGTGACCTCCTCCAGATTACTCCTGAGGAAATGTCGCCCTGGACAGAAAAATGGTTTCCATCTCTGCCTTAAGGGCTAGGCACATGGATGTCCTGTCTTCCCATTAGAAATTTTTGTAAAAGAAGTGGAATTGCTTGATACTTACTATGAAGAAATCTGTAATGTGGGGGTGTAGAACCTCAGGCTTGGGGCCCCAATCTGGCCCTCTGGTGTTCTCTAGTATATGGCTAATTGTCAGAAATTGCTTGCTTTGCTTCCGTGTTAGGAAATCAATTTTATAAATATAGTAATACTGAATCATCGTTCGTTTATTGTGTGTTCTGTTTGATACGGGATACATTTTCCTTTGGAAAATAAAAGCATTTTTGTACATAGAAAGATATGTTATAGAGACATGACAATATTCATTTGAATGTTACCTTTTAGTATTAGATGTATTCTCATGGAGAAAAATTATTCACCTAACCATCTTCACTATGAAATATAAAAAACTTTCTTTAACATGTATTTTGAATGCTTGGATGGTTGAATAGAGTTTTCAATCAACTGCAAAGATATGCAAAATTAAAATCTGTATATGGTATTCAATTCAGCTCTACTGAGGAACAAAGTGCTTTTTCTAATTACTGATCAAGGAAGACATTATTCAGGTTTCATTGTGCTTTAAGTGCTTTATTAGTTATTTATAAGCTATTGCAAGAAGCATTGCTGATTTCAAAATATGTTATGCAGATTTAATATAAATGTCATTTGAAACTAAAGATGATGTTTTGGGATGGAAAAGCTGGCCTTAAATATGAGTTAATAGTGCAGTCACATAACAAAGTGCTGGTCAATCAGTGAAAATGAGAATTCCTATATTTCACAGTATGTAGCATGGGAAATAACCATTTAGCCAGTTTTCCCCATTACTGAAGTTTAGTGCCAAATGGGGCCAAAATATTGCGCTTCTCACTACCAGTTCCGTATTGTAGGTGGAAGTTTGAAATCACCCAGGAGAGACTATCTCTCAGAGTCCAGATGGCAGAGGTAAGTCCCACTGACATCATTGGGACTGTTCATGAGTAAATGTGCATAGTTGCTTCTTTATGCTAAAATGCCCATCAGATATTGCTATATAAGCTAGACAGAATCCATCACCTATGGAATTACATTTAAAGCTGTTACATATTGCATTGTGGAAATCTTCAGCCAATATAGCACAGACTGTCAGCCAACTAGATCTGCACAAATACTTGGGATGAGTGTCAAAAGTTGTTATTTTAGGCTGGTTCAGTTGATATCTCCACAGTCATCTTCTGTGAGGATCTGGCTTAAGTGTGTAGTAAAGTTAGGATGTTAACATTTTATATGGTTTTAAATGTATTTTAATCTGTTTTGTTTTATTGTATGTTGTGCATCGCCCAGAGTGGCTGGGCTAGATGGGTGATTTAAAAATACAATAAATAAATAAATAAACAAAAAGATGCTTGAAGGATATCCCAAGTTTGGTGGGTCTTTAGCATAAAGATGCAACTATGTATATTTACTCATGACCTGTCCTATTGACACCCCCTCCCTCAGTGGGACTTTCTTACAAGTAAGCTGATTGGTAGCTGGATGTGAAATATTTTTGCACTAAGCTCCTGCAGTACACATTTGAATGTTAACTGAAGTAGCTTCATTGTTTTCCCAAACTAAATTGCCCCATCAAAGCTGCTATTAAAGAGTAATCTCTGCACATGCCAGTGGCACACAGATAAAGAAGATGACCTAGCCACTTGGGGCAGGGAGTTCCACATATGAAGTACTGCCACCAAGAAAGCCCTCTCATGTATTGCTACCAACCATGCCTCTGAAGGGGAATGGCACATGCAAGAGGGATGCAGCAGCTAATATTAAAAGATGGGCATGTTTACATGGGAGGGCATAGGGCTTTAAAGGTGATAATCAGCACCTTGAATTGCACTCAAAAACGAATGTACAGCTGATCCGATAAAGGGGTCAAATGATCTCAGCATTTTGAACTTGTCAAGATTCTAGCAGCAGGTTTCTGCAGTATTTAAAGTTTGTGTGCGGTTTTCTGGGGAAACCCCACATAGTATGTGTAAGATTATGCCAGATCTGACCGTACCAGGAAGAGCCACAGCTAGTGCACCAGTCAAAGCTGAGCAAAAGCATTCCTAGATACAGCTGATGCCTGAACCTGTTTTTTTTAAGAGGAGTGCAGCCTCTTTTAAAGGGAGTGGTATCCTTTCCCTGGACCAGTAGACTTCCTAACCAATAGCACCTCTGTCTTGTCCAGGTTTAATTTCAATATGTTCACTCTCATCCACTCCATCACTGGTTCCAAACAATGATTAGGAAAGAAAAGTTCATCCCCTGTTTTGAATAGTTCCATGCTGAGTAAGACACAAGGGGAATCTAAGGCTTGCCAGCGCCTCTGTTTGACATCAGAGCCTTTATCTTGGATGCTTGTAGAAATAAGTTGCATCTTTTATTTAAGGGCTAGAATACTTTATCCCATTGGTAGTTCATTCACAATCACCTACCCCTATGCCTCGGTGAAAAGGACAGTCTCCCTGTTCACAGAAGACCCCTGAGAAAGGGTCCCCTCTTACCCCCTTCACTGTTGGAGCGGCACTGTTCATGCTCTAGTCTTGTTTCCCTCTCCAATTCTGTTTCGTCTAGTGTGTCTCTAACTTTAATCTATATTGCCCCAGTTGAGGTATTATTTACATTTTCGATCAAATAATTGCTGGTTCCATCTGAATGCTGCTAATATACTTATTCTGTCTATTGTTGTAATAAACTGTATGTTCAAGTACCCGATCTCTGCCTTCTTGTCTCTTTACTACTTCACCAATTTGAGTGGCTTAATTTCTGCCATGATGCACTGTGACTTTTGGTAAAAGATCCCAACACAATGTTGTTTGTGTATACATGTGAATAATTATACATGTGTAGACAAGGACATGTAACAATATCCACTAAAACATGGCTTTCTTAATTAACAGTTACAATAATACAGCTCCTACATAGATTTACATTTCTATATTAAGTCTTGTGTCACAAAGTAGGCATATGATTGGTTTGGCATATCTGGTAGAATTTATTGGTTTTATTACATTTATAACCTACCTGTCCTCTAAGGAGCTCAAACAACGTACATGGCTCCTCCCCTTCCTTTAACAATCCTATGAAGTAGATTAGGCTGACTGGCCCAAGGTTACCCACTGAGCTTCTTGGCTGATTGCAAATTTGGCTGATTGCAAACCTGCATTTCTCCGGTCCTAGTCCTAGTCCAACACTCTACACTACATTGAATCTCAAATACATTGCATATTTTGATTTAGTCATCTAGTTGCTGTTTTTGAAGATACTTTAAAAGAGCTTATCTTTTTAATAGTTTGACTGAGATTACATTTTGCCCATTTAGTAACCGACTGTTTTACATTTCTGTGTGCAGTTATAAAAAAAGTAAACAAAGACAAAATGCTTTGGTTATTATTATCCGTGCACCCACAGGCTTGGTGGTTGCCCTATCAGCCTGTCCCCTGGTCTCAGGATGCTGCTTCTAAATGCCAGATTGGTGCAAAATAAGGCCTCCCTCATCCATGATCTAATAGTGGATGAGGCAGCCGATCTGGCATGTATTACCGAGACCTGGGTAGGCGAACAGGGAGGAGTTAGTCTCTCCCAGTTGTGCCCACCAGGGTACTTGGTACAGCATCAGGGAAGACCTGAGGGCCGGGGAGGGGGGGTTGCTGTGGTCTATAGGAATTCCATCTCTCTCTCCAGGCTCCCTGTCGATCTGACTAATGGTCTGGAGTGTTTGCACCTTGTGTTGGGCCAGTGGGACAGATTGGGGATTCTGTTGGTGTACTGCCCACCCCGCTGCTCAACAGACTCCCTATCTGAGCTGACAGAGGTGGTCTCTGTGGCGATGTTGAGGTCCCCCAGGCTGTTGGTCCTGGTAGACATTAATGTCCATGACACGGGTGCCCTATCTGGGGTGGCTCAGGATTTCATGGGCTTCATGATGACCATGGGACTGTCCCAACATGTCATTGGCCCAATACATGTAGCAGGGCACACTCTAGATCTGGTTTTTTCAGCTGGGCATGGGGATAGTGATATGGAGGTGGGGGACTTTGAATCAGTCCCGTTGTGATGGTCAGATCACTGCCTGCTGAGATTAGACTGGCGGCGACTTTTCCCCTCTGCAAGGGTGGGGGACCTATTAAGATGGTCCTCCCCTGGAGGCGAATCGATTTGGATGGTTTCCAGAGCGCCCTCGGGTGGTTTCCGGCTGATATTGCTGGCGGTCCTGTCGAATCCTGATCGATCTCTGGAATAGTGAGATGACCCAGGCAGTTGACATGATCGCTCCCAAGTGCCCTCTCTGTAGTAGAGCTCGTACAGCTCCGTGGTACACCCTGGAGCTGAGAGCGATGAAACAACATAGGAGACGGCTTGAGTGCAGATGGAAAAAAATTAGCAGATGCAATCGGGCCCTGATATGTGCCTACAATCAGGTATATCTAGGGGCAGTGAGGACAGCAAAGAAACAACATCTCACTGCCTCTATTCAATCCTCCATTTGCTGCCCAGTGGAGCTTTTTAGGGTTGTCTGGGGCCTTTTATATGCTGGCCCTAAGGACATCCTGGATCCATTTGAGGCCCGCTGTGATATGTTTCCTAGGCACTTCCAAGGAAAAAGTCTCTTGCATCCGCCGGGACTTGGACTCCAATGTTATGGCAGTTGAATCAGGTGAGGTTCCCAGAGTATAGCCTGGTCATGTTTTCTTGGATGAGTTTCAGTTGGTACGGCTCGAGGATGTTGACAAGGTGCTTGGACAGGTTTGCACTGGATCCTTGCCCCTCTTGGCTTATAAAATCTAGCAGGGAAGGAACAGTCGGCTGGCCCAGGGAGGTGATCAATGCCTCCTTGCGAGAGGGAGTGGTCCCATGCCGCTTGAAAGAAGCAGCAGTGAGGCCACTCCTGAAGAAACCCTCTCTGGACCCGGAAGATCTAAACAACTTTAACTTTAGGCCGGTAGCGAATGTTCCTTTCCTTGGCAAGGTCCTTGAGCAGGTGGTGGCCAACCAGCTCCAGACCCTCTTGGATGAAACTGATTATCTAGATCCATTTCAGTCGGGGTTTAGGCCTGGTTTTGTCACGTAAATAGCTTTGGTCGCCCTGTATGATGACCTATGTCAGGAGAGAGACAGGGGGAGTGTGACCCTGTTGATACTCCTAGATCTCTCAGTGACTTTCAATACCATCGACCATGGTATCCTTCTGGGGTGGCTATCTGAGTTGGGAGTGGGGGGTACTGCATTGCAGTGGTTCTGCTCCTACTTGGATGGCCAGCTCCAGAAGGTGGTGCTTGGGAGATATTGTTCAGTCCCGTGGACTCTCCAGTATGGAGTTCCGCAGGAGTTGGTCTTATCTATTCAACATCTACATGAAACCGCTGAGTGGGGTCATCTGGAGTTTTGGAGTGCATTGTCATCAATACGCTGCTGACACGCAGCTCTACTTCTCCTTTTCATCTTCAGCAGGTGAGGCTGTGGATGTGCTAAACCGGTGCCTGACTGCGACAATGGACTAGATGAGGGCTAACAAAATGAAGGTCAATCCAGAGAAGACTGAGATGCTGTTAGAGGGTGGTTCCTCTGACCAAATGGAGGGAGTTCAACCTGTTCTGGATGGGGTTGCACTCCCCTTGAAGGAGCAGGTCCATAGCTTGGGGCTCCTCTTTGAGCCATCATTGTTATTTGAGGCTCAGGTGGCCTCAGTGGCAAAGAGTGCCTTCTACCAGCTCCAGCTGGTGGCCCAGCTACACCCCTAATCTGGACAGGGATAGCCTGATTTCAGTAATCTATGCTCTGGTAATCTCTAAACTTGACTACTGCAATGTGCTTTACGTGGGGCTGCCTTTGAAGACTGTTCAGAAACTGCAGCTGGTGCAAAATGTGGCAGCCAGATTAATACCTGGGACCAGGAGGTCTGAACATATAACACCTGTTCTGGCCCGCTTGCATTGGCTGCCTATATGCTACCGAGCCTGATTCAAGGTGCTGGTTTTAACCTATAAAGCCCTACATGGCTTGGGACCGCAATACCTGATGGAATGCCTCTCCCAAGCACAATCTACCCGGACACTACGCTCAGCTTCTGGGGCCTTCCTCTGACTGCTGCCCCTGAGGGAGGCTCGGAAGGCGGCAACAAGGGGGAGGGCCTTTTCTGTGGTAGTCTCACAACTGTGGAACAGCCTTCCCACTGATGCCCGCCTGGCGCCAACTTTACTATCCTTGCGGCGCCAGGTTAAGACTGCCTTCTATGCTGAGGCATTTAGCAGCACCACATGGTGGTGGTTATGTCACCTTTTTTATCCAGTCTATTTTTTATAATCTTGTCTTAGCTATTTACCGGTAAGTAATTTTAAAATTGTTTTTAAAATGCCTTGTGTAAATTTTTCGATGTTTTTATTGTTTGTATTTTTATATTGTATTTTATTGTAAAATTGTATTTTATTGTAAAAAAAAAATTAATTGTAAACTGCCCAGATAGCTTTGGCTGTTGGGCAGTATAGAAATGATAATAATAATAATAATAATAATAATAATAATAATAATAATAATAATAATTATTATTATTATTATTATTATTATTATTTAAAAGGACTGAATGTTTACAATTGTATTAAAGTTAAACTTTTGAAGCACTTATTTTGCAGGATGTATTGCTTAAGTGAACATAGCAGAGGTTTGCTTTTTTTATTCTTTTTTCAAACACAATAGAGAGCAGTCTAGCATGTATTTTGTTGGTTTGCTAATAGCATAAAAACTACAGTGACACTAAATTGGTACATGCACTTTATTAAATTTGAATCTTTCAAAACATGAGCAATAAATCAAGGGCTAGTTTCTCCTAATTTTGCTTGGGAAAGCGGGGTTGCCTGCATTTGTGGTGCCATTTTGGTCAAATCCCTGAAGCAAAAGGAAAGGGGTGAAATTTTGTGGGGACCCTCAAAATTATTGTTGGGGGTGGGGAATAAGGCATCTTTCCCCCCTGATTTTAATTTTTCTTTCCTTTTTAAGAATACCTTTTCAAGTCACTGGCATGTGTGGACATACTCATGTCCTTCCACTGGCACTGTGGGAAGGAAGAATGGCAGCATTGGTGGCCAGAGCTCCAGTGCTCCTGCTGCACTACTGTCAGCACCTTTATAACTTATTTTTTTAAATGAGAAAAAACATTTTTTTAAAAGATACAAAAAAGAGAAGAAGCGCCTCACTGACTGCAGTTGTAAGCCCCCTACCCTGAAACTCCTTCTGCAGTTCACTACCATAGAAAACATGGGCACTACAATAATGTATTACTTTTCATAATTTGCTAAGTTTCAGTAAAGACATAAGATATAATGCAAGTTGACAAGCAGTGTCAAGTGCTCTTTGATAATATATTTGGGGTCTTATTTGGGGTGTTTCTTTAGTAACTTCTTCAGTATCCTGTATGTGTGCTGATGTGGCAGTTTTTATCATTGTCTCGTTCCTTTCTTTTTCATTGTACATTGCTTTGTGAGACTGTAGCCCTTAAAAGCAGTAAAAAGTGCTTTAGGGCACAATCCTATGGCCGCTAGGCAACCTCGGAGTGCCCTCCCTCTACCCTTGTAGCCAGTGCGGTTCTTTCCATGGCTCCGAAGTTGCAAGACTGACTTCAGAGCCAGCATGGGCGGGGGGCGTTCCAGGGAGTGGGGAGTAAGGTTCCCTCAGGATACAACGTATACCAGCGCTCCTCAGTCCCTCCTCCTTGAGACTGGGCAAAACACTTAGATGGCCAAAATCAGCTTAGATGGCTGAAGTGTTTTGCGGGGTGCAAGAAGTGCAGAGGTGATCTTCGCCTCCATGCTTCTTCCATCCTCGATTGGATGCCTGTAATCCTCTGAGTTCGGAGAGTTACTGGCAGCCACATTAGATTGTGCTGCCCAAGAAACAAATACATACATTTTAAAAAAGGAAATATGATCTTATTTATTTGGACATGACAGCATGACAATAAAGGATGATCCAGTAGTGTTGTATCTGGTAGGTAGGCATTTGTTGGTGGTGTACTGGAGTCATAACACAGTAGTCCATTAGCCCACCTTTAGCAAAACAGCAACAAGAAGAAAGTAAAACTAACTGTATGGAGAATATGAGGAAAGTCTGTACATTAGACTCAAAAGGACAGTCTATGAAGCTATGGCAATACAACAGCCACTCTATATTTGTAGAGACTGTAAAGGGAAATACAACCCCAACTAACAGCCCAGTTTTGCAATACACAGCCCTTATTGACTCATGCTAAAACAATGCAAGAAGCCCTTTTTGAAGGGGCTTGAAAGAAGCAGTCGTGAGGCCATTCCTGAAGAAACCCTCCCTGGACCCAGAGGATCTTAATAACTTTAGGCCGGTGAATACTGCTTGGGGAATAGCACTCGGCCCCGTGGACTCTCCAGTATGGAGTCCCACAGGGGTCAGTCTTATCTCCCATGCTATTAAACATCTACATGAAACCGCTGAGTGGGGTTATCCGGAGTTTTGGAGTGCATTGTCATCAGTACGCTGCTGACACGCAGCTCTATTTCTCCTTTTCATCCTTAGCAGGTGAGGCTGTGGATGTGCTGAATCGGTGCCTGGCTGCGACAATGGACTGGATGAGGGCTAACAAACTGAGGCTCAAGCCAGACAAGACTGAGATGCTGTTAGTGGGTGGTTCTTCTGACCAGATGGAGGGTGTTCAACCTGTTCTGGATGGGGTTGCACTCCCCTTGAAGGAGCAGGTTTGTAGCTTGGGTGTGCTCCTGGAGCCATCTTTGTCACCTGAGGCTCAGGTTGCCTCAGTGGCACACAGGGCCTTCTACCAGCTCTGGCTGGTGGCCCAGCTATGCTCCTATCTGGACAGGGATAGCCTGGTTTCAGTAATCCATGCTCTAATAATCTTCAAGTTAGACTACTGCAATGCACTCTACATGAGGCTGCCCTTGAAGACTGTTCGGAAGCTGCAGCTTGTGCAAAATGCAACGGCCAGACTAATCACCGGGACCAAAAGGTCCGAACATCTGTTCTGGCCCGCTTGCACTGGCTGCTTATATGCTTCTGAGCCCGATTCAAGGTGCTGGTTTTGACCTATAAAGCATTACACAGCTTGGGACCACAATGCCTGATGGAACGCCTCTCCCAACCACAATCTACCCGTACACTACGTTCAACATCTGGGGCCCTCCTCCGACTGCCACCTCCACGTGAGGCTTGGAGGGCAGCAACAAGGGGAGGGCCTTTTCTGTGGTGGCCCCCAAACTGTGGAACTCCCCCCTGAGGCCTGCCTGGTGCCAACTCTATTATCTTTTCAGCGCCAGGTTAAGACTGCCCTCTATGTTGAGGCTTTTAATAATTAAATGGTATATGGTGGGGTGGTAAACTGTTTTTGTGGTCGTGTTTTATTAACTTGTTTTAGAGATACTTTTAAAATTGGTTTTTTAAAAATTTCATAATGTTTTATTATTTATATTTTTAACTGTATTTTGTTGTTTGTTTTTAATTATTGTTGTATACCGCCCAGAGAGCTTCAGCTATTGGGCGGTATAGAAAATGAATAAATAAATAAATAAATTTTTGGTACAGAGAAAATAAACAGGAGTGCTGTTTCTTAAATATCAGTGAAAGTGCTCTGTTCCTATGTTTTCTATAGCTTTCATACAGCTCCTGTTTCTAGATCAGTTACTTTCAAACCCTAATCAGGGGTTTCTCAGTGAGAAGATCAGTAATGGTAAACATGTTTCCCAGAAATTATTATTAATTTTATTTATATACCGCCCAACAGCCGAAGCTCTCTTATTAAATAATGATGATGATGATGATGTTTCCGAGAAAGATATCTTGGCCAACACCATTGGACTTCTCCTGCTGCAACATGCAGCTTGCAGGAGAATTTTTGAGTGTGTTATAGTGTACATTCTTGGTTCATACACACTTCTTCCTTCCCCTTGTCCCTCCTCCCCTTTACTTGCAGATGCCCTTGTTCCTCTTGTTTCCTGTTATGTCCAAATTGGAATTAGCACTAATAAAACCCTTTTTCAAATCATAGTTTGGAGGCAATCCTTGTTAGTGCTAACCATAGTAAGCTCTGATTAACCTGTGATGGAAAAGTAGGATTATTGAAAACCATGGAAGGATCATACAAGAAAGGGAAAGTGGGAAGGGAGATTAGGAAACATGGCATCTGAATTGAACATATTTCTTCTCCTCTGTCTGAGTAAACTGGACCCGTGTTGATGTTTTATTATGAATTCTGAGGATATTAATCAGAAACACACTTCTCCAAGCAAAGGAGTCATGAGAGTGTATCTATAGAAATGACTGCCTTTCATAGTGACAAAATGGTATTTGACATATGCCTGTGCAGTCTAGCTGGTTGACTCGGCAGCAGGGCTGGTCTTTAACACAAGAGAGGATAGAGGGCAAGCTTAAAGCATTAAAAGCAGTCAGCCAAAGCTATACTTTAAAGTGAAGGCCTTTTCCTTTAACCACTTTGGCATATATAACCGCTGGGGGGAAAAAAGAAGAAAATATAAACATTCCTTTCCCAATTGTATATGTGGTTTCCTTCTTTGCAACTTCACGTTGAGCTCTTACTATGGATGGTCGTTTCAGGTATGCTTTTCCTGCATCTTTTCAAACTCTGTCCGAAATATTTGAATGCATCTTTTTTTATATGTTTCATCTGAGTAAGTGAATAGAGCATTTATGACTACCATTTTGCAACCTCAGATGTACACTACCAGTTTATGCCATTTTGGTAGTTTTGGGTTCATATCTATGCAGGTATCAAATTCAGGCAAGATTCTGCTGTTACTATCCTTTTAAGGTAGTCTTTTAGAGTCTTCACTTCAAAGTCAGGAAGTGACAGGAAACTGCAAATCATCTTAGTTTAAAGACTAGATCCAATCTGCATGCAGTAACTGGCCTTCTTTCGATTCTAGTGCAAGCACATCTCTAAATTTAGGTTTGCTCTCTGATGGTCCCAGGACCCTTTGGGAACTAGAGAGACAAGACTCAGAAGGAGAGACACTGAGGATGCGGGTTGTACCTTTCTGCTAGATTTGACAGCACACACTCAGAATTCATACCTGCATCATCTGTGCCTTTCATAGTTGCAATACTATGCCTTTCATCTAGTGATAGATTCAAAAGCAGTAGGAGAGCATCTCAATGTGTGTTTTGTGGTTTGCAACCTTGAATTCTTTTAATCTATTAGTCTAAAGTGTTTTCATATTTTGAATAGTATTTAAACAACTTGAAATTGATCATGAATGTCCAGCCTTGTTTGTATTTTAAAGAAGCATGTTTAATTAGATCTTCTTCCTTTTCCTTTGCTGTACTGACAGAGCTTCTTCTACTAACTTTCTCAAAGCAAATGTAGCTTCCTTTCTAGCAAGAGGCTCTTTTATTTTAAGACAAGAAAAAGTAATGAATTAATGTTTCTTTTTCAAGCAGTTAACAAATATTTGGTCAGGTGGCTTTCCCCTCGGTTTCTGTATCCATTGTACAATCAAAACTCATTTTGTCATCAAGCCTCCTCTAATATTTTTTGCCAGTCACCAACAGACAGAATACATATTGTAACATTTGCTTTCATTTCAAGTGTTCTAAAAGCAAAAATAAATAAGATGGTTAATATTGACAAAGTTTGAAAATTATAATTTATGCATCACCTACTTATTTTGATAGTTGAGGAGCTAAATTATTAGAGCTCCAATCCTACGCATGTTTAGTTGTGAATAAGTCTATTGAAGTCAGTGGGACTAGCTTCTGATAGAGATGCATAGAATTGGATTGCAAGGATCATCACTAAACTGAAGCTGCTAAGCAGTTTCAACATGAGGCCATGTCAGAATAAAGGCAGCATAAGATCATATTTCTAAGCGGGAAGGAGAAAGTAGACTTAAAATAGCTATAGCTGCCTTCTTTGGTTTTTCTACCCAGACCCCATACTTTAAAACACACCTGATATTTTAAGCACCTCACATAATGAAACCTCTTTTCCTGTGGTTTCAGATACAGATACCCAAATTATAAGGTTTCACTTTTAAAAATGCTTTGAGCAGAAATTAGATTCAGTAGGAATCTGATTCAGAAAATAGAAACAGCAATGGGAAGATCTAGTTTTGCAGTTTACAGCTTGCAAGATCATGGATGTTCATTGTCATTATATTGGTTCATTGGCAATGAATCGTATAGGCTTAATTTCAATCTTGTGCAAGTGGATTTCCCCTTGCTCTTTTCCCCACAGCCCCCGCACACCTTCCAAATTTGTTCTGGAGGGTTCCCTAAGCCTCCGGAGCAGATTGGGGGTGGGGGTACACGGGAGGCTGCAGAGGGGAGGGTAAAATCATTGTGCCAGGTTTCTGTTCCATTGGCAGATAGTTATGGTTGGATATAACCCATAGATTTTAGGATTCAGTCTAGAATGTAAACTGAAGTTTTCTGAATCCACCCCTGAATCTCTTATATGTTGTTGAGAATATAAGATAATATGTTTAAACCATGGGACCATCTTGTAGAGTATAATTTATGTCTCTGTAGTATCCAGCTAGATGCCCCAGGGAAGCCCACAACAGTGCATGAATACAACAGCCCTCTAATACAGTGTAGGGTTGAAATTTCCTAGGATCATTGTTTTGGGGGATTTTAAGGTCCATATCATCAAGGCTGCTTTGGTTGGAGAAGCTTAGGAGCTCATGTCCTCCATAACAACAATGAACTAATATTGGGACACATCCATGCTAAAGGGCATGCTCTTGACCTGTTGTTATCTGCTGGACAGGTTGATGTGAATCTATGGGGGAGCTTAATGTAACTCCTTTATCATAGACCAGGGGTGAGAAACTTGTGGCCCTCCAGACATTTTATTCTACAACTCCCATCATCTGTCATCCTTGGCTATGCTGGCTAGGGCTGATGGGAATTGCAGCCCAAAACATCTGGAGGCCACAGGTTGCTCATCCCTGTCAGGGTTTTATTACCTGACATCTGCAGGGATAGGGTGGCATATAAAATGGTCGCCCTTTGAGATTCATTGATATGGGTGGATTCCTGACAGTTTTCCTATTGGCAATATGAAGTTTCCTATTGCTAGGATTGGCAACCTTATTAAAACTCTGGTTGACCTCTGGAGTTGGGAAATGAGCCAGGTAGTTGAAACAATAATTTCTAAGCTTGCTCCTCGTCTTGTTAGCTCAGTGGTTTTCTGTGGAGATTGATTCAATATTAAATGGCAGGGACAACTAGAGTAATGATAGAAAACTCATGACGTATCTGACCAAACATGAACTAGAGTCATTTAGGGCCTATTCAATGGTGGTGATGGTGGCAAAGAAATCTGTGTGTGTGTGTGTGTGTGTGTGTGTGACCCTTGTGTCAGCTTAGTTCAGGCCAGCAGAGCTATTCTGAGTGATAAGGGCTCTACAACATCTTGGCCGCTGTGAAGGTGGGGAGGAACCCTTGGTGGCCTTCTGTGACCAATTCGCACAGCACTTCACACATAAAATCACTGGTATCATTGCCAACCTGAGCTACAAGTTAATTTCTGTGTGTTTGTGGATGTGCCTGAAGCTTTTGTTTGTCCTTTTGTTATGGACACTTTGCAGCGTGTTCAGCCTGAGAAAGTGAATAAGATCCTTGGCAGACTGAAGCCAACTACATGCACTCTGAACCCTTGCCCATCCTAGCTGATTAAAGCTGCCAGAGGAGGGAATATCCAAAGAATGGAGGTTATAAACACTTTCTTATGGGAAGACAGGGTGCCAGTTGTGTTAAAGTAAGAGATGGTAAGAAGACCTTGTACTCATCCATTCTAGATAACTATCAGCTAGTATTTAATGTCCCTTTTTTGGGCAAGGTAACTCAAGCATGTGGTGGTGGCCCAGCTAACTGTCCTTGGAAGATATGGATCATGTACACCCATTTCAGTCCATTTCCCAGTGTAGTTTGGGGACTGAAATTGCCTTGATTACCTTAGTTGATGGCCTATGCTGGTAGCTGTATAGGTGGTGGTGGGAGCTGTACCCAGTGGTTTGCTATACCTCTCAGTGCCTTTCAATACTATCGACCATGATATTCTTCTGGATTGCCTGGCTGAGGGCACTGCATTGTGCTAATTTTAGTCAGCCTTCAACAAGCTCACTTCCCAGCAGGCCAGTGACTTTGATCTTAGTGAGCAGGGAGGGAGGTTGCTTTATGGTAGCTAAATTAGCTTGCCAGAAAAACCTGGGAGATAGTCTGTTCAACTACTTTCTCGCGCTGCTCATTATTATCTTTTAGTTTCCCTCTCCATGTGCAAAGCTATTTCCCCCATGCAATCTCTTTTGTTCCCTTCCCCAGCACTGTTCACCTCCTGGAACCCAGCAGCAGATCCTAAAGAACCTTTGCAGCCCCAGCTTCCACCCCTCACCCTGAGAATAGATTCCTTCCAAATATCTCCTAGTGAACAAGCTCCTGCTGCTTCATTCAGATTGCACACAGATATTTAGAGAACAATTGGAAGGTTTGCTCTGTAAATGTATGGACTGATTGGATAGGAGAAGTTAGAAGGCAGTCTCAAATCTCCCCTTTATTTCTTTCTCCATTTCCCAACTTCTGTTTCTCAACCCCCTTACACACTAGAAAGAAAAAAGAAGGAACAACTCCCTTTATTTTGTCCCCTGGGGGCTGATTAAGAGAAGAAAGAAGAATAAGAACAAAACTCTGGGTTGTGAATGGGAGCTGCTGCAGGAAGGAAAAAACATCTGGAATGGGTTTCTTTAGGAGAGTGGGTCCAGAAAAAACTTGGAGTGGGTCTCTTAGCCTTTCTAAGCCCCGATTTTGAAAACTAATGCTTACTTGTGCTGTGCTATGGCTTGCCAGGAAAGTGTGATCAATGTTTAATTTCCAGAAAGAGATCTGCAGGAGACGCAGGCTTATGGGGAACAATGCCATCTGTACTATTAGCCCTTCTCCGTAATTCTGTGGGAGGGACAGGCTGCCACTTGCTGGATGGAAAGTGTATTCTTGCTGACCAATAGAACATTTTTTGGCTACCAAGTCTGGACATAATTTGTTAACCCCTGGTTTTAGTCCTCCCTAAAACATTGCAAAGAATAAGACTTTCAGCCAGTACACTAACAATGAAGAAGAGAGCTTTTAGGTCAGCCTTCCCCAATGTGTATTCCAATACAGCTCTCATCAGCCTCAGCCAGCATACATGGACTATACTATATGAACTATACTACTCCCAGATATTTGGAGAGCACCTAGGTAGGGGAAGGCTATTTTAGGTTATTGTCAGGGGGAGCTTCAACACTTCATCGTTTGGATTTATTCCTGTCTTTGTTGTGGGTAGCACCGTGTGGACAATCTTCATGATATGCATTTCCCTGGTGTGGTATCCATAAATGTATTACTAAATATCAGCATGATAAACCCTTCTGTCTATATGGTGCTCGCCACCACAGAGGTGGAAATAATCCCAAGAATAAATGTGAAAATCTGCCCTAAATCAAATGTTCTGTATGAGAATAACTTTTGGGACATGAAAGCATGAGAATAAAAATAAAATTTTGTGCTTTCATTTATTGTGCTTTATGTGTTTGCACTAGTTAGTTCTTAATTTTTGCAGCAGGTGATAGTGATGTTTCTAAAGGTTGGTTCATTTATTTTAGGCCCAATGTAGGGGAAGCTAGGCATGCTTTATGTTACACTTCTGAAGGTCAGTTTTCTTTCATGCTTGGTTCCATAAAAAAGACACTCAAAATTAATTTTCACTGCCTTTTTTAAAAACTTGTGGATATGGATAAATAAAATTTAGGGGCAAATTATCCTATATTTTATTTATCCATATCCAATAACTTGAAAAAAATGCTCAGCAATTCATGAACAGATTATTTGGAAAAAAGCTTTTAAAAATGCATACCAACTATTTCACCAACTTAGTGCTATAGATTTTAGATATGTTTTAAATGTGTTTTGGTGCAAGACGCTAAACATACTTAAAAACCCATGTTTTCATGTGATAACTTTAAAGTTAGACAATTTTGAACAGTTTAAAATTCCTGGTGATGAGCATTTTGCAGGCAATACTACTGTAGCAAGGCACTAATCAGCTAAGTACTATAATCCTCCTTATAGGGTAAATTCTTACTTGACCTCCAGCTATATACAGCACATGGTAACAGCATTAAACTGTAACCCTCCTCTCATGTTCTCTACAGATTCTCTATTGGGTCTGCATTCAGACTCAACTAACTAGTAATTTTGTTTAATATACTTCACCCTTTCACGCTAGATGCATTTTAATTTGTAATATGAGGTAGGGAAAGGTTTATGAAGAACACGTTTGGAAGTTTGGGCTTCTAAATTAAGCGTCATTTCACATGGTCTCCTCAAAGCTACAAGAATTAAATGAAGCTGTAGGCTGCACAGAAATTGATGCATTCTCGGGAACTTGATGCTCCTGACTTCCCAGATGTGCAGTGGCTGATCAAAAGGTAAAGAAAGAAAGAAATGCACAAGACTGTAACTGTGAAAGTAATTTGTTAACTTGTCATTTTTGAAAATATTGGAGTTTCGGAAAGGGATGTTAAAAAGCTTTAAAAAAAAAAGCAAATGTGTGTATATTGCAGGCTTGAAATGAGAAAGTATTTTGTTTTATACTGGATTTTTAAAATTAGTATTTCAAATAGAATATCACCATTTGTAGATTTATAGACTTTAGAATGCATTTATGGTTTTCGAAAGTGTAAATTTTGGGCATTTGGCTAGTAAAATTGCACACTAGTTCTTAAAAGTTCCCTGTGATCTGCTTTGTTGATATCTTTGTTTTTATTTGTTAATTGACCAGACAAAAATAATGATAGTCCTCCACATGGCATGCAGTTCTTTTATCTGGTTCAACACTTTTTCTATGAGAAACCATTAAATGGCAGATTTGTTGCATCCATTTAAAAAGAGCATATTATCTATTTAGCTCATTAAAGTAATCATTTTATAGTTGTGCTCAGAAACCTCACTAAGGGTTAAAAATAGGGTTGTATCTAGGCTTAGTCATGTTTAGAGTAGACCCATTGAAATCAATGAGACAAGTTAGTCCTAGATTGCCAAATGTTGCTTCACAGATATATTGAATATGTAAAATGTTTGAAGCAGTGGTGAAGTAAAACACATCATTTCTTCTAACTGTTTTAATTTGACCTTTAATGCAGTTAATATGTTAATGAGCTTTGGGTTAAAATATTTACTGGATGATTTTGCTATCATCTTGAGAATCATTCTATTTAAAGCACTAAATAGCAGAAATTTTAATACAATTTTAAAACACTCAGAACAAGAGAGTGGAAGATTTTAGGTTCCTATTTTGGGGGATGGTGGGTGGGACGGGGCAGCATTACTGAACTACAAATGTACATATATTTAAGTGTGGATCTGAAGAGCTGCCCAGCTTGTTCTGTTCTGCACACCTAATGAAGTTTTGAACATGTTTTCTTTAACAGCAATCATTAAGCCACATGGTAAACCTCTTTTGAAACTAAGGGGTGTTTCAAAAGCAAGTTGAGATATGGCATGGGACTTTTTAGTTTAAAGGAAAAGAGACAAAAGTCTTACTGGACTAGGACATGCAAAAAGTAGGATTTTTTGGCTCCTAGCAATCCAAAGCAATCTTTTCTATTTTTATTTTTTCCACAGAAATGTCCACATATTTCCTGTACACATTGACTTCATTCACATGATCAAAACAGCCCACTGTGGTTTATTTAAGCAACAGTCAGCCTTGGCATGTCCCAGGTGGAGTTTTCATATTCAACACCCAGCTGCAGCTTGTCGTGTCATGCAAACAACCCTCACATAACCCAACAAGAGACCATGGTTTAAGCCTCGTATAACCCATGGTCCCCAGGCTTGCACAACACAGCAAGCCGCAGCTGGGCCTTGAATATTTAAAATGGCCAGCATGCTGCATTGGGCTGTTGGATTGTGCGAATAGCCTAGAAGGGTTCACATGTAACAGCAACCTAGAGGTGTTTTTTTTTAAAAAAAAACTTTTTGAATGATCCAGCAGGCTAGTGCATGCAGCTTGATCGCTTCCACTTGGTTCCTCCTGCTTGGTTAGCTGGAGACTCTGGCTTATCTTTCCCCTGACAAGCCAGGGTTGTAAACCTGGGCTTGTTCTTCAGCAAAGCAGGAACAATTGAACCATGTGCACTAGCACACTGACTCACTCATGGTAACCCAGAATTTTAAAAACCCTCTGGGTTGCCATTATGTGCAAAAAAATAGTTGTTTCCCTTGACAGTCATATCTTGGAGAACTGGCTCAGCTATAGATTCTTCATCTGCAAAATGGGAATAATAGTGACTTTTCTTTAAGAGGATGAACAAAACAAACTGAATCCTGTTGGCTCCAGATTAGTCAGATTAGTCTGGTGGGCCTCACTGACACTTGGCAGGCAAAACCTCAGGACAAAGACAGTGGAGGATGTTAGTTGAGAATGCTGGACTGGAAAGAGCTTGCCTGAGCTACTGGCAAGAACTGATATAAAGTTAATAAAGAAAGAGCACTATTGGGGCCAGGAGCCTGGACAACAGCAATGTTGCATCAGCAAAGGCCGATCCCTTCTGAATTCTTAAATAATTGAGAGTGAAGGCAGGCCCACAGATCTCAGTTCTAGGCTCATTCTTAAATGAGTGGCATCATTGTGACCTGCCATACATTCTGGCGTTGCAGCAGGGCACCAGCTGTGAGTCAGTGGAGTATCTAGCATGTGTATACAACAGGTATGAAATAGGGCAGCAAACCAGACAGTGGGGAATACATTCAGGGACAGGAATTAGTTTCCTGCTCTGGTAAAGCTTTATTACTAAAATAGGTTCTTCAGGTTTGGAGAATGGTGAGATGTGGCTTCAGTGGGGCCTCTGATTCAGTGTTTTAAGGGCATGTCATATCCCCATCACTATTTGAAGCATCTCTGATGGTGCTTTCTTCACTTACCCTTTGGGCCGTGACAGACGGTTTAGTACTTTGTGCATTGACAGTACTATATTAATGGGTTAGAGAAGTGTTCTCCAACCTTGGGTCCCCAGATGTTTTTGGCCTACAACTCCCAGCATGCCTCAGCCAGCATAGCAAGGTTGGAGAACACTGGGTTAGAGGATCCTCCGAAGCAGATTTGGGACACATTTGGGCAGCTGCAGAAGGAAGAGAGGACAGGGAAGTCCTGTCACATGAGCGTTGGATCCAACCCAAAATGACAGGGAGAAGGCTAACAGGACAGGGATTGGCTATCCCATCTGTGAGGTTGCTCATTGCCATTGTCAGCTAAGCAACTCTCAAATTTTGTGAGAGGCGTTACATGTTGACATTTATATAAAGTAACTTTTCATGACTGACGATTAACTGTAGGAAGTTAATGTTAAAGTACTCTGAAGAATCTGCATTGGTTAGTCAGGTTATAGATTTAAAGATTTCTCTGCAGAGAAGGCAGGGAAAGCAGTAGTTCAAGAATGCTTAGGAGCTGTTCACCAAAAGTTCATTTTTAATTTTGTTTTGTTTTATTCCAGTGGTTCTGTCTAGTAGAATGATCTAGAATGATTTTTGGCTACTAGTAGTAAGCATTCATATAGCTAGTCAGAGTGTTAAAAGCTCTTCACATACATTATCTCTTTCATCTTTACAGCTGCCCAGTAAAATATTTGAGATGGGGGGGGGGGCTGAGGCTGAGACAGAGAGTGGCTTTCTTAAGGCCATTTGGAGGCTAATTTCATGTTGTATACGACTGTATGTTACACCTTTGACACCTTTTGTTGTTTTTAAAGCAAAGTCGCTTTGGGGGAGGAGGAATTTAGAGCACAGAAACTACAGGGAAAGCTAGGGTGCTTAATCCTTGGGGGATTGTTTTTCCCGCTCCTGTGTAGTGTGTAGATTGCCCTATTTGTGATGTGATATTTAAACCAAGGCATTCTGGCTTGTAGCTCACTACACCTTAGTTAATACACCTCACCAATCTGGGACATAGTTTTATGAATGATGATACATAAATACTCACCTCTTAAAGATTTGTCTTTATAAATTGTGAATGAGGATTTGATTTGTATTTCTTGGAAATCAACCTGTAAAATAATGAAATTATTTTAAAATTGTGAAGCTGTGTTGATAACTTTGAAGAGAGGCATGAAGCAAGAAAGGAGAAAAGTATATATTCTTAAGCTTTTCTGAGCATTTCTTTTGCTTTGATTTTGATTTTTCAAAATGTGTTTTATACTTCTTTGAAAAGTATAAAAAAGCAAGAGAGCAGTATTTAGCTACTGTAGGAGCTATTATAAGGAAAGAGTAAACTGCAGGTAAATACTGGCCTAAAATCATGAAACATAGTAGGTGCACATGCAAAAATTTCTGTGAATATTTGTATTACCGGTGAAAACTTATATGGTTAACATTGTTAATTTTCTTTTACCTAAGTGGCACCATGATACAAATTAAATATCATGGCCTGTATTCTTTGACTGCATACAGAAAATGAAAACTTTCAGAAACTCATGTTATTTTCTATACATAATAATCATGACAGAGGATTCCCTGGTAATTTCTTTCTCCTTTGCTGAAACATGCTCTATAGTTAAGCATGGTTTAGATCCTAAGATAGGTGAGATCACAGTTCAATCCTATACATGTCTGCTAAGAAGTTAGACTTACTGGACGACAACCAATATCACGCAAGTGGACCTACAATTATGCAGTGGAACTTTCCCTTCCTTTCCTCCTCCCTGCACCACCCATGTCACCCAAATCTGCTCCATAGGGTCCCTTGTAGCATATGGGGGCTGCAGAGGTGGTGAATCCATTCTTCTGGTGGTGTCTGTTCTGCTGGCGAACAAACACAGTTGGATTCAACCCACTGAGTTCAATGGACCTTGCTCCCAGGAAAGTGGGTTGGGAAGAAAGTAGATCTCTAGATGTTATGGAATCCAACTTCCAGAGTTCTTGACTATTGGCCAAGCTGGCAGGGGCTTCTTAAGAGTTGAAGTCCAAAGCATCTTGAAATATACCTACTGCTAAATTAGATCTCTCCAGGTCTGGGATATCAGAACATTTTTTGACGCAAACTAAACATTTTCCTGTGCTAATGGCTGTATGCAGATGACCGTAATGTGCATTGGAAATTTTTCCAGAAAACCCAGATATCTGATTTTTTTTACACAAGGAAAGTTCCCCTTCTTCTTCGTGGTCTCTGTGCATCACACATATATGGGCTCTCTGCACCTGCGCGGAGTTCGTTTGGAAAGATTGAATAGCCGAGGGCCGAAAAATGGGCTCCTCCCCTTCATGCATGTCCCTTGGCGTGTCTCCCACCCGTTTCCTCAGTTCCTCTTCGACCGCTTCGCGGACAGTCGTTAGGAAAATCTCTCTCTCGCTTTCCAACGCTGAGGCCATTCTTCTCCACCTTCTTTCTCTTTCTCTTCTTGTCTTATCGACTCCTAAAAAAAAAAAAAAAGCTATAGATTAAAACTTTTACTCTATTCTGCCCCTTCTCCCCTCCGCTCCTTCTAGAATACCGGGACAAAATGGCGCCCAGGGCACCATTTCGCAAATGTGTTAAGTGTGGGGCGAAACTCCCCCCTGCCGACGGCCACTCGCTGTGCCTTTTTTGCCTCAGAGAAGGGCATATGGTCGAGTCATGCCACCACTGTCAGGCATTCACCAGACAGGCACGCAAGCACAGGGCAGACAAACTAAAAGTGGAGCTCTGGCACAAGGCCCTCCAGGCGACCCAGCCCTCGACACCGGCTGAGGTGCCAGCTATTGCGAAGCAAAAGACTCCTCCGTCTCACACAGTGACGAGTGACCGCCTGGCCACCCCAGGGAGATCGCTTGCGGGATCCCCTACTAAGGCTAAGAAGAGGCCTCATAAAGATAAGGACGAGGCAGAACAAAAAAAGAGTTATAAAAAGGCTAGGAGGACCACCGCTCGCCCTCCCGTACTTCTGCGTCGGCACGCCCCACACCCAATTCACCCGAGCCCAGTCGCCCTTCGGCGTCCTCGAGGCCGGCGTCGGATCCCACGCCCACGATCCAACCGATTGGAATCGAAGGCGACCACGCTCGATCCCGATCCCCGACACCTAGGAGATCCTCGAGCTTGAAGGCACTACAGGCCTCGATCTCCGAGGGGGAGCTTATCGACTCCCCAGCAAGAGATGTGCAAATGACCGAGGATCCACCAATTGCATAACCCAACCAGATGCTGACTGAACTCTCCAGTTAACCGATGTCCACCAGGCATCTCTCCAGCAGGTCCTCGCCCGCACGGTGGAACCGCCAGCGTAATTCGCGTAGCAGGTCCCGGTTCCCCATTATAGAAACCGGATCCGTCTACTCGGCCACTTCCACCTACCACCGGTACACAGACGACGTCTCCTATACATACCATAGGCGGTGCTTGCCACTAGATGATCGTCGTCGCCACGGATACCATTTATCTAATCGCGAGATCTCACCTTCACCTCCTCCAGTACCGCCTGGTAGAGGTTCCCTTCGAGCAGCAATTGTCTCACCTCTGCCACCACCCAACAAGCCATGCCCCCCACCGCCCCAACACGAGTCCACCCTGCACAGTCCATCACCATCCTCTGCAGGCTACGAGTCCGATTCTGAATCGTTTGACTCCCCTCCATCAGACCAACCGTCGCCAGGGCCCCAGACAGGGTCCCTCTCAGCGGCATCACCCTCTGAAGACCTCAGATTACTGAACATATTCAACGCATGCCCACGCTCTCGGGATCGAGGCGAAAATCGAACAACTCAAGCCTCGCGACCCAATATATGACGTCGTTACAGACACAGAATCGGCCCCCACTCTCATACCGTTCCCACTCACACTGATGGACACTGTTAAAAACAACTGGAAAGCCTTGGCCACCACACCGGCTACGGCCAGATGGCTCGAGTCCATGTACAGAGTCAGACACCAAATTCCTCCTCTCCCATCCAACACCTAACTCCATCATAGTCGAGTCCGCACAATCCAAGTCGGGCAAGACCCACTCTACACCGTCCGATAAAGAGGGTAAAAGGGTGGACGCCTTTGGGTGCCGAGTATACTCATCTAGCGCTCTGGATCTCCGAGTCGACGGATACCAAGCGTCTATGGCCAGGTACCAGCTCTTCCTCTGGGAGAAGATAGGTACACTGTGCAATCACCTACCCGAAGAACAGAGAGAACTCGCCCGTGTCTTCCAGGCAGAGGCCACCGGCATAGCTAAACAACAATTAAATACAGCGCGCCACCAAGCCGATTGCCATGGCAAGTCTATGATAGCAGCAGTAGCGCTCCGCCGGCATGCGTGGCTAAGGTCTGCATCCCTGACCCAAGAAACCAAATCTAAGATAGAAGACCTACCTTTCGACGGGGAAGGCCTATTTCACGTTTCCACCGACGACTCCTTCGACGCAGTACAGAAAGCGTGCGCCAACGCCAGGAAGATGGGCCTCGCACCACCTCCTCCACCTCAGCAGTACAGGCAACACCGCTGGAACCGGACTCAGTCGTTCCAATATCAACCTTACTCCCAGCGAAACACAGAGCGCCGCACTCGCGACCAGCAGACTTCGGGCCCGCAACATGCAAGTGGCCAAGGCCGATTCCGAGGTGCTCAAAAGGGCTCCGACTTCACAAAGCATTGTGTTTGACACTGACCGTACCCCGGCTGCAGCTCTCACCTCACAACCCCTCATGTTTCAGGACAGACTATTGCAACACCTCAGGGCGTGGGAACACATCACTTTGGACCAATGGGTCCTGCAGATCATCAGCCATGGATACAAAATAGAATTCGACGCCGTCCCACCTTTCTCTGGCATTCGCACCACCAAACCGACAGCCCCGCTCATAGAAGAAGTACGAACGCTTCTTCACAAAAGAGCTATCCAGCGTAGTCCCACGAAAGGACATGGAAACCGGGCTGTACTCACGGTATTTTACCGTGTCGAAGAAAGGCGGGGGACTCTGCCCAATCCTAGACCTCCACGGGGTGAACTTCATCACGCCGAAGAAGTTCAAAATGGTCACGCTCCAGTCCATCCTATCGCTTCTCAAACCAACGGACTGGTTCACGTCCATAGATCTGCAAGATGCCTACTTCCATATAGCCAACCACCCCAACAGCCAACAATACCTCCGCTTCACACTCGGCGACACAGCCTACCAGTTCGTCGTTCTTCCCTTCGGGCTCTGCACAGCTCCATGAGTATTCACAAAGTGCATGGCCCCAGTGTGTGCAAAACTCCGCACAGAAGGGATATAGATTTATCCGTACCTAGACGACTGGCTGGTCGTGGACTCCTTCAGGACCCGCCTAGAGGCGGTCCTTCACACCACGCTCGCCCTGCTGCACGAACTCTGGCTTTGCATCAATCCAAAGAAGTCCACCCTCAAACCACAGAAGCGGGTACAATTCATCGGCGCGATGCTAGATGCAGGACTCGGATGAGCTTCCCTGCCCCACCAAAGGATACACACCGTTACGTTGGCAGCGTTTCAAATATACAAAGCGCCCACTTCGATGGCCCGATCGGTTCAAAGGCTTCTAGGGCTCATGGCCTCGACCATCGCAGTCGTACCCTTAGCCAGACTTCATATGAGACGGCTGCAGCACTGGTTCATTACCAACTTCGACCCCGACAAGCATGGTCCACAGCACAGGCTGAGGCCCCCAACTCATGTCAGACTCTCTCTCAAGTGGTGGATGCGATGCTAGCACCTCGCAGTTGGTGTCCCATTCGCCCCACCAGACCCGACAGTGATACTCACCATGGACGCTTCCCTCGCGGGCTGGGGAGGCCACTACGACGGCCAGACAGTACAAGGCCTGTGGACCAGCGAACAACGGCGGCAACACATCAATGTACTAGAGCTGCGAGCGGTCATGTACGCTAGACAACGTGCTGGCAGATGCACTCAGCAGGCACTCGATCGATCCGCACGAATGGTGGCTAGACCCCGTAGTTCGACGCTCGATCTTCAGGGCCTGGGGGACACCGGAGATAGATCTGTTCGCCTCGTCCCAGAACGCGGCATGCTCACAGTTCTGCAGCCGCGGCAGCAGGGATCCCCGATTGATCACTGATGCCTTCCTCATTCCATGGAAATTCAGACTCCACTACCTCTTTCCCCCACTGCCTCTACTAACCAAAGTGATCGCAAAGGTCGCTCTGGATCGCCCGTCTTGCATCCTGATCACCCCGTGGTGGCCGAGACATGCCGTGGTTCTCCCTCCTATTGGACCTATCGGGGAAACTACATTCCGATCCGACCGCACCGAACCCTACTCACACAACCATCGGGCTCGATACTCCATCCTGCACCAGGATCCCTCCGCCTCACGGCGTGGCGGATCTACTGACGGCCCCTGACAAGGTTCCAGAAAAGGTCGCAGAAATCATCCAAGCAGTGAGAAAACCTGCCACACGCAGGTCATATGCACTCAAATGGGCATCCTTCAGATCCCATGCCCTAATTCACGGTCTCAACCCACTAATGTGTCCGGTGATGGTCGTACTTCAGTAACTCCATTCCTTGACAAAACTGGGGACTGTCCTTGGCATCGATCAGGGTCCGCTTGGCAGCTATTTCAGCACATCTCTCGCATCTTCCATTCGGGACCTTGTTCACAGACGCATCAGTTAAGCTCTTCCTCAAGGGCCTGCGCAACCTGATGCCGATGTCTCGTTCCCTTATACCTGGCTGGGACGTGCAACTCGTACTCCAGACACTGACTAAACTGCCTTTTGAACCCATGGCGACGGCCGACCTTCACCTGCTTTCCTGGAAGACCGCCTTCCTTACTGCAATCACATCTGCGCTCCGCACTAGCGAACTCTGTGCGCTCCGTGTAGACCAACCATACCTAGTCTTCCATAAGGACAAAGTGATCCTGAGACCGGACATGTCGAGCTTCCACCTCACGCAAGACATTACCCTGTTGGCATTTTTCCAGTCCCTATCCTTGCAAATCGAACGCTCTCTACACACCCTAGATGTTCGTCAAGCACTAGCTTTCTATGCTGACTGTACGCAACCAATTCGACATACACAATGCCTTTTCATATGCTACGGTGGTAAGACTATCGGCTCCCCTGGTATTTAGCCAACGCTTCGCCGCCTGGATCGTCAAATCCATCAAGTTAGCCTACATGATTGCGAACCGCCCTCTCCCGACCACCATACACTCTCACTCTACCAGAGCGCAGTCAACGTCCACCTCCTTTGCGAAAGGGGTCCCACTTGATGAGCTTTGCCGAGCGGCGACCTGGGCCAACCCGTCCACCTTCATCAGGCACTACAGGCTGGACGTTCGAGCCAGGGCTCCTACTGCCTTCGGCAGGGCGGTCTTGTCTTCAATCCTCCACTGATGTCCGACACCACCCACCTCTGGTAAGTCTGCTTTATACTCTGCCCATATATGTTTGATGCACAGAGACCACGAAAAAGAAGAACAGGTTGCCTACCTGTAACTGTGGTTCTTTGAGTGGTCATCTGTGCATTCACACAACCCACCCACCTATCCCCTCTGGTGTCTATATCAATTGTGTTTTCATCGCTGTATCGGGTCCGAGGTCCGTTAAAGACAGTCATAAATTCTCTCAGTCCCGAGGCTATGAAGCAGTCTCGAGGAACTGAGGGAACGGGCGGGAGACGCGCCAAGGGACATGCACGAAGGGGAGAAGCTCCCACCCGTTTTTCAGTCCTCAGCTATTCAGTCTTTCCAAACGAACTCCGTGCAGGCGCAGAGAGCCCATATATGTGTGAATGCACAGATGACCACTCGAAGAACCACAGTTACAGGTAGGCAACCTGTTCATCTCTCTCCTACAACATCCTACACTCTCCTAAAAGCTTCTCAGAAGGATACCCCAACTCTCTGGAGAGGCTTTTGGGGGGGGTATAGGTGGCTGCACGGAAGAAGAAGGGACAGGAAACATTCCTTCCCTGAACTTCCTTTTAAGTTATCCTATCTTAGTATCTAAGCCCTTGTGTTTATCTCTAATTAATGCAGACATAATGATGTATATGAAAAATACTTGTACTTTGCTTTAAGTTTTTATTAAAACTAATAATAGTAATATTTAGCATTTATATAAGACTTTTGGGTGTGCAAATGTTTCTCATACGTTATCTTGTTGTAACAGTGGGCTGCAGTCATTACCATACAGCAGATGGGAGGCTGACATTGACCTGGTTCAGATGACATGACAGCCCACCGTGGGTTAATTAACCCTTGGGGTGCCACGATGCATACTGTCCACCATTATGAATATGCAACCCCCAGTGGGGGTTGTGTTGTCTGAACCTGGGCGACGGGGTGGGTGGGTTATTTGAAAGTTAAACAATGCTCATATAACCTATGGTCTGTTTTAGGTTCATGCAAGGGTTGTTTAATCCTCAAATAACCCCTACCGCCCAGGTTTGCACAACAAGCCATGGCAACCCTTGGCTTGCACATTCATAATGGCAGCCGGCACACAGCGCAGCTCCTCACAAGTAAATTAACCCACGGTGGGCTGTCGTGCCATGTGAACTGGCCTATTGATAGTGGCCTTCCTAAGGCTACCTAGGAAGATGTTTGGCAGATATGAGATTTGAGTTGGGGATTTTTTATTCAGTCTCAATCCATTACGCTACATCAGGCTATGAGAAAGCCAGTACAATTTTTGTAATCCAGTCAGCTGGAAATAGTAACTTCTGACTTAGTAACTAACTGATATGTTTTAAGTATTGTAAATATTGACAAGATTTTCTTCTTGTTTTTCTTGATTACTTAGAAAAAGAAGCCCATCAATATCCAGAGATCAGAACAGAAGGTTCAACCACCTGGAGGAGAGAGACGACTATTCACAGTATGCAACATCAGACAGTGCAATGCCAAGATCACCATCAGATTATACAGACAGACGATCACAACATGGGTCTCAGTTATATGAAGAACCTGAACTTGATGACTACAGGAATTCCAACAGGAGAAGTCGCAGGCGTTCAAGGGAATATCCTTTAGAGGAAGATGATGTGCAGAATAGAGAGGAATATGAGAGGCAGCGGCGGGAAGAAGAGTACCAAGCACGATACCGAAGTGATCCTAATTTGGCACGTTATCCTGTCAAACCACAGCCATATGAAGAACAGATGCGTATTCATGCTGAAGTGTCCCGAGCACGTCATGAACGAAGGCACAGTGATGTGTCCTTGGCAAATACTGAATTGGAAGATTCCCGGATATCTATGATGAGAATGGAACGGCCGTCAAGGCAAAGGTCTGCATCTGAACGCAGAGCTGCCATGGACCAACGTTCATATTCAATGGAAAGAACTCAGGGACCAAGTCCCAATCGGCAGAGGACCACAAATCACAGCCCTCCAACACCTAGGAGGAGTCCAATTCCTTTTGATAGGCCAGATCTGAGGCGGACTGATTCATTAAGAAAACAGCACCATTTGGATCCCAGCTCAGCTGTACGGAAAACAAAACGTGAAAAAATGGAAACCATGTTAAGAAATGATTCACTAAGTTCAGACCAGTCTGAATCAGTTAGGCCTCCACCACCAAAGCCTCATAAAACAAAAAAAGGGGGTAAAATGCGTCAGGTTTCTCTGAGCAGCTCTGAAGAAGAGTTGGCCTCTACTCCAGAATATACTAGCTGTGATGATGTAGAAATTGAAAGTGAAAGTGTTAGTGAGAAAGGTAAGACTTTTTTCTCATTTCCCTTTATGATAATAGCCAAAATATAATGGATTAATTTTTATTACAATATTGCTTTATTTTACATAATTATTTATAAAAATAGAGAAGCAAATCATTACTATGTGTTTCCATCCTAGATGGTGATATTTTAAAGTGTGTTTTCAACTAATTTCATTGGAGACTTACTCTATAGATGGATTTTTTTCTAATCCTGTAAAAGAAAACGATCTCTAAATTTGCACACTTTAAGTATTTGATTTTGGGTTTGGTTTTTTTACACATACGGTTCCCCTGATCAGTATGGTTGGATGAAGCTACAAATTAGCCACAACTGTAGGAGCTAAACTGTACATGACACAGGAGATACCAACTTAAAAAACGAACAAACATACCCATGGTATAGAGTGGGTGGAGCTGAACTGAATCAAGACAATGATGCTAGGGGAAGGGGTGTTTAACCCTTTCCTCCCTGTTGCTTTCCTGATTGAAATCACACACACATACAAACACAAGAATGTATATCAGCTTTACTGTGTTTGTGCGTGGGTTGGGTGGGATAGAGAAGAGACAGTTCAGGTATCAGTCTTCTTTACCTAGTTGGGCTAAGACTAACTCAGAAACCTCCCAGAAAGCTTTGGCTAATGGGTGGTATAGAAATGTAATAAATAAATAAATAAATAGCTCCAGGGAGGGCAATTTCAATTAGGAAAATGGCATGGGGGAAAAGCTTAAACACTCATTTCAACACTGATGTCCTGATCTAATTTTGCCCACTCCCTGTTGCTGTTTTTAAGTATGAAAAATTCAGGAGATCCAATAACAAATCATGTCCAGTTTGACCCTCAGTGATGGTTAAAACAGGAAAACAATAATCACACATATGTTTATAACATGAGCATATAAGAGAAGATTTTGTTCTGTTGTTCCTGTGCATTGATTAAAGACAGGGATGTGGCTAATATTAGTTAAGCAAATGAATTCAAACAAGGGTGATGAACAACTGAACAAAAGTGGTTCAGAGCTCTAGCTGCTAGCATGCACTTACCGGCACATGAGCACCTGCACACACACACACACACACACACACACACACACACACCGTTAGCAGAAATGGTAATATCTTAGCTTGTCTAAGTGTTCATTTGACTGCTTTAATACTCGGGTACTGTGATGTATTTCAACTATTTCAGAGTAAGTAAATGCTAGTGCTAAAGTAAGATGCTACAGTAAACAATTGGAGCTTGCTCAGCCCTTCTTTCCACTGAAAACCCTGAATTTCACTCTGTTAATAAAACAATGGCCTTGAAACCTTACCCATATTCTGAGGCTGTTCCATGGGGTCTTTGTTTCTGATTAAGGTACCAAGAGTGGCCACATCTCTTTTCCTCTCCCTCTTTCCCCCTGCTTGTGAGCTGGGATGCTTCAGCCATTACAAGGTGCCAACTTAGCAGAGTTCCAGCACTATGGAGCAAATACTCTCCTTTAGCCAGCAGTTGGATCCTTGCTCCAAATCCTTTGGATTGTAAGCCTTATGAATGTTTACTTGGAAGTAAGAAGGAAGAGTTGCTTCCTTGTAAGTGTTTTTCGGATTGCAACCTTTATCATACAATCATATTTCTTCAATTGTATCCATCCTTATAAACTTTGGTGAGTGCACTCTGTCTCTCTTTTGCACTTTGGGAGTCCCTCTTTCCGATATCACCATTGCTTCGTTCATGCATTGGCTCTGGTTTGAGGATCAGAAATGAAGGACAAAGTGTGGAAGAGACTGAATTTCTAAACTACGTGCTCATCACCCTCTATTTCTGAATGTATGGCAGATTGCTATATAGCATAGTATCAACTTTCTCCATAGCGCCTTAATTCTTACAAGTGTGGTTTGTGTCTTCTGATATATACCACTAATTTGTGTTCATTGTCTTTCAGTGAGATATTGTGAGAGTCGGTATTTTTGTGCATTTTATGGCAGGGAAGTAGGAGTCTGGAGCAGGCCATCTCTAAGCTAAATGTCTCATATCTCAATGTATTTCCTCTGCTAAGCACAATGAGTGCTTACCAACATGTTAGTAGGAGTATCACTGAAAAATGTGGAAGATCAGTGGATTAACACATCACAAAAATCAGTATAGAGGGTTTACGTGTTTAAGTATGCAGTAGCTAATTTTGTAGTTTGTGAAATTAGTCTTATGGCTTGAGCTCTGTCCTTACTTGTATATATCTAAGTGATAGTATATATGTTTTAACAATTGATGTCACGCTACAGAGCTGTTGTGCATCAGGTAGATGCCAGTGTTCAACCATACCAGGTAATACAGATGGAAATCTGCTATAAATGCGCTTCAGGAAACTGCATGAGATCCAGAGCAGTGTTAGTAACTCTTCTGTCTTCCCACACTACACGGTTCCTGCTTTTATCTCCAGCTTCAGGACACAGTTTGGCCCTTTCTCCTGCATCAGGACATAGTATTTTAGGGATTCAGGTACAGACATAGAGCAAAATTTTCTTTGCCAATTGTTATGTTAGTGCAACAAGACAATACATGATGTTGCCATTAATCTAGCATTTCAAGCAAATACAGCATACAGCAACACAGACCTTTAGGAATGGGATGTTATTCATTATTTTTTTAGTGTATATCTTTCTCATTGATCTAGGACAAAATAATAATAAAAGCCTCCAGTATACAGTTACAGAGTTAGCAACATGTGCTCAGAGTTGACACAATACCACCACTTAACCTCTTACAGACATGCACAAAGCTCACTTTAGCTCACTTAATTCACAAATCTAAGTGCCTGGACCATTTCTTCTTTTGCATTCACATCAGGCTTTAATTTCTCAATATACATAGTCTCCTTGATCTTCCTCTTGTGTAAATTTGATTCATTTGCCAAAATAGACATATTGACTTTGATTATTTTGCCTGCATGTTCTTCTCCTGTGTGCAGCGCCCATGGTTTATTTTGACACATTATACTTGCTATCTGCCAGATGTTCTTTTATCTGAAGTATGAGCAGTCTGCCTGTCTCTCCCACATAGCCTGCTGAGCATTCCTGTGAAGGATCAGCAACCAGATCCTTTGCGTGAGTTTGGCAACTCTAGGGTTAACCGGCCGAGCAATACAGCTCGTATCGGCTTTCAGTACAATAGGAAAAACCACAACCCTTTGTATGCCCAAATAAGGCTTTTTATTTGTTTATACAATAATCAGATCGGAACTATCAGCCTTCTAAGAACACGTTTACAGTCAACACAACCTTAGCTGACCCGCGTCTTACCCAATGAGCGGGCTCCGTGGCTAGTAGATGGAATCTGGTCAATATCCTCACATCAAAGATACTACTTCTAGTCAGTTTCAGCCCAGCTCCCGATCGGCGCTTCCTAGCGGAGAACGGTGCACCTGGACGGCTTCTGCTTAGGAGGATATGGCCCCGTGGTTCCCAACAACCCAAACCGGAAAGGGAGAGGGGTTTTCCTACCCCGGATTTCCCGCTCTCCCCCACCCCCTAGGTCAGGTGGGGGCATATGCCTGCCCCTTCGTTTAGGTGGGCTTATTCCTGCCCGGGAAGAAGATGACGTAAGGAAACTTTTGCAGCTCCTCGAGGCTGCCCTGTTTGCTGATGGTCCTTGATGGCCCTTCCTGGACGTTTGTGGATCTCTGCCGAGGTCCTCCTTTGTTGGGGCTGATGACTTGTCTGGCTACTCCCCGGTGACCTCCTCCCTCCTCCCCTTACCCCCTCCTTTGGGGAAAGATGTGTGTGCGTGTGTGTAACTGAGTTTGGGCTTTCTCCACAATTCCCCACACTCCATTTTATACTCTAGCCTTTTTTACTACAGGCATCTTCATTGTCCCCATATACTGAACATTGCTTGGTCATGCATTTTGAATCATACAACCGTGATCTAACTAATATATTTTAAAGCTGGAAGGGGGCATAGTTACCCCATTGTCAGAGTAAGACTCCTTTGGTGGAATACAATAAAATATAACAATAAGCTAACAGGAGAGATTTAAATATACTACCACAGGCATCCAAGCATTGTTCAAGCTTACAGTTTATCTAAATAAAAATGTTTCAGCTGCATAGCTAAACAGATCCAAGTTCTTGGATTTGGCAAATTTTAGATGACGGGTTTTACATAAACGTAGGGCTATTACTAAAAAGCTCTGTTCACTTTTGAAATCAGTCTTGCCTCTTATGAAAGTGTCAGGCATATCAGAATCTCATTGGATTTCAATGTGCAGCTGGAGGTACGTATGAAAGAACGCACTCTCTCAAATATTCTGGATCCAGGCCATATAGTATTTTAAAGGTAAGAACTAGTACCCCGAGTTTGGCCTGGAAGCAAATTGGTAACCAAAGCAATCTTGCATTACTTCTTCACAGGATTCATATTTATTCCTTTCCCAAGATTCCAACTTCCATGCAGTGTCCTTTTCCTGCTGTGAGAGGCTGTGGAGGTGGGGGGGGGGGATTTGGCTAGCCTTGCTACTTCACCTGAAAGTATTTCCTGCATTGGGAACTGGCTGTCATGAGCAGATAATGATCCCAAGCCATAGAGGGAAAAATATATATAAAACTGACCAAGGCCAGAAGGAAAGGGGAGGAGGAGAAGTCGAGGAGGCATGTGTGTGAATCTGTACAACAGACAGGCAAGTTTTGTTTTTGTAAGACTAATTGACTCTAGGACTAAGATATGAGAAAAGAGTCAGCCTCTATGATGAGCCAGCTATCTTTCATTTAAGGCAAAGTTGGGAAAATATTTAGCGCTCTCAAAGATTGAAGAGAGGCTAGTCTGTCTCTGAGGGGTATTATCATGAGCTTATCACGCCTGCTTTGAGAACTATGCCACCTACTATTCATTCTTGTTTTGGATTAAATTAAGAATTGAATATTCTCATTTTGCTCCGTTGACTTACTGCTTAAGGCAGGGCTCTCCACCCTTGGGTCCCCAGATGTTGCTGGCCTATAGCTCCCAGCATACCCAGCCAGCATGGCTTAATGACAAGGGATTCTGAGAGCTGTAGTCCAGCAACATCCGGGGAGCCAAGGTTGGACAGCCCTGGCTTAAACGTATGAATCATATATATACCTAAAAATTTACTTATTTATTATAATCCATTTACCTAGTCAATCAGAAGTGAGATGAAGTCGTATCCTAGTTTGTAAACAGTGCTTAAGGGTGCAATCCCCAGCCTTAAGCTGGCTGGGGAAGGCTGGGAGTTATAGGACTTTTTTCTGTCAAAACATATGTACGATTGCACTGTAAACCACAGTTCTGGGATTAGACATCACAGTAAACTATGGTTTAACCAACCACCATATCTTCTTCAAAGCCAGGTGCAGAAGAAGAGGAAGGAGGGGTAAAGAGAGAAAGCACAAGAAAAAGGCTTGTTTTCAGTCTAGTAAACCATGGTTTTTCAGACCAAGATTGTTAACGTCTGAGTCAGGTCTTTGCTTTGTATTTTGTCTGAAAAAGGAGCTGCCATGTACCCAGTCATTCCCAATAACAAATGGATGGATATTACTACACTGATCTCACATGTTTGCATAAAACTGATTGCTCCAATGTGTTTAGCTGCAAGGGAAGGGTGTGGCCTGAGAGCTTAAAGGGAAGGGAGAGGCCTGGGAGCTCATTCTGTTCCTGACTCCCAGCTGAGCAGGAGCACAGGAGAGAGGCTCCAGCGGTTCTTGGGGCTGTGATAAGTGGGCAGGCTCCCAGAGAGCGAGCGAACAAAGAGAGCACACAGGGAGAGCAAACAGGAGTAGTTTGGCAGTGGAGTTCGGCAGGGGAGGTCAAGGGGGAGGTCCCTAAGAAATTTTCTAGATTGTTTGTTTGTTTTGTTCTAATACCTCACACTTATAGACCAGGGGGACTCTGTTGTTAACATTCAGGGAAGGCAGGACAAGGCACCGGCCATTCCAGTACGAAAAGAAAGGCAGAAACATAAAGGGAACTGAGAACTATGGACGGAAAGGAATCTGCAGTGGTGGTGACCTGCAATGTGTGTGCAATGTTTGTTTTCCTGCCGGAGATCAACATGGCCTACACATGCAACAAGTGCAAGCTGGTCACGCTGTTGGAAGAAAAGGTCAGAGGACTGGAGCAGCAAGTGTCAACCCTCAGGAGTATAAGAGAAAGTGAAAAGTTCTTAGACAGAATGGTGGATCTACAGCAGCAAAGCGTAGAACGGGAGCCAGAAGGGCAACGGCAGGATGAGGCAGAGTCGGAGACTGCTGAGGTAAGGGAAAACAACGTAGGGGGAACTCCCTGGAAAAGGGTGACTGTTAGGAACAGAAGAACTCATTCTGCACCTGTGGAAGCAGTGGAGCTATGGAACTGCTTCCAGGTACTCGAGGACGAGAGTGGAGGACAGCCTGCAGAGGACGAATTATCTGGCACCCAATGTGACAGCGAGCAAGAGGCTGAAGGTCAGTCAAGTGGAGGCAATCAAACCAAGGCCTACAGCAAGAGAAAGAGAAGAGTACTAGTAGTGGGAGACTCCCTCCTGCTGGCGGATCGAAGCCAAAGTATGCCGCGAAGACCCATGGACTCGCCAGGTGTGCTGTCTCCCCGGGGCACAGATTAAGAATGTGACAGAGCAGCTGCCAAGGCTCATACAGCCCACCGACACACACCCCTTTCTTCTCTTCCACGTGGGTACAAATGATACTGCCAAGCGGAGTTACAAAGAAATCACGGCAGACTTTGAAGAGTTGGGAAGGGAACTCAAGAACTTTGGGGCCCAGATAGTCTCCTCATCCATCTTTCCAGTACTTGGAAGAGGAATAGAAAGGGAAAGAAAAATACTCCGAGTGAATGACTGGCTACGAAGGTGGTGCCGACGTGAGAGATTTGGATTCTGGGACCACGGGCTACACTTCCTGGAAGATGGACTGCTGGCAAAGGATGGGTTGCACCTCACAAGGACTGGGAAGAATGTGTTTGGCCACAGCATGAGGAACTTAATCAAGAGGGTTTTAAACTGAATCCAACAGGGGAGGGAGACATAAACTCGGGGGTAACAATGGAAGAAGGCCTCTGTGCCACAACGGAGAGAACAGCTCCAGCGGCGCCCAATAATAGTCTACCACAAAATGTAGGAAAAAAGTCGGAGTATAAAGCACATAGTCTTTGATGTCTCTAAACTAATGCCCAGAGTATGGGCAACAAACAGAACGAAATTGAACTCTTGATACATGAGGGCAAATACGACTTGATAGGGATAACTGAAACCTGGTGGGATGACTCCCATGGCTGGAATACAGCAATTCATTCATTCATTCATTTATTTCATTTATATACCGCCCCATAGCCGAAGCTCTCTGGGCGGTTCACAACCCTCTATACATAAAAACAACATTAAAATATACAAAACAGTTTAAAAAATTAAAAACCAAATTGAAGGGTATAGCTTGTTCAAAAGGAACAGAAGCAACAGAAAAGGAGGTGGAGTTGCACTGTATGTTAAAGATATGTATCTCTGCACAGAGATACAGGAAGAGGAGCTTGGCAGCCCCATTGAGAGCATCTGGGTTAAAATAAAGGGGGCAAAGTATAAAACGAACATGGCGGTTGGAGTCTACTACCAACCACCCAATCAAGGAGAAGACGAGGATGAAATTTTTGAAAAGCAAATTGCCATTGTTTCAAGGAGGCATGATGTGGTAGTAATGGGGGACTTCAATTTCCCTGATATCTGTTGGGAGACTTATTCAGCCAAACATGGCCCCTCCATGTTTGGCTGAACAATTCCTGAGTTGGCACAACAATTCCTGAGTTGTGCTACTGATAACTTCCTCCTAGAGAAAGTGGAGGAAGGAACTAGAAGATCGGCTATCCTTGACCTGATTCTAACCAACAGAGACGAGTTAGTGGATAAAGTGGCAGTTTCGGGAACTCTGGGGGAAAGTGACCATGTTATACTTGAGTTCTTGATTCTAAGGGGAGCAAAAGCTGAGTGTAGCCAAACGCGTACCCTGGATTTTAGGAAAGCCAATTTTAACAAACTCAGAGCAATGATAAATAAGATCCCATGGCAAGCGACTCTAATGAGAAAAGGAGCCCAGGATGGGTGGGAGTTTTTAAAAAAGGAAATTTTAAAGGTACAATTGCAAACAATTCCCACAAGGAAAAAAGGCAGAGGGCAACAGAAGAAGCCAATGTGGCTTCACAATAAACTCAAAGATGACCTGAAAACAAAAAAGAACACGTATAGGAAGTGGAAGGAAGGACAGGCTACAAGGGAAGAGTACAGGCAGGTAGCACAGAACTGCAGGAATAGTGTCAGGAAGGCTAAAGCTGAGAATGAGCTAAGGTTAGCGAGGAATGCTAAACACAACAAGAAAGCTTTCTGCAGATACATGCATAGTAAAAGACAGAGGAAAGAGGAAAGAAATGGTGGTTCAACTATGCAATGAGGATGGCAAATTGATAACAGAAGACAAGGGAAAGCCAGAAGTGTTCAATTCCTACTTCGGCTCGGTCTTCTCCCAAAAGGGGGTCTATGACCCCCCTGGCAAACCTGAAGAGCAGACTGAAGGGGCAAGATTGCAGCTTGAGATTGATAGGCAAATGGTCAAGGAGCACCTGATTACTCTGAACGAGTTTAAATCTCCAGGGCCTGACAAGCTGCATCCTAGAGTAATAAAGGAACTGGCAGAAGAACTCTCAGAACCACTGTCTATTATCTTTGAGAAATCATGGAGGACAGGTGAAGTGCCAGATGACTGGAGGAGCGCAAATGTTGTTCCTATCTTCAAAAAGGGCAAGAAGGAGGAACCTGGGAACTATAGGCCAGTCAGTCTGACATCAATCCCTGGGAAAATTTTGGAGCAGATTATAAAAAAGTCAGTCTGCAAGCACCTTGAAAGCAATGCAGTGATTACTAGAAGCCAGCATGGATTTGTCAAGAACAAATCCTGCCAAACTAATCTGATCTCATTTTTTGATCGGGTCACCTCCCTTGTGGACTGTGGGAATGCTGTGGACATCATATATCTGGACTTCATCAAAGCTTTCAACAAAGTGCCTCATGATATCGTGATTAGCAAGCTAGCTAAAAGTGGGCTAGGTGGAACAACTATCAGGTGGATCCACAATTGGCTACAGAATCGGACTCAAAGGGTGCTTATCAATGGTTCCTTCTCAAACTGGGGAGAGGTAACGAGCGGGGTACCACAGGGCTCGGTCCTGGGCCCAGTGCTCTTCAACATTTTTATTAATGACTTGGATGAGGAGGTGCAGGGAATGCTTATCAAATTTGCAGATGACACAAAGTTGGGTGGAACAGCTAATACTCTGGAAGACAGAAACAAAATTCAAAACGACCTCGATAGGCTGGAGCGCTGGGCCAAAAACAACAGAATGAAATTTAATAGGGATAAATGCCAAGTGCTGCACCTAGGGAAAGGAAACCAAATGCAGAGTTACAGAATGGGGGACACTTGGCTCAACAATACTACAAGTGAGAACGATCTTGGAATTGTGGTAGATCACAAACTGAATATGTGCCAGCAATGTGATGTGGCTGCAAAGAAGGCAAATGCTATTTTGGGCTGCATTAATAGAAGTATAGCTTCCAAATCGCGTGAAGTGATAATTCCCCTTTATTCAGCACTGGTTAGGCCTCATCTTGAGTACTGTGTCCACTTTTAGCTAGCTTGCTTCTGGGCACCACACTTTAAGAAGGATGTAGACAAACTGGAGAGGGTTCAGAGGAGGGCAACAAAGATGATAAAGGGTGTGGAAACAAGGCCCTGTGAGGAGAGACTGAAAGAACTGGGCATGTTTAGCCTTCAGAAGATAAGACTGAGGGGAGATATGATAGCACTCTTCCAGTACTTAAAGGGTTGTCACACAGAGGAGGGCCAGAATCTCTTCTCGATCATCCCAGATTGCAGGGCACGGAATAATGGGGTCAAGTTACAGGAACCCAGATTCCACCTAAACATCAGGAAAAATTTCCTGACTGTCAGAGCAATAAGACAATGGAACCAACTACCTAGGGAGGTGGTGTGCTCTCCCACTCTGGAGGCATTCAAGGTGTGGCTGGACAGCCATCTGTCGGGGATGCTTTGACCTGGATTCCTGCATTGAGCGGGGGGTTGGACTTGATGGCCTTGTAGGCCCCTTCTAACTCTACTTTTCTATGATTCTATGATTCTAGTATGGCATAACTTCTTGATTATGTCCTCTTAAATTCATTTCAGTTGAAAACCTGATCTAGCTAATCTACATTAATGTGAGGGTTTTCTTGTAGGGGAATATCTGGTGAATCTGTGATGATAAAAATTTAGCTATGATTTCATTGTGTTTCTTTGCCTTGTCAAAGAACGTTGCACACATTATACTGTTAGCAGACGTTTAACTTAAAATATTTCGAGTTTTACATTTGATGCTTTAGTGAACACTTAGATTATGATTCTCTTTGAGGGCTCTAGTTATATAATCTGTTTACTTGGAAATTGGAGAATATGTGGACGTCAGTTATGTAATATGAATTACAGTCATACTGCAGTTTTCATCATAAAGCTGTATAGTCCTCCATTGTAGTAGTCATTTGCTTATTTTATATAAAAATGTGTTTCTGTACAAAGGAAGAATCTTTGTACAACTTCCCATTTAAAAAATACTGATCTGCCGCATTGGCATCTGAATACAAGGAAGTGCTTGATATAATTTTAGGATCAAAAAGTTTAATACAAGAGTCTTAATTCATGCAGCAAAAAGAATGCAACTTGTAAATTAAGGTTAGCTGCCTTAATTTCTGTGCCATGTAAACAGTAAATATATTCTACAGTCTCACATATTTTGCTTCTTACATCTTAAGCCTACAAGCATTCACAATTTCCATTGGTCTTTCAGCCTTACACCTGTTCCTCTGCAAATTAGAGGTGACACTGAAGTTCAGGACACTAAGGGAGCATTGGCGAGCTAAGTCTACATTGATTCACTGCTTTCAGTATATGGTTTCATTTGGGTTAGAATGGTATTAGTAATGACAGTCTGTACAAAATGAGAAGGGAGCAAGGTTGATAGATGGAAGATTTAGAGAGGGACACAAGACTGAGTGGGGACAGACAGGCATTGGGGCAAGTGTCTGTATCATTATGAAGTGACACACAGGTCACGCAAACAAAGGAGTAGGCAAACCACACATTTATGAATGAAAATAGAGCATTTGACTTCGCAACAGGTTGGCTGTGTTTAATGTAAATTAATTATGTTGTTAGAATTTACAAGAAGAGCAGAGTTCTGATAATGCTTGAATTGTTAATTTGCTAGTTTTACTTTTGGTTAAAGATGCACCACCACCACCCCCAAAAAAAGAAAAGGAAAAGGGAAGAAAGGGGGGAAATGGGGGGGGGGAGGTGCCCTATAGTTTAAAATATGCTCTGCAAGAGATTGGTTGTTAGAATTTAAAAACATATATTTTATTGTTATACACATCCCAATTCTCCAAGCAGAGAGAAGTTTCAGGAGTGCAGAATTTACCCAAGTTTGGTTTCCTTTGGAATGGGGTCACTGGCTTACTGGAATTTTGTAATATTTGTTCTCAAATCCATATAATGTAATACCTGTATTAGGCCAACTCAAAAGATCACGTTTTTTTTCAAGCTTTTGAGATCTCAAAAGTTTGCACATTTTTTGTGATCTTTCTGTTGTCCTAATAAAGGTATTACACTATATGGATTTTGCGGTTTTTTCTTGTGGCCAACATGCCTGTTTTTTTGTAATATTTCTGTTTACATACAAATAGACAAGTTGAGCATAGGTGGAGATAGAGCATTAAACATTCCAATAGATGTTCCAAAGTTCACTGCTCCCACATCAGATTTCTAGGGGGACAGACAGACAGCACCCTAAGATGCCTCTAGAATCAGTAGCTCTCTGTTTTCACTCCATACTGCAGTTTCTTCACACACACAGTTTGATGTCCCCAGCCAAGGGAGCATGGAAGATAAGCATCCTTCCAGAACAGACCCTGGCTATTTCCTCATTATTCAAAAGGTCAGCTGTTGAGAGACACCAGATAATCTCCCTAGGTCCAAAGGGAAGGTACTGGGAAGGAACTTTGCCAGGATGCCTAACAAGTCCAAGGCTCTGACCAGGTATGCCTCAGGCAATCTACATTGACAGAAAAACCATTCACAGAAATTTTAAAGTCAAGCATCACTGAGTTGGAAGGTACTTCAAGAGGTCATTCAGCTCAACCCGCAATCCCACAACATTTCAGTATTTTCCCCAACCTACAGAAGAAGAGGATTGGGGGCTGAAAGACAAAGGGAAACTGTGAATGCATGGAGGCTAAGTTGTAAGTGAGCACAAAATGTGAGACTATAGAATTTGTTGACATGACATGGAGTTAAAGCGGACTCCTTGACTTACAATTACAATCTTTTTGGCACATGAGTTAATTTGTAAAGGCCTTAACTCTTGCTTAAGGCAAAGGGTTATTTATTTTCTTTCTTTCTTTTTTAAAGGAAATCCACAGAATTGTATGAGCCATCTGGGCAGGGGTGCTGGCAGCAAAATGTAACTTTACTGCATATGTAATTATAACTCTATAATAAGTTAGTACAGGTACTATACTTTAAAGTGTTGAAAGCTGTTCACCTATATCTCAGTAATCTTTACATCAACACTGCAAGGCAGGCAATTTTTTAAATTATGGTCACAGTTTGTCCAGTGATTAAAGAAACATATCAGGCATATAGTGTAGTCTATTGTTATCTTCATATTGCTCTAAGCAGAGATGAGAGGCTTAAAGCTAGACAGAGGGCGGGTTTGCTCATCATGCTAACTACCCTGAGAATAAGCCTCCATGGGTTGGTGGGTTGGTTGCTCATCCGACAGGTGATTGGGCACTCTGTGGCTTGCTATGGCTCTTTTCCCCACTCAGTCCTCCCACCAGCTCTGGCATGTATCCCAGGCACCTTTGTGGCATTTTCTCAGTCCCTAGTTCTGCAATTGTTTCTCTGGGGTTGTCAGACTCTGGGAGAAACTCCCTCCCCCCTACATCAGATCGCCCAATGGAATCAATTTTCTGAGTCCTTATGAATATGTTGCAAAAATATGCTAGATCCTAATGTACCCAGTTCAAATCATGCACATTAGGAAGGAGAGAAACTCTGGCAGTGGTCCAACGTTGTTTATTCTATAGAGTATAGCACTGCAAAGCCACATCTCAACATGGATGCTGAAATCTTATCAATTTATACAGTATCTTCTGACGCAGTTCCACGCATGCGTCTCACTAACAGAAACTTCTAGCTGTGAATGGAAAAATACAGTAAGGAGAGAAATAGAAATCTTAAACATACATTCTAAGCAACTGGGACAGAGGTTAGCCAGGGCAGGCCACCTTCTCCAGTCCTCTCTCACCCACTGCCCTTAGCTAGCTCAAGGAAAGGAGATAAGCAAGAAGGCAACATTTCTCAGTTTCACTTCTCTGTCTCCATGACTGGAACAGGGGTTAGTCTGAACAGCAAAAAGTTGAAAAGGAAAGCATTTCATTACTTTTAACTCATTAGTTACTGAATTTTTACAACTAACAGTAATGAGTTCGCAAACTTAAAAAAATTCCGCATGGTTTTGCACTCTTGTGCAAGACCACCTTCTTCATGGTCTCTGTGCATCACACATATGGGCTCTGCGCCTGCGCTGAGCTAGCTTCGGAAGATTCTTTAGCTGAGGCGAAATGGGCGGGAACCCCTCCCCCACGGTGCTTGCTCCTAGCACGGTTCCTGCCCATTCCCTCAGTTCCTTTTCGACTGCTATTGCGACTAGCAGCCTTTGAAAGCTTCTCCAGGAATACGACTTCCAAACGGCTGAGTAGATTATATTTCTTGTTCATCTTATAAACTATCTCCCCCCCCCAACTTTGCTCTCTCTGTCTAAAAAAAAATAAAATCTTCGTTTACCCTCTTTCTGATTTTCTCTAAAGCCATGGCCCTTAAGGCCCCATTCCGAAAATGTGCTGACTGCGGGGCGAAACTACCCCCAGCAGATGGGCACACCTTCTGTAAAAAATTTACGAAAGTTACAAAGAAAGCATCGAGCTCTAAAACTTAAAACCTCGCTGTGGCAACAAACTCTTTCGGCAGCAGGGCCCTTTCTCCCGCGTGCCACAACATCGAAAAAACCCTCTCCTACGGTAACTAAACACACCGGATTGGATGAGGCCCCATCTAAAAAGAAAAAATCACGCAAAGAATCCAAGGAGGCAAAGCTCAAAAAGAGACCAAAGGCATTGTCCCCAACTGAACTGGCCACGCCAAAGAAAGCAACAGAAGTTGCAGAAGCCCTGGGATCCCCGTCCTCGGCCAAACGCTCGACGTCGATTCACAAAGAGTCATCGACACCAAGAATCATCGAGCTGGACTCAACAATAGCTCACGCGGCATCGATTTCAGAAGGAGAGATCCTTTGACCCCCTCTTGTCAATGCCTTTTTAATTTCATCTTCCATTTTGGCCAGTTTTGGATGACATAAGAAGCAACCGTGGGTATGAATAACTCTAAAATAAACCATAGGTTCTCAGGGTGGCATCTTTATGAAAAATAAACCGACCTGCGGAAACTGCGTTGGGTTTGCACAGCACAACAACCCACCATGGCTGATCAGCCATGGTGGGTTGTCATGTCATGTGAACCAGGTCAGAATAGGTTAAAAAAACCCTGGAATACCATCCAGTGTTGTTTTCATAGAATGGAAATCATGTGAATCCATGTAAGGCATATCAAAACACATGAAGAGAAGATCATTCAAAGAAGTGAGTCAAACCACATATTACAGCTGAAGCTACAACCTGAATTACATAGTCAAATAATTAAGCATGTAGAAAACATCTACACATTTTACAGAAAATTGAGACAAAGATGATAGACATAAATTCTCTCTCACATGTGTACACTACCACCAGCTCTCTTTCTCTTTCTCCTTTCCTCCACCTCTTCCCCTCTTCTTCTGCTTCTGCTTCTTCTTTTCCTCCTCTCCCCCCCTCTCTCTCTGTCCCTCCCTGTTTCCAGACGGGTAGCCATGTTAGTTGCAGAAAACAACAACAAAGAGTCTTCTGACACTTTAAAAACTAGCACATTTATTGAGGTATAAGCTTTAGTGGACTAGAGTCCACTTCAGCAGATGCATGAAATGTTACCTTGGTTGGCAAGTATGTGTATGTACACACACACACACACACACACACACAGTAAAACCTTGGATTGCAAGTTACTTGGTCTGCAAGTGTTTTGCAAGACAAGCAAATTTTTAAAATAAATTTTAACTTGATAAACAAGCGACGTCTTGCAATACAAGTACTGTAGTATGGTCAAGAAAAATGAAGACTTTACACTATCATTCCTTATTGCAGCTTAAATTAAAAATATGTGTACAAATTTATTATGAGGAATTTCGCTTTGATATACAAGTGCTTTGGATTACAAGCACGTTTCCAGAACAAATTATGCTTGCAATCCAAGGTATTACTGGATAGGAAAAATCATTCTAAACATGAGCTGAAAGGACATGAAATGTGTGAGGTATAAACTCTGTTCTCATCTTGAAAGCTGAACATGTCAAGGTGGAACAGAGTGGTGGGGCTATGCCTGCTGGCCCTGCCCCCAACTGCTCATTAAACCAAATGAGCACTTAAACACATGGATTTGTGTGTTGTGAGGATAAAATGGAGAGGAGGAGGAGGATTATGTAAGCCACCTTGGTTTCCTTGCAGGAAAAAAAGACGGGGTATAAATATAATAAATAAATAAACAAACAAACTTGGTGTGTTTGAAGAGGGCCTTCTTGGTGGAAGCTCCCCAATTGTGGAATGCTCTCCCCACTGAGGCCCGCCTGATGCCAACATTGCCATTTTTTCGGTGTCAGGTTAATTTCAATTGCCATATCAAGTCCTGGTATTCTATTTACTATTTTTAGCTGTTTTGAATTGTTTAAATTTTTTTTGTATGTTAAAGATTTTATGTTTTGTTTCTATTATGTTGTATTTTAGGTTTTAATTTTTGGGTGGTATAGAAATGAAAGAAATGAAATGAATGGGTATACAATCCTATTTCCCTGTATTTGTGACACGTTTTCCAATTTTGAGTGCAGCCTCTTCTCGCCTTTGGCTGAATATATGGAGGTCAGAGACATGGCCAGCAGGCACAATCCTGCTCCTACTACCTGCAGTCATCCTGTATTTTGAAATTGAGAACAGGGCCAGAGCTCTTACATTTCTATGCAAAGCTCAAATGTATACAGGATAAGCATAGTGGCCATTCACAACAGCAGTATTAAGTGATAATACAATCATCCTAGCTTTGTTATGTTATTTTTTAAAAATTATTATTTATTATATTTATATCCTGCCTTTTTTCTTACAAGGAACTCGCAGTTTACATAATCCTCCTCCTCTCCATCTTATCCTCACAACAACCCTGTGAGTAGGTTAGGCTGAGAGTTTGTGTCTGGCCCAAAGTCACCCAGTGAGCTTCATGGCCAAGTGGGGACTAGAACCCAGATCTCCTGAGTCCCAGTCCAGCGCTCTAACACTATTTTATCACCTATAGTGGGAGAGGAAGCCATTATCTTGATTCAGGTCTGAATGAATAGAATGAAATTTCTTGATAAATTCTAATTTACCAGATTCATGCTTGAGTTTCCCTTTGAAGTTTCTTTGTTAAAGAATGGTACCTCAGCAGCAGAATGTCCTTGAAAACTGAAAAGCTCTTCTGCTGTTTTCTGAATGTTGCCATTTTAATGTCAGTTTCATGTCCATTTATTCTTTTGCGTAGAGACTGGCCTGTTTTGCCCTATGCACACATCAGAAAGGTGTGGTTGCCAGTTGATGGCGTATATCAGTGATGGCGAACCTATGGCACGTGTGCCACAGCTGGCACGCAGGGACCTCTCTGTGGGCACTCGAGCCATTGGTCGCCAGATTGCAAAAAGACCATCCCCTTCTGCATTCAGCGTCGGGTTTCCATAGTAACTCCTTTCCACTCATTCCTCGCTGGCCTCCACAGGCAGGCACACTCCAACATCTCCACCCCCAGAAGCGGACTGCGCAGGCACCCAGCCCTCCTTCTAACTTTGAACAGACAGCTCAGAAGCACAGCGCGCGCCCGAATCTTTGCGCGCCCGGTGAAGAGCCATGCCGAGACAGAGCGGGGTGCGATTAGCTAGTGCCCCCTCCTCCTTCCTGCCAAATTTAAGGCACTTTGAAATAAGTTGGTTTTGTGTTGCAGTTTGGGCACTCGGGCTCAAAAAGGTTCGCCATCACTGGCGTATATCATGTTGGATGATGGGCAGGTGAATGAGTCCCAATGGTATAGCAGGGTGGGGGAATCCACACTGGAAACACAAGAGGTGGGGAGAGAATATAACCTCCACCCAGACTAGTATTTGCATCGGCGGGGGACAAATCTCCATTCTTGCCAATTGAGTCTTCCCTCCCAATGCATATAGCAGCATCATGGGAAATATTTATTGGGACCATGGGTGAGGGACGACAATAATCTCTCTTTCCATACCTCCCACAGTCCTGAAGCTGCCGTCCCGGCTGCTATTTACATTTTTGAAAAATTTAACTTAATTACATGCACACAATTAAAGTCATGTCTAGTTTGGCCCTTGTAGCATGATTTAGTGCTAAAGTAGAAGTGTGGGAAAAAGTAGCTAATAATAAATAAAAAACATAAAGTTTCATAACGTGGGGGTTCTTGCAGCAGAGCATTCCCATTTTTGGATTTTGCCTTGAGTGCTGCTCATACATGTGACCCATTTTGCTATTTTGCCTAGCGGAATCAACATAGCCCTGTGCTGCTAGCAGTTGTTGAGTGTTCAAAGTGTTTTACGTACATTACCATGTAATCCTTATAGCAGGTCAGTGTTACCAGCCCCATATTGCAAATAAGGGACTGAGACTGAGAGAATAGTAGCTTTCTGAATGAGTGCACATAATATCTACAAAATGGAATGTGTAGAGGTGCTTGAAGATTGGCCTGTGCACAGGCAGCAAAAATGATATTTTGCAAGGATGATAAAATCCTTTCAGTTGAGCAAGGAAGCTTACTGCCAGTTTCAACCATCATTTTAGCAGAGGTAACGCAAACTGAGAAAAAGCAGTATTTGAATTTTGACCTAAAAAGAAAGATGAACTTTCCATAAGTTGTATGTTTGAGCAAATTTGAACTCAGCATAAATTTCAACTTTCAGCAATATCACTGGAGGTGGAATTGGAAGCACTAGCTACTAGAATTAATGAAGCAGAATGGATGGCATGGATCAGTGAATGAAGCAAACTAATCCTTCGTTCCACCCCTTGATTAACCTTGGGAAATAACTCAGTTTTAGCTGAAGAATGTGACATCAGAACAGGATCTAATAGTGTGCTCCTGCAGAATATAGACTAAGAAAGAATATTAACTGCTATAAAACAATTATTTCTGGAAACTGATGGCAAGGATGTCTGACCATGCATTCTTTAGAAAGAAGGAAGAAGAAAAAAAGCAGATTTGCCTTTCACTCTAAATGCCATTCCAGGTTGGATTATCTTTATTCTATGTCACTTTGAGTAAAGGGGAGCTTCAAGTAATAGATTGATTTTATTGCTCTTTGATGTTTAGAATTAATCCATTTTCTTATTTAAAAGCACAGGAAAATAATAGATTATTTTATACACATAACATTTCGCTAGTTATTTGGTAGGATTGATTAATTGTTGATTATTCAGTTGAGCAATCTATTTCCTCTCATTTAAGCAGTACACTATCTGACATGTGAAATAAAGTTTATAAATATGGTTTATTATCTGGTAAGACAGTGCCTAATCTAACTTACTATCTAGGGGTACTTGTTATATAAGTTATGATGAAAGGAATGCAAGTTGCTTTTCAATGGGGCTTGTGCAGGAGAAGTTGCAAGCAGATCGTGAACTTTATTTTAACAAGCTTAATTTTCTCAAATGACATGCTGAATATTTATTATTTTAAAAATTGCATGGTGTTATATTTTGGTTCTACTTCAGATTGATAAAAGTTAATGCAGAGGCAGAAAAGGAAACGGAATAATATTGTTTTAAATAATAATTAATTTTATTGAATAGGTGCTCCACATCCAAAAATAAATTCCAAATCCTATGTAAAATTACTGTAGTTATTTGGATGTGTAATACAAATGCAGTCATTTTACAATGGTGTGAATAAACTACAGAAGTCACAAAGCTATTTCATCTGGTCTTAATGCATTGGACACTTAAAGTTCTCATTAAATTTAATGAGACCTGAGTATGCTAAGTCAACAGTATTTGTTGCTATTGTTATTTTGTTTAATTACCTGGAGAAAACTGAAGTAGGCATTACTAAGTTGGGCTTAATTCTTCTTTTCCATGCCCCCTGTGCATTGTTTGTTTCTTCAAAGCAACTGTGTTCTGCTGTTCACTTAATCTTGGAGTGTTTAGCATATTCTCACTATATACATTTAGATTACTGCACAAAGTGAGAGAACTGAATGAAATCTGTTCAAAATTAAACAGAGGGTGGTGGAAATCATATTCTGGCCAATGGACCTGTCCCCCCTACAAATTTATCCTCAAATCAGTCCAATTTAATGATGCATTAAATGCAGACTAAGTTGTAGGGGGAGGATGCTGTGGCAGAGTGACAGGCAGAAGCCCGGGGAGGGGCCAACCTGAACATTCCAGCAGCTCTGATTGGTTGAAGCAGAGAGCATAGAACCCCAGGGAGTTGGCAGTTAAGGGGAGTTGGTTGTCAGTTGGGGAGAGAATGGGTTGGAATGAGAGAGGGAGTGGGAGGTTAGTAGAGTAGGTAGGGAAAGGTGGTACTGAAGAAAAGAGTTCAGACGGGAAATCTAGTGACTAAGTTGTGAGAAAGCAAACGTGAAGGTGTTAGTATAGAACAGTTTACAGGAGTCTCCACTTAGGGAGTGAAGGACCTTCTGTCTGAGGAAGAAGGAGAAGCTCTGGACTAGTGACAGGGACAGTTAAGTTCACTGGTCCGATACTGTTAACTTCAAGTAACCAAGCCAAGTTGATACAAAGAGCACTGTATATCTCATAGAATCATAGAAAAGTAGAGTTGGAAGGGGCCTACAAGGCCATCGAGTCCAACCCCCTGCTCAATGCAGGAATCTAGGTCAAAGCATCCCTGACAGATGGCTGTCCAGCTGCACCTTGAATGCCTCCAGAGTGGGAGAGCCCACGACCTCCCTAGGTAGTTGATTCCATTGTCTTATTGGTCTGACAGTCAGGAAATTTTTCCTGGTGTTTAGGTGGAATCTAGGTTCCTGTAACTTGAGCCCATTATTCCGTGTCCTGCAAACTGGGATGATCGAGAAGAGATCTTTGCCCTCCTCTGTGTGACATCCCTTCAAATACTGGAAGAGTGCGATCATATCTCCCCTCAGTCTCCTCTTCTGAAGGCTAAACATGCCCAGTTATTTCAGTCTCTCCTCATAGGGCCTTGTTTCCAGTCCGTTTATCATCCTTGTTGCCCTCCTCTGAACCCTCTCCAGTTTGTCTATGTCCTTCTTAAAGTGAGGTGCCCAGAACTGGACGCAGTACTCAAGATGAGGCCTAACCAGTGCCGAGTAAAGGGGAATTATCACTTCCCGCGATTTGGAAGCTATACTTCTATTAATACAGCCCAAAATAGCATTTGCCTTCTTTGCAGCCACATCACATTGCTGGCTCATATTCAGTTTGTGATCTACCACAATTCCAAGATCCTTCTCACTTGTAGTATTGTTGAGCCAAGTGTACCCCGTTCTGTAACTCTGCATTTGGTTTCCTCTCCCTAGGTGCAGCACTTGGCATTTATCCCTATTAAATTTCATTCTGTTGTTTTCGGCCCAGCGCTCCAGCCTATCGAGGTCACTTTGAATTTTGTTTCTGTCTTCCAGAGTATTAGCTGTTCCACCCAACTTTGTGTCATCTGCAAATTTGATAAGCATTCCCTGTACCTCCTGATCCAAGTCATTAATAAAAATGTTGAAGAGCACTGGGCCCAGGACCGAGCCCTGTGGTACCCCGCTCGTTACCTCTCCCCAGTTTGAGAAGGAACCATTGATAAGCACCCTTTGAGTCCGATTCTGTAGCCAATTGTGGATCCACCTGATAGTTGTTCCACCTAGCCCACTTTTAGCTAGCTTACTAATCAGGATATCATGAGGCACTTTGTTGAAAGCTTTGCTGAAGTCCAGATATATAATGTCCATAGCATTCCCACAGTCCACAAGGGAGGTTACCCGATCAAAAAATGAGATCTGCCTGCCTTTAACCGGAATCTAAGCAAAGAACAAGTTTGAATTAACTGTTGAAAATCCAAGTTATCTGTGCCTGAGTTGAATATCAGTTTAGGGACTTTGTTAGAATAATAAATCAACCTTTTTATTCAAAGTTCTAAGTGTCCAGAGTCTGACTGGTGGACAGGAAAGTAAGAAGGGAATTAACGGAGGGGCACCCTGCTTCAAGGAATCAAATAAAACAAACTGCTCTTAATAAAGACAAACAAACGTGGGTGAACAGCTACATATAAGGCCTAAGACATATCATCGGCTCACGCAGCTTAAGAAGACAGCTTAAAGTCTGAAGTGACCAATACAAGGTGGCACTTGGTGAGAGTGAAGTACACTTAAGGGTGTGAGGTTTGGAGAAGGGGTCCCGTCCGCTACAGATGCATTCTGGGAAAGGCAAATTATTTGCCACTTCCCTGCCCATGGGTCTGAATTAGTTCAATTTTTCCATGATGGTCTCAAAATGAATGAACCCTAGAGTAATGCTATAGCCTTGTTTTACCCCCTGTTTTCTTTTTCAAGATGTCCATCTGTTGTTGTTGTTGTTGTTATTTCATTTCTATACTGCCCAATAGCTGAAGCTCTCTGGGTGGTTCACAGCAATTCACAAAATCATAAAATTTTAATACAGAAATTTTAAAATAATTTAAACTGCGTAAAACAATTTCTATAAAATACTAGACCTGTTACAGCCAGCTGACATAAATGCCCTGTCATATGCCATTAAATGCCTGGGAGTAGAGGGCAGTCCTAATGCACTGTTGCATTCATGCATTGATGACAGTGTTGGTGCCGGGCATGCCTCACTGAGGGGATCATTCCATAATTGGGGAGGGACCACCACTGAGAAGACCCTCTCCCTTGTTGCCACCTTCCAAGCCTCCCTTACAGGTGGCACTTGGAGGAAGGCCTCAGATGTTGATTGTAGTGTCCAGGTACATTCAGGTTGGGAGAGGTGCTCTGTCAGGTATTGTGATTCCAAGCAATGTAAGGCTTTACAGGTTAAAACCAGCAACTCGAATCGGGCTCAGAGGCATACAGGCAGCCAGTGCATGCTTTCCAGAATTGATGTTAAATGCTCAGACCTTCTGGTTCCAGTTATTAATCTGGCTGCTGCATTTGCACAAGCTGCAGTTTCTGAACAGTCTTCAAGGGCTGCCCCATGTAGAGTTCATTGCAGTAATCTAACTTGGAGGTTACCAGAGCATAGATGATTGAAACTAGGTTATCCCTATCCAGATAGGGACGTAGCTGAGCCACCAGCTGAAGCTGGTAGAAGGTGCTCCACGCCACTGAGGCTACCTGAGCTTCAGGTGACAGAGATGGCTCCAAGCTTTGAACCTGCTCCTTCATGGGGAGTGCAACCCCATCCAGAACAGGTTGAGCATCCTCTACCTGGTCAGAAGAACCACCCATTAACTGCATCCCAGTCTTGTCTGGATTGAGCTTCGGTTTATTAGCCCTCATCCAGTCCATTGTTTCAGCCAGGCACTGATTTAGCACGCCTGCCTCACCTGATGAAGATGAAAAGGAGAAGTAGAGCTGCATGTCATCAGCATACTGATGGCAACGCACTCCAAAACTCTGAATGACGCCACTCAGTGGTTTCATGTAGATGCTGAATAGCATGGGGGACAAAACTGACCCCTGAGGAACCCCTGATGGGGAATCCATGGGGCCAAGCAATATTCCCCATGCACCACCTTCTGGAGCTGGCTATCCAAGTATGAGTGGAACCACTGCAATTCAATCCCCCCCCTCCCAGCTCAGACAATCACCCCAGAAGGATCCCATGGTCAATGGTATTGAAAGCTGCCAAGAGATCCAGGGATATCAATAGGGTCACACTCCCCCATCTCTCTCCTCTCCCAGTATAGGTCATCATATGGGGTGACCAAGGCTGCATTCATGCCAAAACCTGGCCTGAACCCTGACGGAAATGCATCTGGATAAATAGTCTCATCCAAGAGTGCTTGGAGCTGGTTCAGTCACCACCTGCTCAAGGACCTTGCCAGGAAAGGAAAATTTGCCACTGGCCTAAAGTTGTTAAGATCTTCCAGGTCCAGAGAGGATTTCTTCAGGAGTGGTCTCACCACTACCTCCTTCAGTGGTCATGGGACCACTCCCTCTCACAAAGAGACATTAATCACTTCCCTTGCCCAGGGAGCTGATTGTTGAGTATTCTGAACACCAGGGCATTGTGGATACTGAAGGGAGAATATAAGTTGTTCTTGTATGAAGACAATTGCTCAGTGCATAAATAATGCTGTCTGCAAAACTCATTTGCAAATTAGTAGCTAGGCTCAGGAATGAGCACTCCTTCCTCCTTCCCCTCTCCAGAGCGATTTCCCCTTGCCATAGTTTTACATGTACCCCAATCCAAACTATGGTAATGAAATTAGGTTCTCTCTTAACCATGGTTTGGAAAGCCACTTCAAAATCATCACCACAATTTTCTGTTGTTGTTTTTTAAACCCTGGGTTGCTGAGAACGTAGTACGGTGTTGTTACATGCTGCCTGATTGTTCCTGTTGCAAAGGCGGTGGGTTGCTAAACAATCTAGAGATGCTCTGTCCCTCAGTTGTTCAGTGTGCCTTGCAAACTAGAAACTCTGGCTTGTTGGAGGAGAGATTAGTTAGTGTTGAAACCTTGGCAAATATAGTGCATAATACATTTGGAAATTATAATGTTCTTACTCCCTTATGGGAAGAAGTAGCCAAGCATATACACTACTTACTGTTAAACCTCCTCTTGTTTCTCTGGAAAAATACATATGATTTGGGCTATGTCCTGTCAGTTTGGGCCTTCATGAAGGAAGAACAGATCTGGGAACAAAGAATTATACTGTCCACCAGACTCCTTATTTTGCGGGTTGGAAAGCCAGAATTTCACCTGACTATGAAATGTGGTTATCTGTGGTACTAGCTTTATACAAGAATGAAGTAATAAGAATAAGTATTGGAACATTGCACTGGTGTATCAGAGTGAGTTAAAAGTAATGCCACTTCTGCTTAACAGAATCACCATCATAATATCATACAAAACAGTAGTGCAAAACGGAATTGACCCAAATCTATGTGCTTAGCAATGTTCAATAAGAAGCTCTTAAAATGGGATTGCAACTTACAGACAGACCTGCCCCAATTTCTCGCCCAGGCTGACACTGTATACATGCTGCTGTGTACATTCCCTCAATGATGTACATTCTTGGGATTGGACTGCCTATTGTGTAAGTGGTAAAGCAGTTTGAAAGTGTACAGGGAGTTTTCATAGTTTCTCCCAATGTTGAACCTTACTAATATTAAAATCCTGATTCTTATTGTTACTGGATATATTTCTTATTTCTGCTCAAGGGAAACTGATTTGAAGGGCAAAGGGCATGATACATGTCAGGTGTACTCTTTACATCTTTATATGAAATATATTTTTTCTAATAAAATTATTACATCTTAAATATCTCAGACTGGATCCAGGACCTGCCTTCCATGAGAAGAAGGGATCCACTCCCAGAAGGTCCCTCAGCCCAATTTTTGAGGATCTCTTCGCCACCACCACACAGCTCACCCCATTTAGCAGGGTCTCTTCACTCTCTGGGCTTGTTCGCACGACACGGGAACCATGGGGGGGCAGAAGTCCCCCGCGGTTCCTGTGTCATGTGCACGCCGACCGGGGTGCCCCCGCGGGACAGCCGCGCGTCGGACGCACGCAAAGTGACCATGGTCGGTAGAGGGGTAAGCCCCTACCGTGCGTGGCCACCGTGTCGTGCGAACAGCAGGCGGCCGTCCCACGGGGTCCGCACAGAGGCGGCGGCCGGAGCTGCGGCCGCTCCAGCCTGTAGGAGCAAACGGCCCCTCTGGGCACCCTGGGTCATGCGAACCGGCCCTCTGTGTAGTATTTTCAGGGAGTTGGAGGGGCGGCTGGCTGCAATATAGCTCTCCGTTGTCCTGAACTCACTCCAAGTCCAGGGCTGGTACCTGAGTCGCTGGCTATGGTGCTGAATGCTACCCATATTCCTAAAACTGCTCTTGCTCTAGTCTTCTGCCCACATTGTGCCTCCACACCTGAGCTGTTGCCCAGAGTAGATGACTGAATCCCAGATGGAGCAGAATACACCCACACAAAGTCCCCAGATAATACAGGCACAGGCACACACCCCTTCCCCCCCAAAAAACCCACACAAAAAACACACCATACCAAAACCAAGAAATCTAGGCAAGACACACATAGTCACACCCAGGCAAAAACAAACAAACCAGCTAACACATACCTCACCAAAAACCCAAAACAAAATGTGTGTGTGCATGTGTGTGTGTGTGTGTGTGCGCGCGTGCGCACACACACACACACACACACACGCCACAGGCAAAACACCCCCTCATTCCCTGCCACCCCCTCTAATCCCCCAGGGTGCTCCCCCCAACCCCTTAGTCTTCCAAAATGGTCTCCATAATCCCCAGTTTACCTTCCCCTTTTTCCTTTTCTTTTTCTCTTCTGGGCATCTGGGTGCATTTCAAAATGAAATACTAGGCTGCAGCTAGTTGCCATTTCTATTTTCTAAGAATGCCCATGGGCTGGAGGCCAGCATGTCACTTTGCAGTATACCAGCATCCCAGTGTTTAAAATAAATCAGGAGGGACAGGGAGGTTGGCGAGTGCCAATGGTCTGGGTGCGCCATCTTGGGGATCACAGCATTAGAGAGTGAAATACCTTGAAAACATTATTTTTTTTCCTCATGAGTAAATCTGAGGGTAAATGTTTGATTGCGCCATGCGAATAAATGGTGTTGCGCCATTTGGTGTGGTATTCATTAATGTGCTGGGAGCCCATGTGATAGCACTCCTTTTATTCATGCCCCCCCTTCCTTGAGCTGTTACCTAATGGATTTGTTTTTTTTTTATTGCTGTGCTACCATCATTTATCTTTTTTTTTTTTTTTTTTACAAAACAATGTTTTGTAAAACATCTGGGGTGTGAGTGACTGCCACAAACTGTTTTTTCTTGATTAATTTTGGAAAAGACTGAACTGTTTTTTCCTAGTCTCATGGTCTTTGTGTTTGCATTCCTTTGTATCGATAGATAGATAAGTTTCAAATATTTCAAGTAATTCATAAAGAAAGAAATCCCTAGCTGGATTCTTAATATTGTTGTTGCAATTGATGAACCTTAATTTTATATGATAGAATTCTTGTCAATATTTAATGCCACTAATTTTGAAACCACAGGAGAAGAAAATACAGCATAAGAGTTGCTCCTTGGAGGAAATTAAATTGATGAATAATGGGCATTTTGTGTAACAACTTGCTGTTAGTCATATGGCTCCTGCTGGCTCTCAGCTTGGAACATATTAATATAATTGCTGCTATGACAAAAACATTCTTCATAAAATCAGACATTTAAAAAAAATCTGAAGGTTCAGTTCAGTTCAGTTCTTTATTATTATGGTCATATGACCCAGCAAATACACTTTACATTTCAGATCACAGCGGGATACCACAAAGTTACAAGTAAAACAATTATTATCACACATAATAAAACAAAATTGGAAGGAAACATCTCTCATTTAGTCTGTACTATAAAAGCTCTCCTTTTCATAACAGCTTTAAAAAAGTTGGTTACTGAGGAGGTGACAATTGGATTGCGATCACATAAACAGAAGGAGACCAACCATTTGTCAGGCAAGTCACGGACCCTCCCTAAAAGGGGCAAAATTAAGTCTTCCCTTATTTTAGTATAGAATTTACAGTGAAGAAGAACATTTCTCAGTGATTCGGGTACCCCATCCATACACGGGCAGTGTCTTTGCTGGTATGGAGTTCCTTGGTACCTGCCCTGCAAGATTGCTGAAGGTAGAATATTAAACCTTGCCAGCATAAATGCTCTACAAGCTTGTGGGTCACGAATATTAGACAGGTATAACGCTGGTAGGCCATATGTCGGAATAACCCCGCTTACGATGGTGGAACAAGATCTATTCGCTAATGAGAAAAGGTCCTGTCTCAATATCAAGCACTTTCTGCGATAACAGTCTAAGCGCTTGCTGGGGACTGAGCAGAAGAATAGAATCCATGGGGGTGCCAATTGATCTGATTTTTGATTGAACCAAAGAGGCCCATTTACTAGTATAGCTGTCCCTGAGCATATCATGTACGTAACTATGGTTCCCAGATGTAAAATGTAAGCACAGCCAGAACATGAGGGTCTGGATCCACGCTTTAACCTCTAACTGGCCTAAACCAGTTTCTAGGTACATGACTGCGTAACTGACCCAATTGGGAACTCCCAGTTTGCGTCGTAAGAATTTGGCTTGTACTCGCTCAATCCCCCGATCGACTGCACTTATCCAAATAGGTACACCATATAACAATTGAGCCATGATTTTGGCCTTGAATACTGGTATTGCCGATGGTACATGTTGTCCCCCCAGAGTGTAAAAAAACGAGCAACAGCCAGCATACTATGGTTAGCCGCATTAATAGCGAGGTGTTGATGGGCCTTCTAGTGAGATTTATATTGAAAGTTTATACCCAAATACCCATATTCCTTAACTTGTTCCAAGTTAACACCTCTGAGAGTCCAGCGTAGACGTCTCCAGACCTTAGAAAAAACCATTACTTTTGATTTCCCTAGGTTGATGGGTCAGCTCATTTGCATCACAAAATGTGGCAAAGGCTGCTATGAGACATTTCAGTCCCAGCTGAGTTTGCGATAGAACTACAGCATCATCTGCATAAAGTAGAAGTGTGATTTTTTGTGTACCTATTTTTGGTGAATGGCCCTCCACAGTCATTAGAGCAGGAGATAGGTCTTTCATAAACAGATTGAAAAGGAAGGGTGTCAATGAGGTCCGGGACTGCTGGATCATAGAATATTTTTTTTAAAAACTCCGTCCAAACCTGCGGGGGCACTCTATTGTCGAGCGGGCCAGATTTGTTTGAGATTGCTCCAGACACCAAGTCCCAGAAATATTTGAATCTGAAGGTTCATTTTGTGGCTTACTAGATTCATAAAGGAAGTATAAGTGTGTGTGTGTGTGTGTGTATGTGCTAGTTGAGATATTAAGCTACAGGGAGTTGTCATGAACCTTGGAATACTGAATACCTTTCAGTGCCCTCTTAATATTATCTGTGTGCTATGTTCAGAGAGTAAAGGCACACCAAGAACTATTCTAACTGGCTGCAAGCAGTGGAACTTCCTCCACCAGAGAAGTTTAATGTGCTACTTGTACCCAGCCCTCACTGTGGGTTTATTGCATGGTTCAAAGAGAATTACAGATGTGGTTCTGTGCATGCCCTTATTATTCATTTATTTAAATTGATAAACCACACCTTCATCCAAAAGTCATCTCCTGCTGTCCACCACCATTCTGTATTGGATGACATCACATTTTAGACCACTGCCTGCATTCCTTGGAGTTCCTGAGGCGTGGTGTCAGTACTTTCTTGACCATAGCCTCTCCCCTCCTCCAGCTGGTTCCCTTTTCACTTGAACTGTGGGTGTTTTTCACTTGAACTGTCGTGAACTGTCATACTTGCCAAACTATGAATGATAGCATCTTTTGAATGCAATGTAATCCTTTTCTGTTTGTTTTTGGGCTGAGTGCTAGAGACTGCTAGAGGGAGGCCAATCACCAATTGCATTGCAGCCCAATTCCACCAGCTCTCTCCTTAGGATTTTAAGTCTGTAAAGGATTATAAATACATAGATTATGCTAAAGCAACTTATAAGGAAGGAGCACCTAATGAAGATTGCTTGAGAAAGTCAACCTACCAAAGGTTAGAAGTTGTAACACTGTAACAAAGTCACAGGTATCAATTCAAAAGAGGATAGGAGAATTTAACTTCTTAGGGCCAAACTAGATGTGATGTTAAAAGCATCTTTGCACTTTATTTATTTATTTATTTATTATATTTATACCCCACCTTTTTTCCTGCAAGGAACCCAAGGCGGCTTACATAATCCTCCTCTCCATTTTATCCATATTAGATCACTGTCTGTTGATTTAATTTGCATGTTTTAAAAAATATAAATAGCAGTCGTGGGGGAAGGTCTGATAATTATAGGGATCACAGCAGATGGGGAGTGAGGATCTTAACTCTTTTCTCCCCTGTTGTGGGCCTGACAAAATGTGCTCCTTTCAGTCTCTATGTCTGAAATTGGGTGGAAATCCCCCATTAGCACCTATGCAGAATTCCCTAAATAGCAGCTTCAAATGAGCAGTTTTCATTATGACCACAGCAGGGAGGAAACTTGCCCTCCCTGCCTACTGTAATCAAGATAATTAACACACACACACAGCACACACACACACACACACACACACAGTAAGTGTTCCCTCTACTACAGGGGTCCTCAAACTTTTTAAACGGGGCCAGTTCATTGTCCCTCAGACTATTGGGTGGCCGGACTATAGTTTGAAAAAATATATGAATGAATGGATCAAGTAAAAAAAAAGGACCCGGGTCCTTTTTTTTTACTTGATAGGGGTCAAACTTTTTTTTCTTAAATGGAAAGTTATTATAAATTAATGATTATAATGTTAATAAGTGATTAAATGGAGGATGGAATTTTATTTCAATGGCAAAAGTGGGTTTAAAAAATAAGAACGTACTACCTTTTTTGCTGTCTAAAATTGTAATACATTAAATTTTAAAAAGGTATAGAAAGGCTTGATTTTGGATGCTATAATAAAGAATGTAGTAGATATTAAATCACGAATTCAATACAAAGAAATTTGTTTCTACTAGTTTCCAAAATTGGCCTAATTTTATTCCTTGAAATCCTGTTCTGCTAATCCAATGGAGAGAATATTAGTACAACTTTTGCTGATACAGTAATACCTTGGATTGCAAGTAACTTGGTTTGAGAGTGTTTTGCAAGACAAGCAAATTTTTAAATATTTATTTAATTTTTTTTTACTTGATATACAAGCGATGTCTTGCAATACAAGTACTGTAGTACGGCTTAAATTAAAAATTTATGTACAAATTTTTTTGGAGGGATTTCGTTTTGATATAAGAGTGTTTTGGATTACAAGCATGTTTCCAGAACGAATTATGCTCTCAATCCAAGGCATGACTGTATATCTATTTACCAACCAACACTTAAAAGCATTCACCCAAGAACAAAGAAATGCACAAATACATATTGGCTAGAAAATCCTATTCAGCTGGGTGGTGATGGAATTGTGTGCTAAATAGAGGAAAGCGGCAGCCTATTTATACATAAACCAAAAATCATCGAGGGAGAAGTTCTATTGATCAAATGTGAGTATTTGGTATTGTAGATACTAGTTTCATTCTAATAAAAGGCTACATACAAATGATAAGAAATAGGAGTGCCGCTGTATTATTAACCGTTGTAAGTAGGAACTGTAGAGCAAGAATCATTGTCTATTATCCAAATGAATGGCGAGATAAAATTCATTAGTGTGCGTAACCAGGCTGCGATCCTGAAAGGTGTGAACCAATGAGCCATCATACTCCAGGCTGATTAATCCGGATTAACTACCACTCAAATTCCCTGCTTACAACAAGGACTGAAGGGGATCAGAAGCCGGGGAAGTCCTTTTAAACACACACGAACACACACACACAGACCCTGCCGCGATTGGGGCAAAGGAGTTAGCTAAAGAAAAGGGTGTTTGGGTAAGTTATGAGTGTGAAGTGACTTTAGTAATCAGTTCCATTGTACTCCATGGGGCCTTCTTTTCTCCCTCCTTCCTTTCTCCTCTAGCAGGGCTCCTCTTAAAACTCCTGCAGCGTAGAGCAGGGAGAATCGGGGGGGGGGGGACGACATCAGTAACATTTTTTTTTAAAAAAACCCTCCCCGAATTTGGCGTTGACAAAGGAAAAAAAGTGGACAGCTTCGCCTGTTGAATTTCTGCATGCCGCACAGCTATTTCAAGGCGCAGAGCCGCACCGGAGTTTCCAGACCCTCTGGGCAACCTTCCTCGAGGTGTTTGGCTTCCTGGTCACAAATCTCCTCCCACCCAGCCGTAACTCCCATGGGGAGAGGGAAATCGCAGAGCTGCCCCCTGGCTCCCCAGAGGGCGCTGGTGCCATTTGGATGCCAAGATCGCCCACTTCCTGCCAGTCCCGACCGGGGCCTCTCTCTCTCCTGCCTACCTCCTGGCTTCCCCGCATGGCAGAAGCGCTCGAGTCCTCCCTTCCGGAGGAACCAGTCTGACAGGCCGGATCACTTGCTTCAGTTCAGCTGCCTGGCGCGTTTCTTCCTCTCCCTCCCCACTGCCGCCGCCAACACACACCCCTCGCATCTACCCGGCGCGCACGCACTTCGGCCTAAAAAAGTGTGCAAAAAGTTTGCACTGATTTCCCCCGGGGACGCAGAAGGCAAGCAGAAGCAGCCCGGAGGGGGATTAATCACTTCCTCCTCTCCTCCTGGTGAATACCAAGCTCACATCCCTTTTCTTTCACCCTCCCAGTTTAAAGAGGGGGGAAAGACCAAAGCAAAGGATTTTGAAGGAGGGAGAAGCTTGGATCTACCCTCTAAGCATGCGGTATGACGTCAGCGTTACAATCCTGTGAGCTTTTCTCCTCCGATGGCTGCGGAAGAGTTGCGCGAGAAGGAGATTCTCCTCACGCGAGCAACCACTATACCACCAACGATCGGCTGCTGGGCTGAATAAAAAGACAAGGTGGGCCGGATGTGGCCCGCGGGCCGTAGTTTGAGGACCCCTGCTCTACTAGATCCATTGTATGAAAGTTAGAAAGAAATCTCATTGTAAAGAAAGTTATAAAAATGTGATTCAAAGTCAGTTTGCCTAAGCCAGCTTGGACCTTCCAACAGTTAAGAAAGAATATCCTGAATATAAGAAATAGAAAGAAGTTAGTTAAGGCAAAGTAACTTGGGAAATATCTTCTCTAGGCTGTTTTACAAAGCTGGGAGAGAATGTCTGTGGTGCTTCTTTGATTTTTCATACTATTCTTCTATCATTAAACCAGCAATCTCTTCAACTTAGATCTGTGTTGCTATGTACTTTCCATCAAATAGCTAAAATCTATATTGCCCTCAAGAGAGATAAGGGCATTTCAGGTTCACTCTTCCATAAATAGTTTCCAAATAGTTTCCAAAGGAGTATTGAACTTTTACCAAGGGATCAGAGGATTACCAATAACTTGTGGAGCTATACAAATCTATGGTACAACCAAACTTGGATACTGTGTTCAGTTCTGATCACTGCATTTCAAAAAGGATATTGTAGGTCAAGTAAAAGTGCAGAAAAGGGCAATCAGAATGATCAGGACAGACAGGAGGAAGTTTGGTATTAAAAATTACGGGGAAAACCAGCTACTTATTTTGAGAGATATCTTCAGGAAGAACAGGAAAAACAGGAAAATACATCTGTATTTTGCCCAACTTTGCAAATAAACATTAGCAGTTGTGTACATATGCACAGTGTGTGTGTAGATGTGATGGTGGCACAAACCATATGTCAGAAAGCAGGTTCTGTTGAACACATATGATGGAGGGGGGTGCATTAAAGTGGTGAAGCAGTAGGTAGGAAGGGATGATGAAAATTCCTTCCCCCCCCAAATGCACTCCACCAGCTGCTTTTTTCCTGTTCTTGGGGCCTGGGTGGGAGAAAAGCAGCCCGGGAGATATTTCACTGGAAAAATTGAAAACATAAAATATACATCAAATCGCTCCCTTACTCACCCTCTTTATATATCTGGTGGCATCAACCTGTGTTCTAAAAATGTGTCTTTCGGTTCATTTTTAAAACCAATATGAACTTTAAATATATTTTCTAAGGCAGATCCAACTTGCAGCAGAATCTGGTGCACAAACATGGGGTGAAATCCAATTAAGTTGTTCTGCTGATGGAACTATTGATGTCAGCAGAACTATGAGGGGGCAATTCTTTCTCCCCCCTGTAGCCCTCATGCACCCTTAAAAGCTGTTCCGGGCAGTTAGGGGACTCTCCAGGGCACATTTGGAGGGTGTGGGGCTGCAGGGGTGGAGGAGAAAGTCCCAGTGTGTGAGCTGATGTCTATGACTGATTGATTCCCTATCCCCAAAGCCTCCAGCAGCCTGACTGCAGAGCAGAACAGCCTGACTCTGGCAGATTTTGGGCTTGGTTACCCCCCTAGTCCACTACTGCTGATGACAGTGATGGGGCCAGAAGCTTTCTGGATAGGGTCAGGCCCCCAGCCTCCATGAGGCCTGTGGGTCTATAGGGCATGGTAGCTGGGAGATGGTTAGTACTATCCCATAGAATAATAGCAGACTTATTCTCTGAATGTGGATCCTTATGTAGTCGAAAGGGCACCCACCCATGCACAGGAAGGAGGTTTCAGCAGGCTTGGGGAAATCCAAAGGCTTGTAAAAGTACAAAACAACCTTAGGAAACAACTAACCCAAAACAGCCCAATGAATTCTGGGCATGTTCAGTGAGCATGAAATGTTCGCTAAATGACAGAAGGAAACCGTAAATGTAAAACCGTGGACTGGGATGGGAATGGAAAGCATGGCTGGCTAGAGAGGGGGAGAAATTAGTTTGGTTCACATTTTGATAAAAACTGAACTAATTCACACTTCCCGAACTAATATGCAAACCAGAACAGAATTTTCCTTCAGTTTTTGCACTTGTCCAAATACTGCAATGCAGTTCTCTGGGAAATGAATACAAAATACATACATTAGGAGAAATGCATAAAAAAGGAGTATATTGGGAGAAATAAATACAAAAACAAGTATGAATTTTCATGTCGACTTCTTACCAAATTTTGTAACCTGATATGGAAATGGGACAGAATGAATTTATGTTTCAAGAAAAAATTGTGTTGCAAAAAATAGAAAGTGGAAACTGAAACATGCATACATCTTTAGCTAGAACCTTAAACAGGAGCCTTCAAGGCTGCAACTTTTTTTTTTTTAGATCTGCTTGTGTTCCTGAACGGTTAAATTCCCCTAAATATAGGGCTGCAGTTCTATTGAACATTGCCAAAAATATGTTTGCTCTTTTATAGAGAGAAATGAGCTGAGACATACAGGAACATATGGTGCTGTTGTTGTCAAATTGCTAGACCTCCTAAATATTTCTTCGTTTCTTTACATTTCATCTCATCCTTGCTCCCTCCAGATATGTGTTGTTCCCCCACCCCTTGTTTAAAGCTTATTGCCTATGTACAAAAGGAAAGGGAGGAGGGGAATAAGATGTGAAAGAATGTATTTCATTATGTTACTGGATTTTCTAAATGTCCTTAATAAAATGTTGATTACAATTACCGGTATATATTTTATACATAGTTCTTAAATATTGTTTTGGAGGAAGAACAGCTTTACAGTTCTTAAAACATAGCATGTAAAAACTGATCTTTTGTTTAACAAAGTTTAACTCTAGGACTATTTTGTACCCTTTCTTAACAGTCTATCATTTTTTGACAGGTATGTCAACATTTTGAAAAAATATGGCAGTATAGTGGGATATAGCATTTAATTACTTAGACTTACTGTTATAGATACGGGGTCTAGATGTCTGCACTAAAAATGTTTCCAAATTTCCACTGCCATTAAACTAAATACAGCTTTTGGAGATATTCTTATAATTTAGAGTGCATACACACATACACACACACACACACACACACACACGTGTGTCTATATACATACACATAATGATCTGATTCTATTTGATTTTTTTTTAAAAGAAATTGGAATATTTCGGTCTAATTGACAGAAAGTAGGAAATTTGGATTACGTGAACATTGCATGCAGTGTGGGGTGACAATAGAATAGGAATTGTAGAATAAGGAGAGTCCCACCCATGAACCTTGATTGTCCTTTGGTGCCATTGTTGTTATTTAAATAAATAAATTCAAATAAAATTAGCAGAAGCTGCCTACCTGTTTTTCAGGTTTGTTTTGGCAGCCAAGAGGGTTATAAACTTGTTGTTAATTCTAATGTATAATTGCTGATATACTTAGGTTTCTGTGAAGCAACCAGATATTAGAAGTCATATTTGATATGGCACAATCTCAGCTATGCAGATTTCTAAACCCCTAATTGTAGTTGTTTATATTTATTATTATAGCTCTTAGAGAAAAAATAATCATTTTGTTTGAACATTTTCTAGATCCATGTTAAAAAAAGATGATATACATTCCAAAATAGTTACTGAATTAACCTTTAGCTAGCTTCAATAAGTATTGTGTAACCTGATTGTGGCATGAACCTCTGTAGGGGACAAACTGCTTCATTCTACTTCTTACATTCCGGCGATTTCAGTAGAGCTTATTTCCAATCTATGGATCTAACATTACAGCCAAACATTCTGATCCCTAAGCATATTCACTTAGATATAGCCCTGTTGAAGTAAACTGAACACTTACAATGTTTTAGGATCTCAGCTCCAGGTTTTTCGCAAATTCATAACATTTCTAAAATATTTTTTGATGTTTGGAATGTAAAGTGATGTTAATAACACTAAGGGCGCTATCCTATGTATGTTTAGACAGAAAAAACTCTGACAACTCCAAGCATTCCCCAGCCAGCATTAGTGCAGTTGTCTGTCTAAACATGCATAGGATTATTGCGCCCTAAATCTACAAATATCTTATATACTGTGTATATACTGTGTGCGCGTGCACACACACACACACACACACACACTGTCTTCTACACCTCATATGTTTTATCCTTCTGGTATTTCTGCTTTTTCTAGAAACATTTTTAGTGAGTCAAAACCTATGCAGGCAGAATGATTTTAAAAATGCAAAGTCTATTATATCTTTGTCTGTCCTTTCTTTCACCTTTCCTTTACTGCACTATCTTGTCTGTCTGATTCTCACAGGAGACATGGATTACAACTGGGACCATACGTCTTGGCATAGCAGTGAGGCATCCCCAATGTCTTTGGTGAGACATGTGGAGCCTTACCATTCAGTTTCCTTTACCATTTCATGTTTCCTTTGTTTTATTTACATCTTTGCATGTTTTCTTTTTTGTATCCTTTTTATCCCACATCTGTAGGGGACAGTCAAAGGGGAAAAAGAAAAACTAGTGAGCAGGCAGTTTTGTCGGACTCTAACACCTTGTCTGAAAGACAAAAGAAAATGGTGTGTTTTGGTGGCCACTCTTTGGAAGAGGATTTGGAATGGTCTGAGCCTCAGATTAAAGACTCTGGGGTAGACACGTGTAGTAGCACAACTCTAAATGAGGAGCATAGCCAGAGTGAAAAGGTACTGGCTTGGTTGTGCCTGCATTTTAATCTGCTCATTTGGTCTTTGTTTGCTCTCTGTCACTCATTAAAACAGATCAGTAATAAAAAGGCAGGTCTAATCTAACATTTCTTAAGGTGCAGAAAAGAAAAACAAACCCACACTCACTGGATTACTCTGCTGTTTTTACATTGGGAAACATAAGTACAAAATATTATTCAGGCACTAAAAGGAAGCATCGCTTTTATGGTATTGGTGATGTCACCTTAAACCATAAAGTGATTAAACAATGAGGTATCTTCTGGATTGGCATGTTTAATTACTGCTATAATGCCCCTGGGGTTAAAATTAATTAATAGTTTAATTCCCAGGTTTAAAAAAAGGGGGGGGGAGAGAAAGAAAATTGCATCTGTTTGCACAGAAAAGTTGTTTTTCTTTTTTCCCTTTCATTGCCATGTTTGTTCATTTGTTTCGTTGCCATATCATTTTTGTGCTTTATGGCGTTGTATTTGTCTTTGCCATCTGCTTTGTGTTTTTTGTTGTTTTTGCTTTCTGTTTGAGACTTGTGATAAATCTTTCGAGTGTTAAGACATAACGAGGAGGAAATGTGCATGCTAATTTTTGCATGTGTGAGGGCATGAAACTGGTGCACAGATGTGAAAAAGTGCTATGATTACACAAAACCAAAGGTGATTTAAATAGATTTTACGTTATAATACATTGGCTATATTATATAGTAATGCTGGCATGTATCATTTTTGTAGTAACAGTATGGTAAAGAAATATTGACTGTTCCAATATAGCTGCATGGTCATATGAAATTATTTCATATTATTCAAACTTAAAATGGAACTTCAGTACCCATAGCTGGAAGCAAGTCCTGCTAAAATTGATGGGATTTATTTCCAAGTAAGAATGTCTATATTCAGGCTGTTAATGAAAAAAATTAATACTACACTTTCGGACTACCTGAGAATGTGTCTCAGTTATATTTAGCTTCAATTCAACCTCTTTTTCTTTAGCATGATGATTATTGCCTCAGATCTAATATTCCTTTTGTCTGTATTCAAATAGGATGTTCACTGTGTACAAATAATAATGTAATCCGTAATGATATATCTAAATTGATGTATTGGTTTGTTGTGTACAGCTGTGATGTAGATACATTTGGAATTAAGCCATTTAGGAAGATGTGAGAAGTGACTGGATGATTTAATGGGTTGACAGCAGTCCTAATTTCTACATATAAAGCCAATAGTAGTGTAATCATAGCTATTTCACAATGGTTAGAACTGGCAACTGGAAATAAAGTCAATACTGAGATTTTTTCTTAATGTTACTGATTTTTTCCCCTCTTTAACTGTAACCTGTAGCATCCTGTAACCTGGCAGCCATCCAAAGATGGAGACCGTTTAATTGGTCGGATTTTGTTAAACAAACGACTAAAAGACGGAAGTGTGCCTAGAGATTCCGGAGCAATGCTTGGATTGAAGGTTGGTACTTAGCTTTTCCTAGTAGTTAAAGGTGCTGTTCAGATGCAGGAAACCTTTATTATATATAAAGCAACCACTCTTTTGGACTGCATTAATAGAAGTATAGCTTCCAAATCGCGTTAAGTGATAATTCCCCTTTATTCAGTACTGGTTAGGCCTCATCTTGAGTACTGCGTCCAGTTCTGGGCACCACACTTTAAGAAGGATGTAGACAAACTGGAGAGGGTTCAGAGGAGGGCAACAAGGATGATAAAGGGTCTGGAAACAAGGCCCTGTGAGGAGAGACTGAAAGAACTGGGCATGTTTAGCCTTCAGAAGAGGAGACTGAGGGGAGATATGATAGCACTCTTCCAGTACTTGAAAGGTTGTCACAAAGAGGAGGGCCAGGATCTCTTCTCGATCATCCCAGTTTGCAGGACACGGAATAATGGGCTCAAGTTACAGGAACCCAGATTCCGCCTAAACATCAGGAAAAATTTCCTGATTGTTAGAGCAGTAAGACAATGGAACCAACTACCTAGGGAGGTGGTGGGCTCTCCCACTCTGGAGGCATTCAAGGTGCAGCTGGACAGCCATCTGCCAGGGATACTTTGACTTGGATTCCTGTGTTGCGCAGGAATGGCCTTATACGCCCCTTCCAACTCTACTTTTCTATGATTCTATGATTCTTTTTATATATTACTAAGATTACTATTTTTCAAAACTCTAGGTACTATTTACAATCTATCATCTAAAAGCGCGTTACTATTTATCATCTAAAAGCGCTTTATACATTATAATTATTGTGCTTTTCATTAATTTATAAAGGGAAAAATGTTTTTAATCATGTATTACCAAGTTTAAAAAACCTTTAGTGCAGCCAACATAAATTTAAATGAAGGTGGGTTGCAGAGCTGCCCTGATGGGGTGTACATATATATCCTAAAACAGAAAGAAGCCTGCACAGTTTCCATGTGTGGCTGCCCTTAGAATCAGGCCTAGTGTGTGCAAAAGGGTGGGTGAGGGGAATTTATCCATCAGGGACTACATTTTTAGTGATCCTTCCTGGATAACATATTTGCAGGCATGGGGGATTGAATATACCATCCCAACATGGGATTGGTATTATGGAGGATGACAGAACTGAAATCCTCATCTACAGCTGCACTGGGAAATCTGTGGATTGGGCTAATAGTTTTATATCCCGTGTAAGGCTTGCAGTTTTAAAAACTAGAATGGAAGAATACCTTATTAAAATAACATTTTGTTCATCAGAACATATTATCAAGACCGTTGGTTAATCCAAAAACTCACCATTTAATCTGACAATGGATTTAGCTCCAATTGACAATTTGTGCTCTAAAGCACTATGCACATTGATAATACTTGTGCTATATAAATAATAAATAATATTGTGCACTTCTAAAATATTATGACAAACAATTTATGATAAATTACATTAACCCGATCTCACATTTTTGATTGGAACTTTAACTGATGAAAGTGCCAATGAAAGAACAAGGTTGTTGTAGATTAAAGTTTGTGTATAGGTTCTATTTACTTGCCAGTTACATTTCGTGCATAACTACATGTTATACCAAATAGTTCTTTGTGGTCTCTGTGCATCACACACATGGGCTCTGTGCCTGCGCTGAGGCCATCTCGGGAAAGTTCTATAGCTGAGGAAAATCGGGCGGGAGCTCCTCCCCCTCGCACATGCTCCTTCGCGCAGCTCCCGCCCGACCCCTCAGTTCCTCTTCGACCGTCTTTCAGACTAGTCACTCTTGGGGAGTTCTCCTGCGTTGCAGTTTTGGCTGAACGTTTTCTCTCTCTCCCTTTTCTCCTCAAATCCTCCCCTTCTTCACTTCGTTTTTTCTCTTCGTCTATAATCTAAAAAAATATATCTCCCCCCCCTTTTTTCCTCACCCCATCTGTCTCTCTTCGAAAGATGCCGTTGAAAGTGGCCTTCCGAAAATGTACTCATTGTGGGGCGAAGTTACCGCCTGCGGATGGCCATAACCTGTGCCTTATCTTCCTTGGTGAAGGCCATGTTGTCATGTCATGTAGCCACTGCCAGGCCTTCACGCGACAGGTGAGGAAACATCGCGCCAACAAACTCAAAGCTTCGCTCTGGCGCAAGGCCCTCCAAGCGGTCTCCATTCCTGGCAGCCCACCTTCGACAAGGTCTCAGACTCCGCTGGCTCAGGCCGCCCTCCTACAGCGGGCAAGTCTTTGGAGGTTTGCCTGGCAAAGAAACTGGCTAAAAAAGCCTGCGAGGGGACCGAGAGATGCATAAAACATAAAGAGAAGGAGAAACAGAAGTCATCCATCTCCGTGCTTCCATGAGTCATGTCTTCTCTTCCGTCGACATCGATGGCTGAGATTGTGCCGACTTCTAATCTTGCGACTTCGAGACCAATTGAATTCAACCGTAGTCATTCAAGGTTTCCGACACCGAAGGGATCCTCGGGCTTGAGGGCTCCTATCGTCTCGGTGTCTGAAGGCAAGATTGTGGAATTGCCCCACGCCACACCCATGACAGTTGATGCCCCTGCCCTGGCACCAACACCATCCTGACTCTCATCTGTGGGATCGCTGACGGCTCGACGTCAAAGTCAGCGGGGATCGCCTTCAGCCCCACCCGCTAGGCTTTACTCGCCGAGCCCGTGCTGCCATTACTGGCGCTACGGTATGGAAGATCGGGGCCACCAATATCGCTCCCATTCTTCCCAGTATGATATGGAATCCAGATACTCCATGGCATCTTATGACTCGGCTTATTATAGAGCAAGATTAATAAATATAATAAATAAATAAATAAAGAGACTATCGACGCCGATACTGTAGAGAATCTCCGGGAAGGACCTATGACTTCTCTCGGGATCGAAGATACCTTCGTCCTAGCCGCCGTCAGTCCGGATTGAAGTCAGTCTCTCTAACTCAAAAGAGCCCTAGTTAGGATCAACCTCAGCCAAAACCCCAAAGATCCTCTAAGTCTCCTCTGGGTTTGACATTGGCCTCTCCTCCCTTGCATCTTTCAGCACTGCTCATGAGGATCATTCTTCTTCTACAGAAGATTACGATTCTGACAGTGCTTCCTCCATTCCAGATACAGTACACCTGACTCCTCTTCTCCAGACCCTCTTGAGGGATCCAATGCAGCTGTCTCTCCCTCTGAAGATAGGCAACTTTGTGGAGCATATCCAAAGAATAATGCAAGCCTTAGGGATCGAGACCCAGGTTGAGGAGCCTTCCGTAGAAGATCTAGTCTTTGATGTCGTTAACACATCCGCTTCGACAACGACCTTCATTCCATTCCTTCCGACGCTTCTTGAATACTGTACAGTCTACATGGAAAAACACGGCCACTACACTGGCCACTGCCGAACGACTGGAAACCATGTACCAGGTACGGGAAGAGGATGCCAAATTCTTCTTCTTGCACCCAGTACCCAATTCTGTAATTTTGGAGTCGGCCCAATCAGGTTCGACTGAGAGACACTAAACCCTGGCAGACAAAGAGGGCAAATGGCTGGATGGATTCAGCAGACGGGTCTACTCGTCCAGTTCTCTTGGACTTTGGGTGGCCAGTTACCAGGCCACTATGGCGAGATACCAGCTCTTCCTTTGGGATAAGATGGCCACCCTGTATAATTTGCTGCCCGATGAGAAAAGAGAACTGGCTCAAGTATTCCTGTCTGAGGCCTCCAGCCTCGCACAACAGCAGATCAACACTGCACGCCACCAGGCTGATTGCCATGGCCGTTTGCAAGCCGCTGCGATTGCTCTACACCGACATGCTTGGCTTCGGTCAATGTCTCTCGCGCCTGAAATCCGCTCAAGAATAGAAGACTTACCTTTTGATGGAGCAGGTCTCTTCCACTCCATGACAGACGATTCCGTTGACGCCATCCAAAAGGCGAGGGCAAATGCTAGAAAGATAGGTCTTGGCCCACTTCCTTAATCCAAGCAGTATTGCCAGAGGAGGTGGTCCCAACACCCATCTTTATCTGTTCCACCACAATCATCGTTCTCTTGTCAGGTGCAAGATCGTCCATCACATGGGCAGCAGCTCCAACCATCAAGGTGCCCATATACACAACCTCGAATGAGAGGCTCCCACAGAGGTGGAGATAATACCAGGCGCCGGCTTTGACTTCATCCACCTGATCCTGCCTGCGCAGTCGCTCCCACGCCTTCAATTTCAGAACCGCCTCTCCCATTACATTGGATCCTGGCATTAAATAACAACGGACTGCTGGGTTTTGAAGATCATCCGCGAGGGGTACAGGATCGAAATCGATGCTCTCCCTCCCTTTCTTGGCATCTGAACCACACAGCCTTCAACACCACTGTGGGAGGAAGTCTCTTCCTTACTTCAGAAAGGAGCAATTCAACCTTTCCTCTTTCTCACTCCCAGGAAGGACTGTACTTCTGGCATTTCACAGTGTCAAAGAGGAACGGAGGGCTTCGACCGATCCTGGACCTCCGAGTGGTCAACTTCTTCATAACACCGAGGAAGTTTCGTATGGTCACCCTCCAATCGATCCTGCTGCTCCTGTGCAGGACCGATTGGTTCGTGTCCATAGATCTTCAAGATGCCAACTTCCACATAGGCATACACCCAGCGAGTCAGAAGTACCTCCGACAATTTCAGCATCGGTCCTGAGGCATTTCAATTTGTAGTGCTCCCCTTTGGCCTTTCAACCGCACCCAGGGTGTTCACCAAATGTATAGCAGTGGTCAGCAGTAGTCTGTGCTTACCTGCGTACTCTGGGAATAGAAGTCTTTCCGTATCTGGATGATTGGCTTCTGGTGGACTCCACAAAAAGTCATCTTCAGCGGTCTCTCCAGACCACCCTGTCTGTTCTAGAAAGCCTTGAACTCTGTCTGAATCGAAGGAAGTTGGTTCTGAAGCCTGTAAAAAGCATCAAGTTTATTGGAGCCATGTTAGATGCACATGCGGGTCAGGCATTCCTTCCTCCAGATCATATCCAGACCCTACTTACCTCTGCACAGAGGATCTACCACTCGGTGTCGTGCACAGCTCACACTCTCCAACATCTTCTGGGCCTCATGGCCTCATTGATCTCAGTGGTCGCATTCGCCCACCTGAGGATGCAACCACTGCAGAACTGGTTTTTGAGGGCATTCAACCTGCGGAGGGATGCCCACAGGGTTTGTCTTTCCATCCCGACTGTTGTCAGGTCCTCTCTCCGCTGGTGGCTCTCAGAAGAGAATCTGAACCACGGGTTGCCTTTCACCCCCACTCAACGATCAGTGATGGTGACGACAGATGCCTCATTAATTGGTTGGGGAGCCCATTGCGGCCATCATGTTGTACAAGGGACTTGGCCTTTCCATTCACCAAAGGATCACATCAATGTCTTCGAGTTGAAGGCTGTCTGGAATGCCCTCTGTGCTCTGTAGCCACTTCTCTGTGGCAAGAAGATTCAGGTAGTCATGGACAATACTACCGTAGTGGCCTACCTGAACAAGGAGGGTGGAACTCGGTCTTCCAGACTAACCAACTTAACTCTGCCTTTTCAATTGGGCTCTTCGATGTTGAATGTCCTTTGTCGCAGTCCACATTGCCGGCAAAGACAATGTTGTGGCAGATGCCTTGAGAAGAGTCTCCCTGAGCTCGCACGAATGGCAGCTCGACCCTCAGATCCAGGCCTCCCTCTTCGAAGAGTGGGGTCTCCCCACTGTCAATCTATTTGCTACCGCAGAGAGCACTGCATGCCCGACATTTTGTGCCAGGGCGGGCGCGGATCCTCAATCTCTGATGGATGCCTTCCTTCTTTGGTGGGAAGGAACACTTTTTAAATCTCTTTCTACCTGTGCTGCTTCTGACCAGCGTTGTAGCCACGATCCAGCGGGAGGCCACGAATTGCATCCTGGTGACACCTTGGTGATCACGGCAACCTTGGTTTGCAGCCCTTCTTCACCTATCCAGAGAGGTTAATATCGAGCCCTACCTTTGACTCCAAGCACTCTGACACAGGACAGGGGCAGGATATTGTTGGTGTTATCTTTGAGCAGAGTGTGTGTGAGTTGGGAGATTTAATAATCTTGTCTCTGTGTGCTAGCAGAGCCTGAAATTCCACACACAGATCTTCTAGATCTCACCTCCCCCCGCGCAGCGTGCAGCGTGTTGTGCCAGTTTCTCCAGCCCAGTCAGCCTTGTCAGACTGCTTCCAGCTTCCAGCTTCCCCGTTGCAGATTAATCCATGGAGTCAGGAAACACTCTGTAACACCACAGGTCTAATTCTACCTGTTTATTCACTTAGCAAGTAAAGTTCTACAGAGTATACATTTCCTAGTTACAGTCCATGTACAGAGTATAAATGCATAGCAAGCATTACATCCAGTGGAGTAAGTTGAGCTTCACTCCACCTCGGCAAAGACGTTACATTGTTGCAGTAACAAAGTCTAGCAAGAAGAACCAAGAAGAAGAGAGAAAGCAGTCCTGCTTCTCTCGAAGATGGCTTCAGACAGAAAAACAAGTTAGCACGTCATCAGATCATACAAACCATGTGACTAGCTCATATTGCTCCCACGGTCTAGCTTCCCATGCGAAAAACACAGGAATTTAGAAAGACATAACAAACTTGTTTACAGCCATTCTGTTCCTTTCCATGTGTAAACAATGTGCTTCAGCTGGTGAAGTGATACATATCACAACAGATATGTCATCCGAATCCGGCAGTTCTCTGCCTCACGGCCTTGCAGATCTGGTCTTAGACTGTGCACCCAGTCTTTCCCAGGGCGTTAAGACGGTGCTTGCAGCAACACGGAAACCATCGTCTCACCTATCATACCAACGCAAATGGACAAAATTTTCAGCATTTTCCCAATCTCGACAGGCAGATCCTGCTTATTGTACTATAGATCTGGTCTTGGAGTTACTCCATACTTTGATGATGCAAGGGCTGAAATTTTCTTCAATTAAGGTGTATCTGGCTGCTATCTCTGCACACCAACTGTTTTCGACCAGTGGTACGGTTTTCTCACACCCTTTAGTAAAACGTTTTCTAAAGGGTCTCAGGAATCTCTTCCGGTTTGTTCTCTTGTGCCAGGTTGGGACCTTACTCTGGTTCTCCGGGCTCTCCAATCCAAGCCATTCAAACCCATGGCATCTGCAGACCTACGCCTCATCACCTGGAAGACTGCGTTCTTGGTGGCGATCATGTCTGCATGTCGTTTGAGTGAACTGTGCACTCTTTGTGTGAATGCTCTGTATTTGACTTTCCTCAAAGACAAGGTGGTGCTGATCTAGTATTTTTGCCGAAGGTCGTCTCCACCTTTCATGTGAATCAGGTCATAGTCCTGCCAGCATTCTTTCCAGCTCAGACCTCTCCGCTGGAACGCTCGCTGCACTCCCTAGATGTGCGCAGGGCTCTCGCGTTTTATAAGGTGTGGACAGAGCTGTCTTGCAAGTCTCTGAGCTGAGGCTCTTCCTATGCTACAGGGGAGCATCTCTTGGCTATCTGGTGTCGAGCCAATGATTCGTGGGTGGGATCGTACAGACTATACGTCTCGCCTATGACCTCGCTAAACTTCCTCTGCCTTCCTCTGTTAGATTGCATTCGGCCAGAACAGTCTCGACCTCCGTGGCATTTGGCAGAGGTGTTACCTTGCCGGACCTTTGCAGAGCCGACCACTTTCATCCATCGCTACAGTCTGGATGTGAGGGCTCGAGCGGACAATGCTTTCGGGAGAGCGGTGCTTTTTTGGTCCTTCCATGATGTGACACCAACCTGCCTCTGGTGATGCACAGAGACCACAAAGAAGAAGAACAGGTTGCTTACCTGTAACTGTGGTTCTTCGAGTGGTCATCTGTGCATTCACACAACCTGCCCTCCTACCCCTCTTTGGTGTTTTTCTCATCGAGTTCGATGAGCTCATGGAGCTAGATAGGGGGCGTTAAACTACAAGGTTCTACATTGGGACCGAAGTCAATCCTGACGCTCCCCCTCAGTCCCGAGGCTGCCATGGGTGGTCTCAGAGGAACTGAGGGGTCAGGCGGGAGCTGCGCTAAGGAACATGCATGAGGGGGAGGAGCTCCCACCCAATTTTCCTCAGCTATAGAACTTTCCAGAGATGGTCTCAGCGCAGGCGCAGAGCCCATGTATATGAATGCACAGATGACCACTTGAAGAACCACAATTACAGGTAAGCAACCTGTTCTTGTAGCAGAACTCCAGCTGTTTTTTTTAAAGGACAATCAGGTTTTCAGGGCCAATTTGGAGCACAAAAGGAAAGTGTGCGTGTGTGTGTGTGTGTGCACGCGCACACACACACACACACACACACTCTTAACATGTCCTTCTGCTAGTTTTGCACCTTAAATTTCCTCCCCTGAGCTGTTTTTCCTTTTAAAAAACGTTTATCAGGGTTCTATTACCGGTACATATAATTACATGTAACATGTGGTTTGGGTTGAATTAGTATAAAATAATGTATATATTAATATTAGATGTAAATATTCGTTGCTTATTGGGTACTTGTATTTGTATCAGTTCATATATGTAAGATTTAAACATAATAATTTATCACTTTATCAAAATGCTGAAAAATTACTGTTGTCATTAAATTATAAACTATTGCTTAAGAACAATTGTCTTAAAATAGTTACCTACTTCAAGATGCAGAATTGAACTTTTTAGAACTACAGCGTTATGCCTTTAGGTTTTGTGTGAATGGTCTATAATCACCGTTTCAGCCCTATCCCTTGCATATGAACTTGTACAAAATTCCAGATACAGTAATACCTTGGATTGCAAGTAACTTGGTCTGAGAGCGTTTTGCAAGACAAGCAATTTTTTAAAAATAAATTTTGACTTGATAAACAAGCGACGTCTTGCAATACAAGTAGTCGTAGGGATGTAACCGCTCACCTCAAGTGGGCGTAGTGGGCCGAAATCGGCCCCGCTCATGCCCGCCAGAGACTCGCTTTGATATAAGAGTGTTTTGGATTACAAGCATGATTCCGGAACAAATTATGCTTGCAATCCAAGGTATTACTGTATGTGTGTATGCTCAGATATGCACATGGATCTTTTGTATGCAAATAGTAAATTCAGCGAAGGGAACCAATCTGCACATGCAAAAGTATGCATTTGTCATTTGCATGATTTATGCACTCATACATTCCTGCACATGGAGAAGGTTAATGGATTGGGGCAATTAACTTTATGGAACTAATAGATTTTGGTCTCAAAAGTTAAAATGCTTATTCTGGAAAATTCCCATGAGGACTCCTCAGTAACACTGATTGTCCTGGTTTCAGTACTTAACATGCCATAAATTCATTGTTGTGTATTTCGGCACCTAACTATCACTGATTTGAGAGAGGCTTCACTGGTAGTTTGTTACTATATCTATATTGCTGTGATTTCCCCCCCTCCTTTTTTTCCCAAATAGGTTGTAGGAGGAAAAATGACTGAATCGGGTCGGCTATGTGCATTTATCACGAAAGTAAAAAAAGGAAGTTTAGCTGATACAGTGGGACACCTTAGGCCAGGTATGAGAGAGACATTCAGTTGAATTCCATAAGTGCAAACTGTCCATTTTGATTTTTAGTTTGGTGCACTGTGTGAATTCAGTGCTGTTGAGAACACTGCCAGTTAAAAAGCAAATCTTACATTCTCTTGCAAGAGTTGAGATTATCCCATGTACAAGTTCTTCAGCCTCTGTGCTATACCTCACACTTTTTATTATGCTAATTTATACCACTTCTGTTTTGCTGCCTTTCACAAATAAAAAGCTCTTTCCCACCAGAGGTCTGATACAGGTCATGCATATAACATAGGCAATATATATATCTTGGTCATGCTGAACGTCTGTTTCCTGGAGGTATGGAGGTGGCTATAACTTGATTAAATATTGAAGGCCAGGAAGGTGGAGAAAGAACTCTTCCCCCATCTCTCATCTTTTCAATCAAGCTACTGCCCAGATGTGGTAGTGGCTTGAATAAGGGGTTGAAAGGGAGATATAGTAAGAAAAATGTCTTCCCACCGTCTGTTCTTAAAACAACTAGTTGCCATTGCTGGGAGAGGAGAAAGAGATGGCTGCTTTGTGCCCCCACTCCTCCTCCACATCCATCAGATGTGATGGGGAAATCACTGGCTGTAATAATATAAAGTCAGCATGCTAGTCACAAGAAAAGTAGCACTACCCATTGAGCTAGTAAGCTGAACATTGGGCAAGAAATAACTAAATAAATATCTGTGTATGTAAAAAAGTAATGTAGCTTTACCCATTCCTTTTCATCATTGCCATTAACATCTTGTTAGATTATACAATATATACCATTGTGATTATCTGACTATTTAACAACCTACTCAGAACAAGACAAAGTCAATCAAAGTTGGTCAAACTAGATCCCACCCCCCTTTTAGTCACCTCCTCAATCTAGCCTAGCCCTCCCCTCTTGCTTTGACCATTGGAAATGAGGAAGGAAAATGCATTTCTTATTTATTGGAGGAGGGGGGGAGAGACAAACCCACACTCAAGGCAACTGACCCGTAGTTCCCTCCCAAATAATCATTTATCCGTATCCATCCAGATTATTACCTTATTCTAATCATTATTACCCTAATGTGTGTATATTTACTAGAAGAAGGAGAGAAGTACAGAGGGAAGAGGGAGGAAAAGAGAGAGGCAGGAATGAATAGAAAAATAAAATAATAAAAGGACAAACAACATTGAGAAAAAAATCTTCTTTCACTTCTTTCCAGTTCCTTGCTTGTTCCTCTTCTCTTCTACTCCTCTCCTCGCCTCCACACATCCTCCCTCCTTCCACGACGTCTTACTTGGCTGCTCCCTCTGGCACCTGCGCACCCGTTGCTTTGCTTGAGGTCCCTGCCGTCAATCCCAGTTCTTCCAGAGGATCCATCCCTTGTTTGCAAGATGTTATCTTGTATCTCTTGTTGTTGATCATAAAAAAAACACATCACAGGGTAACCCCAGTTATATCTAATTCTATTTTTGGACAACACAGCAGTACATAGCTTCACACTACGTCTCCATTCAATCGTTTGTTGACACAAGTAATTGAAAATTTGGACTGGAGTACTTTGATATTGCAATTGTCCTGCACGTTCTTTTAAGGCTTGCATAAACAAATCTTTTTTATAAAAACTGGCAAAACGCACCACAATATCACTGGGGGTAAGCCCCCCCCTTCTCCTTGAAACTCTATGGACCCTATCCAAATCTTCGTCATGCCAGTTCATCTCCGGGACAATCTCCTTGAACCAGTCCAAAATTATTCCTCTCAAATTTTTCCCTTCTTCTGCACCAACATGTGGAAAAAGCCGGAGGCGAATATTAGAACCCCTCTCTCGGTCTTGGATGTTAATCATTTGTAACTCCAGTGCATCAAATCTTAAATCTTGTTGCTGACTTTTACGTTGAATTTCCTGCTGAACAACAGCCACTTTATCTTCTAAGCTTTTAACTTCCTCTTTAATTTTTTTGAAATCTTCTTGAACTTTCTGAAATCCTGTCTTCAATTCCTGCTTGACTTGGGAGATTTCCCCACTAATTTTATCTGCAAAGCGAGAGAGAATCACCTCCATTTCTGTGGTCTGTGCTTCCGAGAGGCTTTTCTATGGAGAAGAGGGAGGTACTTGTTCTCTAACATCCACCGCCTTGGCACCCGATTTGCCATCTTTTTTGTCAGTCATAGTTAATTTATCTCTACTGCCGTAAAGATGAAGCTCTATTTTTTTCAAGTCCGTTCTTCTTTTAACACTTGTTCCATTCTCAGCAAGTTTATTCCCCCCCCCCCCGGCAGTTCACTCCTAACTTCCTAACTAGCCTTTGGATCTGAGAAAGGTTATGGTCTGAGGGGTGTGATCTTTCAGGTCGGCTCCAGACAGGGACGCCCAATTTTTTTCCTCTCTCTCTTCCACTCCACATTTATAAACTTAATCAGTGGGAGTAATTTCTCTCTCCTTGTTAGATTTGTAACCTGCATTCTTTTAAAAACACAAAAGCCTCTGGCTCTTTCTATTTGATCTTGACTGCAATAAACAAATTTTGTGCCGCGAGGCTTGTCCCCTCCCCGTACTGCAAGCTGCAGTCGAGGTCGTAAAAGAACTATAAATCCGTCTAAAACATCAATAAAACGCTCGTTGGAGGTCAGCAAAGCACATTCCCAAAGATAATTAGCAAACTCTTACCAAAGTTAAATCATGTACCGGATGGGTTCTTTACTTTCAGCCCAAACCCTTTGGGAGGTTTCTATCAGACATCTAGTCCGCCATGATGGCAGGCTCCTCCCCCCTCTTATTTATTATTTACATTTCTAGGTTGCATTTGGGCTGCCACATTCTGCACTAGCTGAAGCCTGCAAACTGTCTCCAAAGACAGCCCCACATAGAGCACATTGTAGTAATCTAATATGGATGTAACTAGAGCATGAATGACATGAAATATATATAAATTCTATCTAAAATAAACCTTCACTATCACAGAGCAAGTGTCTGAGAAAGAAGAGGGGAAACCCAATTTCATTTAGTCCTCCCAGAAGCAGGCCCAGAAAGGAAACTGTACTAAGAAAAGTATCAAGCTGGTATATTTTCTTCTTCCCTCCTTTTTCCTAAATAGACACTCCTTCTCCGGGAAATCATTCCTGGTAGGATAGATATTTTTAACTTTGATTCTAAAAATATTTATGTAAGTTCCACTGCAACGAAAGAGCATTTCGCACAATGTACCTAGGATCAGTTGTATTTTGCCAGTACTCAGGGAATTTATCTCATGGGAAATTATGCTAGGGGGATGCAATTACATTTTTTCTTAGTTTGAAACTCCACCTAAAGTAGAGCTCCCTTAAATTAGGCTCTCACCTTGATGGTCCAATCACAAGCCTCCTTTCACTCACTGATGTTTTTAAATCATAATGAAGATTGCGGAAATCAGTGCTTTACTACCTTAATGGATTTATTTTTGAACACCTTTTCATTGGTGCCTTTGGATTCAGTTGGGGTGTTAAGTAGAATATGGAAGAAGACTAATAATGCAAAGGGGACTTATGTAGCAGCTGTTCTGTTTTGAGAGTATTCTGATAATTTACATCAGTGGGAGGATTCTGTTTTATCACACACATTTTTTGTAAAGCAAAATAATCTTTTAGCAGGAAGTATTTGATTTGGGTAGGAAAAGTGTGTTTCTGTATTCTAGGGTGGCTAGGTGTCAACTTTTACAGAGGACAGTCCTCTATTTGAAGGGCTGCCGGAGGACCATCCTCTTTTTAAAGGCATCCTCTATTTGAAGGACTGCCCTGTCCAGTTCCAGTTTAAAGATAGTGAACCATAATAACTGTTGCCCATCAACAACAGCACCTGGACAGCAGGCTGAATAGGCAGGCACAAAGATCACAGTCTTGCACAGTATGCTGAAATGCACTGTTTTTCTGTTTAAATTATAATAAATATTTCTAAATTTGCATCTATACATATAAATTAGTAAGTGCAAATGTTATGCAAATCACTGCCTTCTTTTGTTTTCTTTTTTTGGTGGTGCATTTCCTCTTTTTTTGGCAATTCATAAGTGGCCACCCTAGGTAATAAATGTAATAAATAGGTAAGGCTAGGGCTAAGAAGTAACGTAAAACAAGCCTTTCTAGATTTTTTTTTTTTTAAAGCCAAATGTGTGCAATTTACAAATTAGGTTAAGTTGTCCACACAGAAACCATGGTTCATAGGACACATTTCCCTTCTAAACAGACTTTTATGGCTACTGTTTCAGGTGATGAAGTGTTAGAATGGAATGGAAGACTTTTGCAAGGAGCCACCTTTGAAGAAGTGTATAACATCATTCTAGAATCCAAACCAGAGCCACAAGTGGAGCTTGTAGTTTCGAGGCCAATTGGGTGAGTTGTATTAGGAATTCCATTGTTTAATTGTTTAAAACATGCACAGACTTTGTTTTTTAAAAAAGCTCCAAACTGATTATAACAACTCTTACAGAAATGGAAAGATTGTAATGGTTGCATGTTCCAAAATCAGTTAACTTCTTTATCCTCAGTTTGCCTCCTTCCTCTTGTATTGATGCATTTCTTGATTACTGCAATGGTTACTGAAATCTGTTATATGTGATGGTACTCTTAAAATATTTGGAAATTTCAAACACGGCTGCTAGGTTGAAACTAGAACTCATCATAGTGATCATATCTCATCAATAGTGAAAGATCTGCATTAGCTTCTGTTTTATTTCTGAGTACAATTCCTGGTTGCCTATGGCTAACAGAAGAATTATTAAATACAAAGCCGCATTATTGTTATCATTCAGGTGCTGTGCCAAGTCTGTCCTATTTACCTAAGCTTTTAACTAAAAATAGCTTTCAATCTCCATGCGGGTTGATGTTTATTCTGTACTGCTGTTTAGTTTTGTATTATTAATGTTAGGCTGTTTTATTGTTTTACTCTTTAGTGTATATTGAAAGTCACCTTGAGTATTTTTATAGTGGAAAGTTGGGCTAGACATATTTTAATAAATAAATAGTATCTCACTGAAATAGAATTCCACTTGGAATTCTTAGTGCACATACAAATTTAATGGTTTTACTAAAATAGTACAATTTCATAAAGTCATAGTTAAAACAAATAGTCATTGTCTGATTTTATATTTTTGTCTAGAATTATAGGATAGATACAGATTAGTTTTTAGTACCACAGGTTGGCTTTTTTTACAGCAATCCTGTACAGATTCATGTGTATCCTTGTTGTGTGAATGCTTCAACACGTAGCCCCTGCACAGGCAAAATGACAAGCCATAGTTTGTTGTTATGGAAACAAGCCTGCATATGTTTTGACTTGGGCTCCTGACCTCCCCCTCGCCCTTCACACATGAGAGAAGGAAATCAAAAGCTTCCATTCTAACCACAGTTCCTCATAACATCTAAACATGGTGGACAGTGGTTTGTCCTAACTGTGATCCATTAAAACAAACTGGGATCCAACCATGGTTTGTTAACTAGGGGTGGGGAGGGGAATGCGAAACAGAAGCTAGTGCAAGCTTGTTCTCGTACTTCATACGTTGTTAAGTCTGAACCTGTCCATTAAATTGCACAGCTACACAAGTTTAGTGCAAGCACATACTTTGAACTATAGTTAAGAACTGTAGACATAATTCTTTAGGGAACAATCAAAAGAAAGCTAAGCATACTTGAATCCCATTGAAATCAATGGGATTTAAGCACACTTATTGCATTCTATATTTTTGTAAAAGTTACTTGTATCCAATCTGATTTAGATATTGAGGAATATCAAAACTAGATAGTACCTTTGTTTAAATCACTTTCAATCTGTTTCTACTTGGATGACAACATTTTGTCAGTCATCATGAGATATTAGCAGACCATTTGTGGAACCTGGTGGGCATTCATGCAGTTACAGTGGACTTTAGCAGGTATACATGCCCCTGAGATAGTCTGCTTGTAATTAATAACACTGTCCTTAAAACAATTTGTTGGTCCTTATAATACACTACTTTGTCTCTGATTTTAGCTGCATTTGTATAACTGTATGGTAATACTGGGTTGTATCCAGAATCCAGTGATGTCTATCCACCAGCAGAATGGGCACCAGTGCCAAATGGATTCCCTCTCTATCCCTTCACCCCAATCTGTTATGGAGGGTTGGGGACCCCCTGGAACATATTTGGGGGTGCGCAGAGGATGTAGGGAGAGGAGAGGAAGGGGAGATTCTGTTGCACAATGCTGGATATTGTAGCCCATTAATTCAGATATGTATATAGACAACAAATGTATTTTTTTCTGTGATTTAGCTATTCTGCTATGTGCTATTCCCTCTTTTAATTTCACAGTTGTTATGTGCTAACTAACTCTGTAAATGTTAGATGAGTATAAGCATGTTTTGCTCTTCATAATTGCAGGGATATTCCCAGAATACCTGACAGTACACATACACAGTTGGAGTCCAGTAAGTTCCATTTTTCTGGGTCAGATCGATGTAATGGCAGATAATTGAACATAAACTGGAAATTGAAAATATGTTTATGTGCTTTCTAAATCTTGCCTCTTTGTCTGTTACTGTATAGGTATCTCTTCTGTGTCTTCTATCTATCTTTCCAATCTTTGTTTAATAATAAACTATCAGAAGTCAGGAAATATAATGTTAGGGTTGATTTTTTTAAAATCATGCTACTCTTTATTAAAAAGTGGGAAAGCATAGTGGGTAAAAATAGGATTGACACCAATCCTAACTTTTTAATTTCCTGTTTTTTTGTTAATGTTGTATTCTGCAGCTTTATTAAATAAATACATTTCATGATGTTAGAAATGCATTTTTATATTTTAGAGAAAACAACACACCAAATATTCTGAAAGAGTGCAATGTTAAGCATGTCTACTTAGACATAAACCCCATTGAATTAAACAGAGCTTACTCACATGCAGGTGTATGTAGGATTGCAGCCCAGGTGTTTAAGATTTGGCCCCATACCACTTTTTTGCTATATGAGAGTATCCTGCTGCATATGTCAAGAATAGGGCATACCAGCAGACTAGAGCAAAACCTCAAAATATGATGTTGGGGTAGGTTCATCTGCACAACTCTGAATAGACTGGGATGCTGCCTTCTTTCTGACTTTGTTTTGTGTACCTCTTTCAGCTTCAAAGTATTTTTTGTGGCTGAAGGATGAGTAATAGAGTCATAGAATAGTAGAGTTGGAAGGGGCCTATAAAGCCATCAAATCCAACCCCCTGCTCAATGCAGAAATCCAAGTAAAAACATCCCTGACAGATGGCTGTCCAGCTGCACCTTGAATGCCTCCAGTGTGGGAGAACCCACTACCTCCCTAGGATGACACAAACCTCAATAATTATTTCAGGCATTAGTCACCGGTTTATTGTTGAATATAATAGCTATAGTGCTTTTGCAAGTCTCCTTGGTCTCCTCTTGCCTAGACTACTGTAATGCGCTCTACGTGGGGTTACCCTTGAAGACGGTTTGGAAGCTACAGCTGGTACAGAATGCGGTGGCTCGCCTGGTTAAAGGCAGCCGCCGGCGGGATCACATCACGCCAGTGCTGAAGGAGTTGCACTGGCTACCAGTTGCTTGCCAAGCCGAATTCAAGGTGTTGGTTTTGACCTTTAAAACCCTATACGACTCCGGTCCAGTCTATCTCAAGGAGCGTCTCCAGCAACACCAAGTGGGCCGCTCAACAAGATCTGCCACGGATGGCCTTCTCCTTGTCCCTTCAGCCAGAGCAGCTAGACTGGTGGGGACGAGGAAGAGGGCCTTTTCTGTGGCGGCCCCTGTACTGTGGAACTCTCTCCCGAGTGACCTCCGCCATGACCCCTCTCTGCTGAGCTTCCGTCGCTCATTAAAAACCTGGTTGTTCAGGCGGGAATATGGGGTGGGTTAAGATTTTAAAATTTTTATATTGTTTTAAATGTATTTTATTGTTTTTATTCTGTGTACATTGCCCAGGGTGGCCGGTTGCCGGCCAGATGGGCGATAAATAAATATAAATAATAAATAAATAAGTACAGTATGAAAAGGACTCCAACATTTTCTTCTCACTGGAGAAAGAAAATATTTATTTTCCTATTGTAAAATAGTATTGCCCTGGATTTATTAAAGTAATTTAATATGCAAAAATAATTACTTTAAGAAGCCTTGATCTTGCCAGACCCAAACATCCAAAGAGAAGTTCTTGTGTTGAAGTATTTTTTTAAACAAAGGTGATAAAAGAATTCAGCTGCAGTCCTCAAGAAGAATATTAAGACGAACGAGTCCCAATGAAATTTCTTAGGTTGCGGTACTTGAACCGTTAATCAATCCCATTGAATGTCAAGTCTAAAAGCACACACGATTAGGTGCAGGATTTCAGTCTTAGACTTGACAGGGATTCTACATATTTATTATGGTAAATTTTAAAAAATTAATTCACACAATCTAGCCAAAGTTAAGTACTTTTATGTAACATTAATTTAAAAAGTTATGATTAAATAGGTATGATTACTTTCCCATTGAAATAAATGAGATCTATAAGTGTTTAGCTTTGGCTTCACTGTGCTCATTTTTTGCTCAGCATTCCATTTATATTTTTCGCGTTTTATCTTTAGAATTTAAATCAAGTGTTAAGGTTCACTCATGAATTTTTCCACACTTACTGTATGTTTTTCTCTTTATGTTCAAATGCTTCCTGTCTTAATGATTACGTAATCGGAATATAAAACTGTATAATTTATATTTTTAATAAAATTGTACTTTCAGGTTCTAGCTCATTTGAATCTCAAAAAATGGAACGGCCTTCTATTTCAGTCACTTCTCCCATGAGTCCTGGCATGTTGAGGGATGTTCCACAGTTCTTATCTGGACAACTTTCAGTATGTAAACATTTGATGAGTCTTATTCACTTTGTTATTTGTAATAAAATACTTTTAATGGAAAATGCCAGGTAACTGTATACTAAAGTTCTTGCTGTCTTCAATTTCACTTTTCATTCAGCAATTTTTCAACACAGATGAGGCGGCACTTCATAAGCACAATGCCTGTATCCTGTATTGGGGATATTTATACGTAATATTTTAAGTTCTTAGAATTGTATTTTCCGTTTCCAGATCTACATCATGAATGTGCACAGTTGACAACAGATATATACAATAGGTTCTAGAAAAAATATGCAAGGATAATGTAGATTCCCATGCAATATTAGAAAATTAGACTCAAGTTTTCAATAATTTAAGAAAACTGAAGTTTTAGAATGCACAGGCTCTCACAACTGTTTCCTGAGAAGATTCCTTTATGACATGGGCAGCCCCATCGAATGTGGGTGTCTGTAACCCTCCGAACTCGGAAGATTATGGGCATCCAATGGAATGCAGGAGGAGCGTGGTGGCTAGGATTGCCTCTGTGGTCCCCTTACCCTCTGAAACATTTAGATGGCCAATTTCGGCCTTCTAAATGTTTTTCCCTTCATTGCGAGGAGGAGGGGCTGAGGCACTGCTTGGATTCCTCAGAGGACGGTGGTGCCTCGCTCCTCCCCTCCCCTGCGAACACCTGTGATGAAAGGGTTAACATCTAGCGTTGCCAGGCAGAGTGGATGCGCCCAGCAACCTATCGGGGCTCGCCTGTAGAAAGTTCTGATGGGAGGGGGAGCTCTGTATATATGTGCCTGTGTGTGTGAGAGGAGTTAGTTAGGGTGTTAGAGTTAGTTAAGGAGTTAGAGAGATGAGATGAGAGATGAGAGAAGTGAGTTGGAGGGAAGTGAGTCGGGAATTCTAGTCAGTCAGTCAGATAAGAGTCATAAAGTTTATTTATTTATTTATTTATTTAATTAATTTTTATACCGCCCAATAGCCGAAGCTCTCTGGGCGGTTTACAACAATTAACAATACAGTCCCTGCCCGCAGGCTTACAATCTAAAAAGACACAACACACAAGGAAAAAGGAATGGGGAGGGAAGAAGGGGGAATATTACTTATGTAATTCTCTGTGTCTCAAGAAGCTCCAGCCTCCTTCTTCTTCCCCAGAGGGCTGTAGATGTCAGTTAGCCCTGTGGGGGGGGGGCAGTCCAACTGGAGCAGGCCCTGATGTTCCCTCGGCCTGCTCCAGCCTCCGTCGTTCCTTCTTCCCCACAGGGCTGTAGATGTCAGTTAGCCCTGTGGGGGGGGCAGTCCAACTGAAGCAGGCCCTGATGTTCCCTCGGCCTGCTCCAGCCTCCGTCGTCCCTTCTTCCCCACAGGGCTGTAGATGTCAGTTAGCCCTGTGGGGGGGGGCAGTCCAACTGGAGCAGGCCCTGATGTTCCCTCGGCCTGCTTCAGCCTCCGTCGTCCCTTCTTCCCCACAGGGCTGTAGATGTCAGTTAGCCCTGTGGGGGGGGCAGTCCAACTGGAGCAGGCCCTGATGTTCCCTCGGCCTGCTCCAGCCTCCGTCGTTCCTTCTTCCCCACAGGGCTGTAGATGTCAGTTAGCCCTGTGGGGGGGGCAGTCCAACTGGAGCAGGCCCTGATGTTCCCTCGGCCTGCTCCAGCCTCCGTCGTTCCTTCTTCCCCACAGGGCTGTAGATGTCAGTTAGCCCTGTGGGGGGGCAGTCCAACTGGAGCAGGCCCTGATGTTCCCTCGGCCTGCTCCAGCCTCCGTCGTCCCTTCTTCCCCACAGGGCTGTAGATGTCAGTTAGCCCTGTGGGGGGGGGCAGTCCAACTGGAGCAGGCCCTGATGTTCCCTCGGCCTGCTCCAGCTTCCGTCGTCCCTTCTTCCCCACAGGGCTGTAGATGTCAGTTAGCCCTGTGGGGGGGCAGTCCAACTGGAGCAGGCCCTGATGTTCCCTCGGCCTGCTCCAGCCTCCGTCGTCCCTTCTTCCCCACAGGGCTGTAGATGTCAGTTAGCCCTGTGGGGGGGGCAGTCCAACTGGAGCAGGCCCTGATGTTCCCTCGGCCTGCTCCAGCCTCCGTCGTTCCTTCTTCCCCCCCTTCCTTCTTTACTTTTCAACAGTAAAGAGGTTGTTACTGTTTGAAGAAATGTTTTACTTTAGAAAATAAAGAACGATTTGTTGGGTTACTGAAGAGACTGTCTGGTAACTGTTTCCATCCTGAAGCTCACTCACCTAATCACTTGGTATAGCTGCTAAGAAAGAGATCTACCCAGCGTAAACACCACAATAACCAGCAATGGTATTTTAACAGAGTTTATCTCCCACAGACAGATTGTCCGCTCGGGTTTGTCTGGGAGTGAGTGAAGACTTATGACAGAGTTGGAACAGGGATAGTTTAAAATAAGGTGAACTAATACCCTGGAGCTACCATATCCATTTCCAAGGTTGGAGCAGGGACTCAGACCTATCCTATGGCCCCCCAGACAAGGTTGGGAGGCCATGGGAGTGCGCCTTAAGCTATTCCAGAAACCTCGCAACTAACTCTTGATCACTCTCATGCTACTCAATTTCACTGTGGCTATATTGCATTATTAGGATCAGTGCAAGATTTCTCTCTCTCTCTCTCTCTCTCTCTCTCTCTCTCTCTCACACACACACACACACACACACACAGAAAGAAAGAAAGAATTTCAGGCAATATGAACCACTTTCCTTTTTTTAAAAAAAAAAAACCTGAGACGAATCTTCAGAAGTATACGGCCTTTGAAATCTTCATCTGCTTCTGCTAAAGTAATTGACAATGTTCTTTTAGTAGGAAAAGCAATTTTGAAAGAGTTTATATTTAAGTGGTGAATAAGGTACAAAATAAATACAAAACGTAATTGTTCCAATGGAATATACAAAATATAGAGAAACAGGAAAGTAGTTTTTAAAAACATATTTCCATAATAATAGAGAGATTGAGAGAGGGAAGATTACAAAACAGCTTAGTTCACTTCATTCCTCCAAAGCAAGCAAAACACAAATTGATTTTAATCCACATTAAATAAATGTTTTCACATAATTGTTACATTTCATCTTATACTACATGGAAAGTGACTTATTTGACAGCAGGATGCAGTCAGCTGGGAACTTACTCTGTAGAAGTAACATTGAAATGAAAGGATTTGCTCAAGAATGGAATGGTTTTCTTTAGAGCCACCTTTAATTTATCTAGAGCTTACATAGGTGTTCCAAAGGAACTGGGGTTTCCTTACTACTACTACTACTATTACTACTACTAAAAAATAATAATAATCTCCTGTTACTGATCACTTTGCTGCTGAACTGTTTTGAAAGGCTGTTTGAAAGGTTCCATGTGTTTTCCCACACTACATCTGTTGAAATAATTAGGGAACTGTGCTTTTAAGACAGCATGGTTGTAACACAACCAGTGAATTACATGGGCTTTGAATGCCCTCAAACTAGTTTATAATAGCATACCTTACCTTTGTTTCGCTCTGTGATGTATTATATTTATTTGTTACAATTACCGTATTTATATCCTCATGTTCAGGAAAGAAATCCTAGGCAGCTTACAAGTAAGATCAACATTCATTAATACAATCACAATAGACAATTTAAAAAATACAAGAAGTCATCAGGATCCTTTGCACACAGCAGCTGTTGATAGTCTTGTAGGGGACAGGATGGTCCAGCTGGAACAGGAGTGGGCTTATGGCATTATCCTCACCTGCTTTCTTCTCTCTCTTGGTATACTTCCCACAGGACAGTTGGTGGCAGAGGGTCCTGAGTGGGGAGGGAATAGTCCAGCTGGAGCAGGCTCTATGATGATCTTTCCCACAGGGTAGTTGGAGGTAGATATCCCTGAGAGGGTAGGGATAGTTTAGCTGGACAGGCTCCAAGATGGTATTTGCCTCTTCCCTTGGTCTCCTGAAATCCTCCTACAAGACAGTTGGTAGTAGATGGCCCTGGTAGGGGAGGGGCAGGGATAGTCAAGCTGGAGGAGGCTCTGGGATGGATCCTTGGGTCCTTCCCCTTCTTGTTGTACCCTTATTTAGACAAGGGAGACTGCTTATAAAACAATTTATGAATAATGCCTCTCTGGTTGGAGAAGCTACACCTATATTTCTCTACCAGTTTATTTCTCAGCAGACAGTTGACTCAGTTTAGTTATCCCTCACCTGGAATATATCTGTATGTGTGAATCTCTGTATATATAGATTCTCTGTGCATTTTGGAAGGCTGCCTTGTTCCCTGTAGAGAGAAAAAAGAGACTGAGGATAGTGGTGGTAGCAGGACAGAGGATAGTGGTGGCAACTGATGGAACCTGTGATTAGGACTCCATCAAATTTGGTTGTGTGAGATAATGAGAAAGGGTACTGCTGCTTAGGTGATTTTCCATGTTGCATGCCCCAATATCTCAATGATAGTTCTCCTGGCATCTACATGTGGAACTTCATCTGTTGGGGGAGATGTGCTCATTGAGATAGTGCCTTATCTGTCTGATAAAAAGTTGTGTTGGAACTCTGTCTCCAGTTATTGTCCATTCTGTCTCTGTGTTCCTGGTTCTTATCATGCAAGGGTCATGAGTGTATGGCTAGTAATGACTATAGGTAGAGTGGAGTCTTTGGTATTCACCAACAAAGGTGATTGTTCTCCCTAGTTCTTTCACCAGTGCATTAAGGAATATTACCTGGGTTTGAATGTTTGTGGCCAACAGGGACACCCTTGTACAGTGCATATTTAACCTATGTCCTCTGGTGAACATTCACTTCAGAGGGCCTTGTACAGGACAGGTTTCTGTTGGATTGTGCCCAAAGACTCCAAACAGCTGAAAAGACATTTCATCTCCTCTTCATTAGATTCCACACCATTTTAGGCTTCAGGAGAACTCCAAATTCCATATGGTTTTGTCATGAAGCCAAATCAGAGTGAGGGCAGGAGCAGGAAGCAATGCTTCCTGCCCCCATGCCCATTTCTTCTGGTGGAAATATTGAAGCAGATAGCATATAGTGGGAGAGAGAAGTGTAAACATCATTGCTGCCATGACCTTGCTGTCAGGACCATATAAACAGGCAGCAATGTTAGCAAAAACATGGATGGGTAAGGCACAGTTATGTGAATACTTTTATCCTTTTCAAGCCCATTTCTGAGCAAAAGAATCTTCAAAAGTGTATTTGACTTACCTCTAGCTTATACTGAAGGCAGCCTATTGGATTATTTTAGGGGCTGTGTCATAGCTGTGGTAAAGAAATAATGCTTTGCTGCTTCTGTTGCATCCTCAGAGCATCATGCAGCATAATTTTCCAAGCAGTGGAAGGTCTGAGAAACTTATTTCCAGCTGGAAAAATAGTCATCTGAAGCTGGCTGTGATGAGTATGCTGCATGTTTTGCAGATAGCACAGCGTGGTGACTACTAATGTGATAAGACAACAGAGTTTAAAATGTTAGATATACTAAAAAAAATTGGATCTTGTTGACTTGGGTTTGTTTCAGTTGTAGTCAGCAGTAGTTTAAATGTTCAGTTGTGAGATGGATATGGGAGAAGTTAAATATTTGGCAAACTAGATGATACTGCACTCTCTCCACACCCCATTCTTTCTTTTTATTTCCCCCTCTGGCAATGTGCCAGAACATTTCTTTTAAGTGATTATCTAGTCTCTCTCTCTCCCTCTCTCTCTCTCTCTCTCTCCATGTACTCCTGCACCTCAATCTAGCTAGCTAGCTATCTTGACATGTACTCCTGCACCTGTTACAGACCTTTTTTCCAATGCTCATTTTTTAGGAAAGGTAAACAAACAAGTGGTCACTCTGCAATTTCATTTGGAAGCTGTTGCTTTACAAGATCCCTTCTGGAGTAGGTTTGGGTACAGTTCTCTGAATGCAGTTGTGACCTTGGTCTAAGATTTTTGCTTTGATAATGGTCAAAAGCCCACTTGATCTTTTGCTACCTTTTAACATTGTTGATCTTGAAATAGTGACAGAAAGGTCTAAAGAGGTAGAGTAGGTGGGTGCTCATCACTTCAGAAGAATCTGCTGTATGGAATCTGCTGTGCAGGAATCTACCTTGTTCACCCTACTGTTCCACACATTTATTAAACTTCTAGGGGAAACTTGCAGAATACTGGAGTAACTGGAGTCAATATCCTGATGACTCACAGCTCTATCATTCTGTTTCATGGACCAGGTCCTGCTATTGTATTCAGGGTGAATTAACTGTGCACTGTTTCCTTAATTATAATTCAGCTTCCAGACTTCCTCCCCACACGCCCTCTCATCCCTTCCCGTATTAATCATGCTACAGGCCTGTGTTAAGAGCCCTTCAAGGAACTTGTATAAAACCCTGTTAATAAAAGCTAATGAAGTATCAGCATGTGTGGAACAGTCCTCAAATTCTGTAATCAAGGTTCAACTGACAACGCATGTGATTATAGACAATCATTTATCAAGTGGTCACTTACTACAGTGTGCATGTGTCCATGTCGAATGTGGTCATCTATAATGATCTATTAAACAATGGGGGCATCAACAGCCAATCAAAAATCTGAAGAAGGACGGAAGTGGTGGTATCTGGCTATTGTGGGGAAGGGGGGTTGTGTGCAGATAAGCTTGATATAATTTGAACCCAGACAAGACAAGAAGGATAAGAATACTCATATTTTGACCTGTTCTTATTACCTAGACTTGTACTACTACTTCGGGTGCTCCTAGTTCCATCGTGATGTTTGGAACTCCATACTACAGCAATGGCAAGGAGCATCTTTTAATAATTCCATTTGACAAGGCTGCTTTTGTCACCTGTAGGATAGACTACTGAAGCGTGCTCTACTTAGCATTGACCTTGATAACTTCAGAAATCGAGGTGGATGGAGTATGTGATGACCCTCATCCTAAATGAAATGGATTTCTGGAAACATGTTATTGCAGTACTCCAAGATCTATGCTGCCTCCCTGTATTCTTCTGGGAGAAATGTAACGTTCTGATTTTGCAAGCTTACATTGCTTCAGCTCTAGATGCCTAAGAGACATCTAGGCATCTAGATGTCTGCTCTCCAATGTACGATAATAATCTTCAGAAACCCTGTTCAGTGAGCCTGAACATAGGGCTTAAAATGTGTTATGGAACAGGGCTGCATGATCATGCTGAGAGTTCTACTCACAATTAAGCAACCATGAGTAGTACTCCCCTATCCCCAACGAACCTGCCCATGCCAATCGAACGAGGTAGAAACAATTACCCATGTATTATTACATTGCAGTTATTACAAGGACATTCGTTCCTTTTATATTGCTTTAATTTTAAGAAATGCTCCAGGCAGATCAGATACATTTTACGTCTCTCTCCTCCTATCGGGTTCAAGAAATGAGATAACTCAGAGAGTGGCAAGATTTTGCGCCCAGGAATGTAAGATTAGGAAGCAGTTGATAAAACCATCTTAAAGACAAAATTAAATTATCTTAATATATTTGTTTTATCTTTACTTTTGTAAATAAATAACATGATGTAAGTATGTATGTTTTTTACGTTTGGTCCAAGACTGTAACTAAATAAACTGAACTGAGTAGTACTCCATTTCAGACCTTGCAAGGTCTGAACTGAGGGGAACTACATCCCAGAGATGTAGGGAACTGGACCAGAGTGCACGGCCCCGACCCCATACACACTTTAAGCCCTCACGCATTTAGGCAAATGCCTGAACAGGGCTAGAGACTGTCCTAATTCTGTATCATAATTATGCATTGAGATGTGCTTTCAAAGGCTGTCACATCACATAATTATGAAATATCTTCCTGACATCTTCAAAAGGACTAACTTTCAGTGACCAGGGTTAATCTGCTGATGTGGTGGTGGTGGAAGCTGTGATTTGAGGGGGTTATATGATTTTCATTAGTTACTTAGATTTTAACACTCATTTTAATGTTTTTGGCTTATAGAATGTTGTAGCTTGAGTCTTTACAGACTTATGGGGGAAAGCAATCAATAAATAAGGAAGGCAACATTCAGAGTGATTAAAAATGCATAAATGATCTGTAGCATCAGAAGAGATACTATACTGATCTCTGAGAAACAGCAGAAAAATACATTTGTGTCACTAGTATGCATTAGGGCAGGGGTATGCAACACATGGCCCATAGACTGCATGCAGCCCCACTGGCCCTTTTTGTGGCTCCTCACTGCTACTGTGCTGCTGAATTTGCCGCTGAAATTTGGTGACGTGGTAGCAAGGCAAAATAACTTACACTTAAATGGCAAAAACAGCACAGCAAAATGGGCCATTTTAAAGCAAAATACCCCACCTTTGCTGCTCTACTGCTGAATTCTGGCAGCAAACAACCTCATTTACCTTTTGAAAGGAGGCTGCTAAATTTTTGGCAGTGCAGTGGTGGGGACAGGTGTAGCCCCCAGTGGGCTGGGGGCGGCGGTGATGTGCCCTCCTCGAACTCCTAGAGGTTGCAAACCCCTGCATAAGGCATTCTAAATGGAGATCTTTGCCCAATACTGAAGTGAAGAAGAATTCAGATGGGATTCTGATTAGGAACTGAGCCAATCATATGAACATAAGACGAGCCCTGTTGGATCAGACCCAGGCCCATCTAGTCCAGCATTCTGTTCACACAGTGGCCAACCAGCTACTCATGGGAAGCCCACAAGCAGAACACGAGTGCAACAGCAACCTCCCACCCATGTTCCCCAGTAACTGGTGTGCATAGGCATACCGCCTCTGATACTGGAGGTAGCATATAGCCATCAGGACTAGTAACCATTGATAGCCTTATCCTCCATGAATTTGTCCAATCTACTTTTAAAGCCATCCAAATTGGTGGCCATCACTACATTTTGTGGAAGTGAATTCCATGGTTTAACTATGTGCTGTGTGAAGAAGTACTTCCTTTTATTTGTCTTGAATCTTCACAAATCAGCTTCATTGTGAAGATGACCCCGTGTTCTAGAATTATGAGAGAGGGAGAAAACTGTCTCCCTATCTGCGCTGCCCACACCGTGCATAATTTTGTACATCTCTATTAAGTGTCTCCCCTTATTCTCCTTTTTCCCAAGTTAAACAGTCCCAGATGTTGTAACCTTTCCTCATAGGGGAGTTGTTCTAGCCCCTTGATCATTTTCGTTGCCTTTTTCTGCACTTTTTCTAACTTTATAATATCCTTTTTTAGGTGCAGTGACCAGAACTGTGTACAGTATTTCCAGTGTGGTTGCACCATAGATTTGTTCAGTTTTCCATAAGTTTTCCTTGTCAAAAGGAGAAGAATGAGGAAGCAATGTTTACGTTTAACTAGGGAGCAGGTTTAATAATTCGGAGTGGGGTCCTGGAATTACTTTGAAATTACTATTGATTGCATTTGTATTTTCCCCCTCATTGCCTGATCAACCTGTGAACTGTATTACAAAGAAATCATAATTCCTCTGGTCTTCTCTCCTCTGAAAGAAATTTTATATAATGTATATAATTTATATAATGTATAATTTTATATAATTTGTGGCCCTGTGCTCAGAGAATGGAGGGTATGAAACTAACCAATTTTTGAAGAGTAGATACTCAGTTATATTTTGCACTTTCAAGTGATTTTCTTTTCAGTTACTTTGTGGCAGATATCCAGTCTTGTACATGAAATAATGCATACTGAGATTTCAGATCAACCCATTTTCAGAAGTTTTGATTTTTGGAGATGTCAAAACATAAGCTCCTGTATTGTTATATTTTGCACAAGTGTAACTGTATGTAGTGATGTTATTAATTATAATGCATATACTTCCTATCAAGGTTGATAGGAAAGTGTGTGTGTGTGTGTGTGTGTATTTCACCTTTCCATTTTACGATTGGTTAATTTTAAATTGAGGATTACTGGGGCTGAAATTGCATGGAAGCTCTGGCTTTTTAATCTCAATAGGCAATGGTTGGTCAGTGTTGGAGAAAATGCATTCTGTACATGCTCAATTGTATTCTTTTGTTACTTCTTCACAGGTACTAGGACTGAGCCTAGGTCTGTGACTGAGCCTTGTCTCTAATTAAGAGTATCTTGAAGTATTATGAATTCATTTTAGAAATACTTCAGTTTCTTAGTGCTCCCAACAAATGTTGCTTTTAACTGTAGGGATGTTACTATTGACTCACATAATAAAGACAATTATGAAATATATTGCCTTAGAGCTGTTAATAATGCTTTATAGTCCTCATTTCCATCATACTGTACTGATTATTATGTATCTTTTAAAGAGCAATCCTATGCATGGTTACTCAGAAGTAAGTCCCACTTTGTTCAATGGGACTTACTCCCTGGTAACTGGGTATATAGCATTAAAACGTTACAGTGCAATCCTATGCATGTCTACTGAGAAATAAGCCCGATTGAGTTCAACAGGGCGTACTCCCAGGTAATTGTGTATAGAATTGCAGCCTTAGGGCACAGTCCAATCAGGATGCCCATAACACTCTGAACTCAGAGGATTACAGGCTTCCTATGCAGGGTGGGAGGAGCGCAGATGTGATGGTTGCCTCCATGTTCCTCCCACCCTGCAAAACATTTAGATGGAAGATTTCTGCTGACTAAGTGTGGAGCCCTGGAGCGAGAGAAAAGGAGGCTGAGGCACTGCCAGGATATTTTATATTGTGGCAGCCCCTGTCTCCTCCCCTCCCTGCCCCCCAGACCGTCCACAAAACCCTTCTCCAAGGTCACGTTTGTGACCTCGGAGAAGCAGCCAGTGCGGAAAGAACCGCACCAGCTGCAAGTGGGGATGGGAAGGAACTCCAACCTCAAGAGTCCCAGCTCCAACCTCAGAGCATGTTTCTGAGGTTGGAGCTAGGACTCTGAAAATTCCTATGACTGACTAGATGCTGTCTAGCAGCCATAGGATTGTGCTGCGCGTGTTTTATATCTTAAGTGTCCTTTATTGTAATGGATGGATATTACACATAGAAATCCTCTCTAGCAACTCTTCTGGTATAGAATATTGGGAAGAAGCTGAAGTTTGGTGTACAGCAATATTAAAAATTGTGTGTCTTTGTTTTACTTTTGGTCTTTTGGTTTTGAGCGTGTTGTCTTTTTGGTTTTGTTTTATTGCTTTTTCTTTAATTTTGCTTACCAGAGCCAAAGCCTTAGTAGAAGAACAGCGCCTTTTGTTCCTAGGGTTCAGGTAAAGGCTTTATCTGCCTGACAGAAACTAAAGTTGTGTTTTTTTTCTCTTTTGTTTGTCTTGGAAAATGCATAGTAGGAAAACGTCACAGTTTGGTCCGTTTTCCCATTTTCATTTTTTTTAATGTGTTGCTTCAGACCATATTAACAAATTCCATATTGTCTTGTGAGCAGCTTGAAAAGTACTGCATGAGAATTAGGATACTAAATTAAAATTTAAAGAGACAACTAGTTTTTAGTTTCGCTTTTAATCTATATTTAATTAAACAAACATAGATTTCAACAGTAATAATAACTGTGTCTCTCACATAAATACATATCTTGAACTAGTAATAGTGGATCTTGTGCTTTTTGTGTTTGGCCTCATTATATCAAAGTTGATGTCTCTTTAAATCACTCATTTGCATATTTAATACTTCCTTTTTTGCATTTTCCAAATGACACTAGTTCCTTGAGTAGAAGATGGGCAAATAAATTTGTACCTTGTCTAAGGAATTTGTACCTTGCTTGCATTTTGACATGTTTGTTGAAATACTGAAAACAAAAAATGAATGCAAAATAATGTTTCATCACTACTCGTGCTGACTATATTCTACAGTCTTATTAGGGTACAAGTTGTTTGCCTTTTTTCATTAGGAATCCCTTAAGGTACTGTAGATTAACCCAACTATAGGTTGTAAGAATGTCATAATGCTTATCTTGCTTTGCTGCATGCTTTCCAATTTTATTTTTATTTTTTGTATAGAGAGTATCACTTGCTTTTGTTATAAAACATCGTGGTAACATTCATCTTTTGTAAAAAAAAACCTGTATAAGTTTATTATTTTTATTCTATTTTACTGCTTAAAATATAAAAATGGAAGATTTCAAGTTGTAAGACTGATATTTTTGTTAATGTAGCGAAAGAGAAGAACTTATTACTTTAAATTAAAAATACATGAAATAGGTCACAGAGAACAAAATGGGATACAGAGAGGCTACATTGCGAAGCCTAATGACTTCAACTCTTTGGCTAGAATCCACCTTCATAATGTTTACACAATGTTGTAATGTTTATTATGCCACTAAAAAGGAAAATAAGAGGACATTGTTGATAATACTGCATAACAGAGTTTTTGTTAATTTATGCTGGATGGACAGTTGGAAAAAATACAAACATGAATCTTAAATAAAATGTATTCAGGCATATGTTACAGTGCAGCTCCTGATAATTCCTGCCTAACTGAAATCCTGTATCATCTGAAAATTGTCCTTAAGTACTATATGAAATATAGAATTCTAGCCAATTTCTTGACAATATTGTTAAAATCAGACTACATCTAAGCAATATGTTGTAAAAGCGCAATATCCTATCTGAGTTTAAATAGATAGCAAGAAATTAATACAACATGTCTTGATTCTCCACAAATATAATCACTTTTAGGCTGCTAATCCTATAAACCCTGAACTCAATGGGACTTACTTTAAGAAGGTATGTATAGGATTGCATTGCTAGTGGATCAAAACATCCTAGAATTATTGTTGCACCATTTGACCTGTTAAAGGTGAAAATAACTAATCAGTTAAACTAGGATTGACCTGGGTGGGTGTGGAGTGACATTGCCTGATATGGTGGTCTTTTTTCCAAAGTGTGTTGAGCATTAGCTCAGCACTCTATGGAGAATACTGTTGCTTCCATAAAAACCAGCAATTCTTTCTGTGGAGCAAATTAATCCTTATACTTAATCCTTATACTTACTATCCTTTTCATCCTTCATTTGATAGTAATAGTCATAGATCACCACACCATCATTTGATAGTCTGAGTTTAGATACCCTTAATTCTGTTTCATCTGCACAATTATTTGGTGGCATAATGGTTATGCTAGGATAACTAAACATTTGTTAGGATTCTGCACACATTGTAAGGTATTCAAAATTTGGGAGATGAATTTACTTCATAACTCTTCAAAGAAAAAGTGGAGAAATACAAGTGGTTGCCATATTGCTTTAGCTAATTGTGCTGAATTGGAGCAGTAAGATGGTAACTATATACTTTCATGTAGGAGATGTCTGTAAGTTGGATGTAAAATTACTTTAATCTGGGTAGGTCTGTAGTGTCCACAACTTTATTTCATGGCTTTTCTATATATCATATGCTAATCAGATTATAAACTAGTCATTATTCATGAATTCATATCATGTACAGCAATGGTAGGATATCTGTAGACCCAACACACAGACACAGACAGAGACAAAGACACAGACACCAGAAGTAAAAAAAATCCTACTTATTTTTCTGTATGAAAGATAGTGCTAAACAGATACATATAGAAAATAGTTCATTACATTTATTATTGCATATCCTATCATTTTGTGCCTTAATGTGACAAATTAGAATGATTTAAATTAGCTTCATTGCAGTAGTGAAACAGACAAAATGGAAGGCTAAAAGCTACATGTATCATAAACTTTTGTAGTTATTTGGGCTGACTAATGCATATTTTCTCATTACAGATAAAGCTGTGGTATGACAAAGTTGGTCACCAGTTGATAGTCACAATATTGGGAGCAAAGGATCTTCCTTCTAGGGAAGACGGAAGGCCAAGGAATCCCTATGTTAAAATTTACTTTCTTCCTGACAGAAGGTAGGATGAAGGAGAGGATTAATTATTTTATTCAAAATTAACTCATACGTTCTGTGGAAAAATTAGTAGTGTTTGGTAACTAGTATTGGTCATAACATCTGATTAGGTATTGTTAAAAAGATTTTTTTGTGAGAGAAGTAATGCCAGAATGAGGAGCACATTTGTGTCAGAATGTAACTCCAGATAATATTACAAAATGTATCAAATGTTGGAGGATGTTGTAAGGGTTGGCTTGTCAGTAATGAACATTAAACAAGTGTTATAGTCCTCCCTGAACCTTTAAGTAGGAGCAAATAAATACAAACAAACAATATCACACACATTAATGTGCCTCTTCAGATTACCATTGTTTCTTCTTTGTGGTCTCTGTGACTCACACATATGGGGGTGTTGTGCGGCTGCACAGAACAGTCATTTGGAGCATTCCAGAGCACCTGAGTTTTAGGCAGGAGCCCCACCCACCTTCTCTGCTCATGCTCTGGCTGTGGCTCTTGTCTACTCTCAGTTCCTTTTCAGCTGCTGCAGCAACTAGCAGCATTTGGAACATTCTTTCTTCTCACAGCTAAAATATCTAAATCCCTACTGTCTTCTCCTGGGATGCTAAACAGAGTTCTTTTCTTTCTCTGTCTTACTTTCCTATCTTCTCTGAGTTTTTTCTTTCAACAAAAAGATGGTGGGAGAGTGACCTCTTATGTGTGGCGCATCTTCAAATATGATGATAATGACAGGTATGCTGTTATTTGCACTGTTTGCCAAGGACGTGTGTGCCTAGGAAAGGAGGGTGGCTGTGGGCGAGTGGGCACCTCTGCCATGTGGAGACACATGGAGGTGCATCATCCACTTCTCGTGCCAAAAGATAGTAAAAGGCAAATCTCAACAACCAAAAAATACCATAACTGGCTTCTTTGCATCATCTCGTAAAGACCAAATGACAAATAGTTTGGTGGAGAAGAACACAGAAGGTAACCCACCTGTAAAGAGGCAGTTGTCAATGGAAAAATGCCTCATACTAACACAGAAGTTTCCTGCACAGTGTCCAGGCAGTAAGTTTGAATCATACACTGACAGACTACATTACTTGATGCATGCCGCCCTTCTCCATGGTGCAAGAGGTGGCTTTTCTGGGTTTTGTGAAAGAACTGTGCCCTCGTTGGAAGGTTGTTTCTTGCACTACATCGGTGAAATTGCCATTCTGCCCCCTGCTTCTGAAATCAGAAGGGTACTCCATCAGGATTTGAAATGTGTAGTTGGAGGAAGTGTACCTTTTACTAGCGACACATGGACAAGTAATCAAGCAGTCTTATCTGCATGTCACCATGCAACGGGTTTATTGGCTCAATGAACAGCCATGAACTCACAATTTTCTCATAGACACACGCTGCAGAAAACATTGCAAAAAACCTTGATGAAGTTGTTCAAGGCTGGTTCATTCCACTGAATCTATCAACAGGCCAGGGTGCTTAGCAACAGGTAATGGCTCCAACTACCTGAAAACAGTACACATTGCAGACCTAAACCATGTTCAATGCATTGTGCATTTTTTGAACATTTTTGTGTGCTCAGAGTTGAACAGTGCATCAGCTAGAATATGCAAGCTACCTAAGATGGCCCGATCCATTTGCACCCATGTCCACTAGTCCCACTCCTCAATGGAGGCAATATGTGCCATCCAACATAGCCATGATCTTCCAGAACACACATTTATCCTGGATGTGTGTATATGCTGGAACAGTACATTGCCTATACATGCTGGAGAGACTGTGAGCAGCTATAAATAATTATGTTTTAAAGAAACAACAATGTTAAAAATTCTGTATCAAACCAGACCAGTGGGTGTTGATGCAAATGCATTTTCTCTTAGTTTTTCTTCAACAAAAATGGTGGAGAGTGAGATCTTCAATAGATGATAATGAGGTATCTGTATTGCATGTTGCCAGGACTGTGTGCCTAGAAAGGAGGGGCTGTGGCGAGTGGTCTGCATGTGAGACAATGATGCATCATCCACTTCTCGTGCCAAAGATGTAAAAGGCAAATCTCACCCAAAAACATAACTGGCTCTTTGCATCTCTCGTAAGAATGACAATATTTGGTGGAGAAGAACCAGAAGTAACCCCTGTAAAGAGTACCACCTTAAGATCTTTGATGAATGCATAACCCTACATAGCACAGAGAATGCAACACTTGGCCAAGTTCTACCCGTGCTAAAGATTATAGAGGGAACTATGAGAAGATGCTGTACTGGACTTTCTAACCACAATGAACATATCCAAGTCCCTAACCCTGCAGTTGGCCTTTCTAAAGTCCTTCTACAGGAGATTGCTATCAACAAACACATATTTTTCATGAGGAAGGATATAAAATGCATTGCTGGTTCATTTCTTGAAGCAAGGTTCAGCAATAGCATGAGGAAGGAATTGCTGCAAAAAAGGGCCATCACCCCCTAAGTCTGCAAGACTGTATAACTGAGAAAATCATAGAGTGCTACAATAAGGATGTGCCAGATGATGATGTATTGGGGAATGAAAATTCTACCTGCCCTGAAGGTAATAGCTGCAACAGCAATTTCACCAACAGCAGTAGCAAGGTCTGAACAGCGCCAAAGAAAGGAACATCGGGGGGGGGGAGTTCTTGTACTCCTCACAGGCAGTGCAACTAGGCATTACCGTAGAGGAAAACAGTGCAGAAAGACACTGTGACAGGACAGGATCTGGTTCTTCTTCGTGGTCTCTGTGCATCACACATATGGGCTCTGCGCTTGCGCTGAGCTTGCTTCGGAAGATTCTTTAGCTGAGGCGAAATGGGCGGGAACCCCTCCCCCACGGTGCTCGCTCCTAGCACGGTTCCCGCCCATTCCCTCAGTTCCTTTTCGACCGCTATTGCGAATAGCAGCTTCAAAAGGTTCTCCTCATCTTACAAACGGCTGAGTAGATTACTTTGAATTTTGCATACTCTATCTTTGACTACTTCTTTAAATCCCCCTTCTTCTTCTCTCTACAAAAAAAAAAAAAAAAGAACTTTCCCCCTCTCCTCTTCCCCTCGAGGAGTCATGGCCTTGAAGGCCCCATTCAGTAAATGCGTACGCTGCAACGCTAAATTGCCGCCAGCGGACGGGCACTCTTTATGCCTTTTGTGCTTGGGACAAGAGCACATAGTTGAAACCTGCCACCACTGTAAAAATTTCACTAAGGTGACCAGGAAACAACGAGCGTTGAAGTTAAAAACCGCTCTATGGCAGCAAACCCTCTCAGCAGCCGGGCCCTCGATCCCGCGCACTGCCACGACTAAAAAATCATCTGCATTGGTGGAGGAGACTTCAGTAGATGAGCCTTTACCTAAAAAGAAAAAGGCTCATAAGCATGGAGATTTGAAAGGGGCAAAGACTAAAAAGAAATCCAAGCCCAAATCTCCAATTAAGCCCCCACACAGACCAAAGTGTCTAAACATACTGAGCCTTTGGGATCCCCAGCTTCGCAAAAGCGCTCGGTGTCGGCATCTAAAGATCCGTCGACACCGAGAATTGTGGAAGTGGCATCGACATTAGGGCTTGTGGCTTCAATCTCCGAGGGAGAAATCCTGGACTCCCCCGACAAAGATGCAATTTCACCAGCTTTCAGGAAAAGTGGCTCCAAGCGCGGCAATGGATCCCCGACCGGCTCTAGACCTCCAAGCCGCTGCCGTAGTCGTTCTCGATTGGAATCGTCCAATAGACATTCCATCCGATCTCAAGAAGACTCTACCCACAAAGGGCAAAGCGACCAGACCACTCGATACCGATCCCCACAACACCAGGGAGAATACGGGTCCTCAAAACGGCTGTCGAGAAAGCTCATCTAGCTCGGAGAAAATTTCTCGACACCGAAAGCAAGAGGCCGGTCGCCTCCATAGAGACGCAAGTTCGGCCTATGTCGACAGCCCGCGACATCGTAAATCTGCCGACTACGCCCACTCGCAACGCCGCAATCGAGAACTCGATATCGAACTCAAGAACTCGATGGTGACCGCCATCGACACCGAGACCCACCAATCGACGGCGTACGCCATTGACGCCGAAGCCCGGAACTCGACATCGAGAGTGCTCGGCATCGAAGTCCATCGTTTGAAAGGGACAACCGTCGACACCGAAGCCATCTATCGACAGCAACTGTCAACACCGAGGGGGCGTCTCGGCATGACTGTCGTCCGCATCGAAGTCCGTCTATACAAGACAACTGCCGTCGACACCTGAAGCCAAAGTCCCATTGAGATCGAATATCTACACCGAGGCCGATCTCGAAGCCGAAGCCTAATTGAATTCAAACATAGAACTAAGCACAACCCGAGAAAGACCACTGTTTCTCGACACCTAAGCCACCCTAATAAAAAGGATGCTGGCTATCAGGAGAGGCAAAGGTCTATCGATACCCAATCACATGCTAACACGTCTCGCAGATCTCCAAGAAAGGCATTGGCCAAGACGAAACACCTGGATAAACCATCTGCAGTTTCTAAGCGTGCAACACATGAGTCCTCCGACTTTCCATACTCAGACTCAGACTCCATGATATCAGGACTACCTGACTCTTCACCAGACCTTCAGGTAGAATCAAAGGCAGCAGTGTCACCCACTGAAGAATTGGGTACATTCGCTGACCATGTCCTGAGAATGACAGTGTCATTGGGACTTGAAACAGTAATTGAATCACCTGATGACGACGACCTGGTCCACAACCTCATGCAGGCGGCACAAACATCACCGGCACTACCTACCAGCTTTGCTAAAAATAGTAAAAAACACGTGGAGTACTCCAACCGCCATCCCACCAACAGGAAAGTGGTTGGAATCACTTTACAGAGTACGGCACGACAACGCGCAATTCTTATTTACACACCCTTCTCCGAACTCAATTATCGTTAGAATCGGCCCAGTCCACAAGTAAACAGCACACAACCCCAGTGGACCAAGAAGGAAAGAAAGTGGACACTTGCGCCAGACGAGTATACTCATCTAGCGCATTAGGCCTACGTGTATCTAATTACCAGGCGATAATGGCCAGATATCAGCACTTCCTGACTGAAAAATTGGGAAATCTTTGTGAAGAACTGCCAGATGATAGGAGAGACTTGGCATGTGTACTGAGAGTGGAAGCTCAAAGCATGGCAACCCTGCAGATGAACAATGCAAGACATTAAACAGATTGCCATGCCCGCTCCCTCATCAGTTCGATCGCCCTCCGCAGACACGCGTGGCTTCGATCGACTCTGCTAAATAATGATGCAAGGGCCCGCATCGAAAATTTGCCATTCGATGGAGAGGGACTCTTCAATATAAAAACCGATGACTCTCTCGACGCGGCTCAAAAGGCGAACGTGAACGCTCAAAAAATGGGACTTACCGCCCTCCCAAAACAGAGATATAGACCAAGGCAATGGTCTAAATTCCAATCTGCCGTGACCCCGTTCAGACCACGATTCCAGCAAAAAGGTCAAGACTCACGGACACAGGACCGCCAGCCTTCTGGACCAAGGAGACCCTTCCAGTCCAAATATCAAGGCCCAAGGAAGGGCAACTCCTTTGGCAAGCGGCATCTTTGACTTACTAGCGCAAATCAAGACATACCTACCGGACATGACACAAACACTGGACAAGACAAAACCACTGATTATGACAAAACCACTGATTATGACAAAACCACTGAATTTGACAATCGCACCGGATACGACAACCTTCTTTACAGACAGGTTAGCCACTTACCTCCCATCGTGGCACTCCATCTCGACGGACCGCTGGGTCCTAAACATCATCCAACACAGGTACCAGATCGAATTCAATGTCCTCCCTCCCTTTCTCGGCATCAGTACCACTCAGCCCACTCCACCATTGCTGGAGGAGGTGGACACTCTGTTGCAGAAGGGCGCCATCCAGCCTGTCCACCTGCATCACCTCCAGGAGGGGCTCTATTCTCAGTACTTTACAGTGTCGAAAAAGGGAGGAGGACTTCGCCCGATCTTGGACCTCCGACTTGTCAACTTCTTCATAACAACGAAGAAATTCAGAATGGTCACCATCCAGTCGATATTGCCTCTACTTCGCAAGACGGATTGGTTTGCGTCGATAGACCTGCAAGACGCTTATTTTCACATCACCATTCACCAAGACAGTCGGAAGTACCTGCGGTTCAAGATAGGAGACGAGGCATATCAATTCGTGGTTCTCCCCTTCGGCCTCTCCACTGCACCAAGAGTATTTACCAAGTGCATGGCAGTAGTCTGCGCAAGTCTACGGGCCAGGGGAATCCGGATCTTCCCCTACCTCGACGACTGGCTAGTGGTGGATTCCACAAAACCTCGCCTGGAGTCAGCCCTCTGCACAACATTACACCTACTCGAAGAGCTGGGATTGTGTCTCAACGCAAAGAAGTCTGTCCTCACTCCGGTCAGGGAGATCCAGTTCATAGGGGCCATTCTCAACTCAGTCCAAGGCTGGGCGTACCTACCACAAGACAGGGTAGACAAAATACTTACCCTCTCGAAAAGCCTATACCAGGCTCGCTCACCGTCAGCAAAGGCACTCCAACGTCTTCTCGGCCACATGGACTCAACAGTACAGGTAGTGAATTACGCCCGCCTACATATGAGGACTTTCCAAAACTGGTTCATCCGTTCCTTCGATCCGCAAAGGCAGTCTCCTTCCACTCGCCTTCCCATTCCGAGAACGGTCAAGACAACTTTGTCATGGTGGATGGGCAGGAGGAATTTGAACAAGGGAGTCCCCTTTCATCCATTAACACCAACAAAAATACTAACGACGGACGCCTCCCTTCTGGGCTGGGGAGCGCACTGTGCAGGCCGTACCACTCAGGGAACATGGAATTCCATTCAACGCAAGATGCATATCAACATGCTGGAACTACTTGCTGTATGGAATGCCATGGAGTCCGAGCTGTGCGACCAACACGTCCAAGTGGTCACAGACAATACGACTGTCGTGGCTTACCTCAACAAGCAAGGAGGTATGCGATCCATGAGGTTAATTTCATTTCATTTATTTCATTTATATACCGCCCCACAGCCGAAGCTCTCTGGGTGGTTCACAACACTCTATACATAAAAACAACAATAAAAAACATACAGAATAGTTTAAATAATTAAAAACCAAATTTAAAAACACAGTTTAAAATAACAATACAAAAGCCAATAAAACTGAGCCTACAGGTGACAATCCCCTCCGTGCTATTCCAAGCTCCTAACTAAATGCCCTGGCATAGAAGGAATTCTTAACCTGGCGCCGAAAAGATAGTAAGGTTGGCGCCAGGCGGGTCTCAGTGGGGAGCTGATTCCATAACCGGGGGGCTACCACCGAGAAGGCCGTCCTCATTGCCACCAACCAAGCCTCTCTTGGAGGTGGCAGTCGGAGGAGGGCCCCAGATGTTGAGCGTAGTGTCCGGGTAGATAGCGGTTGGGAGAGACGTTCCGTCAGGTATTGTGGTCCTAAGCCGTGTAGGGCTTTATAGGTTAAAACCAGCACCTTGAATTCGGCTCGGAAGCATATTGGCAGCCAGTGCAAGCGGGCCAGAACTGGTTTAATATGTTCGGACCTTCCGGTCCCTGCAATAAGGCTGGCTGCCGCATTTTGCACAAGCTGCAGCTTCTGAACAGTCTTCAAAGGCAGCCCCACATAGAGTGCATTGCAGTAGTCTAGTTTAGAGATCACCAGAGCATAGATTACTGAGACCAGGCTATCCCTGTCCAGATAAGGGCGTAGCTGGGCCACCAGCCGAAGCTGGTAAAAGGCACTCCTTGCCACTGAGGCCACTTGAGCCTCAAGTGACAAAGATGGCTCCAGGAGCACCCCCAAGCTACGAACCTTCTCCTTCAAGGGGAGTGCAACCCCATCCAGAACAGGTTGAACACCCTCCATCCGGTCAAAGGAACCACCCACTAACAGTATCTCAGTCTTGTCTGGATTGAGCCTCAGTTTGTTAGCCCTCATCCAGTCCATTGTCGCAGCCAGGCACCGGTTCAGCACATCCACAGCCTCACCTGCTGAAGATGAAAAGGAGAAATAGAGCTGCGTGTCATCAGCGTACTGATGGCAACGCACTCCAAAACTCCGGATGACCCCACTCAGCGGTTTCATGTAGATATTAAATAGAATGGGGGATAAGACCGACCCCTGAGGAACCCCATACTGGAGAGTCCATGGGGCCGAGCAACATTCCCCAAGCACCAACCTCTGGAGCCGGCCATCCAAGTAGGAGCGGAACCACTGCAATGCAGTGCCCCCCACCCCCAACTCAGACAGCCGCTCCAGAAGGATACCATGGTCGATGGTATCGAAAGCCGCTGAGAGATCCAGGAGTATCAACAGGGTCACACTCCCCCTGTCTCTCTCCTGACATAGGTCATCGTACAGGGCGACCAAAGCCGTTTCCGTGCCAAAACCAGGCCTGAACCCCGACTGAAATGGATCCAGATAATCAGTCTCATCCAAGAGCACCTGGAGCTGGTTGGCCACCACCCGCTCAAGGACCTTGCCCAGGAAAGGAACATTCGCCACCGGCCTAAAGTTGTTAAGATCTTCCAGGTCCACAGAGGGTTTCTTCAGGAGTGGTCTCACCACCGCCTGTTTCAGGTGGCATGGGACCACTCCCTCTCGCAAGGAGGCATTGATCACCTCTCTGGCCCAGCCAGCCATTCCCTCCCTGCTAGTTTTTATAAGCCAAGAGGGGCAAGGATCCAGAACAGACGTCGTTGCATGAACCCGTCCAAGCACCTTGTCAACATCCTCGAGCTGTACCAACTGAAACTCATCCAAAATAACTAGACCAGGCTGTGCTCCGGGTACCTCTCCTGATTCTACTGCCATAACATTGGAGTCTAAGTCCCTGTGGATGCAAGAGATCTGACCCTCAAGATTCTCCACTGGACGATCCAAAGATCCATCTCTCTCGTGGCGATTCACATCGCAGGCAAGGACAATACTTTGGCAGATGCTCTGAGCAGAGTCTCCCTGCAATCCCACAAGTGGCAGCTGGATCCGGACATTCGTCATTGGATCTTTTCAATTTGGGGTCACCCTCAAGTAGACCTCTTTGCCACTTCAGAGAACACCGCATGCCACCAGTTCTGCAGCAGGGCAGCTTCAGATCCAGAGTCCATTACAGACGCCTTTATGATGCAGTGGTCTATTTTACATCTTCCCACCCCTTCCACGGGTCGTCTCAAAGATATGGAACGACTGGACAGACTGCATCCTAATAGCACCGTGGTGGCCCAGACAGCCGTGGTTCCCTCAGCTACTGCACCTCTCCAGGGGGGAATACCGGTCACTGCCCATCACGCCAACTCTGCTAACTCAGGCTCGGGGCGAGATCCGGCACCCAGACCTGAAAAATTTGGCGCTCATGGCATGGAGGATACGGCACTCCTAGTGCAAGACTTACCTATGGCGATACAAGACATTCTGATAGCTGCCCGCAAACCAGCAACAAGGGCATCTTATACCAGAAAATGGCTGGACTTCTCAAAGTTTGTCATGGCGCAAGGACAAGATCCAAAGACTTGCACAATCCAAACTATTCTGGAATACCTACACGCTCTGATGATGAGGGGATTAAAACTATCATCTATAAAGGTGTACTTAGCAGCGATTTCGGCCAATAGACCCTGCTCCATTACAGGGACAGTCTTCACTCACCCTCTAGTGAAGCAGTTCCTGAAAGGCCTACAAAACGCTATTCCTCCAGTAAAAAATCTGACACCAGGTTGGGACCTACCTTTGGTGCTGCGCGCATTACAACAAAAACCGTTTGAGCCTCTCGCCACCATAGACTATCGCTTACTGATGTGGAAAACAGCTTTCCTAGTCGCCATAACCTCAGCAAGAAGATCCAGCGAGCTATGTGCACTGAGGGAGGACTCACCTTATATGGTTTTCCATAAGGACAAAGTGATCGTCCGTCCAGATATCTCTTTCATACCAAAAGTAGTGTCGGAATTCCATACTAGCCAAGATATAGTACTGCCAGCCTACTTTCAAAATCCAGCAACAGACCTGGAAAGGAAAATGCACACTCTAGATGTTCGTCGTGCATTGGCCTTTTACAAGGACCGAACGGCTTCGTTCTGGAGATCGGCACAGCTGTTTGTCTGCTATGGTGGAAAATCAAAAGGCCTACCTGTATCCAGGCAAAGATTTGCCAAATGGATTGTGGAGACAATCAAGCTTGCATACCAATTAACCAAAAAACAGCTACCTGGTACAATAAAAGCACATTCAACCCGAGCACAATCGATGTCCGTGGCGTTTGGGAAGGGCATTCCTCTGCAAGAACTCTGTAGAGCAGCCACCTGGTCCGCGCCATCGACGTTCGTCAAGCACTATAAACTTGATATTCGAGCTCGGGAAGCGAACGCCTTTGGCAGGGCAGTCCTCTCATCGGTGCTGCAGTGACGTGTGACGCCATCCCACCACCGGTAAGTCAGCTTGTTACTCTGCCCATATGTGTGATGCACAGAGACCACGAAGAAGAAGGACAGGTTGCTTACCTGTAACTGTAGTTCTTCGAGTGGTCATCTGTGCAGTCACACAACCCACCCATCCATCCCCGCTCGGCGTCATTATCGATTTCAATGGACCTGCCAGTGGAGATTGGGTGCATCGCTCCAACTCATCTCTGAATGAAAATGATATTACTGTTTGTAGTCCAAGGACGTATAATAGTAACACTACCGCGTGTCCCTCGGTCCATGGGGTCGCAATCGTGGTCTCATAGGAACTGAGGGAATGGGCGGGAACCGTGCTAGGAGCGAGCACCGTGGGGGAGGGGTTCCCGCCCATTTCGCCTCAGCTAAAGAATCTTCTGAAGCAAGCTCAGCGCAAGAACAGAGCCCATATGTGTGACTGCACAAATGACCACTCGAAGAACTACAGTTACAGGTAAGCAACCTGTCCTTATGGGCTACATGTGGCAAAGCAGGAACTAGAGGATTCCATCCGGAACAGTATCCCTGTGATCCATACCAGACCAGAGACTGATTCTCTCCTTTATTGGGATACAAAGTGTGGAGTTTGGCTGTACCTGACCAAAGTTGCCATTTGGCATCTATCTTGCCCACCCTCCAGTGTGTCCACCAAAAGGCTTTTCTCTACCACATTGTCACCAACCCTGAAGTAGACTAACTTCTACACATGTATCATTCATTGCCTTTATACAGTCTAACAAGAAATGGACTCCAGAGCAGCACGAACGTCCATCACCTGCAACAATTGTTGGAGGAATTCAGCAATGTCTGTTAAGTGATGAGGACGACGATTTTGATGATGATATGACAAAGTTATTCAAAATTCTGAAGAGCAATAACAATGATTTGCAAGCATGTGCCCATGTTCTGTATAGTGAATAATGACTGTGTGTGTGTGTGTGTGTGTGTGTGTGTGTGTGTTCATGCACATTTGCAGATGGTAGCAGTCTGCTTGAGATATCATTTTGTGTGTCTGGCTAGTGGGATGTTCTCCTGTGCTACCAGTTCTGTCCTAGTCTAGGTTCCAATGCCACCCATCTAGTAATGTTTACCACTAATCTACCTAACTCTATACCAATATCCAGAGTCCAGTTGTGCCCACCCATCACATTATGCATCATGTTGTTGTTTGTGGAAGAGTATACACAAACATCATTAGGAAACATAACTGTTTATTGAGTTTTAGTGTAACATGTGTTTATTGAAGTCAACAACGGTTTAAAAAATAAATTGAGAATACAAAAATATTTTCTCACAAACAGTCTTTTCTTTTTTTCATGGGTGAAAATTGCATTACAGGATATATTACACAGCCAAACCAAAATGAAATAAAATCCAAAAGGTTAGGCAATCCCTTGCCTACAGGCCTGTAACACTTCATTCCTGGAGATTCATTCTCTCTTCAATGGCATGCACCCTTCTTTGAAGATCATTACCTGCCTAGATAGAAAGTGAGGAATATAAACCTCAGATATACCAGTTCTCTCTGTCCTGCTGCAGTCTAGTTTTGCATGTGTATGAGCTCAGCAGTACTTGTCTTGGACAGGGGTTGGGGTAGGAAATGCATCTTGCTGACAGTGTGGTGGTAGCTGACATAGCCTGTGCAGTTTTACAATACACTGACAGGTCCTTTTTAACTTCTGGACATCCATCATCAGGCATCTCAGCAGCACAACAGGAGGCTTGGTAAGAACACTGGAAGGACCGTCTTCTAGTTCTGCTGCTACTATTAAGTCTCCTTCTGTGGGCTGCTGCTGCAATCATTCTTTCGCCTGCTCCTGTCCATCACAGTTGTTGTCATCCTCATCCACTTCATCATTATTGGACTCCTCCTCCTCCTCCTCCTCCTCCTCCTCCTCCTCCTCCTCCTCCTCCTCCCCCCCCCATCTATTTCAGCATCCCTAGCTCACTAGCCAACAATTCCCAATGTACTGCTGTAAAATTATACAGACATGATGTGAAGTAAATATGTAGAAACAAAACCATATTCATTGATCAGGCCAGCAGCAACATTAAATGCCATATGAACCACCACATTCAATTCCACAATGCAATTTTAGGCATACATACATTGCTATAATGTCTATAACATGTTCTTTCTCTGCGCACCTGTAAACTTGTTATTGTTACAACCACCAACAACTAATTGCATGATTACTGTCTGTGTAATGGGATTCCTGCTGAAATCTTTAAAGAAGGGCCCCCCCCGAACTTGTACAACATCTTCATAAACTCATCGAAAAAATCTGGATAAGAGAAGAGATCCCAGAAGACTTCAGGGATGCCATAATTATCACCCTCTTTAAGAAAGGTGATAGAACAGACTGTGGAACCTATCGGGGCATTTCTCTCTTAGCTACCGCAGGTAAAATATTTGCCAGGATTCTCGCAAACCGTCTTCTATCTATTTCAGAAGAGATCCTCCCTGAAACTCAATATGGTTTCCGCCCCTCAAGAGGGACAGTAGACATGATTTTTACTGCACATCAGCTCCAAGAAAAATGCCGGGAGCAAAATCAACCCTATATGGCATTTATTGATCTTGCTAAGGCCTTTGATACTGTAGACCGAACAGCTCTCTGGACTATCCTTATGAAAATTGGATGCCCCAATAAATTTGTGAATATCTTGCGACTTCTCCATGACAACATGACGGCTACGGTCTTGGACAACAACGGCTCTCATGGTGCTCCATTTAAAGTGGGATCAGGTGTTAAGCAGGGATGTGTTATTGCCCCAACATTATTTGCTATTTTCATCGCCACGATTTTACATCTTGTTGAGGGGAAACTTCCCACTGGTGTGGGAATTATATATCGAACTGATGGAAAGCTTTTTAATCTCAGCAGGCTGAAAGCAAAAAGTAAGGTAATTACAACCTCCATTGTGGAACTTCAGTATGCTGATGATAATGTGGTCTCCGCACATTCAGAGGATGATCTCCAAACTATCCTAAATGCTTTTGCAGAAGCATACGGAAAACTTGCTCTCTCACTTAACATCAAAAAAACCAAAGTGCTTCATCAGCAAGTGCAAGCTAACCCTTTGGTGATGCCATCTATCCAGCTTGGTGGGACAATACTGGAAAATGTCAATCATTTTCTCTATCTTGGCAGCTATCTTTCTGTTACAGCTAACATCGACAGTGAAATCCAGCATCGTCTGAGCTCCGCAAGTGCCGCGTTTTCTCGAATGAAACATAGAGTGTTTGAGGATCGGGATATTTGTAAGAAGACCAAAACACTGGTTTATGAAGCCATTGTATTGCCAACTTTATTGTATGCCTGTGAAACATGGACTATCTATAAACGTCACCTCCAACTCCTTGAAAGATTTCATCAACGTTGCCTCCGGAAAATCCTGCGAATTACTTGGGAAGATAGGCGAACAAATGTCAGTGTACTGGAAGAAGCAAAGACTACTAACGTTGAAAAAATGATCCTTCAACACAAATTTCAGTGGATCGGTCATGTTGTTCGAATGCCTGACTGCTGTCTCCCAAAGCAGTTATTTTATTCCCAACTCAAGGATGGAAAGCGGAATATCGGTGGTCAATATAAGAGGTTTAAAGATGTTCTTAAGGCTAATCTAAAAAAATGCAATATAAACATCAAAAACTGGGAAGCTCTGGCCCATGAACGATCTAAATGGAGGTTGGCCTTTCACAAAGGTTCCATGGACTTTGAAGAAGCCCGAGTGCAAGGTGAAAGGGAGAAATGTGCTAAGCGAAAAGCACGTCAAATGAATCCTTTACAGGACCATCTTCCATCTGGTAACCTGTGTCCTCACTGTGGGAAGCTGTGTGGATCTAGAATTGGCCTCCACAGTCACTTACGGACCCATCGCTAGAGTCTACACAATTTTCTTTAGAATTTTCTTCCTTTTAAAATCTCCTTTTTGTAAAAAATATTTATCCTGGAAGACAATCTTACTCGGTCACGAGTGATCACCTGACTGACTGAACACAGCCAGGTAGCATCACCTATTGTTCTATTGAGGTAATAATTAGTGAGGCATTACTGGTGAGGAAATAGTGAGATCATAGCTGCCTAGAGTGCCATTTTTTGATAGAAAGGCGGTTTACAATAAGTCAAATCCACAAATAAATAAATAAGCATTAAGTGCTCAGAGCGGCAGCAGCATTGCAATGCACAGTGCCAGTGCACAGTGCGGCGTAGTGGTTAGAGTGTTGGACTGGGACTCAGGAGATCTGGGTTCTAGTCCCTGCTCGGCCACGAAACTCACTGGGTGACTTTGGGCCAGTCACTGACTCTCAGCCTAACCTACCTCACAGGGTTGTTGTGAGGATAAAATGGAGAGGAGGAGGAGGAGGATTATGTAAGCTGCCTTGAGTTCCTTGCAGGAAAAAAGGCGTGGTATAAATATAATAAATAAAAAAAATAAAATATCATTTGAAGAGCAAGTAAATGTCAGTAATTGTTTCCTTATGCTGACCTTACCTTGCCTCTTGATTCCACAAAGAAATGGGTTTGTAAAGGTGGCTTTGGCTTGGGCAAGGGATGGCGTTTGGATGGGAGTGGAATCAGAATTGTAAGTCCTCCAGATGATGGAGTGGCAGACAGTGGTACGCTTTACATATAAAGCATTCCATTCATTCAATCTTAGATGACATGATGGACTAACTTACCAGGCATCTGTCTGTCAAGGAATTGCCAAAGTTCAAGACAGGCTCCATCAAGAAAAGCAAGGGAAGAACTTGTGGAAGGTGGGAAGGAGATGCAGGGCAGAAGGAGAAAAATCTTCATAGTTTCCCATTTTTATAACTATTAACCATGTCATTTGAATGTTGTCTTTAAATTCTTTGCTGTGCTATACTTGATTTCAGTTTTGTAGTACTATCCATTTTATTAAGAATAGGCAACATTTCTCTAAATACTGTTTCCTACAAGAGTTCAAACCCTCTAAATTAGGTATTTTAATCCTGGGACATAATGTGACCTTGGCTTATTAAAGCTGGTGGTAATTTCAGCAGCAGTTTGTGATATGGCAAGGGATCAGTACTCATGGTTAAAAAAAACAAAACAACCACTGCGCCATTGCAAGCCTGCTGCATGAGTCTGAGCAGCTCATTGGATCCCAGCCATCATATACTGTGTTTCAGGATCCCCAATAGGTAAGTTAAGTTGAGGGCCTCTATGCAAAGAAGAAGCCTGTAAGAATTCTCCATAAAATAGTAGGGATGAAATGATACCCTCCTCTGCTCTTTCAAATCCTTCCAAATAGCCAACAGCTAACACAGACAATAGCTAACACAGACACCCTAGCTTCAGGATGCGGTGGCTTTTCCAGTGCCCGAGGAGGATTTTAATTTATTCTAAAATTTATATCCTGTGTCTTTAAAGATGTTGGCATTTCCAGGGCACTTATTATTATTATTATTATTAATAATAATAATAATAATAATAATAATAATAATAGTATATTAACAGTCTGAAACAATAGCACTATAACACAGAAGCCTAATGCAGAAAATAAAAAGGGCCTACAAGCAAAAAACATACAACTGCTTGTAAGTTAAAAAGTATTAAAAGCCGGGGGGTGGGGGAAGTATTTGCCTGGTTTAAAGGTATATGTGCTTTCAGGAATCATTAGAAGTAGGAATGGGGGAGTTGTTTGTTTGGTTCACAGTTCAATTACTAATTCGCACTTCCTGAACCAATATGCGAACTAAAATGTAGTTATACTTCACCCCTCGCACAGGGATACTTCACACAGGGATGTGTTATCGCCCCAACATTATTTGCCATTTTCATCGCCATGGTTTTACATCTTGTCAAGGGGAAACTTCCCACCGGTGTGGGAATTATATATCGAACAGATGGAAAGCTTTTTAATCTCAGCAGGCTGAAAGCAAAAAGTAAGGTAATTACAACCTCCGTTGTGGAACTTCAGTATGCTGATGATAATGTGGTCTCTGCACATTCAGAGGATGATCTCCAAACTATCCTAAATGCTTTTGCAGAAGCATACGAAAAACTTGGTCTCTCACTTAACATCAAAAAAACCAAAGTGCTTCATCAGCAAGTGCAAGCCAATCCTTTGGTGATGCCATCTATCCAGCTTGGCGGGACAATACTGGAAAATGTCGATCATTTTCTCTATCTTGGCAGCTATCTTTCTGTTACAGCTAACATCGACAGTGAAATCCAGCATCGTCTGAGCTCCGCAAGTGCCGCATTTTCTCGAATGAAACATAGAGTGTTCGAGGATCGGGATATTTGTAAGAAGACCAAAACACTGGTTTATGAAGCCATTGTATTACCAACTTTATTGTATGCCTGCGAAACATGGACTATCTATAAACGTCACTTCCACCTCCTTGAAAGGTTTCATCAACGTTGCCTCCGGAAAATCCTGCAAATTACTTGGGAAGATAGGCGAACAAATGTCAGTGTACTGGAAGAAGCAAAGACTACTAGCATTGAAAAAATGATCCTTCAACGCCAACTTCAGTGGACCGGTCATGTTGTTCGAATGCCTGACTGCCGTCTCCCAAAGCAGTTACTTTACTCCCAACTCAAGGATGGAAAGCGGAATATCGGTGGTCAATATAAGAGGTTTAAAGATGTTCATAAGGCTAATCTAAAAAAATGCAATATAAACATCGAAAACTGGGAAGCTCTGGCCCATGAACGATCTAAATGGAGGTTGGCCTTTCACAAAGGTTCCATGGACTTTGAAGAAGCCCGAGTGCAAGGTGAAAGGGAGAAACGTGCTAAGCGAAAAGCACGTCAAATGAATCCTTTACAGGACCATCTTCTATCTGGTAACCTGTGTCCTCACTGTGGGAAGCTGTGTGGATCTAGAATTGGCCTCCACAGTCACTTACGGACCCATCGCTAGAGTCTACACAATCTTCTTTAGAATTTCCTCCTTTTATCCCGGAAGACAATCTTACTCGGTCACGAGTGATCGCCTGATGAGTTATACTTCAATATACTTTTCTGATTCTTTTTGTCAGTCAAAAATGCATATAAAATGGTATTATTAGGGGAAACTGTGCACAGAAATGCAAAAATTAGTGAAAATAATGTACGAAAACACATTGACCCAATAACAACCTATGAGTTAACCACTGAGTTGTTTAACCTGTAAACAACCCAGCACTTCTGGTTCTTACGTCATGCTCTGCAACCTACAAAGGTGCTGATTGTGGAGTAAAAGCAGAAGAGGCAGGCATGCTGCAGGCAGTGCATCCACTTTCTCCCGGTTATGCACGACAACCCATCGGTTTAAAAACTGATGGGTTGTCATTATGTGCGAACAGCCCCATAATATTAGGGAACTTGCATTAAAATGAATATATTAGGAAAAATATGCATGGAAATGCATGCTTTTTAAAGTTTGCATGAAAATTGCCTGTATTTTTGTGCACAGTTCTCAAAATGTATGCATTTTTGTACCCACTTTCCCAAATATATGCATTTTTTGTAAGTTATTTTTCATAAAATAAAGTGTGCCCACTTTTCTGTAATATGCACATTTTTGTGGGAATTTTTTCCTAATATACACATTTTTAACTTGCAAACTGTATCTCAAATTCAGAAAACAGCGAATAGTGACATATAACTAACTACATTGTGGATTATGTATAGGTTTGGGAAGTGTGAATTTGGTATTAAATAAATTTGTTCCCCATCGCTAGTCCTGATTCATCCACCCATCCTGAGAGTGTATGGGTACTTGTACTTATTTCATATACCTCCTTAAGTAGCTGCCTTGAGTTTTATTTTCTTTGTGGAAAGGCATGTTACAAATTACATAAATAAATTAGCAGTTTCACTGAAAGCAATGGCTCTGCTATAATAGCTGTGTTACTGAAGATTCATTCCATATGATTTACCTTCTGTATTATATATACTATATATATAATAGAAGAAATCTATTTTATTTATCTGTTTCATTATTAAATCATTCTGGAAGCACCAAAATGAATGTATTTTGAAATTATAATTTGTTTCTTTTAAACTATTTTTTCACAGGAATTGCCTTTTCTTTTAAGGCAGGTAGTATATATGTTTTAGTTTAATTATTCCTGATGTTTCCTTAAGTTTAAAGTAAAAGCAGCTTGTTCTATTGAATTAGTTGTCTTCTGACAGCCAAGCAGTCTCCCCCTGCCCATCCCCCTTGAGGAATAAGCTTACTAGGCAAAAAATACATTTCTTTTGCGCGCGCAAAAGAGGAAATAAGAGTCAAGACACAGAATGATGGTGAAATTAAGGGCCACATTTATTGATTCGAGGATCTGGGAAGGGACGAGTGCGGGTGCTAGCTAAACCGGCTCTCGGCCAGTATACCCTTCAATGGGCGAAGCATCCCAATCGGAGGTGTGGTGCTGTAACTCGTCATTCCCCAATTTTACACCGTGCGGTGTCGGAAGGCCTCCTCCATGTCACCACACGGGGCCATGAAACGCCATGCGGGTGAGAGGAATTGGCCTCAAAGGCGGACCCTATCTCCCTGGCCGTGCCATGAAACTGGGCTCAGGTGAGGCTAAGGTATCGCCAGTCACCTGAAAGGTGCCGTGGGATGATCACCGACCTCACCCCACTGCCTAAAACCCACACTTACCGCCACAGAGAGGGACTGGCTAAGCCAAGTCCCCTCTCCCCCATCTGCGCTGAATAAATTCGAGCAGGGCCCTTCACAGATCCTCCAAGAAAATATTGTTACCCCCGTCGGAGAGATGAACGCCATCTGCCAGATACAGCTCCCCCCGGGCCAAGGAGATCTCTGGGTGAGGAATCGCAAAACCTACTCCTCCGAGGCCCCTACAAAGCTGACGATTCAGCCTTCTTCCCGCCCTGTTTAAGGGGTTGGGGTTGACACTACCCCGCCACAGAAACGAGGCAACATGTGGGGCCAGAGAATCTGGACCCTAGGCCAGCACTGCCGCACAACAGGTCCGTAAACGCTTGCTCGATCAAGGACTTGCCCTTGAGCAATCCAAGATCATTCCCACCGGGTGCACCACCAGCACGTCTGGGAGCATGGCCACATGGCCTGAACGGAGCAAAGTCGGAAGGAGGTCGCTCTACTGCATTCCACGCCGACCCAGCCATCGCCCGTCAGCGATCCGGCCAATCCCAAGCTGGGGTCCAACATGCGACCGTGCAGCTCTCTGGGCAGCCCAGTACACCATGCTGTGTCCGAACACGAGCACACGAATTGGCCTTGATCCACTCCAGTGACCTGCAACAAGAAGAAAGGCACAGCGGCAGCACCACTCATGGTAACTTTCGAATATAAGAATGATAGTCAGCTGGGCACCACCGACCCACAGCATGCATTCCAGCCGGTGGGAAAATTCAGAGCAGCGACCGTTCAAATGAAACTGATGACTGTAGAATGCTCTAAGCACCTGGCATGTACTGTACCAGTGACTGGCAGGAGTGTCTTAAACCAACACCACACCTCTCAAAAGTGTGGAGAAGCAAAAGCTCGGCCTTGACTATCAAGTCCGTAAAGGCCGCATACTCAATATTGTTGATCAGAATAATTGCAAATGCAGGCAACACTTAGGTAATATTGTGCTTCTGCAATACAGCCATTCCAGTGCGTTCGAAGAACCGGATGTTGCTTTCATGTGCGATTGCAACTACAGGGTAGGCAATACATTGCACTCCCCGCCTGGGCCAGGATTGAAGTCGGCCAATGCCGTATCTATGGACACTCATGGCAGCTGCCCACTGCTCCAGTAGGAAGAGAAGCCCCGTAGGCTAGGCAGGGGCTATACAGGGAACCAAACAGGTGGCTTGATTTCACAGCCGGCAGACAGGAATTAGCATGTGCCGCACCTTGACAACCGAGGGTGCATAAAGCACGCCCGGCTATAACTATACACTTCGTGAAAAACTGTCACAGATGCAATCAGCAATCTGGGTCAAACATAGTGCATGGAAGCACATAGGTCGGACGAGCCTTATTCTGTTGCATACCATCCTCGCACTGCCAAAACAGTTGAAGCCTCTGACAGAAAACCCCTACTTCCTTAGAGGAAATAAAAGGGATATGGAACTGCCTAGAGCCACCTAAAAGGAGGCCTCGAAGAGGAAATGTGCTTATGGCAACTGAGCCACCAATTGATGCTGTAGAGGCAAAGGATTGCTGCCCATATCTTAGGGATACCCACCTACTGATACCCCAAGCAGTCTCCCGGGAAGGCAAAAATGAAATTGGGCCCTTCCCACATTAATGAGAATATGAGCCCGCCCAGCTATAGCTGGCACCCCATGGCAGTCCATGTCAGAAGATCAGAGGGCAAAACCAATTATACTAGGACATGGGTCACTCTATGGAAAGCATTAAGTAACCCAAAATTGGGAACCCATCCCCACATGTAGGAGGCATGTAGCCAAGAGAGGATGCTTGAAGCAAAGTCCACCTGAGTACTGCCCAACGACAGCCAATCACACTGCCTACTACTCCTAATTCAAGCAAAACATGGGAACCAAAATCAAAATAAGTAACAATAAGGATGAAGGCAAGTCATTATCAGGTCCAGGAACTACATGGGCCAAAAGAATCCCATAACTCTGGGAATGGAAGTAACCCTTTCAGAGCTACCTGCTTCGAGGGCAAAATAAAGTAAGGGCCAGTGGTTGGCTTAAGGAATGGGGTTGCTACCCATGCACACTGGGCCAGCCATACCGTAACCACCCCGGACAGCCCACCAGCTGCCAACAGAGTAGGCAATAAAGGACAATACCAGCACCATATACAGGCCAGAGGATTAGGCAACATCGGCAGCGCCGGTAAGAAAAGCCCAAGAGTAAACCAAAGCTCTGCGGGAAATGCAATGCGGCAGATGAATTAAGTGTAATGTATCATGCAAATAAACCTGGACTAGATTAACGACCTGCCGTAAGCTATATTAAACTAAGAATGCACCTGCAGCCCAATGCCTAAATTGCATCCATAAGCCCCATTGCAATGAAAGGCAGCTATAAGTCTCCCTTGTTAAAAGCTGAGCCCCTAAAATAACTAACATGTATAGACGCTCCGGACGTCCAAGGACAGAACCAAAGATACGAGGCAGGATCGACCACACTTACCAGTCTGAAATTGTCACGAAGTGATGAAAGAAGCTCAAGCCACCAGAGAAAGCATATGGCTTAAAAGCATTGGGACTCACGATTATTCGCTGGGTGAAGAAATAGCTGATGAAAACAGCTCCTCAAAGGACTAACAGGTACGCTACTGCAGATCCAGGAATTGCCTCATGAAGAACACACAGCTTAAGAGCACCGGGGAAAACAGCTAAAGAAAGCATACAGTATTAATATCAAGGGATGGCATGGCAGGGGACAAAACCACGAAATGAACAAAGACGTCATAATATCCAAGCGGTTGAGGCAACAGGTAACAGAACGGGGCCGCACATGGGTGTCAGGTACTAGCAGGGCGTATGTATCAATGCCTGCTGAACTGCAAATAAAAACCCCACAAGAACTAACAGCATGACTTGGCATGATAAAATTGCTCTTGCAAGCCCAGAACATGACTTGGTTGGCTATGCCAGGACAACATGGATTAAGAACAGTGAGCAATGCCACAGTCGTTATAAAAACCTTAAGTGAACCAAGAGCAAGATTCGTGTGGGCGTATGTCCCACATTAACATAATTAAGATCATACGAAAATTAATAGGGTGAACATGAAGTCCCTATCATTAACACGCCAACACCACTGACTGGATAAACTGAACCAGACCATTGGGCCATCCAGTCCTTTACCCCCGACACTGAGGAGCAATGGCCCTCTGGGTTCCAGGCAGGAGGCCCCAATGAGATGCTGGAAACCTGTTCCCGGGACCTCCGGTACACAAGCCAGAGTTAAACCATAGAGCCACAGCCAAGTGCTCAGGGAAACACCCCTTCCTTTTCCCCTGCCATCATGCCCCCCATCATGAGGCAACTCAATGCCAAATAATATAAGGGGATCACCAGTGGCAGATTTCTTCCTGCTGGATGACTATACAACAAATAGAAATCCGCTTTATACTGAATCAGATTATTGGTCAAACTAGCAAAATACAGTCTGCTCTGACTGGCAGGGGCCCTCCAGGGCACCAGGCAGGGATCCCTCCCAGCTCCACCTAGAGAGGCCAGGGACCGAACTCGGGACCCACCGCATGTAAAGCAAGTGCTCTACCACTGAGCCATGACCCATTCCTAAATTGAGAAAGGTTAACGAAATGAGGACCACCAGAACAACAGACCACTCCGCTCAGTACCACCGACTAGCAGTGTTTCTCCATGATTTTAGGCAGGATTGTTTCCCAACCCTCCTAGAGATGCTGATGATTGAACAAGGGGACATACGCTTGCAAAGCAGGTGCCCCACCTACAGAGCAATGGCAATTAACTTGAAACAGATTGTTTTAATTCACTTGTTTCAGTACCAGAGCAATCAAATTGTTTCACGTACTTTCCCGCACAGTAACCTTGTGAGGTAGACCGGGATACGAACCCCTTATTTTAAGGAAGGTATTGTGTAGTATTGTACTGGTATCCCGCCTGCTTTCCTGCAAGGAAGCCAAGGCGGCGCACACAATTTTCCTTACATGTTATCCGCACAACAACCCTGTAAGGCATGGTAGGCCAATAAGGCATAAAACAAGAGGGGGGAAGGTAAACCAACCCGTATGTGTAAGACAGGGCCAGAACCCATGCAAGAATAGCAAATTTTACCACCAGACCATAGACAATTAAGGATATAGAAAGTATGAACAAGCGAGCTTCATTGCTCAGCTAATACTATTAGTAACTAATCACAAAATTATATCACAACAACTCTGCAAGGTAGGAACAAGGCAAAAACCAGTGGGGTAGGAATCCAATGCCCAATCGTTGCCACACGAGCCAGACAGGACCACTCACATAGGCAGGCAAGAATCAGGGTAGTAGCATGGGGGCAGGGCAGCCACGTGAGTGAGCAAGCCCCCCCCCCACAAACCAAGGGCCTAGAATTTGTGCTCCCTTATTATCATTATTATTATTGTCATTGGAATTAGTATTATTCAGCTATGTATAGCAATTATTTGTGTGTGTGTGTGTGTGTGTGTGTGTGTATATATATATACACACACACGTATACAACGACCACCCTGCAAGGTAGGACAGTGATGGAAAAAATTGGGGCCAAACAACCACAACAATATTGAGGTATTTGGTGAGCAACTGTGAACAACAACCCCATGAGGTAGCACATCAGGCAAAAGAGCACAAGTAGCCACTAGAATAAAGAAACGTTAGATGCCATGGAGTAAGTGGCAATGCCTTAACCATATGCCACTGGGACCTCTTCCATCTGTATCAAGGGGAGTGCTAACCTTCACTCCTAACATACAACATGCTTATCAAGGGAACCAAGGAGAAGCCTCAAAGCCTAAGAGGGCAAAGCACTATAGAGGCCTGTGAAGGAGGCCCTGAACTGGAGCCTGAAAGGGCCTGCAGGCAGAGGCCAGCGAAGGAGGCCCTCACTGGACTCCCAAATCGGCCTGCAGGCAGAGGCCTGCAAAGGAGGCCCTCACTGGACTCCCAAATCGGCCTGCAGGCAGAGGCCTGCAAAGGAGGCCCTCACTGGAGCCCTGAAAGGGCCTGCAGGCAGAGGCCTGGGAAGGAAGCCCTCACTGGAGTCCTAAATTGGCCTACAGGCAGAGGCCTGCGAAGGAGACCCACACTAGGGCTCTGAAATGGCCTGCAGGCAGGAGGGCCCCCCCACCAGATTCCACCCTCCAAGCTGTGTCTACCATGCTAGTGATCCAGCACCTACTCCCAGTAGCAGGCAAGGCACAGGGAGGGCCCTGGACTAGGCCAGCAATCCCCCCCCACTCAGCCCCCCAAAAGCCCACAAAGGGAGGGAGGGAAACAGAATCAAATAAAATTAAAGAGAGAGAAAACAAGAAGAGATGGGATCAGAGAGAGCAGGGAGTCCCAGGACTCCACCCCTACTGGTCCCACACAAACAACAGTACAGGCACCAACTGGCACAGAACTTTCTTCCAGCAGCTGCTTTGAGAAAAGAGGCAGAGGGTGGAGCAACGCTGCCTAATAAAGGCCTCCACCGCTCCTCCCCCCGCCTTGAGCCCATAGGTGGTTTCAAAATTAAACAGCCTCACTTCTCATTCCTCTACGCGTGCAAATAGTCCTCCCACCAACAGCTATGCGTTGGTGGGGGAAGGGGATTATGTAGAAGAATAACCTACTAAAAATAAAGTGCATTTAAACAACTCACGCATTTAATTAGGTAAGAATGTGAATTTCTGACTAAACAAATGATACAGGTGAAAAATGTCCAATATAACCTACCGGTAGTTCAATTCTCCAAAGTAAACAAACCTCTAGTGTTAAAATAAAGTTATTAACACCCCAGTCAAAACCAATATGTTTTGGAGGAGTACCAGTGATGATAAAAGGGCTACTCTGAAGTAAGTTGCTGGGTTCTGTCATTGGGTGGCATTACTTTAAATCTGTATCTAGCAGCTACAGCCCTTTCACTCTAGAGTAGATGCAGGCCCACCAATCTGGATTGGGGCTCTAGCATGCAAGGTAAGGGGACTTTTAAGATCTGGATCAGGCCCCTTTTATACACTTGAGTAAAAAGGGGGAAAGATGTAGCTGCTAGGTACGGATTTAAAGTAATGTCTGTTTTGGCTGTCAGAACTGTGAGCAGAGTTCTGAACATGAAATGGAGCTTTCCTACATTCGCCTTCCCGCTGTAGCCCCTTATGCCTCCTACCTCTCCTCCTTCGGGTTAGGGGAGCTTCTGAAATAATGTGAGATGTGGTGCGGTGGGCTACAACTGGATAGAAGGAAACCAGTGGAAATTGGGGGCATTTCTTTGTGCAAATGTTTTCTGCTCATGCAAGGCATTCTCTGGATCGCTTCCATTGTTTGTTTATTTTTTGTCAATCTGGATAAAACTATAATTTCATACCTCTCTCTTTCCCTCTCTTTTACTATAGTTTGCAGGAGTTTATATACTGATGATTGAATTAGTTATATAATTTAATAATTATATTCATATGTACATGTATTTCATATATACATAAATATATTAAGGCCCAATCCTATTGTGTGATTATCGTAAGCTCCCGAACTCAGAGACTTATGCAGGGCAGGAGGAGCGGCAGAGGCAATCTTTGCCTCCCTGTCTTTGCGTGCTGTATTTTTTGTTAGATGGGCTTTTTTACCTGTCTAGTGAAGGCATTTCAGAGAGGGAGGGAAGGAGGCTGGAGAGGCCCCATGATAGCTCGTATCCTGGTCTCTCCAATCACCTCCCCCCACTAAAATACCTTCCATTCCCCCTCTCTTAGGTTGCATTTCCAACCTCAGATAGGCAGCCGACACGGTTCTTTCTTTGCTGGCTGCAAGGGGGACAGATCACAGATTCCTCCCTCCAAGGTCGGAGCGCTGTCTCCTTGGATCTGGCAATCCAAAGTATCCTGTGGCCCCTCAGAAGCTGTCTAGGGCCATGGGATTGCTGTCTTAGTGAATTCCAGAGATATAGCTGTGTTAGTCTTTTAAAGAAAAGCCAAAGGATTGTCCTGTTGCATCTTAAAGACTTACAGATTTTATTGTGGCATAAACAATCTAGTACATGAAAGCTTATGCTGCAATAAATATATTAGTCTTTAAGATGCTACAAAACTCTATTCATCATATTAGCAAATAAATAATGGAATGGATCCAAAGGACTGTGCAACTAGTTCTGCATGTGCGCTTTGAACTGGTATTTCTCAAAATGCTGTCCCACATGCCATATGGCAAACCATTTTTGGAAATGGAATATTAATAGTTTGTAATAGGGCACAGGAGTCTTGTGTTTGGACCTTAGATTTATGAAACTGGGCCTTAGGTTTATGAAACTGGGCCTTTCGATATTGGTGTATGTCATATTAATTTCATATGATAACATAACTTTAGTAAATGCATACAACATATAAGTAGTATGCCAACGTATGGAAGGGTTTTGTGTGTAGTCATTCATATTTGTTAATATATCTGCAGCAAACTTCCTGAATCCAGGCAGTAAGCCTTATTCTTGTTGTTCTGACAACTGTTATTTTATACATCAATACAATAATAATACCTTTAATTTGTACTTTTCTATTACAGTGATAAGAACAAAAGAAGAACAAAAACAGTAAAGAAAACATTAGAACCCAAGTGGAACCAAACATTCATTTATTCTCCAGTTCATCGAAGAGAATTTAGAGAACGAATGTTGGAAATTACTCTTTGGGATCAAGCACGAGTTCGTGAGGAAGAAAGTGAATTTTTAGGAGAGGTATTCAGCCTTATCCATTCATTGTAAAATAAAATATTAAGATCTGTGTGAAAAAAGTCTAAGATATGTCTCACATCCTATGGATGTGATGATACTAACAGTCACTAACAACAGTATAATGCCAGCATAATGTAGTTGAGATTCAGCATACTCTCAGTAGAAAAGTAGACAGGACAATAATATCGCTAAGCAGCAGATAACACCAAGAGATTCTGCTCCCTTGTCGACTGCCATCCACCAAGCCCCCACATTAGCCATGCATGGAAGGAACTAGTTAACACATTTATGGCTTTAAAACGGGATTAGAGTTAGACAAATTCATGAATGAATGACAAGGTTGTCAATGGCTAATAGTCATGATGACTATGTATTGCCTCCAGTATTGGTGGCAATATGCCTCTATATACCAGTTTCTGGGGAACATGAATGGGAGGGTACTATTGTGCTCGTGTCCTGGTTGTGGGCTTCCCACAGGCAGCTGGTTGGCCACTGTATGAAAAGAACGCTGGATTAGATGGACCCTTGGTCTGATTCAGCATGACTCTTCTTATTTTTTTTACCAATGTGGCCATTAAATTTACACTAAATGCTAGAAATATATGAATACAACATAGTGACCCGGTTTTCACGACACACCAGGCTCATTAGGATGAACTGTGGCATGTGCTGGGTGACATTTTGAATATGCAATCCCTGATCGGCGCGACTGGGTGGTTGCCATCTTGTGTGAACCTGGCCACCATGGGTTATTTGAGCGTTAAATAACCCTCACATAACCCTTGGTTTGTAGTAGGGTGATACAAGGGTTGTTTAACCCTCGAATAACCCACGGTGGCTGTGTTTGCATGGCACAGCAACCCCCTGATCATCCCCAATCAGGTGTTGCATATTCAAAATGTCTCATGGCATGTGCTGCGGCTCATCGTGGGTTAAACAACCCCCAATGAGCCCAACGTGTCATGCAAACTGGCCAGTATATAATTTATCAAATATTTATACTGTAACACTTTGATGTTATTCTATTTTTAGATTCTAATTGAACTAGAGACAGCACTGCTGGATGATGAACCTCACTGGTACAAATTGCAGACGCATGATGTCTCCTCATTGCCACTTCCCCACCCTTCACCATATTTGCCACGCCGACAGCTTCATGGGGAAAGTCCCACACGAAGGTTGCAAAGTAGGTTATTAATTCTACTAATGGTGTGTTCATTTTTGAGTGAAATAAAATAAATGCTTCCTTTTATATTGGAATGCATACAGTGAGAAGATGGCATCTGGAGTACCTGCATTTTCTTAAGCACTAATTTTAGTATTTTGACTGAGCTTTTTAGCGTGTAGTCCAATCCGGATGCCTGTAGCCCTCCAAACTCTGAGGATTACGGGCATCCTATGCAGGATGGAAGGAGTGCAGGGGTGAAGGTCGCCTCTGTGCTCCTCTCGCCCTGCAAAATACTTAGGTGATTTCAGCCATCTAAGTGCAGTGCCTTGGAGCAGGAGGGAAGGAGGCTGAGGCGCCGCCAGGATACCTCGTATCTTGGTGGTGCTGATCTCCTCCCCTCCCTGTCCCTGGAACCCCCACTAAACTCCGTCTCCGAGGTTGCATTTGCGACCTTGGAGAAACAGCTGGCCAGTTCTTTCCACACCGGCTGCGAGCGAGGGGGAAGGTACTCCGAGCTTGGAGTCCCAGCTCTGAGCTTGGAGTGAATTTCTGAGCTCGGTGCTGGGACTCAGTAAAATCCTATAGCCATGTAGATGCTGTCTAGTGGCCATAGGATTGTGCTGCCCAGTACTCAGGAAAGGTCGTATTGAGAATTCATTGTTATATTAAGAAACATTTGTCTTTCCTCATTCCTTTCCTCCTTTTAGTTATATATATATTATGAATGAATAACGTTGCTTTGCACACTGTAACTGTTATAATGTACTACATATTACAGTATTTACAACAGTTTATATATGCTTTATATAAAGATGAATATTTACAATAATAGTTTCCTTTAGTGGATCATGCACAGAAATCTGAAGGGGAATAGAAGGCACAGCATGCAGAACTTGCAATTTCTCTAAATGAGTGTTCTGCTTTTCTGTACATTTTTCTTTTCTTTTTATCTAATATGTTAGTCTCTTCACCCAAATGTATTATCCTTCCAGGATCCTTGTAGTTGTACGTTTTTGCATTTAAAGATGCATATGGTATTGTAAATGTAATCTTTAACCATTTAAATATCCAATGTTCTCTCTTATTTAAAGTACTATCTCTTGATTTTTAATTTATTATGTCCTATTGCAGAAGCTCTCAGAACACATTACAACATTTAGAAATCTGATATAAATACCAATAAAAGTACCTCACGAAATCCCAGTTGAAATCCAGTGTAATCCTGGATATGAAAAGCCACCAAAACAGAGTAGGTTTGTCCTTGCTTCCAGGATATGCTTTGTCTCCAAATTTACTTAAGTCTTCTTGGATGGGAGAATTTCTCAGTTGCAGGGCAATGCTGTGTTTACTTCTTTAAAACATTTATACCTTGCTCTTCCACCTTAAAAGGCACCCAAGGCCTTTTGGTATACATCTGGTACATTGATGGAATTGTCAATAGGAGACTGCAGATTTTAAGATTGCAATAAAATGTATGCCCCCTTGGGTATGCAAGTCCAAAATTTGTTGCATTGTGGATTGTCTAGTACAGGAATGACCAACTTCTGTATTCAGGAACAGAGATGTGAGCCCTGTATTCTCCAGAGAGTGGTCTAGGGACTAGAAGTGAATTCTGGCCATCTCACCGATTGTCAGGCTCTATATAAAGCTGACAACTAGTGGTAAGGGCTTCAAAGTTATGGAGTGCAGGCTTCATGCATAGCTTTCTTTCATCTGTCCAGAAACTATTGCAAATAAGTTTCTAAATTACCCTAATTCTACTATTACGAAATAAATTCTTCTCCTTCCTTCTCTCCTAATAGCTAGAACTCAGGTTCCTCAATTAGCAATAAGTACAGTATAGAGTACTTTTTTTTTTTTACAGAACACGTAATTAAGTAATTTCACTGTCACAAGTTGTATTATGGCCACTAACTTGGACCTAGTCTACACATGCAGCAGAATACAGAGGTACAGTGGATTGTACCACTTCAGACTGCAGGGGTGTGAATCACATTTTTGAATGTGCTCCTCATAAATGCAGCACTCTACAAGTAAAAACACCCCCCCCCCCATAACAGTAGGGAGAATGGCCCAACCTGCTCTCTACTGTGCTAGTTTCTATTTACATGGAGTGTTTTTTAAAAACACGGGGACCATTAAAAATGTTATCTCCACTTGCAAACTGAAATGGTACATTACATTCTACAGTCTCAGGACTTCACACTTCATTCCCACATCATTCTGCTGCATGTGTAGACAAGGCCTATATGGCTTCAAAAAGAAATTAGACAAAAACATGGTATCTTAGTACTACCCATGGTGTTAGAAGGAACCTTTGTGATCTGAAGCAATAGCAGAGGAATAGCTGTTGCTTGTGATAAACAGGGGAGGCTTCATGCAGCACTTGTTAGCTTCTTTTTTTTTGTTTGTTTTTTTGTTTGTCCAATTTTTTTATTTCTATATAAAACAAACACATAATATCAAACATATAACAATTAACAAAACAAAAAGACCTCCGATTTTTCTTCCTATAAACATCTGGCTAACCACTGTTGGAAACAGGATGCTTGTCTAGATAGATCTTTGGCTGATCTAGCATGTTTCCACCTATATTCTTAATATACCTTGCAAATTACATCCATTCCAACATTTTTATTATTTAAATATTCATGCTTCTTGAACTTCTGGAATGATCTACAGGAGTGGGGAATTTGTAGCCCTCCAGATATTGTTGGACTACCACCCCCATAATCCCTGACCATTGACCATGCTAGCTGGGACTGATGGGAGTTGGAGTACAACAACATCTGGAGGGGAACAGCTTCCTCAAGACTGCTCTACACAGAATTATTATCCATCAGAAAATGCAATATAAACTAAAAGAACAAGCCTGAGCTCAGGACAATTATTTCATTGTATTCGTAACAATTTTTGGACTAGCCCAGTATGAAGTATTATTGTAATTTCATTTGTTTAGGCAACAAAGGCTCCATAGTAGATAATATATTCAAGTATGTATATTTAAGTAAGATAATGACATATATTGTATCTCTTTCATGCTTTTACATATTTCTTCTCTTTTATGGAATCAGTGTCTTGGGCATGTTCTGTTGATTTGCTTGTTGGAATGGTTTCTTTCTACCCAGGTGATATGAGTATCATTTATATTGTAACTCATGGATGAGTTATTTGAGGCTGCAATCCTATGCAAATTTACTTGGGAGGAAATCACATTGAGCTCAGTGGGTCTTACTTTCAGAAACCTTGTGTAGGATTGAGCTGTAATTCAACAAAAATGGTATTGAACACGGTACAGTGATGTTAAAGCACATTATAAGGTGCCTGTAGTTAAAAACATTAGTTAAAATTTTGTTCAGTAGAGAAGAACTAGAGAGACTATAGAAAATACAGCTGAACTATAGTATACTTCAAATTTTCCATCATGGCTGTTCAAAATTTATAGTCACAGACTGAGAATGTAGTTCCATGTAAACTGAATCAGTATATCAGATGGGTTCAATTTGCAAGATGGCTATGAAATAAAAAGTAGGCGAATTTAATTTTAATGTAAACCAAATAAACAAAAGACTCCTCCAATCTTTTCTCTACTGATGTAGGAAAATGTGCAAGTGATAAAAGGTTCAGTTCTTATTAACTTTTATTCAGCTGAATTAATGCCATTAGCCTCTGCTGGCAATCTGATGCTAAAAAATTCCCCTGGTTTATCTATATGCAGTATCAGCAGCAAATATGGTGGTGTACTTCACCCTTCTCCCAGCACAGTAAGTGTTAATTTAGGGCTATTAGATAGATGGATGATAGATCTGTGTTAGCTAATTCAAGTTTCATGGCTGAGCAGGAGTTTGAACCTACATTTCCCATATCCAAGGATTTTCCCCAGTCTGCACAGTGCAAAGCTAACTTTGTATGATGACTCACCTATGTGCTGTTTGATCTGTAAGAAACTGGCACAGAAGAGGCACTCCATGGGCTATGTGTTGCTTACCTCTGAATGTTCACTGTGTTACTGGCATGCTTGTCTAAATTTTAAATGCAGTGTTTGGGAGCATGCTAAACAAAAACTTTGTATATTATTATTTTTTCGAATACGGAAACCCTTCCACTGGTGTGATTCTCATATTATTATGGGCAGGGCTTTTAAGTTGTGAGATCTTAACTCTGGAAAACCCTCCCCACGGAGGTTAGCCTAGCAGTGGGTTTGATGTCCTTTCAGTGTCAGGTGAAGACCTTATTCACCCAAGCATTTTAGATGTTTTAATCCTTCTGTGTTTAGTTTCTCATTTTTAATGGTTAGGGAAGGTAATGTTATTGAGACAATGCTCAATCATCCCAAGTCGGGACTTCTGTTAGAACTTTGCCTCCAATTAATTCTGCTCCATACTCTGATCCTGTATGGAAACAGGAGTTTGGCCAGCAGTAACAATGAATAAAGTTCTTAGTGTAAAAAAAAAAAAAAAGGTGACATGTTCCCTGTTGTCTTCGCTAGTGCATGGTGGAAACTCACCTGAATTTGAGGAGTTTGTGATCAATGGGACTTTCTACCTATTGAGTAAGGGAGGGCTGTTTAGCCAGTACACTGTTTCCCTATATCAGGGGCAGGGATGGAAAGACATTCTGTGGCCATGGATGCTTGAATGCTCTGCACAGATATTTGTTTTCCTGGATTGTATAGGGGGTGATGGAAGGAAAATGTGGTAATTCCACCACACCATATTACCTATATAGGGCTGTCCATTTGAAGCAGTAGATGTGAAGTTCCTGATGGATGTTTGTACCTGTAGTCCTGAGGCAGAGTACCTGTAAGGCAGCCTTCCTCAGCCTGATGCCCTCCAGATGTTTTGGACTACAATGCCCAGCATTCCTGACTATTGGCCATGCCACCTGGAACATGGGGTTGAAGTCCAAAACGTCTGGAAGGACCAGACTGGGCAAGGCTGCTATAAGGGTTCTGATACGTTAAGTGCCATCCTCCTTACTTTATTGTCCTCCTCGACTGTTTAATGTTTTTGCAGAGTGACTGGTTCTTTGGCATAGGAGCAGTATAGCATAGCCACATGTCTTGATGCATGAGCTATATTCCCTGTCTGGGCATATGGGTGGTTTGCCATGATTTCCTACAGAGTTAGTTAGAATCCTATCCTCTGATATGACTGGGGGAGGAGGTGGTAATGGCAGTGGGCAGTCATCTTGGGCGCTCCGCTGATTGCAGTGGGATGGTTTCAAATACTCCACCTGTTATTGGCATAACTTTACATTGTCGTTAGGGACAGAACCAATTTCTGACTTAACTTAGGAATCTCATTAAGCTTGGCTCCTAACTGCCATGCCCCCCGCTCCTCCTAATTTTAGCTTTTGTACTGTTAGTATAACAGTGAACTAGTACTGATTGTGTAATGCCAGCAGAAAGATACATTACACTAGCATAAACCTCCTATGGTGCCATAATGTTTTTCCACCAGCATAAGGGATATAGTGGCAATTCTATCCCTGCCCAGTGCGTATAACTTGCAAAGATCTGCATTGTTAGTTACTTAGGGCAGTATCCAATACAGCTGCTGCACTCCTGCTCATTCCATTACACCAGTGGGGCCCACTGCAGACATGCTTTATTTCCAGATCAGGACAGTTCAGTGGAGCTTCCTTCTGCAAGCTCCGCTGATCTTCCACGTTCTGGAAATATGTGTTTCCGTTCATTTCTGGTTACTTCCGTTCATTTCTGGTTACCGTTAGCTCCCCATTGAGCTAGCTGTGGGTCCCGCTGGCATGTGGACAGAATAAGATACTGCCCATAGATTAAATTGAAAATAATATAATCCTTACAGGAATTGTGTTTTGTACTTCATTTTGCATAATGTTGCATTCTGGTTTGTATGGATTTTAATTTGGCTGCAATTCTAAATTACTAGGATTACGAAATTACTTATTAGGCAATAAGCCCTATTGCACATCGTAGGACTTACCTCTCAGTAAACATGCATAGGATTGCATTGTAAAGCTTTAACTAGGTAATTCATAACTGCTCTTCCATGTAAAAATTATGATTGCATTTATTCATGCCTAAACGTCCAGATTATAAACATCCCTGTTGCATGCCAGGACCTCACGTATTTTTTTTCTGATATCACTTCATTTTAACATTTGTTTTCCAGATAAAGGCTTATATTCATATAATTCAGGTAAATTATAAGCATGCTGTTTATTGCTTGCATACATATACAGAGTTTATGTTATATTATTGATGTGCTTCTGCTATTTGTTGTGCACAGTTGAACTGGTAAATTTGCTCTGTGGATTTGCATTGTTTCTCATTTTAGTTGCTTAGCATTATAAGCATTTTGCTGAAAAATCCAGTGGTTTTCTGAGCTCTTTATTTGTTGTTACTATGTGAGGGTGTATATAACAATATTAGTAAGTACATTGATTGTCTTGTAGGCCCCTTCCAACTCGCTATGCTGTGACTTTAAAAATTCTTTACTGATGCAAAACTAAGTAGGTAAAATATTATTGAGGACTAATAAATAAATAAATAAATAAATAATGCCTTCTCACTCAGTATAAATAACTTATCATCAGTTATTTACTAACTGATAGTTATTTACATCAAGCAACTTACTAAGCACATCAAGCAACTTACTAAGCACATCAAGAAATGCTTAGTATCAATATGAATTTCTAATCACCATGCTTAATCAGTAAAAATAATACACCGCTTTTATCATCAAACTCCACCCCTATGCACTAAATAGTTTTCTGTGTCATCTTCAGATATCTGTACCTGATGGTTCATTGTTTGTGATTTATATATTGTCTGTGCTATTTTCAGACCTTAATTCATGGGTGCCATTGGCTTATCCACACTATTTCCCACAGTGTGGGCCAGTCCTTTGTGGAAATAATGGTTGCGGTACTGTTGATAGAAACCCTGGATGCATTGTCTTGCTGTGCACATGGAAGTACCACCTCAACTGTTATTTAACCACACTGGCATTTTAAGCTACATATGCCTCTACAGGAGATGAGAGAATAGCACACTGGAACCTGAAACGTGACCAAAATATGGAGGCTAGAAATTGGCCTATGTAATTATTTATCAAGACTCTTTCTCAAATGTTAATCACATTCTTTAATCTTTCTATAGCATAATTTTTGTTCTCAAGTCCTCTACAGTTTGCCCTCCACATCTTGCTTAAACTATGTTGGAACCTAGTTACAGTTCCAGCTGTGTTCTGCCTAATATTATAGTAATACCACCTCTTTAATGCATCCCAGTATTTTGAAATAGTTTTCATTTTTGCTTCATTGCTAAAATATGTTAATATTGTTATCTCTTCTGTCAAATAGAATCCAGATGCTTTGCAGAAAAACTGCTTCATGATGATAATCTTTGTCCAATATTTGTTTATTCCCCCACCAAATCAACATGTTTAGCATTTTATATTTATCTTTTACAGCTCAGTTTTTCAATTTGTCACATCATAGTGAATCTTAATTCTACCTTCAGAAATAGTTGTACTCTTTTCCAACTCTGTGCTATCTGCACATTTTATGCACAAACTCTGCCTTCATCCAACTTATTAACAATGTTGAACAAGAACCCAGGACCCAGCAATAATTCTCCTGGGACTCCAGTTTATACTGAGTCGGATTGAACTTAGTTCCCATTAAAATCAACCCGACAAGTTAAATTATAAATAACTTGCCCCATTGATTTCAGTGGGACCTAAGTTCAATTAATTTATTCTGAATCTAACCCATTGCTTCCCAGTTAGAGTCCATTAATATTATATCATTCTTTGATTTCTCCAAGCTGAGTATTAACTTGATACCAAGGTCTTTCAGCCCATGTTCTCCAGCTCAAATTTATTGGGAAGAATTCTTTGAAAAGCCTTGCTAATGTCAGGGTACATTACATTTTCTGCTGTTATCCATGAAGACTACTGCAGTGTCAAAGAAGAAAATAAAATAGTTTTGACTTTATTTGTTATTCCTGCCATCATTTCTTTTTCCTTTAGGTACTTACAAAAGATTGCTTTAAAATAGTACAAGGAACTATAGAACGCTGCAATTTTTCTGGTTCTTCAGTCAAGGATTTGATTTATAGCTATCTGTCTTCCTTTTATGCTCTGAAAAACAAAGATGGGATGTTTATTTTTCAGCCATTTCAATTCTTCTTTCTGCTCCATTAATGTTTAAGTATTTCTTATTCTTGATGTGAATCCTGTAGTGTGTTGTATTATATAATTCATCAACTGACGTACATACCTGTTCAAATGCAACATGTTCAGTTCATGAATTCAGCCTCAAAATGACAATTGTCTGAAATTGGTTTTAAATTCTTTCAGTTGCTCTTTTCCAGTCCTAACTCCTGGTCCTGTGTTGTGATGTTTGAGTGTATTATTTAAAGTGTATTATTTTTTAAGAATTAGGATTTTTTGAACTTGTTCATGTGATTTTATGTTCTCGTTCTATTTGTTTTTCTGTAAGTTGCTTTGAGGAGCCCTGGGGCAGAAAATGGGACATTAAAAAATGAAAAGAAGTACAGAGCAATTTAGTATCTGCATCTTCTATTAAGAGTAATAACTAGCTGCTAAGCAGTAGTTCTATACTTTCTTTGCATTTTTTCCTGCTGTATAGTTCTGATTCTATCCACCCATACCTGAAGCTGTGTCCTCATCCCTTCATCTCTATGTTGGGAATGAACCTTGAGGATTATACCATTCCGGAGTGCTAGGCCTGAGCATGAAAGGAAGTTATAACTGCCTTTTTATACAAACATTGTTTTTTTAATAGTTCTTAAAACTTACTGTCAGAGTTCTTCCTGTACTTTATTGCTCAGTGTGGTTGTCCAGATATTCTCTCATCACCCAAAGAACATGTTTACATGTGCTTAATCATGGCAAAGCATTGGGGACAGGTCAAAGAATCATGCCTCTCCCGCCAGACTGTTCCATCTCTCATATTAATAAGACTGCCCTACCCCTCCCCTTAACCATGCTTCAACATTATGTTTACACTCAAGTTAACCAAAGTTTAAAGTAATCAGGATTTACTCCTAGCCTAGGATTTTAATCAGTTTCAAACGCTGGTTTTAAATGTTAGATTATGAACAAATCATGGTTAACATTAACCATAGTGTTTTTGTTTGTTTATTTAATGCATTTATACCATGCCCTTTAGCAAAAAGGCTTCTAGAGCAGCTTAGGGAGCAACCGTATAGCCCCTAGACGGTGTCTGAGGAGCCATAGTTTATTTTGGATTCCCAGATCTGAGTTTGGAGATAGTGCTCCAATCTTGGAGTTGGGAATTGGTGCTCCAACCCCCCTCACCCTCATAGCTGGCAAGGAAAGAACCTTGCCCGCTGCTCTACAAGGTCAGGAAAGCAACCTCAGAGGGGAAGAAAAAGGGGCATTATTATAATGACCAGCTGGGATGGCCAAAGGCAGCTGGTCTCTCAGCGGAGTGTGTGTGTGTGGAATATTGATGCTTCTCTTTCCACCTTCTGCTCTGCAGCCTGATAGAATGGCTGCCTCTGGTTACTGTTGAGGAAGGGCCAAGGCAGCTGCTCTGCAGCCTGCTGGAACGGATTCCACTAGGTGACCATTGAGAGAGGGCCAATAGTGGTGGAATACCCTACTTCTCTTTCCTCCCACCATCAATGTAGATATCACCAAATCATGGTAAGGGGGCAGCAAAGGGAATTTGCATAAGAAATGACAGGAATGAGAATAATGAGCACATAATCTTGTGGTCCATTCCCATTCCTTTAATAATGGTTGGCGATAGATAGCATTAAGTCTGTATCGACCCTGGGAGTGCGACTGCTGTGAAGACGTCAGAAACCTTCATACTGACATAAATATATTGTTGTTAACATCAGCCTTGCAATGCGGTTCCACAGTTTTGTGATAAAGTAGGTTAACTGAAATGATATCCAATGGCAGAATATTTTTTATGTTTATACCCAAGGTACGGTGCTCTAATCATACAATAGACAGTTGTGCTGGCAAAAGAATAGGCCTGGTGTTCAAGAGGAAGGATTATTTAATTGAGGTTATGCTCAGTGGTACACTTAACTGATTTTAGACTCTGGACTTAAATTGTAATGGACTTTATTTCACTTGCTTCAAAATGTGGTATGTCATCCCTGCTGCATTTGGGGGCTCTCCTACTCATTTTGCTGAGTCCTGGACCTCTGCCCCAAAGCCTTGCCCTGATGGCACCATTGGTTATACTGTATTTCATTCTACATTAAACAACAGCACCCTTGGCCCTTACATGAATGGAAGAAGGGAGGAGCTTATTATTTCCCCCCATGACTTCCCCCCCCCACCGTATTTGGGACCTACCTACACAACTGTTGAGGGATATATATACAGGCAGTCCCCGAGTTAAGTACATCCGACTTACAGACAACTCATACTTAAGAACAGGCTTCCGGGTTCCCCGGCGCTACGTCGTTTACGTAGCGTACATAGCGTATACTACACAATTTGCATAAATGCGGATTTTTTTCCCTATAGAATGCTATGGTGTTCCTGTCAAGGTTCCGCTACTGCAGGGACCCCTCGACCTGCCTTTGGAAGATCTCTGCCTCTTCTCAAAGCCGCTCCCGTTCCAGGAGATCAAATCCTTTGCCTATTTCCAGTAGCATGGGAAAAGGCTTTAGACGTGGTGAATAAGTCACTCCAAACTCTCAGGGTACACAACAACACTTTACTTACTATATTAGGGTATTTACTTAATAGAGTGGTTATAATTCAAAAGCAAGTATGATCAAATCAAACAAACAAACAATACAAGGTTCTCTAGGTGATCTTCAGACTACCTCTCTCCTCTGCAGCCAGTCTCTCTCTGCTCTGCTGACCACACCCCACACATATATAGCCCTCCCAGGAGTGGAAGGTTATAATCAGGTGACCTTGATCAGGAGACCAATTCTTAACTTCTATTAGGTACTAAAACTCTCAAACTCTCCCTCCCATCCTGGAGTGTTTGGGCCTTCAGGCTTCAACTAATCTAGGGAAGTGTTTGGGCCTTCAGGCTTCAGCAAACTTAAGCCTGTGTAGGCCTCAATCCTCCACATCTTCCCCCCCTTCTTCTCAAGTGGAACAATTTCCCTTTTACAGAAGAAAATTGTGAAACGTTAACCTACACAAAAAGGCAACTGTTTTTTGGTTATTTCCTAGACAAAGCATCGGCTATCACATTCTCCTTCCCAGGCACATGTTCAATGTTCATTTGAAATTCCTGCAATTTCCAAGACTATCTCTGAAGCTTGGAGTTGGTATTTTGCATTGTTTGTATCCATTGTAAGGCATGATGATCAGTCCACAAAGTAAATTCTTGTCCAAAAACATAAGGCTTGAGCTTGTCCAGAGCCCACACTACTGACAGACATTCCTTTTGGATCGTAGACAGGTTTCTCTCCCTGGGTAGAAGCTTCCTACTCAGGTAGGCTACTGGGTGTTTAACAGAGTCATAGTCTTGTAACAATACTGCACCTATGCCAGTCTCAGAGGCATCTGTAGCCACAATAAAGGTTTTTTCAAAGTCAGGTGCTCTTAACACAGGCCTTGAGCTTAAAATGTCCTTTAGTCTATCAAAAGGTCTTTGACATTCATCAGTCCACACAATTTTGTCAGGTTTACATTTCTTGGTTAAATCAGTCAGAGGTCCAGCAATTTCACCAAAATGGGGAACAAATCTCCTGTAATACCCAGCAAATCCCAAGAATGACCTGACCTGTTTCTTGGTTGTAGGTATGTCCCAGGTTCTGATAGCTTCAACCTTGTCCCATAAAGGTGTGATATGGCCATTTCCAACCCTGTGCCCTAAGTATACTACCTCTGGCATTCCAAACTGACATTTGCTTAGTTTTACTGTTAGACCCGTCTCACGTATAGCCTGCAATACTGTTCTTAGGTGTACCAAGTGATCCTCCACATTTTCACTAAATATGGCTATAACGTCGATAAAGGCCACTGCAAATGCACTTAATCCATTTAACAATCGATTAATCAGCCTTTGGAAGGAGGCAGGACTGTTCCTCAATCCAAGGCAACACGTTAAATTCGAATAACCCATCAGGTGTGACAAACGCTGTTTTGGGTTTGGCAGCTTCATCCAGGCTCATCTGCCAAAACCCCTTGCACAAATCAAGAGTGGAAATGATTTTAGCAGCTCCCAACTGATCTAAAAGGGTATCAGTTCGTGGCATGGGATATGCATCGGGCTTAGTTATCTTGTTTAATTTTCTAAAATCAATGCAGAACCTGATGGTGTTATCTGGTTTTTTCACCAGGACCACTGGGGCAGACCAGGGGCTCAAAGAGGGTATGATTACTCCTAACCTTAACATCTCTTCTACCTCCCTGCGTATGTCTCCCAGCACCTTTCCATTTACCCGATAAGGGAGTGACCTTATGGGGAGATTGTCTCCTGTATCAATGCTGTGTACAGCCAAATCCGTTTTCCCTGGTCTGTTCTGAAAGACATCAGAAAATTCTGTTACCACTGACAGTATTCTCTTCCTGTCCTCAAGGTTGAGTTGTTCTGACCATCTTAGCTGGTCTGGATTGCACTCTTCTAACCAGTGGTCTAAGATGTCTACTATCTCTTCTCCCCCGGTCTCTAGGTTTTCTTCTGGGACCTTCTGCACCTGTAAAACTACTCCAGTCCTCTCATAGTGTGGCTTCATCATATTTACATGTACTACCTTGGGTCTTTTTTCAGATTTTTCTTTAACCACCACATAGGTTAAATCATCCATTTTCTCTCTGACTGTGTAGGGGCCTTCCCAAGCAGCCTTAAGCTTGTCTTTGCGCAGGGGAAGAAATATCATTACCTGATCCCCTACCTCAAATACTCTAGAGCGTGCCTTTTGATCATACCAGAACTTTTGCACCTCTTGGGCTTTGGTTACATTGGCTTGAACTAGTTTACAGAGTGTATCTAGGGTTTGTCTAAGTTTTAACACATAATCCACCACAGAGGTTTTGTTTTCTACGAGTTTACCTTCCCAGTTTTCCCTCAGGAGATCAAGAGGTCCTCTCACTCTTCTGCCATACAACAGCTCGAAAGGTGAGAATCCCGTTGATTCCTGTGGAACTTCCCTGTAGGCAAAAAGTAGGTGTTGCAGTTTGTCATCCCAGTCATTTGGGTGTGTGTTTACCTAAGCCCTAATCATTCCTTTGAGTGTGGCGTTAAATCTTTCCACCATTCCATTGCATTGGGGGTGATAAGGAGTGGTTTTCAAGTGTTTTACCCCACAACACTTCCACAGACACTCCATTATCTCGGAGAGGAAATTTGACCCACAATCTGTTAAGATTTCAGAGGGAAATCCAGTTCTGCAAAATATAGTTAGCAAAGCCTCAGCTACAGATGGAGCATCTATAGAGGCTAGTGCTACAGCTTCCGGGTATCTTGTGGCAAAATCCACCACTGTGAGGATGTACTTTTTTCCCTTGCGAGTGGGTTTAGTGAAAGGCCCTACAATATCCATGCCCACCCTTTAGAAAGCTTCTCCTATAATAGGCAGAGGCTGCAAAGGGGCTTTACTGTGATGCCCTGCCTTCCCCACACGCTGACAGGTTTCACAAGACCTGCAGTACTCTGCTACTTGCTTAGCAATTCCAGGCCAAAAGAAGTTTGCCATGAGCCTTTGTTTAGTCTTGTTTTTCCCCAAGTGCCCTGCGCATGGCACATCATGGGCTAGTTCTAGCAACCTTAGCCGGAATTGGTTAGGTACTACCAGTTGCTTTAGTGGTTCCCAGGTTAACTCTTGGGTTTTTGGTAACCACAGCCTATACAGCAATCCTTTCTCCCAAATAATCTGCTCCCTTCTTTCCTCAGAGAAGGGCCTCTCTTGAGGGAGAGCAACTCTTTTCAGAGGCTCCAAACTAGGATCACTGAGGACTTCCTGCTTGAATTCCTCTACTCCTCTTAAATCAGGAAAAGGGGTCTCTTGCGCCTTTTCCTCTACAGAACCACCTGCCTCGGTTGTTTCACTGGCTTTCAGGTCAACAGGTTGCATGGAGGCTTGTTCTGTTGTTTCGGTTTGGGGAGGGTCTGGGGTTGGTTTTGGACCTTCCGGAATCTCTGTGGGTTGTACCTCTAGTACCTTTTCTTTTACATTAGCATTTGCCTGGTCCTGCCTTGAAGTTTCCTCCCTTTCCTTTTGCTTGCGGGTTACCACACATATTTGAGCTTCTGGGCCCATTATATCCTTTCCCACAATGATAGGGGCAAATTGGGTTGGAGGTTCCATCACTCCAACTTCATACAGACCCCTCCATCCCCTCCATTCTATGGATAACCTTGCTACTGGGACTTCAAAGGAGGGACCATTCACTCCCTGGATCTCAATAGACATTCCTGGTACCAAATCCTCAGGTGTCACCAAATCTGCTCGGATCAGAGAAACATCAGCTCCAGAATCCAACATTGCCATAATGGTCTTATCCTTTACATAAACAGGTTCTTTAAACTGATTATTAACCTCTTCCCTGTTGGTGATCACAAATCCACACTTATAAGGTTTTTTTATGCTTGCTACACCTTGTGGCTTGGTATGTTCGGGTTTAGGACTACCTAGGTTAGCTGGTGTTATTGCTTGTAACTTGGGACAGCTACTCTTGATGTGGCCTGTCTGACCACACGAATAGCAGGCACGGTCTCTGGGGTGGGAAGGATCAAAAGGAGGTTTTTTGAACTCCTTTTTACTTGGGGCTTCCCATTTCCCCCCCTTCTTCTCAGACTCAATCCTGGGGCCTAACCCTTCCCAGTTTTCAATCAGTTTGTCAGCCATTTCTGCAGCTTGGTTTACAGTTTCAGGATCTTTATCCTTAACCTTCAGTTTTATTTCTCTGGGCAACTGAAAATAAAACTGATCCAGAGCCATAAGCTCTAGCACCTTTTCCCTGTTGTCAGCTTTTGCCTCATCCACCCATTTCAGTAGCAGGTTTTTTAGTTTTGTTGCAAACTCTACCATAGATTTACCAGGTTGAGGTGTTAACCCTCTGAACTTTTTCCTAAAGTGCTCAGGGCCTAATCTGAACCTTTTAAACACCGTTTCTTTGAATTGAGCATAGGAAACAGCCTCCCCCTCTGGCATGCTATTATAAATCTCTGCCAGCTCCCCTTTGATTAAATTAGGCACAAACTTCATGTAATCCCCCTCCTGCAGTCCCCACTTCTGTGCTGCCCTTTCAAAAGTGGTCAGGAACACTTGTGGGTCTTCTCCTGGGGTGTATGCTGTGAAGTCCTTCGGGGTAACTCTGACAGGCTGCTCCTCTTTCAATTTCATCATCCTTTCCTCGTGTCTGCGTTGTTCTTCCTGGGCTTGAAGTTGCTCTTTCTCGGCTTGAAGTTGCTCCTGCCGCACCTTTTCCTCGTGTCTGCGTTGTTCTTCCTGGGCTTGAAGTTGCTCCTTCTGCGCTTGAAGTTTCTCCTGGTGCAGCTTTTCCTCGTGTCTGCGTTGCTCTTCCCGCACCTTTTCCTCGTGTCTGCGTTGTTCTTCCTGGGCCTTAAGTTGCTCCTGCCGCACCTTTTCCTCGTGTCTGCGTTGTTCTTCCTGGGCGTTAAGCTGCTCCTGCTGCAGCCGAAGCCGTTCCCACTCTAGCCTGGTCTCTTCTTCCTTCTGCTTTGCCACTAGCCGCAGTTCCTGTTCACGGAGCTCCCATTCTTTTGTTTGGGGTCCTGCTACACTAAGGCTAGAGGGTGCAGCTCCTTCTATTGCCGCCTGGGAGATCAGCATAACTTTCAGTTCTTCTGCTGTTTTCTCCTCCCATGGCAAATTGTCCTTTTTACACTGCTCAATCAGGGCAGTTTTGTTCATAGAGAGATATTGGCTCATTTTAATTGCCTCACTGGGTCCCTATTCCGCAGGTCTGAAGTTAAAACATACACTGCTTTTGCCGGCTCTATTAGTAAAAAACCCAATTACTGTTTGGAGTGCTTAATCTCACTGTTCAGGATCGCTCCGCTGCCACCATCTGTCAAGGTTCCGCTACTGCAGGGACCCCTCGACCTGCCTTTGGAAGATCTTTGCCTCTTCTCAAAGCCGCTCCCGTTCCAGGAGATCAAATCCTTTGCCTATTTCCAGTAGCATGGGAAAGGCTTTAGACGTGGTGAATAAGTCACTCCAAACTCTCAGGGTACACAACAACACTTTACTTACTATGTTAGGGTATTTACTTAATAGAGTGGTTATAATTCAAAAGCAAGTATGATCAAATCAAACAAACAATACAAGGTTCTCTAGGTGATCTTCAGACTACCTCTCTCCTCTGCAGCCAGTCTCTCTCTGCTCTGCTGTCTCTGCTCTGCTGACCACACCCCACACATATATAGCCCTCCCAGGAGTGGAAGGTTATAATCAGGTGACCTTGATCAGGAGACCAATTCTTAACTTCTATTGGGTACTAAAACTCTCAAACTCTCCCTCCCATCCTGGAGTGTTTGGGCCTTCAGGCTTCAACTAATCTAGGGAAGTGTTTGGTCCTTCAGGCTTCAGCAAACTTAAGCCTGTGTAGGCCTCAATCCTCCACAGTTCCAACTTACATACAAATTCAACTTAAGGACATTCTTAGGAACGGAACTTGTTCATAACATGGGGACTGCCTGTATATACCGGTACATAAGATACAATATGTTCAGCATATTTCATTCAGTTATCTTCACTGACTCATCCAGCTGCTTCCTAGTCCTTTTATATCTTATTTGCATTCTCATAGAGGGTTACATTGTCTTCTCCTGTCCAATAGGCTTCTTGTACTGTTGACAAATAAGTTATGTGGTTGGTTGTAAACTCTTGGACAATCTCTCTCCTACTCTGTAGAAAACAGAGAAGAGGGTAAGCATGCCTGTATAAAATTAAGCCAGAGTCTAGTATGTTTTCTTTTATGTGACCTACTCTTAAGGTTTAATAATGGAGTAGAATTTGTTTTTGCTGACCATGCTCTTATTTTAGTAAGTGCTGTGTTCACTGTACTAATATTTAAAATACTACTTTTTCTGTATGTCCACAGCTTAATTTGTCATACAGCAGACAAATGATATGTACAAAGCTATTGAGCCTTATAAATGATTATCAGTAAACTTTAATAAATGTAGCACTCATTTAATATAATAGCTATACTTAATCCTATAATAGCTCTCTCCCTTTTTTTGCAGGATCCAAACGAATAAGTGATAGTGAAGTCTCAGACTATGATTGTGATGATGGAATAGGCGTAGTGTCAGGTAACAAATTTATAGACACATTGTTTTGAACTCTGCTATGGGAAATTCAATTATCCCCTTTTGCACAAATGTGTTTCAGTGAAGAGTCTTCTTGCTCATTTTAGAAATGCCATGAGATAACTTTGCTGCCAATGGGACCTAGAAAGAGTTCATATGCGTACTTTTGTCTTTGTATGATACCTGAAAGATTTATTTAACAATATATGTTGAAATATTTTAGACATTCAGTATTTTGTGATTTGAGATACTTTATACTACTTAAGGAAATAATGATGTAATGACATCACAAGAGTCAGAAATTTAGAAAACTATCAGTTGTAGAGGCACACTTATTAAAATGAAGACATTCATATGCTATTTAAATCTAGAGAAACATGAGAAATATAAAAGTTAATTATTAAAGTTAAATATTTAAATCCTTTTCACTTTTAATCTAGCTTGAACTAGCAAGTGCCCCAAAATACAGTACATGCATTCATGCATCAAAAAGAAAATGTAATTGGAAAAAATACTGTGTCCTGATCTTCTAAATATTTCTCAAAAATCTGAACTGGTTTGCGATTGCTATTATCACCAGTCGCTTACCTGGGAACACAGCCCAGTTTACCTAATATATATTGGGTCAGTTTGAATGTAATGATAAAACAGAATTCTTCAGAATTCTGGCTTATCAGGAATGAGCATGCATGCTGATGCCCGCTGCCCAATTGCTCTTGCTTGGCTTCTCCTGCCAGCAGGAGCAGTTAAACCAGGAAACCTGTGTTCATGGTTTGTTTAGTATTACATCTGAACTGGGATCCCTTACTTGTTGCTCTCCTAACAAGACAGGGTTTGTTTTTGGCTTATGATTCTGCACCAGCACACATTCTCATTAGCAACCCAATTTGTCAGAGATGTAGAGAATTGGGCTTTATTGAGAGGTAATGGATGGCAAATTGAGAGACATTACAGACTTTACACTGGGTGACAGAAAGAGCACCACAAACATCTCAGTCATTTGATGTTGCACCAGGTAAAAATCCTTACATTGGAAAACCCAGATACAAAAGGCACATGTATGCCAGGGAAAGTTAGGAAATCATAACCTGTTTTCCCAACTCAAACATCTCACACGGCTTATGCTGGCTCAGCTTGTCTGAGAGTGGAAAGCTAAGCAGGGTCAAGCCTGGTGATTACTTGGATGGGAGACCCCTCCTCTAGTTTCCTGCATTGAGCAGGGGGTTGGACTCGATAGCCTTGTAGGCTCCTTCCAACTCTATGATCTATGAAAATCTGTGGAAAGAACTTTTGAAATAACAAAGCTATTCAAAACCAGCCAAATCATGCAGTTGACAGCTTTATTCATCCCGAAGAAGTCAAGACTTGTGTGAGTGAATTCTAAAGTAAGTGATAGACCAGGGAACAAAAACAAAATGTTTTTGGGGAAAGCCTTGTAGATCTGCCAAAACAGTTTGGTGAAATCCTTGCTTATTCACAGGAAGGAAATTAGTTAACGCAGGCCAAAGAGAAAGAACAGAAGGAGATGGCTTCTCCCCAAGCTAAGTTGAAAGTGGTAAAGAAAAGCAGAATATAGTTTGCAACAAAACTACAGAAGCCAAATTAAACTTGAAAAGAAACAGAATGAAACCACATTTCAACAGCTAGAGCAGGGGTGGGGTCCGGATGCTGTTGAACTTCAACTCTCATCAGTCTCAGCCACCATTGCCAATGGTCAGGGATGATGGGCATTCTAATCCAACAACATCTGGAGGGCCACATGTTCCACACCCCTGACCTAGATAATGAAATCTCAAGGCTTGAATACATTGCTAAAAATTTAAAACTGCCTTCTACAACCTGCTTCCCTCTAGATATTTTGGGCAACAACACCCAGCATTCCTGACCATTGGCCATGGTGGCTGGGGCTGACGGCAGTTGAAATCCAAAACATCTAGAGGACACCAAGTTTGGGAAGGCTGAGTTAGTCTTGGAGGCAGGAAGGCAAATGTACAAGAGTCTCTCCCCATGAAGATAATGAAATGATGGAAGAAATGTAGTGGAATATTCAACACCTCTTGTGGGATGAGCTGGCACACCAAGTAGCAGAACTGTAGGATAACCCAGACACGAAAGAAGAGGGACCCAGGAATTGCACCTAGACATTCAGAGAAAGCAAACATTGGGGTTCCCCCAAAAAGCATAATTCAAGGATAATATGTATTGTTACATATATAGCATATTTATATGCTATATAATTCCCTCTAATAGCAAACAAAATAATGCCACCCAAAAATAAGATAGTGAGCCTCTACAATACTTGGGGGACATCCTAGATATACCAAAGTACCTAAGTCTGTGAATTAAAACAAAATTACATTTTTTAAAAAAGCAAAACTGCTTAACAGGAACCTATGAGCTCACAGCATGTTGATGGCAGTTCAGCCTATAAGGTGTGGGTGTGGGGCGAGTAGGGTCTAAAGAAATCAGAGGCCAGGCAGACGTCCATGAATATACCTATCAAGAATGTGGCTGAAAACAATTTGAGGCATGGAATTTATTTATTTATTTACATACATACACACATACTGACAAGACCGAGGTACTTCTGGTACACATACTACTTGTATACCACTTGATATCCTAAGATCTCTAAGCAGTTTACATAAGGTTTATTTATTTATTACATTTGTGAATCAGCCATCTGGCCGGTCACCCAGCCACCCTGGGCGATGTACAATCCAACAATACAATAATAATACAAACATAACACAATTAAAACAGTATATAATTTTTTTTAAAAAAATCCTAACCCACCCCATATTCCCGCCTGAAATACCACGTTTTTAATGCGCGGTGGAAGCTCATCGCGGAGGGGGCTTGGCGAAGGTCACTAGGGAGGATGTTCCATAACTTGGGGGCTGCCATAGAGAAGGCCCTCTTCCTAGTCCCCACCAGCCTGGCTGCTCTGGCTGATGGGACAAGGAGAAGGCCGTCCGTGGCAGATCTTGTTGACTGGCCTACTTTATGTTGCTGCAGGCGCTCCTTGAGATAAACTGGACCGAAGCCATGTAGGGTTTTAAAGGTCAAAACCAACACCTTGAATTTGGCTCAGCAAGCAACTGGTAGCCAGTGCAACTTCTTAAGCACTGAAGTGATGTGATCACGCTGGCGGCTGCCTTTAACCAGGCAAGCCGCTGCGTTCTGTACCAGCTGTAGCTTCCAAACCGTCTTCCAGGGTAACCCCACGTAGAGCGCATTACAGTAGTCTAGGCGAGAGGAGACCAAGGCATGAACCACTGATGGGAGCAGATGATTAGGAAGGTAGGGGCAGAGGCAAGGGCGGCGGTGGCGGAGGTGAGGGCGGCGGAGGTGAGGTGAGGGCGGCGGAGGTGGAGGTGAGGGCTGCCATATCAGATGGAGTTGATACAGCACTACCCGGCTCACAGCTGACACCTGAGCCTCCATGGACAGCTGGGAGTCTAGAATGACTCCCAAGCTGCAGACCTGGTCCTTCAGGGGTTGATGTAGCCCATTCAGCACCAGGTCAACATCCCCTAACCTCCCCTTGTCTCCCACCAGAAGTACCTTGGTCTTGTCGGGGTTCAGTTTCAACATGTTCCTTCCCATCCAGCCATCCACTGACTCCAGGCACTTGGACAGGGTCTCAACAGCCAACCTTGGTGAGGACTTGAAAGGGAGGTAGAGCTGCGTGTCATCTACATATTGATGACAACGCACCCCAAACCTCCTGATGATAGCCCCCAGCGACTTTAGGTAGATGTTAAATAGCATCGGGGAGAGGATGGAACCCTGCGGCACTCCACAAGTGAGCAGCCGAGGATCCGAAACCTCCTCCCCAAGAGCTACCCTCTAGTACCTTCCAGAGAGGAAGGACCAGAACCACTGCAATACAGTGCCTCCGATACCCAACCCCTCCAGGCGGTCCAGGGGGATACCATGGACCACAATATCAAAAGCCGCTGAGAGATCGAGGAGAACTAGGAAGGAGCATTCGCTCCTATCCAAGGCCCTCCTCATATCATCCACCAAGGTGACGAAGGCTGTCTCCGTCCCATGTCCAGGCCTGAAGCCCGACTGGCATGGATCTAAATAATCGGCTTCATCCAAGTGTGCCTTCAATTGAGCCCCCACCACTCGCTCAATCACCTTGCCCAGGTATGGCAAATTGGAGACTGGGCAAAAGTTGTTCAAGTCTTGGGGATCCAAGGAGGGCTTCTTTAAAGTGGTCTTACTGTGGCCTCCTTAAGGGCTGATGGCATCACTCCCTCATCTAGGGAGGCATTCACCACTGCTCTGATCCCTTCACCCAGTCTCTCCCTGCAGCTCATAACGAGCCAGGACAGGCAAGGATCAAGCAAGCAGGTGGTCAGCTTCACAGATGAAAGCACCTTGTCCACTTCATCAGAAGGAAGAGGCTGGAACCGATACCACACGACTGGTCTACCATTGGCCTCCTCCCGCTCACTTCCTGTATCCACGACGCACGAAATCCCACTCCTAATCCGATCAATTTTATCTGCGAAGTGCTTTGCTAAAGCCTCACAGTAGGCTTTAGATTGTTCCATTGGTTTTTATATTGTACATAAAATACAATATAAAAACCAATGAAAAACAATATAAAATAATAAATACATTGAAAACATTACACAAACAGCTGGGGTAAAACAGAATGTTCACGTATTAGTTGAAAAGGGGTAAAATGGGGGAAATGAAGGCAGAGGAAGAGAGCAAATTGGCTTGCTCAAGCCCCTGAAAGCTTATACTAAAATATTTAGCTTATACTTATATAAATCCTGGAGTGGGGGATTAGCTTGGGACGGATGCTTTACCATTTGCCACTCACCACCTATATAATTATAAAATACTCAGGTTTAGAACTTTATCCCTCTAGTGCTGTATAGTAAGCAGGGGAAAGCCTGGGCAGGTGAGGGGAGTGGAGTAAAATGGTATATTTTATCCCTTACTCACTCTTGAACCCCCCCCTTCCCTGAAAGGCCTACAGAGCTTCTGTTCCATGAACAAGAACATTCTTCTTAGGAGGTGGGCATTTTGTTACAAATGCCACTTTTTGTTTATAAGAATTTGATGCATGGTGGCATGTATAAGGCTGGGACAGGTGTAATGTGTTAGCTTGTTAGAATGTTAGTGAGGAGCCATATGTGTTGGGCAAGAGCCAGGGATGGGGACTCGGACTCGGGGACTCGACTGGTGAGTCCGACTGAGTCCCCCCTCTGACTCGAGTCCCACTCGAGTCCCAATAATTTATGTAGGACTCAAGACTCGACTAGGGACTCGAGTCCAAGGACTCCGCCGCCGCCGCCCTCACCTCCTCCTCCTCCTCCTCCTCCTCCTCCTCCTCTGCCGCCGCCCTCACCTCCTCCTCCTCCTCCGCCATCGACCTCGTCACCGTCGCCATCGCCGTCACACACATCACGCCGCCAGCGCCGTCGCTCTGTTTTTGGCGGGGTTACTGTGGTTCCTCCCACCAAAAACAGAGCGCCGTCGCTAGCGGCGTGACGCGGCATGCCACGTCACGCCGCCAGCGCCGGCGCTCTGTTTTTGGTGGGGGGAACCACAGCAACCCCGCCAAAAACAGAGCGACGGCGCTGGCGGCGTGACGTGGCGTGCTGTGTGCGATGGTGATGGCGACGGCGATGGCGGCGGAGGAGGAGGAGGAGGAGGAGGTGAGGGCGGCGGCGGTAGCAGAGGCAAGGGCGGCGGTGGCGGAGGTGAGGGCGGCGGAGGTGAGGTGAGGGCGGCGGCGGCGGCGGAGGTGAGGTGAGGGCGGCGGAGGTGGAGGTGAGGGCGGCAGCGGGGTGGTGACGAGGTGAGGCGTCGAGGCGGCAGCGACTCGAGCGGCGCAGAGAATGCTCCACGCCGCTCAGAAGAGCGAGTTTGGGCCGCTCCGCCGCGGGGAACTACGAGTCCAGGGAGGGCTCGTAATACATCCCTGCCCCCGGCGGCGGCGGCAGGAGTAGGGACGAGGGAAGGACGGTGAGTGGCGGCGGCGGCAGCAGCAGCCCATGGAGGGAGCAGGAGGGTCTCCGCGGGAGGAAGGGCAGCTCTTCTTCCTCTCGCGGAGACCCTCCCGCTCCATGGGCCGCCGCTTTGGGAGGGACTCGGGACTCGACTCGAGTCACCATTTTGGACCTCGGACTCTAGACTCGACTCTAGACTCGGGTCCAAAGACTCGGGACTCGACTCGGGACTCGGGACCAAGGACTCTTCAACATCCCTGGCAAGAGCATTCCAAGGCAGTTAGGAGAGTTAGTCAGTGTAGTCAGAATAGGGTAAGAGAGAAAAGGAGAATGTAGCAAGAGTCTTTTCATTTGCTTATATCCCCAGGATTTACTGCTAGTTATTATTAATGTGTTCTATAGGGATTAGTAAGGTGGCATCCGTTTACTTTAAATTTTTCAATAATTATTTACAAGTTCTTTTATAACAACTGTCTGCCTCTTCCATGTATCTGAAGTAGAATTATGATCTGAACCTCTCCTGTGGGTCTTGACAGTAGGTAAATGTGGCACAAGTGTATCGCTGACACATCAATCCATTCTAGCATATCATTTATCCTGGAGGCTGCTTGCTAGTATTAATCACCATAAGCAAGTTCCTTGATATATAAACTAGGAGCCCTTTCCTTCTGGTACTGTAGGAAGCCATTTCTCATAGCTATCCTTTTTAGGTGGTGACTCTCTTTGAAAGATTTAAATTCTTTTTGAATATTCTCCTGAATTGTGTCAGAAAGAGCAATGATAAATTGTTCAGCAGTTTTAAATATTGCTACTAAGAGATCCAGGAAGAGGAGGAATAGAAGACTATCTAATCTTTCTCCAAAAATAGCAGGAAGACATCCACCAGATCCACTAAAACCACAACATTCCATGTCTTTACCTGTATTAGGTAAAGCCCACTTGCTTTTCTGTCTAATACAGACTTTTAAGAACCTAAGAACATAGTCATGCTGGATAAGACCAAAGTCTTACCTAGTTCAGCATTCTGTTCACACAGTGGCCAACCAGATGGCTAATGGAAGTCCACAGCAGGCTGTGAATGCAGTAGCACCCTCCCACTTGTGATTAGACAAATTCATGGAGGATAAGGCTATCAATGGCTACTAGTCATGATAGCTATATATTACGTCCAGGTTCAGAGGTAGTATGCCTCTATATACCAGTTGTGCTTGGGAACACAAGTGGGAGGGTGCTATTGCACTCATGTCCTACTTGTGGTCTTCCCATAGGCATCTAGTTGGCCACTGTGTAAACAGAATGCTGGGCTAGATAGGCCTTTGGTCTGATCCAGCATGGCTCTTAAGTTCTTATGATCTAGCGGTAGCTAATGCCGTAGTATGCACTATATGGAGTAGTACTTCCTTTTATCTGTCTTGAATCTCACACCATTCAGTTGTATCATCATTGTTATTTAAATTTATGCATTGCTTCTCACTGCAAAAAGCAGTCTCGAAGCAACTTAAAACACACAATACAGAAATCCATGATTAATATAACAGGGAAAAAACCCAAAATACCTGGATGACCCCAGGACCTAGTATTATGAGAGGAGAAAAACTACTACCTATCTCAGAGGTCCCCGATGCAGCACCCACAAAGCTTTCCACTCATTGCCCCCCTTTAAAAATTTATTTTGAATAAAAAAACCTTGAAAATGTTTATGCACCAGGTTCTCCTTCCTGTTCCTGAACCTGCTGTTGATCAGCTGTTTGGTGGGGAGGAAGAGGAGGAGAATTGCTTTCTGGCCTGACCAATTGACTTCTGCCCACTCAGATATTTCTCCTTTGTTCTCTCTGTCTATTCCCAGCCTCTAGCCTCATTATTTCTCTCCCCCAGCCCCTTTCCTCACTGTTTCTTTCCCACTACCCCTTTGCCTTATTATTTCCCCTTGCTCCCAGCTTCTAGCCTTGCTCTTTCTCCCCCATCTCTTTACCTTGCTGTCTCTCCCCCTCCCAGCCTCACTGTTTCTCTCCCTCTTACCCCTCTATCTTGCTATTTCTTCCTCCCCCAGCCCATCTTGCTCTGTTTCTCTCCCTTCCCAGTCCCCTTCTCTCATTCTTCACACTCACACAGAGAGAAGGGGGGGATGGGATAGCTGAGGCTGGGGCCAAGGTAGGGAAAACTTTTTCTTTCCTTTTGGGGCTGGGGGCATTTTCCTTTCCTTTGAGGCTGGGGGAAGGTGTGTGTGTATTTGGATAGGATGAGCAGAGCAACCCTATCTAGGTCTACTCAGAAGTAATTCCTATTGGGTTCCATGTAAGCATGCATAGGATTGCAACCTTAATGGGTATTTTGTTATGCTTCTATGGGATCAAATATATGGATTTGCTTTACATTCAGACCCTTTCTCTTCTTGTACTCAGTTTCTTGGGTGAATTACTTGTCCTTTGACAAGCCAGGCCTCTGCAGCAGCCATTATGTGACTAGTCACATCCTCTTTGGGAACGATTTTCTGGTGGTGTCCAAAACATTTTCTTGAATTACCAAACGTGCCCACGGGTCCAAAAGGTTGGGGACTCCTGCCCTTTCTACTTTCTCCATATCATGCATAATTCTATATACCTCTGTCATGTTCTCTTTTGAGGCTGAATATCTCTTATATGAGATCATGTTGGTGATATTTTTCTTGAAGAGCCTTGACATGCCTGGTGTTGGAACCATCTGCTATTAAGTCAGACAAATGGTCCATCTAGTTGAATGGTGTTAACCCTGACAAGTAGCAGATGTTGAACCTAGTTCCTGAGGGTCATAGGCAGGGGACTTTGCCAGCTCTAGAATGTGCATGAATAACTCATTTTTTCCTCCCACTGTCAGGTAGTGCTCAAACCAGCTCTGAGATTGTATAATCAGAGATGCTGGGAATTAATATGGAGACTGTAAGTTACCCCAAGGAAACTAGATGGACCTTTAGTCTAATCCAGCAAGGCTGTTTTATAGTCTTATGGGATTAAGCATGAATTCAAGTTATGCTTTCTAAAAAAATTGGCTGCTTGTACATTATTTTCCCCCTGGGATTCTCCTGAGAGAGATACCAGGCACAAGCTTGGATTTGTATACACTGTCATCTCCCTAGTTCCCTGCTAATGGATACATTTTATATGCATTTCTGCTAAGATATGTGTTTTTGTACGCATTTCTCTTAATGTGTACAGTAAGAGAAATACATACAAAAGTGCATACATTTAGCAGAAATGCATACAAAACTGTGTGTGATTTTTTGTGCTGACTTCTTACCAAACTGATTTGTGGACAGGATGCAATAAACCAGTGGTTCTCAACCTTTTTTTGCCCAATGCACCCTTTTCACCATATGTCAGAATGTCATTCCCCCCTTTCCAGTATTGTCTGACTTAATCTGTGCCATACAATAAGGTGTGATGTCCTGTAGATTATGTACAATCTGTAGAGTTGTAATTAGTAGAAAGATCAGTATTCCAACAGTTTGAGTCTGTGGTCCCAATTCCCCCCCTGAAACCCTAAAATCCCCCCCGGGGGTAATTCCCCCCTGGTTGAGAACCCCTGCAATAAACACATTTTTTTTAAAAAAATAATTAAACATTGTAGATACTGAAACAGATTCATCCATCCTTAGGGACAAAACACTTCATTAGTAATGGAGAGAAGCATTGTGAGCTGGGCAAATTTGTATTCTAAACCAGATAATTATGTACTTGTGTGTGTCACATCTTCTCCTCTCACTGTGCGAATGAATACATGAACATCTGAGCAGAGGGATCTTGCAATTGTGATACCTTTTGTTTTGAATACCTCTACTCATCATCATCATCATCATCATCATTATATTTATTTATTTATTTATAACCCACCTTTCCCCCAATATTGGGACTCAGTATTCTTCCATAGCATGGCTTTGTAATGTTTATGTTGAATAACTTTAATATAAGCAAGTAGCAAGGAGTCTCCCTGAGATTTCCTTTCATTCTCCCAGACTATTGACTGCCTCATCCTGAGTCCAACTTTAGGGGTCCTTAGTACAGTTTGTTCTGAAGTCTATAACTACCATTGAATTTGGGCACTCAGTGTTATTCTTTCTTTTTGCTTGGGCACCCATCATGTTTGTGCATGTCAGCTCAGCTCTAATATATACCTGGGGCTTCCTTTATTTCTACGATTGTTCATAATGATCTTTCGTAGTACTCTCCCTACTTTACTCTGGTGCCTAGCCCACATTTCCAGGGCCAGAGTCTTCCTTTCCCTTCTCTGAACCACTTTGTTGTCTTGTTTGCTTGGAGAGAGCTGTGTTGCCTTGTACACCCAGAGAAAGCTTTACCCCTTGGTAAAGCTCCCACTGAGTCCAAAGTTTGGTTCCATAAGTAACATGTTTAGCCTGTGAGTTTCCTACTTCCTTTTTGGTGTCTCACAGGAGCTTGCATCTTCCATATGAGTTGCTGGTTTTGAGTGCATAAATCTGCTGTGTGCGTACCACATCTCTGGAAAATATCCCTTTGTTCCTGCATACATCTTGATACATGTGAGTTTGCGTATGCATGTGAACAAGGAGCAAAGCAACAAAAACGTATGGTTCCATTTATAATTCTTCGACATAATTTATTATGGCTGAGTATTAGTACTTTACAGGGCATTTTGATAAGCAGACAATATAACACCATAGTACATGGTATCTAGGAGTTTCATAAACTTTAATATCTGTATTCCTTTCAGATGCATGAGTGCCCCACAGCAAGGAAATTTATGAGATTTGAAAAAAATCCAATTTGTTCTTTTGTAATTTTTCTCCATAATTTTAAATATTACAGCATCATTTGAAATATGGTATGCTTCATTGGTTCTAATTTTCAGTTCACAATTTGCTACATGGATAGTAGTGAAATTGGGAAATGGAGTGAGAAATGGAAAGGGTATCTAATCACCCCCCCCCCGTACCTTTTTTTCCCCTGCGGTCAGTTTAAGAACTTTTTCATTTATTTCTCATTGCTTTGTTTTAGCATCCACATCTATTTCTCAATTAAGGTTCTTGAACTCAACTTGCAACTTTATCATGTTGTCATCCTGATTTAAATATTTATATTGATTCCATCAAGTGCAATATCAAATCAACTTGTGCTTGTCTCCGCTGTTCCCTCATCTTTATCCCAATTCTTTCATTTTGTGTTTGCAAGTTTTACTTAATTGTAGGGTTTACTTAAACTGCTTTTGCTGTTTTTTCATTCTTACTTATAAATAGTTTATCACCTCAAAATATAGAGGGCACAGCTCTACTGTTTTATGAAGCAGCCCCAGCAACAAGTACAGCCACAAGCTATTATCAAGCTGCACTAGTTGCTGTGGAGCCACTGTGCAGCCCATCCTAGCCACCTGCTATCCACTATCATGAGGCACCTCTGGAAGTTGAACAGCTCCAATCCTCATCTCATCCATTCCTCAGATGCTACTCGGTGACAAAGGCCTAGTATTGGCTATGGCCTATCAGGTTTGCTGAACTTGACTGTTCCTACCCTTTGTCAGATGCTGTTAACGTTGTCATGGAATTGTAAGGCGATCCAGTTGTGCACAGCTGCTAGGACTGGATGGTGCCTGCTTTGGGTTTCTTTACTTAATCATTTTACAGTACTAGCAGAATCTGGATTGTATCTCCCATTACTGAACCATCTGAGAAATATATATCTGGATCCTTTGTTTAACAATGCTGGCTTATTCATAAAGAAATTATGAATAGTCCTGACTTATAATAAGTGAGGCTGTTGAACTTTCTAGTCCACTAGTCTACTTTAGCTGGCAGTGGTTCAGTCTTTCTCATCTCTGCTACCTGATATCCTTTAAGTGGCAATGATCAAACAATTGATTTTGAGACCAAATGCATTTAAAGTATATGGTCTGCTACTGAACTATGGGCCCTCTACATATTTGAAGGATTGTGCTCAATTGGAAAACTGAAGGTAGAGTAATATTTCTGTATTTCACCCACCGTAATAAAGATTAATTGTAGATGACAGTTAAGATTAATTGTAAAATATTCTGATGTCACATTATGTGTGTTGTGGGTATATTTATTGTTGACTTTGGAATTCTTTGGCATAATAACAAATTATAGTCATAGGGATGTATTTTGAGCAACAGTTGGATTTTATATTTTCAAAAATGGGGGATCAACCATTGTTTGTTTCTTCTTCCCAGCAACCCTTGGGAGAGTCCCAGGTGCAACCTGAAACCATCTCTGTACCTGGTAAAAACTTAATTTGAATGTCTGTAGCCTCCTCCCACTTCCCATCTTAAGATTGTAACCAAATGCAGACTCCATGAGTTGAACAGCAGCCACTTCCCCTACCCCTTTTGATTTGTTTACCATCCTGTCTGATGAGCAGTTCTAGAGAAAGCTTGCACAGTATTTTGTATCCTTTGGGTTGGCCTAATAAAGGTATTACAGTGATAAGGATTTTGGTAGTTTTCTTTTGGAATTTTTATTTTGGCAGATATGGCTACCTTCGCAATGCATAGCTACTAGTTCCTTCACAGTCTTTTTAGTAAGAAGGCAATCGCTGCATTTGTATCTTATGCTAAACAATAGTTTAGGGTGATGAGAATAAGCCTTGGTGAGCCGCAGGCTTGCACACTCTCCACTTCCTCCTCCTCTTCTGGTGCAGCTGCAAGGAAGAATGTGAAAGCTTTTGTTTCTGGTTTAGATTAATTGCAGATTGTCATGAGGTTTGAACCAAACAAACCGTGATTAATCTTAATTATGATTTGCTTGAAACATACCAACTGCAAACCATGAGTTATGTAGCTGGCTTGTTTAAACAAGCCTGTTTGGTTGGCATGCTAAACTGTAGTTAATTGAAGTCAGAAATTTCCAAACTCCTCATAGCTGTGCCAGGGGAGGGGAGAGCAGGGCATGTGTGTGAGTCTGAGGCTCTCTGCAGCCTGTTCTCATAACCCAAACATCAGAATGCAGGCAATATAACTATTATGGATTTTAGTAGCACCTTTAAAGCATATTAGCTTATTGGAACAAAGAGCATACTGCACACTAAGTGACCAAGTTCTCCACATAGTAGTAAAGGAATGAGAACTCCTAGACATATATCTTCTTATCACAACGCAGAATGCCAGTTTCCCCAGGTTTTGTTCCAGTCTCAGTCTCAAACCAGATGACTGTAGTAGTATAATTACTATAAGTGCAACTCCTTCTCCCCAATGCTAGCATTTTGTAAAGTGGTGGACAGCTTGCATTATAGTAGTAGCGTTAAATGGTTGTTCTAGCTCCAGTGCCTCATTTTGATATACTTTATCAAGAGGAAGGAGGAAATGGTAGAGGCTGGATAGTATACTTTTTAATGGGTCATAATATTCTGTCCTGAATATGACAGATCAGAAGAAAATACGTCTGAAAGCTTAGAGTCGAGAGTTCTTCTAGGAAACAATTCAAAAATTGTTAGGATGAGGAGTTTCCCAGTACTTAATTGGTAGGTGTTAACTTGTTGTAATTTATTTGGTCTAAAATACTCATCTAGTTTGTACTCTAATTTGATGTGAAAACATCTCATTATCTTTTCAAGAACATTGCCAGGCTAAGAGTATTACTTAGAGAAAAATATATACAACCCAAACGTTAAATATTCTGCTGGTATAAGCCACATTCACTTCCATGGGTCTTGTGCCAGGAGAAGATCAGACTTTCTTTGTAGGGATGCTGACAAACAATTATCTTCCCAGTGCTGTAATAGTGCCTTCCATTCTATGCTGAAATTTTTGGTTATATATTTCTGGCCTAGTGTGCAGTTTATTTAAAATAGCTGTGCAGTGAACTGCATGCTCTGCAATTTGCTTAATGTGTCTCTATATTATGGGTGCTTCCAGAAGTTGGTGAATTAGTATCACCAAATCATTGCTGTTCGGTCTCAAACTGCAAACAAATGCTGTGTTGCTCAGACTTAGCGACTGCATGGTAGAGTTTGGCATGCTGGTATACATGTCAAAACAATCCTGGATTAAAGAGGCTTATCTTCTGTGCTGTGTAAGAAATTCGACAGGACTATAAAATATACTTATGCAATAATAATAACAACAACATTAATAACAACAACAACAATGCTATGAAAAATACTTTTCTCCCCTCCCCTCACATACCTTTTAATTTTTTTTGGAATGAATGATCATTTTCACAGTTCGGGATTTTTTTTGCTATGCAGATGACTGCACCCTGGATGAGCGATTGCTTCAGTCTAGCCTCTCCCTACTCACAATGTTCCAGCTTAACCCCTTTTCACCTGACATGCTGTCTCCAAATCCAATGCACTGCTGCTGTGTCAGGCATGTTGCAACTGCAAATATCCAGCCCTCAGAGTTCCCCACCACGATGCCCATGCCCAGGTTTTAGCAAAAAGATGAGTAGAATGTGGGGGCCTGGTAGGTTTTGGTTTTAACCATGCTCAGCAGGGGGGAGCAAGTGTCTGATCCTTAACCTGCCTCCTGGTTCTGTGCTCTAAATCGCCCCTCAAAGCTGCTTTTCCAGTTTGGGACCCCCTGTCAGGAAAAGAGGCTTGGGTGAGGCAATATGGATAAAGGAAACAGCCTCTTGCTGCTTCTGTGCTTCAAATCAGCCTCTCCCAAAGCTTTCCAAAATAATTCCTTACAGCTACTGAGATCCCATGAACTCAATAAGGCTATTTATTTATTATTTATTTATTACATTTATACCCCGCCTTTTTTCCTACAAGGAACTCAAGGCAGTTTACATAATCCTCCTCCTCCTCTCCATTTTATCCTCACAACAACCCTGTGAGGTAGGTTAGGCTGAGAGGCAGTGACTGGCCCAAAGTCACCCAGTGAGTTTCATGGCCGAGCGGGGACTAGAACCCGGATCTCCTGAGTCCCAGTCCAACACTCTAACCACTACGCCACAGATGGTGAATCTATGCCTTCTACCGAATATAACAGATATGTTAGCGGCCCTACAAATAATATTTCTGATTCTTAGACCTTAGATGTTTTAAGTTGCCTTTTCCCCGGTTGTGCCTATCTTAAGGCTGTCTCATGATTTTTCTGTTCTCCCTTGTTTTTGTAATAGCTTCCCTTGTAATATAATCAGCACATTTAATGGGCATGTTGGCAACCTCCCCCACCTTCCAGATTTTTAATTAAGATACAAAGTGTTGGCGCTGATAAAGGGCTCCCCCATGGAACCAGTGAAAATGCATTATGAGCACATTAACTGTAACATACAACAAATTAGTCATCATCATCATCAGGCGATCACTCGTGACTGAGTAAGATTGTCTTCCAGGATAAAAGGAGGAAATTCTAAAGAAGATTGTGTAGGCTCTAGCGATGGGTCCGTAAATGACTGTGGAGGCCAATTCTAGATCCACACAGCTTCCCAAAGTGAGGACACAGGTTACCAGATAGAAGATGGTCCTGTAAAGGATTCGTTTGACGTGCTTTTCGCTTAGCACGTTTCTCCCTTTCACCTTGCACTCGGGCTTCTTAGTATTTTCCAGATAAGGGACTGCATTATTTAAAATGTGATATATGAAATTTAGCATTCATACTCTACCTTAACCTTTATGAAATGTATTTCTTACTTTTTCAAGAATTATTTTTTTCCTCATATTGACTGTTGAATAGTATAGTTTAATTTTCTTGGTGTAGACTGTTCTTTTGTTTCTGCTTGGAAATTAAATGATTCAGAATAAGTGGGCCAGTATCTTTTATTGCAACAACCTATATTGGCAAAGGCTTATGCAAGGGGCTGGGAATGCTACCACCCCTGTCATATCATCTTGCTTGCAGTCTTGGAACAGTCCTATGATGTCAAAGAATGTTTACTGGCGTTTCTGCTGCTGAGATAACGAAACTGTCAACAACAGAATGTTGGCAAACAAACCAGCTTTTTTGAGGGAGGTGAAAGTTTGCTTGGGCTTAAAACCTCACAGCCCAGGAGGGACTGTGGATAAGGACAGTGAGAATTACAAAGCTGAATGGGAATTGGGTCCAAGTAACCAAAAGGCAGGTAGCTCTCAGTCATGGTGATGAAGGAAGGGAGCAAAATATTTGGAGGAAACCTGAGGAAAAGATAAGCAAGGAATACACGTCATGAAGCTCACATAGGGCATAAGGACAGAAGCTGCATGATGTTGGCAAAAGTGGTGTGTGTGTGTGTGTGTGTGTGTTAAGTTGGTGTATTGTACTATAATTGGCACGATTGTGATTGAAATGTTATTTTCAGACCTCTGCTGAAATAAATTGTTTTTTCTACTTTATATAAATGTATGTTTACACAACTTGGTGTAGTAATTGAAGCAACCTGTAAATAAACATAAATACAAAAAAATAATAATAGTAAGGCGTGGGCTGAAAAGTAAGTGCTTAAGGAAATGTTGGGAAGTGGAACCAAGAAGTGGGGCCAACAAGAATGTGGGACTGAGGAAAACACTCAAACAGGGCCTAGAGAAAGGTGTAGGAGCAGGATGAAAGTGGGGCACCCCAAGGATCTGTATTGGGACAAATGCTTTTTAATTTGTTCATAAATGTTCTGGAGTTAGGTTAAACAATGAGGTGTCTACATTTGCTCATAACAACAAAAACAAAAAAGGATTTCTCCAAGCTGGGTGAATGGGAAATGATGTGGCAAAATGAAGTAGCCATCTTGAGTGCTATTTTTTGGTAGAAAGGTGGGGTATAAATCAAAGAAAGAAAGAAAGAAGTTCAGTGTAAATGTCAGGCCTGGTTCCCTTGTAACACCAACTTAGCACAGGATTAAAATGAATAACAAACTCTTCATTGTAGTGAGATGGAAACACAAGCAATCTCTTAGTGTCTGCAACACAGAAACTTTACAGAGGTTATAGTCCCAATGAATCAGTTCAATTAGGAGCACAGACAGGGTTGTAAAGCTAGCATTAGGTTCCAAGACACAATCCAAACAGAAACTTGGAGCAGGATTCTGAAGACCAGTGATGTAGTCTAAGACAGAGTTTCAAAGGCACAGGTTTCTAGACTTACAAGAGTTCACAGTTCAGGAATAATTTCCAAGACAATGTCCCACAAACATGGAAGTAGAGGCAAGTCTAAAGTTCAAGGTTCAGGTATAGTCCAAGCAAGAGAGTTTTCCAATACTAAAGATGTTGTATCTACAAAGCTCCCTGAGCTCTACAGCTGCTTTAACCAGGCAGGGCACCTAGAGCTCTTCTCCAGTCCACCTATCCCTGCAGGCAAACTATAATTGTGAACTGACACCTAAGTGAGCATCTTTTTTTCATTCTCTTTAGATGCCACTGTTCCCAAAGAGACAGGTTTAAAACCATCCCTTCCTCAGCCCGAGTCTCCAGCCTGCTTGTTTCCCACAGAAAGGCTAACAGCCTCCTGAGCTGCAGGCATGTCACTCAAGGTTGAATATTGCAGCTTGCAAGGAGTGTCCAACTTCTCTGGCCTGCTCGCTGCTGAGAAACCAGGCAGAGACAGGCTTTCACCCTTCTGACATTCCACTGCCTGAGCAGCCCCCTCCAATTTTTTATAATTGGAACATGATCAATAATTTATTACAGGTCAATTGACCTGAACAGCCCCCAAATTATGTCCCTTCTTTGTCTGAGTCTGAATCTTCCCTCAAGACTGTGGCACCAGGGACAGGGGAAGGCATGAAGGGGAAGGCAGGACAGTACATAATTGTAAAGTGATGACGATTGGGACAAAAAATCCGAACCACACATAACCAGTGATGGGATCTAAGCTGGCGGTGACTGACTAGGAAAGAGCTCTTGGGATTGTGGTGGATAGCTAATTGAAAATGTTGATCCAGTGTGGGGCAGCTGTGAAAAACATGAATTCCATGTCAGGAATCATTAGAAAAGGAAATGAAAATATAGTAATGCTTTTATACTAATCTGTGTCAATATCATAATGCTTTTATACAAATCTATGGTGGGGGGGACCAGCATGGAATACTGTATATAGTTCTGGTTGCTGCACCTCAAAAAGGATACTGTACCTCAAAAAGGATACTGTGAAGCTGGAAAAAGCCAGAAGAGCGCAGCCAAAACAATCGGGCTGGAGCAACTTCCCAATGAAGAAAGATGACAATGCTTGGGGCTTTTTTAATTTAGAAAAAATCAGGGAGTAAGGCAGGGACCATGGTAAAGGTTTACAGAATTATGCATGGTGTGGAGAAAGATATAATATGTCTCATAATATTAGAACCCGGGATCATCTAGTGAAGCTGAATGGTGAGAGTTTCATGACAGATAAAAGAAGTACTTCTTCATGCAGAGCATAGTTAAACTAGATAATTCACTACCTCAAGATGTAGTGATGGCTGCCAACTTGGATGGCTTTAAAGGGGGATTGGATAAGGCTATCAGTGGCTAATACACTACGTTGAGATCCAGGATCAGACTGTTATTCAGAGGCATTCCTCCAAATACCAGTCACTGGGGAGCAACAGCAGGAGGAGGCTATTGCCCTTATGTCCTGCCTTTCCCTTAGGTATCTGGATGGCCACTGTGGGAAACAGGATGCTGGACTACATAGGTCTTTGGTCTTATCCAACAGCGTTCTACTTAAGTTCTTATGAGTGTTCTGTTCTATTGGCAGCATATGTGAGGTACCTTGAGCAATTTGAACAGTGTTATATAAGTGTTAACTTCTAATTACTATTAAATTCTGACGTTATATATTATGACATCTTTTCTCCAGGACTGAGACTTTCCTAGCAACTGTACAAATCTAGCGAAATGGTAAAAGTAAAATAAGTACAACTGTGTATTTATTTTAGCTCTCCGAACTCGTTTTTCTAGATTACCGATATAATGGAAGAGATCTTCAAAGCTCAACACTATCAGTGCCAGAACAAGTGATGTCATCCAATCATTGCTCTCGGTCAGGGTCCCCTCACCATGGAGACAGTATAGGAAGGACCAGGTCATGGTCTCCCAGTGTCCCACCTCTACAAAGGTAAATTGTTTTATCAATTTAGGGGGGGGCTGGGGAATGTATCTTGAAATCATGTACCGTAGTTAATAGAGAATATTCCTGTAAACTCAAGATGAATGTAGGAAGAACATGAAAATTATTTTCCTTTTCTATAACAATTAAGGAAATATTTTTGTTTATAATATATGGATGTGCTTTGTTAATCATTTGCCATACATTTCTTTACTTCCCTTTGTCAGTAGTCATGCAATAGAATTCATTCCATTCAGAACAAGAATTATTATTCCTTCATTTATATTTCCAAAAGACCAACAGTGTGTGGTCTATCTATTTATTTTTTGATATAGGTATAGGTACAGGTATTATATAATTCATATATATTTACCTAAGCTAAGGCCATTGCCCATAATTATGAGTGAGTGACCTGAGTTTTTATACAGATTATATTTTTATACTACTTTACCATCACACATTGCCTGAATTTGTTACATATCCTGTGACTGGTGAACTCATATCTCCTACTTGAGTACAGTATGACTTTTGCAATATTAACATTAAAATTACTCCTTATTCAGCACAGAAAGGCCCTAGGTGTGCAGGAAAATCTTCTGCACAGTGGCACTAAGATAGAGGTGGAGCAAAGTTTGCTACAGTCTAGTTAAATGTGTGATACTGATATTAACTGCTATTATTTTTAATAACTAAAGTTTTCTGCCACAAAAGATTCTTGCAACTTTTTCTTGAGTGTTTCTAATATACCGGTAATCATTAATTTGCAGTATGATAACTTACATGTTGGAATACTAGTAAGCTGCTGAGCCACCAAGGGCCAGTTCTCTTCATAATCTACCCCAGTATCCATTGTGCCTGTCTAACATTGTAGAATATCAGTTAAGGTGGAAGATTCTTACTTGATAAATATACAAGCTAGAGAATAAGTTATTTATTGAGGGCCATGATCACCAGCATGTTTGATGAGTATGTATCTCAAATACAACATTAAGGCTAATTTTTTTTCTTGGTAATAATAAAAATAATCAAACCATACTAATAGTCAGTTACTAGTACATTAGTGAATTACTAGAACTTGTAATTATATACCAACAACTGGAAACCTGCAAAATCACACTCAACAGCAATACATACATTTGTGTGTTAAAGAATTTGCTTTTGGATTTTCCCAAGTCATATTTGTAGTCAGGAAATGTTAATGGCCTAAAGAAAGCAGAATACAAAATGTATTTATTTATTTATTTACTTGTTAGATTTATACTCTGCTTTTCAACCAAGATTGGCTTCTAAGCAGCTTACAATTAAAATCCACAGAAAATACTATATAACCAGGCATATATATTGGGGGCCGTGGCGGCAGGGATGACAGTTTCCTCTGGTCTCTGGCAGGTGGTGATACAGCCACCATCTGAAATGCAGCCATCTTCCTACCTTCCAAGAAACTGTACACAGGCCCCTCTGACCCTAAACTGTATGTGAAATTTCTTCACATATATAGCAGCTATGCCAGTGTATGAAGGGTTATGCACTCAGCCTCTTCAGCCACATATATTCCATATGCTGTGGAATCTCATTTAGTTAGGTTACTGAATATTTGGGTGGGGTTATTTATTACTTTCGTTTGCCAGCCCTCATGTATTTTTTTCCTGTATGTGTGTGAACTGGGTGCTATGCAGGATAGGATCAAGAAGTGCCCAAGTGCCCAAATGGGGTATCTACACAAGGGGGAGGGTGGGCAGGGGAGATCAGAAACATCATATAGACTAATATCTCCAGCCTCTAACAGGAATGTTCCTGTTCAGGGCTTTGGCCAGCCTCAGACACTAGGCATAGTTTGAGGGCACATGATGCAGCCGCCTTGCTGAAATTAAGAAGGTATGGATCTGGTTGATGTATAAATGTACTAAATAAATATATATATGAAATACACAGGAACTTCATGGCAGTTTGGTGCTTGCAGAAAACACCTCTTTTCTTTCCCACTCTCTATCCTCCTGTACTATATACTGCTAAAGGGCTTAGGATCAAAGGTGCCAGCCAGCCCTGAACATTTTACTGCTCTATAGTGGGCGGGGAGGGTGTATACCATGGGGAAGAGAGTTTTTCGTAGTCACAGCATGCACCCCCCTGCTTCTAATTCTTACCTCCAAGATATGTTAAAGTCTCTAGTAGATCAGTTCCCTTCCTCCTTCTCTTTCCTCCATTGTTCCTTTTTAAATAGACCCTACAACATTCCACGGCTCAGTTACCCTCAACCAAAGACAACTTCTGCTTTCTTGGGGCCCGGAAGTGAGAGTTGCCCATAGAAAGCAGTGGAAAAATCCCGAACTTTAACATACCTGTGATTGGGCCACAGTGTGTATGCCACTCCCCCACCTCCAACAAAAGATAGCAACACAGACAGATGTTCCTGATTGGATGTGCAATGTGAACCTAGAACTTCCCTTTCCTGACAGTGAGATGAGTTACTCTAGCTATTTCTTATCTTTGTGCCCTCAATATTCCAAGTGTCCGGGAAGTTCACCAGGCTATTTTTCTGAGGTTTCAAATTTTTCTTTTTTTTAATTTTCAGACATTTATTTCTGTGAACCTAGGGAGTACCCTGAGTATATACAAACTACTACCTTATTTTTGGGTCATCTTGGTTCTTTTCTAAACTGATATGCACTTGACCACCCAATTTTGCTCTATGGTGGAATGATCATATGAAGAGCTAAATGTTATGTAGCTCATTAAAGAGAAGTAAAAACATAACGAGAATATGTGAATTATATTTTGTAGGATTCAAATAAAAATATGTACTTAGAGCTGGTACTTTTGTAACACAGGTACTCCAAATCATGAATAAGTGATCAGGAGCCTCCTGCAGACCTTCCCCTCCATGGAACAAATTCTTTACTCCTGTCTTAACCATGGTTAAGAAATATGTCAGCACCATTGTGAACCAGTAAACAAGTTCACCAGTTGTCTGTTTTACCAGGTTTTATTTAACAAACTCTGGTTATTTTGCACCAGTAGTTTCAATTTGCATGCTTTATACTGAACTTGAATATTAGTTGTCTAGAATTCTGATTTTGTTTCTATCTAGTATTAGTTAAGTGATGGGTAGTAGAGTTGTATATTACAAAGAAGTGCTTATTGGTCATGACAGGAGAGTCTATAAATATTCATTACACAGAAGTAACGCTCCCTCCATACTTATACCTCAAGTTTGATTGTATTTTGAAATTTCTCTTCTTAGCCAAAAGACCTCAGAGGTTCTTTTTTATGTGTTATATATAAGCCAAGATTCATAGAGTTTGTACATTTCTTTAGACTCTGCACCACATGATTACTTTTACATAAGATACCATCCAACCCCCAAAATCCACAGGTGAGCAGTAAGATATCATGTATTCAGAAGCATGGAAACCTATCAGCTCTCAACATACTATGTCAGAGTCAAGGATGTTAAATGTTACAGCTAACATTTTCATTAACAGGATTCAATTTATAGTTTAGCATAGGAAATTGCTTATTTCTCCCCTCTATGACATTGATGGTTTTGTTTCTTCAGTAGGAATGTGGAACAGGGGTCTCGAGGGACCCGATCTACTCCTGCACATTACAATACCATGAACCGAATGGATAGACATCGAATAATGGATGACCGCAACTCCCCAGACAGAGAGAGGTAGATATTCTAAAGTAACAGAGTAAACAATGGAAACAGTAATATATTACAGCAAAGCAGAATCATTTCAGTTTGCTATTTAAACCTTGACCTCTCCAGCAACATAGAAAAATTGACTTAGTTCTGTCCCAAAAATTTTCATTCCCTTCTATTATCATTGTGTATTGCATATTACATATCAGTAATTCCAAATTATACATTTATCTGTCTGAAAAGCTTGAGGAAAGAACCAGGAAAGCCTGCAAGAAGTACGTTTTAGCCAAACAGTGGGAATGGCTCTACAGCCCTTTTATTTTACTTTGACTGTCTTCGGTTGTTGGAATAATAACTCTGATTTACATATTGTGTTTGTAGAGGTTTCAAACTGGTTAGAAATATCCAAGCATTTATCAATATGATTATTCTCATCTTTGATAGCATTTATGGAAAGCCCATTTCTATATGTTGTTTTGGTGCCAAACCACAACTGCCCTCAATTGTCCATGTACAAATAGAGCATTTTCTTAAAGTTTTTTCTATAGCACCACGAGTCCCCAAATCTGCTTTTTAAGTTGAATAGGAGCTTGCTTTCATAGCACTTGAAGCTGTTCCTATGAAAACTTCGAAGAAATCTCTGGTTAGACACATGATTCTTCTCCCTATACATATAGTTTATTTAGATCTTTGCATATGCCACATAATAGTTGGATGTATTCTTTACCCTATATAAACGGGTGGGTGGGTGGGATTGGCAGTTCCTAATAGTGAATTACTATATTTTCTGTGGGAGTGCATTTCATTAGGGCATTCTATACAGTTTTGCTTGAGTAACTTTCTCATATAGTGAGTGGAGTTGTACCAGTATCTTGGAATAAAAGTGTACTAGAGACTGATTGGCTAATGCTTCTTGTTTTGCAACTTTAATTGAAGGCATTTTTTGCTTTCATTTACAAAAAATAGGGCATTTTCCACCTCACTGAATTGTTAGCGAAAACAGGATTAAAACCATTTATGTCCCTCAGTTTTTCAAAATACTTACACCTCAGTATCACAAGAAGATACCAACATAGGAAGACTCACATGAAAAGCAACCCAGACCTTTTTCTTTTCTTTTTTTTAACATTCTGAGTTACCATGAGTGAACCAATGTGCTAGTGTACATGGCTTGATCGCTCCCTTGCTTGGTGTTATGTCTGAACTGGGAACTCTGGGAGAATGCACCAGAACCAAGGGCCACTGGGAGGCTGCACCCCATCCTTCCCAGGATTAACATCACAGCAAGTGGGAGACCAGCCTGACCCCATACATCCGCCTGAGAGGAAGCAGCTCCAGGGAGCTCGCTTCAAACCCCCCACCACCACCAGAAGGAACACACAGCTCCAACTGACAGTTCCCTGGGACTGCAGACTATGGCCCCATCCATCGGCCAGAGAACCAAGGGCCACTGGAAGGCTGCACCCCATGCTTCCTAAGATAAACATCATGGCAAGGGGGACACCAACCTAGTCCCCATACATTAGCCAAAGAAGGAACAGCTACAGGGAGCTTGTTTTGCCCTTCCCTGCTAGAAAGAAAAAAGAAAAAAAAATCTATAAGAACCTTGTAACTGGTGCCTGAGTTTTGATTCCCCCCCTCCCAATCCCTTTTCTTTTTGTGTCATTTCTTTTAGATTGTAAGCCTGAGGGCAGGGACTGTCTTATTATGAATCTTTGTAATCCTCTCTGGGAGCCTGTTTTGGCTGAAGAGCAGGGTAAAAATGCTGTAAATAAATAAATAAATACAATCATCATCATCATCATCTCACTCTGGCTTGTATCTCCCCTGACAAACCAGAGTTGTAATTGAAGAACAAACCCTCAGTTATGACTGGCTTCTTGGGGAGAAAGACAAGCCAGAGTTCTTCTTGGGGAGAGGGACAAGCCAGAGTTCAGAGTACAGATGTAATTCTAACCAAGCCAAGGAAGAGCCAGTGTGGCGTAGTGGTGAGAGTGTTGGACTGGGACTTGGGAGATACGGGTTCTAGTCCCCACTTAGCCATGGAACTCACTGGGTGACTTTGGGCCAGTCACTGATACTCAGCCTAACCTACCTCACAGGGTTGTTGTGAGGATAAAATGGAGAGGAGGAGGAGGATTATGTAAGCCGCCTTGGGTTCCTTGCAAGAGGAAAAAAGGCGGGGTAAATATAATAAAATAAATAAATAAATAAGGACAGAGTTGTTGCCTTGGCTTGTTTAGCCAATACTGTTGGCAGGAGGAACCAAGCAGGAGCAATCGAGCTCTGTGCACTAGCGTGGTGGCTCACTCACAATAACTCACAGTTTTTGAACTCTGGATTACCGTTATGTGCAAACTCGGCCTATATATGCCACAATCTTACAGGTACATTTTTAAAACTTGAATTTCAAATGTGAGCTACTTTAGGAATATTTCAAACTGTCTTAATTATTTACTATAGTTTTTAAGCAGAAGGAGAGTTAGCTAGTGGCAAGTTTAACATTTTACAGATCTTATTGGCTAGGATCCAACAAAACCTTGTCTATATCCCTAAAGTGTGCCAGTGTGGCGTAGTGGTTAGAGTGTTGGACTGGGACTTGGGAGACCCAGGTTCAAGTCTCCACTTAGCCATCAAGCTCACAGACTCTCAGCCTAACCTACCTCACAGGGTAGTTGTGAGGATAAAATGGAGAACAGGAGGATTATGTAAGCTGCCTTGGGTTCCTTGTAGGAAAAAAGGAGGGATATAAATATAATTAATAAATAAATAAAGTGCTTTTGTGCATGTACAGGATCTCTGCAGATGTTTGTTTCTGGATGCAGCCCCAGATTTTAAAGAAAAATATCAATGCTACTCTGCCTTTTTAAGAGATACAGGCTCTTCTGTCAAAAGAGGAAGGGGAGAGCTGGAAAAGGCCTAGTGCATGCATGAAAGGCTATACCATGCTCTTTGGGTTTCTGTCTATAGATTTTCAAACAGTAAGTGAAATTAAAAGTGCACTATTAAGTCCCATTGATTTCAGAAGTAAAGTTAAAAATGTGTTTAACTCTGCCACAGAAGTCATTCATTCTTTTTGAGTGGATTGTACTTTGAGACTGTTTAGCTGTAATAAAATGTCCTTACTACAAATGCCAACAATGTATTTAAATTAAGAATGCTACAGCCTGATTCACTAGCAAGTTTTTAGAATGAATGAACGTTATTTACGGTCAACTGACCACCACCAAGATACAAAAATACATAGCATTAAAAAGTATTGTTCTATAATTTTAAAATATTAAATCACAGTGCCAGAGAAGATCTGGTCAGAATGGCAACATTCAGGAATTTAGCAACCTGCTCAGTGATTAATCTGTTAGATCCTTCATGTAAAATACACATAAGAGATTCTAAGGACCGACCTGGAAGGGATTGAGTAATTGGCAGTAATAATGCATCTCTAACCCCCTGATAATAGCTGCAATTGAACAGAACGTGTGTTACAGATTCCACTTCAACATTGTTACAGGGACAGCATCTCTCATCTACTGGTATTCTAGAGTATCTTCCGTCTAGCAAGTTAAGCTGGACCATACAAATTTAAACTGTTGGGCAGCATGATCCAATATGGCTGCCCGTAACCCTCCAAACTTGAAGGATTACGGGCATCCAACTGAGGACAGAAGGAGCACGGAGGTGAAGGTGGCCTCTGTGTTCCTCCCGCCCTGCAAAAGACTTAGACAGCTGATTTCAGTCGTCCAAGTCTTTTGTGCCTGTGCATAAGGAGGACAGGCTATGGCGCTGCTAGGATACATCGTATCCCGGCAGAGCCTCATTCCTCCCCTCCCCACCCACCTCCAACGCCAGCTCCAAAGTCCGTATTCTGGTCTCGGAGCAGCAGCTGGCGCAGAAAGAACCACACCAGCAGCAAGGGCGGAGGGAGAGCACTCCGAATTCGGAGTCCCAGCTACAACCTCAGAGCACTTTTCTGAGGTCAGAGCTGGGACTCTGAATTATCCTATGGCCATCTAGACAGCAACTAGTGGCCATAAGATTGTGCCCTAAGTGTCCGACACATGTTGCAGGGATCATAATTTGACATACTTAAAATTCCTCAAAACATTATGTAGCAAAGCAATACATTGCTAATGATAACATTGATAACATTATCAATGATAATGATAAATGAAATGAAATGAAATGAATGAATCTACCGTACATTTCCCTGAATTTCTAAGTATTTCCCAGTGTTACGAATAGACTTCATTAATGGGGAGTCACAAAAAAAGCTTACACTATTATAAGCCTCTAAATTCTACTTATAAAAATGACACCAGTTTAGCTAATAACTTGAAAGGTGGCAGCCGTAATCTACATGATCAGGTCTACAGTTGTGTAACATTTCAAACCGATCTGATACAAGTTGCCACAGATATAGCAAGTTAAAAAGTGCTGAAAATGGACACATTTGTACTTTTTACTCCAAGCTGCAGCTTGGCATATCATATATTTCTTTCAAATTCTGGGGGATACAACTGATGTTCTTTATCCAGGCTTGCTGAGGAGGTGTGCCTTTCATTGGCTTGGTGAAATTCTGAACAGCAGCTTAAAAGTTAACAAGATTTTTCTGCCCATGAAAAACTATGGCAGCGACTGCTGGCAGGTTATGTTGGGCATGCTCAGTTTTACTCTGAAGCTAGAATGCTGCCAGTACTCATGAGTTTTGAGACAAATCCCACTATTCCTATCAACATTCTGACAGTGGGGGAGGGGTAGCAGGAAACTGTCAACTGAGATAAGAGTGAGATAATTTTGAAGCTGAGGGAATCACTCTCACTGACTGACAGGTTACTGATGAAGAGAGGGAGGAAAAAGAAAATGTATGTTGGAAACCTGTGCAGGCTTACTCAGAAATAAGCTTTTCTGAACATACATGGACACATCTATTCATTTGTACACATCTACTCAGTTAATGAGTTGTTTTAAGTTATTTTAGAACACTGTCATAATATCCTTTTTAAAAACTAGGGAAATTCAATGAACAAAAAAACCAGTTTGATTAAGATTGGAGTTAAGGCTATCCCAGATTGGCTCAAGCTCCACTAAGCCAGGAAATTGTAAGCTAAGGCTGATGCCTTAACAGGCATGCCCTGTGATCAGCAATGGTGTTGTGCGATGTCACAAACTGTGCGTGCTTAGAAGCATACAAACAACGAAGAGGCATGGGTCAACTCACAGGAGGATTCCTCTAGCAATATATGTTGTTATTATTATTATTATTATTATTATTATTATTATTATTATTATTATTAATATTTATTAATTATATTTATACCCCGTCTTTTTTCCTGCAAGGAACCCAAGGCGGCTTACATAATCCTCTTCCTCCTCTCCATTTTATCCTCACAACAACCCTGTGAGGTAGGTTAGGTTCAGATGTGTCATAAAGCAATACATGGATCAGGACAATGTGGGGCATCTTTGCTGGTCCCAGGCACTCCATCCTCCCCAAGGAAAAGTGTGGGTGACATTGCACAACAACATTACTGATCATGGTGCACGTCTGTTAAGGCATTAGCCTTAGCTTTCAATTTCCTGACTTCACGGTGCTTGAATCAACATGAGATTTTTATTTATTTATTATATTTATACCCCGCCTTTTTTCCTGAAAGGAACCCAAGGCAGCTTACATAATCCTCCTCCTCTCCATTTTATCCTCACAACAACCCTGTGAGGTAGGTTAGGCTGAGAGTCAGTGACTGGCCCAAAGTCACCCAGTGAGTTTCATGGCCGAGCGGGAACTAGAACCCGGATCTCCCGAGTCTCAGTCCAACATTCTCACCACTATGCCACACTGGCTCTGTGTGATAGCCTTAACTCTGATTTTAAACGAGCAGGTTTTTCGATAATTGAATATTCATTTTTGTTTGAATTATTATTATATATTACTTGTATTGCAGACTTTAGTGTGCAAAATGCTCCACAAAACTTATACATTGTATCATACTAGCCTCATTTTTGTGGAATATGGCATATTGCCTAGTGATAATACCCCTTTGTTTTACCTCCTTTGATAAAAGAACGAATGGCAGATTCTGTCCAGAATTTCCAGAGGAAGAATACATATTGTAGAATTGATATGTGCTGCTGTTCTTTTAGATTGAAAAGCTGTGGCCTAGAGCACTGTGTCCTAGAGCACTTAAATACTATTTGAGGCCATCGCTTACAGATGGTGTGGCATTAGGTAAGGTGGTATCTTTTAATGGATGAACTTGTGTTCCTGAAAGAGTATTTATTTTATATTTATTTATTTATTTATTTATTATATTTATACCCCACCTTTTTTCCTGCAAGGAACCCAAGGTGGCTTACATAATCCTCCTCCTCCTCCTCTCCATTTTATCCTCAACAACCCTGTGAGTTAGGTTAGGCTGAGAGTCAGTGACTGGCCCAAAGTCACCCAGTGAGTTTCATGGCTGAGCAGGGACTAGAACCCGGATCTCCCGACACCCAGTCCAACACTCTCACCACTACGCCACACTGGCTCTCATAAAGAGTATGCACACTGGCTCTCATAAAGAGTATGCAGGCTATTGAGTTAAAAACACTACTTCAGGCAGCTTCTTGACAGAATTCTGTGAAGCAGAAACTGCATACTTTTAAAGCCACTGTTGTTGGTCTATTAAATGATAATACAGTGTCTGTTTATTGTTGCTGCTCTTTATTCTCTAGGACCGTCACAACAAAATACACCATTGCTAAACTGATGGTCTTTAATATTCTTCCCAGGCCTGGTCTCAGATAGCAGACTTCCTACATAACTGATGCACCCCCAGTGCTGCGCTGAATGATAAATGTGCCAACAAAGAGTTTTTCAATCTTTCTTTCTTTCTTTTACTTCAAGGACATGGGAAGGGAGAATAACACTATCCCTTTCCTTCTCTCTCCTGGTAAAGGTGATATTAGATTTAAAACATAGAATCATAGAAAAGTAGAGTTGGAAGGGGCCTACCAGGCCATCGAGTTCAACCCCCCGCTCAATGCAGGAATCCAGGTCAAAGCATCCCCGACAGATGGCTGTCCAGCCGTACCTTGAATGCCTCCAGAGTGGGAGAGCCCACCACCTCCCTAGGTAGTTGGTTCCATTGTCTTATTGCTCTGACAGTCAGGAAATTTTTCCTGATGTTTGGGTGGAATCTGGGTTCCTGTAACTTGAGCCCATTATTCCGTGTCCTGCAAACTGGGATGATCGAGAGGAGATCCTGGCCCTCCTCTGTGTGACAACCCTTTAAGTACTGGAAGAGTGCTATCATATCTCCCCTCAGTCTCCTCTTCTGAAGGCTAAACATGCCCAGTTCTTTCAGTCTTTCCTCATAGGGCCTTGTTTGTTTCCAGTCCCTTTATCATCCTTGTTGCCCTCCTCTGAACCCTCTCCAGTTTGTCTACGTCCTTCTTAAAGTGTGGTGCCCAGAACTGGACGCAGTACTCAAGATGAGGCCTAACCAGTGCTGACTAAAGGGGAATTACCGGTATCACTTCCTGTGATTTGGAAGCTATACTTCTATTAATGCAGCCCAAAATAGCATTTGCCTTCTTTGCAGCCACATCACATTGCTGGCTCATATTCAGTTTGTGATCTACCACAATTCCAAGATCCTTCTCACTTGTGGTATTGTTGAGCCAAGTGTCCCCCATTCTGTAACTCTGAATTTGGTTTCCTTTCCCTAGGTGCAACACTTGGCATTTATCCCTATTAAATTTCATTCTGTTGTTTTCGCCCCAGCGCTCCAGCCTATCGAGATCTCTTTGAATTTTGTTTCTGTCTTCCAGAGTATTAGCTGTTCGACCCAACTTTGTGTCATCTGCAAATTTGATAAGCATTCCCTGTACCTCCTCATCCAAGTCATTAATGAAAATGTTGAAGAGCACTGGGCCCAGGACTGAGCCCTGTGGTACCCCACTCATTACCTCTCCCAAGTTTGAGAAGGAACCATTGATAAGCACTCTTTGAGTCCGATTCTGTAGCCAATTGTGGATCCACCTGATAGTTGTTCCATCTAGCCCACTTTTAGCTAGCTTGCTAATCAGGATATCATGAAGCACTTTGTTGAAAGCTTTGCTGAAGTCCAGATATATGATGTCCACAGCATTCCCACAGTCCACAAGGGAAGTGACCCGATCAAAAAATGAGATCAGATTAGTCTGGCAGGATTTGTTCTTGACAAATCCATGCTGGCTTCTAGTGATCACTGCATTGCTTTCAAGGTGCTTGCAGACTGACTTTTTTATAATCTGCTCCAAAAATTAGGAAGTAGGAATTGAACACTTCTGCCTTTTCTTTGTCTTCTATTATTAATTCGCCATCCTCATTGCGTAGTTGAACCACCATTTCTTTCCTCTTTCCTCTGTCTTTTACTATGCATGTATCTGAAGAAAGCTTTCTTGTTGTTTTTAGCATCCCTCGCTAACCTTAGCTCATTCTCAACTTTAGCCTTCCTGACACTATTCCTGCAGTTCTGTGCTACCTGCCTGTACTCTTCCCTTGTAGCCTGTCCTTCCTTCCACTTCCTATACGTGTTCTTTTTTGTTTTCAGGTCATCTTTGAGTTTATTGTGAAGCCACATTGGCTTCTTCTGTTGCCCTCTGCTTTGTTTCCTTGTGGGAATTGTTTGCCATTGTGCCTTTAAAATTTCCTAAAATCCAGGGTACGTGTTTGGCTACCCTCAGCTTTTGCTCCCCTTAGAGTCAAGAGCTCAAATATAACATGGTCACTTTCCCCCAGAGTTCCCGAAACTGCCACTTTATCCACTAACTCGTCTCTGTTGGTTAGAATCAGGTCAAGGATAGCCGATCCTCTAGTTCCTTCCTCCACTTTCTGTAGGAGGAAGTTATTAGCAACACAACTCAGGAATTTCTTGTTGTTATTAAATAATGAATGAATGCATTTTGAAGTGTATGTGGAGACCATCTGGTCACAGGTGCCTACAGCACCTTTAGTCTTATAATAATAATGAATTATCTCAGTCTTGGATTTGTTATCTGACACTGCTACACCCTTTCGCACTGAAGAAGGAGAATCACCGGGCGGTTTCGTTTATTTATTTATTTTATTTAATACATTTTTATGCTGCCCAATAGCCGAAGCTCTCTGGGCGGTTTACAACAGTTAAAACCATAAAATACAATATAAAATAAATATAAAATTTAAAACCACAGATTAAAAACAAACAGTAGAGCTAGCAGCAGCAGTTACAACAACGCAGTTAAAAACAACTACAAGATTAAAATGATTAAGATGTTTAAAATGATTAAAATGCCTGGGAGAATAGAAAGGTCTTCACCTGGTGTCGGAAAGAATACAAAGTAGGCGCCAGGCGAACCTCTTTGGGGAGCTCATTCCAAAACTGGGGTGCCACAGCAGAAAAGGCCCTCCTACTAGTAGCCACCTGCCTCACTTCCTTTGGCAGGGGCTCTCGGAGAAGGACCGCTGATGCAGATCTTAGTGTCCGGGAAGGTACATATGGGAGGAGACGATCCTTTAGGTACCCTGGCCCCAAGCCGTTTAGGGCTTTGAATGTTAGTACCAGCACTTTGAATCGGGCCCGGAAACAGACTGGCAGCCAGTGCAGATGAGAAAGCACTGGCATAATATGTTCACGTCGGCCAGTCCCCGTTAACAATCTCGCTGCCCTATTTTGGACCAGCTGAAGTTTCTGGACCATTTTCAAAGGCAGCCCCATGTATAACACATTGCAGTAATCCAAACGAGAGGTTACCAGAGCATGGATAACTGTAGCTAGGCTATCTCTGTCCAATAAGGACGTAGTTGTTGGTATATCAGCCTAAGCTGATAAAAGGTGCTCCGTGCCACCGAGTTCACCTGTGCCTCGAGTGACAGTTGTGGATCCAAGAGCACCCCCAAACTACGAACCTGATCCTTCAGGGGGAGTGCAACCCCATCCAGAACTGGTTGAATATCACTTAGCCGGGCAGACGAACCACCCACTAACAGTACCTCCGTCTTATCTGGATTGAGTCTCAGTTTATTAGCCTTCATCCAGTCCATTACCGTGCCCAGGCACTGATTCAGAACAGCCACTGCCTCACCTGGATTAGATGAAAAGGAGAGATAGAGCTGGGTGTCATCTGCATATTGATGACACCTCAGCCCACACCTCCGGATAACCTCTCCCAGTGGCTTCATGTAGATGTTAAACAGCATAGGGGATAAAATAGAGCCCTGTGGCACCCCATGGCATAACTGCCAAGGGACAGAACAGTAATCCCCCAGTACCTCCTTCTGGAATCGGCCAGCCAAGTAGGATCAGAACCACTGGAGCGCAGTGCCTCCAACTCCCAACCCAGACAACCTATCCAGAAGGATACCATGGTCGATGGTATCGAAAGCCGCTGAGAGGTCCAAGAGAATCAACAGGGTCGCACTCCCCCTGTCCCTCTCCCGGCAAAGGTCATTCCACAGGGCGACCAAGGCAGTTTCCATTCCAAAACCAGGCCTGAATCCAGATTGAAATGGATCTAGATAGTCCGTTTCATCCAAGAGTGCCTGGAGTTGACCAGCAACCACCTGCTCAAGCACCTTGCCCAGGAATGGGATATTAGCTACCGGCCTGTAGTTATTAACATCATCCGTGTCCCGGTTAGGCTTTTTGAGGAGTGGCCTAATCACCGCCTCTCAAGGAGGCCGGCACCACTCCCTCTCTCAAGGAGACGTTTACAACCTCTTGGACCCAGCCGGCTATCCCCTCCTTATTTGATGTAATAAGCCATGACGGGCAAGGGTCAAGCACACAGGTGGTCAACCGGACTTGGTCAAGCACCTTGTCCACATCCTCGGGCCTCAATAACTGAAATTCATCCAATAAAACCGGACCAGACGGTGCTCTGGACACCTCTACTAAAGGAGCTGCACTAATTGTGGTGTCCAATTCATCACAGTAACCCACCCTGGCAGTAAACCCTGTTGCCCAAACGACCCAAGGTCCGCATGACAGACGATCGGGCTCACTGTGGGTTGTCCCCCTCCTTCCCCCTCTGTCCTCCCATGGGTATCATAGGGGACTTGGTGGCAGGACCAACTTGTCACCTCTCCACCCGCTGTCATAATGTGCCCTTTTTGGCTTGCCGCAGCTTTTTTCCCTTTACCCTTTCCCTCCCCAAGGTTGCGAACAGCGATCTCCGAATTCACAGCCAGTGATAGGCCCTCCAAGTGCCCAAGCAGTACAATGGAGGGGCTGTCACTCGTTGGCCAGCTCTTTTTTTTTGGTACCTCAAAAGTGCGCAATTTTGGGGGTATTTTTAAAGTTATTTTTTAGTTGGACTTGCACAACTGCACAAGTGTGCAGTTCTGTGGCTCTGAAAATGGGAAGCTTCACCAGAGCAATGACCTGGGGGGTACTTACTGTCAAACTGCAGGAGGCACTAACCCTGGACATTGATCCAAAGAGGCGCTAAACAGGTTTTTCCCCCCACTTTGCTTTGATGAGACAGCTGTCAAAGGGCGAGCTGCCAAGTCAATGCGAAGCCACAAGTGATATTTGCTTGCAAAAGGGAGTAGATTACTCCCCCCACCTAGCAGTGAGATCCTCAAGGTTTTGGGTGTTTCACACACACCCCTGGTTCCAGTGACCCCAAATATTCTTCCCATTCCCAATGCTCTAGGTTCTTGGGAAGGTGGAAAAGTGCACCCCCCCCATTTCGCTGACACTTGCTTTTGACAGCTGTCAGAAGTAGGGCTTTCTTTCAAAACAGGTATTTAGGCAGGGCTAGACAGGGTAGTCTGGGCAGGGAAGTATATCTGTATCTCTCTGGGTCAGTGGCCAGGGTTGGTACCTGCTGCACTTTAACAGCAGGTACCCCCCAGGACATTGCCCAGGCGAGGCTTCCCATTTTTGGTTCTGTGCATTTTTGGTTCTGTGCAGTTGCACAAGTCCAACTAAAAAAAAATAACAATAATACAAAATTACAAAGAAATTTGCGCACTTCGGGGGGTGCATTTTTTTTAAAGAGGTGGCCAACCAGTGACAGCCCCTCTAATGTTCCACTTGGGCACTTTGAAGGGGTTATCACTGGCTGTTGATTCAGAGATTGCTGTTGCGATCTCCAGGGGAAAAAGGGGTGGAAAGCTGTGGTGAGCCAAAAGGGGCTCACAATTGCAGCAGGGAGCACAAAGCCAGTGACAGTAACCCCAAGTGCCACTTGGGCACTTGTGGGGAGGCTGCCACTGGTGGTGAGCCGGGCAAGCTTGGCAAGAGTGGCAAGGAGGTTTTTCTGCTCTTGCTGAATGGCTCACTTGCCAGCTCTTGGTACCCACAATGGGGTCGTTCTCCCGGGTTTGGAAGACATGACAACCTATCATAGATACAATCCCCACTAAAACAAGCCATGGGCTTTCAGGGTGGCTTGTTGCCCACGAACAAGCCACCCTGCAGGAAACGGTCTAAGTTTGCACAACACGACAACCCACTGTGGCTTGTCACACACTATGGGTTGTCATGTTGGGTAAACCCACTGTCATTTCTTTGGTATGTAACCAAAGAACCATGTGTCAAATGTTTTGGAAGATCAAAAATTCACTCATTTGTTTCTTGAACACTGGGGGAAATTCTGGTTTCTTTGGTTTTTTCAGTGAGCCAACCAGAATGAGGAATTTCTTTCTCCCTGATTAGTGGCACTCTGGTGAAAAAGTTAACAGTTGTTATAGTTAACCTAGGGCCCTATAAATGGGGTTTTAGTTTATCAACCATTGTCTAATCTTAGATTTTGAGCTGCTGGGGTACTCTTATATATGTCAACATCATAAACGTGATTTCTTGGAATCACAGCACAAACAAAATTTTATGGCATACTTTGGAGGTTTAGATGGCATATACTACCTTACTCGACACCTTCTACTGAAAGGCACTAATTGTTCATCAGTTGTAACATTCTTCTATGGTATGAAGCACTGTGGGAAAGTCTCACATTTGGAGCCAGAATTAGCCCAAAAGCCAAATAGTCAATTTTGAGCAAAACAATAGCTATGATGGGGGGTGGGGGAGTTTTGCTGGTTTAGAAGGAAGGTTATAACTGTGGGAGAAGTCATGTTTTAAAAAATCAGGTTTGTAAAAGGGGTAGTAGGTTTGGTTTGTAAGCCCGTAGGATAGTATTGACCCCTGTTACCGTTTGTGGTGATGTTAAGGAAAGTGAGTAATTTGCTTGTTTTGAAAATAAACAAAATATCAAGGGGGTTTACCGTCTATCCTCCTTTGTCACACAAAGTGGACCAAACAGATTCTGTGGTTCTGTGGACATGATGAGTAAATAATGTTACATAGCATGCACATGGTTTTTCACTTCTCCCAGTCAACTGGAATTCTGGCATGCTAGGGGAGTTTTGGGCCTCAAGCTTCTAACTACCCTAGTGGCTTGAGGTACAAAACAGATGGACCTGGAAGGGTTATCTCCAGGTGTTTCCTCAAAAGAAACCATGGTTTACTTTAGTTTTAAAAAATGGGGTGAAATGTACTCAGGCAGTGGAATGTACAGTGCTCTCTTTTCAGGGCTCTGTGGCCAATACGGTAAGTGGTACTATGAGGCAGTGTTACATTAGGACTGGAGGCAGACAGAACCCTGTGGCAACATAAGACTATTTTTTACGGCATAAGCTTTTGTGGACCAGAGCCTACTTTGTCAGATGCATTAAATTATATGCTCAGATACAGATATAAACAGACAAGTGTGTACACACTCACGCACACATGAAGAAGGGAGATATAAGATAGACGTGTCCTATTACTATGTACAGTGAATTGTAATCAGGGTCTAGTGAAAAGGCTAAATGCTCCCTTTGGACTGAGTGTGACCCATTCTGTACTGACAATGAATTGGAAAATCAAGATGAATTGATTGTCAATTTATTACTAATAGGGATGGATTTTTCAATTGGATTTTTTCCCCACTGGAATTTGTTTGTATTTGATTCTAAGCAGTAAAGGGATATACCTGTCTCTTGCATTGCTGAACGTACTGGTCTCACTTTGTAATAACATCTCTGTGCTGCTATGTTTGTATATTGATACCTAGCTAACTAGTTAATCTGCTGAGAATAACAGTTCATGTATATGACAAAGTGGATTATGTTCCACTAAAGTTTATAACACAATACATTTGCTATTCTTCGAGGTGCTTCATGACATTTTGTAGTTTTTGAAGCACAGACTAACATAGCTACCCCTCCAGAATATATCCAAATCTAATATTACAGATAATAATATAAGTTATTGAAATTGTCTATCATACCTAATATTGTCCCCAGTTTTTGAGCATGTGCAAGACCTTGTTTGTTTGTTTGTTTGTTAAAAACATTCATGTTACACCTTTCCAGAGTTGCTCAAGGTGGCTCACAACATGAATTTAAACCTGTTTCATATGAAGAAACCAACTAAACTGTGAACATTAACACTTAAAACAGCATCACCACCAAAACCAAAGCACATTCTTTCCTTCATTTAACCAAAATCTGTCTTCTGGGACAGATGGGCTTTGTACAGGAGTCTAAGATCAGAAAGGAGGAACCTAGGAATGGCCCACCCTCCTGGCACTCAACTTGCGACTTGTGAGCCAAGCGCGAGCGCCAGCTGAGGTGCTCACTGGACTTCCAGGTCCCCACAGTACATTGTTTACGTAGAAAATGGGCAAATTTGGCTGTAATTTGTGCAAATTTGGCCGTTTTCTACATAAACAACGTAGTGCCGGAACCCAGAAGTCGCTTTCCTCGGCTCAGCTCGCAAGAATGTGTCGAGCCGGGGAAAAGGGTAGGGCGAGCGGAGCTCGGGGTGTGTGTGTCGAGCCCAGCAAGTTTGTCGGACTTCCACCCACCAATTGAGCTCCACACACATCCCTAAAACACTGACAAATGTCTTGGGCAAGTTATTCCACAAAGCTGGGATAACCACTGAGAAAGTCCTGCTCTTTACCCTTGTTAATTTAACTGCCCAAAAGGAGGGTATTTTGAGCAGGGTTCTCAGTTGCAATCTTAAAAGGTTATGAGATGTCAGCCTCAGGCCCTGAAGTGTTTTCAGGATAAGAATCAGAACTTTAGGTTGGACATGTAAGCTCACTGGCAGCCAATGCAATTGGCACAAAGCCATTTGAATATATTTTTACCTACCAACCTTACCAATAGGTGGGCTATGGTATTCTGCAATAATTATAGTTTCTAAACTGTCTTCAAGAGCAGCCTTATGTAAAGCACACTGCAGTAGTCAATTATTGATATTACAACAGCATAGATGCAGCTGGCATATCAGATGCAACAGATAAAAGGTACTGCTGGCCACTTCTGCCACCTGCTTCTCCAACAGCAGCAGTGGATTCAGAAGGACACCCAAGCTAAAGTATCTGTTTCAATACCAGGTAGATCATATATTTCCAGTGCCTGCCGTCTCCAAACCAGCATTCTGCTTTGTCTGGATTCAGTTTTAGCTTATTAACTCTTATCCATCTGATAACAGCTTCCAGGCACTGATTCAAAAAAGGTGCTTCTGGTTATTTAGCTAAAGAATTACAGATCTGTCATCAGCGTACCAATGACAGCCAACCCTCTAAACTCTGTATTACCTTTCCCAGCAGCTTCAGACAAACTTCAGTTGAGAAGTGACAAAACTTAACCCAGTAGCACACCTCATCTGCCAAGGGACAGAACGGGTATTTCCAATAACCATCTTGTGGAATTACTCCAACAAAAAGGAGCAAAACCAGCCCAGTGCCAACCCTTGCAACCCTATGCAGATGTTCCAAATTGTGCAATAAGATGTCATGTTCTACATTGTGGAATCTACAATGTCAAGAGCTTACAGGGTGGCTTCCAGACAAGACTTTTATCCTGCCATCATCCTGCCTCATTCACTGAATTTAATAAGGGATCCGGTTGATCTTACACTTGTAACCCTCCTGTGTTTTCCACTGCTTCTTTTGTCTTTTTCCTTACCACAGAAAATCTGTTGAGGCGGGAAAGAAAGAATAGCTGCACGATGCCTTCTGAGTGGTTGTGCTAGGAGCCCTCTGTCTGGAAACACCATGTGCCATCTCTGCTGGAAGCTAGAAACTTTCTCTCTGCCAATGCCTCATTCCCTTTGGCTTAGTTTACCAGGGAAGGGACACCCAATTCATCCCCTGCCACTGACTTTGAGGAACTTGGTTTAACTTAACCTTCCAGAAGTCACCATTCACTGTAGAAGTAGAAGCATGGACCCTGGAAAAATGTTTAGCTAGAAACAGCTGGTATTACTTTGCTTAACACAAGATGGGAAAGGATTTCTAGGCTCTGGACCAGGTTAGCCATTTCCCTTACGCCCCCTACCCCACCCATACTCAATGAAAGACTTTTGTTGGAGGGAGTGGATGGAAAAGAAGCATCTTCCATCTGCAGAGTTCCTCCTGATCTGACAGCTGCTCTGCACCTAGGAGGTTAAATATGCTATCTCTGTCTAACATGAGAGATACTATATCTCATGTGCAAGCAGATCACATTGTCAGACATAAATCTGAAGTCAGTGCTGGCAAAATGCCTCTACAAGGGTTATCGACACCCAGTCTGCCCACTCATCTAACACCCACTCATCTAGGTGGAATTATAAATGGTGGGCCTCCCATTTTTGTATACTTAGGTCTGAAGCCCATTAGGCAGTCTGTGGCCCTCATTTTGGCCTTTGGCTCATAATTCTTGGGAAATGACCTCCTTAGCCAAACTTTCCTGGGGAATTAGAGCATGGATCATTCCATTATATTCATCAGTTCCAATGAAATTACAATCCACTCCATGAGAAGTATCACTGTCTCACTGGGAAAGGTTGCCTTTAAGGAGATTCACAGTACAGCCACAAGCGCCTGTGGTTTCCTTCACAAGGCAGTACAAGATAGATTCCATTGCTTCATCCAAAACAGTGTCGGGCAAATGGTTTTCTGCAGAGTCTTTGAGATCCTGTCTAGCCAGATAATTGGGCCGTATTGTGGACTTGTTCACGATGGAGTATATTGCTTTTTCACATCACTAACTTGGTGCCTTCCTATGAGCTCCAAAAAGGAAATTCTTACATAGTGATTTTCTGTTTTTCTTGTAGATTGGAGAACATCTTCCCATACCAGATAGTGCCATGTATTGTGATACAGGCCCTTGATCTCTTTTGAGTGCTGAAATTGTAGGGAACCAGTCAGAGATTTTTTCCTCTTGTCTTTTGCGCAAGCTGTTAATTCTTCCCTGTTCTTTCACCTGGGTTTAAAATAAAATCCTAGCTTGGACCCGTCCTGGGGATCTGGTGAGAAGTCTTGCCTCTTCAAGAAGTGTTCACTATCTCTTTCTACCCAGTCTCAGAGATGGGATCTTTCTCTGAGCTGGATGCCCTCCTGTCTATGAGAAGAACATAAATGTGCTAGGTAATAATTTAATTTTCCCTCTCTCATTTTTACTAAATGTGAATTTTCTCCCAATTTGCCAGTTGTCATGATTTCCTTAACCAAAATGTGATTTTTGGCATACCCTGAGCTTTCCAAAATGGGTGCAATAATTGTGTGTATCTATTGAGCAGACATTGCCCAGACATTTATTTATTACTACTTATTTGAAACATTTTATGCCGCTCTTCAGCCAAAAAGGGTCCAAGGCTCCCAAAGTGGCTTACATATAATCAATTAACAAGACAGTCCCTGTCCACAGGCTTACAATCTAAAAAGACACAACACACAAGGAAAAAGGAATGGGGAGGGAAGAAGGGGGGAAATTAATTAATACTTCCCTGCACTCCCTCTCATCTCCTTCTGCACAGCCCGCTGGAATGGCTGCTGGTGGCGACATTTGAGGGAGGAGGAGCCTTCACGAGGGAGGCTTTATATAATATTTTTCTGTAGTAAGTGATGAGAAATTCTGTGAATATTACAAAGCATTATATTCCCAACTACCAAATGTTAATTTCACAATACTGAAATATGCTCCTTTTGAAGCATGAAATTAGTTAGAGTGAAATTAGCACATTTAATAGCTTTTCGTTGAGAAGAAACACTAGTACAGATGGTCCTTCAACAGGATTACATAAGCATCGTTCTGAAGATCTTCATGTACCTTTTGTCATTATTTATATCTCATGCCTAAAACGTCCTTGCTCATCCTCAAGTATTATGAATGCCTCTGGACTGGTTTGGAAGTAATGTTCCTGGCTTCATAAACTGTGGTTTATAAAACCAAGAGCAAGTGTCAGGCTGTGCACTCCTCCTTCACCCCTCCCCTCTTTCTCTTGAGCACCAGCTTTGTTTTGTTTAAACTAGAGTACATGTTATATGCAAAACAGGGAAATCTGGTTTAATGTTATTTTACTAACCAGGGGATTATCCTGGAAGGGAAGGAGTGAGGGAGCAGTGTGCGGGCCCAAAGCTCATTCCTGACTAAAAACTATGGTCTACGAGGATAGGAACACTGCATCTGAACCAGCCTCCTGAGTTGAATTAGGTTACTTTTCCCAATTCATCTTAATTTGGATGGCAGATAGTGCCCAAATTCCATACCACCACCACCACCCCCGACAAAATAAGTGATCATTGCTGATAATGGAAACATGTAATCTCAAATCACAAAAGAGGTGACACTAATTTGAGCTTATTTTATAGAGTATGGGGTTGATTTAGACTGTTTATTTTCTTCATATGATCTCTCCTATATACAGAATTGCATGGGGAAATCTCAATATGAACTGGACTGTACACAGGTACAGCTGGCAGTAGCCCACAGCCATTTCTACAACTAGAAAAATGGCCACTGTGATTGGAAATAATTGCTGGCTGCTACAATAATTGCTGGCTGTATCCTTGTACAACCCAATTCTCTACATGAGAAGGGTGGTGTGGAGAAAGGCTGCTTTGCATGTATGAACCATTATATAATTTTATAACATTCTGAGAGTGTTTGAGATAGATAACAGAAAAAAGCTGGATGTGAAATGTTGACCTATGCTAACCCTTTTAGATTATGAGGTTGTGGGCAGGGATGTGATTTTCTATTTTGGTACAATTCCTAGTGCATATTAGGAACTTTTATAAATAATAATTATATTGACCTTTAGCAAGTCATTCACCCTGTTCAAATGTAATAACAAACTACAGTTTATTGTTATGAGAACCAGCCTGCATGAATCTCAGGCTTGTGCACTCCCCTGTCCTCCTTGTATGAGAGGAGAAGATTGAAAGCTTCTGCTTTCACTTTTGAATCAACAATAAATGCAATTTTCTTTATATCTGAGCTCAGCAAACTGCTGTATTCCAACTTTGATTAGTCAAACTAGGATCAAACTATGGTTTGATACCATGGTTTAACTGACCACAGTCAGCGAGCCTTCATATGAAGAAGGTCTTCAGATTGATAGTACCTGTTCTTTGGAACAGCCTCCCCTTGGACATAAGGCATGAACCAACAATATTATCATTTCCTCTCTTGCTAAAAACATATTTATTTCAACAGGCATTTCCTGACTATTGATTTTGTCAATATGCAATACTGCCAGATTGGATACTGTATTTATTATGAATTGTTCTGGATTTTTAAAATCTTGTTTTTATTGTTGTGATTTTTTTTGGTATTATCTTATTTGTATACCTCTTTGTTATTTTTATAACATAACGAGGCATATAAATGTTTTTAAACAAACAAACCACCGTTTCCTGAGTTCAGACGTAATGAGAAACTCAGATTTATTCAAAAGCAAAAGTTAAAACTTTCAATCTCTTCCTTTCACATGTGAAGGAAGAAGGAAAAAGACAAATGGATCTCTTGGGAGCATCCCATAGTTCTTGAGCTACTACACAAAAAAGGTTCTGCTCCTTGTGGATGACAGCCTTGCATCAAGAGAAGGGCCTTATTGGTTGCTTTTAAAGCTTGGGGTGTGATGTGGAGGATCATATGTCAGAAGATGCTCCCTGAGATTATCAGGCCCCAGAGCATATATGATTTTAAAGGTCAGAACCAGAATGTTAATATGGGCCTAGAAACAAAGTGGTAACTGTTGCTGACATTTCAGAATAGTTGTAATCTGTTCACTCTAAGTTACACCCAATAGCAAGTGGGAAGTGGCATTCTAAAGTAGCTGAAGTTTTCAGACCGTCATCATGAGCACATAGAACATATCACAAGAGTTCAATCCGGAAGTAACCAAGCCATGAATGATAGTAGCTAGGTCTCTAATGGGTGATTGGTTGGTTCTGTCCTCTTTAGTTCCCCATTTTTCAGCTGCCCATTTTCAGATATATACTAGCTCCTCTTTTCTAATTTATTTTGACCTTTCCATCCCATACTAGATGAACAATGGTGGGATTGGGTTTTGGCCATCCTTGGGGGAAATCAACACTACTGGATGTTAACTTTTTGATATAGTAGAGGTGGGATAGGAAAAGTATTTCTCCTATTACTTTTGTAAACCGCCCAGAGAGCTTCAGCTGTTGGGCAGTATATAAATAAATAAATAAATATCTGACATAGTAATGAGTGGGAGAAATTTATATCTTGTAGCAAAGTTTTCTTCAGTCAGACAAAGGAGGCAACAGGAAAAAAGGCTTCCACAATAACTCTTTTTCAGTTTCCTCACAAGATTCCTAATAGGCTCCTGTCATATTCCTAATAGGCTCCTGTCATAAGAAGAAATGCAGGTTAAAATTTCTGTGTGTCAAGTTTGAGCAGATATGTACCTAAAAAAGCAATGGTAACTGTCTATTTCATAAATGCATGTTTGCAATATCAGTGTCCTCCAGAATGATCTCTAGGTCTGATATTCACGGCTCATAAAGTTAAATAAAAATTAAGTCTAAGATGGAATAGCAGCAAGAGACCATGAATGTTGTTGTTGAAGTCTCAAATTGACTTATATGTAACGGGGAGAAGGTGTCAGGAAAGGAGGAGGGAAGCGAAGCAAATCAGCCATGCCTTCCAGTATCAGCTTAAGCGAATTCAGTATTTTTACTTCATTAAAGTTTTCAGTAAGAGAGCAGAAAAACCTGATAATCCACAGAAAATTACCTGCATGAACTTTGAGTTATATTACTGGCCACCAGTAGTAATTTCTTGGATAATGGTGGCCCACAGTATGGTATGCTCCATCTTGATAAAGGCAGGGTATACCAAGGTTGCATTTTCCTTACTCAGACAAGCCAAGTCCCATGGAATGAGAGAGCTTAAATCTCTATGCAAGCGTTAGTTAAGTATCTCCTGAGACCAACAAATCATGCTGCATTGCTATTTGAATTATGATGAGAGCTACTGATTTTGATCTGCCAAAATGAGAAATCCTTGAAATGACAGGCTACTACATGATCCATGACAATTCCTTGTTTTTTTCAGTGCTATAACAAGTAACCTTGATAAGACTAATACTGAACTGGAAAACCCCAGTTTTTTGAGAAACTTTTAAAAATTGGAAAAGAAATTAAAAATCAAACTGTGCTGTTATTAGATAACCACTATACTTATAATTAGTTAACCAGTATACTTACAATGAAGTAAAGTGATTTGATTATTTAAGCTGATATAAGAAAGTATGGCTTTTCTTGATTCTGAATCTTCTTTTTCTCTCCTATTCTGATTAAGTGTAAATTAATCTGAATCTAACAACATTCTCATCTCTTTTTGTCTTGAATATAAATACAGAAACATTGGGATGGTTTAGACTTAGTCATACTTAGAGTAGGCCCATTGAAATTAATAGGACATTGATTTCAGTGGGTCTACTCTATGACTTAAGTCTGGATCCAGCCCAGTAATTAATTTACAAAAGTGAATACTGAAATTCAAAAGGTACATTGAGGAGATATATACTTATGCACTGGTCTCTTTGTTACTGCTTTGTTTTGTTCTTTTTTCATTACTAAATAAGTACTGTAAAATGGTACATTTTATACTCATTCGGTTATTGCCACTTTATTTATTATATCATGAAGAAAAGAACATTCAATATTTGTGCATCATGTTTTTTTATTCAAAATACAAAGATCTTTGGGTATATTAGTAGAAATAGACAAATAAGTCTATTTCCAGTCCATGTTACTTTAGCATGTGTTCACCTATAAGTCTGTTCTCTCTCATTTCCACATTAATCCATGAATACTTTTTAATCCACATAAATAATCTTTGAAATACATATTTAAAAACATATTTACTCATTTCTAAAATATTTTCTCTCAAACAATGCATCTCTACATTTATGTTCTCTCAAAATATGTTTTTTAAAAAGCATTTTTTTTCAACATACAGATTTCTAAAGTATTTTCTCAAAAAATATAACTCCTTCTATTTCCAGTGTTCATCTGCAAGTGCCATTGCTTATGTAGCCCAAACAGCACCATCCACACACTAGAGGGAGGTATTGGCAGGCTCAGAGAAACCCCAAGGTTTGCAGAAGTATAAAAAATCTTTAGGAAAAAAACCCCTAAACAGTCTAATGAGGGCTGGGCATGCTCCGTAGCCACAGAATGCTGACTGACTATTGGGTGGGGAAATAGTACAGGACGTTGAATGGAATGGAGTATCCTAGACAGGAGCACTCTACACTGCAACATTTTTTTGCAGGTCCCACTTTTGCATTACTAAATATATTTTCTCTTAGAATACACATTTAAATATGTATTTTGGTAATATTTCTTGAGTTGAAAACTATTGGAATATTCAGGAAGTGCAAAATCCAAATGATAACAAAGTTCACATTAATCCAAGAGGTGTAGATCAGATCACTTCATACTGGGATTTGCAAAGGTCAAATTTATCAGCAGTCGCTGTATATGAGACTTCAGGTCTTGACTGCTGGGTATAATTATAAAATATAAAAATTATATTGTCTTATGCTTTTGACTAAGGGCTCTGTCAGATTTTGAAGAAGCAAAATCTGTGTTTAAAATGGCTTGCAAGTCGCCTGTAAACTTCAGGTGCCCTTCAGTTTCTGCTTGTCCATGTTTACTTCCTCTCATGGCAGCTAACTTTTTGGAAGAAATAAACTATGGCTGGGCAGAATCCACACACACACACACGCACACACTTTCATGGGACCATTCGTCCCCCATGAAGGTGGTGGTGAGGGAGAATATTGGCAACTTTCAGGAGGGGCAGGCAGGGTATACTTTTTAGTATCAAGGGGCCAATGATTTTTTCTTTGTTTTTAACTTTAAAAAAAATTAAAATTGTCCTGACCTGCCAAGATGGCTCTGTGAATTAACACTGGGGCACCCCTGTAACCTCTGCAAACCTACTGCTCTGCTTATTGCCTCAACTTGTTCTGAACGTATTTACTTTGGGGCCGTTAGCCATTTCAATGATGATATGAACAGCAGGACCTTATGTAATGAATTACTTTGACCTGTTCGCTGCACAAGATTCAGACCCCATATATGCCTAAGATTGCCTGGGGCTCAGCTGCTTGCGCTGGCATTGGGGTAAGAGAGACGCATTAGCACAGTTCAATAGGGCAAAGTTATAGATTGTGCCTCTAGATCAGGGTTCTCCAACTTTGGGTCCCCAGATGTTGCTGGCCTACAGCTCCCAGAATCCCTTTCCATTAGCCATGCTGGCTGGGTATGCTGGGAGCTGTAGGCCAGCAACATCTGGGGACCAAAGGTTGGAGAGCCCTGCTCTAGATGATAAAACTATCATTAACATCTATTAGAGTTATTCAGTGTTTTATACATTTTTGTTCTGCTTTTGTGATACTTATAATTTTGAGAGCTATTTCACTGTTTAGAGACTGATTTTGTAGCTGCTCTGTCCTCATGCCATCTGACCTTCAGCTCTTATTTTTGTGATGTATGTTAGCCTGTCTTCATTTCATTGTCTTACATTTTTATTTTTGTTTCTGCTGTGCTTTCAGTCGTTATCCCACTCTGCCTTGGTCCCAACATACTCATTCCATTGACTACCATCATAGAGATGCCAGGTATCTGTTTTCCTGTGTGTGACTCTGTGTGTATAAATGCATGTCCCTGCTTGAACCTATATTTTTGCTTCAGCCTATTCAGGTCACTGAATAGTTTCACTTGTGTTTTTTGTGCAAATAATTAGTAGATAACTAGGTATTACTTTTCCATGCCCTAAAAACATCCATGTTTTGCCTAACCAATGCAGAGCACATTATCCTTGATTGTAACTGTTGCCCTGCTGTTGGGTGAAATAAAACAGTTGACCATCAAGATTGTCTTTGAACTTCCAGATGTTCAAGGAAGGGGCTGGTTTGCTTCTGTGGATCTTAAGGATGCCTATTTTCCATTCGGCCTTGCCATTGTCAGTATTTGTGGTTTGCCATTGGGAATTGGTACTACCAATTTTGGGTCCTGCTGTTTGGTCTCGCTACCGCCCCTAGAGCATATCCAACCTCTCTACTGAAGGTGGTTTCTTCCTTGCATCTGAATCAGGACATTATTCTTCCTGTCTTTTTTCCTGATCCAGCTACACCCTTGGAGTCCTCCCTTCACTCCATTGATGTATAAAGGGCCATGGCCAGGCCTTCTATCTACATCAGACAGCTTTCTTCAGAAGGAATTCAAAACACTTTATCTGTTATGGGGGTGAAAGTAAAGGCTCTCCAGTTTTGACACAACTCTCTGTTTGGGTCTCTGACACAATTAAACTTTGTTATGCCCTGGCTCAGCTTCTGGTACCAAGATCGGTCTGGGCCCACTCCACTTGGCTGTTGCCTCTTCAGTTGCTTTTTCAAGAGTGTTGCTCTTCAAGAGTTATGCAAGGCTGCTACCTGGTCTCAGCCCATGATGTTTATTAAACAGTATTGCCTTGATGTTTGAGCAAGGAAGCATGCTTCTTTCGGACATTCAGTGCTTTCATCTATACTGACCTGACCACCTATTCCCTCCTCCTTTTGGTAAGTCACCTGGTTAATCACCCTTATGTGTAATTCACAGAGACCATGAAGAAGAAGGACAACTTGCTTACCTGTAACTATAGTTCTTTGAGTAGTTATCTGTTCAGTCACACAGCCTACCCTCCTACCCCACTACTGGTGTTCTGGTATGTATTACACTGTCCTCTCAGTTTGGGGCTGTTGCAGCAGCATCCTCAGACATACTGAGGGGGAAGGTGGGAGCACTGTCCCTAGGCATGCACGGGAGGGAGTGCTTCCTGCCTAAAAGTCTCAGCTCTAGAAGGTTCCAATGGAGGCTCTGCACAGGCCCAGAACCCATACGTTTGACTGCACAGATGAATCACTCGAAGAACTACAGTTATAGGTAAGCGACGTGTCCTTACCTCCACATTTGGCTACTAAAGTTTCCCTGTGCAAATCTCCATTGGGCAGTCACCAAAGTCCCTTGTACATTTGACTGGTACCACTTCAGGTAACATCTGGAACTGCTCTGAGACTCCTATTCTTAGATGTACAATCCAAAATATTACAGTGCATTAATTCTTACTTTGAGAATAACTTGCACTAACCATAATTTAACATGTATGCATTAACATGCTCTAGATCCATAAGAGATCTGAGTTGGCCAATGCTTTTCTTATTTAATTCATTTTTATTTCCTTCTGTGAATAATGTTTACTTTTGTGCCTGAAAGGTACTCATTTGTGTATGTGTGCTTACTTTAGTTTCATGTTCACCCCTTATGTTTTGGCAGCAAGGATCACTCAATGTATCCTATCTTTTGTGAAGATGCAATCAGATTACTTCGATCCCGTACGATGTGCCGTACCTATTCTGAGGGTGCTTACTATGAATTTGAGAGGTATAATTGGTGTGGAGTATTTATTTAGTCCCCCACATCAGACATAAACAGGCAGTACTCCACTGACATTCAGAAACCAGCCATTTATGTTTTAAATGACACATTAAAAGAAAGAAGAACATTGTGCTAGTGGAAATCTACTTATGCAATGGACTTACTCCTCCTCTTTCCCCTCTGCAGCCCTCTGTCCCCCAGATCTGCTCCAGAGGGTCCCACAACCCTCCAGAGCAGATTTTGAGGGGGGGGGGTTGTAGAGGGTGGGGGGTTGTAGAGGGTGGGAGAAATCACCCCCCCTTCCTGTTCCTTTGACAGAGACAGTTCTGTTAGTGGAAGAACTTAACTGGATTCCACCCTTGTTTCTTTAGTTTTCTTTTGTTTTACTATTACAGTAATACCTTGGATTGCAAGCATAATTCGTTCCGGAAACGTGCTTGTAATCCAAAACACTCTTATATCAAAGCGAGTCTCTGCGGTTACATCCCTACACTTGTATTGCAAGACGTCGCTTGTTTATCAAGTCAAAATTTATAAAAAATATTTGCTTGTCTTGCAAAACGCTCTCAGACCAAGTTACTTGCAATCCAAGGTATTACTGTACTCTGTGACTTTACTCACATTTATGTATCCTTTATTTACTTTATTCCGTAACAGGAAAATTCACTGATCAAAAATATAATATTTAAATAACGATTTGTTCTCTTTCATGGCCTCTTTCATACTCCTACAAATGGGTTCTGTACTTGCAGATACTAAATCATGAAAACATGAACTTTGGAACATGAGGTGCTCATTCCCCTCCCCTTGACTTATGTCTTATAGCATGAAGAAACTCAGTCAAGGGAGTGGAGTTATTGCCTCACCCACTCAGTCCCATGGTAAGATATATAAGGAACTTGCTGCCATGGTACAAGGAGCTGTTAGCCTCCTGAACTGGAGAGAAAGCCACCGTTTCTGTGTGTGTTTCTCTTCACAATTAGTTGCCACTAATGAGTAATCCTCAGATTGAGAGTTTTATGGCACAACAGGGTTTCTTTTAAAAGTGTAAAAAGTGTAGGGGCATGATTACCTAGTTGGATGGGCATTGCCTCTGCCTAAAATTTAATGAATGAGCCAGAGCAATTAAGAGAATCCAGCCGTAGAGCCTGTCAAGTGGAGAGAAAGGACTGGCAGGTTTAGAGATGCCCTCCCTGAAAACCTCACTTGAATCCCCGCTATTGAATCCCCTGCAAGTCACATTGGCTCAGAGTCTGCGGAGGAGAACGATTCAGACCCTCAGGTCCTAACTCTCAGACAGTGGTCCTAACCTCACACAACCATGAAAAACAGACACATAAAACTTCCCTAAAGGATGTGGATCTGAAGAAATCTTCCCAAATCCCCAAATGAAGGCAGTAATGAAAGCTGTGGCAGTCTTATATCCAGCAGAATTATGAGGGGTATGATGTTCCAGCAAAGAATACCAATTAGGTATTCATCTGATACCAATTAGGTTTCCACCAAAGAACTGTCAAGAAGATTTCTAAATGGATATCACATAGGAAATGGTGTCAAAGGCCCAGAATCCCATGTTGACATACTTTCCCCCATCTGAGGAATATCAGGAATATGCAAGGAATATCAGGTACCACTCATGCAACCTTCTCCTCAATGGCAGAGGAATTCCAGAGACAACTTGAATATTTTGGGGATGATATACCCACCATGTAAACCAGATCGCTTTGGTGCAGAACACCTCTGGCAGGCATATGTCACTGAGTGGATATTTCCTTTTTGGCCCCATGTTCTACCTGTCATTCCCAACCACTTTATGATGAGCATCAGTATTTAAGTTTCAGCACAACTTTGCATTTGAGATACTCCGGCAGTGACATTTACACTGGAAATGGAGAATATGTCTCATCCATGCATATAATTCTGTTGTGTTCTGGGTTTTTTATTTTAAATGTTTTATCTGATGAGTTTTGTATTTATTATTATGTATTTTAACATTTGATTTTGTAAACTGCTTAGAAGTATTTTTTATTTATGGTAAGCAGTATATAAACCGATTCAACAAGCAAACAAATAAAATAATTCAAGCTTCCCATGTGCAATGAACAATTAGTCTAGGGTGAGTTTGGTGAGACCCAGCAGTGCAGAGCACAAGGCACTTGCTATGGAGGCTCCTTCTAAATGCCTCAGGGATGATATCTAAGATCCCATGAGAGATCCACGCATAAACCCCTTCAGCCCAGATGACTGACAGACCTTTCACACAGTCCTCAGATCATCACAGAAATTTCCCAAATCAGTAACAGAAATTAGTCCATCCTTGTCTTTGGACATGCTGCTGCCATGTGGCACAGATGATGCTAAATGTGTGGTGAGTGTTAACTCAGAACATAAGGCTGAGATTGAAGCATAGCACTCAGATTCAAAGATTGCATCAGACAGTTCCCAGATTAAAATGTTGATAGTACACCCATGTCTTCTACCAAGGAATTTCACTTATACAACTAGCAAATCTTGAATGCCTAGATCACAGGGCACCCAAGTACATTTTACTTCTGTAGAAAATTCAGATCCTAATCCTTGGAAGTTATGTGGAACCTGCAACTCTGGGTCCTGTGCCTCTGACACTTGTTAAGGAACTCATGAAGGAACCATGGACCAAACCAGCCCTGATCCTTCCACATCCTGCAAATTGGAAACAATGCATTAGTTTCAGCTCAATGGATGTTCTTTTATGTTTATGCATCTGGTTCCTGGTTATTGTATTGTTGAGCATTTGCTAGGCAAGAAATGACAAAACTCTCATGACTCCTAATTGGCAGGGAGGGCAGAATAACTAGAATAGTGGTCATCAAATTCCTCTGAGTTCAATAATAAACCAGAACAAAACAAGGATCAAACTGTGGGCCATTGCCACAGAAATATCTTTCTACTATTTCTTAATCTTTTTTGAGATATTACTATACAGGCTTAGGTATTTTAAAGCAGATTGCTGTCCAAATACATTAATGTTCATACATTTAATAGCTTTAATGTAAACTTTAAAAATGCATTCAGCTTTGATTATCTCTTTTAACTATGGGCACAATCCAGCCAAAGTTAGGTTTTCCTGTTACCCCATTGTACTCCATGAGGCTTGTGCACTTTAATTCCTTTGATTTCAATGGAACTTCAGGTGGAATAATATATTGCAAAGAATGCAGAGCTGCTGCCAAAAACAGCAGCTACATGTTTCATGTTACTTGCCTCCATGACATCTAGTTCTCCATTGTGGCATCTTGGTAGTTCCACATATGGGATCTGCACCTATGCACAGGCCAAACTGCAGAAACGTCTAAAGCATTTGGAGTCCAAGCTGCTCCTTTTCCTCTTCTTGACTGATAATCTTTCAGCACAAAGTGGTTCTCAGGATGAGGTAAGCATCTTACCCACTGAGTTCACCACTGAGGAGCGTCTTTCCATCTCTTAAGCAGGAGTGTGAAACAGTTTATTCTTCATTTCTTCTTTCATTCTTCAACACAGAGTTTGTCACCCGTGCAGAGTGGGAGGGCAGAATCCATTTATTCATTTATAGCATTTCTATCCCACCCTTAAGCCAAAAAGGCCCCCAAAGCCAGCAAGCTTACAATCTAAAAGACACAATACAAAAGGGAAATGGGATTGGAAGAGAGGAGGAAAAAGCAAATTCAGGCACTCCATTCTTAGTTGCCAAGTTCAACAGATCGTGCAGTTGGATCTAAGTACAGTGGAAGGGCTGCTGCTTTCTCTTCCTCTGAAGTCCTCCTCAATGGTAGTTGGTAGCAGGAGGGAGGGGTAAATCCAGGCACAATGGAGGGTGCCTGACTGCTGCATCACCTCCCTCTGCTGGCCTCAGCAGTGGCAGTTGCTGGCAGAAGGTAGGGGATTCTCAGCTGAAGCTGTATCCAGATACAATGTTTGAAGAGCATGGTGGTAAGGTAGCCCAGTCTAAGAAAGCTCCTATATCCAGGCCACCATTAGAACTGAAGGCCTCTGATCTGACAGACAAGAAGGGATACAATACAACTAAGAGACCTAATGTGGGAGACTCGGCTGATTTAGACTGATAGGAAAAAGAAGATTAAACATCCTTTGGATCCTGTTATGCTGAAGACTATGGTGTTGGAAAAGTTTCAGGAGATAGTTGAGATGCCTCAAACTTTTCCCCTACACAAGACATTGAGACTGAATTCATAGATTTTATATTGGAATGAGAAATAAAAGAAGGGACTTGTAGCAAAGAAGAAGAAATGCTACTCACAAAGTGTCACCTTATTGCCCCAACACAAGTTGAAAAAACATGCATATCTTCAAGACTCCTTACCTACTATTCCATCATGAATACTGCAGGATGGCTAGTGACAGACCTAGCTCAAACCTTTGACCTCTGCACCCTCCGGTTCCCACACATCATAACAGTAGAATCTACAGTATATTGAGGTGTTCAATTGGGACAGTCAGGTTACAATATGATGTACTATATATTGTAGAGTTTATCATGGAGGATACATAGATAGGATGTGTCAGGTCAGATTCCAGAGCAACATCACGCCTGGGATTCTGAGAAGGGAAGTTTCCCAGCTAGATAAGACACTACAGAACGAGTTTATTTGGACTCGTAAAGGCACCAGAACCTGTTTCAGCTCCCAGAAGACAGAGGGAAGAGCGCTCAGGCCCATGGAGAGACTTTGAGAACAAAGATTCCTGACTTGTAGACAAAGGATCAATGCCTTCTCATCCTTTCGTTCACCTACTTGACAATGAGGTCCACTATATGGATCCAGATGACATTTAGACAAATCAGGGATCTGTAGTTAACTTCAGTTGAACACAAGGTTGATACTGCCTCATAACACACTGATTTAGTAATATCAGAAACATCATCAGATAAAAGAGTTGGGGATAATTCCCCAGTGTCTCCAAGTGAACAGCAGTGCAATTTTACAGTGAACAAATAATGAGCATGATGAAATCTCATTGTATCCAAGTCCATTTTGCCCTGACACAAGAGATAGAGCCAATACCAGCAGCCATGGAACTGGCTGCCCTAGACCACTCAATGCCTCATGAAACTTACCAAGGACCTGTGGTCGTAACCAGTTTTAACCCTGGTGATCTCCTGAAAGTTAGAGATGATGTACTGACTAAAACAAGAATATTTTATTTGTATTTCCTCATACCACTCCCAAACTACTGGTTGTGGAACACTGGGCAAAAAGTGATAGAACCCACACATACTCCCATGGACAGAGAGGATAAGAAACTGAATATGCAAGGTATTCTTATCCTTCTTTGTGGCTTTCATATATTAAGCTTGCAAGCATTTATGGGACAATATCAGTATTTCATTTGGGAGAGGATATCTACATTTGTAGGTATGTTGTCAGAGGATAAACATTAGTTAAGTCAAGTTGATGCAAGCAGAAGTTATCAAGCTAGCTCAAGAACCTGTGGTAATCCAATGAAGCTGAGTGGTGGGAGATTCAGGACAGATTAAAAAAAAGTACTTCATATAGCACATAGTTAAACTAACACTAGATATAGTGAATGCCACCAACACGGATGATTTTAAATGGGGATTAGACAGATTCATGGAGGATAAGGCTATCAATGGCTACTAGTCATGACGGCTGTATATTACCTCCAGTATCAGAATCGGTATGCCCTCGTTGCTGGGGATTACAAGTAGGAGGGTACTATAAATGTGCTCATGTCCTGCTTGTGGGCTTCCCACAGGCAATTGCTTGGCCACTGTATGAACAGAATGCTGGACTAGATAAACCTTTGATTTAATCCAGCACTGATCTTACGTTGTTTGCATATTTCCAAAGGCTTAAGGGTACTAAAAAAACCTCACATTTCTACTACCCTCACTGCCTCTTTTGCCTGCTCTCCAAGGGCCTACCAATCTACTGGCAGCAGTGGGGAAAGTAGAACAGGCAACACTGGAAACTCCAGATCTCTGACAGCATATAGTGCCATCAGAGATTCCAGCATTCCCAATGGATAAATGATCATGTCAATTTCTGCTGTGGATAAGGTTTCCTGACCATTGGAGAGCCATTGCAAGTAGCATAATTTTTCCATTGGGGGAAATTTGTAGTCTCAGTCATGTGGGAATTGATGCTTCATCAGGCATCTGGAGAACTTGCTGCATTTGCCTCGACCACCACTGATAAATTGTGGGCCCTTGAAGAAAGGGGAAATTTTGTTGGTAATCATGCATGATGATGACATGGTGAGTACTAAAAAGGATAAAAAGGATCCTACCTACTTTCAAACAGGTTACGTTTAAGACAAAATATGAATGTGAGGCATTCACTGTATGAGTTGCCTGTATCTAATTCAAGTTTTCACAACGACCCTAAGGGACTCCTCACTTGCATTTGGGATAATACTCGGGATCACACAAAGCTTTGCCATCACTGGCTATATACTGTTCAAATATTGCTGAGACTTGGCAATACACTTGTACATTTCAAGAATTAATGGTTAAACATTCTGTTGGACCATTGGGTTCTTACCACCATATGCATTAATTATGCAATAGAATTTCAGTGCCTTTTCCCCACCCACAACTGCCCAGGACCAAGCTGACCTTACTACCAACAACCAAGCATACATAGGAACAGAGCACCCTGTGACGGAGGTGCTAGACACCAAAATACACTGGTTGAATAGTGGGAAGGACCACCTCACCTTCCAAAAGCTCTAGGGGTTTCTATGAATTGACCTGCCCAGGTTCAGATCCCATATGAAGGACTGTACAGAGAGTTACTTACTTATAGGTAAGTGCAATTCTGTACTTACCGCATGTCCTGATTTCATTATGATATCTGTTTCCCCATCCCTGCTCCATATCATTGGCTGCCACTAGCAGAGGCTGGGAAACACAAAACATAATAGGGCAGTTTACACAACCCCTGTGTGTTCAAAGCCCCATCCTGCTGCTGCTGTGCACACCAGGAACCTATCACACTGGCTGCATGTTCAGTAGCACTCCTCACACATAGGTGAGCCCTATGTGCATATGTTGGTATGCACATAGGACCCTTCACACAGTTGCTGGATGAGTGGTCAGAACATGCGTTGCTAACAGGAGGACAAGGCTAGCCAATGGGACCTTGCAACCCCCTCGTGTGTGGTTTCAGGATGTGAGGGGGCAAATCATGTGAATCCTCGTAATGATGCCAGGAAATGGGATGATTTATTTATTTATTTATTTCATTTTTATACCGCCCAATAGCCGAAGCTCTCTGGGCAGTTTACAGCAATTAACAAGACAGTCCCAGCCTGTAGGCTTACAATCTAAAAAGACACTACACACAAGGAAAAAGGAATGGGGAGGGCAGAAGGGGGGGAAATTAATTAATTCTTCTGGCAGGGCTGGTGGAATGGCCCTGCGCTCCCTCTCATCTCCCTCCTCTTAGCCTGCTGGAATGGCTGGTGGTGGCAGTTGAGGGAGGAGGAGCCTTCAGGAGGACAGCCTTTCAGCAGGGCTGGTGGAATGGCCCTGCACTCCCTAAAATGGAGGGAAAGGGGAAAATTGCTTTTTTCAGCACAGAATATTTACATTGCATTGTGTAGTTCCTCCTTCAGATATGCTTGATGTTTGCTGGGCTGTATCATGGAGCAGCAAAAGCGTGGACCAACATTATATAATGCTTTATTATATGGGCTCCTTGTGATGAAGGGTGGGATAGAAATCAAATAAATTATTATTATCTTCTGTGCTAAAGCAAGAAAAAAAACTTAGAGCACTTAATTCAATACTAAAATGTTTAAACTATCTTTGCTGTTTATTTTATGTTCAGGAGGAGTAGGAAGGAGGGAAGAGTGCCTAATACATATTTTGATGACACTGATATTTCCCCTACTCATGAAAGGTATTTTGATGTATATATAGATGTAGATAAGAATTTGTGTTGTAGCATTTTGTGAACATCATGAAGTACAATTTCGAAGTAGATAGGAAGTGTGATATTTGGATTTTATGTGCTTTTCATGTGGTATATTATTCCAAACAATCCATTTTAATGGCTTGTACTAGCAGTGAGTAGTTTTAATATTGCATGAACTGCACAGTGCTTTTTCACCTAGAAAGATATACATTGATATAATGTATGCAGTTGAGACACGAGTGAAAACCAACAATGTGGAGAAGAAAATAATCTCACACTTCTTCTCACAAAGAACTATTTATTTATTTATTTATTGAATTGATTAAAATACATTTCTATAGGGGGATGATGATGATGATGATGATGATGATGATGATGATGATGATACAAATAAAATCACAATAATTTCAACGATATAAAATAATAGAAGTGTCAACATAGCATAAAATACATTATCAGGTATAGGAACTAGAACAGTGCCATAAATCTCTGGGTTTTTCAGGTGACTGTTACTAAGCATAGCAGCTAAGCATCTTTTTGTTCTTTTATCAACAATTATGTATGTTGAGAATAAATCCAAACTTCTGTGGTGCTATGATGCACGTATAGCTGAAAATGTGAGGCTCTACAGACTCATGGAATGCAACATTCTCCTCTGTGCCGGCAGATGCTCCACACACACAATGTGGTGATCTATGTGTAAGCTTTGTGTGTGCATTGGAGTTGCATATATGTAGTGATGCTGGTAGATGGTGAAGCTTCTTTTTACTGATAGGCTCCTCCCAACGTAATATTTCATCAGTGCTGCTCAAGTACTGTCAAGGGACAGAGTTTGTGGCACACTGATGACCAGTTGGCTGTTCTAAGTGCAATCAACTCCAGGCCCCCTCCCCATATTGTGGGGACCTTGCTTAGGTGACAGGAATAGGGGTATGATCAGGGCCGGATTAAGGCCAGCTGATGCCCTAAGCACATCCCAATAATGGTGCCCCCTCGGCCCTTCCATTGCTTAGCTGGCAAGACTCAATAAGAGCTGAAGGTGAAATAAGACATTAAAAACTCAGTTTTCTTCAAGGCCATCCCCCACGCCAGAACACACAACTATATTAAATATAAACTGTTTTTTATTATATTTATTTAACACTAAATAGCAATATAAACCAATTGCAGTCATGCCTTGGATTGAGAGCATAATTCGTTCCGGAAACATGCTTGTAATCCAAAACACTCTTATATCAAAACGAAATCCCCCCAAAAAAATTTGTACAGAGATTTTTAATTTAAGCCATACTACAGTACTTGTATTGCAAGACGTCGCTTGTATATCAAGTAAATAAATAAATAAATAAATATTTAAAAATTTGCTTGTCTTGCAAAACGCTCTCAAACCAAGTTACTTGCAATCCAAGGTATTACTGTACTTACTTATAACTAGGGCAACAGAAAGAAATACAATTTTTCATCACTGTGTAATGCATTTTTTTAAATAAAACTGTTATAAGGGGAAAATGCAAATGCAAAAATTTGTGGTACTCTGGTACTCTGTGGTGCCTCCCTTCCCTTGGTGCCCTAAGCACATGCTTATATTGCTTAATGGTTAATCCAGGGCTGGGTATGATAGTGGATGAGAAACTGTCTTCACCCTTGCAGCTTAACATACCTCACCTCCTTCCCCTCCTGCCGTACCTGTTCTGAGATGTGTATTCGTTTTGGTTGCCAAGAGTTTCTGGACGGCTAAGATTAATGCATATCTATGAGACAGTTTCCTTCAAAGTAGTTTTTGCAAGTCTAGATGGTCTTAACCACTGCTAGAGATACTAGTTAGGTAGAGGGTGCACCCCCTCCAAAAAGCATAGATAGCTATCTGTATATGGATGCTGTTTCATTACTGTGATATAATTTATTCTGTATTTGGGGAATATATGATAGTTGCTTTATTCTTGTTGCTGCTGTTACTTAATACAGCACTTTAAATTTACTTAGCACCTTCAGAGTTTCATAGACAAAAATAGATATGTCCCTGCCCCCAGGGTTTTTACAGTTGAGTATGTTGAGAGGGATTGCAAAGCCTAAACAGAAAGGAATGTAAAACACACACACACCATCTATTCTGTTATTTGTGAATACTATTGAACATATCTTATGTAGGACAATTATTTTGGGTGCATATTTATGTATTCACAGCAATATATATTCTTAAATCTTCATTATATTTTAATAATCTTTTAGTTTAACTATTTTGTTAATGAAATTTTTCATGAAAGGCACATGGTTATAATTTAGTAAACCACGCCACTTATCGTTATATAAGTAACAAAGGGCTGATTTAATTTCAAATTTCAGTTATGTTAGGCCTATCAAAGCACATCCTCTTGTCATATATAGTTTTGTCATTTCTGTATTCCTAAATTTTTCTCCATTTGATGAGAAATCTATGATCTTCATGAATGAGAATAAATTCATTGGAGTCAATGGGATTGCTTCATGAAATGGGTGGGCAAATTGTGTGGCTCTTCAGATGTTTTGGCATACAACTCCCATCACCATAGCCAGTGGTGTGGGATGATGGGCATTGTATGCCAAAATATCTGAAGGGTCACAAATTTCCCAGTCCTGCTTTAAGGAGCTTGTGGATTGCAAGAATGCTGCAAAATTTACATTAAATTCCGCCATAATTTATAGAAGCACAGTTTTTGCAAACGTTACTTGTATAATATTAGATCTTTTTAGTTAGTGCTATTGAAATATTTGTTCTTCCCAGTATGTTTACAGTTAGGCTAAAACATACTAACTGCTATTCCAGGCCAGTGAAACATCATTACATGTTCCACTGATGAAAGCTGTTCCATCAACTGGAGGGATCCATTGGATACCACTGTATATGTAGAAAACCAGGATTGGTAATGGGTTCCTCCCACATTTATAGAAGATGACAAACAGATTTGTTGCCTGTAGAGTGTGAAGCCTTGGCAGAGCTGTTGTGCCTATTATACAGAGATATGGTGAGGTGCAAAGTAAGATTGGAATGATAGTTGGTCATGCATATTTTAACTGAAAAAATAATGTTTTCTGTGGTCCTTTGAATATATCCATAAATACATAACTGTCAAAAATAGTGTGACACAGAAAAACAAACAATCCGTGGGCTGAATATTGAAATATAATAGGTTAAGGGTGCAATTCATTCTATGCATGTTTAGACAGAAAAAAGCCTACAACTAACTGCATGGGGCATGCTTGAAACTGTAGGACTTTTTTCTGTCTAAACATGCATAGGATTGTGCCCTAAATGTGCTGACAGTGATTGAATACACTTAGATGTAGAAGGGAAAATACATGTATATCTATTCTCCAAAAAGGTCTAATTTTCCAGATACATTTTCAAATTCATTGAAATTAATATATGGAAAACACTGGAAAAAAAGGTGAAAAATATGTTTCATGAAAAATGTTATTATGAAAATAGCTTCATTTTTATAACATGTCTTTATTTTAACTGCATTGCAAAGGTATTACAATGGTGCAAGTTCATGGGCAGATCATGTAGTCAATGGTTCAGCTGAAAACTACGGGTAAGTAAAGAGTGTAGTGTTACAATTCTATAACTAAAGACATACTTTAAATGTAGAGTTATTTTATTATAGTAATGGGTCTCACAACTTATAAAAGGAAGATATCTTTCATTTCTTTTTTCACTAGCCCTAAGCAGGTTTAGGTTTTAGTATGGTATTTCCATCATTTTATTTTTCCACATCCAGTCACACTATAGGTCATCATTCATAAGTGTTATTGTATGTTGCTCTTTATCAAATAACAATAGTTGCAGGTAAGCAAACCTGTTTTCGTCTTTGAATGGAGCACACCACACTCAGTCAGACTTACAGGTGGTATGCCTGTATCTCAGCCTCTCATGAGGATTATGTAAAATCTATTTTTAATCCAAAATTGCCAACACTGAACTGTTGGGATGGGCTGACACAGCATTTAAAGTAATGAATAAGGTGTGTTTTGCCCCCTAATTTCCAGTGTTAGTTTCAGCCTTATCATGAGAAGAGAAAGAAGAGCATATATGCTCCAAATATATCTATGAATCTAGGCTTTTATTGGAAAATGTTTTGTAGAAGGCAGATGACACAGCTTGGAGGCAGTGAGACTTAAGCAGTGTAGTAGAAGTTATTCAAGTGAAACTCTGTCCATTTATATTTATGTATATTTGCAGTTGTGGCGGCTGAACTTGGTTCTATCAGCAGGAAAAGCCTTAGGAATGGCTCAGAGGATCTGTGGCTCACGCTGGCTCAGCTTGTCTGAGTGTAGAAAGCAAAGCAGGGTCAGGCCTGGTTATTACTTGGATGGGAGACCCCTCCTCTAGTTTCCTGCATTGAGCAGGGGGCTGGACTCGATAGACTTGTAGGCTCCTTCCAACTCTTTGAATCTATGAATGTACTGATTGTTGCAACTCTGTTCAAAACCCAAACTCCTCTGCTAACCATATGAAGTGATCTTATACCAAGAAAGACATTGTGAATTGTAAAGAGCCTTTGATTGCCTAAGTTCCTTTTTATTCCAATTTCCTGTGGTATAGGAGTAATGTAGTAGTGATATTATCTACCTTTTCTTCAACACCCCCCCCATGTATTGGTTTTTATTATTAAGTTTTTCATTCTTGATAAGCTTCATTATTGTTCAAAATGTATTCTTAGGACTGATTTAAACTTTATGTTAGCCATGTGTAGGCTACCAAAAGCCCGAATAGTAGTCTATTTCTGTTTTTTAACAGAGAATAAAATAAGGGAACTGTACATAAACATGTGAAGTCTTGATAGTCCATTCCAGCAGATATTTGCAGAGTGCTCCATAGAAGAAACTTTTGGAAACTATTGTGAAAGCAGTGAACAATAAAAGCCCATGCAACTCTTTTTAATTTTGTTCTGGCAAATGAATTTGCCATGCAAGTATGTTGCTTGGGGAACAGGAAAATAGAACAACCAAAAATGTTGTCAAGTGCGCTTTATTTCATACACCCCTAGATAGTGTGTTCGGCATTTAATAAGGCAAGAATATAATGCAAGATACTATAACCATTTGTTTAATTTTATTTTTTATTGGTATTGGGACAGATAATTTTTCTTCCAAAAATTATAATGTGATTCTTAATTTAAAACATATATGGTTGGATCCAAACAATGGATGGAATCCAATTAATTCATCTTGCTGACTGAAGGCAATTCCCCTTCCCCTGAGTGCCCTTAAAACTTGCTCCAAAGGGTTGGGGGATCCTCTGGAGCAGATTTTGGGAAGTTGTGCGGGGCTGCAGGGGGCAGGAGAAAAAAGAAAGTGTGGTTGCAAAAGCAGAAGTCCATTCGTGTGATGCTAGATTTTTCTCCTAAGTTAGTTGCACTTATTTCCCATTGAAGTTAGTGGGACTTGTTAAATAATTATTTAATTTGCCCACTGATTTCAGTGGGAATTAAATGCAACTAACTTATTCTATATCCAATCCATAGTTTAGATTTACCAGAAAGGAATTCTCAGGCCTTTCAATCACTATATAACTCTGCAGCTTTTTTCTTTAATAACTATTCTTTATCCTTCAGTAACTATCCTTTAGTAACTTTAATAATAACAATAACTATTTCTCCACAGCTAAAACAAATTCCCAAGCCAGACTGTAGAGGAGCAGAATGCACTTCAGTCAGTCAAATTCTCATATTTGTGGCCTCAAAGTATGTGAAAATTCCAGGGAGAAAACAGGGAGATATAGAACTGAATAACATATACACATAAACCATGTCAGTGCAAGGTGCGGAAAAAAGAATTCTTAAGTTGATGCACTCTGGGTAATATCCCCACCTACCATCATGCCCTTGAGCACAGAGTATTGGAAGAAGGGAGCATATGATTCCTCAACACAATTGGATTTCTTATTGTGGGGTCCCTGAGGTCCTGTGATGTTCTTCTATACTTATGCAACTGTTCTTCACTAGCACCATATTACAATCATATTGGGTTACTGATCCTAGGTATATCCATGTGCATGCTGTGATGTGTAAGAGGATATCAGGAACTACATGGATCCTCACTGCTGCATCCTTTCTTGTCTTGTATGCTGTACGGTGCAATCCTATGCATGTTTACTCAAAAACTCCCTTTGAATTACATGTGGGTCTTACACAGTTGTGTGTAGGATTGCCTATATCCTATCTAAGGATACTAGAGGTGAGTGGTGCCTGCAGCAAAATGTTGCAGTTTATCCTCATCCCCAAACAGACAGCCACACCTTACTTCAAGGTATTATTAGGGGCTCAGGCAAGCCAATTCACTCTCCTCTTGGTTTTTCATTTTTCATTTTCAACTGACACTTAATATTCTGTGATTCCTTGTAAGCACAGAGCATGCTCGGTCTCATTTGCCCCTGTGCTTTGACCCTATGAGCCTGTCTCCACTGCACCACAGCATTTTCTAGCATTTTCAAATCAACTGCACAGGTAGATGTCTGTTCTCTAGAATTATACCCTGGTCAAGGTGTTCACCACACCTGGCCAAGAGTTGCTTTGTCACCTAACAGGAGTATCTGTTAGGAGCTCGAGCAAACCAATTCACTCTTTCCTCTTGGGTTTTTCATTTTCACATTTTTTCATATTATTATTATTATTATTATTATTTCATTTTTCCCTTCCAAGTGACACTCAATATTCTGTGGTTCCTTGTGAGCATGGAGCATGCTCAGTTCTCATTTAGATGTTTTTGTACTTCTGCAAAACTTGGGTTCCTCCGAGCGTGCTTATATCTTATATTTTCACCCCATTTCTGTTGTCACAGGAACACTGAGTTCACTATTAGAGGGACTAATGTCCCTGCTATTGTGCCAAGATGCTTGCTCAAGTTGCATATACTTTCTCCGTACTACAGAATGGGAACAACTATAATTTAGTAACAGGTCATTGTCTCCTTATGACATATTATGACTTATCCATGTCCCATCGATTACCCATGTCATTTCTCCACCATATCTATTATAATACATGTAAGTGATATATATTGTCACAATATATATCACTTACATGTATTATATTATATTACATGTAGTTGAACACTGCTCCATCATACCTGTTATAGTATGTGCAAATGATACACAGTGTGGAGGGGCATGGTTGTAGTAAGAAATCATTTTTGCTACAGAATTGTCATGGCTGATGATCCATGGGGCCTGTCTGTAAGAAAGAGATCTTCCTGTCTTCCACTACTTGTATTGTTTCCGAGTACTTGCGTTACAAAACAGATACATTTGGGGTGCCTTCTGTAATGGGTGAGATAAAACTCATGCAAATACTGCATATACAATATACAAATACTATAGAACATTGGCATTGAGAGCACATAATGCAGGCTACATGCTGAAACTAAGCAGGTATGAGCCGGGTCAGTGCTTGGATGGGTGACTGCCTGGGCTGCCCACATCTGTTCTCCTGCATCGAGCAGGGGGTTGGACTCGATGGCCTTATAGGCCCCTTCCAACTCTACTATTCTATGATTCTTTGAAAGAGATGGGATCCTTCCTTCCTTGCATCTAAGAAAGAAAGGAATCTTCCTCTCTGCCTAACATAGGAGAAGTTCTTGTGGATTGGACACATCAGATTTTATAAAAATCTGATTATGCTTGTAGGTAAGCCTGAAGTAAATAGTGAAATATTTGTTAAAACAGGTCTAGGAAACCCTTTATGTAATTTTCAAAAGCTTCTGAAATTAATCAGAAATTTATTTCTACCTTTGTAGTTGGCTTCTTGGATTTTAACATGATCTATGTTGGGGTTTTTTTTAGATCTTTATAGGAAGAGATGGTGGGGAAATACTTCTTAAAGCTTTTAGAAATACTTTTGAAATGATAAATTTCCACAAACAGATAAATTGATGTGATACACATTTTGGAAGAGAAATTAGTTACTGCTGTCCTTAATCTTTGGGGGTTATACAGCTTCGCAGCCATCACATATGCATACCAGTGGAAATGAAATCCTCAGCAGATTTATTTATTTTTATTTATTTATTATATTTATACCCCACCTTTTTCCTGCAAGGAACCCAAGGCGGCTTACATAATCCTACTCCTCTCCATTTTATCCTCACAACAACCCTGTGAGGTAGGTTAGGCTGAGAGTCAGTGACTGGCCCAAAGTCACCCAGTGAGTTTCATGCCGAGTGGGGACTAGAACCCAGATCTCCCGAGTCCCAGTCCAGCACTCTCACCACTACGCTATACTGGCTCTCAGATAGATGCAGCTTCACTGAAAATATTTGTCATTTGCTGCATCATCATGTATTTATCATATATGGTCTGTCTCACACACTTTGTTTTAATAATTGATAAAGCATAACTTTGCTTATATTAAATTTGTGATATGTTAATTTTATAACAATAGTATTTGTACTATATGCATTAGGATATATTAATTACATAACATGAGTATACACACTATTAGTATATATTATTATCAATTATAAAAATCTTAAAATCAGATGAGATCCATTTTTTAAAAAAATACTCTGGTTATAGCTTATCATTTGATGTTTTTACTTGGTTAACAAATAGAAATCTGTTTGTAGCAATGGTTACTGGTGGCTTGCTAACAAAAGAACTTGTGTCTATAACCAAACAGCAAAATTCCAATAGCTAGTAGAAGAATAGCATGTCCAAGGATTGAAATCCAACAGCCTTCCACAGATACTGACAGGTATTCCCAGTAAAAAAAAAGTAGCTGATATAGACTTACAGTTGTGGCTCCTAGGTATTCATTCATTTGTATTCCTCTTGCATTCCTCTTGCAATGTGATCAGTGTATCTAGAAGTAGAGAAAGCTGTATATGGTCATTAAAATGCATCATAATTCTGCTGCGTTTTCATGTTTTCATCTCTTTGTCACAGACACATTCCTTGCTTTTGGTGATCTTGTTGTTTTAACCTGACTGCTGCCATCATTTGTGAGGTATCATGCACAGAAAACAAAAAATACTGTGCATAAGAAAGCAGGAAGCACATCTACTGGGAAGCAATGAACTGTGTCCATGCATCTTCATGTTTCCTAATTTGCTCATTGTAGCAATAGTCTATAGTTTAAAGAGTTTTTGTGTTGATGCTCTTGACTTAATTATACTTATATTGATCCATTTGTTATCACCTTAAATACCGGTAGATCCATTTTCTACTTATTTTTAAAAACTATGTGAATCTAATCAGTTCAAGGTGTACATAAATACTGTGTTTATACACTAACAAAATGATTGTGGTATTACAGCACAAGGAACTCATTTGTTATCACAAATCATTCGTTATCACATTTTAGTTTGTCAGGTTACATTTTAGTTAACATAATTTAAGTTCTCATTTTGAAATGTTTAGAACATTTGTAGATTCTGTGTTCATGACTTAATTAAACTGAAACTCTGAAACTGAAACGATGCAGAATCTATATGATTAGCATAGATCTGAATGCATTTTCCTATTACTATTATGGAGAATAATGTGCTCAGATCTCCAACAAATTGACAAGAAAATTCAGTGAGTGTTTTTTGCCAGTAAAAGATGAAGGACGACAAAGTAAGAAATGTTCAAATAGTGGAATGCAAAAACTTATTTATAAGACAGAAGGAGTTTGAAAACACTTGAAGGAACATTTTGAGCGTTATTTTTCATTATAGTTGCAATCTACTTTTATTCTTTTGTGGCTTTCAGTTGTTAGAGAAACAGTAAGTTGTGACTGAATATCATTGGAATGATTTACATTCAATTACATATGCTTGAAAAACCTACCAACATACAGCAAGGCAAGGATCTTCCATTGAAAGTCCAAGGAGATGTAAAACAAACACAGGTTAATTTAAAGCTAGTGCAAAGTACCTTGAAGAAGAGTGTACCCACCCTCTTTATTCAGGGAAAGCTGGTTGCAGTTACATTCTTATTGACCCTCTTATGGAACCCTCCCCTCGATGAATAACTTCTCCTTTGTATATAAAGCACTGTCTTATTGCCTCACTTCTAGTCTTGCAGGTGGAATAAGAAAGCCTTTAGATATTGGGCCCCTTCTTGGATTACCTTTGCAGTATAGGAGCTGCTTTTCAAGCCAGGAGGGTAAATATGTAGGAGGAGCTTCTCTCTATACCAGCCTTGCTCTCCCATATGACCCAGGGCTTCTGATAATGCCTTTTGGTGCAGGAAGGAGCCATAATGCAGCAATTCCCATGCTATGAAGATAATTTGAGAAGAGGACCTAAGTTATACATGACTTTAAAAATTCTTTTGAAGACAGAACATTCTCCGTCTCCCCACCCCTCACCTTAAGAACTGTAGTCAAAGCTAGCATATTGCCTTGCCACCACATGAATGTACACCTCTCTTTCAAATATAGCATTGAACCCTTCCTTAAATTTTATCTCAGCTAAGCAACAGCTATTTAAAGCTAAGGTGACTTTTTTTGTTTATCCTTGACATTAAAGAAGTGAAACAGTGGATGTATTGGCAGACCAAGCTTCCTATTCAGAAAGTGAACATATAGATCCAGAAGAAAACTTGAGGTAATCTTTGTGGGTGTGTCTGAGGCTAGCTATGCTTCATCCCTGCAATTATGTGTCACACTGTGCAGTGTGTCTGCGTGTTAGGTGCTTTAGATTGAGGCTCTTAGTGGCTGGTATTATTCTGAACCTGTCTGTGGGGGTCTCATTTACTACTGAAGTACACACTGAAGGCACATATTAGCATTTTGTTTCAGTTGATTTTATTTTTTAAAATCCGCAAAGTTACTGCCTCCAAGAGCAAGGTTGGCAAGCTATCATGAACCTCTCCAGGACAAGTCCCATTGAAATGAATGGAAACTGTGACGTATTATTGGGTGGCTTCCATTCATATCAGTCGGACTTCACAGGACAGCTTCGAGTACGTGTGAGTCTAATTTGCTGTATTATGTATGAAGCTCTTACATAATTAACAACTGTGTTCTCCTGACCTCTTTAATACTAACTTAAATTTAGTTTTCTGTTAAATTTACCAAAGTCACTTTGCTTCCTAAATGAATTGTTTGTAAAGAGAAAGAAAGAGAAACATTAATTTATGCATAATAGCTTAATTGTGGTGATTCTTAAAACTTCAGTTGAAGACAACCCATTTGTCAAAATGAATGTATGAAGTTGTTGTTTTTAACAGTTTTGTTAGCCAATATTTACTCCATGTCCACAGCAATCAGCAAAATTTAAGGACCTTAAATTTAATTTATATATATGTATATGTACGTATATGTATATGTATATATAGATGCCGCAAAAATCCTATAGTTATTTTAAAGTACAAGTTTACAAGTAAATCCTACAAATGGTTTTGTGCTACAGCGTATTTGTATAATTATTTGGAAACTTTTAATGCCTTTTTGGCTTCTTGCGTTTTCTTATTATACTGTCATACCAGACCTTCAATCTGATATGCTATATATTTCTTTCCCTCTGAGGTGCAGCTTGTATTAATGCATAGGCTGTATAACTGTTGTTCAGTAGCAGATAATTTTGATCTGCTTTAAAACTTTTTATCCCCTTCTGAAATTATGCCTGATGGTTGACACCAGTATTTTGTAAATGGAAAACATTATTCATGAATATTTCACTGTAGCTTGATCTTGAAATCCCTTGTTTATATTTAGTAATCCTGATGAAGTATACAGTCATTAATGTCTACTTTGCTGACTGAGAATGCAAGATTTGACTTTATTTTTACACTGAACCTGTTCGGATGTAACGGTAGTGTCTTGCAGTGATTTGTGGGTTAATTAACCCATGAATTGTGGGGACATGTGCTGTGTATGAGGTGAGCACAGGCCGCTTCCGGTTTCTTGGAGCAACCTACAAATGCAGCATTCGTAGGTTATTTTTGTGTTGTCTGAACGGGGGGACATTAGGGTTGTCGTGTGTTAACCCCAAGTTAACCCCTGGTTTCTTCTTGGGTTAACTTGTGGTTGTTTAACCTATGAACAAATGCCACATTCGTAGGTTGTTCCAGGAAACCAGAAGCGGTTGCATGCATCACACAACCCTGCAATTAAATAATCCACAAATTGCACTGGACACTACCATTACATCTGAACACAGCCATTCACTTGGCTTGATTTGTCTAGTCAATCCATTTTTAATTCTCAGAATTTTCACAAAATAGTCACCACCTCATTTTAATGCAGAATATGCTAGTGAATAAACTGTAGCTCATTTCCTTATTGAGCTATTTTAAAATGATTTAATCATATACCAGTTTTTTGTATAAGGAAGCACACTTCTTTAATACACATCTGTATGTTATCTAGAAGCAAACTAAAAACAAGTTGTTAGAAATGTACTTAATAATGAACATCTCCAAACCCAATATGATGCAGCATAATGCATAACTACAGATAAAGGTCAATTGAGCTGCTTTTTGACTAACGTTACAGGAATTGGGAACCTAGACTACCATATCAAAGATCCAGATCAACAGAACAGCGTCCTGTGCTAGAGCGGCCCAGCCCCCGCTCCCGATCCACTGAGCGTCCTGACTCAAACCTCATGAGATCGATGCCTTCATTAATGACTGGAAGATCTGCCCCTCCCTCACCTGCCTTATCGAGGTGAAACAGACAATCAAATCAGACTAATCCTGCCCCACCAGCTCACTCTTTTATTTTCCCAAAAGCTCAATGGTATTTGCCTTTCATCATTGGCTGATCACTAGTAGCCGTAGATACTAACCCTGCCAACGTCAACACACTATTTATATTCCGTTAGGGATATAATGGTGTGGCTGCCATTGTAATTTGTTTACTAACAATAATTAATTACACAATTAATTACATCTGTTTTGTGATTTCTCATTTATCAGGAATCCTGGGTGATTTCTCACACTAAAGCACCTCATAACTACCATGTACTTCTCTTGCAGAATGAGAAATTGTATGTGGTCATCAGACATCACTTATGGAATAACCATCATAACATCAAATGAAACTTTTTTTCAAAAAACAGTTTCTTAAATTTGATTGTACTAATTTTATGTATTAACCACTAATTTAACCACTGTTTTCTCTGATTTGCTGTGTGCATGTTCTGCATTGTTCCTGTTTAAGTAATGTATTGTATTCATAATCAAGCAGTAATGGAATAAGTAAACTCTTTCTATAAAAATTACAATGAAGATGGCAAAGAAATGTGTAGAGCTGACTTTGTCCAAATCAAATTATTTTCTAGTTTCTTTGCTTTTCAATAGTGAATTATGATAATTAAGAACAATGATGTTATTACTCCATTTCACTCATTGAAATGTACCTCTGCTTTATCACCAGTCATCAAGCTGAGTAAAACATGGAATCAATGTGTTAACTGTATTCTGAAATCATACATAATCTTTTGCTGAACATATAAAACACATGCATAAACACAATTTTCCGTGTATCTCTTTCTGTGTGTGTTAATCAATGCATCTGTGTGCATATATTCCTACATACATTTCCATAGACACATGACAGATGCAATTACATAAACATACTGTGCATCATCCTTTTGCATAATTTTGGCTCCCCCCCCCCCAGATTATTTATCAACAACTGTGCCTTTATACATGCAACAGCAGTTCAACATGCACAAAAATAATTCATTTATTCTTCAGACATCTAAGAATAAATGTATCTTACAGTTAACGGTTTCTCTTGATGTGTCCTATAGGTCACATGCTCGTATGGGGTCTGTCCAAACAAGTCCATCAGGTACTCCAGTAGCAGGACGCAGGGGTAGACAGTTGCCACAACTCCCACCAAAGGGGACACTGGAGAGAAGTAAGTGAGCTTTTTAAAGTTCATACATGTTGTTACTGAAGTATAAAAGGAAATAATATTTGCTGTAGCTTTGAATTAAAATCTCTGAACTTTTAAAGTCTGAACTGTTGTTTTTTTTGCAAGACATGTGTTTTTAATATTGCCTATTTTAGCAGCTTTTAATACTTTCTATTGATTTCTATAATTGTCATCATAATTATAGAAATAATATGTAGATCATGGTCTGTCCTGTTTCCATTGCAATCAAAATGTAGGTTAGAATTTTATCTGTAAAGTCTTATAATGATGAACATATCATAAACGGCCCCGTTTCAAAAGGTTGCAAGTACTTATTAATCCCATTCATTTCATAAGAATTTAGGATTATACAGGATCATAAAATGTGACACAACAGCCATATGAATGTTATTTTAAAATAAGAGTAATGAAAGTAATATGGAGAAATATGAAGGTTAAAATTTTGGAGCACATGTATGGCCCTAATCTTTAAATGAATAAAAAGAAGATAACGGACCACAATTATGGATGGCCGCATATTTTATGCGATATATTGTAACAATATTTTCATTTCCACTCATGTTGTTTCCCCCATTCCATCCAAAGGCTTGCAGGGAGATGTTTATTGGTGGCTGTTGGAGAAAGAGGAGTGCTAGGTGCTACTATGGCCAGTCCAATGGGTCATGCTGCATCTGCTCCCAGGTGTTATTCCAGGGTGAAGAAGGCCCACAATATAAACAATCTGCCAGTTATGAATGGCTTAACACCACCTCTCCATTCTGAACTACCTTCCCTCAGCAAGACATCCAGCCAAAGTAAGGGGCCTGACCAATGAAGAGACGTACAGCGCAATCCTGTACATGTCTACTTAGAAGTAAGTCCCATTGAGTTCAATGGGACTCACTCTGAAGTAAGTAGATAAAGGATTGCAACCTTACTTACTAAACAACCCTTTCTAGATTGTGTCCTGGATAGTCAGTCAAACCCTGACAACAGCTAATTTTAAATGTGCTGGGTCTCAGATCAGCTTCAGTTATGTCTGGTTGAATCATGCTTTCTGCTCCTTAGCTCTCATTCCAGATTTTTTTAAACAGGAATGTTTATACTCAAATCCAGAATATAAAGTACACTTTCAGTATTCGCGTTAAGGGTTCTCAGATATTCCTACAAAATTCTGTTTCATTGCCCAGATGACCACTCCCATTTTTTCCTCTTCCAAATGAAGATACATTTTATACCTTTTATAAACATTCTGGGTTTTTTTTTAAACTCCATGCTTCGGTTCCCTTTTCTGTTTTACTTTTATTTTCCCTAGACAATGGAGACAAGGAGATAGAACCTTATGAAGGTCTGTACATAAAGAAGGATTTGTTTTCTGCTGTAAGCCTTTTTCCAGGGGAGGCTTTGTACGCAAAAAATAAACTCAGCTGCAATTGATATCACTTAATTTTATAGATTTTATCTTGAATCTTTAAAATATATTTTACATTACTCATAGGTGTGCACTTTTATTTTTGTAATGCATCCATTGTGCAAAAACTACAATTTGTAACTTAGAAATAGCTTTAGATAAACAGTAACACTAACAGTACTGAGCTGTGTCTCAGTGCAACAACTTAACTAAATTACCTGCATCAGAGTACATTAGTCAGAGAAATAACAGTACCCTTTGAAATCAAGGATTAAGATTTGCACTGAAAATTAGTATTTTTATTTATTAAAAATTATTTTTAGGACACCTTCAAGAGTAAAGTATACTGAAAAGGAAAGGAGTTGAACATAAATTAATGTGGGTGGAGGCAGATGTAACATGTAGTTCCAAACCCTGATTAATATCAGATCCTGTTTAATGATTAAGGTTGGTGCTGATGTAAGTTTTAAAGTGGTTAACTTGGCAGTGAGAATTGGTATGAGAGAAGTGCAAAGTCCCGTATCCCACTCCTTTATCCCACTGCTTTAACCATGATGTTTGGGTTCATTACATCTACATAGGATCTGTGAGACAAGAAGCTGTAGGATTATATCAATTGCAGTCAATGTTTATGTCACAGAAATGTAATCTATGTTATTTTCCATGCACTGTCATGAGATTTTTTCATTTGCTGTGTATATTGCAATTGTAGAATTGAATTTCATGAAATAGAAAGATGTTTGTTCAGAGACCATCATCTCAGTTTGTACTTTCATACAGTCTTTTGTGTTTTGAAAATGCTTGTAACACAGTTAAATGTTATATGTCAGATGAAAAAGTAGATATTCCTGCCAAAAGTAATAAAGTACATTGTTGTATAAAGTGTAGACTTCTAACCTATGGAACGTAGTACAGTGAGAATAATGATTTCATGGCCATGATAAAGTCATACTAACTGCATACTAAATATATATGATTGCATACATTGGCCGTGATCCAAAAAGCTACCCAACTGATACAAGGGGCTTGCATTAGACCACTTGATTTTATTTTATTTTACTTTACTATCATGCCATATCTCAAACTGCTTTTGAAGTTTTCCTCAGTTTCAAAAGAAGTTTGTCATGAGGCATGGGGGCTGCTACTCAAGAAGAACCATTCCAAATATACCTTAGACTCATACGTTTAGTTTCATAGGGTTGGATCCAGACAAATGTTGGGAGAAGAGGATGGGTGGAAAGTGACTTTTCTGTCCCCTTTTCCCTGCTGAATATGGTGGTTGACATGAGGGACCTGAGAGGGAAGGGGGTATTGCTGAAAATTGGCAGAGGCACCTTCCATGAGCAGAGTGGGGTCCTCCAACCTCTGGTGAATTTTTCCTGGGAGCTTGTGGTACTGCCACAGGGAGTAGGAAAGTAATTTTCCACCCACCCTCTTCTGCCAATTTTTGACTGGATCCAACCCATTGTAAGATCATGGTATACTACACAGTGAACACAGATTTGTTGCGTGCTGTATGCATGTTCTATTTCAGCATCTAGCACATCATTTGTACTAAATATGTCAAGTAGTATTAGCAGCTTTATTGTTGGCTGTAAAGCCACTTTTCCCTGATATCCAGACTTGTACATCAAATGCCTTACCTATCTTGAATATTCTCATCAGTGCTTCAATTTAGTTTTATTACTGACTGACTAAGCTATCTCAGTCCCAGTGCTCTCTATAGAACTTTATTTTTCTTAGAAGAACATTTTATTAATTATTTTTCAAAACGTACAAGATAAAACATACTAAAAAGAAAACTGAAGGATGCATTTGAAAGCATAGAAAAATATTAATGGATATGTGTTAGTACACACAATTTAAGAAAATAGAAGACTTAATTAAACACTAATTAACTACATGGATAGTTCAGTCCCATTTTATTGAAATGCTTATTCCAGTGTCCAATTAAAAAAAGACCAAAGTTCTAACAACTTTATATGAACCATTTCCATCAAGAACTAAGTAAATTTTGATTTTGTGAGTCTTCCTATTTTATCCCTTCTCCTGCAGTGTTGCTTGGCCCACTTGGATTCGGAGCAGACTGGTATAACTAGTTTTGCACAAACCCAAAATTGGGGGAAAGTATGTATATACCCTGACAAGCCAAATATAGTAACCAAAATAGTCAGAGGTATGTAATTTTCATCACACCAACTAATACATTTACACAATGAATTACAAATACTGAGCTAGACGAGGTTTATGGATTCTCTGGTGGATCACCATACATGGGTGATGGGTTGCCTTTGGCTTGGTGGATCAGATTTGCGGATCTGTAGCTATTGCTCTGTAAGCATCTCTTGGATTGCATATACTTTTCATGTGACTTACTGTGATCTGGATTGTGTGGCTTGATCTATGGATAGTGGGTGGCCTGGATGGGTGGTTGACTTGCTTTTGGGATTGAAAATTAAACTGCCAGTATCATAATAACCTAATACAAATCTGTGGTGCACCCACACCTGGAATACTGTGTACAGTTTCTGGGGAGCAACAATGCCCTGCTGGTGGTTTTTGCAGAGGTATCTGGTTAACCACAGTGGGAAACAGGATGCTGGACTAGATGGACTTTTGGTCTGATCCAAAAGAGATCTTATTATGTTCTTGGGAAGAAGGTTGGAGTAGAAAGGCTTTTAGTCTCTTCTCAGTGTGATTCTACCTTGATCTAACTGCTATTTATGTACAGAGACAATAATCTTTTAAGTATCTATCTACTCATAACATACTGTTCTTGTTCATTCTGTAGCTTGATAGCAGAACGGATATATTTTTTATTACGTGGATTTATGTCATAAATGTGAACACTGTCTCAGAAAAGCAAAATTCTTGATCAGTAGTCATTTTTACTCTTTTGACAATATTTGTAACATGTTCATGAAGATTCGTGGAACTCAAATAATGCAATGGAACAGTTAAACAAGACAACTGAGTAGGACATTGTGAAAAGGACTACTTCATTAAGTACAATTCCTTGCAATCTGAAATGTAACTATATATATATATATATATATATTTATAGTACTTTTATCATTCCCTCTTATAGTTAAGTAAGGTAGTTGAATGTTGATGGGATTGGAGCTAAAATGGGGCCACTGAGAATCAAGGAGAAGGTATCAGCATGCTCGGGTGAGCCCTGAAATATGCAGAAGATCTATCTATCTATCTAAAAAAAAATTAAAAGGGGACAAGCCTTCCCCACAAAAAAGCCCAATGAGAACAGAGCATGTTCAGTGGTCTCCAGGAGCCACAAAATACTGAGTGTCAATTGTGGAAAAACTCCCCACAGAAAAATGACATGGTGGCAGGAGGAAAGTGAATTGGTCTGCTTCAGCCCCTTACTACCAGCTGCTGGCTGAACCCTTGCTAGTAAGTGAGGAGGATACACTGCAACATTTTGTTGCAAACCTCGTTTGCACTGTTGATAATTATTTGCAGTACCAGGTGAATTGAAGGTACATCCCATTTAGGGTCTGTCTTATTAGCAACATACACATTCCTAGTTTTCTTTTGGTATTCGTTTTGAGCAATTGAGCAAAAAGTCCTCTCTTACCTCCCCTTTGAGAGATGCAGGAGAGATATTAATCATTTTTAACTTTGCTGAGCATATACAACAATTCTTTGGTTTAGTCCTATACTCACAGGTTACAATTGCAACAGAAGAGATAGATCCACTCTAACTCTCATTATTTTCAACTGTATTTCTCACAAAATATCCAAGGCCAAAAGCCTTTGCAAGATCTGCTTGAGCCTGCTTTTAGGGTACTGGTACAAGGAATTTGCTATACCGAGGGGTCTTCAGTTGTTTTACCATCATGTTCCCTGCTGCCTTTTGACCGATGCTTCCTGCTTGGTGCCTACTGTATGGGTTTAATTAAGTAGAGAGACTCCTGGGTCAATCCCAGCTTGGTACATAGTTTTTTTCTGAGGTGTCATGACATCCTCAAAATTCCTGTCTGTTCCAAAGCTTTTCACCAATGCCCAGTATCTGTCCAATGCCCTTCCCATTGTCTATACATAGTGAGAAAATACTTATTTCTATATTATTACATAATGAAAGCTAAATTAATCAATTAATACATGGGTAGAGAGTCTATCCCATGAAAGAAGGCTCATGCAGTGTGACATTCCCAACCCTTCCACCTCACTGCAGCCCCTGAAATGCCCTTCCACTTCCACAAGATGCCTCCCTTATTACTACAACCCCATGCCATATCCCACACCATTTAGGAGGGTCCCTCACCTCTGACAACTATAATAGAGAGAAGAGGGTAGAAAAGTCTTCTGCTCATGCAGCTCTGGTTCCAACTCCATTTTCTTTTGTACATAACCTGGAGTTGCCTAATATAAAATGGATGCATCTTCTGTCGCTTGTGCTATGTTCCTTTAAAATTCCACATTTCAAAATACATTGACCACTGTGTTCCTTTATCAAGACAAGAATGGTAATCATATTTCTGTTTACAGGGAAGGAGGTTGCTCAGCATAAAGAGCAGTACAACAGTTTTCTGTCTTTTTGTACTATTGTGTGAGAGAAAGCTTGATTCTGTGTATGACAGTATGTTTGTCAGAACTGGAGAGACTGTGGCTATTGAATCTGAGATATATATCCTATAATCTGAGCTTAATGATCACATGGTAGATGTTAATTCTCTCTGTGCCCTGGCACTATTACTGCATTGCATCTTAGTACATAGAAAAAAAATCTGAATAACCTTTTCTGAATTTTATACTTAAGGGATTCTAAGCCAATTTCTGACATACTAAAGTATCAGTCTAGCAACAGAGGTTTTGTTTATCTTAGCTCAACTTGCAACAATATATTCATTTTTCTTTCATTTTCTTAGATTAAGTTCTTTTTAGGTCAGACTCTGATAATTTGATTTAACTTAAAAGTAGAATCTAAATAAAACTGATTTAGGGTGCAATCCTGTGGCCTTCCAAACTTGTCGGGGGGGGGGGAGGACATAGGAATGGGCCTGGAAGGCGCTGCAACCTCAGAAATCCCTTCCGAGGTCACAGCGCCGCAGTGTGCCTGCCTCCCACACCTTGTAGCTGGTGCGGCTCTTTCCGCACTGGCAGGGAACTGAAGACGGTCTTCCGTCTTCAGTTCCCCTGTGGGGGGGCGTTCCTGGGGGCAGGGAGGGGAGGAGTGAGACAGCACCGAATTCCGAGGAATCCAGGCAGTGCCTCAGCCTCGCCTCCTTGCAAGGAGAGGAAAAACATCTAGATGGTCAAAATCAGCCATCTTGATGTTTTTGAGGATGAGGGGAGTGCGGCAGATATCCTATCTGCCACACTCCTCCCGCCTTGCATAGGATGCCCGCAATCCTCTGGGTTCCGGCAGGCACCCTCATAGGATTGTGCTGTTATTGTTTAAAGAGTTGAAATGTTTAAAGCAATACAGAAAAGTAATTTTAGAAATTAGAAATATGGTCAACTGCTAGAATCGTTATCATGTCTTCTGGCTCCAAGTCTAAATATTTGTATTTATTAACATTGAGAATGTTACACCAGTGTGGTGTAGTAGTTAGAGGTTAGAGCGCTGGATTAAGACCAGGGGGTTCCAGTTTCAAATCCCAACTCAGCCGTTAAACTCACTGGCCAGTCATTCTCTCTCTTTCATACTTTACAGGGCTGTTCTAAGAATAAAATTGAGGGTGGGGCGGTACTATGTCTGCCATCCTAAGTTCCTTGGGAAAAGAGCAGGATAAAATGTAATAAATAAATAGAAACAGCTTTTATTTCTTTGCCTATCCATTTTTCCTGTGTATTAACTCAGATAGTTATCCAGTTTCCAGCAGGAGGAAATGAGAAACTGAAGACCCATATGGTAGTAGTATATAATAACATTATTTCAATAAGAGCTTTACATGCAACTGTTATTTATATAGGAGGGAAGAATAAAATGATATGAGCTAGGCATTATAACACACAAATGCAGAAGAACAAATTGAATAATGTATTTTTATACATTCCTACATTTCTTCAGCAAGACCCCACAAGATGCACGCGTGACAAGCTGAATAGCATTTTAATTATAGGACTATGGAAGACTTAAGTTCATTCAGTTTTTCTGATAAATGTATGCTCTCCCATCATTTGGGAGTCTACCACAATTCGAAAACATCACAATGGAGCTCTCTCCTACAATGTGTAAGCTGAGATAACACCTATAGAATAAATATGCACTGTCTTAAAACTAGGATTGTTCAGAGGAATTTGATATTAGGCCCATTTTATGCCTCTTTTCACTTGTGGCATAAAACAGTTAACTATTCTGAGACAGCAAATCATAGGCTCAGGCAAGTGGATGCCTATGCTAAATAAGGACGTGTCTTCTCTTCCAACCTAAGTGCAAGCCCTGTGCATCTCTGAACCATAACTGTGAGGAGTAGAGGGCTTTTGGCACTTGGGGGAAGTAGAAAGGGTACACCCTGCAATCGCTTTTTGCATGGCATCCCTTGGATTATTTATCAGCCCAGGAGCCTGCAAACGTGTTCCTTGCTGCTATTAAAATAGTGGAATTTAATGTCATATGTGGCAGACTAGGCTGCATTTGTCAACTATTAATATATGGGCTATCCTGTATACTAATGACAAACTCATTCCCAGAATATGAATCCTTACGTAGCCAAATTGGCACCATCCACGCACAAGAAGAACAGTTTCCTCTAGCGGCAGGTTCAAGGAAACCCCAAGGTTTGCAGAAGTACAAAACATCTCTATGGGGAAAAGCACTAAGGGAAAACCAAAAACTGCGCAATGAGGACTGCAAGTGCCATTATCACAAAGTTCATGAGGCACTATTTAAAACCTTTGCATCTAGTACTTGCAGAAGGAAAAAATACATTACAAATATTGCCACTGAAAATGTGAAATGATTAAAATTCAACACTGTAGTGCATATTAATGTTTCTCAGGTATTTTAAAAAAAATGTTAATTTTCAAGGTGCCACAAGACTCTGGGCTTTTTTACACGAGACATTTATCGTGTACTCATCATTCCCTGCTCACTGTTGCTTATGGATTCTTTAGACAACGTCATGACCCTCCAGTTTAACTTCTGTGTCTAACCAGTACTTGTGGCGAGTTTTTTTAGAGCAGGGAAAATGCAGCATTTAATTGTGAAAGTGAAAGAACGCGCATTTTCCTCTTGTGTATTTCTGCTATTCCGCTATACCACAGTGCCACCTAGATGCTATGTAGTAGAAAAACAAGAAAGGCAACACTCCTCATTTAGTGCTTGGACCTCAATTCTGCGAGGAAGCCGAAAGTAGATACAGTGGATTAACAGCAGATTAGTAACCTTGTGTTTACTAATTAGTAACTGTTGTAAACTGCCCAGAGAGCTTCGGCTATTGGGCGGTATAAAAATGTATTAAATAAAATAAATAAATTGTGTAGAAAAGCTCTTTATTGTTTTTTCTGCAATTGACTAACAGGGCTACCCCCTCTTGAAATAGTATCAATACAATCTGAGTCTGACTTTCTTTTCTCCTGCTCAGTATATTTGAGGCCAATGGGTAATGGCATGCAGTCATTTAGAGTGAGGTGTCATTACTACATTTGTGAGGGAATAACAATTGGTAATCATGGTTAGCATTTTCTGTTCTTGCAAATGGATCAGTTATGTTTCAAAACAGAATGTGGGTGAATGATTGAAGCAAATTCCAAATATTGGTGTAAGAACAATTGGTGAGCCCTGTGACTTGAAGGGGGAGAGACATCCATTGTCAGTGGGGCCTAGCCTTCCCTATTCACATGAGACCTTTTTGGTAAGACTTTAGAAAACTATTTTTTGAAGCAGGAAACCTGCTAGAGAAGTAGAAGTAGGATCAATAGATGACAAAGGTGATAACTATATGTTAATGGTTTTATAAAATTATGAATGCCATAGAGACAATGGGATGGATCTAGGATCTGCCTTCTGCAAGAGGAAAGGCTCTGCTCGCGGAAGGTTCTTCCACCCAATTTTGGGGGATCTCCCCTCCTCTACAGACAGTGCAGCTCACCCAATTCAACAGGGTCTCCTGACTCTATGTATAATTTTCAAGGGGTTGGAGGGGCTGCCATGGGAAGGAGGGGGAGGAGAAATCTACTTCCACCAGTGCAGTTGATCCAGTGTAAATCTGGATCCAACCCAGTGGATACAATTTTTTCTAACTTCCTCTTAGCTCACCCAATTATGCTGATAGGCAGTAGTGCAGTACTTTTTCACAATATACATAATGAATCTTTAAGAATGTGCCATTACAAGATACAGGAAGATTAAACCAAAGATGGCGGATAGGTTTATCAAAGCTATAAACCATGAAAGTTAAATCAAACTTCCTTGTTCAGGGCCAGTATATTTCTCAGTTACAGACATTATGGACAAACAGCAGAGAGATTATAATCTTAATGACTTGCTTGTTTCCTAAGTCTTTTGGCTGGCTACTGTTGGGAACTTTGATCTGATCCAGCAAGGCAGCTCTTAATTTCTTACATTGTTAACTGGCAGTAAGTAAATTGACTTTTAAAAAAATGTTCATTATCTTTTATTTTATATTTTTTACCATTTTAAAACAAATTATTTCCTTTAAATCTTTGGGGTGGAGCCTTATTAACAAGTAAGCCTAAATAATTAACAGGAATAAGCCTATGGTAACTAAGCCAATGTATGTGGTTAAGGAAATAAATACATAATCCCCTGTTTACCCCAGACTTCATCTCCCCACACTTCTCTGTTGCATTCTCTGTGTCAAATTTTAGACTGTAAGCTCCTCTGGGCAGGGTCCTATTGGTAAAGCACCATGTACATTAATAGCACAACATTTAATTAATGAATTAAAATACTATTTTTTAAAGAATTGACTTCGCTCATGTTATCTGGTATTTTATGTAATAGGAGGTTTCACGGTAAACATATTTAAATGCTTGCAAATCCCATGTGTTCAATGAATAAAGATCAGAACATAGCTTTGGCCCTGTCAATGATTGTGTACTACTTTACAGTAAACTGCATCAGATGATGATAGGTATCTTACAGAAGTTACTTAATGTTTCTTACAAGCTCTGATTTCTTTTGATTTACGCTAGAAGTTACATGGGAAGACCAGCAGAAAAAGGTGAATGGTACAATAACTGATGACAAATCATTGCCGAAAAAGAAACATCAGACTCAGCCAGGTTTGTCAGGGTTTGGAAAACCACCTGAAAGCATGAGACTATAAAATTGTTACATTTCATGCTTTTGTAATGAGTGTGTGCTTAATGTATCTTATTTTTTTCAGTTTGTGATTTTTTATTTTTTTTTAGTATGTAGAAATTATTTAGATTAGTCATGTGGCACAGTTTCTTTTTTAGAGTAGCAAAAATAGAGCCACTTGTGTTAGAATGCACATTAATTAGAAAAAGTGCTTGGCTTAAATTAGTATATTGACATTCCTTTTTTAAAAAAATGTTCCATTATTTTTGTCATAACCTATGTTTGAAAATCACGAATTCAAACATGTCCAAGGCCATTAAATGTCCTAAACCATGTAGATTTTTGGGAGGTTGGGCTGGGTCATTCTCACTGTGGGTTCTTTGGCAGAGACACAAATGGGAAAAGGATATAGAGATAGAGGAGTAGGGTGGAATGAGGAAGAGGAAAAGAAATAGAAAACAGGATTTGGCAGGGGGGTTTATTAAGGGAGGAAGACAAACAAACATTGGATTGTTAGATTCATCCTAAAGGAGGATCATTTTTCTTTAAGATGATGGGAAAGCAAGCATGAAATCTGAATGGTTAAAACCCAGCCATTGTTGTATTTGAAAGTTGTGCAATCTGGATTTTGAACATACAGAGAGTACATTTGCTGCTAAAAATTATGAAGATTTAACTAATGTTATGCATTAAGATGTACGGATACTGTATTGTAGGTGGGTCACAGGGCCTGACTTTTCCTTATCATGGGAATGGATTCCCAAATCCTTAATGTGGTGTTGAAGAGACCAGACCCAATACCTTATTTTCTGTTTCTTCCTTCAGATTATGTTCTGCTGAGTAGGTGATTAGCTATTTGCTCAGGAAGGATTGGTTGATTGGAAAATAATCTTTCCATTCAATTTCTTGCTTTTTCTTTTCTCTTCTTCCTTGCGTATAAAATGCCTCAAGAGTATATAGGAGATTATTAGTGCCAGATTTTAATATTGTAAGGGAAGCTGCCTTTCCCTGAAACTGGCACTAAATGACCTCTGTGCTCTTGTTCTCTCAGAATGTTCCTCTGACATCCCTTGAGAGTGCTCCTTTTTTGATGTGGGATATAAATGAAATAAATTAAATAAATACTGTCTTAAAAGTACTATAGCTTCCTGCTCTGTGGGCTGTTGATTTCTATCTCACTGGACCCTGTTCTGATGCCAACTCAAAACCATCAACCCACCAGGCAAATGCCTGGGTATCTGTAGTTACTACTTTTTTGAAGGGCCTCAGTGACCATTCTATAATTCCTTAATAACAATGCAACTTTAAATCACATAATCTGGAGACTGAATCATTTTTGATGTTCCATCAAGATTTTGGATTTTTTAAAGTTCACTAGTGGTCAGACATCCAGCTCAACCTGGTATGCCTGAGACAGAAAAGATTTGTGGAGCATAGAAGAGGTGCAAAGCTATTTTCTTTTCCCTGTCCCATCATGGGTGATTTATAGCTCTTCTGTGCATACTTAATTATTAATGACTTAATTATTAATGACTTCATAGCAAATCCCTGCATAAGGAGTTTGGAGATGTGATACTAAAGATGCTTTATACACCACTGAGGATCTTCAGTGTTTTGAGTGATGCACACAGCATTACTGGATTGTGCTGAAGGAGCAGCCCAGACCACTTATACTTAAGGAGGAATTTGCTGGCTGCAACTTTTCCTAGAATGTGGGCACTTGTCCATAATTCTCCATACTTTTGTAATCTTGGGTATTTGCTACTGTATTGTGCTCTATTTATCACTGCTCCTGAAGAGTGCTTGCAATCTTCAGATAGTATAAGAAACAAGCTCCCACTATTAATAAGTATGTGTTGGGGAGTATGTGGTAGTAGCTGCACTGGCTTCAAGAAAAGTTCTAATTCAGAGTGTTCGTGATCACTTATAAAGTCCTTTATGGCCCAGGTCTTGTAGCATACTTGAGGGCAGGGGTGGGCAACTTCTGGCCCTCCAGATGTTTGGGCCTGCTGCGGGCTATTATCCATTACCATTGGCTGTGGTGGCTAGAATTAATGGGAGTTGTAGGCCAAAACATCTGGAGGCCTACAAGTTGCCCAGCCCTGCTCAAGGGAGTACCTTTCTACATATATTCACAATTTGAAATCTATGGAGGAGGCTGTGCTTGAGACTTCCTTGTTTCAATTGCCCTTATCAAGTATTCAAAATGGGGACTATAAACATGAGTGGTGGGGCATTTTGTCAGCAGGCTCCACCCCAACGTACATGTATTCATTACAGTGGCTGCTGCGGGCTCCTACGTATTCAGCTCGTGCAGGATTCTCTGCAGATGTTCTAGTGAACACACATAAATTGGGAGCAGCATCTGCATCTGTGCTTTCATTACCACATCTTGAACATCTGAAAAGGGCTGATGTGTGAGATCTTTGAGGGTGCATAGTAGGCTATTCAGTTGTGACCCTAAAACCCTGGAACTCTTTTCTCATAGAATCATAGAATAGTAGAGTTGGAAGGGGCCTGTAAGGCCATCAACTCCAACCCCCTGCTCAACGCAGGAATCCAAGTGAAAGCATCCCTGATAGATGGCTGTCCAACTGCACCTTGAATGCCTCCAGAGTGGGAGAGCCCACTACCTCCCTAGGGAATCCTCTGTGGGAATCCATCTGAATCCAGTGTGAATTCACTGAATTCACTGTGTTTGTGAAGAGCCAGTACAGATAGAGCCTTGATAGACAGATGCACCTGTGCATTAGATTAAATTCAGGGCTCATGAATTCTGATAAGGTTTTGTATATATGAAGGGCTCTTGGGACACATAGCTGTTTGGAAATTTATGCTGACTTCCATAAGGGGAATAGAAATTTCCCCAGGACAAATATATTGCTTTAAGAAGATGGTTTTGAAGGTTAGATTTTAATGTAACTTTTTAGTCTCATTCTCTGTATGCTTGACGTATATTAATTGCTTGATCAATAAATCAGATATATGAAATACATGAGTGATAGGAAAAATAATTTTCTGGCAGAAATGTCAGGTTAGAGTCATGGATGCTCTGAATTTTATCTCACTGTAAATCCAGTTGAGGTCAAACTGCCAGTTTTCACTTATCTTGTCTTGCACTCTTATGTTTAATCTCCTTTTTCCTAAGTCTTTCCTGGCCACACTGGTCAGACAGCTTTAACATTACTATTCTCTCTTTATCACTAACTTTGACTTTCTTATCCTTTCTGGTTCAAATGAATAATCTATTCCTTTTAGTGTTTGCTGTGTTTTCTTTTTCCCATTGACTGACTATGCACTACAGGTTTCTTTCTCAAACAATTGTGGCCCTTTCCCTCAGTGTCAGTTTTTACCTTCTGACTACATCCACTCACGTTCATCTTCTTTGTGTCTCTGTCTGTCCATTACACGATGTGATAACAGAAGAAGTGGACTCATCATGGAGAAGAAACCCAGGTCTGTCTCTTCTACTGGTTTTCTCTGTTCTATTTTCCTTTAAATTTGTCCTGTAATTTTGGCCATCACATTTCTTTCATATATGTCTACATACATGATTTTCCTTCCTTCCTTCCTTCCTTCCTTCCTCTCTCTCTCTCCCCCGCTCCCCCTCTATTGTTTTGTCATCACTACAAAGGAATGTAATATAAGGTGGTTAGGTTATTATTATTTATTTATTATTTTGGACAGGTTATAAAATATACAGAACAGTAAAGCAGCAGTTCTATGAATACATTGCATTAACTAGTAAGGGAAGAAAACTTTCTCAGTCATATTAATTTCTGTCTGACTACCACTGTCTTCTCTGTATTAAGGTTTCTAGGTTCCTACTAGATTAGCATAATAGAATAGATTACCTATACTCTGATTATCGCTCTCTTTAAAAATATCTTAGAGAAATTAAAGAAATGCAAGCAGTTCAGGTTTATTTTCCTGTAAAGAAGGTTCTGTGAAAGTTGAAGAAATGCATACAATTTCATTCCATGTTGTGAGAGATGGTCCTTGCATTTTAAAGCCTGTCGTGATAATTGAGACCAATGCAATTCTATGTGCATTGGGTTTTTTTTTAATGAAACTAATAAGAGGAAAGAACTACAGTAAGGATAAAATAGTATAATAATAAGCCCTGAGAGTTCTTTCATGTAGTTAGCAATATTAAATGTTTATCAGGTTGCATGTTAGGAGCACTATTTTATATAGGGTTTTGACTCAGAACTGGGTTATAAAAACTTTCCTGCAGACTTGGAAAATAGCTCAGTTCTTTCAGACCCAATTCCAAATCTATTTCAGACCCTGCCACACCTCTGATGATGTCCAGTCTGTCTCCTAACCTCAGGTGGAAATCCAGCACCCTTCCAGCTGCCTGCCTGTATGCCTCCTCCCCCAGGTGTCGTCGTCCGTCCCGTCCCCCCGCTATTACCTATGTTGTTTCTCAAGTGAAAGCAAGGAAAGGGAGAGAGTTCTTTTTTCTTTTCTCTCTCTCTCTCTCTCTCACGTGACGTATTCAGTTTTTCCAGCACTATTAACATGGGCCATTGCACTACTACAAAGGTAGGCAGTGTGGTGCTCCCAGACTCAATTGTGCCCCCAGACACTTTTCTTGGCACCCACCAAAGTGCCCTATCCCTTCCATATTTTTTTTAAAATTAACACATTTTCTTTCTGGCAGCTGGGATTGCTGTCAAATAGGTTTCTGTTGGTGCTGAAACTGTGGGTTCAAAGGAGTTGTTTAGTGTCTTGGCTTTTAGACTCCATCTCTGCCTTGTACTCAGTCTTTTCAGTAAGTTATTTGTACTTTGCCATGCTTCCCATGACAGCCATTTCCATGTGGTGCCCATGACAATTTATCAAATTGCCAAGTGTGCCCACAGCCCAAAAAGGTTGGCTACCCTTGCACTGTTAACATGGGTCTGGCTATAGTAGGGTGTCAGACATTAGAGAGGGAAGAGGGAGATATCTCCCCCCTCCACTTCTGGAATAGAAAAAAGGGAAGGTGGGAGGGGGCTTGGAAGTGTGCATGTGGTTGGGTAAGAAGCAGGGAGGGTTGCAAAGGCTTAGATTAGTATCCAGCTTTGACTTTAAACCAAACTGGAAAATAACTTTAAGGGTTGTATTTCTTGCTTTATATTGAGGGAAGCATTACAAACCTGCCTGGATTCGTCTTCTGAACTGTGCACCAGTTTTGACCTGATCATTCCTGGCCTGTAAGATGTTGACCCACAAGAAATTAATGATTGAAAATTTGCCTTTGTGGGACATTATTTAATACTGAACTGTATGCTCTGGATAAATGGCCTTTTTCAGTTTTGACACCCATTTCATTTCTTCATTGACTGTGTTAAATATGATATGTTTGCTATTATTTAGTTATCACAATTCTACTTCATTGTTCCTTAAGGAAATTCACAGCAGCATACAGGAAGTTAATTTTTTCATAACAAAAAATCTGTATTAGTAGTTAAGCCTTACAGAGGGTGTGTCAATTCAGATAAACCATAGTAAACAGGCTTTGTGCTCATATTCTTCCTCCTTCCACCTTCACTTCCTGAGTTTGAACTTTGTTTCCAAGTTTGACTTGGAGGCAAGCAATGGTTTACACAAACCATATTTTGCCTGATTCAAATGTTACTTACAGCGAAGTATGGTTTATTCATACCAGAATTGAGTGGATTGGAGTACATGAGGGGACAGGCAGAGGGTGGGGAGAGTGAACCTGAGGCTCAATGGCCAAACCATATTTTGACCATAGCATCTGAACCAATCTGTGTCTTGCTCCAGAGTACCAAATGAGTTTCATAACTGAGCAGAGATTTATATCTTTGTGTTCATCATTTTGGTGGACAACATTTTAGCCCCTATTTTACATGGGCTACCATTTTAAAGAGGCACAATATATTATTATTTTATTTCATTTCATTTCATTTCTATACCATCCAATAGGCGAAGCTCTCTAGTCTAGGCAGTTAACAAATACAATAAAAACAACATAACGTTTGAATACAAAAATTTAAAACCGTATTTAAAACAATTTAAGCAACTAAAACAAGTTCAATACACTAGACCTGCTAGAAGACAAAACAGCTGAGATAAGCCCCCCCCCCCATGCCATTTAAGCCCATTAAATGCCTCAGCATAGAGGGCAGTCTTAACCTAGTGCTGAAAGGATAGCAGAGTTGGCACCAGGCGGGCCTCAATGGGGAGATCATTCCATAATCGAGGAGGGTGCCACTGAGAAGGCCCTCTTCCTTGTTGCCACCATCCGAGCCTCCTTCAGAGGTGGCACTTGGAGGATGGCCTCAGATGTTGAGCATTGTGTCCAGGTAGATTTAGATCACGAGAGGCACTCTGACAGATATTGTGGTCCTAAGCCATGCAAGGCTTTATAGGTTAAAACTAGCACCTTGAATCGGGCTTGGAAGCATACAGGTAACCAGTGCAAGCGGGCCAGAATTGGTTTTATATGCTTGGACCTTCTGGTCCCAGTTATTAATCTGGCTGCGGCACTTTGCACAAGCTGGCACTTCTGAACACTCTTCAAGGGCAGCTCCACATAGAGTGAATTGCAGTAATCTAACTGGGAGATTACCAGAGCACAGATTACTGAAACCAGTCTATCCCTGTCTAGATAGGGGTATAGCTGGGCCAGCAGCTGAAGCTGGTAGAAGACACTGTGTGCCACTAAGGCCAGCTGAGCCTCAAGTGACAAAGATGGCTCGAGGAGACCCCCAAGCTATGAATCTGCTCCTTCAAGGGGAGTGCAACCCCATCCAGAACAGGTTGATGTCGTAAATCCGTCTAGTTCAAAGATAAGCCGTAGTCGTTATCACAGTCCGAGGGTCGAAGCCAAAATGTATCAGTCCAAAACAGAGCAAACATAAACCGGTTTGGGAACAGGCAAAGTCGTGGTCAAGGTCGTTCCAAGGATCAAAGGTACAGAAGTCTGAAGGTCAAGAATGTCAGGAGCGTCTGGCTGTAGCTGTCTTAACAAACAATTGCTTCCAGCATCTGAGTGTGTTTGGGACCTGCCTTTTGAGCAGGCGCTGATTGGTAAGGCTGCCCAGCTGGGTCAGGCTGCACTTAGCCTGGCCCCACCCCAAACACACTCCGGCCCGGCTGGTCTCTGTCTGACCTACTGGAGGCACAACAGTTGAACACCCTCCATCTGGTCAGAAGAACCACCCACCAGCATCTCAGTCTTGTCTGGATTGACCTTCAGTTTGTTAGCCCTCATCCATTCCATTGTTGCAGCCAGGCACCGGTTTAGCACATCCACAGCCTCACCTGCTGAAGATGAAAAGGAATAGTAAAGCTGTGTGTCATCAGCGTACTAATGACAACGCACTCCAAAACTCTGGATGACCCCACTCAACAGTTTCATGTAGATGTTGAATAGCATGGGAGACAAAACCGATCCCTGGGGAACTCCATGCTGGAGAATCCATGGGGCTGAGCAATATTCCCCAAGCACCACCTTCTGGAGCCAGCCAGCCAAGTAGGAGTGGAACCGCTGCAGTGCAGTACCCCACACTCCCAGCTCAGTTGCCCCAGAAGGATACCACGGTCGATGGTATTGAAAGCCGATACACCGATCCAGGAGTATCAAAGGGGTCACACTCCTCCTGTCTCTCTCCTGACATAGGTCATCATACAGGGTGACCAAAGCTGTTTCTGTGCCAAAACCTGGCCTGAACCACGTCTGAAATGGATCCAGATAATCTCATCCAAGAGTCACTGGACCTGGTTGGCCACCACCTGTTCGAGGACCTTGTCCAGGAAAGGAACATTTGCCACTGACCTAAAGTTGTTGAGATCTTCCAGGTCCAGAAAGGATTTCTTCAGGAGTGGTCTCACTGCTGCTTCTTTCAGGAGGCATGGGACCACTCCCTCTTGCAAGAAGACATTGATCACCTCCCTGGCCCAGCCAGCTGTTTCCTTCCTGCTAGTTTTTATAAGCCAAGAGGGGCAAGGATCCAGTGTGGAAGTGGTTGCACGAACCTGTCCAAGCACCTTGTCAAAATCCTCAAGCTGTACCGATATATATATATATATATATGGTTTGTTTCACTTATTTCAATGCTTTTTAGAATCATTTTGTCTAATCCAGTTAAAATTCAAGTATGTCAGGTAGCAAATTTCCATTTTAATTGCTAGTTGGAGGGCAATTGCATATGATTTTGTGGGCAGTAAAACTAGGCTGATCAGGATCTAAGTGACATAGGGATGTAGCTGAGCAGCCCGCAGACAGGAGCAAGGCCCGAACTGGGCCTGCTCGCGTCCGACAGTCTGCTCAGCCACGCGCGCGCACCTTACCTGGGCTCTCCGCCGAGCGGAGAGCCTGTCTTCCCTGTCCGCAGGGTCCCGTAGCGTCACTTCCGGCACGGAGGAAGTGACGCGACGGGACCCTGCGCTCTGTTTTTGGCAGGGGGAACCATGGCAACAGGGCTGTTTAAGCCTTGTTGCCATGGTTCCCCGTGCCAAAACAGAGCGCGGGCAGGGCTCCAGCGTGCCGGAGCAGTGGCTCCGCAGGCTGCGGAGGTGCGCCGGAGTGCAGGACCAGGTAGGGAGACGGCGGTGGGGGGCGGTGGGGGTTTTCTGGCGGTGGCGGCAGCAGCGGGGAGGGCTGGGGGGTCCTCTGGCGGCAGCGGTGCAAGCGACGCGGACACGCTCTGCGCCGCTCTGAAGAGCGGGATCGGACCGCAACCACTCGCGGGGGGGGGAGCCCAGAACGAGCTTCAGCCGGCTCCAGCTTGGCCCCACCACTACAAAACATTCACTGGATAGGGGGCACTAGAAAAAGACCTGCATGATTGCTAGAAGCTGATGCGAAAGGGTTGAAAGTGTTTCAAAGCAGCCCAATTCCTCATGTGCTTTCAACTCCAGAATGGTAGGAAAGTAGGGTGGTTGTGTGATTGCCCATTATTTACCTGAAGCAGTGATCTTCCCTATTTTTCAAGCAGGAGCCACTTTGGCACCATCACTGAGGCAACTTGGGGGCCATTGCTGGTCCATGGTGGCCCTCTCCTCCCCCTCCCATGGTCAAGCAGAAGTGCTGTGTGCCAGACTCAGTTGGGGCTTTTTCAGTCCTCTCCTCCCCATTCCCTTCCATATTGTCTAAGCGATGCCTCAGTCAGTCAGTCACCAAGTCATCCAGCAGGCAAGTTCTGACAGGCTCACTTGGTCCTTGGATTGTGATGGATCTTTCTCTCATCTCTGAGAGAGTACTCCATTCTACTTAGTGCTGCAGAATCTCCCAGCACACACCTTTTTATTTTATCTTATTTCTTTATTTAAAATATTTTGAGCCACCTTTCAGGGCAGAAACACTCCCAAGAACCTAAAGCATGTCCATAATGGAGTGGGTTGGGGAAGAATATGATAGTTGTATCATCTTAGACATATCAGAGACAATTCTGCTTGTTGCAGACCAGAACATGGACTGCAGTGTGAGGAGCAAACCCAACAAAGAACAGTACAGCAATACCTTGGATTGCAAGTAACTTGGTCTGAGAGCGTTTTGCAAGACAAGCAAAAAATTTAAATATTTTTGGACTTGATAAACGAGCAAGGTCTTGCAAGACAAGTAGTGTAGGGATGTAACCACTCGCCTCGAGCGGGCGTAGCAGGCCAAAATCGGCCCCGCTCACGCCTGCCAGAGACTCGTTTTGATATGAGTGTTTTGGATTACAAGCACAGTTCCGGAACGAATTATGCTTGCAATCCAAGGTATTACTGTATAGGCCTCCTGTCTCAGGATGCCACCCTTGTGCCAGCTTCTGGGTGCAGTAGTTCTCTCACAGAGCATTCACTAGAAGGCGATGTGCTCCTGTCCCTCGAATCTACAGCTGCAGCCTCTGTAGTTTCCGTAGGGCATTACTCCTACTTCTGCCAATGTGACATCATTCACATTTGCACCTTTATACCTTGATTTTTTGTTCTATTTCTCTTACATGTTTAAACATTTACTTGGTTCAAAAATAAAATAGCCAGTTGGGTAGACTATAACACTGGACTAATGCTACTATGATTTGTAGCTCTTTGGGGACTTTGACTTTCCATGTTTTATAGATTTGTTGGTTAACTGGTGGCCCATAGGCTGAATCCAATATGTTAAGCCATTTTATTGGCTCCTAGTAGTCTTATCAAATTTTAATCAAGGTATTGGATAAACAATTCCCACAGTTTCACTTCTAATGCAAACAAAATTGCTTTCAAAATTCTCTTAGATACCTACTTTGATGTTCCAACTTTATTTTAGCATTGAATGTTACACTCCTTACTGTTAGGTGTTTCTGAATTTATTATAGAGCAGAGGTGGACAAACTGTGATACTTGTCCTAATTTCACATAGCCTTCAGCCTAATTTCAAAAGCCCTGTGCATGTAATCACTCAGTTCAGACCTCTGGCAATAGTGATCTGTTGAGTAAGAAGGAAGAGAGATAAAAAAAGGGGGCAAACAATAGAGAAATGGAGGTAGCAGAAAGAGAAAAGGGTGATTCACCCACTTTTGGATCTAGCCTTGCCCTCTACCTGCAATGGTCTTGCCTACCACCAACATGTAGCCCCCAACAGATTATCCAAGAGGGAATACAGCTGTCAAAGGCCGATCTTCTCTCTCACTCTTTCCAGGCAGACACCTACAATAGCTTTTTAACTAATCTTTATTATGTTAATGCTAGCCAGTCAGAGATACCTAAGGAGGATAAAATTATCCTCCTGGGCGATTTTAACGCAAGAGTCGGGCGTGACTTTGATTTATGGCCAGAAACTATTGGAAAAGACGGAGTTGGTAATAGCAACCCGAACGGAATCTTACTTTTGTCTATATGTGCAGAGCATAATCTCACTATCACAAACACGCTCTTTCGACAAAAGAATAAGTTTAAAACATCATGGCAGCACCCACGGTCAAAGCACTGGCATCTTCTGTAATTGTCCGTGTTAGAGATCGCCACGATGTACTTCTTACTAGGGCCATGGTGAGTGCCGACGACTGCTGGACAGACCACCGACTAATCTGGTCCACTATGGTTATCAACATTGCTCCCCAACGTAGGCTTCAAGGAAGGAAACCAAGGCGTAAAATGAACATCCACGCCCTTCAAGATCCTATTAAGCAAACTCGTCTTCAATCACTTCTTAAGGAACATCTACCTACGGAACCTCCTGACAACATTGAGGACCATTGGTCTAAGCTGAAAATCTCCATTACTGCAGCTTGTGAACAAACTATTGGATATGAAACTAAGAAACATCAGGATTGGTTTGATGAAAATGATAATGAGATTAAATATATAATTGACCAAAAAAGGAAAGCCTTCCAAATATGGCAAAATGATATTAACTGCGCTGCCAAGAAAAAAATCTACGCTAGTGCAAAGGCTGAGGTCCAAAGAAGAACAAGAGAACTTAAGAACGCCTGGTGGAAAAAGAAAGCTGAAGAAATTCAACAACTTGCAGAATCTCATGATGCACGGGGCTTTTTTAAGGCCACAAGGGCCATTTATGGACCAAAAACCTATGGTACAACAAACCCTTTACAATCAAAAGATGGCACCAAACTCTTAAAAGACAAAGAGTCTATTGCACTGCGTTGGAAAGAGCATTATTATGACCTTTTAAATCGTAAATCTAAGGTGGATAATGAGATTTTTTCGCAAATCCCGCAAAAACAAATTAGAGAGGAACTTGCAATACTCCCCACTTTGGATGAAGTAAAAAAAGCCATTAATCAAATGAAGAATAACAAAGCTAGTGGACCAGATGGGATTCCTGCTGAAATCTTTAAAGAAGGGGCCCCCGAACTTGTACAACATCTTCATAAACTCATCAAAAAAATCTGGATAAGAGAAGAGATCCCAGAAGACTTCAGGGATGCCATAATTATCACCCTCTTTAAGAAAGGTGATAGAACAGACTGTGGAAACTATCAGGGCATTTCTCTCTTAGTTACCGCAGGTAAAATATTTGCCAGGATTCTCACAAACCGTCTTCTATCTATTTCAGAAGAGATCCTCCCTGAAACTCAATATGGTTTCCGCCCTTCTAGAGGGACAGTAGACATGATTTTTACTGCACGTCAGCTCCAAGAAAAATGTCGGGAGCAAAATCAACCCCTTTATATGGCATTTATTGATCTTGCTAAGGCCTTTGATACTGTAGACCAGTGATGGTGAACCTATGGCACGGGTGCCACAGCTGGCACGCAGGGCCCTCTCTGAGGGCACTTGAGCCATTGGTCACCAGATCGCGAAAAGACTGTCCCCTTCTGCAAAACACTAATGATTTTGTTATTTCTCACAGTGTTGGAACAGAATATTTTATTCTAGAATTCCTGTTTACAGAATTCTTTTCTACATTGTTATCACATTTAAAAGATTTTGAAGAAATGATGCACGAGCATGGCTGGATGTAAAAGCCCTAACAGGTGACCTGAGTGCTGCATGTGTTGCTCTCAACTAACGGAGTATGAGCCAAGGTTGACAAATTATCAGCATGCATGCAATAGCAAAAATCACATTAATTGTGCAAAAGCATGCCCAATGCAAACTTTTACCTAATGCAGTGTTTGCAGTCCAAGACATAAAGTGTTTAAAATGTGTTAAGCATGTTTAGTTTTCTTGTTTATCTTGCTCATCCTAGTACAGGTTGACTTTTACTAATCCAACACCTGTAGAAGCAGGGAAAGGACCCGGGGTAAAGCTTGCCCCATACAATTTCAGTCTGGCATATAATCATATTACAAGTTGAGAATCCCCTATCCAAAAATACATTTGCCTAATTATTTAAAAAGTTTGTATAAATTCCCTTCAAGCTATGTGTACAATGTAGTACTATAATAATTTTTTGAGTTGATTTTTTTCCCAACAAAAACTGTTTGTATCATTGAAAACTCTGTTATTGTGTTTTTCTTTTAAGACAAAAGATGTTAATTAGTTCGGACAACTGTATGAGTTGTTTTTCTAAAACTAAAACGTCGGTATTCAGGTTTAATTGCAGTGTTAGCACTTTGAAATAAATAAGTTGGTTTTGTGTTGCAGTTTGGGCACTCGGGCTCAAAAAGGTTTGCCATCACTGCTGTAGACCGAACAGCTCTCTGGACTATCCTTATGAAAATTGGATGCCCCAATAAATTTGTGAATATCTTGCGACTTCTCCATGACAACATGACGGCTACGGTCTTGGACAACAACGGCTCTCATGGTGCTCCATTTAAAGTGGGATCAGGTGTTAAACAGGGATGTGTTATTGCCCCAACATTATTTGCTATTTTCATCGCCATGATTTTACATCTTGTCGAGGGGAAACTTCCCACTGGTGTGGGAATTATATATCGAACAGATGGAAAGCTTTTTAATCTCAGCAGGCTGAAAGCAAAAAGTAAGGTAATTACAACCTCCGTTGTGGAACTTCAGTATGCTGATGATAATGTGGTCTCCGCACATTCAGAGGATGATCTCCAAACTATCCTAAATGCTTTTGCAGAAGCATATGAAAAACTTGGTCTCTCACTTAACATCAAAAAAACCAAGGTGCTTCATCAGCAAGTGCAAGCTAACCCTTTGGTGATGCCATCTATACAGCTTGGTGGGACAATACTGGAAAATGTCGATCATTTTCTCTATCTTGGCAGCTATCTTTCTGTTACAGCTAACATCGACAGTGAAATCCAGCATCGTCTGAGCTCTGCAAGTGCCGTGTTTTCTCGAATGAAACATAGAGTTTTTGAGGATCGGGATATTTGTAAGAAGACCAAAACACTGGTTTATGAAGCCATTGTATTACCAACTTTATTGTATGCCTGTGAAACATGGACTATCTATAAACGTCACGTCCAACTCCTTGAAAGATTTCATCAACGTTGCCTCCGGAAAATCCTGCGAATTACTTGGGAAGATAGGCGAACAAATGTCAGTGTACTGGAAGAAGCAAAGACTACTAGCATTGAAAAAATGATCCTTCGACGCCAACTTCAGTGGACCGGTCATGTTGTTCGAATGCCTGACTTCCGTCTCCCAAAGCAGTTACTTTATTCCCAACTCAAGGATGGAAAGCGGAATATCGGTGGTCAATATAAGAGGTTTAGAGATGTTCTTAAGGCTAATCTAAAAAAATGCAATATAAACATCAAAAACTGGGAAGCTCTGGCCCATGAACGATCGGAGGTTGGCCTTTCACAAAGGATCCATGGACTTTGAAGAAGCTCAAGTGCAAGGTGAAAGGGAGAAATGTGCTAAGCGAAAAGCACGTCAAATGAATCCTTTACAGGACCATCTTCTATCTGGTAACCTGTGTCCTCACTGTGGGAAGCTGTGTGGATCTAGAATTGGCCTCCACAGTCACTTATGGACCCATCGCTAGAGTCTGCACAATTTTCTTTAGAATTTTCCTCCTTTTAAAATCTCCTTTTTGTAAATTTTCTTTTTTATTTTTTTTATCCTGGAAGACAATCTTACTCGGTCACGAGTGATCGCCTGACTGAATGCCAGCCAGTCAGACTGACTTAAAAGTACAAATGAAGTTTATTGCAGAAGTCAGTAACAAAAGAAATAAACATAGTTAGGATACTAGCCATTCAAGAAGTGTGACCCATAAGTAAGAAGTTGATTCCAAACTGAATTCTCCTCCTCTCTTCCAGACTTAGTTACCCACACTCTTAACTCTAAGGCAGATCCTCTTGCTTAAGGGCCAATTGCTTGGAACGTCTGACACTTCTCAGTTGGTCCACCCACTTTAGCTCACACTGCATCCTAAGATTAATGGCACCTGATCCACCATTCAGGCCTCCTCATTAACATGCTCAGTTTGCCTTCCCTTGAGTTGTTTCACTCCCAAATACAGCTTGGCTGATCTCTGACTCCCCTGGCCTTGGCGGTTCAGCTGCGGCTTCCAACCCCTCCTCTTCCTCTGACTCAGAATCAGTTCCAAGATCCCTTGAAGGCACTAGTGCAGGAGCAAAGGCCCAATCCCTCAACAGGGGGGGGGGGGAAGGTTGCCCACGCCTTTTAGAGAACCTCATGAAAGAGTTGTGTTCTGTGGCAAAAACTCTGTGGCACTTATGAGAATATCAGCTATTCCTGCACTGGTTCAGTACCCTGGTTCAAGTTATCATTACGGTGTCGTAGAGTTTACACAGCAGTCTCAGGAAGGAAGTGTGAATAGTTTCCTTTTCCTTGCAACATAGCACTTGATAGCAGGGACACTGACACCCCCACCTAAATATTTGTGGTGCTTTATCTGTCTGCAGTGTTGATACAAAATTATGGTTTTGGTTTTGGTAGCACAGCAATAGGCAAATCCAGCTTAGCTGGTGGTGAAGTATCTTAGGATCAAGCCAGTATTTACTTCTTTTAATTCCGTAAGTTGGTTATGTGACTTCAAAAATGTTTGCTTCAACAAAATCTAATCAATGTGATTGGACTTTTCAAAACATACTTTTTATTCTTTATTTGGATATATACTGCGGGTCAGACTGTGATTTTTCTTACTCAAAATGGCCCTTACTGATTTGGAAATCTCACGCCTCTCTGTGGGATTAATTGGATTGGAAATTGTACCTGGAGTTTAAAAAAAAAAAAGTGGCAGAAGCTGTTCTTAATGGTTAACATAGCCCCAAAGCCTCTAAAAGTTTATTTTAATTCAGTTACCATCCCTCAGCTGATCTGAGTATTACTGAATTTGGCAGTGTGAGTGTTTCCTAGAACAACATGATGTTGTTTTCATGTGAAATAAACACTGCAATGTCTGTTAGTCTAAGGCTGCAATCCTATACAGACTTACCCGGTAACAAGCCCCAGTGAATTCCCTGGGAATTACTTCTAAGCAGAGTCAAAACAATTACATTTTCTAGTTCAGTTCTGGTACAGGTTCAATTGTAACTAAGTTGTTCTGGTTTGGTCCCAACTTGGGCCCGTAAAGGTACAGTAACTGGTTCAGCACCATATAACCAACCAATTCAGTTCTGGTTCAGTTGAGAAAACTTAAATATTTATTTATTTAAAAGATTTATAAGATGCCTTTTAGGAGTAAACCCTAAAACCGGCTTTTCATTTGTACAGTGGGGTGGGGCAAGCTAATAGTCTAAAACTATTGCAACCGTCTCAGCAATAACTATGAAGTGTGCATGAAACTAAAAATTAATTCTTAAGTACTTAACACATGCCTATTTTATTTGTACTGTTTAATTTTAATGAGGGACATGTGCAATGTCTGATGAAGCAATTAATTTTAAAGAAGAAGGAAAGGAAGGGACTTAGTAAATAATCGCAGAACTGTCACTGCAATTAGTTAATTTCCAGATTATATATTTTTCAACTGATTTAATATTTAATAGATCTAGGGAAACAAAGGATGATCAACCTTAAACAGATTGGGCTGATTTGCATATCATGCATGGGTAGAGCTAGGGTTATCCGAGGGTTTTTAACCCTCAAATAACCCACAGTGCTCAGGTTCGCATGACATGACAAGCTGCAGCATGCCCCTAACACAGCTTGCATATTCAAAATGGTGGCTGGCGCACATCTTGGAGCTCTGCAGGTGAATTAACCCACAGTGGCATACTGTGATGTGTGAAGCAGGTCACTGTGTCCAAACTCCTGTCACAAGCAGGCCTCTAGTCCAGTCCCTGCCTAATTCTTCCCTGCCTAGCCCTTGAGGAGGTCAGAGTATAGAAGTCTGTACAAATCCAAAATTTATTATTTTTATTATTACTACTACTACTACTATTATTATTATTATATTCATTCCCCGCCATTTTTCCTGCAAGGAACCCAAGGCGGCTTACATAATCCTCCTCCTCTCCTTTTTATCCTCACAACAACCCTGTGAGGTAGGTTAGGCTGAGGATCATCTTGCAGTCTCTCAAAGAGCTGCAAGATGATCCTCAGGAACACCCACCCGGTACCACCCTGTGGAGGGGTGGTACTGGTGAATCACCTGGGACTGGGAGGGGTCTGGAGAAGGGGTCTGGGTAAACCTCTGACCATCAAGGTTGTTGGAAGCTGGTGCACGCTCTGCACAGATCAAGCCCCTGACTTCGGTCAGCAAACAGCCCTCCAGCCCCGGGTGCAGTGCCGGTGATCACCCGCAGGAGAGACCGAGACTAGTAAGTTAGGTGCTCTGGTGTTCTGTGACTTTGTGTCTAGTAAGCCTGTTACTTAGCCTACCCTACGCTCAATTGATCCCCATTATGACTCATCTGTTTATGCTGTGAAATTCCTGTAGTTTATTAGTTCCGCTCCATTAAAGGTGTTGTAAACAAACGTAGACTCCTTTTTTAGTCTGTTCCCCATGTCAATTCAGGCCGCAGTAGGCTTTAGCTTCGGCTAGAACTGCAAGGAAAGGGTTTCCTCTGTGCTGGTTAACCCTTTCCATCCCGAACTCGCGCAAAGGACCTGCTGAGGCTAGATACAGGTTTTATTTTATGTGCTCATTCTGAATCTGTGGAGCCAGTGAGTTCAACAGAAGCCCTAGTCATACATTTCAAAGAACATGTGAGGGCTCAAACTGGGATCAGGGATGTGCATGTCTGCCCTGCCCCCAAGGTCCCATTGAACACTGGGCCCTGCCCCTTCATTCCCAAACCCTGCCACGTGCAGTAGCAGTGTTTGAAGCAGGGCTCTATTCATGTTCAATTGAACATGAGTAGAACCTCTGTTCAGTCCTCACTGCTACATGCAGAAAGGTTGGGGAATGAAGGGGTGGGCACAGCATGCATGGCAACATTTGGGTGGGGCCAGCATGAAAGGTCCCATCCCCACTTTGAGCCCCCAATTTATTCCTTGTGAATAGGACTTCAGACTTCCAGAAAATGGGTTGGATCTAGAAGTAGTCATACTTCGAATAGATCCATTGAAATCAATCGGACTTAAGTTAGTCCCATTGAGTTAAATAGGACTAACTTAGAGGCCACATGCAGCCTGTAGTGGACACATGCGGCCTCTATTCTACACATCACTACATTTGAATTGAACCTATTGGGTTCTATTCCAGTTCAGTACAGGAAAAAAATAAAATTTGTTCCAGTTTTTGGTCCAAGTTTGGTTTGACACCCTGCAGTACACATGCAGCCTGTGCTACAGTCCCTGCTAACCCCTGAAATAGGTTTTAATATATTTTTTAATTAAGTGGCCTCTATATTGGCTATGGTATGCCAAATTAACTTCTTTGCAAGCTGATTTTGACCCTTTTGGTGCTCCATAGCCACTGTGAACACCTTTTTCTGCAGCACCTGTGGAGGAGGTGATGCCCACAGGAGGGTCTGAGGGGCAAAAATCCCCCCCCCCCCCGAACATCCTGCAGTTGTCCATCCCTGATCTAAGTAGATATGTATAGGATTGCACTGTAAGTCATAATTAACATTTTTAATGGTAAGAATTATTTATTTATTTATTTTTGCCTGACTGTATCTTTGGAAATGAATAAATAATATATATTATATTAAGTCTGGGGAATACTTTTGCATTCAATATTAATGCATTTTGGAGCATATGCAAATTATAAATGATAACTGTCATTCTGAAAGTCAATGTAAAACAGAAACTTCTGCTGTATGTAAATACTTAGTTACTTCAGCTTATTCATCAGCATCATGCTTAATGACCTCATTAGTTGAATTGTATTAGGACACATAGTCTGTCTCTTAAATTGTACATGCAAACTTAATTCTGTCAGTTCATAATGTCTGACTGCTTGATGGGTGACCTGCTCTGCAAATATGAGCACTGTCTGACCTGTACACTGAATGAGGTAGTGTCTGGTGGGAAAAAATAGTCATATTCTGTTTTCCAATCAGACACTGCCTCATTGTATTGTGTACAGTGACAGGGCCAAGGGAATGGATAATGACTGCTGCTGAATAGTGATGTTTTCTCTAAGGAACACAAAGTGAAGATTGGATAGAAGATATTGCAGTGATTCTATATTAAATAAATATGTAAAGTAGCACAACTGTACTCTATCAAATAGCTACTATCTCCTGGCTATGTAATCACAGCAATTAACATAGATTAGAATCTCAATTTCACATAGGCAACTTGGAAAGGAGGGGAAAAATCCATCATTTTAACCACTTTGTGAGTATAACAGGGTTTAAGGGCTGTCCTGTCTTCATTAAGCAATCCTGAATATGCATTGGTGAGGGGACTATGGTTTAGTTGTGTTAGAGCAGTTTTTAATATCCACAGTGAAGAAAACAGAGCATATTCAAGAATAGGTACAATTAGAGAAGACTATCAAAGTTGTTTATGTCCATTGCTTGTTAGGGTCTTTCTTACTAAAAATAATGCAGGATAGCTTGGGGTCCTGTGATATGGTAGGTCTGGAGGCTGTTGATTATTTAATTGCACGCAGTGACTAGAAACCTTGGATTAGGTTAAGATATGTGCTCGCAGAAGAGTTCTAGTAGTGGCGGAGTTCTGTGAAAACATTGAACAAGAAGTAGCACAACATGCACAGATTGAAATTTGGCATTAAAGAAAGAGTGTAACATGTTGTGTAACATTGGGCAAGAACCTAGCACTCGTGAATCCTAGTGTGAATGGAAGGATGAGCAATGGAGGGGAAAGTAATTACACTTGCACAACATGTCTTTGCTCCCATAGGAAGTAATCTGGGGTAGCCCAAAATAGCAGTTGCCTTTTTTGCAGGCACATCACATTGCTGGCTTATCCATTGCAGCTTTTACTCTGAGCTTTATAGGAGCTATCCATGGTGCTGTACTCCATCCCCAAAATAGGTTCACCAACATGGAGCATAATGGATAGCTCCTATACAGCTCAGAATAATAGCTGCAATGGATAAGGAGGAGCCCTACTGACATAGGAGTCACCAGCCTCCTCTGCCTACCAGTGTACCATTACCAGCTCCCACCCGCAAGAACTTTTTTTTTTTTTATTTGAGTACTATTCAACTTTTGTTACCCAAGCATATGCCAAGGCATTCAGGCATGTTCCGTCTCAAACCCCTTTTCATCACCACAGGGCTCTTTAGCCCTTTCATCATGGCTGAATCTAAACATAATGGGTGGGTTTGCATGACACGCCGCTAAGCCACCCTGCGAATAAGCCATGGTGGGCTGGTTGTTCGCAGAACAATCCACGGTGTGTGCAACAGACAATCGAGTTCTGTGGGTTGTTCTCCCCCTTTGTCCTCCAGCTGGTATCCCAGTGTCTTTTGTGGCAGAACACACCTTGTCTCCCCCCACCCCGCTCCAATCACTACACCTTTTCGTTTGCAGACATATTAGTATTTTTCAGAGCCTCAAAAATGGAGGAAGTAATGGAAGTAAATGGAGGGGAAATTTGCGGCAGTAATTTACAATTCAAGATGTAACAGTTACATGCGACAGAAAATGTATTATCTGTCATATGTTGACTTTATTCTTAATCATCTTTAGGGTTTTAAAATTAGGAACAATAAATTAATGATTTAATCTGTAATAGATATTTTTAAACAAAGTTCCATATTTTATTATAATGGCACAGATATTTTAAGCTTGTTGTTGTTGCTGTTGTTAGTTTCTATTTATATGCTTGTTTTTATAGTTGCCTCTTAGAGTTTGATACCTGAAACTAGGGATGGACAGATCACTCTATTTCCGGTCCATGTCAATTTTGTATGTACACACAACGAAGACTCTTGTGGCACCATAAAAACTTAAATTTATTATGGCATAAACTCTGTGGACCAGACCCCCTTCTTCATCAGATTAATAGAATATCATCCTGAATCAGCTCAGGATAACACACACACACATACACACACAAGTGTAGGGAGAAGAAAAAAATGTTAGCAGTGTTAGCAGTGAAGTCAAGAGGGGAATGACATGCAAGAAACAAAAACAGTGATAATTACATGAAAGCTTAGATATATGTAAAACTAGCTGTTTTTACCCGGCGTTGCACGGGTTGTCATTTGTTCGAAATTCCTTAAGGTAGCTGACCGCTGTTTTGAACCGCTCCATAGGAAAGGTCCCCCGGGACTACATAATGGAATCCCAGCTCCTCCGGGACTACCTGCTCTGCCGGGACTGCACGATGAAATTAACACCTTTAGTGTAATTTTTTAAAACCTTATTTGTTTGTTTGTTTGTTTTGTTTTGACCCCATCTTTCTACCGAGAAAATGGCAGTTTACACTCATAGATAAATAAAAACTTGATTAAAATAAATACATTAACACACAATTAAAAACATAACAAGAACATAATTAAAACAGCATCCAACCCAACAGACCCGCTTACATGCCAAAGACCTGCTTGAATAAAAATGTCTTTGCCTGCTGGCAGAAGGACAGCAGACCTAGCGTCCATTAGCTGAGTTCCACAGCCTGGTAGTAGCCACTGAGAAGCCCCTCTCTCAGGTATAATTAGGTCACATTGCCACCGAATGTGCCTCTGAAGGCAGTAGTACCAAAAGAAGGAGCTCTCCCAACTATCTAAAAACCTAGGCAGGCTCATATGGGAAAAGGCCATATATTGAAGCCACAGATTATAGAATTTAGCTTCTTGATAAATGTTAATGCAGCAGTTTCATGGTGGATTTTCTGTTGAAGATCCTTTATTCAAGAATAGTCACCTTTAGGTCAGCAACAGAATGTCTTAGAAGACTGAAGTGTTCTCCTACTAGTTTCTGAATATTGCCCATTCTGATGTCAGACTTGTGTCCATTTATTCATCTGCATAGTGACTGACTTGTTTGTCCTATGTAGAAGAGTATTGCTGGCAGAGTGGAAAATGAGCAGGTGAATGAACCCTTGATGTTGTGCCTGACATTATTAGGTCCTATAATAGTGTTAGCCAAGTAGATATGGGGACAAAGTTGGCATCTGGGCTTGTTGCAGGCCTGGTCCCTGTGTTTGTGTCTCCGTTATTTATTTTAATTTAAAAACATTTATGCCCCACCTTTCCTCCCAGGAACTTAAGGTGGCTGATAAACAAAAATAATAAATTTAATTATTCAAATTTACAATTTAAATTTACAATTTGAAACAACGATTAAACATTTAAAAATACAGATAGAAACAGAAGCAGAAGATAAAACTACAACTGCAGTCAAACATGTTTTTAAAATCCCAGAGAAGATTAAAACAGCAGGCTAAAAATTACATACTAGATGCCTTCTTAAAAAAGGAAGGTCTTCACCAGCTTCTGGAAAGTCATTAATGAGGAAGACAGATGAGACTCACTCAGAAAGGAGTTCCGGAGCCTAAGTACAACCACTGAAAAGGTCCTCTCCCAACTAAGTATATATCTGGGATTGTTGGAGCATGCAAGAGGGCCTCAGAAGATTATCACAGTAGGCAGATAGGCTAATATGGGAGAAGGCACTCCTCTGCCCAGTTCCCCGCTTAGGACATCAACAAAAGCTGTCTTGGTCCCAAAATCCAGCCTAAATGCAGATTGAAATGGATCTAGATAATCCATTTCATCTAGGAAAACCTGAAGTGAAAAGGCATCACATACCTAAGCACCTTGACCAAGAATGGAATATTGGAGACTGGTCAGAAATTCTCCAATATGGTGGAAGATGTGTTTTTTCAGTAACTGTCTCACCACAGCCTCTTTCAGACATGCAGGAGTCACACCTTTCTGCAATGAGATATTTACCACTCTTACCACCGACTCGGCCAGTCTGTCATAGGCTGCTCTTATTAGCCAGGATGGGCAAGGACCAAGTGCATATGAACCCAGGTACTAAGATCTTCAGGGGAGGCCCTTCTCTCAGTACCCACCACCACTGGAAGCATGTTAAGTGGGGATGCAAGAGAGGGCCTTCTCAGTGGCTGCTCCCAGGTTATGTTTAATCCATCGGCCAGAGAACCAAGGCCCAGGGAGGCTGCCCCCCATGTCTCCCAGGAGTAACATCGGCCAAAGCTGCAGGGAGCTTGTTTTGCCCTTCCCTGCCAGAAAAAACGAGAAAAGAAAGAAAAACCTATAAGAACCTTTTAACTAAGAACTGGTCCCTGAGTTTTGCTTTCTTCCTCCTCCTTCCCAATCCCTTTTCCTTTTGTGTCATGTCTTTTAGATTGTAAGTCTGAGGGCAGGGACTGTCTTATTATTAATCTTTGTAAGCCACTCTGGGAGCCCTTTCTGGCTGAAGAGCGGGGTATAAATGCAATAAATAAATAATAAATAATAATAAATAATATGTCCTCGCTGCTCCAAGAATGCTGTCCATATCCTTGGGCTGCTTGAATTGAAACTTATCCAATTAACTGGTCAAGCAGGTGCCAAGGGTACATCTACTGGTACTGCCCTCACTGCAGCATCTACATTGGAATGAATATGAGCAGCTTAACATGTGGAGTCACCTCATAAATTGATTACAGCAGGCTTTTGAAACGTCCCCTCCACTTTGTGAATTAAGATGTAAAGCCCTCTATTTATTTAATACTTGTATTTATTTAATACATTTTAATACCGTCCAATAGGCAAAGCTCTCTGGGCGGTTTACATCAGTTAAAATCATAAAATACAATATAAAATATAAAATTTAAAACCACAGATTAAAAACAAACAGCAGAGCTAGCAGCAGCAGTTACAATAACGGAATTAAAAACAACTACAAGATTAAAATGATTAAGATGATTAAAATGCCTGGGAGAATAGAAAGGTCTTCACCTGGCGCCGGAAAGAATACAAAGTAGGCACCAGGCGAACCTCTTTGGGGAGCTCATTCCATAACTGGGGTGCCACAGCAGAAAAGGCCCTCCTCCTGGTAGCGACCTGCCTCATTTCCTTTGGCAGGGGCTCTCGGAGAAGGACTGCTGATGCAGATCTTAGTGTCTAGGCAGGTACATATGGGAGGAGACGGTCCTTCAGATACCCTGGCCCCAAGCCGTTTAGGGCTTTAAATGTTAGCACCAGCACTTTGAATCGGGCCCGGAAACAGACTGGCAGCCAGTGCAGATGAGAAAGCACTGGCATGCATAATATGTTCTCGTCAGCCAGTCCCCGTTAACAATCTCGCTGCCCTATTTTAGACCAGCTGAAGTTTCCGGACCGTTTTCAAAGGCAGCCCCACGTATAACGCATTGCAGTAATCCAAACGAGAGGTTACCAGATAACTGTAGCTAGGCTATCTCTGTCCAGATAAGGACATAGTTGTTGGTATATCAGCCTAAGCTGATAAAAGGTGCTCCGTGCCACCGAGTTCACCTGTGCCTCGAGTGACAGTTGGGGATCCAAGAGCACCCCCAAACTACGAACCTGATCCTTCAGGGGGAGTGCAACCCCATCCAGATCTGGTTGAATATCACTTAGCCGGGCAGACGAACCACCCACTAACAGTACCTCCATCTTATCTGGATTGAGTCTCAGTTTATTAGCCCTCATCCAGTCCATTACCGTGCCAGGCACTGATTCAGAACAGCCACTGCCTCACCTGGATTAGATGAAAAGGAGAGATAGAGCTGGGTGTCATCTGCATATTGATGACACCTCAGCCCATACCTCCAGATAACCTCTCCCAGTGGTTTCATGTAGATGTTAAACAGCATAGGGGATAAAATAGAGCCCTGTGGCACCCCATGGCATAACTGCCAAGGGACAGAGCAGTAATCCCCCAGCACCTCCTTCTGGAATCGGCCAGCCAAGTAGGATCAGAACCACTGGAGCGCAGTGCCTCCAACTCCCAACCCAGACAACCTATCCAGAAGGATACCATGGTCAATGGTATCGAAAGCCGCTGAGAGGTCCAAGAGAATCAACAGGGTCGCACTCCCCCTGTCCCTCTCCTGGCAAAGGTCATCCCACAGGGCGACCAAGGCAGTTTCCGTTCCAAAACCAGGCCTGAATCCAGATTGAAATGGATCTAGATAGTCCATTTCATCCAAGAGTGCCTTGAGTTGACCAGCAACCATGGGCTCAAGCACCTTGCCCAGGAATGGGATATTAGCTACCGGCCTGTAGTTATTAACATCATCCGGGTCCAGGTAAGGCTTCTTAAGACGTGGCCTAATCATCGCCTCTTTCAAAGAGGCCAGCACCACTCCCTCTCTCTCGAGGCATTTACAACCTCCTGGACCCAGCCGGCTATCCCCTCCTTATTTGATGTAATAAGCTATGATAGGCAAGGGTCAAGCACATAGGTGGTTGACCGGACTTGACCAAGCACCTTGTCCACATCCTCGGGCCTCAATAACTGCAATTCATCCAATAAAACCGGACCAGATGGTGCTCTGGACACCTCTACTAAAGGAGCTGCACTAATTGTGGTGTCCAATTCATGACGAATTTGAGTGACTTTATCTTCAAAGTGCCATGCAAACTCATCACAGCGTGCTACTGAGGGTTCTATCATTTCTCTCGCTGGCCCAGAGTGTAAAAGGCCACGGATCACTCGGAAAAGCACCGCCGGACGGCACTGAGAAGATGCAATGGTGGTGGAAAAGAATTCTCTCTTCGCCACCCTCACTGCCACAGAGTAGGCTCGATAGTGAGCTCAAACCTGTGTTCAGTCAAATTCAACACGAGTTCTCCTCCACCTGCGTTCCAGCCGTCTTCTTTCTTGCCCTCAGCTCTGGTGTGTACCAGGGAGCTGGCCAGGCTCTGCCCAGAGGGAGAGGGCGCTTGGGCGCGATCGTGTCAGCCGCCCGGGTCATCTCTGCATTCCACAGAGCAACCTGGGCTTCAACAGGACCACCAGCCATACCAGCAGGAAAGTCCCCCAGAGCCCTCTGGAATCCACCGGAATCCATTAACCTTCGGGGGCGGACCATTTTAATAGGCAGAGGGGAAAGGCTGCTGAAAGTCTTAACCTCAATAGGAAGTGATCTGACCATGACAGAGGAACAGATGTTAATTCCCCCACTTTCAGATCACCATCCTCCTGCCCAGTCGAGAAAACCAGATCATGTGTATGTCCTCTTACATGTGTTGGGCCGATGACATGTTGGGACAGCCCCATGGTCGTCATGGCAGCCACGAAGTCCTGAGCCGCCCCGGACACAGCAGTCTCGGCATGGAAGTTGAAATCCCCCAGAACCATCATCCTAGGGGTCCTCAACACCAAGTCCGAGACCACCTCCATCAGCTCAGGCAGGGAGTCTGCTGGGCAGCGGGGTGGGTGGTACACCAGCAGAATCCCCAGTCTGTCCCGAGTACCCAACACAAGATACAGACACTCGAGACCTGCACTTGAATAAACAGGAAGCCTAGAGAGGGAGATAGAATTCCTATAGACCAGACATATAGTGGATATTATAGCACGCCCTAAAGAAATAATGTGGTTGGAGTTAGAAACATGTGAACTATGTAGTACTTTGGGGAATATTTTTTTTCAAAAAAATAATAATAAATTGATAAAAAATATAGACAACCCTTTTCTAAGAAATTTGTTAATGATTTGGGGTACTATGAAGAGCATATTTATACCAGGGATATCTCCATTAACTCCGGTGGTAGCTCTTAAGGATTTTCCTGAAAACTTAAGATTAGAGCTGGAGAGTAAACTAAGAGAAGAAAGGGTTATTAGATTGACCGATTGGGTGGAAAAGATGGGGACTAGAGATCAAATAATGGAAATTGTTGGGAGAAGAAGATTATCGTGGTTAAATTTACTACAGTTAGAACAGTGGTCGAAGAAATGGAAAAGGAAAACTGAGTAGATGGTCATGTCTAGAGACGGCCTACCAGGTAATGCATCAACAAGAGGTATAACAAGGGATTTATATAGATTGATCCAAAAAGCAAAAGAACAAGAGGATCAGCTTAAGACGGTATGGGATAATGAATTTGAAGAGGTGACCTTGAAGGTGGGGTGGAACAATATATGGGATAGACGGATTGTGAAAATGATGTCAATTAGGATAAAGGAAAATTTTTATAAACTAATTTGGAGATGGTATTTAACTCCAGTAAGATTAAATAGAATAGATAATAATTGTTCTGCATTATGTTGGAGAGGATGTCAGGAAAAAGGGACATATGCTCATATGTGGTGGAGTTGTAAAAATGTATTGGTGTTTTGGCGAGAGGTTTTTACAGAAATATCGAAAATTATTGGTACTAATTTAGAGGTCTGTCCAAAATTAGCATTGTTATCAATAACTGAGAAGCTTATTTGTGATCAAAATATGAAGGAGTTAATTGTAAACTTGTTAACTGCGGCCAGGCTAATGATAGCGAGAAATTGGAAAGTACAACATGTTTTCCTAATAACAGACTGGTATTAGGAAGTTTGGGACATAGCCCTAAATGATAAACTAACTAGTAGTATCAAATGCAAAAAAGGATTGCTAAAGAAGAATAACTGTATGGAGATATGGAATCAATTACTAGACTATGTATTAATAAAGGGGAAGGGTAACATGCCTTGTCAGGATATGTTATATTTTTTGAATTTAGACTTTATTTGATCAAGAGGATAGAAGTATATTAATTGGTCCCTTGGAGGGTGGGGGGGAGCACTTTATGATTTATTGTATGTTGATTATGTTATATTTGTGTGATAATTTTGTATTTGGCTAAATATATTTTCTGTGTTATAATTTGTTTTGAAAAATAAATAAAATATTAAAAAAAAAAAAAAGAATTCCTATAGACCACAGCAACACCCCCTCCCCAACCCTCAAGTCGATGCTGGTGCTGCACCGAGTACCCAGTAGGGCACAGCTGGGAGAGAGTAACCCCACCCAGTTCCCCCACCCAGGTCTCAGTAATACATACCAGGTCAACCCCCTCATCCACAATCAAATCATGGATGAGGGAGATTTTATTTTGGACCGACCTGGCATTCAACAGCAGCACCAGACCCGAGGGCAAGCTGGTAAGGCTACCAGGAGCCATCTGGTTGGGGGAAGAACCAGAAGAGGGGATAGCCATAAGGTGTCTAGCCCCCCTTCTCCACACCTGGCTCGTTAATCCCCTAATGCCATACCTCGCCCTACCCGTGACGACAGCAATAAGGGCACCCCTTCCTCCCCCTGAGTCACAAAGTGCATTATGAGGCACATATTAAAATTATAAAAATAAAAAATATAAAACAGTATAAAATAGAGAACGGCAGCTGACCAGGAGCAAGTGGAAATCCGCCCTTGCTCCTTATTCTTGTTTGTCCAGCTGCCGCCACCTGCTGCTGTCAGTTGCTGCTTGCCATATACATAGCCCCAGGAAGGAAGGTGGGTAGGTGTGCGTCCTTCTGTGCGATGCAGAGACGCGCACAGAGGCGCTGCCTCTGGCAGCCCCGCCCTTTAGTACCTGGGGAGGAAGGAGTGGCCATTGGTCAGGCTGATGTCAGACAGGTGGGGGAGGAGCCACAGCAAGCCGGCTCCAGCAGAGGATCCCCACCCAAACACTCCAGCAACTGCCTCTGGCAGCGCCGCCCTTTAGTACCTGGGGAGGAAGGAGTGGCCGTTCGTCAGGCTGATGTCAGATAGGTGGGGGATGAGCCACAGCAAGCCGGCTCCAGCAGAGGATCCCCACCCAAACACTCCAACTACTCGGAATAGCTCTACTGGCCGGCTCCGAGCATAGCATACTCAATGGTGGCGGAAAAGTTATGTGGTCTGTTGTTGCTAATGAGCAGCTGTCGTAGTTTAGGGGGTGGTCTGTAAGCTAGGACAGGTCTGTCACCCAGGGCCTGTGAGAGGAAACTATCATGGTCCAGAATGGGCTGTAGATCATTGCTGATACATTGCAGTGCTTTTAGCTGGGAACTAGAGCTAACAACAAGTTGTATTCTGCCACTTTCTCTTCTAGGTGTGTATAATATATTATTCCTGGGTACCATTCTGGCCTTGTTGATCTGCTTTTTTCATAGTTTCATAGATCATAGAGTTGGAAGGAGCCTACAAGGCCATCAAGTCCAACCCCCTGCTCAATGCAGGAAACTAGAGGAGGGGTCTCCCATCCAAGTAATAACCAGGCCTGACCCTGCTTAGCTTTCCACACTCAGACAAGCTGAGCCAGCATGAGCCACAGACCTGTGTGGCTCATGCTTTATTGTTTGGATATTGTAGTCTCAGAAATGCTTGATGCAAATCCTTAAGTTGTGAGTCTCAGTATGATGGGTCAGAACAGATGTGGCTGTATTGCAGGGCTTGGCTGTAGACAATGGATATTGTGGCTTGTACTGCCTGGAACCGTGGAGGTAAACGTAGCATTCATTAGGTTTCCAATATAATGTGGTGCTTATATGTCCACTATGCACAGCCATGTCCAAAAAGTTGTGCCTATTGTGTGGTCTGGTCTAAGCTCAGGTTGAGGGTGAGGTGAGGTGTTTATTTCCTGTATAACTTCTGAAGTGACTCTTCTCTGTGGTCCTAGATTATAAAAATGTCATCAGTTTATCTCAAGTGGAGGTGATATTTATGGGACAGGAGCTGAGAAAACTTGTTCTTAGTAGCCATGAAAATGCTGGCATACTATGGAACCATGCAAGTATCCCTGGCAGTGCCATTAATCTCAAGATACATGTTCTTCCCAAAGCTGAAGTAATTGTGAGCTAGTACAGAGTGACAGAATTTGTAGCTAGATGGGCTGTAGCACCATCAGGAAAGATGTTCCTGATAGCTTGTGGGGGACGTAGTTGTAAAGAGCATCAGCATCCAGCTAGCTAGGATGGTATTCTCTGGGAGATTGTCAGTGGATTGTAATTTCCTCAAGGAATCAGTAATGTCCCACAAGTAACTTGGACTATTGGTGGCAAATGGTCTGAGAATGGGGTTAATATAACCAGACACCACACTGTGATAGTGCCAGTGTCCAAAACTATGCTAGGATTGCCTGGTTTGTGTATTTTGGATAGAAGATAGAAATCCTCTGGTCAAGGCTATTGGGGTGTGTCTGTGCAAATTTGATCCTGCACATCTGTTGCTTCTCAACCTCTTGTACATAGTCCAACTTGTTTGTGACAACAGCTCTGCCTTTGCCTGTTGTTGTTAGCCTCTTTAATTACGGTGTCAGGATTGTTTCTGCAACTGTGGATGGCATCATGTTCTGCATGGCTGAGATTGTGTAGAAAATGGTTTACTGATTACCATACTTTAGCTGATGTGCTATGGCAGAAGTGCTCTGTGTAAAGGCCTAATCTGTTATTACTATCATCTGGATGGGTCCACACAGAATTCTTTCTGTACATTGAGATATGTTTGCTGTGTATCAGTGCATTGTTCAGTGGCATGCTGAAAAGATGGTAGTTGCGTCCTGGTGCACATTAGTTTGTGATGAAAGTATTCTTTGAGTCACTACAGCATTGTATCATACATATGGATTTCATGGGTCAGAAGGAGAAGACCTGTGGAAGAACCAACTCTTCTGCCTGTTTGTGTGTATGTGTGTGGCTGGATAGATTAACAATATTGTTGGGTGAGTTCAGAGTGTTCCTGTTGTGGCCCATGGAGCGATGCAGTAGGTTTAGGTAGTTTGGTATTTTTCTTTTTCTTCAGGGAGGCAAACTATGTAATAGGTGGCCTGCCTTGTTTTGGTTAATGTCTGCCAAAAGCCAAGAATTTGTGGGGAAGGTTGGTTCTTTATGTGGAAATCACATGCTCAGAGTGATTTTAATCTTGACTGCATTTAAGGTGAATAATAGAAATACAGATTTCTCTTCTGACTTACATTCTTCTGCAGCAACAAGTACAAGGCACTGATTACTTGGAACATTGGTTTGATTCTCATAGAGTCTGTGCCATAGACTGTTCTCATACATGGGTGATCACACACACCACTTAACTATCAGAGCAAATGTGGAAAGCATTTCAGCATTTCCTTGAAAAACCAATATCTGTATAGTAGTATGGTCTGAACAGCAGAATGCAGTTTTACTGCTGAAGCTAAACAGGTTTGGTCCTGTAAAGTGCCTAGTTAGGAGACCACCTGAGAATTATATTCAAACCATGGGTGTGTGTGTGTGTGTGTGTGTGTGTATAATAAATAATTAGTTAAATAAAATAAGTCTGTTAAGTGTTTAAGAGTGGGACAAGGAGCTCTTTTGTTCTACAACACATGCAACAGTAGGAAGCAAATATGTAGTTGTTTCAATTTACTCTTCTGGCCTTAGTCTATGAATTACTTTCAAAGCCACATCTGTAACTATACTTCATTTTGAAATAAGTTACGTGGGTTTCAATGGATCTTGCAGGTAATTAAGGGTGCAATCCTATCAGGATGCCCATAAGACGCTGGACTCGGAGGCTTATGGGCATGCAATGCAGAGCGGAAGGAGCAGCAGAAGCAATCTTTGCCACCCTGTCCTCCCGCTCTGCATTTTTTCTAGGCTGGCTCCGATTCCCAGCTCCAAGGTTGGAGCGCAGTCTCCAACCTCAGAGCTGGGAATAGGGAAAAATCTATGGCCCCTCAGACAATGTCTAGGGGCCATAGAATCGCTCCCTCCATGTTTGTATTTTTTTCAGTTTCTTTTAAAAATGTAGCACTTTGTTTTTCTCTCCCTTCAGTTTTATTTAATTAACTAATTTATTCCATATTTATACTGTCCAATAGCCAAAGCTCTCTAGGCAGTTCACAAAATAAGGTTAGCACTATAAAATAAAACATAATGTAAAGTCTAAAACAAATTAAAATAGCCACATAAGCCATAATCCTACCATCTCCTTGTCCTATAATGAGTCTTGCATAAAGCATTGCCATTTGTGCTTCTGTTACATAGGGACAACCTTATCACAAGATTGAAAGTGTTACGTTGTTATTTATTAGTTATATAGTGCCGTCAGTGTGCGTGCGTGGAGACTACAAGAGGATAGGTGCCTGCCCTGAGGAATTTGTTGGAGGATATGGTTAAAAGGAGTCAGTCCTAAACTGATTAGGACAAAGCAGAGTTTCCTCCTTAAGCACAGCCTGCTTTATTGAAACTGGTTTCACCACATGAGTTGCTAAACTCTTGTCTCTTAACGCTATTAAAAGGAATTGAATGTCCACACAAGGTTTAAACTAAATACATTTATCAGTTCTTACTTACAGATCACTCACATATATGCAGGATACATACAGGCAGGTTAGTTTCATTGTAGAAGATCTGTGGCTGGAAGCCAGCTGGGATTTGCGTCCTCCATGTTGGGAGAGGAGAGAGCAGGCTGCAACTAACTTCCACAATGAAACAGGAAGTAGATAGAGCAGCTGAGAGCTCTGGCCAGAAAGGCCGGAAGTAGGGAGGAGAGGTTTCTTTAGTTAACCCATTCCTCCCACTCTAATCAGTGGTTACATCGCTTTGTTGATTTTAAACAGGCAATATTACTATTTCCAACAGACTTTACAATCTAAAATTCTACATGGGGCAAGCAACAGCAGAAGGAGAGGCAAGATTATACAGGGAAGCAATACGGAATTGTTCCGCTGCATGTTAGGGTTGTGCTTTCTTGCTATGAAAAATGAATACTGTCCCATCCAGTCTCCATATTATATAAATATAAAAGCTCATTCAGAACTCACGTTAAACATACATTCTGGACATACTTCAGAAACACTCTCTGTGTTCCTAAAAAACAACATCAGCACCATAACATTCATAAACAGCAGGGATGGTATTACCGTACCTTAATGATTATTTGTATAAATTAGTAGTAATTGAAAGTTATTTATATTATGAAGCTGTATTACAGTTAGAATTGAACTGTTAACACTCTCTTTTGTCCTTTATTATGTGTTATATCATAGTTGTTTTTTATTCATTTAAAACCATTCTTCCAATCGTATATTGGTTTTGCTGCTAAAGAGAGAAGTAATTAGAGTTGCTAAGAATTTATTTTAGCAGGTTTGCTTTTACCTGGTAAATGTTACTCACATTTTGTAACTTTTGAAGCATCAACATGTCTCTTTTTTTAAGCCTGTGTAAACCATGCAAGATGCAAGCAAGGCTGAATTTTACTGAATATGTAGGCCAGCTGCTACTGAAATAGTAAAACGTGAAATTTCTATACTCTTTTCAACTGGATGTACATTGCATATATAAATAGGGAGCTATAGCTAGTTGCAGCTGCTTGACATATATATTTGTCAGGGAGCTGCAGTTGGTCTCAGTCTCTGCTATGTAAATGTACATTCCGTTGAGAAGAGCATAGGTGCTTCAAATGTTGTTTTGCTATTAAAGCTGACCTACACATTTTGAAAAAATCACATGGTACAGCCTTCACCTCTTCCTAAGAGTTCAAGCCTATCTTTTTTCTTGACACATTTGTTTTCTATTTGCTTGGAGCTTTTGATATGGGGGAGCATTCAAACATGATTACCCCACCTGCATATTGTAGTAGTATAGTCCAAGGACATATAATTGTATTGGAAAATCTGTGAAAACTTTCTCTTACACTGATCTCTCTCTGAGAATCTTATCCAGATTCTTTTCCTTTTACGTTTCATTTTTTTCAAATCATTCAACTACTGCATTGACATGGTGTGTTTTCTTGAGGGTACACATGTTACTAGGCTACAAAAAAATCTTGATTTAAAAATGATCTTGCTTCCTCTCTTTTGAATATGCAGTTTCACTATTAAAAAGGTAGATCCACATTTGGAAGCAGTCTCTCATGCACACATCTGATGCGAATGCTTGTATTTTTAGGTGGATGGAGATATCCATCCTCTTCTATTTGTCAATAGTTGTTGTTCATTACTAAACTTGAATTGGGACCTGTACGTATATTTTGCACCATTTTCCCTCTTAGATTAACAGTTGGGGGATTGACTTATTATGAAAGAAGAACTTGTAACGTATGTTTATAGCAGCAAGTAGGTTAATCCTGATGAAAAGGTATTGAAATGTGAATCATCAACCTTAGATTTCAGTGTACCAAATGTGATATGTTCTCCTAAGGATTGACTGCATACTTGTACTCTTTACACTGAATGAAATTCTTAGGAACACATACATTGCTTAAAATGTTTTGAAGAGCTCTACTTGTATCCATGGAGAAAGCTGTCTGTTCTCTCCTTGTAATAATGTATACTGTAACTTGGTTTTGTATGCTAGGTGGTCGACAGGAGGAATTTCTATGGAAAATACCATTTTTAACATGCTTTAATTCCTCTGCCTCAGTGTGTGTGTGTGTGTGTGTGTATACACAGATATAGATAGATAGATAGATAGATAGATAGATACACACACACACACAAATTGTGTTCCTTCTGACATTGCTTACATCCCACAGAAATTGAGAACACTCCAAGAATGCTGTATGCCAAACAGGATTCTGGGCAGACTCTCCATCATGGTGGGGCTTGTCTCTAATAATGTTATATACATAATCAGCCCACTATACCCAAGCTTTCACTATGTTTTCATTTATTATTTATTTATTTAATACATTTCTATACTGCCTTTCTGCTAAGGCACCCAAAACGGTTTACAATGTTTAAATACTCAAACAAACAAATATCCCCCCCCCCAACCAAACAAACACCAGTTCTCCCAGGCCAACTGAAGGTTTCATTGGGAGCTGATGGTACAGGCTCCCTGGCCTGGCCTTCTCTTCTGCCTTCTCTCTGTAGCCCCTGGGAAGGCAGGGGAGGGGCTTCCCCAACAGTCCTCTCAGGCTGGTGATGATAGTTTCAGGAGCTGATGGCATGAGCTCCCCAGCCTGGGCTTCTCTTCTGTCTTCCCTCAGGGCACACAGGTCTTAAATAGCCCCAGGGCAGACTGGGGAGGGGCTGCCCCAACAGTCCTCTCAGACTGGTGATGGTCATTCCAGGAGCTGATGGCATGAGCTCCCCAGCCTGGGCTTCTCTTTTCCAGCAACCTGCTGCACTGGGCTTCTCTTTTCCAGCAACCTACTGCACTGTGTTTGCTGGTCAGCTAGCTGTACACAGCCAGTATCCCAGTGGCTCAGTTGTAGCTTCTCCAATAAGCATTTGGTTCAGCCTTCAGAAGCAGCCGCTTCCTGGTTCACTGTTTCCAGCTAGCCAAAATTATTCAGTTGTTACTCATGCCATTATGGATCATACCCCTTGTTAAAAATGGATAATCCTAAAAATATGTAAAGTAGCTATTGGAAACAATACTGTACCACTTGACTGCATATTGTGAAGAGTGTGCTAAAATACAGCATGAATACTTCTTTTTCATTCATCTGTCATTCTACATGAAGGAAGTGTACGCTAACTATGTCTGACACCTGCTGTGCTGCTTTTTGTGTAGAGGGTGTTAATGATTCTAGAAGTGAACAAATGTCCAGGGGGCTCCTGTAATAAGACAGTATTCAGGACCCACAAACATTTCCAATATTGTGGATATGTTTGTAAAAATGGAGCACTAACTTTGGTTGACAACCTAGAGAAAAATTGGTGGATTTTATTCATGCATATTTTATTTTTTAAATTCATGATTTCTGTTTTTTATCTTCATATATTATTTTTTTGCATTTTCTCTCCTCTCTTCCTTCCCTGCACCCCTCTTCTTTTTTTTTTTACACATTGCAGTGCCAGAGAATGGGGATGAAGGTAGGGCAGTTTTTTGAATGTTTCATTATTTCTTTTGTAGATTACAGCCTGTAGTATGTGCATTGAGCATATGCCTCGGGCTGAAAATACAGTATTTAAATTATTGCCTCAAGTAGCTTTCATTGTAGTCATGACCTTGTAGCACTCTGTGGACTCACCAAGCAACTACTTGTTAGAAGGCCCTAGCCACCACAGCTCACCAACCTGTTGGGTGTGAAACCCAGGGAGCCCCACCTTCAATCCTTCTTCTTCCATTGCTTCAACCAAGTTCCAACAGGTACACAGGCACTAGGGTAGACTCTTAAGCAGCCTGTGCAACTGTATTGGAAATCACCTTGTACCAAGCCATGCAGATCTCGAAGCTGCCTCTTTTGATTGCTAATTCCCAGCTTTATACTATCAAATATCAAAACTACATATCTTTCTTCTCTTGAAATTATATGTGCATACACTTTGTAAAATAAATGATTAAAATTCAGCTGAACATAAAACTAGTACAGACCAACCATGCATCTTGCATCCTTACGGTTATTTCAGGATATAAATAGAAATATGAACCTAATTGTCTAGATATTGACATCCATTCCCAGGATAGCTCTTTGGGCTTCAGTTGTCACAGTATTCCATTGTATTCCATTCTGGTTTTGATTCTGGGCATTATTCCTTTTATAAGGGCTGCATTGTGGTGCTATTCTATTGCTTATGGGTCTGTAAAGATCCCACTGGTACTAGTAGATGCACCTTTTCCCAAAGTCTCGTTACTTCAAGGAGCAAAATGGGGGTTAATCCTTCTTGGTTAGAAGGATATTCTATCACTATGTTGAGATTTCAGTTGGTAAAGACCTGTGTAACCCTCCTTATGACAGGGATGGCTGACAGTGGATACACAGTGTTCTAGCATCTGCACTGACTTCCATTGAACAGTATCCAACACTGCCCATGCACTAGTGAGACTTACTGCTAGCACAACAGGAGGCTAGTTGTCCCTGAAGCAATAGGAAATTAGTGAAAACACTTGTTTCCAGAATGGAGCAGGTCAGCAAAGCTTGCAGAAAAGAATTCCTCTGACCTTTTCCATTCTGGAAATTTCTGGAGCTGCTTTAGGAAGCGTTGCGCTAGCAGTTGGTTCCACGGGAAGCGGCAGTGTTGGATACTGCCCATCGACTTTAGGTACATTTCAGTGTGTTGGCATTGCCTGAAAAGAGTCACATCTTGGGGCACACATAGCTCAAAGGACACTAACTCCCATATGTGTCATCATGATCAACTAAAGATCAGCTGAAAGCCCCCTCTTATATACAACCAGTTTGTTGAGTTCAGACACATAGGACACATAGACCAGCATTCTTGGTAGTTGCCCTGCAAATGTAGAACTAATTTCCCCATGACATTTAGTGGAAATGCATCCAAACATACTATGGTTAGGTTTTTTAAAAAAGATGTTCCTGTTATAAATATAATTGTAATAGGATTACTTACATTTTGGAATCTTATTTTATCATTCTTGAGAATTCAGATACAAGATAGAACAAAAACTCCCTAAATGATAAGAATTTTTGACCCAGAAGACTTGGGAAAACTGTTTAAAAATGTTGAAAAGCAATCAGAAACAAAATGCACACTGTTTAGTAGTGTGAGAAAAATAAGCTCTTTTTTCTCTTTAAAACAAGCATCCATAGAGGCACACTACATTAATAAATTAATCTAAATGTTAATACTAATAAAGCAGAAGACCTTTTTAATTTCTATGAAGTATGACACTTTGAAAGGAAATAACCGTATTAGTTCTTAAGCCAAAATATTATAGGTCATCTATTTTTTCATTACACCTACTTAATTATACAGATCAAACTAATAATTATGCCTCTTGAAATGGTATGGAAATGACATCTCCCATCAGGTGTGTCATTAGTTTTAACATCTAATCATTATCCTAAGCAAGAAAGGCATGAGCAGCCCAAGTGGTCATTTGGGGTAGCAATATTTTTAGCCAGTAGCAATATTTTTAGCCCTGTCAATGAAGCATGCTGGTGTACCACAGAATTCCATGCAGTGTCACAGGGATGCTGCAGCACATGTGATCCTAGAGCTGGGCTCCATGATCCTCTGTAACATTGCAGGGATGCTGCAGCACGCTTAATCAGATTGGAGGCAGAAAAAGGCTTGCTTTGTCATGAGGCAAGTGTATAGGAACAGCTATATTGAATCTAGCATTTGTGCAATGTTACAATATATACAGTTACACTGACATTATTCACCTATACAAATTTTAAGGTTCTGGATGTTCATTCCAGATCCTCCACTCCCCCATCAGCCATATATGAGCCTTTTAAATACGTGTTTTACATTTGAAATCAACGTGATTGTTTATAGCCTCAAATCTGGGATCAGGTTTAGTTTTTCACCAAAGCTATTTGTTAGATACTCAGTATCTCAGTGCTGGCATCTCAGAGATGTGCATTATGTTTGGGCAAGGAGGATACAAAAGAGTTTCTTAAAATGCCATACAGGCAGAGATTAAAATATTCTGTATACTGGCATGTGGGTAGTATTGGTTGCTAAGTCAGGTAATGGTAAATGATAGTCAGCCCACAGAAATTAGCAACACTCTATAGGAAAACAATCATAAATGTAATTCAGATATTGATCCTTGGTGGGTTTTGCTTTTTCCTGCTTTATGAGCAGTTGCATTTTCAAACATTTTCTGCCTGTATAAAGGGCTCGAATCGCACTATTTAAAATGCAAGCTGCAGTGATACATTTCAGCAGCTGCTATTTTCCAAAAATAGTGGAATTGGCTGCATTTAGGAAAACTGCTTTGGGGTAAGCAATACAACTGGCATCTGTCCCATCACCATGTTGCCTATTTAAAAACAAAAAACAAAACCAAAAATGCAACACTAATCACAAACACATAAATCTGTTTTGGAAAACAGAATACAAGCACCATCTTATGGGAGAAGTAATTTTTTCTTGTTAAAAAGTTTCACCTTAGATACTGTAGATATGACTGGTATCCCAAGAGCAGTATGAACACAAAAGAACCATTAGTTGATCCTGCACAACTACTGGACATTAACATTTGAAAAGGTCTAAGGGTTAAAGTCCTTGGTTTAAATTCCTTTAAAAATTAGTCTGTAGGTTATGTCCACATAGTGTCACCTCCTTTGGGAGAGCAGGACAGACAGAGGGGACTGTTAATTTGTTTGTTATATTTTTTTAAAATGGCATTATGCCCTTATAGTATTATAGCTGTGTTAACATCACCATCTCGTAGCAAAAAAGTGAAAACCTGGTAAAGCTAGTTTACAACTAACCAAATGACTAAAGCATATTTACTTTTTATATAGTTTGCTTCTCTGGTTTGTGTTTTGTACATTAGCTTAAGGACATGGTTAATTCATGTCCACATTTGATAATTTATATTAAAAGGACTGTTCAGTGCTCATCAAAATAACAGTTCTGAAGGGAGTACTGAGAAGAGTTGCTAAAACTGGGCAATATTCAGTGCTGCCCACGTGCCAGCAGAACCCACTGGTAGTGCAGTGGGGAGCTAGCGCTTCCTAAAGCAACTGGATATGAACCCAAACACTCTTTTGCAGAACAGAATAGGTCAGCGGAACTAGCAGAAGGAAGCTCTGTTGAACTGTCCCATTCTGGAAACAAGCATTTTCGCTCGTTCCCTGGGTTTCTCTAGGAGGCGCTAGTTTCCTGTTGTATGCTACAGTTGGGTCCCACTTACTCAACACAAACAGCGGAGGTGCAGCAGCAGTATTGGATACTGTCCATTGGTAGACCATTGGTCTTAGTTTTGGGGGGCTTTTTAAGTTCCTAAATGTGAATGGCCAGTAGCTGCAGCTTCTACTTGTAAATAATAATTTCCACTGAAGGTTTTCTAATTGTTGTTTTGGTCACGAAAAACCCCCCACTATCCAGTATATCTTGCAATAATATAATTAATCTCCAACACGGTTGTTATAGCTAAATTTTTGGGCCTAATTCTACTATCCTGTCTTTTAATTTCAGCGTGTATATTCTGAAATAATTAGGTCTAAGCAAGAAGAGCAGACCTCTTAACTGCATGGTTACCAAATAATGGTTGCAGTCCAGAGAAAATTAAATATCTGGCCAAAGTATCCTGTATATTTTTCAAAAGCCCCTTTTAGCAAGGGTATCTGTAGCAATTTTCTATTTGCAAAACAAAACATTTTTTCACCTCATTGTATGCATGCTCTCATTCTCTCCCTCTCATAGACCACCATTCTGAGATTGTTTATACATTTCCCAAAATTGACTATTGTGGTGTTCTGTTACTACAAATAAATAAATACTAGTATCCTTCTGCTTAGCTTCATCTGCTGGTATACACAAACACTTTATTATACAATATTTACAATGATCATTTGACACCTGGGGCTATCTTATCACATAAACACAGTAGCAATTAATGGAAGATTTTTTTGTTAGCTTCTACATGTAACATATTACCTGCTCTTGTCATGTGATTTGTTCCCATGTGATTTGATTCTTTAGCCAAGGAAAAGGTAGCTTTTACTCTTAACAGAAAAAGGGTTTTCTGTTAAACATAAACAAAATTTTTCTCTTAAGGTAGTCTTCTATACCGCTAGAGGCCACCATATTTGGCAATATATCCAAATGATTTACGCATCACTTACAATATGTTAAAGTATGCCAAATGGTAGATATTCTGTTCTTTAAACTGCTCCGTAGGCCCAATACACATAATCAGTTTTTACACAGAGAAATCAACTAAAGACCATATGGGAAGTAAACATAAAAGACAAGTTTAATATGTGAAAAATATAGGGAAACATTATTTTGTGTTGACCATGTTAATCTGGCCTTTATTATTGGCACATTAAAAAAGAGAGTATAGATTAACAGTAGATATCCATTTGGGAAATCTATATGTTCTATGTGTTGTTGTTTTTCTAAAATGAAATTGATCTTTTTCTGTTTGATATTTCGGCGGCAACAACATATGTTATCAGACCCTTATATTAGAACCATGTTTATCACCTTCATGGTTGAAATTAATTAAAACAATGAAATTCACAATGGTGAGAGGGTTTTTTTGTTTCTTTGTGTGTTTGTTTTTGCCTTTGTGGCTGTCCTATTCATCACAAAGTAATGGGTCTAATTTTTATGTTGAAGTACATACATAATCATTTAAGTAAATCTCCAATATTCTCTAGTATAGCTAAAAGTGCTTATAATATTGATTTCATTTTAAAAACAGAATTGCAAATTAACTGATTATTTCATTTTGAATTTGACAGGTACTATGGATGTAGAAGAGAGAAATCGCCAAATGAAAATGAACAAGTACAAACAGGTAGCAGGATCAGACTCCAGGCTGGAGCAAGATTATCATTCTAAGGCAAGGGCATTTTGTTTTGAAAAGCACCAAAATGTGTAACTGTCTAACTTAACCAGGTGGTGAGTCACTAATAGTTATGACATGGATAGCATTTTTTATTAAGAGCCCAATTCTATACATGTGGAAGTATAGAAGTAAATCACACTGAATGCAATAGGTTGGCCCCTTGTATGAGGTCACTTTCTTGCACAAGAGGGCTTTTCAGCTTCCATCTTTAGGCAGCAGCTTCCCCTCTCCCGCATTCCCCCAAAAGCCCACTCAAAGGTCCAGGCCTTCAGGAGTGGAATTCCATGAGGCACTTCCGCTGTACACTTGAAAAAGCGTTTTCTGCATGCTCAAAGGGGTGGAGGGAATCCAAGCCAATGGTACTCACTCCCATGTCAGTGTGTATAGAATTGCAGCTGGGAGATCTGAAACACACCTTTAAAACTCTAATTAATTGTGCCAAACTCTCATGGAATATAAATAAGAACTGGCATGCTAGGAATAGAAACTAGCAGGAATGTAAAGTAGTTGCCTGCTTCAAAAAGTGATAAATGACCAATTACAGTATTTTTCCATGTATAAGACTATACTTTTTCCTAAAATTGTTAGACTAAAAATTGAGGGTCGTCTTATACACGGAAGTAAGCCAAGGAGAGAACCGCGCAGTTGCGAAACTGCCCAGTGGGGGGCGTCTTATACATGGGGGCGTCTTATAGACGGAAAAATACGGTAGTTATGTAGTGGAATGGACCAATAATAGGAGATGAGCTTAGTAAACAGTAAAGAGAGGAACTGATTGATTAAGTACATATCTGGAATTAACTTTCAAAAATAAATCCACTAAATCCTATACCTCATTCTTATGCTGCATGTCTAAAAATATAATAAAGCCTTCAGTACAGCTCTTATTTTCACAGAGTTTTACCCTTTAGAGCAGGAGTGGGGGGGGGGGACACCTATGGCCCTTCAGATGTTGTTGGACTCTAATTCTCATCAGTTCCAGACACCATGGCAAATAGTCTGTGATGATGGGAGTTGTTGTCCAACAATATCTGGGGTGGCCACAAGTTCCCCACCACTGCTTTAAATCTTAAGGCTTCAGTCCTATATTCATTAGCCTGGGAGTAATTCCCATTGAACTCAGTAAGACTTACTTCTGAGTAGATATGTATAGGATTGCACTGTTAATTATTTATGTGAGCAGATAGTTAATATCTGGCATATAAACTGGAAGAATTGTTTCAGGTGCTGCCATATCTATGGACTTAATTTGTAGCCCACTCTGATAGATAATCATTGTCAAATTCTATATAAATTGATAGATTATAGATTGCTGGTGGAACATAAACATCCAAGTTAACAAAAATTAGGCTGTATTATATGATACCATGTTTTATTTATTTATCTCATGTGATATGAAAATTAGTATGCTATTAGAAACTGGATTTGGCTGCTCAGAGTTTTTTAATGAAATGAACATATTTTTGCTTGATGTTTTATTATATATTACCTAGTGGCCATTGGTAATTAATAAGCAACTTATTAGCTATATACTTTGAAATGTTGCTAAGAAAGAAAAAAAACATCTTTCTTGCCATCATTGTATATCTGGTATTTACTAAAAGGATTGGACAAGGTCTCTTGAAACCAGATTAACTGGTACTTGAAACATAAAAAATATTTTAATAAGCATGATTACTAGTATTAAGAATTTATGTCTTCTTTGTAGGATAACAATGCTGGAAATACTTGCACTAAACGAATCTCATAGGTTACTTTGACTGCCCCTGACTTTCAGGGCATCTTTTGAGGGGACACATGGAGCAACTGCCAGGAGGAAGTTGCTGAAAAGCCTTGCATAAAAGTTGGTAGCTAGAGGCCTGTGGTTTAAACTGCTTTCAGGTAGCCATTGGTTTCCAATGACAAGTTCTTTTTGTGAAGCCAGCCCATCGTCTTGTTCTCATAAATAGTTTTAGCTCTTTCTTATATGAGTAATAATATTATTTGTGGGGAGGAGAAACAAAAGGTATAAGTAAATATTTAGCCTCTTGGAATGAGATTCTGGCTCTGTTGAAGCCTATCTTGGAATGCCCAATAACTTCTGTCCAGCCATAAATGTATTTGTTTCCTTCTGTGTTCTAAATCATCTGGCCCATCTGATTGTCCAAATGTCTCTGACTGAGGAATGCAGTATGTTCACTCCAGAAATCTAAGAATAGTTTTCCTTTTATGTAACAAAGATATCAAAGACCAGCAAGTTCTGATGTCTACCGCATTTCTGTTTTATTTCACTCAAATTGTAGAAATAAGCAGAGCCAATTGCCATTGTTGATAAAATATAGTAAAACATAAATAGAAATAGAAATATTCCTCCTAGGCTGAGTAGTAGTTTGCTTAGTACTCCAATCCTAAACCAGGACTGTCACTCAATTAAAGATATTGTAGTAGATTAATCATTTGTGTTTTAATTGATTAATTAAATTTGCATGTACTTACAAGTTCCAAGGCTGCCTTCCTGTGCTCGTATTCCTGGTAGTAAGTCAGAAATATGCACAATAGAATATGCACACCAGAATTGCATCCTTATCATCTTCTCGGAGTTGAATTCATATACTCCTCACAAAGCTCACAACCACCTGACTTCATGATCGTACACACAGAGAGAGGGAAAATGCACTCACTCAAGACATGCATACATAAAAGGAAACAAAATATGTAGAACAATCTCCCTCTCTCTTTCTCAAACATACACCCACACACAAAAAGCAGAGTAGGAAGAAGAACAACTCACCATTAGCACCAGATGAGGCTGATTCACTGCTCACTGTGGTGATCCACCACAGCCCAAGTACCACTCACTGAACTGAGGCCCCTGCTTCTGCCACCTGCCCTGGCACTGCCAACCTTCCTGCTGCTACTACTGCCACCAAGAATGCCCTCCCTGCCTCTGCCAAGAGCTCTATAGACTTTCTGAGACCCACCACAGGGAAACAAGCTCAGATCCAAAGTCTTGGCTCGCCTTGCCGAGTGGGATTTCAGGGGTGTGCCGGGGTAGGTGGGCAACAGAGGCTACAGCTGACCCACATTGCAGTCAGTAGTGGCAGTGAGTGTGGGTACTTCCACAGGAGGTGTTTACTGTAGATTTACCACTCTTTGTTCACTCACTTTTTATGAGGCAACTACACAATGTCATAATCAAATCATTGACTCACTGTGCTTTCTTCATCCTGATTTCATGTCTTTTTAGACCTCAGAAAATATGATTTTTGAAAAGCACAGAAGAGCAGCACAAGCTCTAAACATGTACAAATATTTAAAAGAATAAAATACAATACAATACCAAACAACAAACAGCACAGGAATCGATAAAACAGCCATAAAAATCCCTCTCCCTTGTAGCCACCTGCCTAGCTTCCTTCAGTGGGGGCACCTGGAGGAGGGCCTCTGAAGATGACCTAAGGGTCCAAACAGATACAGGAGGAGACATTCCTTTAGAGCGTGGCTCTCCAACCTTGGGTCCCCAGATGTTGCTGGAGTACAGCTCCCAGAATCCCTTGCTATTAGCCATGCTGGCTGGGTATGCTGGGAGCTGTAAGCCAGCAACATCTGGGGACCCAAGGTTGGAGAGCTCTGCTTTAGATACTCTGGAAGAGCAATGAATGAATGCACTATGTCATTAGGAGCTGCCTATCTGGAAGTACCCAGTAGCAAGGGAGCAGGTTTTCTTTTTAAAAGTTATTTATTTGTTTGTTTGTTTGTTTGTTTCATTTTTATACCGCCAAATAGCTGAAGCTCTCTGGGCGGTTTACAGCAATTAACAAGACAGTCCCTGCCCGCAGGCTTACAATCTAAAAAGACACAACACACAAGGAAAAAGGAATTAGGAGGGAAGAAGGGGGAATATTAATTAAAACTCCTGGCAGGGCTGTTGGAATTTATTTATTTATTTATTTATTATACTTATACCCCGCCTTTCTTCCTGCAAGGAACCCAAGGCGACTTACATAATCATAGAATCATAGAAAAGTAGAGTTGGAAGGGGCCTACAAGGCCATCGAGTCCAACCCCCTGCTCAGTGCAGGAATCCAGGTCAAAGCATCCCTGACAGATGGCTGTCCAGCTGCACCTTGAATGCCTCCAGATTGGGAGAGCCCACCACCTCCCTAGGTAGTTGATTCCATTGTCTTATTGCTCTGACAGTCAGGAAATTTTTCCTGATGTTTACGTGGAATCTAGGTTCCTGTAACTTGAGCCCATTATTCCGTGTCCTGCAAACTGGGATGATCGAGAGGAGATCCTGGCCCTCCTCTGTGTGACATCCCTTCAAGTACTGGAAGAGTGCGATCATATCTCCCCTCAGTCTCCTCTTCTGAAGGCTAAACATGCCCAGTTCTTTCAGTTTCTCCTCATAGGGCCTTGTTTCCAGTCCCTTTATCATCCTTGTTGCCCTCCTCTGAACCCTCTCCAGTTTGTCTACGTCCTTCTTAAAGTGTGGTGCCCAGAACTGGACGCAGTACTCAAGATGGGGCCTAACCAGTGCTGAGTAAAGGGGAATTACGGTATCACTTCCCGCGATTTGGAAGCTATACTTCTATTAATGCACCCCAAAATAGCATTTGCCTTCTTTGCAGCCACATTGCATTGCTGGCTCATATTCAGTTTGTGATCCACCACAATTCCAAGATCCTTCTCACTCGTAGTATTGTTGAGCCAAGTGTCCCCCATTCTGTAACTGTGCATTTGGTTTCCTTTCCCTAGGTGCAGCACTTGGCATTTATCCCTATTAAATTTCATTCTGTTGTTTTCGGCCCAACGCTCCAGCCTATCGAGGTTGCTTTGAATTTTGTTTCTGTCTTCCAGAGTATTAGCTATTCCACCCAACTTTGTGTCATCTGCAAATCTGATAAGCATTCCCTGTACCTCCTCATCCAAGTCATTAATAAAAATGTTGAAGAGCACACTGGGCCCAGGACCGAGCCCTGTGGTACCCCGCTCGTTACCTCTCCCCAGTTTGAGAAGGAACCATTGATAAGCACTCTTTGAGTCCAATTCTGTAGCCAATTGTGGATCCACCTGATAGTTGTTCCATCTAGCCCACTTTTAGCTAGCTTGCTAATCAGGATATTATGAGGCACTTTGTCGAAAGCTTTGCGGAAGTCCAGATATATGATGTCCACCGCATTCCCATAGTCCACAAGGGAGGTTACCCGATCAAAAAATGAGATCAGATTAGTCTGGCAGAATTTCTTCTTGACAAATCCATGCTGGCTTCTAGTAATCACTGCATTGTTTTCAAGGTGCTTGCAAACTGACTTTTTTATAATCTGATCCAAAATTTTCCCCGGGATTGATGTCAGACTGACTGGCCTATAGTTCCCAGGTTCCTCCTTCTTGCCCTTTTTGAAGATGGAAACAACATTTGCCCTCCTCCAGTCATCTGGCACTTCACCTGTCTTCCTCCACCTCTCCATTTTATCCTTACAACAACCCTGTGAGGTAGGTTAGGCTGAGAGTCAGTGACTGGCCCAAAGTCACCCAGTGAGTTTCATGGCCGAGCGGGGACTAGAACCCGGATCTCCTGAGTCCCAGTCCCAACACTCTCACCACTACGCCACAATGGCCCTGCGCTCCCTCTCTTCTCCCTCTTAACAGCCTGCTGGAATGGCTGTGGTGGTGACAGTAGAGGGAGGAGGAGCCGTCATGAGGGAGGCCTTTCAGCAGGGCTGGTGGAATGGCCCTGCGCTCCCTCTCATCTCCCTCCTTTATCTCACTGGTAGTGAGTCACTCCTGGCAGCAGGCATTCTGGAGGCTGCTTTGCAGAACAGTGTTTGCATTAGGCCACAGTAGCCTAATGTGGCTTTTTGATGGCTCATAGAAAAAAGCAGTCTGGTTGCACAGGGTGTTCAGACCTTGTTACCAAGCCAGAATCTGTTCTCTAAGCAGCCAGATAAGCACCCAATCTAAAATAGCGCCTGATTAATTGAGGACACATTTAAAATCAGTTTACAAGTTTAATCAATCCATTCAATTAATCAACTAAACATTGCAGCACTGTCCTAAACAAATTTCATGGGCAGACAGTCCTTCTGATGTCAGTAGCATTCTGTGTAAGTATGCTTAGAAGTGTCACGGCCTTTACATTGCAGCCTACCACTGAAATCCTATTAATTTATTTATCCATCCAGACATCCAGACATTTATATTCTACTTGACAACTTGAAAACAGGATCTCTGAGTGGATGAAAAAATCCATATAATATAATAAAATAAAATAAGGGTGCAATCCTGTTTAGACAGAAAAAAAGTCCTACAACTCCTAGCATCCCGCCAGCCAGCCATGTTGGCTGGGGCATGTTGGGAGTTGTAGGACTTTTGCTGTGTAAACGTGCATAGGATTGCACCCTAAGAGTGGTATTTATTGGAAAACTGCTTAGTTGGGTGGTTGTGTTTCAAACCATGAGAGTTTATATTTCTGTGTACATTTTATTTGGTAAGTAGATATTATATTTTATTTCTACAATATATGCTTGTCTTTGCTACCCAATGACTAGTTTATTTTGGCAATTTAATAGGGAAATTATTCACCATTGATTAAAATGGGGAGCAGGGAAGGGAAAAAGTAGTCCTAGTAATACATGTTTTTAACAAACACAGATTTTAACTTATTAGTGTAATGGAATTGGCTGGTGTCCTAAAAAATGTAATGAGCAGAATGGTAGACTAAACTGACTGATGAGAAAAAGTTAGTTTTGGCATAAATGTTTATCACACTGTTGATAACCTTGAGATAACAAACATATTGAGTGCTAGATGATTGAGACTCATGGGAGAAAATATTCTGAAATGTATAAGATTGGCATTTAGCGTAAACAGGTTTGTGGCTATCAGGAAAGAACCACAACAATTATACCATCTTATTTGCCAATACTATATTTACATTGCAATCCTATATTCACTTCTCTGGGAGTAAGCCCCATTGAACTCAGCAGGACTTACTTCTGAGTAGACATGCATATCTTGTCAGTGTCTTATTTTACTTCTTATCTTTATGAATGATGGAACAAATAAAAATTGCAATGACATTAAAAATCCACTTTAGTGGAGATCACTAGACTGATCAGATGGCTATGTGTAAATAGGTTTGCAGGAGTCTAATTTGAAGCAGGAAAGTAAATACCTATTTTTTGGAAGAGAAAAATATGCAGTATGTGCTAAACTAGGACCAAAGTTATTGCAATATTATTTAGCAGCACTTAAATTAATGTCACAGTAAAGGATAAATTGTAAGATGATGATGGGAATATGTTTTCCTTAATGGTATGGTGGGAGAAGGAGCTATATATGTCCTGAATGCTTCTCAAAAGCAATTTTTTAGACCAATCTGATCAGATAGGAACATTGACGGGAATTATTTTGTGGAGGGAAGTTGATTATGGGAGAAGAATATAATGCATTTATGAATCTGATGATGGTCAAAAGAGGACAAAGTGCAGGGAATTTGGCTGGTAATCTGAGGAAATTTAAAAGATGTATGAAGGAAAAAAGGATTGTAATCTAATCAATTTATTCTTAAATTGATTTACATTTATCTCAGACCTTCTAAATTAAAGATTGAGTAAAATATTTCTTCAAAATGGATGTGAATATTGGAAATGCATCGTAGGAAATGCAAGTTAGTATCTTTAGTGGACATGCCTCATGGCTCAAACACGCTGTGGGTACCCACAACGGTGCTGCCCACAACGGTGCAGTGGATGGCAACCAGGAAAAGTACCTTCTCTGTAGTGGCCCATTTGTAAAATGTTCTTCCCAGGTAGATCCGCCTGGCGTTTTCACTGTATACATTTAGACAGTGGGTTATGACCTTCCTCTTCCCATAGGCATTTAATCTTTTATCTGTTGCTGTTATTATTTACTTTACTGCTGGCTCTTTAATGTCTTAAATATTTTGGCATTTTTGTTAGTTGTATCTATTGTTTTGGTTGTTATTTTATTGTTTTGGGCTTTTTTATGATAGTAAACCAGCCCAAGGGTATTTGCCAGGTGTGCGTCATATAAATCTAATAGATAAATATGTCATCAGGATATACATTCTATAACAGCACTTGAGAGTTAGGAAAGAACCTGCAACCATGTTATTGGAAACTGGAAGAGAGTGTAGAGAATTTATCGTTAATTGGTTAGTGACAGCTAAAATCATTTTGTCAAGACGCTGGAAGGCAAATACATTATGTGCTCAGAAAGAATAGATGAATAAATTCTTGAATATACTAGAAATGAAAACATGTTTGTATTTCCATTTTAAACTTCAGGCCTTCTGGGGCTTGAAGTAGTGATCAGGGCTATACATTTATATATAAATAAATGTGTTACAGTCATTAATGTGGGCAAGGTCCTAAAAAGTTAATAGCTCTACCCTTTAAGAAAAGAATTCTACTCATTATGTTATACTGCATTGTTAGACTCACAACTGGCATTGCTGTGGAAAGCCTGGACCCAAAAGGGAGCCTTTTGCAGTCTTTTAAATTTGCTCTCTTAGCCAGTTCCCTGATTAATGTTTTTAAAATAACAGAAAGGTAACTATCAGCGGTCAACACTCCAGCTTTCTGAGGCATTTGGGAATACCTCAGCTTTTCCTATAAAACCTAAGATACCTTCTGACCTGTAGCATGTAACACAACCGAGCATGTATGCTTGTAGGTAAATATAGAAAATTTACATGTTAATGCAATGGATTTTTAAAAGGGAATCAGCTAACTTGGCATTCACACATAGAAGAAAATATATATACTTTTTAAAGCATTCTACCTGGTGTGGTGGTAGGGTAGAATACACAGTTGCTCGAGTTAACAGAATTTAGGAATTAAAGTCCATTTCTAAGACATATCAAGGGTCTAGGAAGTAGACCACTGTCCACTGCTGCCTCCAAGCACATGTTAATCCAAAGAATAAAGTTTTAGGAATATGAATAAGAACATAAGAAGAACCCTGCTGGATCAGACCAAAGGTCTATATCTAGTTCAGCATTCTGTTCACACAGTGGCCAACCAGCTGCCCACGGGAAACCCACAAGCAGGACATGAATGCAGCAGCATCCTGTTTGGAAATTTATATCCCAAAATAGCAATTTCCAGACGGAACCTAAACCAATATGCAGGGGAGGCTGGTGACTCCTGTGTCAGTGGGGCTCCTTTTATTTATTGTTATTATTTATTATATTTATACCCTACCTTTTTTCCTGAAAGGAACCCAAGGCGGCTTACATAATCCCCCTCCTCCTCTCCATTTTATCCTCACAACATCCCTGTGAGGTAGGTTAGGCTGAGAGTCAGTGACTGGCCCAAATTCACCCAGTGAGTTTCATGGCCAAGCGGGGACTAGAACCCAGATCTCCCGAGTCCCAGTCCAACACTCTAACCACTACGCCACACTGGCTCTCAGGAACTTATTTTGGGAATGTTGTTCAGCACCATGGATAGCTCATATAAAGCTCTAACAAAAAGATGCAATGGAAAAGGAGCCCCACTGACACAGGAGTCACCAGCCTCCCCTCCCAATATGAATATGAATCCCTGGGCTCTAGAATTCTTTCCTTTATTAGAGAAAACTCTTCAGAACTGGGCAAAGACTTCTATCTTGGGGTTTGGATAAATCACACTTAAAATACTCAAAGGGGCAGGGTTTATGAAATGCCAATTAGAGCAGGACCAGGCATAATGACATCATGCACTAATGCTGAGCACTTCTGCCTGCCAACAAGGCTGATTAGCAGCCAAACAGAGATTCCGTGAGGCTGGCAGGCAGGTATTACCAAAACACTGTCTGGAAATGCCTGGTCAAATGAAAAGTGTAAAATGACCCTCAATATGCATGACTAGGAGTAGTATAGAAAGGAAATTAAACCTTCATACATTCCAGTTAGGGCTAGTTAGTTTGCAAGTTTTGCTGCATTCCATAGTTTATATGTTAAAGATTCCCCATGTAGAGTGGTTGTAGCTGCATGAGGAAAGTGCACGAGGCTACCCGTAAAATAATATATATTTTTAAAATAGAAATAAGTTTAGATAAATAGATGAACCAATTCACACCACTCTTAATCATGCAGAGACTCCACTTACGTGATTTTTCTCCCACTTGTTTTTTTGAGAGGAGAGAAATTTTGCAAATGGGGCCTCCACATGATTAGATGTTGGCATAGACTGACTAGCTCATAGATTATAGCTTATTTCCCTCATACGGCTGTGGCAACAGGGCCCTTCTGCATATATGACCCATGGCACTGACACCTGTCTCATCCAGATCCATAAAGATTCTTATAGTATTGGTCTTGTCATTGGCTACATCTCCAGTAGAGAGGCAACTACTGACCACACCATCATTGCTGCTTGGTTGCCAGCACTAATAGTTCTACTTGTTGCCTTCAGCTGGTTTAGTACCAGCTGACCTATCACTGTTGTTTGCTTTGGTTCTCCTCACATATCAGGTACCAACAGCATTAGAAAAATTATTTCTCTACAATGTGCACCTTAAAGCCTCTTTTTACTTCTGGGGACACTGCTGTATCTCGCTTGTCCTATTGATCTTGGTCCTTTGGAAAATTAAAGCCACTTCAAACATCTTTAAAAGTACATTACCACTACTTTGCTGATATTGATATTTTAAATTCCCTCTGGTAGCAGTGGCTTGATAAATTAAGTAGTTGGAAGGCTTAGGACTGCAAGAGTGATGAGTTTTTCATTGCAATACATTTTATTTCAATGATATAGTTGCTAAGATGTTATAATCAGATAAATTATATTTATTCATGCATTCTTCATTTTTATCCTGTCCTGTCCTAAGGCCTCAGGGCAGCTAATAACACTTGTAGATATTGGTCCATGTCCTTTAAAGGGCTTGCAGTAAAAATAGATCACCTCATGATCTCTGAAAGAGAATAAAAATGGAAAGAGGGAGAACTGGGGGCGGGGATGAGTTTTAAATTATTGAACTCAGGATGGAACAACAACACCTCCCACAAAGTCAGAATCATTAGTTCCTCTGAACATGGGGGAAGGGAGGCTGTAAAAGGGCTAACACCCAGTTAGTCCAGCTCCCTGGATGGGGTCTTTACCTCCCTCCCTCTCCTGGCTCTCTCATATAATACAACTTAAGTTACTGTGGTGAGGAAGAATCAACCTGCTGGCCTAGAAGAAGGCCTGCATATGTTCCTCCAATCCATAGGAGATCTACATGAAGAAGTGCATCATTTGCTAGTTCAGGAAGTTCCAAATGCACATTTGTTCCAATCTGCACTGTATCACACTTGTGGTGGGGGAATGCTGGGAGTTGTAGGACATTTTCCTCCTAAACATGCATATGATTGCACCTTTAATGTGATACGCCTCTGGATGCACATTCCTATACACATTCTGGTACAACTAGTCACATATACTGTACCTAAGTGTGGCTAGAGCTGCATTGGGCCTGGTGTCCTTGCTCTCTATCTCTCTTTATGGCACTTTTAGTATGATTTTTGTTATTATTCCATGATGCTTCTTTTGTGTACATCTGCCATGAAATTAATTAAAAATACTACACTAAAACCATAGTTACAATTCTAAGCAGATGTTTAAATTCAACATTGCATGAGCTCCCTAATCCTCTAGAGCAGATTGGGGGGGGGTGCACAGGGGCGGGGAATCCCTTCTGCCAGCTGTTTCCATGGCAGAAGGTCAGTGTTGGATTCAAGCTAGAGACAGTTTAATTTTTGCATTACAATATAAAGCACAACACAATACAGTCCTTGGTTCATTAAGTGGCTCCCAAGAACTACTTTAACAAAAATAATCTGAAGTGATTTAAAAAAAAAAACTTAGAGCAGGGGTTGGCAACTTGTGGTCCTCCAGATGATTTGACCTACAATTCCCCACCATTAGCTGTCATGGCTTAAACACATACAGGGGTACTGCGCTCAGATATTTTTGTGCATCAAAATCAATTCTTGAGATTCAGAAGCAGTTTGTGATGCGGTCTTGGTAGTTGCTGCTTGAGGATTCCAAAGTCCCACTGGTTATTCACAATTAATTGCATGCTTCTCTGGATCATAGCAATTATATTTTAGTCTGCAAGTAATCTCTCCCTCTAATAACAAACAACAAATGAGTGCCAATCAATGGAGCCAAAACAAGACCACTGAGAAACAAGGGGGTGGTATTAGCATGGTCAGTGAAACTCCAAGGTTTACAGAAGTACAACAATTTTTAAAGGAAAAAACCTAAGGGGCACCCCCAAAACGCACACATACAACAACCCAATGAGGACTGAAGAATGGGGGGGAAATTGGGGAGTGGAGGAAGGGAGAAATGCTGTGCTTGGGGGTAATAGTTGGGCGGAACTTTGAACAGGATCACTTGTTAGGAGGTGAAAATACACTGCACTGTTATGTTGCAAGTACTAATAGTAATCCCTAGGTATTGGAGAAGTAATGGGATGGGGTGGGGGAACTGCCCAAAATCAGGTCAAGGAACCACAGTCCATGCTGTTCAGGAAAGTACCTTGACCCTCCAGAGAGCTTTTCAGCAGACAGAGGGGGCTGTAGGGTAGAGGAGGGGACAGGAAGGATCCTTGTGCGAACAGCCTTCTGGTTGTGCAGTCTTTGGATCCAACTGTATATATTCCTAATAGGAAGATAATCTGTTATAGGGGGACATGAAATATATGGACATATAATAGTGAGGTTTCATGGATATGTTTAAAATAAGGGCTGGATTAGTGAATAGATAAATTTGACTGGCTATATTTTTAATAATGACTAGCTATTGTAAGTAGTAATACATTTGTCATGGGTTTGTGAGAGAAATAACAATTGATTGTACTAGACAATTAAATAACTTGCTTTTTAAATGTACTTATAACCTACAAATACTATTGGTTCTTTGTGGTCTGTGTGCAGTCCAATATACGGGTTCTACTTGATATGCAAACTCAAGGAGCTGTGAGTGCTGCTTTCTTCTCTTTCGACTGCCTCAGTCAAACTTCACTGTGTTCACTAGAGCTTTTTTTGTTTTAAACACACTTTAATTTCCTTTTCTTAATTTCTTTTTTAAATTTATTTTCTTAAGTCTTTCTCAAATATTCTTTCTTTCTGGTTTGTGCTTTGTTTCTGTGTATCCCCCTCCTCTCAGAGTGCCTCTGGCACCTTCACTGATTTCTTGGGCCTATGGCTCAGAAGGTAGCACTGCAGGAGTAAGCAACCACCTATTGATGGCCACATCCTCTATCTTGTGGGAGGGCCTTCATGTGGACTCCTAGAAACATTGCCAGGATTTCACACACCAGGAGATGGTGAGAAGTAACTGGGCTTTGCTTCTGAGGGCTTTGGTCTGGGAAAATGTGCTGTAAGCAACTGGCAGGAGAAGGCTAACTATGCCTAAACCCTTGACACTCTGTTTGATCCTGGCACAGTCCATCACTCTTCTAATGAAAAGCTGGATGCAGTCTCTTGTCTTCAGGGTGAGTTGGCATCTCTTCAGAGGCCACATCATACCAACAGTTCTCACAGTATTGAGACTGTCCACTTTGGAACTGGACTCAGTACTGCTTGACCTCCGCACTTTGTAAAGTTGAGAAAATTCTGCTGAAAACATCAAAGCAGCATGTATCTTTTACCCCTAAGAAAAAGAAGATGGATAAGACACTGTTGGTACTGGTGTCTTCCCACTTGGGACTGGAGCAACAGTAATCTGTACAGCACATCCAAGGTCAGCAGCCATTGGGATTGATACAATGCTGCAGTCTCCACGCACCCTTATATTGGTGAAGTTTGTCATCCAATTTTCACAAATTCCACCAGTGGGTACAGAACCCCTGACCTTCCTCCTTGATACCAACATATGCTGTACCAGTCTCACACTGGACCAATTTGGGCACTCAGTGAAGAGGAGGAGGATTATGTAAGCTGCCTTGGGTTCCCTGCAGGAAAAAAGGCGGGGTATAAATATAATAAATAAATAAATAAAACGATGTTGTTGTGGATCCAGTATCTCATACCCAGCAGCAGTCTCCAACGGCTTCTTGGTGACTTCACAGCATTCTCCATACTACTATGAATATGATAGGTCCAAACATTTATGGAATTCCAGGTTATAATCATCCATTTTCTACTGGAAGCATCATTTGCCATCCTGCACTATTGGGTAAATCTTGGAGGACTTGTATACTTTGGGATGAATCCTAGAGTTATGGCCATCACTACTATCAGTCTTACTACTCACTTCTGAGGTACTGGTATCAGAGCAAGTCACTGTCATCATGGCTTCAGCTACCATGTTTCAGACATAGTATAGAAATCTCCAGAATCACCTACAAGATGTGTACCAAGACATAAGCCCATCAGTACTATTCTGTCTACTATAACATCAGTGGCAAGACCTAACCCTGTTACATCATCTGCCTCTATAGTGATTACAACTGCTGTTTCTGCACCGTTCATGACTGTTATTACCATTGCTTTGGCTTCTTGGTACCAACTGTATCAGTACAAACCACTCAAAGCCATGCCTTTCACTTCTGTGCTTGCACTTCCGCCACCAACAATCCTTAAGTCTGTTGGTACCAACAGTGCCTGGACCAGTACATACAAACTCATCTATCTTTGAAACCCCTGCTACCAACCCTGTTGATGGCTTTATTGCTATCTTCAGGAGCAGAAGAGCACTTCACAGATTCTGAATCTACCTACTATGTTACCTTTTCTATTTTCTCTCTGAATGCCAATGTGGGAAAACAAACCCTTATCTCATTGTGTGAAGAGACCATGCTGAGTCGGTTTTAAGAATGGCTAAGTATTTGGGCTTGGAAGAGCAGCATGCCACACTGCCTATACAGGATCCAGTATTCAAGCTGGTTCAGATTTACACCACAGAACTATTGGCTATTCCTATGCTGCCAGCACTTCTTCAAGTAGGAAAGAACATCTAGTCAAAGCCATCCTCTATGCTGCCTAAACAAATGTAAATAAACAAATAAAAACCTGTGTAGGGTACAAGTCGCTGATTGCGAGTTTCTTTTTAAATACCCTATGCCAAATTTCATCGTTGTAGAAGTGACTAAAGGTCAACTCAACATACTAACACTTATTATTTATTTTATTTATTGATTTAAATAATTTATAAACCACGTTTCATTCTTATGGATACCAGGATGGCTTACAATGACTATAAATAATCATGCAAATGCAAAATACAATAAAAACAAATGTAATCATCAAACCAATTGAGCAGCACCCATGCAACAACCCAACATAAAATGCCTGGACAAACAGAATAGTTTTAAACTGACACCAGTAGGACTGCAGTGTAGGTGCCAGACAGACTCTAAAGGGAGGGTGTTCCATAATAAAAGTGCTACAGCAGATAAGGCTCTCTTAGTTGTCACATATTGCATTGAAGGTACTTGGATAATAGCCTCCCCTGCAGATCTTAAGTCATGGGAAGCTGCTAAAGGAAGATAGGTTCCTTCATATATTTGGGTCTTGAGCTTTTTATTTCATTCATTCATTCATTTGATTTATACCTTGTCTTTTCACCAAAAAATGGTGCTCAAGGCAGCTTACATTAAAATTAAGATTAGAATAAAAACTTAGTTAAAACCTGCTCTTTCAGGGGGAGTGCACACCCAATCACCGGAAATGAGAACCACCTACCCCCAGTGCCTCCATCTTGTTGAGATTCAGCTTCAATTAGTTTTTGCATCTATATTATATTTTAAGTTGTGTTGCCCTGTGTTTAGGGCACAATCCTATGCATGTTTGGATAGAAAAAAGTCCTACATTGCCCCATGCTGGGAGCTGTAGGACTTTTTTCTGTCTAAACATGCATAGAATTTTGCCCCTGTTGGTTTTATATTGTGTTCTTCTTTTCATTGTGATTTCATTGTGTTGTTATTATGTTTTAAATTATGTTGTACAATGCCTAAATAAATCTATTTTAGGACGGAGGCACTTAATAAATTAAATAAATAACAAACTTCAGTTTATTGGCCCTCATCCAGCCCATTACCGAGTCAAGACACTGGTTCAGCACTTGCACAGTGGTTTCATGTAGATGTTAAAAAGTATGGGTAATAAGAATGAACCTTGTGGGACCTCACAATGTCTCACTATCAGCATTACCTCTGGGAGAAAGCTGCATCATTTTTAAAGCATTTGCCAGATGATAAACATGAACTAGCTAGCACAGGTGTTTCACCATGAAGCATCATGTTTGGCCCAGCAACAAATCAATGCCTCTAGGTACATGGCTGATTGGTACTCAAAATCTATGGCAGCTGCTGTAGCACTTAAGCACTGTGCCTGGTTGTGTTCTACAGCACTCATGCAAGTGGCCAAGAATCAGTGACCTTCCCTTTGATGGCAAGGGCCTTTTCAGAGAAATCACAGGCTATACCCTTGATCATTAACAAAAGCTCTGAACAGCAGCTCATCGTTTGGACATCACAAGACAACAGACAACCTATAACTGGTCTTGCCATTGGCAAAGATCTTCCTAGGCCACACAGCATTCAGGTATCTGTCCTTGTAAGGGTCTTGTCAGATGACTTTACAGTCTGGTAAAAAGACCTTCTCAGTGGCAAAGCCTAGGTCATCAAGGCAACTTAAGGGTTTGGATCTTTTAAATGTCAGCTTTGACTGCCCTGCCATCATAATTTGAGACCCTTCTCAGCCTATGTTCGGGACTCATGCAAGTGCATGGCAGAAGATCATCTTGGATCATTGGCTGCTTGCCATTGTCCAGATTGGTTATTTATTTATTTTTATGTGAATTTTTACCTCACTTTTTCCAACCAAAAAGGAAGTCACTCAGAGCGAATATAAAAGTAATAAAGACAACAATAATCAATCATTAAAACATATTTCTTCCATTTCTTGTGATATACAGATAATGAGGAAGACGACCTAACCTCTTGGGGCAGGGAGTTCTACATATGGGGCACTACCACAGAGAAAGCCCTCTCATGCAGTTGCCACTGACCATATCTTAGAAGGCCATGGTGCATGCAAGAGGGACACAACCACTGATCTTTAAGGATGGGCAAATTTACATAGGAGGAGATTTTAGAGCATTAAAAGTAATAACCAGCAGCTTGAATTGCACTCAAATGAACTGGCAGCTAATGTAGCTGATAGAATAAAGGGATCACATGATCCCAGCACTTTGACCTAGTCAAAATTCTAGCAGCAGCATTCTGCACTAACTGAAATTTCTGAGTGGTTTTCAGGGGCAGCTCCATGTAGAGCATGTTACAATAGTCCAATCAAGATTTAACTAATGCATATAGGACCATGGCCAGGTCTGACTATACCAGGAACAGAACCAGCTGGTGCACTAGGCAAAACTGCATTCTGAGTACGGTATCTAATAACAAGGCCAGTACTCCCAAGCTATTAACTGGATCTTTAATGGGGAGTGCAATTTCATCCAGAACAGACTGACAAGCTATCCCTGGACCTGTAGGCTTCCTAACCAATAACATATCTGCCTTATCCAGATTTAATTTCAGTTTGTTTACCCTCATCCAGCCCATCACCAACTCCACACACTGATATAATTTAATCCCTCTAGACAAACTTATCACACCACCAACCTGCCTCCTCCTTTAAAGGAAGAGATATCTGTGCACCTCAGAAAGGGACAGTAGAGCCAGTGCCCACTGGTTTTGGAGCACTGGGTTCTACTCAAGGTACTTAACCATGCCTTAGAAAGATAGGAGTCTCCATCCTCTCCTGGACCTTCAGGAGTTAAACACCAGCATCAGGCCCAGGAAGTTCAGGACTGTAACACCCGTCAATATTCTCACCTTGCTGCAGTGGGTTTTGCATCCATCAATCTCAAAGATACCAATTTTCAGATCAGCATCTGGCTGATTCATTTGCCTTTGGGGACTACTGCTTCCAGTTTTAGGTCTTACAACTTGATCTTGACAGAGCCCTAAGTGTCCTCATCAAATGTATGGCTGTCGTTGCTGATCTTCTCCATCTACGTGGCATCAACAACTTCCAATATGTTGATGATCGGCTCCTGGCAGCTCTGTCACATCAGCTGCTCCTTGACCTCCTCTCCATCATGCTTCACCTCTTGGAGTTGGGTCTGTGCATAAATACGGAGAGGGCATGTCTGATACATACCTGGTAGCTCTAATACATTGGAGCAGTCCTAAAGTGAATTGCTGGCCAAGTATTCTTGCCATATGATAGGACAGCAACCTTCATGCATTTGGCTGCCAATGCTGCCTATGCTCAAACTGTCAAGGCGCATTGCATACAACAACTACTGGGTCTCATGACTGCAACTACAGCAGTTTGCTGCCAAGGCTTCACATGAGACCACCGCAAAACTAGTTTATCCACAGATTCTTCCCTCTTCCAGACCCCCAGTTACTAACTTGATAAATGTACAGTCATGTGAAAAAGAAAGTACACCCTTCTCGAGTTCCATGGTTCCACGTATCAGGTCAGAAGAAAAAGCATCGGGCCCATAGCAGGTCTCAAAATTAGGTAAAGACAACCTCAGATGAACAACAACACATGACAGAGTACACCGCACGTGGCATTATTTATTGTACAGAAATACAGCCAAGATGGAGAAACCATGTGGGAAAAACTGAGTACACCTTATGATTCAATAGCTGGTAGAACCACCTTTAGCAGCAATAACTTGAAGTAATCATTTTCGGTATGATGTGATCAGTCTCTCACATCGTTGTGAAGGAATTTTGGCCCACTCTTCTTTACAACATTGCTTCAGTTCATTGCGGTTTGCGGGCATTTGTTTATGCACAGCTCTTCTAATGTCCCGCCACAGCATTTCAATCGGGTTGAGGTCTGGACTTTGATTGGGCCATTGCAGCACCTTGATTCTTTCCTTTGTCAGCCATTCTGTTGTAGATTTGCTAGTGTGCTTGGGATCATTGTCCTGTTGCATGACCCAATTTCGGCCAAGTTTTAGCTGCCGGACAGATGGCCATACATTCGACTCTAGAATACCTTGGTATACAGAGGAGGTCATGTTCGGCTCAATGACTGCAAGGTGCCCAGGTCCTCTGGCTGTGAAATAAGCCCAATTCATCACCCCTCCACCACCGTGCTTGACAGTTGGTCAGAGATGCTTGTGCTGATATGCTGTGTTTCGCTTTCGCCAAACATGGTGCTGTGCATTATGGCCAAACAGCTCCACTTTGGTCTTGTCCATCCAAAGGACATTGTTCCAGAAGGCTTGTGATTTGTTCAGATGCAACTTTGCAAACCCAAGCCATGCTGCCATGTTCTTTTTAGAGAGAAGAGGCTTTCTCCTGGCAACCCTTCCATACAAACCATACTTGTTCAGTCTTTTTTCTAATTGTACTGTCATGAACTTTAACATTGCACCTGCTGACTGTGGCCTGTAGCGCCTGAGATGTAACACTTGGATGTTTTGCAATTTCTCTGAGCATTGCGCGGTCTGCCCTTGGGGTGAATTTGCTGGGACATCCACTCCTGGAATGATTGGCAACTGTCTTGAATGTTTTCCACTTGTGAATAATCTTCCTCACTGTAGAATGATGGACTTTAAATTGTTTGGAAATGGCCTTATAACCCTTCCCGGATTGATGGGCAGCAACAGTTGCTTCCCTAAGATCATTGCTGATGTCTTCTCTCCTCAGCATTGTGGTAACACACACCTGACTGCTGGAGACCAGCAAACTCCTTACACTTCAGCTTTTATAGAGGTGGTCACACTTGCTGATGATCAATTCATCAAGGGTATTTGCTTAGCAGCACCTGGCTGCTCCTTAACCTCTTCATACCTATGGAAGCAGTAAGGGCGTACTTAGTTTTTCCCACATGGCTTCTCCATTTTGGCTGTATTTCTGTACAATAAATAATGCCACAGTGTACTCTGTCATGTGTTGTTGTTCATCTGAGGTTGTCTTTACCTAATTTTGAGACCTGCTATGGGCCCGATGATTTTTCTTCTGTCCTGATACGTGGAACCATGGAACTCGAGAAGGGTGTACTTTCTTTTTCACATGACTGTAGTTCTTCAAGTGACCATCTGTGCAGTCACACAACCCGGAATCTGCTTGATGTGGAGCGGTATACAAATACTATAAATAATAATAATAACCGCTTTCCTGCCCTACTGCGAGTGCCATTGTGTCTGTGTTTCTGCTTTCACTATAGCAGCTATGGGGGTCTGAAATGGAACTGAGTGGGCAGGTGGGAGCCACATCCCCTTGAGTGTGTGCATGGAGGGTGGAGCCCATCAAAATGAACCTACTGTAACTATAGAAGTTTCTCAAACGGAGCTCTGCGTAGGCACAGAACCATTTGTGTGACTGCATAGATGACCACTTGAAGAACTACAGTTACCATTAATGCCCATTAAAATCAGTTGAAGTTTTGACTTTGACTTTAGCAGGAAGTGAAATGCACAGAAGTGCCAAAATATGAATTAGGTGCTGGTATAAGGAAGTATCTGCCACATTGTAATGTAACTAAGGTTTTACTTCTCATTAGTAAAGGGTTTCTAGATTTATTATGCAATAGCTAAATGTGTGCCATTATCGGGGAGGAAATAGGAGGCCTGGAGAATGTAAGGACCTCTATGGGTGCAGTGCATCTGTATCAGTGACAAGGCTGCCCAGCAAGATAAGCTGTAACAATATGGAGCCATTAAATATTGACATATACAGTTCCATATATTTTCAGAATGTCTCAGTGGTGTTCTGGAGCACATCAGACCCAATTTTTACCCATAAAAATAAAGGGCTGCTATTCACTTGTGGGACATCGTGTGAAGTGCCTGTTCTGAATAGGGTTGCACTCCCTTTGAAAGATCAGGTTCGTAGTCTAGGGGTACTCCTAGATCCGTCGCTGGAGTCCAAGTGACCACGGCGGCTTGGAGTGCCTTTTACCATCTTTGACTGATTCGCCAGCTACAGCTTCTCCTGAACAGGGATAGCTTGACCACAGTGGTACAGGCACTAGTAACTTTGAGACTGGATTACTGCACTCTATGTGGGGCTGCTCTTAAGACTGGTCTGGAAGCTGGAGCTAATGCATAATGTAACAGCTTGGCTATGGTCAGGAGCTGCCCCTTTTCAGCATGCAACTCCTTTGCTGAGGGAACTGCACTGGCTGCCTATTTGCTACTGGGCCTGGGCCAGGTTTAAGGTTTTGGTATTAGTGTATAAAGCCCTAAGCAACTTGGGACCAGGATATTTGAGAGAGTGCCTTCTCCCTTAACAACCTGCCCGGTCACTGAGGTGATCAGATGGCATGCTCCTGGAGGTTCTGCATGGACCTATGATCTGATTGGAGTCCACCCTGAGAAGAGCCTTCAGTGTGGCAGCTCCATTTCTGTGGAACTCCTTGCCTCTGGAGGTCAGGCAGGCTCTGACACTGTGTTGTTTCTGGCACCTCCTGAAAGCATTTTTATTTCAGGAAGCTGTTCCTGGTTGACCATCCACAGTTTTATTGATATCCCATTTTTAACATACTATTTTATTCTTTTATCTGTTTTGTCTTTTTATTGTTCACCACTCTGGAATCTGTTTGGATGTGGAGCAGTATATAAATCTTGTAAATAAATAAATAAATAAAATAAACTGGAACTGTTTATGAACTTCTGGTTGGGATGCTGAGCTGAGAGGGCATGCTCCTGCTCCACCATTACCCCCCTCTTGATTGATCCTCAGAGACTCTGGTCCCCAGGACACAGGGAAACAGGCAAATGGGGAGACCTTACTTACCAACCAAAGTGCTTCAGACACACGGTAAATGTCTATTTCTAAACTTCGAAAAACCAAACAACACCAGGAAAGCGGCAATGAGCTGAATAAAATGGTGGTGGAACTTGCTGCTCCAACTGCCTCTGATAATGGCCTACCCCCTGGGAAGAAATAATGTTTTTTATTCTCCTGCAAATGATGGCCAAGGGCACCACTGGCATAAAACAGCTGTGAGCACCCTCCACACATCCAGGAAGGAAATGAGACCGAGGACCACTAAAGTGGAACACTGAGTCTTCCATGTGCAGATAACACCACTGCAATGGAGGTGAGACAAATTGCTGTTGCAGAAGAGAATAAAGCCCTTCCAGTAAAAAAATGAATAAGCTGAGAACACAGGAATAACGTGTACATTTCTTGAATCACTAAAAAGATAGAAAAAGTGAATCTAATTTCCTTTAAAATTACTTTACTTAACAGTCATTGACCCCTCTTGAGGATGAGTGGTCTCATCACAATTTGGTTGCAGAATTTGGTTCCGATAGCATTCATAATTAGTTTATTTATTTATTTTATTATTACATTTATTTCCCACCTTCTTTCGTCCAAGGAACCTGAGGTAGCTTACTACTTCTTCTCTCCATTTTATCCTCACAACAACCCTGTGAGGTAGTTTAGGCTGAGAGTCAGTGATTGGCCTAAAGTCACCCAGTAAGCTTCATGGCCAAGTGGGGACAAAAACCCAGATTTCCCGAGTCCCAGTCTATCACGATAACCACTACACAACACTGCTTTCAAATGAAAGACCTGCTTCACTAAGCTAAGCAACATCAAGTAGACCGCTCAACAAGATCCGCCACGGATGGCCTTCTCCCTGTCCCATCAGCCAGAGAAACCAGGCTGGTGGGGACTAGGAGGAGGGCCTTTTCTGTGGCAGCCCCCAATTTATGGAACTCTCTCCCCAGTGACCTCCGCCATGCCCCTTCCTTGATTAGCTTCCACCGGGCATTAAAAATGTGGCTTTTCAGGCGGGAATATGGGGTGGGTTAGGATTTTTAATTGTGTTTTATACTGTGTGTGTGTCAGGGATGTTGATGAGTCCTTGGTCTCGAGTCACGAGTCGAGTCACGAGTCTTTGAACCCGAGTCTCGAGTCCGAGTCCTTGGTCCAAAATGGTGACTCACGAGTCACGAGTCACGAGTCACTCCCAAAGCTGACTCCACGAGTCCCTATTAAAATCAATCGGGGGTTTTCCCAACAAAATAAGGCTACTTCAGATGTGTGGTTTAAATAAATTCTAGGCACAAGTGTGCCTTTTTATTTCAAAACTGCAACTGATTTTGGCAAGAACAGACCAGGCCGAAAAACCCAAAATAACCAGGCAGGCAGAGGAGGCAGGGGACCCCAAAGCAGGCAGGCAGAGGCCTTTGTCTTGGACAATTCAACTGTTGAACTGGTCAAGAAGAGACCAGGTAGGCAGAGGAGGCTGGGAACCCCAGACAGGCAGGCAGAGGCAGCCAAACCCAAAATGTCTGAAAGGTTGCATTTTAGAAAAATGATTTTAAAAAATAAACTTGCTGTACTTCCTAAAACTTATCCATGTTGCATTTGAGGAACATGATTTTTTCTAAATGTTTGGCCCCCATTCTGGAACGGTGAGATCTCAACACAATTCCACCCTCACTGAACACCCACTCCGCTGGTGATGAACTTGCTGGAACCAGAAACACACTCAGAGCAGCCACACAGAGTAATCTCAGGTCCTTCTTCTGCCTCTCCCAAGTACGCAACACATCAATCAAAATAAATCTTGATACACTGTTGGGGCTGCACTCCTGGTAGCCGTCCATAGTGGCCGAGCAGCGGCACACCTTGCTTCCATGCGCTCTTCGCCGGCAATCACGCTCCTCTTCACTCCTTCTAGCACAGCCCAGGGATGTTGAAGAGTCCTTGGTCTCGAGTCCCGAGTCGAGTCTCGAGTCCCATTAAAAATATTGGGACTCGAGTCCGAGTCGAGTCAGAGGGGGGACTCAGTCCGACTCACGAGTCGAGTCCTCGAGTCCGAGTCCCCATCCCTGGTGTGTGTGTGTGTGTGTGTCCCCTGTATTTTATTGCATTGTACATCGCTCAGAGTGGCTGGATGTCTGGCCAGATGGGCGATTCATAAATATAATAAATAAATAAATAAGAGAAGGGAAGTTCACCTGGGGTCATGAACAGATCCAAATTAAGCTGTCCCCATTAAAGAAGACAACCAAAGGTGAGTCTTTAATAATGCCAAGAGACCAGCTAAGAATACACCTCTTTTTCTATCAGATAGATACCTAGCAATTTTCATAGCCAGATATTGTGGGACCAACAGATTCTTCAGGGAACCTGGTGAGGCTGTACACCATTGAATCTATTAAAACAACCTGAACCTGGTGAAGAATGAAGTTAACATGACATGTTTATTTATTGCTTCAACTATCTTTCAGATTATGTACTGCACAGACAAACTGCAAAATGCTTTGAGATGTCTCCTTGATAGAAAATTGATTTCCAGTATCTATCTCATCTCTATGTTTTATTTTGAATTTAAAAAACAAACAAACACATTTTTCCCCCCACTAATGGCAGGGAAAGGTAGCATGGTATTGAATTTTCACCTTTAAAGATGGGCAGAAAATGACAGATAAAGTCTAAGTATTGGACTTGGATATGAGAAATATGGGTATACTCTATATCTTTCCCCAGTTTTGTTTTTCTGTGGTGCACAGCAAGTAAACCAAGAAATACATCCCCCCAACCCCAAAAAAAGTTAAGCATAACCTGCTGAATTTACTCAACTCTGTTGCATGCTTTTGGTGCAGATCTTGATGGACTCAGGACTGGACATTTGGCAATGAGAATATCAGCTACATCACAATTCACATTTAAGATCTCTATAATTTTTAGTTTCGCCAGTAATTTGCTTTGCAGAAATGAGAGGCTAGATCTGTTTATTTTCTTTATTGCTATACTAAAACATAGCTTACCTTGTGAAACAAGGGAAGGGTTTAGGTAGCTTATATTACTGCAGTGCATTATACATGAAGCTTAAAGACAATTCAGAAACTATAGTTAGTACCATATATATATATATATAGAGAGAGAGAGAGAGAGAGAGCACAAGGTTACTAATGGACTGAGCATATGGAACACATCATGCCAGTTTTGAAACAGCTGCACAATTCTAAGTCTGGTTTTAGCATTTAAAGTCCCAAACAGTTGAAGGCCAGGAATCTCAAGGACCACCTCCTCCCACATGAAACTGCTCATACTAAGATTCTTGTTTGAAGCCCTTCTCTGGGTCCCTCTACCATCTGAAGTGAGGCAGGTGGGGACCTGGGGAAGGCTCCCCTAACACTGAGTTTGTTATCTTTTCAGCACCATGTGAACCCCTTTTTATTTGTATAGGCTCTTAGTGCATTTTTTTCATTTTTATTTTCAGCTTTGTTTTGCTTTTATATAAGTTCTCTGTTGCTGGTCTTTAGTGTTAGAAATTTTCATTGATGTTTTGTTCTAATATTACTGCAACTGCTACAAGAGGTTGCCTATGTTTGGAATACATGATAGCCATAACAAGAGGGAAAAGTTCTTAATAAACTCAGAGGTGATATAGTCCTGCTTCAGGAAAAGCACATACCAGTTTTAGATAGTAACAAAATTCAGAAAATGTGGCTGGGAGAAGTCTTCAGTGATACCTTTAAAAAGGCTAGAGGAGCAGAGACATTTTTTGCTGCATAAAAATCTGAAAGCATAAACCTACCTGTTCTAGAAGTTACGTTCCTTATGGTGGAGCTACAAATAGGAAGAGAGCATTTAGTACTTGTCAATATATATAGTCCATATACTGATACCCATATTATAGAGGTTTTATTCCAAATTGAACAGGTTACACCAGATACATTAATAACTGGAGGAAATTGGAGTGAGATATAGACCAGGGGTGCACAACCTGCAGCACCCAAGGCCTTAACTACACGCCCTGGGGCCTCTGACACACACACACACACACACACACCCCACTATTTTCCTGCCGATTGTACCGTTGTTGCCAACAATACAGATCACTCTAGGCAGTGAGGAAAGAGCGATCTGTATGAGGTTCTCTGATGGAAGGAGTGGAGTGCCACCTGTATCAGGATTGCTTGGAGAAGGGGTGGAGAGAAGATTTTCCACTCCCCCCTTCAGAGAGCCTCATACAGATTGCTTTTTCCTTGCTTGGGTTCTGCAGGTTCCTGACCACTAGCCCCAGGATAAGCGTCAGAAACCCAGTCTAGCCCCTCAGCAGGTGGTACAGCAGTCTCACACAGCCAGCTCATCCTCCTCTGACTTTGAGCTGAAAGCCAGTCCTCACAACAGCTGTGTCTCTGTGCATGACAGGCCAGCTAAAGGGAGGAGATGTGTCAGCTTGCCTCTGCTTTCAGCTCAGTTCAGTCTTGGAATGTATTTTCCCCTGTATTGTTCTTAAGGTAACATTGTAACTCTTGTTTTGTTTTATGCTGTTCTACAAAGTTTGTCATCACAAATTTTCCTAGCCCATGCCATCTAATGAAAAATCAAGAAAATTCAAAAATAACATTTAAGCAAATATATTTTGCTATCAGAGATAGTGGGTTTTTCAAGAACCCCAAAATGTTCTGTTTAATTCCTAAACCTGGTAGATCAACATATGCTGTTCTCTGATGCCAGTTTATGTCAGGAATAGGATCTTACAAAGGAGCAGCACGAAGTACCAAGAATAAAACTTGGCCAGTGGCACTTGCTTGAACTGTAATGGCTCGATAATTTTGGCATCATTTGTATGTAGGAGGTGAAAGAGAGAGAAAGCAAAATCAGCTTTAAAGATTGTGCAGACATGAAACAGTATACTTTGAACTCTAATGCCATGTGAAAATAAAGAATGTCTACTTTTAGTAGAAAGCAGAAAGTGCTTCTTCAAGTACAATTGTTGTCATTAAATATTTATTAACCGTTACCACAACAGCATATCTATGTTAATACAAACTCCTTGTAGCTAGGATATGAAGTAATGGCTGATGGTCAGATTTCATTGGCAACTACTAGCTTCAAAACATTAAGTAAGATATATTGAACTCAGAAGGTAAAAGTGATTTTAAAAATTTCAAATTATGAACAAATACTGATAAGCTACAAATGAGAGAATATTACCACTGAGTATATTCAGGCTAAGTCTGGGGTGAACATAAAGTAGAATCTTTATGCCAATTGATGATAAAAACAAGTGAGTCAGTGTTGCCACCAAAAAGGCAAAGGGTTAGTGATCCAAACTTAAATCATGCTTGGAGTAGAGTAGACCCACTTAAATTGATTAGACTTAATTTAGATATGACTAACTTAAGTCCCATTGATTTCAGTAGGTCTACTCTAAGTATGATTAAGTCTGGATCCAATGTATTGCCTGGGGTAACTTTATCTGGCAAGGTTAAACAGCCATGGAGTTCTAAATGGTTACAAAAAGAGTATATGACTTCTACCAAGCCCGCTTACGTATTCATTACAACCACCATGACTAGGCCACTTGTAATTAGTCTATGGTTATTACTATGTTTTGAATTATCCTTGTACAGCAGCTCCCCATGAGGATAGGACATTTTAAAGTTTTTGGGTTGGATCCAGACTTAGTCATACTTAGAGTAGACCCATTGAAATCAATGGCATCTATGGTAGTCATGACTAACGATTTCATTGCATCTACTCTAAATATGGCTAAGTCTGGATCCAATCCTTGTTTATTAGCCTTTAGTATTTTTACAGTTAATAAAGACAAAATGCTGAAATATAATTATGTCCTACTGAAAACAATGATACATAAATTTCTATTCTTAGTCATTGTGGCCAGTTTTTTCTTTAATAACAAAGAACTATGTTTGGATGGGAATTGTGCCCCATGGTAGGGCTACCTTCAGCTTACACAGTAAATGGGTTCCACTTAGCAAAGAAAGCTTCAGGGTTAGTAAGGGCTTTAGAATTTGATTTGGTGGATCAGTGGGGGAGCTGCATTTTTCTATAGTTTGCCTAAACTAGAGATAATGTTAGAAGCAGTTTATCGGTATATGTAGTATGTTTCAATGCTTGTCCTAAAATACACTGAAAGGATTGGATCGTTCCACCTGCTGCTGGAAGGATATGCTCAATTAATCATGAATAGATAGAGGATATTTCCTGAAGTATTGTCCTCATCCCACCCTGCAAGTAGCTATCTTGCAGAGCCAGTGTGGTGTAAAGGTAAGAGTGTTGGACTGATACTTGGGAGATTCGGGTTCTAGTCCCCATTTGGCCATGAATCTCATTGGATGTCTTTGGGCCAGTCACTGACTCTCAGCCTAACCTACTCACAGGGTTGTTGTGAGGATAAAATGGAGACGATGAGGACTATGTAAACCACCTTGGGTTCCTTGTAGAGGGAAAAGGCAGGATATAAATGTAATAATAATAAAATAATAAATAAATCTTACAGGTCTACCAACGATGAAACATAATGCCCACCTTGTTAAATTAAACAAAAAGTCTTAACTTTTGGGTGGTTTGCCCCCTCGAAAAAAAAGCAGCTGTTGTTTATAATTATTTAGTTTCTTGATTTCAAATTAGTTATTGATTTCTGAGAAGATTGATTATATATGCCCTTTCTGTAACTTAAGTTCTTTTGACTATTTTTTTCTCATGATTGGGGCTTTCAATGCTTTCTCATTAATAATCCTCTCTCTGGGGGGTCTCCCATTTAGTTGTTCTTAAATCAGAATACTGAGACATACTGTCTTCCTTTGTTTCATGTGTGTTGATAATGTGTCTAGTTGTGACTATATCAGGGTTTGATGTAGCAGAAATTTATTTCAGTTCATAATTTATTGTAGTTCTATAACAAATTTAGTCATTGAATCTACTGACAGCTACTTTCATTCCTTCCCACTCACTCCCTAAGCAGCTGATGGGATCTATTACTAATCTTCTGACTGGGGCTATGTACTTCCTAGCTTTTAATCTGGATGTCACTGCCTGGAGATATTTGAAATGGGCATCACTGTCTGGAGAAATTTCATTTGTTTATTTTGTTTGCTTTCTATATGTACATGTCTGTCTATAAAAAAATCTTCTAGGGTAACTTACAATGAGGAATAAAAACTGTGGGGCTATCCACAAGATCCCAATCCCTCAGAGTGTTCTCACCCCCCTCTTATGTCAGAGGACAGTGCTTGGAACCACTCCAGGCCTCTGTTCTTGTACCTACAAGTCATTGCTTATCATTGGAAGTCTTGAGGACTGAGCATCCCTCCCTCTTACAAACCACCTAATTGTTACCAAAGTATTTCTTCTCTGGTTATTTCTGTGCTATGTCTCCTCCCTTGCAATCTTTCTCTGCCTTGTAAGTCCTTCTCCTTCCCTCTTCTCTCCTCAGCATTCTCTGCTTCTTAGAAAGCCAAACCTGCCCTGCCTGCTAGTCATGCACCTCTGTTTTACCACCTCTTTCCTTATCCAGTCCTGGGGAGCCAAACTATCTCTTCCTGTCTTGGGCTCTTCACAAAACAAGTAAAAATGCAATAACAATAAAACACACAACAATAAAATGTGCTACAGCATAAAAGACCAAGCAGCAGAGTATGTAAACTATTTCAGGCTAAAGCAAATTAAAAGTCCTGGGAAAATAAAAAAAGGTCTTTACCTGGTGTCAGAATGACCGCAGAATAGGTGCCGGGTGAGCCTTTCTGGGGAGGGCATTCCATTGCCTTTCTCCAGTAGCCACTGACTGCACCTCATCCAGAAATATGCACACAAAGGGCAGTATCCTATTTTGTGTCATTGTGATAACGTGAATTGCATTACACTAGTGTAAGGGACCTCTAGCGCAACGCTTACAGGATGGGATTTCCCCAAAAACCCACCGTGCAATCTTATGCTGTTGGCGTTGAGCTAGAAGTCCTTTACACTAGTGGAACATAGTTTACGCTAGCAGAATGATACAGTAGGATACTGCCCAGATGGTTCTTTTTCTAAACTAGTTACATAATAATCCCTTGCTCGATTATGGCAACTACAGTATAGAATATTCTTAAAACAGGATATGATACCTGTTTTGTTTATACAAACATCACCAATGTGGAGAAGCACTCAAAAGTGACATCCCACACCTGCAGCCTTAAGCAGCATATTATCTTCCACTTCTTCACTCTACCAACTTATTCTGCTGCATGTGTAGACCAGTTCCAAAGGTTCAGAGCAGATTATATTTTCTCTTTGCACCAACCCTGTGAAGCACTACACAGGGTTAGACTTTGATCTGGGATGGCTTATTCACACATGCAAGTCATCATATGATGACATAGTCATCCAAGTGATTAACATTCATGTGTGAACCAGCCCAGACACCACAGATAGAAACAACACCATAAACCCACCAAACCTAAGGATTTTAAGTTCCACTGATGTAATCCTGTGCTTAGTTTTCTCTAGTTGGAATCAGTATGACTTAAATGTGCTTAACTTTGGCTGGACCATGTTGCATTTTTTCTTGTGAGTTAGAAGAGCTTCAAATTATTGATGATGATGATGATGATGATGATTTATTGATGTTATTTCTATACCGCACAATAGCCAAAGCTCTCTGGGTGGTTTACAACAATCAATAAAAAATACAATAAAATACAATATAAAATATACACAATAAAAGCATTATCAAAAATTTAAAACCATATTTTAAAATGGCTCAAATAACTAAAACAGGTTACTACAACGTGACCAGTAAAAAAGTTAAAAACAACCAGCCCATCATGCACTATTTAGAGTTGTTAAAAGCCTCAACCTAGAGGGCAGCCTTAACCTGGTGCCAAAAAGATAGTAGAGTTGGCGCCAAGCGGGCCTCAGGGGGGAGCTTGTCCCATAGTTGCGGGGCTAACACAGAAAAGGCCCTCCCCCTTGTTGCCACCCTCCAAGCCTCCCTCGGAGGTGGCAGTCAGAGGAAGGCCCCAGATGTTGAGCGTAGTGTCCGGGTAGATTGTGCTTGGGAGACGCATTCCATCAGCTACACAGTCCCAAGACGTGTAGGGTTTTATAGGTTAAAACCAGCACCTTGAATCGGGCTTGGAAGCATACAGGCAACCAGTGCAAGCGGGCCAGAACTGGTGTTATATGTTTGGACCTTCTGATCCCAGTGATGAGTCTGGCTGCCGCAGTTTGCACAAGCTGCAGATTCTGAACAGTCTTCCAGGGCAGCCCCACGTAGAGTGCATTGCAGTAGTCTAGCTTTGAGATTGCCAGCGCGTCTATTACTGAAATCGGGCTGTCCCTGTCCAGATAGGGGCGTAGCTGGGCCACCAGCCAGAGCTGGTGGAAGGCACTCTGTGCCACTGAGGCCACCTGAGCCTCGAGTGACAGATGGCTCAAGAGGAACCCCCAAGTTACGAACCTGCTGCTTCAAGGGCAATGGGACAGCAACCCCATCCAGAACAGGTGTTGAACACCCTCCATCTGGTCAGAGGAACCGCCCACTAACAGCATCTCAGTCTTGTCTGGATTGAGTTTCAGTTTGTTAGCCCTCATCCAGTCCATTGTCACAGACAGACATTGGTTTAGCACATCCACAGCCTCACGTGCTGAAGATGAAAAGGAGTATTATAGAGCTGTGTGTCATCAGTGTATTGATGACAAGGCACTCCAAAACTCTGGATGACCCCACTCAGCGGTTTCATGTATATGTTGAATAGCATGCGAGATATGACCGACCCCTGTGGAACCCCATACTGGAGAGTCTACGGAGCTGAGCAATATTCCCCAAGCATCCGCCATCCAGGTAGGAGCGGAACCACTGCAACACAGTATCCCCCACTCCCAACTCAGACAGCCGCCCCAGAAGGATACCATTGTCGATGGTACTGAAAGCTGCTGAGAGATCCAGGAGTATCAACAGGGTCACACTCCCCCTGTCTCTCTCCCGACATAGGTTATCATACAGGGCAACCAAAGCTGTTTCCATTCCAAAACCAGGCCTGAACCCTGACTGAAATGGATCCAGATAATCAGTCTCATCCAAGAGCACCTGGAGCTGGTTGGCCACTACCCGCTCAAGGATCTTTCCCTGAAAATGAACATTTATTTATTCATTCATTCATTCATTCATTTTCTATACCGCCCAATAGCCGAAGCTATTCACGACCAGCCTAAAGTTATTAAGATCTTTCAGGTCCAGGGAGGGTTTCTTCAGGAGTGGCCTCACCACCGCTTCTTCAAGCGGCATGGGACCACTCCCTCTCTCAAGGAGGCATTGATCACCTCACTGGCCCACCTGGCTGTTCCCTCCCTGCTGGTTTTTATGAGCCAGGAGGGGCAAGGATCCAGTACAGATGTAGTTGCACAAATCTAGTGGTGTACTCCCTACCTTGGGGGGGGGGGCTCACCTCGGTGAGCAGCCCCTCCGAAGCCCGGATTCTCCGCGGTGCGGAGCGATTCTCCGTGCCCCTTGAGCTGGAAGCGCAGCGTCCCATTGCATCATTTCTGGCTGGCCGGAAGTGATGTGGCGGAACCCCACGTGCGTTTTTGGCGTAGAAACCAGGGCAACATGGCTTAAAACGGCCATCGCGCCCATCTTAAGCTATGTTGCCCTGGTTTCTACGCCAAAAACGCAGCGTGGGGTTCCGCCATGTCAGCGCAGGGTCCCGTCACTTCATGGTAGCCTGAAATGATGCGACGGGACACGGGAGCCTGCGCTGCTGGCGCAGCGGCTCAAGCGGAGGGATGACCGGGCAGCAAGGTAAGGCCTGCGAGTCTCAGGGGGGCGAGCGGGGCCGATTTCGGCCTCATTTCAACCCCCCCGATATTCACGGTACCATCCCTACATGAATCTGTCTGAGCACCTTCTAAACATCCTCAAGCTGTACCAGACCAGTAGTCCGATGGACAGGGAACCTGGAGAGGGAGAGAGAGAGAGAATTCCTATAGATCACAGCAACCCCCCCCCCCAACTCTCAGGTCTACCTTGATTTTGCACCAAGTATCCCGGTGAGCAGAGCTGGGAAATACTGACTCCTCCCTGTTCACCCACCCAGGTCTTGGTAATGCATGCCAGATTGGCCGCCTCATCCACTATTAAATCATGGATGAGGGGGGTACTATTTTGCATTTAAAAGCAGCATCCGGAGACCCGAGGGCAGGTTGGTAGGGCAACCAACAAACCTGTGAGTGCGAGGAGGGCCGGAACACGGCACAGCCATTAACTGTCTGGGCCGCTTTCCCCTTAGCTGGCTAGCGCTCCTCCCAACACCATATCTCCCTCTACTCGTCACTATACCGATTGGCACCCCCACAGATTCCCCCAATGGGGCCCATATCTGCCCTCCACGGCACATCCAACATATAGCTTTGAAAGTGAACCAGGCACATAGCTAATGACATTATACTGACCCACAATTCAGTTTTTGGTTTTGTCACTTCAGTTTCACCAAATATCATTAGCTTGAGAAGAGCTGAGTGCTAATTTATTTTCAATCAGCCTTGAAGTCTTGACCTAAATGTGTTACTCAGAAACAGTTGTGAGGCTCTATTCCAGAAGGAGCAGAACAAACCCGAGCCCCTGTCATGTCAAACTGTGTTTTCTTTATCATTGGCGATGGCAGGGCAGGGTAGCCAGCTGGCTGCCCAAAGGTTAGATTCAACTCCCAAAGCAATTTTATCTGGCCCCTGGCATCCCCACCAAATTTAATCAAGGTGTGGTAAAAAAGTTGTCCCACCTGTAAAAAAAGGAAAAATGTTGGCAATACAGAAGAATACCACACTAATGTTATACCTTTGAGGCTTATTTTTAATGCCTTGGCTATGCCTGATCACATGAGTGCCATAACCACACTGCTGGATTGTGCCAGTTTTTATTATAGAGCCTGATCACCTGTGAGGAGGTCAGTTTGTGTGTCAAAGTATCAGGGCTGGCCCAAGATATTTTGCTGTCTGAGGCGAAGAGCAACATGTCACCCCTTCCATTCCGTAGACAAAAGCTAACTGGACTGGCAGTTGAATCTTCAGTATGAGCAATGGGACAGCATCCTCCACTACACCTGAAGGGAACAGGCTAGCCTAGAGGGCACAGAGCAGGCGGTGTAGCGCACAGCTCTCTCCTCCACGCTCCACCTTGGTGCTGCCTCCCAGCATCTGCTGCCTGAAGTGACCGCCTCATTCTGCCTAATAGTAGGACCAGCCCTGCAAAGTATACTGCCAACCTCCAGACTACTGGAGAACAGAGTGTTTCCCAAGAACCTTGAAGTTGGCTGGTCCATGGCACTGAATTATTGAGTAATAATTAAGCGCTAGACGTGGATATTAACATACGTATGAACAGCAAACGTAGCCTACAAATTATTATTATTATTAATATTAATATTTATTTATCGCCCATCTGGCCGGCAACCGGCCACCCTGGGCGATGTACACAGAATAAAATACATAAATGCAATAAAATACATTAAAACAATATAAAAATTTTAAAATCTTAACCCACCCCATATTCCCGCCTGAACAACCAGGTTTTTAATGAGCGACGGAAGCTCATCAGAGAGGGGGCATGGCACAGAATTTCTGTAGCACAGAACTTAGAAATGGAAAAAGCTAAATAGCAACTACCATAGCTACATGTATGTATGTTAAATGGAAGTGTTAAAGAAATATTATATAATAACCTAAACATTATAGGGTGTTGTATTTAGGAGTATAAAATGCATCAAATGCTTTGGAAGGCTTATTTCATCCTGGTGGGGATCTATATCATTTGGTTCTGGTTTTGTAGGGTTTTCATGCAAGCACTAAAATGATTTAATTTTAAAAATTAGCTATTGTTAATTGTTTTTATATTATTTGACTTTTACTTGTATTTTTATTTTATGTAAGCCACTTTGAGAACTTTGAAAAAGGAGCCATTGATATTTTTTTTAAATAAATGAAATAGATCTTAGTTATTAGAGTAAAATGCTGCAGTTGCAGCACTTGCAGAATAAATAACAGTTCTATTTATTCTGTAAGGGTCTTGTAAAGCTGGCAGCTAAAGCACTGGTACAGAGAAGTTCTAAAAGGTTAGCTGGCTTTTGGCTACACTGACTGACCTTATACACTCACCTTTTACTTTTTTTTTTTTTTACAGTATCGGTCAGGACGGGATCCTCAACGAGGCTCTGACAATGTTTCCAACAAGTCTTCAGACAGTGATGTGAGTGATGTGTCAGCAGTATCTAGGACCAGTAGCGCTTCACGTTTCAGCAGCACTAGCTATATATCTGTGCAATCAGAACGACCAAGAGGGAACAAGAAAATTAGGTAAGAAACTGTAAAGCTGACAACTTTCAAGTTTGTTTTGAATTGCAAACCTCTCTTCCACTGTTTCCATTTGGTTCAAGTAACACAGCTTCCAAAATACTTTCCAAAATGTTATGCTAGTTTTCTGTGACAGTGGAGTATTTTCCTGCTATAGACTTGAGTATTTACGTCCAAAATGAACCTCCTTGGAATTCAAGCCATGAACAGTGTCTCAAAATACAGTTTAAAGGCAGTCATTTTTGTGATGACTGAATATACAATTCAAGGGCCATCACAATACCTTACAGATTATAACAAAAAGTTATTTATACATCTTAATGGTTACATTTGATAAGCTTATGACAACGTTGTATAGATTCAGATATATCCTTAAAAATTTTTTTTTATTAAAAACAAAGACAAACACTTCATACACATATAACAAACAACAAAACATAAAATAGACTTCCAGTTTTCTCCACAACAAATATAAGTAACAACACTTTCTCTTACTCTATAATTACAAAGAAAACACTCCATTTTCCATTGTCCCAAATTTTTCTTCTTATTCATCAAACCCACAAATACATAAATCATTTTTTCCCAAACTCCGCAAAAAGTCTGTCAGAGGTTTCCATTCAACCATGAATGTAGATGTTGAATTTTCTCTTAATTAAAGACGTACATTCAGCCATCTCCGCCAGTTCCGACATCTTCACCATCCATTCTTCTGCTGAGGGTAAAATTTAACATTTCCACGTTTGTGCATGTAATAATCTTGCTGCCGTTGTCATATATAAAAATAAAGTTCCATAAGTTCTTTCCAGCTGATTATCCATTACAGGTATTCCCAGAAGAAACAAGTCTGGTTTCAATTGTATATTCGTCTTTAAGATTTTTTGAATTAATGAATGAATTTGTATCCAAATGTTTGGGCTTTCTTACATGTCCACCACATATGATAAAATGTTCCTTCTTGTTGTTCACATTTCCAACACAAACCCGAGGTACCTTTGTACATTTTAGCCAATTTATTCGAAGACATATCCCAGCGATACATCATCTTATAAAATTTTTCTTTAAGACTAGAACATAATGTGAATTTCAAACCTTTTAGCCACATATTTTCCTGCTGTTTCATATATATATATTATATCCAAAGTTTTGAGCCCATTTTATCATACATTCTTTCACTTGTTCATGCAATTCTTTTCCTTCAAAAAAGGGGAGAGAAGGTTACCCAAAAACATACAGCTGAAGGCAAGCATTCAAATTTTACCACACTGTTTTTGAGGTCAAGGGAAGGCAAACCAAGGAGGGCTGAAGTGGGAGGCAGGGCAGAGGCTATGTTTAAGTCTCCCTTCTGCGGCTGGAGTAGTCCTAGGACATCTTTTGATATATCACATCCTCCACTTGTGTGATTTTTCTTCAGTATAACACATATTTAACTATTCCATAAAAGATTCAGAGATGCTAGAGATTGACTGGCAGTCTGATTCAGAAGCTATCCAGATGTTTAGGGCAGTCCCCCATCAGACATTTGAAGCATGTATACCTGTGACCCTGTTTGCTACAAAAACCTGAAAATGGGATTGTTTTGTACATAACCTCCTTGAAAAGCTTACCCCCAAATGGCTAACGAATTATTACACTAGCTAGACAGTTAAAACTTCATAATATACTTGTTATAATAATAGTGCAAAGCATGAGTTGCTTGTGTGTTGCTGACATGAGAGAGTAGCAGCCTCACATGGGAAGGAAATATATTAGCAGTAGCTGTGAAGAAAGCTGGTTCACTGCCCCTGAATACCCTTCAAGCAACTCTGTGGGTAGTGGACTAGAAAGAAGTGACTACCTCTTAATACAGTCCAGCATGGAATAGAATAATGGGCTATGGGAATTTCATTTTCCCTTCACATACTGAAATGGACCTGAGAGCTGACAGCTAGGAATATGTATGTAAGCTTGCAGAATGCAGATTGAATTTCCAAATATGTACGTAGGTGTGGGTGTGGGTGTGTGGGTGTGGTTGCGCATAACACACACACTTACACTTATATAAATATACATATAATGCCAAAGAGCTTCATAAATACAGCTTACTACACTACCCCTGCCGATTTTATTCTGCACTTACAAAGAATATCTGTATAGATGACATTTAGCCTGTTATTTTATTATTTTAATAATTTCCCTTTAGATGCTCCTAGGAAGCATGCCCACCTCATAATTATTGCCTAGACAATGCTCAAGAATTAGCCAGCATGCTTTTCTGACACCACTGCATTATTCCATTTATTGTATGATCTTTCTGTTCAATTTCTTTTTCGCTTAGTGAATGCATGTTTAGTTTCTGTCAAGTCTTCTTAACTAGCTTCTGTTTTCTTTTTTGTTTGCATGCTTCCTCAATTTTTGTTAACTCTGGAAGATCAAATGAGGAAAGAAAAGAGGGAGGGGAGGGAGGGGATGGGGAGATATTCCCTGAGGAGGAGGAGGAGGAGGAGGAGAATCAGGAGCTTGAGGAAAAGCTGAAGGATGAACAAGTTGATGAAAAGGGGGAAGGGGAAGAGGTGACAGAGAACTGTGATAAGGAGGAAAACAAAGAACCAGAAGCAGATGAAGAGGCCCAAGATGAACAAACTGAGGAAGGGACAGAAACAAGTAATAAAGAGGATTTGCAAAGGAGATACTCACAAGATGACCTCAGGTAAAATTGATCTCCGTTTATTAGAGAGTTGTTAGCGTTTTCCCTGATGCCTTGATCCTATTCCCTGCAACCCCCTCCACCGTTTGCAATAGCTTGTAGTTTATATTCTCTTTGTTCTGGCATAGTATTTCAATAGTAGAACAAATGCTGTCTTTACAGAAATGCTTTTGCAAAGGAAGTAATGAATTACAGGTACATCAGCCATGCTGCAGCATACAGCATAGTGATTGAGGCCGCCAGTTATAAATTGGCCATCCTTGGTTCAAATCAAGCAGGAACTCACTGGGTGGCTTTAGGAAAGCCATTATCTGACATTATACACAACAACCAATTACCAGAGTTTTGTCACTCTCTCTTGAGAAACAGAATCTAGGATATGTGTAAATGAAATGGTGGAGCTATGTAGATATGCTTCTATGGAATACAATAGACAACCTACCATTATCCTTAATAATCTTTAATAATTGTTTGGATTAATAATCCTTTGGATTATTAATAGTCGTTTGGACTATTGTAACACGCTCTACGTGGGGCCGCCTTTGAAAACAGTCCGGAGAACTTCAATTGGTTCAAAATAGAGCAGCGAGGCTGCTAGCAGGGACTGGCCGACAACAACATATTACGCCAGTCCTCTATGAATTACTCTGGTTACAAATTGAAGTCTGGGCCCGATTCGAAGTGCTAACATTAACATTCAAAGCCCTAAATGGTTTCGGCCAGGCTATCTGAAGGAATGTCTCATCCTGTACGTGCCTACCCGAACCCTGAGATCCTCTTCGGAGGCCCTTCTCAGAAAGCCCCCTCTAAAGGAAGCTAGGAGGGTGGCTACAAGGGCCTTCTCAGTTGTGGCTCCACATTTGTGGAATCAACTCCCCAAAGAGGTGCGCCTGGTGCCCACCCTCTATTCTTTTAGGCGCCAGGTTTATTCTCCCAATATGGTTAGATTTTTATTCCCATTTCTGTTATCACCACTGTACCTCCGGATTGATTCATTTGGCTGCTTTTGTTTTATTTTATTTTATTTATTTATTATATTTATACCCCGCCTTTTTTCCTGCAAGGAACCCAAGGCGGCTTACATAATCCTCCTCCTCCTCTCCATTTTTATCCTCACAACAACCCTGTGAGGTAGGTTAGGCTGAGAGGCAGTGACTGGCCCAAAATATAATAAATTATATTATATTGCATTTGTATTTCTATGTTACTGATACTTTTGGTTTTAAGATTATTGTTTTTATTCTGTTTGTTTTTTCTTGTAAACCGCCCAGGGAGCCTTTTGGCTGATGGGCGGTATAGAAATATATTAAATAAATAAATAAATAAATAGAGGGTGGCTTAATCTTCACCAACAGGAACCTCATGAATAGGATACAATTCTAGGGAGCCCTACAATATACATACCACATATCCTGGCTGTCATACTGACAGGCATTTCATTAGTGCATATAATAGCACTGGGTTGTTTTAAGCATTTATTACTTAATGGTACATGCAGAGCCTTAAACAAGCTTAGAGAAAGCGCTATAGAAAATACTATGTAATATTATTACACTATTATCAGCGCTATTATTATTAAAGTATTCAAAGACAGTATTCAGTGTTACGGTAGTTTTTCATGCTCCCGACATGACCTTTTTCAGGGAAATTATCTTTTATTTGGTGACATCACTGCCAAAGAATATCTTGAATATTTGCCTTGCTTCATCTGGAAAGATATGAAAACTATTGATCTTGTTCATCTGTATAGTAACTGTCCTAATGATACATGGGTGTATGGGCCTTAAAGTCTCTTTTAGTTAACATGTTACTTATGTGTAGGTCTATTGTGTGTGAAGCAACATTTCAGTCATAAAAACATAATCTGAAATACGTCCCATTGATTTTAAGTATTACCAAATATATGTACATGTAAGTTTATTTGGGTCTGACTGAAATCATAAATTTTAAAACTACATTTGCATTTTTATGCTTTCATGGGGTAAAATCCAACATAGTTCCTACATAGAGTAGACCCATTGAAATTAAGTCATGACTAACTTAAGTGCCATTAATTTCATTTGGTTTACTCTAAGTAGAACTTATGTTGGATTTTACCCATGGGTTGCAGGGACCAGTACTGCTTTGAGGAACCTAGTGTCTCATGGCGTGATTTTATAATACAAGCCAGAAAAGAGTTCCTTTCTAGCTCTGTTTCTTGTGCCAACCTGATAGCTCTTAATGGCAAGCCTGTAAGCAGTGCCTCTGTGGCTGATTTTAGAGCTTGAGTAGGTTTATATAGGTGTAGGTGGTCCTTCAAAGAACCTTGTCCCAATCATTTAGGGCTTTAAATGTTACCACCACTACTTTAAATAGAGCCCGGAAACACAACGGCAGCCAGTGTAGTCAGTATATAATAGGCATTATATGCTCCAGTTGCTTGTGCAGCTGCATTCTTTACCAGCTGAAGCTTCTGAACCATACTTAAAAGCAGCTCCACTTGGAGGCATTACAAGAGTCTAATCTGGATGTAAACAGGGCATAAATGACTGTGGCCAGGTCGCCTTTCGCCAGATAGGATTGCTGGCAAATCAGCCAAAGCTGATGAAAAGGCACTTCTGGCAACCAATGCCACCTATGCCTCCATTGAGCACCAAGTCCAGGAGAACCTCCAAACTGTCATCTTGGACCTTCAGGGGGAGTGGAGTCCCATCCAACACCATAAGAACGTAAGAGCCATGCTGGATTAGACCAAAGGCCCATCTAGTCCAGCATTCTGTTTGCACAGTGGCCAACCAGATGCCCATGGGAAGCCCACAAACTGTACATAAGTTGAACAGCATCCTCCCACTTGTGTTCTGCATCAGCTTGCATACAGAAGCATACTGCTTCTGATACTGGAAGTAATACATAGAATCATAGAATCTTAGAAAAGTAGAGTTGTAAGGGGCCTACAAGGCCATCGAGTCCAACCCCCTGCTCAGTGCAGGAATCCAGGTCAAAGCATCCCTGACAGATGGCTGTCCAGCTGCATCTTGAATGCCTCTAGAGTGAGAGAGCCCACCACCTCCCTAGGTAGTTGATTCCATTGTCTTATTGCTCTGACAGTCAGGAAATTTTTCCTGATGTTTAGATGGAATCTAGGTTCCCGTAACTTGAGCCCATTATTCCGTGTCCTGCAAACTGGGATGATCGAGAAGAGATCCTGGCCCTCCTCTGTGTGACATCCCTTCAAGTACTGGAAGAGTGCGATCATATCTCCTCTCAGTCTCCTCTTCTGAAGGCTAAACATGCCCAGTTCTTTCAGTCTCTCCTCATAGGGCCTTGTTTCCAGTCCCTTTATCTTCATTGTTGCCCGCCTCTGAACCCTCTCCAGTTTGTCTATATCCTTCTTAAAATGTGGTGCCCAGAACTGGATGCAGTACTCAAGATGGGGCCTAACCAGTGCTGAGTAAAGGGGAATTATCACTTCCCGCGATTTGGAAGCTATACTTCTATTAATGCAGCCCAAAATAGTATTTGCCTTCTTTGCAGCCACATTGCATTGCTGGCTCATATTCAGTTTGTGATCCACCACAATTCCAAGATCCTTCTCACTCGTAGTATTGTTGAGCCAAGTGTCCCCCATTCTGTAACTGTGCATTTGGTTTCCTTTCCCTAGGTGCAGCACACTTGGCATTTATCCCTATTAAATTTCATTCTGTTGTTTTCGGCCCAACGCTCCAGCCTATCGAGGTCGCTTTGAATTTTGTTTCTGTCTTCCAGAGTATTACTTAGCTGTTCCACCCAACTTTGTGTCATCTGCAAATTTGATAAGCATTCCCTGTACCTCCTCATCCAAGTCATTAATAAAAATGTTGAAGAGCACTGGGCCCAGGACCGAGCCCTGTGGTACCCCGCTCGTTACCTCTCCCCAGTTTGAGAAGGAACCATTGATAAGCACTCTTTGAGTCCGATTCTGTAGCCAATTGTGGATCCACCTAGTTGTTCCATCTAGCCCACTTTTAGCTAGCTTGCTAATCACGATATCATGAGGCACTTTGTCGAAAGTTTTGCTAGTAGCCATTTGACTAGTAGCCATTGATAGCCTTATCATCCATGAATTTGTCTAATCCCCCTTTAATGCCATTCAAGTTATTGGCCATCACTGCATCTTGTGGTATCCCAAGTTGTTGGCCATCACTACATCTTGTGATAGTCACACACTTCCATCCAGATCAACTGGTTTCCCTACTTACTGTAGGGGAAACCTACAATGGGGAACCTCCATCTTATTCATGTTAAGGGTCAGTTTGTTTGCCCTCACCCATTCCAAAAATGCCTCCAAACACCGTTTCAGAGTTTCCACAGCCTCCCAAGGATTGGGAGATGGAAATGAGAGGTAGAGCTGTGTACAATCTGCATGCTTCTGCCACTTTAGCCCAAACCTCTGGATGAGTTCTCCCTGCAGCTTGTAATTGTTAAAAAGCATGGGGGACAAGCAGGGCCAGATTAAGGCAAGTTGATGCCCTAAACACAGCCCAATAATGGTCTCCCCTCAGTTCTTCCATTGCTTAGCTGGCAAGACATTAAGATTCAATAAGTGCTGAAGGTGAAATACATGAAAAACTCAGTTTTCTTCAAGGCCATCCCCCAAGCCAGAACACACAACTATATTAAATATAAACTGTTTTTTATTATATTTATTTAACACTAAATAGCAGCAAGCAATATAAGCCCATTACTTACTTATAACTAGGGCAACTGGAAAGAAATACAAATTTTCATCACTGTTTTATGCATTTTTTAAATAAAACTGTTATAAGGGGGGAAATGCAAATGCAAAAATATATGGTACTCTGTGGTACCCCCTTCCCTTTGTGCCCTAAGCACGTGCTTATATTGCTTAATGGTTAATCCAGGGCTGGGGACAAGTAGTGGAACAGAAGTCCCTCAGCACCACCTTCTGGATCTGTCCCTCCAGAAAGCACTGAAGCTACTGGAAGCACTGAAAAACACCATGTCTCCCAGTCTTACTCCAGCCAGATGACCCAGAAAGATACTATTTATTTATTTATTGCAGTTATACCCCACTCTTCAGCCAGAAAAGGCTCTCAGAGTGGCTTACAAAGATTAATAATAAGACTGCCCTCAGGCTCACAATCTAAAAGACATGACACAAAAGGAAAAGGGATTGGGAGGGAGGAGGAGGAATACAAAACTCAGGCACCAGTTCTTAGTTTAAAAGGTTCTTACAGGTTTTCTTTCTTTTTTCTTCATTTGGGGGGGGGCAGGGAAGGGCAAAACAAGATCCCTGCAGCTGCTCCCTCTCCAGCTGATGTATGGGGCCAGGTTGGTCTCCCCCTTGCTGTGATGTTACTCCTATTACTATGGATGATGGTATTGAAAGCTGCTGAGTGGTCCAGGAGAACTAACAGGCTTGCACTCCCCCTGTCCATTTCCCAGCATAAGTCATCCATCAGAGTGACCAAGGCTGCTTCTGTCCCAACACTAGGCCAGAAACCAGATTGGAATGGATCTAAATAAACAGTATAATCTAAGACTGCCTGGAGTTGAGAAGCCACCACATTTTCCAGAGTCTTACTCAAGAATAGAACATGAGATGTTGGATGATTGTCATTCATAGTTATTCAGAGTCATAGGATCAAAATTTGATTTATTTAACTGCTTCTTTAAGGGCAGTAGGAACTACCTCCATGAGGTATTTACTAGAGAATTTTGTTTTTGCTTGCAAAATATGAGAGCATGGCCCATTCAAAGCTCTGAATGTATCCGCTGAAAATATTGTCAAGCATATACTTGCATTCGTCTCGTTCTCGATTCCCATTTCAATTTGCGCAAATTTCCTCTGTAGACTGAATCCACTCCGCTTTAGCCTATGGAGGAAAGTTGTGCAAATTTGGGCAAATCTCCTGTTTGATCACTACTCGATTTGTGCACGTTTCCTGTTTGCCCAAAGCGAGCAGCGATCACGAACGTGAATCAGAATCAAGCACAAGATGAGCGGTGAGACAATGTTTCTAAGATTCCTGGTGATCTCAAACATCGCTTGTTCACCCATCCTTACGACTACTTCTGAGGTCCAGATGGTAGGTCTGACAGCTTTTAACAATGAGGAGGGATAAGGATCCAAGGAGCAAGTGTAGAGTCTCAACCCTCTAATAAACTTGTCCACATCCTCAGGCTGCACAGGCTGAAATATATCCAATATAACATGATTAGATGGTGTCCTGCATGCATCTATTTCTGACTCTGTTAAAATCATGGCATCGAAATTGGTACAAATGTGAGTGATTTTGTCTGCAAAATGCAAAGCAAATTGGTCACAGCTAGGGATGTGCGATACTGAAAAACTTACTCTGTTTGAGCTTGACAGACTTTCGACACATTTCCTACCCGATGGCCAAAAGTGAGTCGAGTCAGGGCGGGGGGCAGCTTCTGCAAAATTGCTTGAAATATTTGAGCAAATTTGGAGCCGAGAACTGTGTATCTCTAGCACAATTTGTTTTTGTTGTTGTTCTTGTTGCATTTAATATGAGAAGGATGGAAGCACCCTCCTCTCACTGCATATGCCACACTCCACCTTGACCACCTTGAATTTTATTTATTTATGACAGTTAATTTCAGATTTGGGCCTCCGCTCCGCAATTCACACAAATTTACACAATTTGCACAACTTTGCAAGTGGAGGCCCGAATTTCGCACAAATTTCTCCAGCTTTAAAAAAAAGAATTACACAGATAGCAGCCCATTTTAAAAACAGAAGTCTGTGTGCTGGCTTGTCTTGCATCAGATCAAATTGGCTCCAGTGCAGGGTTGATGGAACAAAATCTGCGGGGCTGAGTCAAGAAAATCCATCGGATATTCACCCCCTATCATATTCCTCACACATCCCTAGTCACAGCAGGGTGACCGGCCAGATGGGCGATTAACAAATGTAATAATAATAAATAGTGTTGCACTACTTAAAAAAGCTCTGCAGGCCAACATTGAGTAGATGCAATGGTGGCAGAGAAGTAATATTTCTTCACTGCTATCACTGCCAAAGAATAAGCTCTGAAATTATTTCTCACCTGTGTTTGGTTGTGCTCATCACTAATCTTTTCCTACCTACCCTCTAGTTGTCAGCTGAAGCATTTCATTGCATTCAGCTCCTTGGGGTACTAAGGAGCTTTCATGGAACTACACCTGGGTTGAGGATATTCAAGGGCAATTGTATCAAGGTCCTAGATCATGTTCACATTCCTAGCACATACCAGGGCCTCAACAGAACCACCAGCTCATCCACAAGCCCCAACCCCTGACTCCTCCCCCAACTTTAGTCAAATCACGTCTCCTCAACCCCTTCTAAAAGCAGTAGTTAAGGGAGCCATCACAGAAGGTAAGGAGGCTGGGCCCCATCTGGACCCCCTGTAATTTGAACACATTTGATCTGGTTTCCAATTGTCAAGAACAGTATTCTTCCAATACTGTTCTTGACAATTCTGTTTTGGGATTAAAACACAAACTACAGCCAGCTACTCCACCTGAAACTGCTAAAAAGACTGCTGAGTCTCTCTGACCTTGTCCAAAAGCCACACATAAAAGAATCACCAGAAGAATAAGGCAGCAACTCTTTCTGAATTCTGTTCTTCTCCGAGAGCGTGCAATCAACCCACACAAATCCAATGTGGAGCAATGCGGGGATTCTGCCAGGGGGAATTCAATCCACCCAACTCTTAACTGGAGAAATAAAAAGCAAGGCACCAATTGTTTCATGAATCCTGTCTCTCCTGAAACCTACCACCCCGCTTCGATCCCTTAAGGGAGACCTGCCCTATAGCTGGAAAACCACTGCACAAAGTAAGCAAAGCAAACAGATATCAGTATTTAAAAAATATTCTGCAGCACAGAAACAAGGTGCAATTGAATCAAATGATGTTAGGACTCGGAATGTCAGTACATTCATGTAGTAAAATATATCAGGGTTGGGCAACTTGTGGCCCTCCAGATGTTTTAGCCTACAACTTCTATGATCCCTCTCCATTGGCTATGCTGGCTAGGGCTGATGGGAGTTGTAGGCCAAAACATCTGGAGGGCTGCAAGTTGTCAACCCCTATTATATATAGACTGCACAAATTGTTCTAAAGGATACCAGTGTGCTCCCCCTGCCTCAGAGATCAAATGGAAGAGCCAAATTATAAAACTTCAGATATATTAATTCCATTCTGTTTTGTTGAATAATATTAAACTTTCTTCTTCAGTACTCCTCACATTTTAAAAGCATTATTAGAGGTATCACCACTGCACTGCTGCATCAACCACACCTTTTTGGGAACTTCTATCACTTATATGGCCCATCATGGAAATGTTAAGAATACATTCCCAAAGATCAGCAGCCCACCCCATGTCCTTCAACAGCATCCTGCAAATATTTGAATTAAATGTTAATCCACAAAATAATAATAATAATAATAATAATAATAATAATAATAATAATAATAGTAGTAGTAGTAGTAGTAGTAGTTATTTACAGTATTTGTATACCGCTCCACATCAAGCAGATTCCAGAGCAGTGAACAATAAAAATCCAGGTTATATAATCACATACAAGTAATAGGGCTAGAGAGCATCTAGTTCAGATTCCTGCCTTAATTTACATCTTGATTCTACACACATTTGGAAATAAGTTCCCATGAATTAATAGAATTTCCCATTTAATATGTGCATGATATTATGTATAATCAGAGTGTAATCTGTCCATAGGCCTCATTTGGAATAATGATTAACCATGGTTTATCATTATGAGAATGAGTCTAGCCTCCCTCTTCCAATGTGGCCAGGAGGTATCCAGAAGCATTCACTTCTGTTTTAGAATAACCACAGCTTATGGTGACATCCAAACCTGGACAAACTGTGGTTAATCTTAACTATGGTTAGCTGAAACAAACCAACTTCAAAGCATGGGTTATGAAGCTGGCTTGTTTTGACTAACTATAGTTAAGATTAAACACAGTTGAGGGTTCAAGGATAAATTGAAATGAGTAGCAAAAACTTCTGATCTTCTCCTTGTGGCCATGCTGTGTGTGTGTGTGCACAAGTCCAAAGCTGATGCATGTAATGATATACCATAGTTTATTATGTCAGAACCAAACCATAGTGTGCCATGAACACAAAACTGTTGTGCAAGCACTTGAAAGATTACAGTTTCCCACTAAAAAGTGTAGCATGTATAACAGACCTGCCTACTAAGAAAATAAGTTTAGGATTCTTTTTTTTTAAGTTTAAGGTTGAATTGCAAGATATCAAATATTTCTTGAATTATAAAAGGATTGATTTTCAGTTTATTTTATCAAAGTTATTTTGTTCAGGAATATAGCCTCCAGTCCTGTATAAATTAAACACAGCAAACAAAGATTTCCTCTGCCATAGTTGTGTTTTATATTCAGCTCTAAAAAGAACATTCGTCACAGGCATTGATCTTCAAGCGTATCTTCATTTTATTTGTTTAAAAAAACTTGTATTTTATATTGAGCTAAGAAATTCAGCCTTCAAATAAAAGAAGCTTTAAAGTATTTCCAGTGTTTCTTCAATGAATCATACTTCAATGAGTCACGTTCATGATGGCAGCCTAATCATTTATGCTTAGGGAATGCTGCTTCCTACACTGATTATTTTTCGTCTCTAAGTCATAATTACTCTATGAAATTTGACATCTTTACATCCCACTGTCATATCTTTATTCTTATCTCTGTTCTTCTACTTTGCTGCTTGCATTTTATCTCTGACATTTGGCTTGATTTAGGTCCTGTAAATATGTCCTGCCTGACAAATACATTTTAGCATTCTCTTGTAAAAATAATTCACAATGTTCATAGATAAAAGGTTTTATACGTACTGTTCTTGACAAAGTGAAAACCCCCAAAACTTTAGGGCCTACACATTACATGCAAATGCATGTATCAGAGACCTAATGACATTTTAAAAGAAAAGCAGCTTTGGGAAGGATGGATTTGGAGCAAAGAAGTGGCAGAGGGGAGGATATATGTGGAGTGTCACCACCTGCCACAGCTCCTCTCCCTCTTCCAAAGAAGCAGCTGGTATGTTCGACCACAGACCCTTTTGCCCAGAATGGCATCACCAGGACATGACAGCTGGCTGTGGAGAGAGCTGGAAAAGAAAGCATGGCACTGGGCTGAGAATTTGCAAGTAGAGCAAGGCCTACTGGATACCCTAGGAGTGGGAAATAACAGGAGAGTTTCAGAGACATAGAGAGGAGGAGAGGTCTAGGTACAGTGGGGTTGTGTGGCCAAATTCCCTTTGCTTTCAGGGTCATGTTGAATTTCAGACACTGCTGAATGTGTGGCCAGAAATGCTTGGTGCTGGTCAGGCCCTGAGACTAGGGGCAGAGGAGGTTTGAGCCAGGAGAAAAAGGCACCAGTCATAGGAACATAGGAAGGTGCCTTATACTGAGTCAGACCATTAGTACATCTAGCCAGTATTGTTGACACTGACCAGCAGTGACTCTCCAGGGTTTCAGGCAGGAGTTTTTCCTAGCTCTACCTGGAGATGCCGGGGACTGAGCTTGGACCTTCCGCATGCAAAACATGTGCTCTACCACTGAGCTACAGCCTTTCCCCTAAGATCTATCAGAAGATTTTTTTAAAAAAATAATTTTTTAAATGTGAATTACACCAAAACAAAACAACCGTAAAAAAGAAGAAAAGAACAACAAAAAATAAAATGTTCTTACAGTATTTTAAATGGATCACTTACAGTAAATATGTATGAAATATATATCCATAGGTATCAAAAAAGTATGTAGTAATACAATTATCCATAATGATAGTTATGCATAAACTTCAGAAAAAGCAGACCTGCGTATTTATCTATCCGCAGGTGGCATCTAAATACCACCCGCTCAAATGTTGAAAGCATTATTAGGTCCTCAATCCATTGTGTTATAGGAGGTGAGCGTTTATCTTTCCAGTGTTGTACTATCAGTCTTTTGGCTGTCAAGAGGGTGCAGAAAATCCACATGCGTTGTCATTGTGATAAATTCCATACAGCAGCTATATGATTTAAAAGAATGTGTGCATTGGTAAATATTAAAGAGCATTCTAATACAGTAATACCTTGGATTGCAAGCATAATTCGTTCCAGAACCGTGCTTGTAATCCAAAATACTCTTATATCAAAGCGAGTCTCTGGCGGGTGTGAGCGGGGCTGATTTCGGCCCGCTCGAGGCAAGCAGTTACATCCCTACACTTGTCTTGCAAGACCTTGCTTGTTTACCAAGTCAAAATTTTAAAAAAATTTTTGCTTGTCTTGCAAAACACTCTCAGACCAAGTTACTTGCAATTCAAGGTATTACTGTACTAGATTTCTCTGTACTATGACCTCTACCCAAAAAGAAGCAACCACTGGGCATTGCCAAACCATGTGGGTAAACGAAGCATTTACAGTATTACACCCCCAACAGTTAGCTGACTTAGACAAACCCTTATTAAAAAGACATTGTGGTATCCAATAAACACGAAACAAAAGTTTTTGCTGAATAAGATGTAACCTAAGATCCATAGACCCTTCTGACACAGACGCAAAAACAATGTTCCATTGATTAGGCAACATAAGACCATCTAATTCCCTGTTCCATTCATTGTTAAGACTCTATATCACCGATAATAAGTATTTATAAACATGAATTGTAGGTAGGTCGATATAACTGCTCAGCCTCAATCAGTGCATTCAATAGCAAAGGAGGCTCTGAAGCTGTAAAGGCAGCTGGACCAAACCTAGATTCTAACAAATGTTGCAATTGCAAGTATTGCCATTCAGCTGAAGTGGGCAAGTTATGTTTAGTATGCAAAGCCGAAAATGACAAAAACTCATCATCTACGCTCACCAATTGATTCAAAGTAAAAATCAACCTGTCTGCCCAAGTCCGCCACAGGAACGTTTTCTTACCAATTTTTAAATCCGGATTACCCCATAAAGTCATTTAAGAGGCATGAGGAAATGGGTCAAACTGTAATTGACAAGATATAATACGCCACACCTCTCTAACTGTCGTGATTGTAGGAGGGCACCCTATCTGTTTTAGTGTAGCGGCTCTGTGCTAAAGTCCCTCTTGTCAAATCTTTCTTTCTTTCTTTCTTTCTTGTGGCAGGTTCTGTTACATGTGTTGTATATAGGGTATAGCTAGCCCTTATTATGTATAGTTCACATATTAGTGTAGGGTGAAACTCCATGTTATTTGTAGTTCCATGATTCTTTTGTATTGGGGGAGTGGGTGGATTTTCTCTCTCAACACAATGTAGCCATATCTTTTTCAGCACAGTGTACGTTTAATTCAGCACAATGCAGGGGTAAAAGCAGTGGGGGTGGAGGCAGGATTTGAGTGGAAAATGAGAGGAAGAATTGTGGAATCTTAAAAATCAACATCATATATTTCTTCCATGTTCATTTTTACTTTTTAATTGTTTTTCTAATTAACAATAACATATGTAAACCTGAAAAAACAAAACAAAATTATTCCTGGATTATGTTAATTGGAATTACTGTATTTGTGGAAGACAATTCAAGTACAGTTTAATTAGAAGTGATGTATCTTAATTTAACTAACTCTCCTGTGGTATTTTTGGCTATTTAAAACCTGTCCATCCCCTAATGTCATTTCCATAGTCATTATCACGCTGCTCTCCATAACAGAATTTATATTAGATGTTTCTTAACTTCTGGTGTGGTTGCTAATTAGAGAAATCTTCTCCACAGCAAGCTTTTAATTTATTCCATGAAACTGGTCAACCATGTCGCTCTCTTCTTACCCTGAGGTTGTGTCATGATTTCTCTTATCTCGTATATTTTTGACAAGTTGTTGCCTCAAATCTGAAACGCTGTGAAAATAGCTTTTTCTGTATTATTTAATCTCCTTTTACAGTTTTGCTTTCAGGGTCATGTTAGATTTCAGACACAGCTGAATGCCTCACTTCCCATTTCTTGATTTTAATGTTTTATTACTGGCTTTAAGCAAGATTATATTCTTCTTCCTCCCTATTCAGAAAATCACTTATGTGTGAACATGAATTCAACTGGAGTTGAACACATGATTAAAGTTATCTAAGTCAATTACATATCCTTAAGCACATAATTTTAGTCACTCTGCTAAAGCATGGGTGCTTTTTTTGCAGTGTAGCAGTGCCTGAAAAAGACTCATTAATGGCAGGAACATCATTATTGACACTCCATTTAAAATCTGGCTGTTTATTTGACAAGCTGAAATAGAAAGACTGTCCACTTCCTAGCCTGAATGATGTGCCTGTGTAGTGGCCCAGCCTCACAGGTCATTTACTTGGTATTTTCAGATTTATCTGAATTTTAAGTTTAATTTCAGAGCTGGCCTTTATTTTGGAGGGAGCCCCATGTTTATATGTCTGTGTGACCTAATAAATGTCAGTCAGTCAGGCGATCACTCGTGACCGAGTAAGATTGTCTTCCAGGATTAAAAAAAGAAGAAGAAAATTTCAAAAAGGAGATTTTATGATAGCTAATTATATAGCTCATTCACATCCATTCCTATGTTTAGTGTGATGTTAAGAACCCCAAGCTCTTGACCCTTGTTTGTATTTAAGCCCTTATTACATTGATAGTTAGTTCTAATATGTATTATATATATATATATATATATATATAACATAATGTAATTCAAATAAAATTTATAAGATGAAGACATGTACTTTTCAGGTAATAACACTGTTATTTTAAACTGAGATTTATCAAGCGTTGTTATATTAGGCTTAGTATGGGGAGAGTGCTGTAGCTCAGAGGCAGAACAGTGGCTTTGTATGTCCAGGTTTAATCCCCAGCATGTGTCTGCAACTCTGGAGAGAGCTGGTGCCAGTCACTACAGACCAGCTTTCTCCAACCTGGTGCCCTCCAAATGTGCTGGGCTACAACTCCCATCACCCTTAGCCAGCACAGCCAATGGCCATGCTGGCTGGGGATGGTGAGAGTCGTAGTCAGGGAAGGCTGCTGTAGACAATACTCAGCTGGATGGACTAGTGGTCTGACTCGGTGTATGGCATTTCCTATGTTTCTAACTAGATTGGTGGCGGGGGGGCAGATAAACACAAATATACATGTACAAACACAATATCTTTAGAACCACCCTTACCCTTAATGATTTTATTAAGTTAAAGAACAAATTATGTAATTTGCATGAAGAATACATTATATAGTTGCATATATAAATTATATAATTGTTTACTCTTGACCTCTAAGAGCAGTCTAGAGAAACCTGAGAACAAAGGGGCTTGAGCATTTCACTTGGCGCTTGGCTCACCGATATAAGTGTGCCTGACATTTTCAAGATTAATGCTTGCCCAGATAAAAAAAAAATATGTAATTGTTAAAGAAGTTTGTAAGAAGAAGACCTAGTTCTCTCTGAGGTCGTAAACCTGTGTCTGGGCTGTACAAATTCAGATGATTGAGTACTTCATGTACGCATGCAGAAAGTCCCTGTACACATAGAAAACTTAACATGTCAGGGAGAAGGCTAGACTAGAACCTTTCTCCCCAACATCTAGTTTTCAATGGGAAATGGTTGTACAGGAGATCATTCACTCATATGAGCTTCCAGAACTGGTTTAGGCCAGACACCTAAGTGAGGACAAGACAAAATATGATCAGTCTTTATCCAAGGGAGGACTTTAGAGTCATTATCATTTGAAAACTAATAGTGTCGCTTTCCTTTGATGTCAGCTGGCAATTGAGAACATACATATGCTTGTAGGAAAGCTCTCCTGAAAGTGTTAACTTCTGCCTCAACCTTGCCCTGAAAAAATTGTTATCATTCACTTACTTTGGCAAATCAATGGGGGAGAAATGCCTCTGAATGGGAAATAGGGCTTGTGCTAAAGTCACTGAAATTAAGAAATCTGATGAGGCATGACTTAGATTATGATTTATTTCTACAGCCACTAAAAAACATCAAAATTATTTCACTATAAACACCACAGTAAATCAGTTTATTAACATACACATTCTAAGTGTTTCATAAGAATGGAGAAATATAATAATGATGAGGCAATACTCAAATGATGAAGTAACATTAATATTTTATGTGAACTTTGGATAGTGAAAACATTACAGGATTTGAATGTAAGGCAATTTCAGATAAAAGACACATCTTGCGTTCAGTTGGATCATAGTATACAGGCTCTGTCTTGCTTGCTAGAAAACCCCATATCCTAAATTACTTTTACATTTGGCTATCACACATTTATGCCAGTCTTCATAGCATGTATAGGCTAGAAAAGCCCATTGGCCTATCCCACCTGGATTTCCCCCAGCCCCAACCAAGCACTGTAATGTCCTCAGGCAGCAGGAACAGGGTGGATTCACTGGCACAGAACCATAAATTGCTCCTCCTATGACTATGGTGGGTTTAAGATCTAGTATCAACACTGGTGTGAGATCACCAATTGTGTCCTTGCATCTTTGCGAAGGCCTAGTGCCTGATCCTATGAATCGAGGCAACAGCTTGTAGAATCAGTCATAAGATATTAGTCTAATAGAAAGAAACACACTGCAGTTAGGAGAGAGCTTGGACTTGCATACAAAATCGCTTTCATTTAAAAAAAAATAATATTTAAACTTTATCAAACAATATATAAAACAACTAAAATAACATACATACAACTTATATAGTGCTCCCATCACCACGAGACCAGATGATACATTCTATCTCTATATTCTATTGTTATTCATTATTCCAAAAATACAACATATCTTGACATGGCATGCTCCCTTTCCCCTTATTTAACACAAAATCCAAAAATAATCCCCAAATATCCTTAAAATTATTTTTCTTAAGTTGTCCCTTTTTACATTTGATACTACAAGTCAACATATCATTTAAAGCCATATCCCACACTTCCTCATACCAGTCAGTAATAGAGAAAACTTGATGAACTTTCCATTTTCTTGCTATCATTAATCTACCCGCCGTTAACAAATTTACAATTAATTCTTTAACATTTTGAGGACCAGACACCTTTTCAGTTATTGATAACAATGCTAATTTAGGACAAACCTCTAAATCAAAACCAATAATTTCCGATATTTCTTCAAAAATCTTTTCCCAAAAATCCAATACATTTTTACAACTCCACCACATATGAGCATGCATACCCAGCTCCTGACAGCCTCTCAAACACATTGGAGAACATTTGTTATCTATTTTGTTTAATCTCACCGGAGTCAGGTACCGTCTCCAAATTAATTTAGAAAAATTCACTTTTATCCTTATTGACGTTTTTCAATATTCGCCTATCCCATATCTTATTGCGCTTTCTTTTGCTATTTCCTCTTCAAAATCTAGATCGCAAACTATCCCAAAAATCGCTTTCAATGTGCAGTTACGTTAGTCAGATCCATTTCTCCTTGGATACATTTATGTGCTAAACTGTTCAATAATCATTTGGAATCAGCTACTCCATCCAAACTCATCTAATTTTTCATCTTAAATGTTTATAAGCTGAAAATAGTAATAACATATAATATACTTCGTATTTATCTAGCAGTTTCCTATATGTTCAAGGATTTCACATACAGTATTTCAGTACAAAATTAAGTCCTTACCTATTATCCCTATGTTTCAAATGTGGGCAAAGGCTAAGAGACAGCAAACAAGCAAACAAGAATTTGGGGTCTATGAAAAGTATAGCAGTACTTTTCCTGGCAGGTTCTTAACTATACAAAGCTCAAAGAGACAAGAGTCCACATTGGATGGAGAGTCCATGTGAAGAGTGCCTCAAGAAGCTCAGATGGTAGTAAGTCCAAACAGAGGATTTCGGGCAGTAAAAACAAACATGTTCCTAGCAACGGCTCTGCGACGACCACCCCTCACTCTATACCCAGGTGAGGGTGTTGCCACCTCATCTAGTGACCGAGGATACCTGTCTCCTCTCAGGATCTGCCCTGCCACCCAGGTGCACCTCCCAGATAGCCAGTGCCGACTTCCGGGTGAACATGGAGTCTTGAAGTCACACAGAATCTCTGTGGGACAACTGATACAGCGTTCCTGGCCAGAGAAATTCTAACTGGGGAATCTACTTCTGATAAGAAGCTAAGATTTGATGTTACCCCCAAAATACCTTGCAGGGTTATAAATCGCTTTCTGTTTGCCTTTCGACGGACAGATTTTCGCTGTAACCTGGGGGGGGGGAAAACCGCGCCGTATTCAGGAGATCGGCTTGTACCGATCTTAGAGATGTACGTGTTCGCTTCCAAAATGATGGATTATATCTGGACTGGCCGATTTGGAATCTTTCTACAGCACAGTAGGAATTATAATTAACTGTAAGTTGAATGTGGGTATATCTGGGAGGCAAAGAAGATAAGAAGTGCTAATTGGAAGGAGGGCTATAATTCTTTTATGTGCAGTTGAATTTTGGAAGTACAAGGGCAATATGACTTCAGCATTTATGTTGCTCTGGAAAAAGTTGGAAAACAATATTCTAAATAAACTGGAAAGAAGAATCCAAGGTTGGAATGTAAACTTTGAAGTAGACTTAACAAAAAAAAGACTAGAATTGGACACTATACAGGAGGAGAAAGAAGTAATTAAGGATGTTGGAGACTTTCCAGAAATTCACAGAGGCGCTGAAGTTTTAATTGGACTGAATTTGTTTAAGGAGAATGCTCAGAGAAAAGTTATGACGCAGTTTTTAAAACCCAAGATGGCGAATGCTGAGATTTACAGAGGCTCTGAACTCGGGACTGGACTGAATGTGCCTGAAAAAATTTATGAAGCCGGTGAGCAAGATTATCCATTTGACAGAGGGAAATATGAGCTTTTTTAAAAAAAAATCTGATTTTGTTTTGACTGGGAAAAGATACAAGGTTGTTGTTTATTGAATTATTCAGATAAAGGGATTGCCTATATGATTTGTATGGACATTAAACATTTAAGAAAAGGGATTGCTTATATGATTGGTCTGGATTTCAAATATAAATGGAGATGTAAGAGAAAATATTATTATTAAGATATAAGCATATTAGGTCTGTTTGGAAATATTTACTTAAAAATGTCTTTTTAATCTTGTGTGGAAGATTTGACATATTGAAGGGGAAGGTTGTTCTTTGTTTTTGTTTTTTGGAGGTTTTCTTTTCTTTTCTTTTTTTTTGTCTTTTACAAGTAGAATGATGACTTATGTGCTTCTGTTGTTTGGTTAGCTGTTACTTACTTTTTAACTTTCAAACTTTTCTTTAAAAAAAAAGATATCTTTAAAATTAAAAGTGAAGTGGTTTATGGATAGATAGAAAGCAACAAGGAGTAAATGTACTATACTAGAGAGGGATTCTTAATATTCTTAATAATGGGATTTTAAATTGGATTAAAATGTTGTTTTGCTTTTGGTTTGCCGTAACTGAATGTGAGGTTTTGTTAACAGAAAATGTTGTAAGAATAACTGTGGTTGCTTAAGCTGTGGAGAAGATTGGAAGTCCTTTTTAATTGTGTATATTGTTTGTTATATATGTGTTTTTGTGTTTGTATGAAATGAAATTAAAAAATTCACAAACCAGATAGCCAGTGCCTATCACCACACCACTATTGGGTGTTGTATAACGACTTTATTGTATGCCTGCGAAACATGGACTATCTGTAAACGTCACTTCCACCTCCTTGAAAGATTTCATCAACGTTGCCTCCGGAAAATCCTGCGAATTACTTGGGAAGATAGGCGAACAAATGTCAGTGTACTGGAAGAAGCAAAGACTACTAGCGTTGAAAAAATGATCCTTCAACGCCAACTTCAGTGGATCGGTCATGTTGTTCGAATGCCTGACTGCCGTCTCCCAAAGCAATTACTTTATTCCCAACTCAAGGATGGAAAGCGGAATATCGGTGGTCAATATAAGAGGTTTAAAGATGTTCTTAAGGCTAATCTAAAAAAATGCAATATAAACATCAAAAACTGGGAAGCTCTGGCTCATGAACGATCTAACTGGAGGTTGGCCTTTCACAAAGGTTCTATGGACTTTGAAGAAGCCCGAGTGCAAGGTGAAAGGGAGAAACATGCTAAGCAAAAAGCACGTCAAATGAATCCTTTACAGGACCATCTTCCATCTGGTAACCTGTGTCCTCACTGTGGGAAGCTGTGTGGATCTAGAATTGGCCTCCACAGTCACTTACGGACCCATCGCTAGAGTCTACACAATTTTCTTTAGAATTTCCTCCTTTTAAAATCACCTTTTTGTAATTTTTTTATCCTGGAAGACAATCTTACTCGGTCACGAGTGATCGCCTGATGGTGATGATGACCACTATTGGGATGGCTACCACCGCTGGGGCTTTCATGCCACCCAGCCTGGTAAACTTAATAGATGCTGCTGTTTCCCACTTATTTTTCCCACCTATTCTGGGTTTTACCCTTCAGGTATGCTGCCACCAAATCCATAAGTAGCACGTGTCCCTTGCAAGGCATGTGGTGTTAACTAAAGCCTTATCTGTAATTATAAATGGAAAACAGGCTGTTTACACACAAAAAACCCAAGATTTATTTTGGGAACACATGTAGGAAATCAGGGTCAGGGAACATAAGGGATTCGGGGATCAAATATAGGTTTCAGACAATAACAGGCAAGTAAATATTTTTCTGGATATAGCACTTTTTCACTCTTCTAACAGACTCCTCTCTAATACCTTCCTATCTCCTTACCTCCCACCTCCCTCCTTCCAAGTCCAACCCCCACTTTCTCTCTAACTACCCTCGCCCTCTCTTTTTTAAAATCCAGTCACTCCTTCCCCAGCCAATCACACGCAAGCTCCATCTGAACATTCCATTCACTGTCAATCATACATCTCAGGCACACTATATACAAACTTCAGTAGATATTTCCCCTTTAAATAAAACCAAAATCGTCACAGGCTCCCAGCTTGGGCATTGGCTTAAAAGCAAAGTGTGGCTGCAATAGGCCCCTGACCAAACAGGGTGTCTCCATTCAGCCCGCCTGAGTTGACACTTCAACCTGTGCGACATCTCCAAAACACAACCCCCCTCCCATTCTGTCAGGTTCTCACAGAGAGGCTGTTAGCTGCCTTCCCTGTCAAGGTCGAGTCCAGCAGCTGGGTGGGAGTAAGTTAACGACTGGCTGCTTTCCTCTGAGAACACTGACAGAGATAAGCTCACACTGATTCTGACATTTCACAGGCTTCCAGACCACTTCTGATCAGATTCTGGCTGTAATCTATTAGGCTCACTGCTGCTGCGCTGGAGCTGGTCCACAGCAGGCTCTGACTATGTGTATGCTCCTACTGCCTTTCCTATTTAGGGAAGGTTGTTACCCACCTATATGTGTGTCTGTGTGCGGCAACATGCAAAGAAAATAAAGTTGGTTACTTGTAATTTTTGTACTTTGTAGATGGTCTATATAAAATCACACTCCAGCCCACATCCACATTCAGAGCCCAGTTTCTATATTTCACTATTGCTGCATTTGAATTCTGAACTGAGGGGGAAAGAGGCTACCCTATATATAGTTTTGCTTGACTCAGGCTGCTGATAGGTAGTAGTAGGGGCATTCCCATAGTGTTTGATGTTACTTATGAGAGGTCTCCAGTGAAGTGGCTGCTTGGCCAACCATCCATAAGTATGACTGTTGGGCACTCTTAAGGAATAAAAATTACAGTTGAGCAACTGTGTTTTCTTCTTCATGGCCTCTGTGCATCACACACATGGGCTCTGCACCTGTGAGGAGCCTCAATTAGGGAAACTTCTATAGCTGAGGAATTTTGGCGGGAATTTTCTCCCACCGTCCTAGTGCACATGTCCCTAGCAGGTTCCCGCCTATTCCCTCAGTTCCTCTTCGACTGCCATAGTGGTTGCCTCATGGGGAATTTTTGGTCTTTGGAGTTTGTTGCTTGTGCTGAGGTTTTATTCTCTTGTTTTCTTCACTTTCTATCATTTTTCTGTCTTTACTGCTGGTGATTTTTCTTTGTTTTTGTTTTCGTGATCTCTCGATCGTTCGCCCATTATGGGCATATGGCCTTGATGGTGCCATTTTGCAAGTGCATCCGGTGCAGGGGGAAGCTCCTTCCTACAGACAGCCACTTGCTCTGCCTACTCTGTCTGGGTGAAGAGCACAAGGTAGAATCTTGCTCGCATTGTCAGCAATGTGAGCAAGTGAGGCGGAATAGGGCAGAGACCATATTACAAGGTGAAAATATAGGTAACTGTTGCAGTCTGATGGGAAGACACAGACAACTGTAATGCAATCTAACAACCAAATATCAGATTACGGCAAGTTTTTTCCAGTAAAAAGAAATTGCATGTTCAGGAAAAACTTAGTGCAAAAATGAAATCGGTTTGGTTGGGGATCATCAACTAAGACATGTTAGCTGAGAAAAGCCATGATAAGTAACATTCCCTTCTGTAAATACAGAGTCTTGTGGCACCTTAAAGACTAACAAATGTATTACAGCATAAGCTTTTGTGGACACTGTCCATGAAAGTTTGTCATAATACATTTGTTAGTCTTTAAGGTGCCACGAGATTCCTGGTTGGTTTTGCTGCAACAGACTAATACAGCTACCCCTCTGGAAATTCCTTTCTGTACTTACTTTGGTTCACTTGTCCTCCCTAAACAATCTTTTTCTTAATATGTAAAATCTTGTTTAAAATGGTAGATTGGACAAATGTACATTTGCCATCAGTGAGCCTGCACTGAAGTAAATTTTTCGTTATAAAAACACATGAACACTAAATTCTATAATAAAAAATATAATAAAATATATGGTGTATTTCTCAGATTATGCATAGTACACAATTTGACATTCTGTGCATAAACAAAGAACTATAATAATGTCTTGCTTACCTTCAATAAGATTTACAAATAAGATATATGGTGTGACAAGTACAATCAAGCACTGACTGTAGCTTGAAATGGAAAGTTGTCAACTTCTGCTGCTAACCAAAGCTATCTTCTGTGTGAATTAGTTGCTTCTCCCTGCAGTATCCCTAAGCTTTCCATCTGAAACCTTCCTTTTCTGTCTTCTCCCTTTTACTTTCTTTTTTTTACTGCATTGTATATCCATCCACTGGCTGACAGTGTCTTTACATCCAAAATGCAAAGCAGACAGATGGGCGCTTCAGGACAGAACATAACTAAGAGCACCAGCATCAGTGGGGAGATGTACACACTAGAGAAGAACGATGGCAGCCAGTCTGACACAGCAGTGGGCACTGTGGGTGCAGGAGGCAAAAAGCGACGCTCCAGCATTGGCGCAAAGATGGTAGCAATTGTGGGTCTTTCTCGGAAAAGCAGAAGTACCTCACAGCTCAGCCAAACTGGTAGGAACAAGATTCCATTTTTTATTCCAATGTATTGTTATTGATGAGACATAAACTGAATAATTATTATCTAGATTCCTAGATGGAAAGATTGATCAAGTTGAAACTTAATTCATCTTTCAGAGTGTTTATTAAGCCACTTTATTTAAGCAGAACTGCCTTCAGACCAGAGTACTGTGGCTTGTATTTGTACCCCCACTGGACCACACTGAGCACAGTAATCTCTTTTCTTCTCAGGAACCAATGTGACTTGCTGTGTTTATGTTCTGGGAGTTGGCATTAATGGTTTGTGAAATACAGCTGAACTGCAGCTGGTACAATTAATTTATTTAATATGTTTTCTCCCCTCTAAATGAATATTCCAACACTCTATTCTACATTTCTTTTGCCATGGGATATTTGCCACTTTCAAGGTTGTATATTGTATTTTAGGCATAGTGAATAATAGTTTCACTTTTTATTATTTTTTTACTTCTTTTCAGCTTCAAAATGTACTTATTATTGCAGTAAATCACCATCATAGGCTAAAGTTAAAATTACTGTTCAGCATTTATTTACTGCCACCACAATTTTAGGTGCTCTATGTAAATGTAGTGTTTTAGCAAATATGTTTACTGCCACCACAATTTTAGGTGCTCTATGTAAATGTAGTGTTTTAGGATATTTAGGCCATCCACTTTTGAATACAAAAGTGCACAAATAACAAGCAGCTGAACATGCATATCTGTAATGAAGTCTTTAGTTAGAATATTTGAGTTATTGCAACATATTTGAAACAGAAAAGAGGCGTGTTTATAACTTACCCTATTAAATTATTTGCTAGTCAGCATCTGTTGAAAAACGAAGAACAATGTTGATCCAAAGATAGTATAACATCTAATTAAACACAGTGAACCATATACCATGTTGGATTTATTGCATAAATCATGATCTAAACATGTAATATTGTGCATGTTGATAACGTTTTCTTTGAATTTGTATTTCTAGACTCCCTTGAAGTCAACATGGCTTCACAAGCACTAGTGCAGCCTTCCCCAAGCCCTCCAGATGTTTTGGACCTCTAGTCCCATCAGCCCCAGCCAACATGGCCAATGCTTAGGAATGCTGGGAGATGTAGTCCAAAACATTGGAAGGGCACCAGGTTGGAGAAGACTACTCTACTGTATTTAGGAGTGAAGTGCATGTTTGTAGAGTGCCTTACACAAAGAGAGCCTCCTGAATCTTTTGACACTATTTACTTGATGCCGAAGCATGCATGATGCCAAAGCGAGTAATGTAACATGTGAAGCAGCCTTAAAGAGATCAGACATTGTACAGAGCACCCTAAGATAAAATTGACAAAGTAACTAATAAATATTTTTAACAAGTCTCTGTAGGGTACTGCTACGTGGACTGTTAAATGAGTTCTGTTGACTTTTTAATATTCATTTTCAACAATGCCACCTTGCTTCTACAGGTACCATGCTATCAATCTCTTTCTACAGGTTGGGGAATGGTATATCAAAATACTTAATATGATTTTAGATAGAAGTACTCATCTGTGAAAGGTCAGATTATAATTGTGCTGCATTAAGCTCTCTGTTGGGTCCTTCATGTGGCCCATCAACATGTGTTCGACATGGTGATTGCTGAATGGGTAGCAGGGATGGGGACTCGGACTCGAGGACTTGACTCGTGAGTCAGACTGAGTCCCCCCTCTGACTTGACTCGGACTCGAGTCCCAATATTTTTAATGGGACTCGAGACTCGACTCGGGACTCGAGACCAAGGACTCTTCAACATCCCTGGGCTGTGCCAGAAGGAGTGGAGAGGAGCGTGATTGCCGGCGAAGAGCACATGGAAGTGAGGTTGCCGCTGCTCGGCCACTATGGATGGCTACTAGGAGTGCAGCCCCAACAGTGTGTCAAGATTTATTTTGATTGATGTGTTGCGTACTTGGGAGAGGCAGAAGAAGGACCTGAGATTACTCTGTGTGGCTGCTCTGAGTGTGTTTCTGGTTCCAGCAAGTTCATCACCAGTGGAGCGGGTGTTCAGTGAGGGTGGAATTGTGATGAGATCTCACCGTTCCAGAATGGGGGCCAAACATTTAGAAAAAATCATGTTCCTCAAATGCAACATGGATAAGTTTTAGGAAGTACAGCAAGTTTATTTTTTAAAATCATTTTTCTAAAATGCAACCTTTCAGACATTTTGGGTTTGGCTGCCTCTGCCTGCCTGCTTTGGGGTTCCCTGCCTCCTCCGCCTGCCTGGTTATTTTGGGTTTTTCTGCCTGGTCTGTTCTTGCCAAAATCAGTTGCAGAGTTTTGAAATAAAAAGGCACACTTGTGCACTTGTGCCTAGAATTTATTTAAACCACACATCTGAAGTAGCCTTATTTTGTTGGGAAAACCCCCCATTGATTTTAATAGGGACTCGTGGAGTCAGCTTTGGGAGTGACTCGTGACTCGTGAGTCACCATTTTGGACCAAGGACTCGGACTCGGACTCGAGACTCGGGTCCAAAGACTCGTGACTCGACTCGTGACTCGAGACTAAGGACTCTTCAGCATCCCTGATGGGTAGATTAAAATGCACCTCTTTATGACTCTTCAACTCCTTGATCTAGTCGGCATGTGCAAGGCTGGCAGGATTCATACAGGCTGTTCAGTGTTGAATCCCTCCATATCATGACAACTCAGTTCTTTAATATTTGCCTTTGATCTTTGCAAACAGACCTGATTACATAGTGACATGGCATTTTCTCTATAGAATTGGCTTATGAGTACCGGCTTTCCACCATGTACCTTTTCAAACGTATATCTGGTGGTGGGTGCATATAATCTAGTTATGGATTTCATGTCTAAAATTTAGTTATAGTCTGAATTAGGTCTGTGTTGATTATCTACATGCCAAAGTTTCATAAGTGTGACTACATTTTAATCCTGTGATACCATCTCAAAATGTCTGTGACTTTTAAAAATAGTTGGTTAATACAGACATTAATATTGTCTATCTTAAAATAAGCTATGCAGTGAGTACCCTCCACCCCTAATGCTCTTGTGGTTAAAATAAATATATGATTTGGGGATGAAAAGTATGTTATGAAATCATTGGATTTTGGCTAAGTGTTATAAGGATGATCCAAAACTAATTTTTGTAATAAGCATTCAATAGGTCATATCTTGACCATTATATAAAGCTATAATTCTTACATCTTTATTCTTACATATTCTCTTTTTATTACTGGAAAGTCAGCTGACACTGCCTCCTAATCTTCATGTTACAATAGTTGTATAGCATGCTGGCTGTGTGGACTGTGATAAATACTCACAATTCTTTCTTGCTGACATTTGCTACATAATCCTGAGAGCCTGAGTATTGACTGCCCTTACCCTTTTTTCCCTTTGCACTTTCTTATATGGAGGTTAGTATAATGCCAGCAAAGGCTATCTTTACACTCTGCAGTTTGAGGTAAAATAGCCCATAGTAAGGAACATGTGATACTGTTTTATGAGTGAGTAATAGATGGTGCATTTTCATTTATAAATATTACTGCTTACCAATGCTACTCAGCATTACGTTGATAAACAGCAGAAGGCAAATGATCATAAATTACTCCAAAAATATGTTATGCCACATTAGATAAATACTCAGATTCTAAATATTTGTACTGCAAAATATGTGCTCGTGACATCAGCATAACACTCCTGCAGCAGTGTTATCCCATGGTTTGTGATGTTTTCCTAATGTATCTTTTCATATATACAGAGCAGTATGCACCAGTGGAGCTACAGCAAAATGCATTATAAATATCATGACAATAATATTTTTAGGAAGTTGTGTAGCTGAATGGTTCCCAATAATATATCTGTGCTGCTCAAACCATTCTCTCTCTCTGCCACTTCTGTGCTATGTTAGAGTAATTATTGTTACATTTATGTTCTGCTTTTCTTCAGTGGAATTCAAGCTAGAGTACGTAGGGCTTCCAGGTGGTCTCCCATGCAGGCATTGACCAGGCCCAGAGGTGCTCATATTCATCACATTTGCTGCATCCTATGCCTTAAGATCAATGTCATGGGACATACTGAATATATATTGTGTTTGGAAATAATTGCTGTTTTCAGTGGCATTGACATTAACATGTTGTAGATTTTAAAAAACAGCTTATATCTCTTGTTATGTAACTCTTATTACAATTATTTAAGTCTATGCAGAAATAAGTACTCTTTAAAAATGTATTTTATATGAAATGCTGTAATCCATTAATGTAATTGTCTCATAATATGTGTGCCTACAAATGGTCACTTCTTTATTTCAGTGTCAGTATTTTTTAATTTGATAGCACTTCAGTGCCTCATAATCTGTTCAGTAATGCGATACTGAAAAGATGTGAAGGTCCAGAAAAAGTTTTGGAGTTTTTCCTCTAAGGCCTAAGATGGAAAAATTGGAAAATGTTGGGGAATTTGAAAAAAAACAAGTTCTTGCAGCATGATGAATCAAATACTTCTAAGTAGCATTTAAAAATATTGTTACTCAGGTAGTTTGTACTGCTGAAAATCTCTTAGATTCATGGCTCAAAAGTGAAAATGATAGTGATGATATTGCTACTGCATTTGACGGGATTACTAACGAAGCAATATGTTAGGACTCAATGATGGAAAAGTATTTCAGACTTTTTAGAATGCAGAAGATCTCCAAGTATTTGGGCTAAGATTGCAACCTGGCAGACTGCTAAGACTGTTGCAAAATGGTGGCAAGACTTTTATACAAAACAGCCTCCAGTTTATCATTCTTACTTATCTCATACTTCTTCATTTTCTGCATCAAGTATAATATACTGATGAATGTTTGAGAATACTCACACAAAGCCAAGTACAGTCATGCCTTGGATTGAGAGCATAATTCGTTCCGGAAACGTGCTTGTAATCCAGAACACTCTTATATCAAAGCGAAATCCCCCAAAAAAATTTGTATAGAGATTTTTAATTTAAGCCGTACTACAGTACTTGTATTGCAAGACGTCACTTGTATATCAAGTCAAAAATAATTAAATAAATATTTAAAAATTTGCTTGTCTTGCAAAACGCTCTCAAACCAAGTTACTTGCAATCCAAGGTATTACTGTAACAAATTATCACATGAAAAGAGCATTTAATTAATGTAAACCTGTTGTTTTCTCATGTCCATGAAGCTCAAAGTGGAAGTTCTGAATGTTTCAGATGCTGATTGTAACTAGAGAAATAAACTTGAGTTATGCTGGTATTTGCAAGGATATATTATTTACTCAGAGCAGAATGTGATACTAATAAATATATAAGGACAACTAATTTTGTCTAATTATAGTAACTATGGCTGTAAATGATGATAAAATAGGATCGAACACAGTATTATAAAAATATAACTGAATATCCAACGTTATTGCTACTCTTTAATTACAGTCTATCTGAATGTTTTCTGAGTTTTCTCAATATCTTTTCTGTATTTGATAATACAGAGATCTACATACTTTTTCTAATGACAGTGTTGATGGTTTCTACATTCAACTTTTATTGAGGGGGTTTTCCCCCAACTGGGAGAAAAAAGATGGTATACTCAGTACTTTACAGTGTAGCAGCTACCACCTCCATATCTAACACTTGGTATATTTGTAATTATTATTTTGTTTTGTTTTTGAAGAAAGGAATTTATACTCTTAAATGTAATAAATGTGCTGAACTATACAATTTTAGGTGCTAAACTAAGCTATATTTCATGTTTTTAAAGTAAGTTTAGGTTTGTTGAGAAAGTATGTATTGCATATTGTCAGGTGGTGGTGTTTGGTGGACCATCCTCCCCCTCTCCCCCCAGCTGCAATCACTAATCTGGAGCAATCACAAACTGCAGTACCCACCAATGATGGGGGATGTGGGCACTGGAGGCTTGCAAACTGACCAGATGATTGACTGCAAGATAACAAGTGGCTGGGTGACTGGAAGGGGGAGCAGAGCAGCTAGAAACCATAGAAAATGGCCAGAGACAACTGGGATACTTCATGGGGAAACTAACACCAAGAAGGATTTCCACCTGCCTCACCCCATTCCCACCACCCTAGCCCCTGAGAAAGCCCGCTGACTTGAAGACAGAGCTGGAAGAGATTGAGAAAGACTGAGTAAATATCAAAACTAGTGAGTGCAGGTGGGACTTGAAGGAGGAGTGGAAACCTGTACCTCTGCGGGTAAGAGAAGGGGAAGGGACTGAGCAATGCAGCTGAGGGCTGGGAGGAGGCTGCCATGACTGAGAGGTGTGGCTGTCAACCAATGGATGTAGGCTAATTGTGGAATTGAGATCTACTTAGCTATGTATGTAGTGTGTGTTTTTTGTTTTAAGCTTTATTCTCCCTTGTGTTTGGTTTTAAACTGTTGGATTACGTCAGATTATATTTGTATTGTTTTATACAAAGTTGAATGGGTTGATAAACAGTTTTAGTGTGTATTATTGACACTATGGTTACTCGTAATTGGTTCCTATTTTGTTATATCTATTGCTCTTCATTTGATACATTATGAGCCACTTTGGGCACAATCTTGTGGTAAAGCAATTTACAAATAAAGATGATGATCATGATCATGATGATCAGACAGGAAAAATTGAGGAAAAGGGAGGAAGCAGAAGAGGGAGCAGTAACAAGACAGAAAGAACAGAGAGGAAGAAGGAAGAGATGGAAGAGTAGCGGGAGGGAAAGGAGACAGCGAGGAAGAAGAAAGAAAGGCAGTTGAGTGTGACAAGAGGCCCAGAAAAAGAACAAGCAAGAAACATCTCTGCAAGGAGGCACTGTGGCTGAAATCCTAGAAGAGGATGCCAGTGTGGCGTAGTGGTAAGAGTGTTGGACTGGGACTTGGGAGATCCGGGTTCTAGTCCCCGCTCGGCCATGAAACTCACTGGGTGACTTTGGGCCAGTCACTGACTCTCAGCCTAACCTACCTCACAGGGTTGTTGTGAGGATAAAATGGAGAGGAGGAGGAGGATTATGTAAGCCACCTTGGGTTCCTTGCAAGAGGAAAAAAGGCGGGGTATAAATATAATAAATAAATAAATAAATGGGGCTTCATTAGAGCGGTCTTCTCAGGGTAAAATAGAGGTAGCGAAGGGGAGGTGAATAGGGCCAGATAGGAGGATTCCCCTGGTAGGAACCATATCAAGGTGCAAGAGGAAATGACTGGAATCTATCAAGTAGTCCATGGGTGGACATTCTGGCCAAGCAGTATGTGGATGTACAAATAGGACTTGTAGCCAAAGTTCCCAAGTTCCAAAGTTCCCAGTTGGGTTAGAACCTGGCAGCATCCCTTGAAGATGTAGGTAGACGTGGATTCCAGGCATGTCCAAGTTGTTAGAGAAGCAAGACTGGGAAGCTTCTGAAAAATTGCTAACTTCCAGGAGATAAATTCTAATCCTTCCCCCCTCTCCTCCTGGGATTCTAGACCCCAAAGAGGTTCTGTGCCTTGATGTGGACCGAGCTTAAAAGCATAGGGAATATAGATACTTACAGAAGTTACAATAAACTACAGTTGAGCAGCAATAACCTGGTATTCTTGTAATTTGGGGAGGGGGAGCATGGAGGAGGCAGGCTGTGAGGTGCCACTCCTGCCTGTGCCAATTATACTATATTTCATTAAAAAAAAAAAAAAATCCCCCCCCCAATATATTTAACTAATGGCTTCAAAATGTCTGGAAATCGTACATCTCTAGTTATGAAAGAGAAAGGTTGTGTAGTGTTTATTCAAGACTCCTGTTCAGTAACTGAAATAATTAATCTCATCAACTTAGCACACTTTGCAAAGATCTTTGACACTTAAATGAACCTATTATGAAGCTTGACATTTTTGTTCAGAATAGTACTTGTACTTGAACAAAGAAATCTTTCTGGTTTGTGTATTAAGGCAGGGAGTGTTTGCTTTCCTGATGTCAGCCATATTTCTTTACCCCTTCATACTCCTCCTAGGTGCTGGTGCTGAAAGCACAGATAAATATTTTTTTTCCAGTGAAGAATTCTTTCCCTTGAAAGACTCATCTGACCTGGAATATACAGGCCTGTGACTTACGCTGGCTCAGCTTGTCTGAGTGTGGAAAGCTAAGCCGGGTCAAGCCTGGTTATTACTTGGATGGGAGACTCCTCCTCTAGTTTCCTGCATTGAGCAGGGGGTTGGACTCAATAGCCTTGTAGGCTCCTTCCAACTCTATGATCTATGAAATCTATGAATGTGTTTGCTCTCAGGCGCAGTACCTAGAAAACTCATTTTAATCTGGCTCAGACTCAAAGACTGCATTTTAATTTTATTTAATATACTTTGATCCTTAGGCCTCCCCATCCCAGTGGCCTGTGCTGGGCTATAGCACTAAAATAAAAATGTAGTAAAACGAATCAATGCAATGCATATTAAAAGCTGATATATCATAATTAAAATCACCTCATATCTGCTTAATCTCAGGCATTAAGGGCACAATCCAGTGAAGCTGCCCATAACCCTCTGAACTCAGAGGATTACTGGCACCCTATGCATGGCGGGAGGAGTGTGGAGGAGAAGGTTGCCTCTGCACTCCTCCCGCCATGCAAAACCCTACATGTTCAGCCTCAGTGCAGGCGGGAAGGAGTGCGAGGCACCTCCAGGATACCTTGTATGCTGGCAGTGCCTGTCTCCTCCCCTCCCCAACCCCAAAAGCGTGTCTCCGGGGTCCTTGCAACCTCAGAGCTGCAACTGGCGTGGTTCTTTGCATGCCAGTTGTGAGTGTTGGGGGGGAGGGTTCTCTGAGTTTTGGAGTCCCAGCTCTGACCTTGGAACAAGTTTCCAAGGTTGGAGCTGGGACTCTGAAAAATCCTATGGCTGTCTAAACTCTGTCTAGCGCCCATAGAATTGCGGTGTAACTTGCCGCCATCATCATCATCATCATCATCATCATCATCATCATCATCTCTATACCGCCCAATAGCCAAAGCTATCTGGGCAGTTTACAACGATCAATAAAAAATACAATAAAATACAAAAAATACAGTATAAAATATACATAATATGCATTTCAAAAAAGTGTCCAAATGTTGATGAGAGTGTGTTTTATAATTTGGAGGCAGCTATAAATAGCACCTCTCGTTGGGCACTTGTAGTATGGATTTTGCACCCCAGTGGTTTAGTTAAGATGGCATTCTTTTGGAGAAGACAGCTTTCCCTTACTTATATGATGAAACATGAGGGAAAGGTCTGTTTCTAAGGTATGTGAAACTCAAGCCATTTAGTACATTGTAGGTCAAAACCTGGAGCAACAAATCAGGATGCCCTGGTGTAATCTGGGGGCTGGAGCTGGTGTTAGCTGCTCTCTAAGACCCATCCACAACGGAAAGCTGGCCACTGCCTCTTGTACCAGCTGAAGCTCCTAAAAACAACTATAATGTTTTTCCTCTTTGTCAGAATAGGATGATATTTGCAGACATAGTAGCCCCTTAGGAGGGACCTAGGCCTGCAAAATGTCAGGAAAATAGGTGCAGAGGGGGTTGTACTAGTATGCACCTTTATATCTTGATTTTTTTAAATAAAGGAACTGTCAATAACTTTTTATTTCTTGGCAGAATTAGATGAAATTTTCAGCTATAGTTGCCCATTCTGAGGGGGCTGAGCCTTCCAGATTTCAGATTAATAGGCACAGGGGTTTTCATGCAAGAGCAGGCTTGACATTTTGAGGGTATCCCACACACTTATTCCACTATGTTCCTTGTGAATATCGTTGTGAAAATGACTGACTGCGTAGAGGTCTCCCTAAGAAAGAAACTTGCAAAGTTTCAGAATAGGTGCAGCAATTCATGAAGAAGGTGAATGCTCAATTTGGGGGAATAGGTTGCTTCCCTTCCCAGGGATGGGGACTCAGACTCCAGGACTCAGCTCGTGAGTTGGACTGAGTCCCCCCTGTGACTCGAGTCAGACTCGAGTCCCAATATTCTTAATATTGACTCTTGTTCCAAAATTGTGTTCCTCAAATGCAACATGGATAGGTTTTAGGAAGTACAGCAAGTTTATTTTTTAAAATCATTTTCGTAAAATGCAACCTTTCAGACATTTTGGGTTTGGCTGCCTCTGCCTGCCTGTTTGGGGTTCCCTGCCTCCTCTGCCTGCCTGGTCTCTTCTTAACCAGTTCCACAGTTTGCATTGTCCAAGACAAACGCCTCTGCCTGCCTGCTTTGGGGTTCCCTGCCTCCTCTGCCTGCCTGATTATTTTGGGTTTGTCTGCCTGGTCTGTTCTTGCCAAAATCAGTTGCAGAGTTTTGAAATAAAAAGGCACACTTGTGCCTAGAATTTATTTAAGCCACACATCTGAAATAGCCTTATTTTGTTGGGAACCCCCCCCCCCCATTGATTTTAATAGGGACTCGTGGAGTCAGCTTTGGGAGTGACTCGTGACTCGTGAGTCACCATTTTGGACCAAGGACTCAGACTCGAGACTCGGGTCCAAAGACTCGTGACTCGACTCGTGACTCGAGACCAAGGACTCTTCAACATCCCTGCCCTTTCCCTCCCTCCCTGGTTTTGTGTGTGTGTGTGTGTGTGTGTGTGTGTTTTCTTTTGGGGTTTTTGTTTTTCTGTTTGTTTGTTTTTTGGTAATTTGTATGAAAATGACACACTTCATAGAGATTTCTCCAGCCAAGAAGCAAGCAAAGTTTCAGAAGGAAAGGTGCAGGGTCCTAGTGAGATATGGTGATTGAAAACCAGTTTTAAGCTTTTTCATAGTGTATTCTGGTGGTATTGGAAGAATAGCCATCTCCACTATCCCATCCTTGTCCTCCTTGGAGGCCCTGGCAAAATGAACCCTAGAATTAGAAGGGGGACTTGTCAGTCAGTCAACTGCACTCCCCCCTGCTTATCAGCATTTGAGAGAAATGAAACCCCCCAAAAATGCTTTTTAGAGAGGAGATAGAATGTCTGCATCTCCAACCATGAAATGGGTAATGAAGCCTCGTTCTGCCCAGCTTCAGTTCTGGTGGCTTCAGAAGGAACCCCACTTTGCCATAGGAAGCACCACAAATAGTCGAAAGGGGCCTCATTCTGCTTGGGCTTTGCCCAAATCCAATCCACATCCCTACTCAATATTAGGCATTGCAAGCATGCCCCTATTTTCATCTGTGAAATGCTGGACAGTATGTTGTGTGTCTTTGTTGCCACTTTCTATATTTCATTTGTGTTTGCTAGTTTTGTAGCAAATAAAATGAAACATATCTTAATAAGGTTCATTGGATTTCTTCTTTTGAGCCTTTGAGAATTTCGGGAATGAGATGCATCTCTTAGCAAGTTGTTTTTCATCTTGTTTTAGTCTATGACAGCAACGGATACAGAACAGAACCTCACTGATAACCAGGCAGAGTGACTAAGCAAAGTTTTTCTGAACAATTCTGAAAACTGACTCTATAAGAAACTAGAAAGAGAGAAGCTAAGAAAAGAAAATTAGACAAATTAGGAAGAGATGAGGGTGTATTACACTAGGTCCTTCCATTTTATGAGTTTGTAAAATAAATTTTGATAATCCCACCATGTGATTCGCATGTTTATATCACAGTGTCAATTTGCCATCAGTTTCCTAGACATAGGAATACAACTGAGGAGCCAATCTTTGGACATTAACTACAGTTCATATTATACAGTACTCTGTTCTGAATATACCAGATAGAGTGGAAGTACTGAGGAGTCAGCTCGGTTCTTCTTAGTCAATTATTGTATCCTTGATAATTGTTCTTGTCATCACTGCTAAATCTCTTGGCAGCCTTTTATGCAGGGGTGGCAATAAACAGTACTTGTGAACCTGCCATCATCCTCAAATATTGTTGCACTTAGCTGAATTGACTCAGAATCTTTATATCCAATGCTCCTTAATTATTAAGAAATTTATCTCCACAGTGCCCTAGAGGTTAGGGTATGCTGGTATCTTTTTTGTATAGATGGCACTAGTAGTTTGCACTAGATTTCTAGCCCTTACACTGTGTAGTTCACTTGAGTGCCTTGTAGTGCTTCATTAAGTAGTGTGGTTGATGCCCTGACATTGAAAGTTAATTCTCTCATTGTGGCGCTCTCCAGGTATGCTACATAGGAGTGTCAAAGTGCTTTCGTTACTAAACTATTTTAGGACAGATCTATTGGTAAGGATTTTTGTGACAAACTGTAGGTTTGAAGAAGTGCGGTTGGAATGGAAGGAGCTGCAATATGTCTGGAATGAAAATTACGTAGCTTTCAATGTTCCTAGCAAGAATTAAAGGGAAATCATAATGTCTTAGACAACAATTGTTTGACTAGAACTGTACAAAACATGTGTTGAAAAGATACTAAACGTACATGTTAAATAGTAAATGAGAATGTTGCAGTATTACAATTGGGAACTAAAACTTGTTGTTCTACTAAGATAGCACCTTGAACCAAAGTGTTTGGTTTTGTGGTGAAAAGTAATTATTTTCTACAAAAATATTGCACAAAAAGGGTTGTATTAAATAATGTATTAAATAATGCCATACAGCATTTGCTCATGAATCTTGTGATGAGGCATGTTCAACAGGGCTTTCCAGTGTAAGCTAATTTAAAGCTGTTTCATATGTAATGCACATTTTTCTTCCACACTCCTAGAAAAAGGAGTATATTGGCACATACAAAGTGAGAGGTTTTGCCATAAGTACACAGGTTGTGCAGCCAGTCATTGCAACTATTGGTAAGTTCTTACCAAAGCTGCTAGGGCAGAACATAGGAGTAGATGAGACAAGGTAAAAAAGAGCAGAGCAATCCACCACCCTGAAGGTTGGATATCCAAGTGGTGCCATGGAGGAGCCCAGAGCAAAATCACCTGGAGGACAAATGAGAATGAGAAACATGAAGTGGAAGTGCTTGCACGTCAATAGACTCAAAAGACAACTGTGGCTGCAGATCTGGGGAGAGTTGAGACGAGCTGATAGAGTGGTACTGCAGAATTAGGCTGAGTGGCCAGATCTGAGACTGAGGTGAGATTAGCAATTCCTTTGAGTAGGATGAGAGAGTCCAGCAGAATACAGGACAACCTAGGCAACTTCACCAGTTTGAGATGCTAAAACAGACCCCATAATGATCTGGGCAGGGCCGGTTCCACAGTGACTCAAGTAATAGTAGGGGAAATAAAAGGAGTTATATCATGGATGGGGTGCAGGGGTAGGCAACCTGGTACTCTCCAGATGGTTTGGGCTACAACTCCAATCGGCCTGAGCCAGCATGGCCAGTGGTCTGGGATTGTGGGTGTTGTAGTCCAAAATATCTGAGAGACATCAGGTTGCCTCCCCTGGATTAAGGTATTTCATTAGGGAATAGTATAATGACAAAATCACTTGCAGTGTTAACAAATAGTCTGTAGCTATTTGCATTACGTTATGCAGTAAAAGAAAAAGTGCCACATATGAGGCAGCCCTTGATTGTCATGTTGTAAACATGTTTGTTTAGTTTCACAGTCATGGTGGTCAAAGTCCATTTATGTGTTTTCAAATTCTGAGCCAAGAAAAGAGGGCCTGCACAAATTATGCAAAATGGTGCCTGTTTGCACCATTCCTTTTATTTCCATTATTCATAGGAAGAGATAAGGGAGCTGCAAGGCACTGAAACTCTGCCCATGGACCAATGGAAATATACTATACCTTCTTCAGGCTACAGAAATTTCATCCAGCATATTTCCAAGCATATTTTCACAGCCATAAAGAATAGAAATATGGCTTTTTAAAATTTATTTATTAGCAATACTTGTATACTGCTTCTCATTTGAAACAAATGAGCAGTTTACAAAAGAATAAAAAGAAACAAACAAAAACTACACACATATATAGACACAAAATAATATTGTGAGGCTGGTACTGTACACTTAGCAAGGAGTAAGTAAGCCCCATTCAACACAGCAGTACTTCTGAGGAAACCTGCGTAGGCTCACACAATGACAGGTTCCGGGAGCACAAGGACACAGATCATGCCACTGAGATAAAAGCAACAATTTACAGTGCTTATTCATTCAAAATATGTATATCCTGCTTTGTAATTAAAAAAATGTTAAGGTGGTTTCCGGGGGGGGGGGGGCATGGCATAAAACTTAATTAGAACACAACATCGTTAATAATTACAACTCAATAAAACACAGCATAAAACAATATTTTGTGTCTATATATGTGTGTAGTTTTTGTTTGTTTCTTTTTATTCTTTTGTAAACTGCTCATTTGTTTCAAATGAGAAGCAGTATACAAATATTGCTAATAAATAAATTTTAAAAAGCCATGTTTCTATTCTGGCTGCCAGTCTAACACCGAGCTAGGTTTAAGGTGTTGGTATTAGTATACAAAGCCCTATACAACTCAGGAAGAGGTTACTTCAAGGAACCTCTGCCCCTGTACCAATCTCCGAGGCTATTATGAACTTCAGGGGAGGCCCTGTTGTCTGTGCCACGGCATGTGGATGTCCATTTGGCAATGACACAGAGATGAGTCTTCTCTGCACTGGTGCCCACCCTGTGGAATGATCTCTATCTGAGGTACGTTCAGGCCTCAATGCTGGTGTGTTTTAGGCATTTATTGAAAATGTACAATAAACGACATAACTCTCAAAAAGCAGCACTAAAATTAAACTCACTGTTCATTAAAAGCCCAGGCAAATAAAATATTTTTTACCTGGTGCCTAGAACTACACAGGACTATGCAGAGGGGATGCTGGGTGAACATCTCTGGGAAGGCTGTTCCACAATCAGGCCACCACCACACAACAAGTATTTTATCCAGCCACCAAACATCAGTCCTCCAAAGAAGCCCATAGAAGGGTCTTTGAAAAAGATCATAATGACCAGGCATGTTCATAATGGAGCAGTAGACAGATAAATGGCTTTAATGGTCAACATCAGTACTTTGAATTGTACCAGGAAATGCGCAAGAAGCCCATGGAGCTATTTTCACATTGTTAAGATGTGGTCCACCTTGTTTTAACTAATAATCTAGCTGCCATATATTGTACCAACTGAAGTTTCTAAATAGTCTTCAAAGGAAACCTATTATAGAAATCTAACCTAGGTGTTCACTATGGCATGGATAACTGTGGCCAAGCTACCTCTGTCCAAGAGTAGTTGCAGCTGTTGTGTTGTTTGGCTGATATTTTATTTGGCTGATGAATGAACTATAAATATTGCTGCAGGAATTACTCCTAATTAACTAGGAGCAGGGAACACTCGCAAAAACAGTATTACTACAGCTCATAAACTGAGTACCATCATTGCCAGATGATGATGATGATGGCAATGCTAAACAAAGGTCATTTTGAATAATGGTTATGACGAACAATGGCAAGGTTGAAAAGTACAAAGTGAATTAAGCAGCTAATTTCCTTAGAAGAGAAAAATGTTCTGTATATAGTATCTCTTTTTCACATTTGCTCCTGTGAATTGTAGTAACTGTTTGTACTGTATGTTGTCACTTTACGCAATGAATTGGATGTTGCCCATATTGGGAAAGTTGACCTGGCAACGCCTGGCTTGAAATACTGGATTTGAAAGGAGGCTGCTGTTTCATTCAGCCAGGGCCACCATGTTTGTCTAGTGTTCATCAGGCTACCTCTGCCATTAAGACTGTCTGAACAGTGTTGCAAAATACAAAACAAAACCTTTCTAAATGGCTGAAGAATCAAAGCCTTTTTCATGGCTGAAATCTAATGTAGAGAAAATCCTTTGAGGCGATTCCGCATTCATTTGATAGAGACCTGTAATAAAAAAAAACATGCAAATATTCTAGGGTATTTTGTTTGTTTTCTCAGCAGAGGTTGCCAGTTGGGGTTTGGTCTGCTTAGTGCAGTGATGTGGAATGTGTGGCCTGTGGCGTAACCCCACAATTCAGGTCCCTGGTGTATGTCTGCATTAGTATGTTTAGTGTGTCTATTATTATTATTATTATTATTATTATTAATTTATTTATTTATCGCCCATCTGGCCGGCAACCGGCCACCCTGGGCAATGTACACAGAATAAAAGCGATAAAATACATTTAAAACAATATAAAAATTTTAAAATCTTAACCCACCCACCACAACCAGGTTTTTAATGAGCGGCGGAAGCTCAGCAGAGAGGGGGCATGGCGGAGGTCACTCGGGAGAGAGTTCCACAGTACGGGGGCCACCACAGAAAAGGCCCTCTTCCTCGTCCCCACCAGTCTAGCTGCTCTGGCTGAAGGGACAAGGAGAAGGCCATCCGTGGCAGATCTTGTTGAGCGGCCCACTTGGTGTTGCTGGAGACGCTCCTTGAGATAGACTGGTCCGGAGCCGTATAGGGTTTTAAAGGTCAAAACCAACACCTTGAATTCGGCTCGGCAAGCAACTGGTAGCCAGTGCAAATCCTTCAGCACTGGCGTGATGTGATCCCGCTGGCGGCTGCCTTTAACCAGGCGAGCCGCCGCATTCTGTACCAGCTGTAGCTTCCAAACTGTCTTCAAGGGTAACCCCACGTAGAGTGCATTACAGTAGTCTAGGCGAGAGGAGACCAAGGCATGAACCACTAGAATGTTGAACGGAGTGGATGTGGTTTGTGATGTATTGGAAAGGGTGGGGGAGGAGTGTATAAGGAGTGTTTGAGTGATGTCAGAGTTTAGTTTAGGTGGTTGGGGTTGTTGAGTGTGAGTTGGTATGGAGAGTTAGTTAGTGTGTTATGGGAGAGTGTTTGGAGTGTGGGGAGAGTTGGGAGTTGGGGAGTTAGGTTAGTTACAAAGTGTTAGGTGTAGGCAGGTTTATTTTCTGGAACTAAGATTTTGATAATTAAAATAGACTTATTTTTATTTTGTTTGCTACCCAAATCCTACGTGTCAGCTTGGCGTTATTAACCTGCTTTACTTTTAAATCTACACACACACCTTTGTACCCACAGCATCATAAATTTAAAAATAGATCCTTAATAACCGGTATTAATCTTTTCCCTCATTAGTAGGGGAAAGGTTTCATTTGACCCTCCCCTCAGGTTTTTAAGTGTTGATGCTTGGCCTGAGAAGGGTTTATGTGCCTGGTCCTAAAGTATAAGAGACCGTGTCATCACATGGCCCTCCAGATGTTATTGTCTATGCTGGCAAGGGCTGATGGGAGTTGCAATCCAACGATATCTAGAGGGCCACATGTTCCCCACCACTGGCTTAGTGTGTGTGTCCCTCCCCCACTGACTTAGATTTTCACCCTTTTAGCCCTCTGTAGCCACTACGGGTGCAATTTTTGTCAGGTATGGGGGTAAAAATGGCCCGCAGACCTCCCAGAGCTGCCCAGTGCCCACCCCTGCTCCGAAGGATCAGGGTTACATTGATGTATTGATCCAGCCTTGTCACTGGAGGTCCAAGTGAATGCCATCCATGGTGCCCACAGGGTCCTCAAACAGCACCCATGAAGTTCTCCACTCCCTGCCCCCTTCAAAAATGTATTTTTAATTTAAAAAATGAAGAACGTTAGGGCACCAGGTTCTCCTTCCTCTTCCTGAATCTGCCGTAGCTCAGCGGGCAGGAAAAGAAGCCCCCCCTCTTCTTCCGTCTACACAGAACTCTCCCCTTTGCTCTCTCTCTCCCCACTCCCAGCCTCTAGCCTTGCTACTTATCTCCACCAAACCCATTTCCTCATTTTCCCTCTTCCTTCCCTATCCTTAGCCTTCTTCTTTCTCTCTCTTCCTAGCCCTACCCTTGCTCTTTCTCTCCCATATACCCCTATCTTGCTGTTTCTCTCCACTCCCAGCCTCTAGCCTGAGTATTTCTCTCCCCTTTATCTCACCGTTTCTTCCCCTCCTAGCCTCTCCCCTCTCTCCCCCCTCTACCTTGCTATTTTCCCATCCCTTCCAGCATCTAAGCTTGTTAATCTCCCCACACCTCTTTTGACTATCCCCCATGGCAGCCATTATGTGACTAGCCACATTCTCCATGGGAGCCATTTCATGGTGGTTCCCACAGCAGTTTCTCAAATTCCCAGATGTCCCAATGGGCCCAAAAAGGTTGGGATGCCCTGGTGTATAGTGTCCTCCGGTTCACAGTGAGGAAAAACATATTGCATAGGCATAATAATGGATTGGAAGCGAAATCAAATTAGGATCACATAATTATTCAGCACATCGTGTTTTAAACAATTCTACAGTCCCATATTATGTAACTGCTTGCAGTTATCTGCTGGATGCCTGAAATAGCAGCAGCACCTGATCAAGTATCTGGAAGTCTCACTGACTTCCAACCACAAAGCTGCTGATCATCTTTGATCCATCTTGCGAACAAAACCACACTGTGGAGGATGGAAGTGTTTGCTTACTGCCAGTGTTAAATTGCACTACATTTTCCATCCTTGAAAGACTTGCTTTAGTGCTCAAGGCTCAGTCTTCAGGGTAGCTGCTGAATCACATTCTTTAAAAAATAATAATCAAGAAAGAACACAAAATCATGACAAACCTGTTTTGAAGGAACTTGTATATAATGGAAGCAAAACACATTAATTCCAAAAAGAATCAATTCTGCATAAAGAGATATGCTCCCCCTTGTATGATACTCTGCAGTAGTAAAACAGATTTAGTAGGACTGCTGTAAGGGTTGAGAATTGCAGCCTGTTAAGTACAACAGGGTTGTTTATGGGATGGTTTCTATTTTAAATCTTTTTGAAAAATGTTTACCAGTAAACATAAAGCAATATTACATAGATCAAAGAGGCATACATTTTTTGAACCAGAGTTGTTCAGAACATATTTTTGTTGTTTTTATTTGCTGGGAGTCCCTGGTTCAAATCTTGGCTTATCCATGAACCCACTGGATATCTTTAAGTTTCACTTGTCTCAGATCATAAGTATAATTCAGAGATATCAAATAGGCCTTATATTGGGATCCCTGATACGACCACAACACTTACAATATTCCATATATGCAGTTGTTTTCAAGGTCAAGAAGCCAAAAATGGCAGGCTGGCTAGCATACTCACAGGTAGGGCCACTCTTGAAATGGCCCTAATTCGCCACAGATATGAACTGATGTGTTTTAGGTAAGTTTGAGTAAATCAGAACCCTTTTCATTGGGCAGGTGAAGCAGGCAGACATCTAGCAGTTGGTCTGGGAGTGGATACTCTTTCGAAATGTCTCTTCCCCTGCCTTGGCAGTATTTCTCTGCCTCAGATATTCTCCTGGAAAAAAGCACTCAAAGTGGATTAGTGGGCGTGAAGAAGAATTTCTATTCATCAAATTGGTTTGAGAAAGTGTGGGTGGATATGGCCTTCTTACGCCTGGGAAGTTATTCCTCCAGATCATTTAGGTTTGACATTCTTAGTATTATCCATTTAGAAAGTTTCATGACATGTCTGAATAGAACATGGAATTACCTAGAAAGAAATTCTAAATATGTTCAAATGTACACATTCAAAATTATTTTTATTGCTTAAAATGCTTCTCTCCTGTATTCTGCAGAATTAAATTATAAAGGCAGCCTGGCAGATGATCTCAGGGAAGCAGTTGCTAGTGCAACGTAGCAACACTGGATTCAGTGTCCAACCTTGCAACCTTTGTCATCATAGCTGTTTAACCACTTGCGTGCCAAATGCTTGGACCCTACATAACCATAGGTTGACTACCCTGCAGGAACTAATCCTTGTCCTTGCTGTGTCCCCTTGCTGGACCCACCTGTTCCCAGTTATCTACCCCACAAGCTGCCAGTGACTCTCATCACTTGCACTATATTCTCTTTCCTGGACTGGAGCCAGACCAAATAACTTGAAAGTCCTAAACTCCAGGCTCAGTTAATTTTAAGATAAGAATCCTTTAGAAAAGGTCCTTGAGAAAAGAAAACCAAGCCTTGGCAGCTATTTAAGGTGAATCTCTGCAGCTGATACAGTGCTCTGTGGAGAGAAAATTACGTACTTTCTAAAGTTGCTAAAACCAATGCCTTGGCAGGTTCAATTACTGGAAAAACTGTAATTGCTAATTATGAATATGTAATCATTAGCTAAGAGCAAAAAAACCATCCCATAAGGCTTTAGAGTAGTCAGATATGTTCCCACGTATGGGTGATCAATTCCTTGCACAACACTGAGTGAAACGTTAGGCTCAAGGAGATGATAGCCCTTCCACTAAAATGTAAGACTCAGATGGATTTTCCAGGAGCCTTAGATACCTTTAGCTGTTCTGATACCTCAGCTGTCAATCCATTCTCCCCTTTTTTTTGCTTCTTGAAATAGGGATGTATGAGAATTCTGTTTTGGGGGTGAAAACTTGATGGACTTTTCTGGCTCCGCCCATGCTGTACAGTCATGCCTTGGATTGAGAGCATAATTCATTCCAGAAACGTGCTTGTAATCCAAAACACTGTTATATCAAAACGAAATTCCCCCCAAAAAATTGTACAGAGATTTTTAATTTAAGCCATACTACAGTACTTGTATTACAAGACGTCGCTTGTATATCAAGTCAAAAAAATTTAAATAAATATTTAAAAATTTGCTTGTCTTGCAAAACACTCTCAAACCAAGTTACTTGCAATCCAAGGTATTACTGTACTTTGTTTAGCCCAGCAGAGCCATATTCCCTAATTGTCAAAGAACATGTCAATGTCATCCTCCACTTCAGCACTTCTCAAGTGAAGGGGAATATGCCTCTGCAGGGCTACATAGCAGACAGGAAGACTTGCGATTGTGTGTATTTGTGCAAGATTGCCAATAAAAAAACTTCTTTTTAAAAAAATTATAACACTATTTGTGCAAATTTAAAGATCTCCCCCAAATTTGCACAGATCACAATTTGTGCAAATAGCGGAATCTGAAAAATATGTGGAAAATATTTCTGGAATCAGAAAAAAAATCCACTACAGTCCGCTGCTGCTTACCGGAACAGAAATGCTGCGGAATCCCATCGGGTTTAAATGGAATGGAATTCCCAATATCGCACCTCCCTAGGTTGGAAGGAGTGACAACAAAGGCCTGAGCATTTGAGTGGCCCATTCTGACATTTTCCTTTCACTTCTACTTGAGTGAAAATATTAGTGTTCATCCAAATTTGTCTGTGGGATCTTTATGATCAACTCTTATGGTATTGGCATTATCTGCCAAATAATTACTTCACAGGCAATGTTTGGCTTTTGTTAGTTTTCCCTATAAATAAAGTTACTTTGAAACAATTTTGTAGTTTAAAAAAAATATCTTCCTCCCATATTTTTTCTAAGATACTAAGTCACACACATGTAAATGAATATAGAAGTAATATTTTCTTCCCAAGATGGACAAGTGTGAAAACAGGGTTCTAGAGAACACACCAGAGAGACATTTATTATGATTGAACAAAAATAATATTTTCTTATTTATGAGCTGCCAATGTCTAATAGGATAGGAACTATGTATCATCCTGCTGGGTGCATGTGATACTTCATTGTACTCTAGTTGTTTATGTTCTCTAATTTCATTTGAATGCGGATTCTTCAGGTCATTCACTCAGGTCATTATTTTATTCAAAGAAATATTTAAGTTGCCTGAGCCAGAAACTGAATGCTCAACTCAATGAAAAATCAATCCAATTAAAAGCTCAAATAACATCAAAGTGACTCCAATATTGTTTTACTATATTTATAATAGAAATACATTTTGTATGGCTAAATTCTAGACTTTTTATTGCTCTGATCTGATAAGCATGAGTGAATCACTCAGCAGCTCTTTCAAATATCATCCAAATACCAAGACTCTGCATATCTACACACAAGTAAGCAGGACAAGCCTCATTCATCAGCTTCCTCCCAGGCCCTGCGTACCCTCCACTGCAGGTGAAAGCTCTTACTCCTGATCAGCAATCGATCAGAGATAAGTTTTTCCTGCCCAAAAGGTGGGTACTGCCTTGGGAAGAAGTTGGCAGGCCAGAAGGGGAACCTCTGCAGGCCATATTTAGCCCACAGGCTGGCAGCGGTTCCCTATTCCTGCTCTAATTCCTCAAATTCAGGTTCATCATTCCTTAAGCACCTCAATCTGAAACAATATTCTCAAAGATGTATAATTGTACCAGCTATTACATGGCAAGCCAGTATTTCTAATTGGGAAAAATAGCTAGCTACAGTATTTGCTACATATAATAATAGTGCCTTACAGTCATTTCTTACTGAGATCTGGAACAAGAGCTTTGGGGAAAAAATCTCAATCAAAACTTACTGTAGTCAGTGAGACAGGGAACTGTGATTCTTAGGTCCTGTTAAACATCATTTTTCTCCCTAGGAAGAGACTGGGAGCAGGCCTCAGATTTGAGTACTCTCTCTTCCCTTTCATCATCATCATCATCAGGCGATCACTCGTGACCGAGTAAGATTGTCTTCCGGGATAAAAGGAGGAAATTCTAAAGAAGATTGTGTAGACTCTAGCGATGGGTCCGTAAGTGACTGTGGAGGCCAATTCTAGATCCACACAGCTTCCCACAGTGAGGACACAGGTTACCAGATAGAAGATGGTCCTGTAAAGGATTCATTTGACGTGCTTTTCGCTTAGCATGTTTCTCCCTTTCACCTTGCACTCGGCTTCTTCAAAGTCCATGGAACCTTTGTGAAAGGCCAACCTCCATTTAGATCGTTCATGGGCCAGAGCTTCCCAGTTTTCGATGTTTATATTGCATTTTTTTAGATTAGCCTTATGAACATCTTTAAACCTCTTATATTGACCACCGATATTCCGCTTTCCATCCTTGAGTTGGGAGTAAAGTAACTCTTTGGGAGACGGCAGTCAGGCATTCGAACAACATGACCGGTCCACTGAAGTTGGCGTTGAAGGATCATTTTTTCAATGCTAGTAGTCTTTGCTTCTTCCAGTACACTGACATTTGTTCGCCTATCTTCCCAAGTAATTTGCAGGATTTTCCGGAGGCAACGTTGATGAAACCTTTCAAGGAGGTGGAAGTGACGTTTATAGATAGTCCATGTTTCGCAGGCATACAATAAAGTTGGTAATGCAATGGCTTCATAAACCAGTGTTTTGGTCTTCTTACAAATATCCCGATCCTCGAACACTCTATGTTTCATTCGAGAAAATGCGGCACTTGCAGAGCTCAGACGATGCTGGATTTCACTGTCGATGTTAGCTGTAACAGAAAGATAGCTGCCAAGATAGAGAAAATGATCGACATTTTCCAGTATTGTCCCGCCAAGCTGGATAGATGGCATCACCAAAGGATTGGCTTGCACTTGCTGATGAAACACTTTGGTTTTTTTGATGTTAAGTGAGAGACCAAGTTTTTCGTATGCTTCTGCAAAAGCATTTAGGATAGTTTGGAGATCATCCTCTGAATGTGCGGAGACCACATTATCATCAGCATACTGAAGTTCCACAACGGAGGTTGTAATTACCTTACTTTTTGTTTTCAGCCTGCTGAGATTAAAAAGCTTTCCATCTGTTCGATATATAATTCCCACACCGGTGGGAAGTTTCCCCTTGACAAGATGTAAAACCATGGCGATGAAAATGGCAAATAATGTTGGGGCGATAACACATCCCTGTTTAACACCTGATCCCACTTTAAATGGAGCACCATGAGAGCCGTTGTTGTCCAAAACCGTTGCCGTCATGTTGTCATGGAGAAGTCGCAAGATATTCACAAATTTATTGGGGCATCCAATTTTCATAAGGATAGTCCAGAGAGCTGTACGGTCTACAGTATCAAAGGCCTTAGCCAAATCGATAAATGCCATATAAAGGGGTTGATTTTGCTCCCGGCATTTTTTTTGGAGCTGACGTGCAGTAAAAATCATGTCTACTGTCCCTCTAGAGGGGCGGAAACCATATTGAGTCTCAGGGAGGATCTCTTCTGAAATAGATAGAAGACGGTTTGCGAGAATCCTAGCAAATATTTTACCTGCAGTTGCTAAGAGAGAAATGCCCCGATAGTTTCCACAGTCTGTTCTATCACCCTTCTTAAAGAGGGTGATAATTATGGCATCCCTGAAGTCTTCTGGGATCTCTTCTCTTATCCAGATTTTTTCGATGAGTTTATGAAGATGTTATACAAGTTCGGGGCCCCCTTCTTTAAAGATTTCAGCAGGAATCCCATCTGGTCCACTAGCTTTGTTGTTCTTCATTTGATTAATGGCTTTTTTTACTTCATCCAAAGTGGGGAGTATTGCAAGTTCCTCTTTAATTTGTTTTTGCGGGATTTGCGAAAAAATCTCATTATCCACCTTAGATTTACGATTTAAAAGGTCATAATAATGCTCTTTCCAACGCAGTGCAATAGACTCTTTGTCTTTTAAGAGTTTGGTGCCATCTTTTGATTGTAAAGGGTTTGTACCATAGGTTTTTGGTCCATAAATGGCCCTTGTGGCCTTAAAAAAGCCCTGCGCATCATGGGATTCTGCAAGTTGTTGAATTTCTTCAGCTTTCTTTTTCCACCAAGCGTTCTTAAGTTCTCTTGTTCTTCTTTGGACCTCAGCCTTTGCGCTAGCGTAGGTTTTTTTCTTGGCAGCGCAGTTAATATCATTTTGCCATATTTGGAAGGCTTTCCTATTTTGGTCAATTATATATTTAATCTCATTGTCATTTTCATCAAACCAATCCTGATGTTTCTTAGTTTCATATCCAATAGTTTGTTCACAAGCTGCAGTAATGGAGGTTTTCAGCTTAGACCAATGGTCCTCAATGTTGTCAGGAGGTTCCGTAGGTAGATGTTCCTTAAGAAGTGATTGAAGACGAGTTTGCTTAATAGGATCTTGAAGGGCGTGGATGTTCATTTTACGCCTTGGTTTCCTTCCTTGAAGCCTACGTTGGGGAGCAATGTTGATAACCATTGTGGACCGGATTAGTCGGTGGTCTGTCCAGCAGTCGTCAGCACTCACCATGGCCCTAGTAAGAAGTACATCGCGGCAATCTCTAACACGGACAATTACATAATCCAGAAGATGCCAGTGCTTTGACCGTGGGTGCTGCCATGATGTTTTAAACTTATTCTTTTGTCGAAAGAGCGTGTTTGTGATAGTGAGATTATGCTCTGCACATATAGACAAAAGTAAGAGTCCGTTCGGGTTGCTATTACCAACTCTGTCTTTTCCAATAGTTTCTGGCCATAAATCAAAGTCACGCCCGACTCTTGCATTAAAATCGCCCAGGAGGATAATTTTATCCTCCTTAGGTGTCTCTGACAGGAGAGTGTCCAACTGGCTGTAAAAACTTTCCTTGATGTCATCATCAGCATCTAATGTTGGTGCATAAGCGCTCAAAATAGTTACCTGTTGGTTATTGGCGAGCTTTAATCGAAGAGTTATCAGGCGTTCGTTAATGCCAGTAGGAACTTCTGACAAAGAGTTCACTAGTTCATTTTTGATGGCAAAGCCTACACCATGTATTCGTCGGTCCTGCTCAGGTAGTCCTTTCCAGAAGAAGGTATAAGAGAGTTCAGTCTCCCAATGTAAGGGGAGAGTCCTTGTTTAAATAGCTGCCAGATCTTGTCTGACCACTCATCTCACCCCACAGTAAGCAGACTGGGGAAGAGTGAGGGAGTAGTGGGAGAGGCTGTTTGTGAGTCCACAGCTTAATCCTGATCTTTTTGGGGAGGGATAAGGAAATACCCAAATAGTTTTTTTGAAAGAAGAAAGGGTTTTGATGCAAAATAATCCATGCACAGGCTCCTATCTTTAGACAGACACAGGAAATGGACTGAATTTCATCAAGATTGCAAATTGATTGTAATTCAACAATCTATAAATGAAATGCCACATAAAAGTCCAAACTAGTGGTTAAAGGTGAAGAGACAACCTTTTGATGCACTTCATAATGTGTGTAATGCGGATGTTTAATGCACATAACCACTTATATTAGTGATTACACTTTGTAGAGGCTTTTAAACCAAAGAGAAGGTTATGTGAAATCGAATTGAGAATGCTGGTGAATGTTTATTTTTTGTTTACATTCACAAAAGATCACCATAGTAAGTGAAGTAACAAAAGATAAAAGAAAATTCATTTAGCAAAAGGAGTGTTTCCATTTACAAAAAGGTTGCCATCTTTTGTTCCCAAAACTAATGTACTTTGAGGGAGAGGTGAAAGAAATAGTGTTATATTTAGTTGGTACTGGTTACTCTTTGAGTAGGTTCATGGCTTTTATCGGCAGAATTGTTCCTTATGTTTGCACTTCGTATATTGTCTGCTAACACAGCCACTGTCTTACATCTGACAGGAAGCTTTCATCTGAATCTTAAGTAGCATATGTGAACTACCTGAGTGCAAGGTGGCACAGGTAGAAGAACAAGGAGGTGAAGGCAGAGTGAAAGAGCATTTTATATCTGTACTTTTCCTTTGAAATGATTTCTGGGAGAAAAATATAATTTTCTAATGAGATAATTAAATTGTTAAGTATGTTTTTCACCCACTTTTGTCATCTTTGATCATGTGATTTCATACTTCCAGCTCATTTTGTGTGTGTAGTTGAGAAAGGGTGCCAGCCCCTGTGTGCTTTTCCATCCCATATGCTTCAGTCAAACTCTCCCAGTGAATGTGCACCCACCTAGTATTCCCCTCAATGTTGATATTTTGGGATTTGCCTCTTAGGGGAGATACTGTTGTGGCCAGGATAATGCTCACTCTTCTGATGAATGGAACTGTAGTGGCACTCTGTCTTCAGTTACGTTGGTTCTGAACCATGAGCCCTGGCTGTGATCCTTCAAGAAAGATTGGTTCAGATGTGTTTGGCCAGTCAGTGCCAATAAGTATAGTATTTGGTGATCACCAACAACAACAAAAAAGTGGCTGTGCTCACCATTGTCTTCCCCAGTACACACTGGGAGCTTGCTTGGATTTGGGGGGTTCTTTTGAGCAGGAGGAGCCCTGTTATTTCATATGGCATAGTTGTTGTGATATGTATTACTTTACAAGCTTCAGTACATTGTTACACATGGAAGGTACAGTGTGGCTCTGTAAACAGGTTTATTATGTCTGGACCACAGCATCTATTCTCAGAGGCATGAGAGTCAGAACTGTGGGAAAGGAACGAGCTAGTCACATGGTTTGTATGTTCTGATGATGTGCTAACTTGTTCAGGCAGAAGCCATTTTAAGGGGAAGGGTTTCTTCTTCTTTTCTTGTTCTTTTCCTTTGTTCCTGCAACAATATAACGGCTTTGCTGAGGTGGAGTGAAGCTCAACTTACTTCCACTGGACTTAATGCTTGCTATGCATTTATACTCTGCACATGGACTGTAACTAGGAAATGTATACTCTAGTAGAACTTTACTTGATAAGTAAATAAACAGGTAGTATTAGAACCTGTGGTGTTCCAGAGTGTTTCCTGACTCCATGGATAAATCTGCAACGGGGAAGCTGGAAGCAAGTGTCACAAGGGAAGCTGGGCTGATAAGACTGGTTCTGCACGCTGCATGCTGCGAAGGGAGGTGAGCTCTGCTAAGATCTGTGTGTGGAAGTCCAGGCAGTTGATAGCACACAGATTGGATTTTAAAATCTCCCAGCACCACTCCAACAATAGTAGTCGGAGACACTACTACAGTTGGAGACACTACTGAATAAAGGAGTTGTTTAACCAGCATTCAGTTTCCTTATATTCCAGAAGAAGGGGAAGCTCTCTGTGGCCATGGGCATTTGAATACTGTGCATACTTATCTCTTTTCTTGGGGCCCTTGTTGGATGGAAAATATTCAAGAGACATAAGGTAAGGGTTCCCCTTCCCTTACTTAACTGTGTGGTGTACCTAATTCCTTGCAACCCCAGTTCTCCCAGTAGCAGTGGAAATGTGTCTATTTCTGTACAGAGGCAGAATGCCTGCAAGGGGGTTGTGAACACAAGCATTTTGCATCTACTTCATTGTTGTTTGGCTTGGCTGTTCTTCGAGCAAACTGCTGAGTGCCTTTTCACCAAAAATCCCTATCGCCAAGTTCCTGCTTGTATACTCACAATATTATAGACCTGATGCCCGAATAATGTAGCCCCACGTCACACTTCTAGATATGTGAATTGTGGCCCTCACTGGGGCTTCTTGGTGTTGAGTCATGATCTGCTATTTGGTTTGTTGTGATTACTCCAATATCCTTGGTGTGGAGGCTGATGTCTGAGGGTCCCCATTGACCCCCATGGGTGTGTTATTATAGTTATTTTCTGCAAAATGAGTGCCATGCTTTTCAAAAGCCCCCAGGTGTGTTGACAAAACCTGTGATGGCAGACCCCTGAAGGAGGGTGGAAAGTAGATGATTCCACCACAGGCCACTGGACTCTGGAGAGGCATGCACGGTCAAACAGGCAACACCCTTCCCCCCCCCCAAGCACACTCCTATCTGCTGACCTTTCCTGCTCCAGGACAGGGAAAATAGGTAGGGGAGGGTTAGACACCGCTGCCTGAAGGCACTCAGGGCGCATTCAAGCAACAGCACTCAACTGGCCATCCCCCCCTTACAAAAAGCCACCGTGTATTGGGTGGGACATTGGGTGTCACTGCTTGAAGATACTCAGTGACTGGGTTCAGACAACACGATAACCCACACTCAAGGGTTGAGTGTGGATTGTTGTTGAAATGTGGGCTATCGTGTTGTCTGAACTCAGCTGAGATAACAAACCATGGTGAACAACCCACAGTTCACAACCCAACAACAAACCATGGGTTCTCATCATGGGTTATTCATGGTTAAGAAGACATGGCTTGTTGTTAGCACAACTGGGTTCAGACGACACAATAACCCACGTTCACAACAACCCACGTTCACAACAACCCACACTCAACCCATACTCAAACTTGAGTGTGGGTCATCATGTTGCCTGAACCTAGTTGGTATCTTTTAACAGCAGTGCTCAGCACACTCCTCACCAACCCTTCCTTTGGGAAAAGGGAGGGGGGCATTGTCCATCACTGCTTTGAGGGCATTTGAGTAATGCTGGAGGGTGTGCTGGGTGCTTCTGCTTGGAAGTGCTCAGAGTGCCTTCTGGCACACTCTCCACTAGCCTTTTCATTGGGAAAGGCTGGTGGGGGACTTGCCCAGAGGGCGAGGAGCTGGCCACAATCATGTTTTCGATTGGCCAGCAAGCTAGCCAAACTGGTAGACCTTTGTTATGTAAGGTGGGCTTGACAGCCTGCGGAGAAATAGTTTGCAGACCTTCCTGTGCAAAACTGGTTTGTCAGCAGTTATTACCGCTCCTCCTGGCCCTGAAACTGGTGAGATAAGTCAATATTTATTACGGCCATCTGGGGACAAGCACGTGAGCTGCACATGTCACTGCCTTTGGCACCCTCCTCCCACGTGTAACGTTTCGCCATCCTGCCCGCCCTGACAGGCTGTTGCGAGGGGAGCCTTTCCAGGGAATAGCAACCCGGAAAGGGCAGCGGGGCTGGCTGGATTGGGCGCGCTGGAAGCAGAGGCAGCGCCCCCCCCCTTAGCCAGACGCAAGCCGGAGCGCACTGAGTGACCACTGGATTCCGGGGAAAGGTCGGGCACCGTCCAGGTTTTGTGCAGGGGCAGAAAAGTTGGGGAGCCCCCCCCCACGCTCCCCGAGGAGCACCTGCGGCGGCCGCCAAGACGCCTCGCTGCTTGTTGTACCGCGCCAAAAGCAGCAGCAGCAGCGGGACCAAGTCTGGCGACAGGATGGGGAGGGCAGAGCGCGGGCGCGGGACGCAGCATGATGCAGCGCTCGCCGAGCCGGAGCAGCCTCTCTGCCTCCTTCGAGGCGCTCGCCGTTTACTTCCCCTGCATGAACTCCCTGGAGGAGGACGACGACGACGAAGAGGTGAAGAAAGGCAGTGGAGGTGAGGCGCAGCCTTGGCGGGAACGCGCGGGCGAAAGGCAGGCGAAGGGGCGGCCCTTGGTGTTGTGCCTCACTCCGCCTGCAGCAAGCGAGGGGCTGCTTGGCGCGGAGGAGAGGGTCGCTTGACTTGAGCTCTGTGAGTTCAAGGGCGAAGGGCTGGCGTTTCCTCCAGAGAGAGCTGGAGGACAGCAGGTGCCCCCAGGAGCACAGGCAGCGGCTGGCTCCCCCAAACCCAATTGGATTTAATCCGAATTAATGCCACAGTTGCCCGTGCCCTTAGTGGCACAGCGAGATTATTCCTGCAGACCCTTGGGAGTGTTTCTTCTTTTCTGTGTACGTAAACTGGAAAAGGTGTTTTGTGTTCATATTGCTTTCCCAACTAAATGCCCTGTGAAAAAATATTTTCAAAGTACTGAAAGTAATTTACTACACATTGCACAATTCCAAGCAAAGTTAAGCACTTTAAAGTCCCATAAATGTTAACGGGAGAGATTTACATGTGTTTTGGAAATCCTTTGATAACCTCAATTTAAAACAAGCCCTTTGTTTGAACAGTTGTAATTGAAAATGTAATTCTTTGTTAATCACTAGTACTAATACAGAGTCTGCATGTATACAGTTAATTTGCACTGACAAGAGTGTAGTTGTTAAAGATTATCTCCTGGTTCTTAAACTGAGACAGAAGCTTGTGTTTCAAGAAGCAGTTCCAAGAAGTTTCTGATAATAATAGCTGCGATGATGATGATGATGATGATGATGATGATAATAATAATAATAATAATAAGTCTACCATTTATACAGTGCTGTTTAAACTTAAGAGTAGTCTTTGCAATGCTCTAGAAGGCAGGTCGGTATTATCCTGTTATGCAGGTAGGAGGGTATACCTGAGTTCCTAAGGCTACCTGTTGGGTTCATGGCTGAAATGAGATTTGAACACTAAATTCCCAGCTCACACTAAAGAGTTCAATCCTATACATGTCTACTCAGAAGTAAGTCCTATTGTATTCAATAGGGCTTACTCCCAGGTGTGTGTATTGGATTGCAGCCTTCACCACTGTACCAACTTCTTAGTCTTATTCATTTACCAGCCACTGTGTTTCTCACACAACTCATGATAATTCTGCTCTGCTCAGTTATCCTGGGATGAAAGAGAAATGAATGAAGAGCCCCTGTAGCAGGTTGTTTCAGACCCTGATTCAACTCATTTCAGTCTCTGCTTCACCATTCAGATGTGTCAACAAATCAGAGGTAGGAGAGATTAGTTCCAGGGTAACACCTTATAAAAAGACCTTTACTGATGAAGGATTTTGATGCTTTAGCTACAGATAGGTAATAAAACCATAAACATAACGTGTCTAGAAATAGATGTATTTAAGACAAATATAACTGTATCTTCTGAGATTTTATTTACTACATCTTTATCCCGCCTTTCTTCCAGGGACCTCATGGCGTACATGATTGCCCACCCCACCCCTAATTTTATCCTCACAACAGTCCTGTGAGGCAAGTTAGGCTGAGAAATAGTGACTGGCTACCAGTGAATCTCATGGCTGAGTGGGGAATTTGAACTGGATTTCTGTAACCCTAGCAGGCACTTTACTCCACACTGACTGGGTTCAGACAACATGATAACCACACTCAAGAGTTGAGTATGGGTAGAGTATGGGTTGTCGTTGAAATGTGGGTTATCAAGTTGTCTGAACCCAGCCAGGATAACAAACCATGATGAACAACCTACAGTTCATAAACCAACAACAAACCATGGGTTCTCTTCATGGGTTGTTCGTGGTTAACAAGCCATGGCTTGTTAGTGCAGCTGGGTTCAGATAACACGATAACCCATGTTTCAGCTCAACCCACGGTTCAACAACAACAAAATCTCTGTTGGTTCTGCTGGAATCTCTCAGCAGCTTCCGATACCATCAGCCATTGTATCCTTCAGGACCACCTGCCTGGGTTGGGACTTGGAGGCACTGTTTTCATGGTCGCCCTGCTTCTTCTTGGAGGCGTGATTTCAGAAGATGGTGCTGGGGGATTCCTATTCAACACCATAACCTTTTTCTATGGAAATTTTTTCAAAGGGAAAATTTTCCCTTTGATTTCTATGGAATTTTTTTCAAAGGGAAAATTTTCTATGGAACATTTTTTCAAAATGGAAAATTTCCTATGGGACATTTTTCAAAATGGAAAATTTTCTATGGAAAATTTCTAGAGCTTAATTTTTCTGCGGAAAATCTTTCCATTTCATTAGTTCAATTGTAACAATGAATGGATTCCAATTGAAAATACTTGGCAGTTTCAAAGTTGGAATTAATGTTTTTTTCAGGTGATTCACAAGCTTGGCAGTTTCAAAGTTGGAATTAATGTTTTTTTCAGTGATTCTCCCTAGGAAGTATGTGAGAGAATAAATATATGTCATTGGAATACATATATGTATCAGTGTGAAATGAAACTAATAATCAGGGACAGCAAAACCAAAGTGCCCCAACAATCTCAGTGGAGATGTTAAAATAGATGAGTGGTTGTTGGCATATCATGCACAGTTATTTGGTTTGCTAAAATGTATTATTATGTCAACAGTTTTCAGCACCTTTGGGGTTTTTTTCCCCTTACACTTAAATAATGTAAGGGAAGTACATGCAACTGTCTTTACATTTTTACAAGTATTGCAATAAAAAATCTACATAATATAACATTTAAATTACATTAAATGTGCTTTAATTTTCCCCTCAAATATTTCAGGTCAAATACTTGTGGTGTAATGGAACAAAACATTAACATGGGGAACTTTTTAAAGCTTTATTGTTTACTAAATACAAGTAAAATAAACATGCTAAATTAGATCATTCTCTAGAGCTTCAGAAAATCTTCCAACGCAAACTGATTTTTTTCTGATGCAAACTACCCTATGCAAATTAGCCTAATTTGTATTTTTCCAGAAAAAACACATCACTAGATGACACCATGAAAAATGTGTCATGTGTGACTAGCACAGAATCCCTTGGCATATATAAATATGAATTTCTATTTGGATTAAGATATGGATGGAAAGGGGTAGCCACATCCTTCCTGTGCAGGTATGCCACAGGTCGTATTTTAATAGCAGCAGGTGCTTGTGAATGGCTATGCATATCTCTCTCACAGATTTGCATCTTCATATTTTGATCTGTGTAGTCAGACACAGTGGCATCCAGTGCCTACCTCCACATATGGATCGCAGGTCTTTAGATCTTCCCTTTGTGGCTATGTGACAGCATGGAACAGTGAGCTGTTTGCATGTGCAAAGTGCCTACCGTGTAGGCGAACATTAACAAATACATATACAATTTTAAAAACAATGTACCAAATCTACTGAAATAATGTGCTAAACTTTGTTAGGATTTAATGGGAGAGATTTTGATCTAGAAGAAGATAGCTACCTCAGCCTTTCCCAAGCTGGCGCCCTCTAGATGTTTTCGACTTCAGCTTCCATCAGTCCTAGCCAGCATGGCCAATGGTCTGGAATGCTGGGAATTGTAGTCCAAAACATCTGGAGCATACCAGGTTGAGGAAGCCTGGGGTACTCAGTACTGAGACTTGAATAATAGAATAGTAGAATTGGAAAGGGCCTATAAGGCCATCGAATCCAACCCCCTGCTCAATGCAGGAATCCAAGTCAAAGCAACCCTGGCAGATGGCTGTCCAGCTGCACCTTGAATGCTATCAGTGTGGGAAAGCACACTACCTCCCTAGGTAGTTGGTTCCATTGGCATATTGCTCTAACAGTCAGGAAAATTTTCCTGATGTCCAGGCAGAATATGCTTCCTGTAACTTGAGCTCATTATTCCATGTCTTGCAATCTGGGATGATCGAGAAGAGATCCTCGCCCTCCTCTGTGTGACAACCTTTCAAGTACTTGAAGAGTGCTATCATATCTCCCTTCAGTCTTCTCTTCTGAAGGCTAAACATGCCCAGTTCTTTCAGTCTCGCCTCATAGGGCTTTGTTTCCAGTCCCCTGATCATCTTTGGCGCTCTCCTCTGAACCCTTTCCAGTTTGTCTACATCCTTCTTAAAGTGTGGTGCCCAGAACTGGACGCAGTACTCAAGGTGAGGCCTAACCAGTGCTGAGTAGAGGGGAACTAGTACTTCAGGTGATTTGGAAGCTATACTTCTATTAATGGAGCCCAAAATAGTATTTGCCTTTTTTGCAGTCACATCACACTGCTGGATCATATTCAGCTTGTGATCTGCAACAATTCCAAGATCCTTCTCACTTGTGGTATTGTTGAGCCAAGTGTCCCCCATTCTGTAACTCTGCATTTGGTTTCCTTTCCCTAGGTGCAGCACTTGGCATTTATCTCTATTAAATTTCATTCTGTTGTTTTCGGCCCAGCGCTCCAACCTATCGAGGTCACTTTGAATTTTGTTTCTGTCTTCCAGAGTATTAGTTGTTCCACCCAACTTTGTGTCATCTGCAAATTTGATAAGCATTCCCTGCATCTCTTCATCCAAGTTATTAATAAAAATGTTGACAAGCACTAGGCACAGGACCGAGCCCTGTGGTACCCCGCTTGTTACCTCTCCCCAGTTTGAGAAGGTACCATTGATAAGCACTCTTTGAGTCCGATTCTGTAGCCAAGTCGTATTTGCCCTCATGTATTAAGAGTTCAAGTTCATTCTGTTTGTTGCCCATACTCTGGGCATTAGTATATAGACATCGAAGACCATGTGCTTTATAGTCTGGCTTTCTTCCTACATTTTGTGGTAGAGTATTATTGGGCACTGTTGGAGCTGTTCTCTCGTTGCGGTGCATAGGCCTTCGTCCATTGTTTCCCCCGAGCTTACATCTCCCTCCCCCGTTGGATTCAGTTTAAAGTCCTCCTGATGAAGTTCCTCATGCTGTGGCCAAACACATATTGCCTAGTCCTTGTGAGGTGCAATTCATCCCTTGCCAGCAGTCCATCTTCCAGGAAGTGTAGCCCATGGTCCCAGAATTCAAATCTTTCACATCAGCATCACCTTCGTAGCCAGTCATTCACCCGGAGTATTTTTCTTTCCCTTTCTGTTCCTCTTCCAAGTACTGGAAGGATGGATGAGAAAACTATCTGGGCCCCAAAGTTCTTGAGTTCCCTTCCCAAATCTTCAAAATCTGGTGTGATTTCTTCATAACTCTGCTTGGCAGTATCATTTGTTCCCACGTGGATGAGAAGAAAGGGATACGTGTCACTGGGCTTTGAGCCTTGGCAACCTTTCTGTCACATCCATCCCCCGAGGAGACATCATCAGGCGATCACTCGTGACCGAGTAAGATTGTCTTCCTGGATAAAAGGAGCAAATTCTAAAGAAGATTGTGTAGACTCTGGCGATGGGTCCGTAAGTGACTGTGGAGGCCAATTCTAGATCCACACAGCTTCCCACAGTGAGGACACAGGTTACCAGATAGAAGATGGTCCTGTAAAGGATTCATTTGACGTGCTTTTCGCTTAGCACGTTTCTCCCTTTCACCTTGCACTCGGGCTTCTTCAAAGTCCATGGAACCTTTGTGAAAGGCCAACCTCCATTTAGATCGTTCATGGGCCAGAGCTTCCCAGTTTCGATGTTTATATTGCATTTTTTTAGATTAGCCTTATGAACATCTTTAAACCTCTTATATTGACCACCGATATTCCGCTTTCCATCCTTGAGTTGGGAGTAAAGTAACTGCTTTGGGAGACGGCAGTCAGGTCCACTGAAGTTGGCGTTGAAGGATCATTTTTTCAATGCTAGTAGTCTTTGCTTCTTCCAGTACACTGACATTTGTTCGCCTATCTTCCCAAGTAATTTGCAGGATTTTCCGGAGGCAACGTTGATGAAACCTTTCAAGGAGGTGGAAGTGACGTTTATAGATAGTCCATGTTTCGCAGGCATACAATAAAGTTGGTAATACAATGGCTTCATAAACCAGTGTTTTGGTCTTCTTACAAATATCCCGATCCTCGAACACTCTATGTTTCATTCGAGAAAATGCGGCACTTGCGGAGCTCAGACGATGCTGGATTTCACTGTCGATGTTAGCTGTAACAGAAAGATAGCTGCCAAGATAGAGAAAATGATCGACATTTTCCAGTATTGTCCCGCCAAGCTGGATAGATGGCATCACCAAAGGGTTGGCTTGCACTTGCTGATGAAGCACTTTGGTTTTTTTGATGTTAAGTGAGAGACCAAGTTTTTCGTATGCTTCTGCAAAAGCATTTAGGATAGTTTGGAGATCGTCCTCTGAATGTGCGGAGACCACATTATCATCAGCATACTGAAGTTCCACAACGGAGGTTTTAATTACCTTACTTTTTGCTTTCAGCCTGCTGAGATTAAAAAGCTTTCCATCTGTTCGATATATAATTCCCACACCAGTGGGAAGTTTCCCCTTGACAAGATGTAAAACCATGGCGATGAAAATGGCAAATAATGTTGGGGCGATAACACATCCCTGTTTAACACCTGATCCCACTTTAAATGGAGCACCATGAGAGCCGTTGTTGTCCAAAACCGTTGCCGTCATGTTGTCATGGAGAAGTCGCAAGATATTCACAAATTTATTGGGGCATCCAATTTTCATAAGGATAGTCCAGAGAGCTGTACGGTCTACAGTATCAAAGGCCTTAGCCAAATCGATAAATGCCATATAAAGGGGTTGATTTTGCTCCCGGCATTTTTCTTGGAGCTGACGTGCAGTAAAAATCATGTCTACTGTCCCTCTAGAGGGGCGGAAACCATATTGAGTTTCAGGGAGGATCTCTTCTGAAATAGATAGAAGATCTATTTCTTCATAGATCTTCTTCATAACTCTGCTTGGCAGTATCATTTGTTCCCACGTGGATGAGAAGAAAGGGATACGTGTCACTGGGCTTTGAGCCTTGGCAACCTTTCTGTCACATCCATCCCCCGGGGAGACAGCACACCTGACGAGTCCATGGGTCTTCGCAACATACTTCGGTTTCAATCCCACGCAGGAGGGAGTCTCCCACAACTAGTACCCTTCTCTTCCTCTTCTTGTAGGCCTTGGTTCCATTGCCTCCACTTGACTGACCTTCAGCCTCTTGCTCACCATCCCATGGAGTGCCCTGTAATTCTTCCTCTGTAAGCTGTCTTCTGGTCTCGTCCCCAAGTACCTGAAAGCGGTTCCATAGTTCCACTGCTTCCACTGGTGCAGAATGTCTTCTAGTTCCTCTGCTTCTAACAGTCACCCTTTTCAAGGGCGTTTCCTCTAATTCATTTTTCCTCGCCTCAGCATTCTCCGATTCTGCCTCAGGTTGCTGTTGCTCTTTTGGCCCCTGTACTTCGTTTTGCTGTTGTAGCTTCACCATTCTGTCTAAGAACTCCTCGCTTTCGCTTATACTCCTGAGGGTTGACACTCGCCACTCCAGTCCTCTTACAGTGCAACCAGTTTGCACTTGTTGCATGTGTAGGCCATGTTGATCTCAGGCAGGAAAACAAACATTGCACACACATTACAGGTCACCACCACTGGAAAGTCTTTTCCGTCCATAGTTCTCTATTCCCTTTTTGTTTCTACCTTTCTTTTTGTACTGGAATGGCCTGTGCCTTGTCCTGCCCTTCCCTGAACAACAGAGTCCCCCTGGTCTATAAGTGTGTGTTGCAAGAATGAAACAAGCAAGAAAAATTCTTAGGGACCTCCCCTTTGACCTCTGCTGCCAAACTCCTGTTTGCTCTCTCTGTGTGCTCACTCTGATCACTTGCTCTCTGGGAGCCTGCTTGCCTATATAGCCCCAAAAACAGTTGGAGCCCTTCCTGTGCTTCTGCTCAGCTGGGAGTCAGGAAACAGGACTTGCACATCTGGCCTAGTTTAAGCCCCCCCCCCCCCCCGGCAGACCTTAAGAGATGTCAGAACACTTTCACCTGCTGTCCAAATTAAGCTTCTATTTTTCACAGATAAAATTTGTGTTAAAGGACTTCAGATTTTAGTAACCTCCTTGCATATTTTAAAACAGCACCTCCTTACTTTTCAGCATTTTGGCTGAAAAGAAAATATTCAAAACTGTATGTGAGCAAAAACTTTGATAAAGACCCTTTGGGCACTTCTGTCCATCAGCATTTGAAGTCCATTTTGCGATATGAGAGAAATGGGTGAAAACAGCCACATATCATTGTGCATGACACTGCTGAGCTATATTTAGGTAGATTCTGGAGCATCAAGCATCAGCATCAGATAGCATAACACTTTCCTGTTGTAATTCATTGTCTGAATCAGTAATCTGTAGAGAAGAAGCAAAGTTGACCTGCATTCTAGGAGGCGCTGAAAAATCACCTTGCTACTTTTAGGGTACAATCCTATGCATGTTTAGACAGAATAAAGTCCTACAACTCCCAACATTCTGCAGCCAGTATTGCTGGCTGGGGAATGCTGGGAGTTCTGGGATTTTTTCTGTCTAAACATGCATAGGATTGTGCCCTTAAATACTGAGGAGCTTTTGAGCAATTGCAGGAGGCAACATCTGTTGCAAAGGGTAAGCTAGAGTGGCAATCTCTTGTTCTGATGCAACAAACTTCAGGGACAACCAAGAAATAAATAATAAAAATCCATTATTTTAGCAGCAAAATCACAGTTGAGACAGGAGTCCTACCTATGGCACATACAAAAGAATCAAGTCACACACGTATAAGAGGGATTCGCCTGTAAAACCAGGTCCTGAAAGCATTCACAAGCTATATGCAACTCAGGACAGAGCTACACATTAAGAAAAAAGGGGTGTACTGTACCACTTCAGAAATCAGGTGCAAGTTCCACATATGAATGCTCTCCCATATAAAAAAAACCCTCTCTGCCTGTGTGTGTAACATGTCAGAAGAGTCCTAATTTAGATTCACACACACACATACGAATGTGTGAGTCTGATCTGCATGCAGAATGTTTTCCTCATTCTCATGGGAGAGCAATCAAAACGTGATCTTCCATTTATATTCTGAAGCCATGCATCTGCTTTAACTGAGTATGTTGCAGATCAATAGCAATCATACGCACACACAATACAGACCATGTTTCTGCTGAAACAGGTGGGTTTACACGTGCCAGCAAACCTGTCCTGTCTTTGGCAGATGCAACCTATGTGTTGTTTCATAATCTGTCCTTTGGTGAGGCTACAGTAGCAGCTACAGATTTTGAAGCCATACTTTCTCTTATGCCACAAGTGGATTATGCACCACTGTACAAAGCAGAATTCACATGAATGAACAGTAGAAGAACAGAGGATGACAGTGGCTCTAGAACAGGAAAAAAGATGGCTTGTGGACACATCAGAAGAAATGGCGTCAAGTTTTTATCCAAAATTTCTGCAAGATTCTAAGGAAACCAATGAATTCAAAGAGGTCATGCATTCTGAACCATAATATGTAAAGTGCTGAATGAGAGTTAATGTTATTGTTTTACCCATTGGCCATAGCAGCACATGTTCAAACAGTTAAATGTCCACAAAATGAACATGAAAATCAGACCCACATCCACAGAATACCTGAGGACCATCCAGGACAAACTCATCCTTACCTTTATTTTAGCTTTAAGAAGTATTAGTGTTACAGTATTGTCTTTTCAACAAATTGTGGGTAATTATTAGCAAGTAAGGCTTCAGTGCTACACTTGTATGCCTTGGACTCAATGGGATTTACTTTTGAGTAGTTATGTATTGGATTATATCATAAAAGATCTAATTTTGCAGATAAGATCTATATTTTCACCCTTGCAATAACTCCAAGGGGAACCAGTCTCTTACTGTATTATCAGGCAGCAGAACAAACAGTGGGATAAATATTTGGTCCCACCTGCACCACAGATACCATGTAGTTCATAAGATGCTTTTCAAAATCTGCTAAGACTGCTGTTGGCATTACAGTCATGCCTTGGATTGAGAGCATAATTCGTTCCGGAAACATGCTTGTAATCCAAAACACTCTTATATCAAAACGAAATCCCCCCCAAAAAATGTGTACAGAGATTTTTAATTTAAGCCATACTATAGTACTTGTATTGCAAGACGTCGCTTGTATATCAAGTAAAAAATAAATAAATAAATATTTAAAAATTTGCTTGTCTTGCAAAACGCTCTCAAACCAAGTTACTTGAAATCCAAGGTATTACTGTAGTTGAAATAGAATGAGAATGTTTCTGCTCAAGAGCAATTACCTTCCAGCTCATGCCAATCTTTGAATATACCTGAGATATTTCTGATTGCAGAAAGTTAAGGGCTTCACAAATGCAAATGAAGTCCCCCTATGGAACTCTCTTCCAGTAGAGATGTCAGTTGTGTAAGCGAAGCAGCTACATTGGATACTGCCCTTTGTGAGGAAGGGGGAATGTCAAATAAATAGTCAATAGCTATGTCAACCAGGTGATGCCAAAACAAAGCACCTATCAATTTGCCACACCATCCTGAAAGCACCTGATCCCGTCTGATCTCAGAAGTTAAGCAGAGTTGGGGCTGGTTAATACTTGCATCCGGAAATACCAGATACTGTATTATTTAGAGGAGGGCTGTAGCTAAGTGGTAGAGCACATGCTTTGCATGCAGAAGGTCCCAGGTTCAATCCCTGGCATCTCTAGGTAGAGCAGGAAAAATTCCTGCCCCAAACCCTGGACAGGTATTCTCCAAGGGCCATGTACTAATCCAATTGAGTTTTCCTCTTTACCTTGCAAACCTGTGTCCTTGGCCTGGTGACCTCTTCATCCTCCATTCACCCTACCCTCTTTTAAGCATGTGGCCATAGTCGAAGTAAGCTAAGATAATATGAATCATAGACCATTTCAGGAATAGGTAAAAAAGGCAGTAGCCAGTTCCTTCTTCCTTTTGTGTATACCTCTGCAATACATCTTTAGATATTCCCATAATATGTGTTTTGTGGACAACTTAAAAATGTACTGTGCGAAATAGCCCTAATTTTAATTTTGTATTTTTATTTTATATATCACTTGTATTATCAGTTACCCATGACAGATGTTATTTCCTGAACATGCTTATATGACAGAGCACAGACCACTATATAAGCAGCCCCGGTCGATATTCTGGCTGCAGTAGAGTGGACCGGCTGAAATTTCCAAACACTTTTCAAAGACCGTCCCATGGAGAGTATGTTACAGTAATCCAAATGGCATATAACCAAGGCCAATTGTTTTGCTGCTGCCATCACCGGAATTCGGCAGCTTACAGCGGCAGTGCAACCTCCCCCCCCGGGGGGGGTGTCCAGCAAGTTAAAATTGGCCCCAGAGCCCCTGAAGTTGTCCACCCCTGCTCGAAACAGTCTCATACATGTTTAGAATATAAGAAGTGTCCAGCTAGATCAGACCAAAGACCTATTTAGTACAGCATCTTGTTTCCCACAGGAAGCCCTCAAGCAGGATATGAGAGTAAAAGCATATAGCCATTATACGGTAACTAGTAGCCATTGATAGACCTATTCTCCATGTATTTACCAAACCTTCTTTTAAAGCCATCTAAGCGAGTGGCCATCATCATATCTTGTGGCAATGAACACTATTGGTTTACTGTGCACTAAGTGAAGAAGCACTTCCTTTTGTCTTTCCTGAATCTCCCACCAATCAGCTTTTTGGATGACCCTGGATTCTAGTGTTACAAGAGGGGGAGAAAAACATATCTCTATCCAGTTTCTCCATACCATGCCTAATTTTATCAACCTTGATAATTTCAACCCCTACTTGTTTTTTTTCTAAAGTAAAAAGCTCCAAACTTTGTAACATTTTCTTGTAGAGGAATTGCTCTAGTCCTGATCAAAGTGGGAGTTCAGTGGAACTTACTCCGTGTAAATGTGCATAGATTACGCTTAGCAATAAAATAGTAGCCACCATTTATTTGCTCAGCTCAAATTTATGTATTTATTTATTGCAATTGACCTAGAAGGATGAGAACCAACAATATTGACCTGTGATTTGAAAAAACGCTTGGTGGAGCTCAAAGATTTGTGTCCATCAAAAAATATTCTCCAAGACAAGTTTGTATCTTTTAAAAACAAATCTGGGACTGTCATGTCAGTGAGAGTTTAGTTGTTGAATATGAAGGGTACAGAATATTAAAAGTCATGCTGTATTGTCATGCTCCACTCCAGTTATATACAATATTAGACTATATCACCACTTCTTACGCATTGAAGTTCTGCATACTTTCCATAATGAACTGTTTCCTAACTAAATATAGTCATAAGGCCTCTCCTGTATTGTACTTTACGCTGCAAGATCTGAAAAATTCCAGATGTACCAATCTGGATATGTATCAAAACCTTATTAATATTTACATCACAGAAGTTACAGGCACGGCCTTTCAGCAATATAAATGAATCAGGATTTAAGAATGGTTCTGTTTTTCATAATTAAAATTATATTAATATTGCAGCTGTTTTGGAAGTACAATGATAAACCTATGGACATGGTTTTATCACCAGCATCGAATTTCATAAATATTCAGAATAATATTTACCATGTAAATAGCACTTTAGTGTGTTCAGAGTACTTAGTTCATGTGAAGCATATGGTTCCGCAGTATATCGCAGGAGCAACTGCATGATTTCAGAGGCAGGGATGTTTGAGGACTTCATTCTCCTGTCAATAGAAAATATTGACAGAAACGTGTAAGGAAAACAATAAGGAAAAAGTCAACTGACATGGGAAAGAACAAGAAGTGGAGCTCTTAACATTGATGTTTTTGTTATGGTGCATTGTAAAGTCAGACAAGTTTATGAATTAAAAGTTAAGTATATATGGGTGAATTTATACCAAGGTTTACAGTCTTTGGGCTGAAACAAAATGGCTGTGCCACAGCATTCCCATTCTATGAAGAGATAGTGACCAGATTCTCACGTCGGCAACAATCCATGGTTAACACCATGGGTTGTTGGAAATGTAGCAGGGGTGTGCATGCTGGTTCCTGCGTACCAGCTTCCGCTGCAATAAACAAACCAGGGACGCCCCATCCCTGGGTTGTTTACATGACATCCAAACCCGGAATCTGAATTCAAACTTCAAATTCTGGGTGTCTCTCACCAGCAACCCAGAGTTACAGGTTTGGACGTCACATATACCAGGGCAGGGCATCCCTGGGTTGTTTATCACAGCAGAAGCAGATGGGCGCATGGGAACCAGCACTCTCACTCCCACTGCATTTCTAACCACCCACGGTTTGTTAGAACCTGACTCACCGGGTCAGTGAGTACTGTTGTTTATTTATAAACCACCATCAGTGTCTATAGCACTTTACAAAGTATAAAAGAAAAGGTTCCTGTCCAGCGGAGCCTTCATCAGAGGAAGGGGAGGGACATGGAGGCAGGAGTAAAGAGGGAAGCAATATGCAGTTGTTTCAGTTACACATGCTTAGGCTTCTTTATAAGTTCACTTACACTGATTAAACAGGATTGGCCGTTACATATACAGTTACATGCACTAATGTCAACTAGTAACTGGGAAGTCATGTTACAGTCATATCAGAATGGGCTGTTTAGGTTTTTCTTCTTTATGTTTGATTTTTGTTTAGTTTTGCAATGAACCTCCTAGCATCAGTGTGTATCAAATATTTATAATACATAGAATTTGGCCCGGAAAATGTAACAACATAACATTTTGACTTCACCTCTTGGTAGAATTGAGCTTAACTTCTGAAGTTTCAAAATAGAGTTTGGAAAAAAATTCTTAAACGTCTTGTTAATAGGTTGGATCCAAATAGCTGCTTGCTCAAGCAGAAGGCATTTCCAATCATATTTTTCATATCTCGTATTTCCACCAATTCCTCCCTCCAGCTGCAGCCCCCTAGGCCACATCCTATACCTTTTCCTGACCCTCAGCAGCTGCTTTTTGGGTATCACGAAGGACTGGAGCGGGAAGGAGGAGGCAGGAAAGCCCCATACTGGGGTAGGTGACCTGGTATGTCTTGGACTACAACTCGCACCAGCCTCAGCCAGCATGGCTAATAGTCAGGGATTATGGCAGTTGTAGTCCAAAATATCTGTAGGGCACCAAAATTCTGCTTATGGATCTTCTGAACCAACCCACTGTATTCATTGTTGTTTTAGCATTTAATTTTTAATTTTATTTTTTTTTGCTGATTCTATAATGGTGATTACTTAGTTTGAGAGTATAATGGCATATGTCTCATAGAATATAGTATTTAAATATATTTTCAATACTCTAAAAACTGGAACAAATTGACTCTAATTCTAGTTTTTATACATTCTGAAACTGTCATGCTGATCGATGTGGTGTGTGTGTGTGTGTGTGTGAGAGAGAGAGAGAGAGAGAGAGAGAGAGGGAGATTAAGTGGCCTTCCTTATAAGATCTCCAGAGTATCTGAAAGTATCAAAAACTGATGTCTGCACTAGGAATTAATTAATACTGAATCAATACTTCCATCCTTGCAAATGCCATTACAGCTTTAATTACTATGATAAACTTCACTTTAATGTGATTATTTAACTTTAGCTTCAAAAATTCCTTGAAACAGTAATGATAGGCAACATCCAATGATGCATGAGTGGACATGCTCGTGCAACGGAACTTCCCATTCCTCCCTCCCATATCTTCGGAGGATCCCCCAACCCTCTAGAGCAGGGGGGCACACAGGGAGGCTGGGGGAATCTGTTCCATCAGCCCATTAGTTTTAAAGGTTATTGAGGACATGGAAGAGAACATAGAAAGACAAGTGAAGGAGTCAAGTGACAAGTAGCAAGTTTATATACTATATCCATTTTGTAGCTTCAAATTGCTAGACAAAGGATGATTCCCTGAATATCGCCAATACAGCCAGTCCCCAGGTTACGAACGAGTTCCATTCTTAAGAATGTCTTTAAGTCGAATTTGTATGTAAGTTGGAACAGGGTGGCCAGGTGACCAGCCAGATGGGCGATTCAAAAATGAAATAAATAGCGTTCTATATGTTAAAATCAGCATTTACACAAATTGCGTAGTATACTACGCTATGTACTCTACGTAAACAACATAGCACCGAGGAACCCAGAAGTCCGTTCTTAAGTATGGGTTGTCTGTAAGTCGGATGCTCTTAACTCGGGGACTGCCTGTAAATCATATTTTAAAAGTAGTCCATATCCAAAATGTCATGCCAAAACCTATTTGTAACCATAAGTTAAACTATAAGGTATTGCATCACTTTACACACTGTGTAATTTGCATTACATAAATACAAACCAAATATGATGGTTATGACAATGGCTGCCATGATGGGCTTTAGTTCAACGATGTTTCTTTACAATTGCTGTTATTCAAGCAAAGTTATTTTCATACAGTGTATGAATTTAATATATTTCAAGATCAGGCTTTTATATTTATTAATCCACACTGCCATTAAAAAGCAGTAAATTATAGAACTAGTATGTTTTAAGTATTTATGATGCTGTACTCATTTGCACAAATGTGCATCTACCATTTTAAAAAAATATGATTAATGTAAAACCTAACATGGTATGGATTGGTTTGAATATATTGTTCTCTTTCAGGTATTTCTGTTTGTTTCAGAGGTTTGACACAACTAAGCATTTTGTTATATTTCTTTAGAAGCAGGTGGCAAAAAGTTAAAGAGCACAGTCCAGAGAAGCACAGAAACTGGGTTGGCTGTGGAGATGAGAAACTGGATGACGCGTCAAGCCAGCCGGGAATCCACAGATGGCAGCATGAACAGTTACAGCTCTGAGGGGAAGTAAGTCTGAGGCATTTGTTATAAAGTTCTGATCCTAAAACTCAATAAAAGAAATAAAGGCCCGTTGATTCCTTTCTCTCTCCCGCAGGGTGTTTGTCCTTCTGGGCTTTGATGTGGTACACCCTACTTTCCTGTAGGGGGCATGCACATACTGGAACCCCAACTGGAAATACACAGTGAATATATGTGTGTGGTGTACTGATATGGAGAACAAAGCAAGTTCATAAGAAGTAAAAGCTATAGAGATTCCATGGGAGTTCCTTGTTATATGTTTTGGGAGTAAGATAGCATGGTTTGGACCTATATTTCTTTCTTTCAACCAGCGAGACTCTAGATATAACTGAAATCACATATATCCAAGTTATATGTCCCATAGGAAATTGCAAAGTACATTCTTTCTTAAACATTGGATACTACTGTTTGACTAATAAATTAGTGATGAATGGGTTAGTGACTTTTACAGTGCAAGCCTGTGTGTGTTTACTCAAAAGTAAATCTCACTATGTTCAGCGGGGCCCACTCTCAGGTAAGCATGAATAGGATTGCAACTGGAACCTCTTTTTTTATGAATGATTCTGATCCTAAGCATATAACTTTTTAAGTAGATCTCATTGGTTTTGATGGGGCTTTACATGTGTGTGTGCTTTAGGATCACAGCCCTGCACTTCAAGTTACATAATAAATCTTTGTGATTCCAGTGGCGATTACTTTCATGTAATACAATAGGATATGGGGTCTCAGGGTTTTTTTAAACTTTTCACAAGAAATATGTAGCAAGTGCATGCACACACTCCTTGTATGTATATCATACTAGCTCTTCATTACTAACAGGTGCTTCAAGGGGTGAATATAGCTGAACATATTCAGTTATATTCACACGGGTTAGAGCTGCATCTTCAGCCTACCGGGTGGCGGTGGAGGCAGCAAAAAAGAATTTCTTTGCTGCCTCCATTGCCTCTGCGGAGTGCTGCCCCAGGAGGACTGTTCCAAGTGGTCCGGAGCCTGGTTGGTCCAGTCGCTCCAGACCCAATGGAACAGTCTAAATCCTCCTGTGAGGCTTTAGCAAAGCACTTCGCAGATAAAATTGATCAGATTAGGAGTGGGATATCATGCGTCGTGGACACAGGGAGTGAGCGGGAGGAGGCCAATGGCAGACCGGTTTTGTGGGATCGGTTCCAGCTTCTTCCTTCTGATGAAGTGGACAAGGTGCTTTCATCTGTAAGACCGACCACCTGCTTGCTTGATCCTTGCCCGTCCTGGCTCATCATGAGCTGTAGGGAGAGACTGGGTGAGGGGATCAAGGCGGTGGTGAATGCCTCCCTCGAGGAGGGAGTGATGCCATCAGCCCTCAAGGAGGCAGTAATAAAACCACTTCTAAAGAAGCCCTCCTTGGATCCCCAGGATCTAAACAACTTTTGCCCAGTCTCCAATTTACACTTTCTGGGCAAGGTGATCGAGCGGGTGATGGGTGCTCAGTTGAAGGCACACTTGGATGAAGCTGATTATTTAGATCCATGCCAGTCGGGCTTCACGCCTGGACATGGGACGGAGACGGCCTTGGTCGCCTTGGAGGAGGGCTTTGGATAGGGGCGAATGCTCCTTTCTAGTCCTCCTTCGATCAGTGACTCAGTGGCTTTTGATACCGACCGCCTAGAGGGGTTGGCGTGGGAGGCACTGTATTGCAGTGGTTCCGGTCCTTCCTCTCTGGAAGGTACCAGAGGGTAGTTCTCGGGGAGGAGGCTTCAGACCCTCGGCCGCTCACTTGTGGAGTGCCGCAGGTTCCATCCTCTCTCCGATGTTATTCAACATCTACCTAAAGCCGCTGGAAGCTATCATCAGGAGGTTTGGGGTGCGGTGTCATCAGCATGCGGATGACACGCAGCTCTACCTCTCTTTCAAGTCCTCACCGAGGTTGGCTGTTAAGACCCTGTCCAAGTGCCTGGAGTCAGTGGGTTGCTGGATGGGAAGGAACATGCTGAAGCTGAACCCTGAGAAGACCGAGGTACTTCTGGTGGAGGACAAGGGAAGGTTAGGGGGTGTTTACCTGGTGCTGAATGGGGTACATCTCCCCCTGAAGGACCAGGTCTGCAGCTTGGGGGTCATTCTAGACTCCCAGCTGTCCATGGAGGCTCAGGTGTCAGCTGTGAGCCAGGCGGCACTGTATCAACTCCATCTGATACGGCAGCTGCGCCCCTACCTTCCTAATCACCTGCTTCCATCAGTGGTTCATGCCTTGGTCTCCTCTCACCTAGACTACTGTAATGCGCTCTACGTGGGGTTACCCTTGAAGACGGTATGGAAGCTACAGCTGGTACAGAACGTGGTGACTCGCCTGGTTAAAGGCAGCCGCCAGCAGGATCACATCACTCCAGTGCTCAAGGAGCTGCACTGGCTACCAGTTGCTTGCCGAGCCAAATTCAAGGTGTTGGTTTTGACCTTTAAAACCCTATATGGCTCCGGTCCAGTCTATCTCAAGGAGCATCTCCAGCAATACCAAGTAGGCCGCTCAACAAGATCTGCCACAGACGGCCTTCTCCTTGTCCCTTCAGCCAGAGCAGCTAGACTGGTGGGGACTAGGAAGAGGGCCTTTTCTGTGGCGGCCCCCGTACTGTGGAACTCTCTCCTGAGTGAACTCCACCATGCCCCCTCTCTGCTGAGTTTCTGCCGCTCACTAAAAACTTGGCTGTTCAGGCGGGAATATGGGGTGGGCTAAGATTTTAAAATTTTATACTGTTTTAAATGTATTTTATCCTGTTTTTATCTTGTGTACATTGCCCAGGGTGGCCGGTTTGCTAGCCAGATGGGCGATAAATAAATGTTGTTAATAATAATAATAATAATAATAATAATAATAATAATAATAATACAACTACAACAACAACAACATCATATCTAGTTCATTCTATAAAGTATTTGCTTACTTTCATAGGGCAGGAGCCAGAGAGCCCCTTACCTGAGTAGAAGGCACTTCTGCTTGCACAAGGTGATGGTGGGGACATCTGGATTTCCACCAGTCTTCCCTCTAGCTGTATTTCCCTGTGCCACTCAGGAATGGTGTGGAATGTAGGCATACCATTCCTGAGAGTACCTGGAGATATATGGGGTTGCAGCAGGAAGGAGGAGGCAGGAAAGCCCTGTGCAAACAGAATCCCGCATACAGTGTTCGGGTTCTTGTCTTCAGTCTTCAACTAAGTATTTCATAATTGCCCACAACTTTTGACTCTCCTTCTAAAGACTGTGTCTATTACAAAAGGATGGTGGTCCGCAAATTCATAGATTTTCTTTTTTAGAATAATACATTATTATACTAATTCCATTAAACCTTGATACTTTGTAATACAGTTAGACAGTATAACTTGAGTGTTTTAAGATGCAAAAATAAATGGAAACATTTGCAGAGTTTTGACATTAGTTGAGATTATGTACATGGTCATATTTGTTGGAAAGTTAAGGGGTAGGTTTTTGCAGTCTAGGGTCCTCAGGCTGCCTGACTCAGTGCCCCAGAAGGACATACATGCATATAAGCATACTGGAAGGAACTTTTGGTGGTTCAAATAAAGCATGGCAGCTTTATTCAAAGTGCTACATTGTGGAAGGAAGATAATTAACAGTTTTCAGTATTCTCTTGGAAAAGCAGAATATAAATCTTATGGGGTGGGTTAGGATTTTTAAGTTTTATACTGTTTTTAATTGTGTTTTATACTCTGTGTGTGTGTGTGTGTGTGTGTGTGTGTGTGTGTTCTCCCCCCCACCCCCCGTATCTTATTGGACTGTACATCGCTCAGAGTGGCCAGATGTCTGGCCAGATGGGCGATTCATAAATATAATAAATAAATAAATAGCTCACAATCAAAGATTGGCAAATATCCTTGATTAGCAGGCTCTTGAGGGAGAAACATGCACATCACATTTTAAATGAAGTCCTTTTCAGATATTTAAAGTGGGTGCAGTAAGCTTACTTGGGTGGGCAGTATCATCACAATCTACAATGCATGGGGCTTTTTCGAAATGTTCTCATGAACATGCTTCGGTCAGGGTCCGAACACCGCTAGTGCAATGTCAATAGCATCTGCTGGTGTGGCAGGTTTTCCAGGGAAACCCACTGTGCCAGCAAATGGTATTTGCATTGCTCTAGCGGTAGTTCACGGCTAGCATAATGTCATTTACATTAGCAGTAGTGTCACGTTGGATACTGCTCAGTCTACCACCTCTCCACACACCATCATTGTACTCTCTGAACATCTGTAAAGCACTTATATATTTAAATGAAAATATAGTTCAAAAGTTGAGAAACAACTTTCCTAACAGTCTCATTCAGTAGCAACATCTAACTTCAGTGGTTTCCCAGAAAATATTCCCTTTTCTCAACCATTAAAACCTTTCAGCGGGCAAAGCTAGAAACTTTTGGCTACAGCTCAGACCAGGACAATCCAAGGAATGAGGTCAGAGAAATCTTTAATATCAAATGTAATATGGATGGATGGCAGAGGGACAGGAATCCAGATTCATTCTTCTGCAGTTGTAAATGCCTTTTTGTGCCATAAGAAATGGCATTTGGAGGAGAAATAGGAAGATATCATTTTATCCTTGCCAATATTTGTAGATGTGTATATAAATGAACACACTGTTGTGGGCCAAGTTCATAATACAATCTATAGAGTTTTACTTTAGAAACATATGATTAAAAAGAAACTTGTTTTCCATTAGTTTGATCTTTCCTGGTGTGCGGTTGGCTGCAGACAGCCAGTTCAGTGATTTTCTGGATGGACTTGGTCCTGCACAGCTTGTTGGGCGCCAAACCCTGGCTACTCCAGCAATGGGTAAGAAATTTTGCCATTTGGTTGCCATTTGAATTAGTCAATAACAATTGTACTAACGTCGGACTTGTTGGATCAGTTCAGGCTTAGTTAACGTTTAATGGAGCCACTGTTTTCTCAGCCACTGAAAAACTCAGTGCAACCATGGCTACTGACAGCTTTTGGAAATCTAAACTTGGATAGGAAATATGATCTAAATAATTTGTGCTTACCAGCTTTCCTGCCCTATTCTGCTTCCCAACTTTTTATATGCACCTATTGTGATTCATTTCAATTTATGCTAGAAAATTGTAAAAAATAAATAAATAAAAACTACCTTTCTTTTTTCTTCTTATGATTTTGTTTTCTTGAAATTCACAATAATAAATTAATTTTAAAAAACATTTCCCATAGTGACAATCTTGCTCAATTTTTCAAAGAAGCACTTCTATCTCATTGTGAAAAGCACAGCTTCAAGTTAAAAGCTAGCAACAGCCAGTGCTCGTAATGGATGATATCCCACCTTATACATAAACTAGGATTTGCCATTAATGTCACTGCAGAATATTTTAAAGTTGAGAAGTCTCCAAAAAGATTAGGTGAGGTGCAATAGCTTTAGATACATAACTCTTCAACAACATCTATGTATTCTTAAGCAAAAGGAAGAGCAATTGAAGTTATACTTCAATTAGCCTGCCAATTAGGTTTGACCTTGGGCAAATACATCCCAGTGCTATAAATTCTTTATAATGCAGATTTAAAATCTGTTGATCAGTCCCATAACTGAGGGTGTTGGCACATGTGCTGAAGAGAGAGGCAAGATGATATTCCAGCCAGGTGTATACCATAAATAATTCCTTTGTTATCATGCCTATACTGCTAGGTGAGTTTGATGGTGAGGTAAGGGCTAATTACTTAAAGTCTGTTTACAGCACAATCCAATGTGGCTGCCAGTAACCCTTCAAACTCAGAGGATTACAGGCATCCTATTGAGGACGGGAGGAGCACGGAGGTGAAGGCCGCCTCTGCGCTTCTCCCACCCTGTAAAAGACTTAGACTGTAAGTCTTCTGTGCCTGCTCACAAGGACAGGCTGAGGTGCCGCCAGGATACATTGTAACCTGGTGGAGACTCACTTCTCACCTTCCCGCCCCCGCAACACCCACCCAACGCCGGCTCTGAGGTCAGTCTCCCAACCTCAGAGCTGCAACTGGTGCAGAAAGAACCACGCTGGGTGTGAGGGCATAGGGAGGGCGCTCCACAGTTGGAGTCCCAGCTCCGACCTTGGAGCGAGTTTCCAAGGTCGGAGCTGGGACTCTGAATGCCCATAGGATTGCACCCTTATATGATTATAATGTTAGGGGGAAAGAAAAAGTGATTTCTTATTAGGAGCACTATTTTAATATAACTATTGTTTTTTTTATTGCAGTAATTGGTTTTCTTTTCTTTCTTAGGTGATATCCAGGTTGGAATGATGGACAAAAAAGGACAGTTGGAGGTGGAAATAATACGAGCTCGAGGCCTTGTTGTAAAACCAGGTTCAAAGACACTGCCAGGTAAAAGAAAAAATGCATAACTGATAACACTGTGACAGCACATGAGCAATTTGTCTCATAAACCTTTTTTGTTTTAGCCACAATAGCAGATGGCTTTTTTTAGTGGCTACATCTATAGAGCTCTCTTCTAATGAATGGCACCTACACAATACGGACTATTAGATTTCTTTAACTGAATTTTCCAACTTCTCTTACTGTGTGATATATTAAATCATAGAAGTATTTTAATGACATAGTTAATGCTATAAATCAACGTATTTAAACTGGACATACTTATAGAAGTTCTTACTATTTCTGTGATCCAGAACTGCAGCAACTATTCATTGGTCTCCTGCCTTGCTCTGTACTGGAAATCGCAACAAAATAGCATTGAATTAAGATTGAGATTTATTCTAGCTTCATTTATTTTACGTGAAGCAATAGTGTCAGCATTTGTTGAAAATAGGATTAACTTCAGAATGTACATACGGTAGTGCTAAGAGAGGGGGGGAAAGGAAGGAAAGAGAAGGTTGGCTATCCAGAATGCACAAGTGTCTCCATTAGGAATATGTGCTCATAAATGCAATGTATGAGGATGTATTTAACTAAAATATTTATCAGCTAAATGTCAGAATTTTGCATGTGGTGTAGCTAATGTGGAAAATTGGCCTCTTAACCAATCTTTATGTTTTTTCCTCAAAGCACCATATGTAAAGGTGTACCTATTAGAAAATGGAGTCTGTGTAGCCAAAAAGAAAACAAAGGTGGCAAGAAAGACGCTGGAACCTCTTTATCAACAGCTGTTGTCATTTGAAGAGAGTCCCCAAGGAAAAGTTTTACAGGTAATTTACACCCATAGCCATGCATATCTAATTCCCTTACATTTCAGCATCATTGGCTAAGACTAACCTCCCCCTTACACTACATCCGGCATAGTAATGGCTTAACCTCTCTATTATCCTAATTAAGTATTTTCACATGTGTATCCATCTGCACCTGCATAAGGGCCTCTGAAGACGATCTTAGGGTCCAGGTAGGTATATATGGAAAGAGACAATCCTTCAGGTAACCTGGCCACCTGTGCCTCCAGTGACAATGCTGGATCCCAGAACAGCCCCAAACTACAAACCTGATCCTTTATTTATTTATTTATTTATCTTTATTTATTTATTTATCATATTTATACCCCGCCTTTTTTCCTGCAAGGAACCCAAGGCGGCTTACATAATCCTCTTCCTCCTCTCCCTTTTATCCTCACAACAACCCTGTGAGGTAGGTTAGGCTGAGAGTCAGTGACTGGCCCAAAGTCACCCAGTGAGCTTCATGGCCGAGTGGGGACTAGAACCCGGATCTCCCGAGTCCCAGTCCAACACTCTCACCACTACGCCACACTGGCACCTACTTTCTTTTCATTCCACCTGGCAGCAAGTGGGGATATTAGATTTCTGCACATCAGAGAGCTAACGCCTAATGTAGCGCAGGTGGAAGCTGTGTGTGCCTCCTGGAACACATGCAGAGCCTCACAGATCACACAGGGAGCGAGTGCTCCTTTAAAAGATTTTCTTAGATAAAATAAAATGTCCTCTTCAGTGTGGCAAACATATGAGCTGATCCGGGGCTCATCATCTGAGCAGAGAAATAGTCACTGAATTGTAGTATAAAGTGTCATACTCTGCGGAGATTGGCAGCAGGGCCACCATGAATCGGAAGAAAATAGAAGCCAGAAGCTGCAACTGTGTAAGAATGGATCTTTAGGGACCCAGCTAGCGTATGCAGTCGTCCAGTCGATGAGTCAGGATGTTTGAAGTGGGTATGGCAGCTTATTCTCTAACAGAGAGCCCCGCTGGATAATGTGGGAGATAACCTATGGGAAAGGGCTGATAGTACAGGAAGACATGGGCACGCTCGACAAATCCAGAAAGGTTATGCTGACCTTCACATTCTTGTACTGGATTCAAATATTTTATTAGGTTATTTCGAATAATGTTTACTTATCCTATCTAAAAACATTTCCTGTGTTTCAGCCATGGTTCGAAATCTGTAATTGCCAAATGCAGATAGAAAAACTTTAGGGCAGGGATGGGCAACTTGTGGTCCCACCAGATGTTTTGGCCTATGGGAAGGGAGGAAAGGGGGCGCTCTAACTCCCAGCAGTGTAGGCAGGTGAAATTAATATTCTTTATCAGGGTAGATTGATAAAAGTATGATCATGAACTGCTCTCTAGAAATGGTGAAAATATTAAGGCTACAATCCTGTAAACACTTAGATTAGATTTAGCTTTATTATTTTTATCCTGTTCTGTCCCAAGGGCACACAAAGGAGCATAAAAAAATTAAAAGAAAAATAAAACAATTAAAATATAAACAAGAAGTAGTCATCATGTAATAAAGCAATTGGAAACTGCAGTGGATAAGCCAAAACCGCAGATACAAAGTCAAGCGCAGCATAATGGCAGAAAACCCAAGGCATGCTGAATTTAATGGGACTTACTTCTAAGTAATCATGCATATGATCAGGCTATACATATGAATAAAGAGATTGAAATTCCTGTGAGGTTCAGCTCTGAGCAACCTAAATCCTAGCCTGCACGCATGAGGTAAGATGCAGAGTGAGCCATTTGAACCTTTTCCTACCACATCCTGGACTTCACTCCCCAAAAGTCAGTGAACTATCCAGAGTGGCCTCTGATGGACCTTGATCAGAAGATGAAATTGAGAAAATCCCATAATAACCACAAAAGCAGTTGAGCATGGACACACACACACAGTGACTTGGAACCCAACCCAAGTTCCATTGCTTTATTTGAGCGACATCACCATTTGTCAGACTATTCATCTTGGGAGAGGGTGAGGCTCTGAACCTTCTGTTGGTTTTTAATGATTCTGGATCTTCCTGTTAACTGACCTGAAGAATCTACTCTGTTCCCCACCCCTAAAATGTATTTCTTCTTTTTAATCCAACAGATTATCGTGTGGGGAGACTATGGACGCATGGATCACAAATCCTTTATGGGAGTGGCACAGATACTTTTAGACGAACTGGACCTGTCCAATATGGTGATTGGCTGGTTCAAACTTTTCCCCCCTTCCTCACTAGTAGATCCAACTCTGGCCCCCCTTACAAGAAGGGCTTCCCAGTCATCTCTTGAAAGTTCAACGGGACCTTCTTATGCTCGCTCATAGCAGCTGTGAAACTGTTGTCATAGCAACCAGCGTTACAAAAAAATAATAACAGGTCGCAAACCCTGGTAACACTGCATGCTTAATGTTGTGTGTTCGGAGCCTGTTTCTAGGGCTATAAAGCGATCCTGTGTTCTCAGAGGAAGTTGCACACATTGTGCTCTAAAGAAAGTCCTCAGGTGAAGGAGTGGAGCTGGAAAGAACTGAATGGTTTGGAGTTCAGTGACACTCGACTTTTAGTCCAATCTGAAGCCATGGATTAAACTAAAGAATCAAGCTGTCTCATGCAACAAGAATCCCTTTCAATGGCACATCTGTTTTCTTTCTCCGTTTTCTTTATCTGCCCCTTCCTGCCCGCCCCCGGCCTGGTTATGCCACAGAAATATGGAGCTACCCAAAGAAGCCATGCCACAAGTCATCTGGGAAGAAGGAAGAAAAGAGGGTCATTAAAGAAAAGCCAGCTGTCACTGCAATTATTAACAGCAGAGGAAACTCGCCTTATCAGAAAGGTTGAAGACTTATAGTGGCAGGCTTCATAACTCCAGCTGCTGCTAGAGTCAAACCCAGTGTGTGGACTCTCTGAAAAATAGAATTCTGTGGCTATACTGTACTGTATGAAATTAAAGACACTTTTTTGCATGGACACAGATTATGCTGAACACTTAAAATTATTTTCTTGGGGCTGCAACTTGCAAAAAAAGAATAAATCAGCCATTTTCAACAATTTATATTATTTTTAAAAATAAATTTCACTAGTGCATGGTTTTAAAAGGGAGAGAATGCAACAGGGTGATAAGACACACCAAGTTTATCATTCTTTAAACCAATCATGGTCTGTGTTTTTGCAGACATAAATGAAAAATTAATAATTTCTAGCAAATATTTAAAATTATGTTTATGTGACAAGAAATACCGGTAAGTGTAATATATTAAATTTATTTAAATGTAAAAGGTACAAGCCTTGTAAAGTTCAACAATATGTGCAAATTGTACACTTCTTTTCCCTTCTTGTCTACCCCTCCCCCCTCCTCTTGCTCTCTCATTCCCTTCCTACCTCCCAGGATGATCATTATACTCTGAAACGGCTAATTTTTGACTTATTACTCTCATGCTCCATACTTGGTTCAGTGTTGCAGATGATACTGCATTTCTGAAATCTTTGAGGAAAAAATATTGTTTAAGAACTTTTTTCAAGCATGTTGAAAAGAATTTTGCAACATGGCTTGGGGGAGTACATTACAATAATTCAGCATGTATTTGATAAAAGAAATTGAACTTTTTGCAGTTTATTGTACAGTGCATGGAAACTTATTTTTTCTCACCTTCAAATTAAATTCTACAGCAAAATACTGGAATCATGTGGCCATTTGTAAAATGTCTTCAATAAATTTGTTTTCAGCACCAGCATCATTCATTCAAAGGTTGAACTATCATTTCTGGATCATCTTGAAGAAATAACAAGACAACAGTCTTGCTAAGTATCAGCATCTTATCATTTGCACTGAGTGAAACAAATTGCTACCCATTTAGGGTCACAATAAATAGCAATTAAGCTGTTCTGTTCAGTTTTCATAAACTAGGTTTGTGATAACAAATCAGTATATATGAGCCCGACATTAAAAAGTCACAATTTGGGCTGCAGTCCTGCACCTATTTAATCTTTAAATTAGTGGTACGTACTTACATGCCCTAAGAGATGGCAGGATTGCTCCTTTTGATTTTTAAACGCCTTAAATAAAGTACATGCAATTTACTAATTTTTGACACCATCATCAAGAGCCTAAATGCAACGCCACAGGTATTTGAAAAAACAAACAAACACCGGTCTCCTGTATCAGGTAATTTAGTACCGTTGGAAGGAGGGATGGAAAGGTGAGGTATTGTAAGTCCAGATCTCTTATTATCTCCTGATGAAAGGGAATGTAACTTGTTAATGTTCAAGTGCATCATCCTTTTCCCCCCTGTGTCTTTAGATGCCTTTAATACATACCTATTGTTTAATGTTGAAGCATTGCAATAATATTTTAATATATATAATGTTTAAATTAAGGCCATGCACACAAATATTCTGATTTTGTATGAAAGATTTGTAATATTATCCCCAAATGTACATGAATAATAGGAAAAGAACAATTTGATACGGTGAAATTAGACATAAATCAGAACTATGAGCACAGCCCATTAAGTTTGCCCATGTACCATGCATGAGCACCATTGAAATGAATAGGGATTGTGCAGCTAAAATGCCTGGTGAACTGCACCGATCCAATGATCTAGAACTCCATCTGTACACCAGGGGAAAGAGATATGCTCATGGAGCTACTCCCTATATTGTAATTAATGGGAAAGCTTTTGCTGGTGGAAATTCTATTTGTGTACCAGGGCCCTTGCATCCATAAGGAATTACTGAGATCGGAAGGATAGCTTTTTCTCCTACAAAGTTATATATAGGTTAAGTAAAAGAAGATTGGTAAACTGTGTGGATTGAAATAATTTGATCACCTGTGTATGAGCAATCCATGAATACTAAAAACATGCATTATCCCCTAGGAGTGAAACAATTTCGTATAACCCTGATACTGTGACATGCAGTCAATGCATTCTTTTATGCATTTTCCTATATACAATTATTTTTAATTCAAACAAGAAGGATATGACCATATGGAAGATCTGTACATACCTGGTCATTATGCAGTATTTATTTTCAAAGTTGATTGTATTTTTTTTAATATTCACATGTCTGCAACTCTACTTATAATTTAGTCATGTAAATAGCACTCTTCCAGTGACCACAGCTGTCTTGTACATAGTCTGTTTTAAAAGTAAAGGAAATTGAAGTTGGGGGAGAAAAGGGCAGATTAGGCCTGTTAATGTACACCAACTAATGTAAATCAAATTCATTCTGGTGATGGTATTTAACACTTTAAATAAAACTTTTTCTTTACAGAATTCGTAAGTGATTCTTTTTCTCGTTATATTTTTTTTCAAAAAGACACTGGTGGAGGAAGGGGCCCTTTCCCACTGGTAGAGCATAAACGTTGCATGCAGTAGGTCCCAGGTTCAATCTCCAGCATCTCCAGGTAGGGCTGGAACAACTGTTGCCAATCACTGTTGACAACAGTGAGCTGTTGCCAATCACTGTTGACAACAGGGTTGCAATGATTTAAATCAGAATGATTTTAATCAATGATTAAATCATTGATTAAATCATCAATAAAAATTGATTTTTTGCAAAAAATCATGATTTTTTGCAACCCTGTCATGTAGGTAGCCTAGTAACTGATAATACTGGTAACGTTAAAAAAATGAGGAAAGTGTTTTCTGTATAATTTGGTGTTCTTAACTATTAAATGTAAGCTATTTGTACATGTGGTTGCCTGAAACTTTGAAATTAATTTTACTAAATTTTCGGGAGGGGGAGATTGATTAAATAAAAAAAATCATTGATTTAAATTTAAAAATCATTTTTTTCTTTCTTTTTTTTGCAAAAAATCATGATTTTTTGCAACCTTGGTTGACAATACTGGGCTAGATGGACAAATGGTCTGACTCAGCTTCCTATGATCCTTGGAAAACAAAAGAACCACAAAGTATTAAAGGAAAATTTACTAAGAACTTCTCCTGTGTGTGACCCATTAAATTGAACAGGAGGTGCTCTTACGCAATACTCATCATTTCCATGGAGCTTGTGAAGTAGAAAATCCATAGGCATTTGTACCTTTTGGTTTTCAAATGTTGCTGCAAAATTATTGTGCTGGACTTCCCCAAAGGCAGGTCCAGCCTGATTACTGTATCTCTGAGGTTACAGAAAGCCAGCCCATTGTAGTGGGAAGTGTGTCATGTTTTTACCAGGGAGACCTTGGTTCACATATCTGTTTGTCCTGGGGGCTATCTGGGTGTCCTTGGGCAGCAGATAACTATGGCTCAATTCAGATGATTCTCCAAAGTGATGTTTGAAGGATTGCAGCCTTTTATTAACACTTCAACCACTTCAAGGTCTTTAGAACCTATGGCTAATACTACTAAAGGAACTAACTCTCAAACAGCTTTTCTGGTGGCTACCGCTTCAGCCTGTAGCTCTTCAGAGCCTGGGGTTCTGGGAGCCAAAGAGCATCTATTGGAGTTTATAAGAACAAAAGGGGTATTGATGCTTAATATTTTTTTTTCAGGCATTCTCTCTGGGAAGGTAGAAGCCTAAATCCATAATTCCCAATCTCTGATGCCTTAATAAGGCTCATAGGCTAGTGATATCAGTCATTAGGGCATGTTTCTCCTAAGGATCACCAGCCACAGTGACACTTCTGGGAGTGGTTACTCCTGCAGTACCTTGTGCGAGTGTATGCCATTACCCCAGTGGAGGTCATATGATGCAGGGTAGCAATATGGGTGCTTTGCACAAATCTTAATAAGATATGAAGTAAATGTCTTTCCCTTGGCCAAAGCAGCATTTGACAGAATAGTGGGCAGAGTGTGGTGCCCAGGGTAGTCAGTAAGATGCTGGTTATGGGACCCGCCCTAAGGACAATGCTGCATATTCCAAGGATGGGGACTCGGACTCGAGGACTCGACTCATGAGTCGGACTGAGTCCCCCCTCTGACTCGACTCGGACTCGAGTCCCAATATTTTTAATGGGACTCGAGACTCGACTCGGGACTCGAGACCAAGGACTCGTCAACATCCCTGGGCTGTTGACGAGTCTTCTGGCTGTGCCAGGAGCGCGATCACCGGTGAAGAGTGCATGGAAGCGAGGAGCGCCGCTGCTCGGCCACTATGGACAGCTACCAGGAGCGCAGCCCCAACGATGTGTTGAGATTTATTTTGATGTGTTGTTGTGGGGGGTTAGGGTTAGGGTCAGACATTTTGGGTTTGGCTGCCTCTGCCTGCCTGTTTGGGGTTCCCTGCCTCCTCTGCCTGCCTGGTCTCTTCTTAACCAGTTCCACAGTTTGAATTGTCCAAGACAAAGGCCCCTGCCTGCCTGCTTTGGGGTTCCCTGCCTCCTCTGCCTGCCTGGTTATTTTGGGTTTGTCTGCCTAGTCTGTTCTTGCCAAAATCAGTTGCAGAGTTTTGAAATAAAAAGGCACACTTGTGCCTAGAATTTATTTAAGCCACACATCTGAAGTAGCCTTATTTTGTTGGGGGGAAACCCCATTGATTTTAATAGGAACTCGTGGAGTCAGTTTTGGGAGTGGCTCAGGACTCGTGACTCGTGAGTCACCATTTTGGACCAAGGACTCGGACTCGAGACTTGGGTCCAAAGACTCGTGACTCGACTCGAGACTCGAGACCAAGGACTCTTCAACATCCCTGGCATATTCCAGATGTGATAACTGACTCCCCTACCACCTCAGAGGATGAGAATTTACAGGTAAGCAACACTTACTTATAAAGCTCTTTAGTTGCTACTCTATAAAATATCCAGAGCAAACTTACATATTGCCTGTCCCAAATATCTTAACAGATAATAGTGCCCTACCATATAGGAATGTTGCAAATCTTTTAATTATTTTTAAGCCACAATTGTGTGTAACAATGTAAACCTTAACTGTGTTCAGTTAATGATTAATGGAACTGATGACTCTTTGCCTTACTACTCTGTTACAATATGGAACTAAAGCTATGGAATTGGCAGTGAGGACAGGAGGAATTGCGTGGTTTTGCAAGTTTTTTATTTTTGCTGATTAACCTTTCCTAACGTGTTAAACTCTAGAGCAAGTGAATTTTATTGGCATTTAATTCATGGAAAACAAGTACATTCTGCTGCTGCCACCACCAACAGCTGAGATTACAAATGGGCCAACAAACTCCCCCAATAAGAGAAACAGGAGAAGTACCTTTGACAAAGCCTCATGAAGCTTGTTCCTCCAACCTACTTCTGCTGCATCACTTGTCAATTTTAATGCCCAGATGTCACCTAATCACAGCTAGTAGCTCCACTTGACCTATTTTTGCAGTTGTCATGTCACAGGGCCCACGTGAACAATATGAAAAGGGTCCAGTACAGCTCAGTGATTACAATAGCATCAAATATATGGTCTGACTGGCAGCTGCAATGCTAATCCCAAACAACCTACATGCAAAAGTTCCTACCATAGAGCAATGGCAAAATTGTATTGCATAGTGAGACGTCTGCATAAATCCATCTGAAAAGTATATATAAGTCAATAGCATAGTGTGTGTGTGTGTGTGTGTGTGTGTGCGCGCGCGTGCGTGTCTGTGTACACACACACACCTTTTTTAAAACTCAGCTAATTTGGATGTTGAGTCAAAGCTAGGATTTTTAGAAAATTTTCACTTCTGAATATTTGTCTTTAAAGCACAAAGTTGCCACAGGAAGATCCACATCCACATGCTGGGAGTTGTAGGCCAAAAACATCTGGGGACCCAAGGTTGGAGAACACTGGCTTACACGGATACGCCAACTGTGACAGATATACTGTAGCTTGGCTTCAGTTATCCATGCTATGGACAGAAAACTCCTATCTGGTTTACTGCTGTATGTTGTATGAAGGGCTGCTTTTGAACGTGGTCTGGAAACTTCAGCTAGTCCAGAATAGGGTTGTTAAACTGTTAACGTATTATGACTGTTTTGTCATCTTCACTAGTGGCTGGCAGTCCATTACCAGGCCCAATTCACAATGCTGTTTTTGACCTTTACAGCCCTTATATAATAGGGGTCCAGACTCAAAACCCAAGAGAACAGTGAAGCAGAGCCAGCAGCATGAACCTTGCATGTTGGCAACAAGGCAAACAAGTCACAGCAGTCAAGAGTTTCTGCACAAAGCTTTTTCTGCATCAGTAACCTGAGATAAGAGTCACTCTGCCCACAGAAGTACTGCAGGAGCTGAAGTTTTACAGGAGGAGGAGGAACCAATCAATAGCTGCCTGAGAGTCACCTGATTAAAATTCAGCACATGCTAGCAGAGATGCTACTGGAACTTTTCTAGGAGATGTTTAGCTGCTTCTTCCCTCTTAGGCAGATCGGTGGTACCGTCAACAGGGGAAACTGTACAAGGATGCTGTACACAAGGGTTCAAAGTTGAAGGCAGCAGATGTTAACATGGGTGTGCGTTAATTTCCTTTTACCTTCCGCCCCGATAATAACTTTGCACAGACAACTTTGTATCTATTTATTTACAAAGTGCATTTATACCCTGCCTTTCTACCCACAAGGTGGCTTAGGACAATAAAAACCCAGTTTTATGAACTGCGCTCCATGAAATATGCTGGCTGTTATTTTGGGAATACCAGCTATGGATGGATTTCACTGAAGAGTGTTGTTGTTGTTGCATACCTGAAAGTGTGAAACTAAGCAAGACTGCCACCTGAAGGTTGGAAGAAGGCCCACACCTGACCAGAGGCATGAGGCAGAAAAGAACCCTGGACTTTTTACAGAGCTTCCCCTTTAAAAGACACTTTGTTGTTATTATTATGTGGACATATGTGCTTCGGCATATAAACATTTATATACAGACAGCGGGCGTGTGTGTGTGCGCATGTGTGTAGAGGGGGCGGGGAGAACAGGTTTCTACGGAACAATCAGTCCCAGCAAAAAAGATTTATACAGCAGGAAACTCTCCATCCAGCTGAAATGGTTTTTGAGGTGTGCGGGGAGAGAGCGTTTCATAGATTTCATAGATCATAAAGTTGGAAGGAGGCTACGAGGCTATCTAGTCCAACCCCCTGCTCAATGCAGGAAACTAGAGGAGGGGTCTCCCATCCAAGTAATAACCAGGCCTGACCTTGCTTAGCTTTCCACGCTCAGACAAGCTGAGCCAGCGTGAGCTTATTTTGTTATGTTCTTTAAAGGTTGTGTCCTTTGCATGTCATATTTAATGCTTTGGCAACAGATGAAACATCTGTTGCCGGAAACAGAAAGCTTTCAGATCCTTTGGAATGTCTCTAGTCATTACAGCACTGTTGAACGCATTTTTGCTCCCACTGTTCCTCACCTTGGAAAGAAAGGGAGGGCAGTTGCAGTCCAAAGGAGAAATTCTTTAGTGGGGAGCAGGAGAGAAAATGGGCTTTAAGGAAAAAACAAAACTTGGCGGTTCTACCCAGACTGGAACACGGCTGTGCTAAGCATCCAAAATTATGGCGGGCATCAAGTATGTTTTAACTGCCCTGTTACCTTACTTGGGGTCCCTATTTATGCCTTTTGAAGATGGCCAGTTAAAACGTGTTGTTAGTGTGCTTCCAGACTGAGGGCTCCTAGCACTACGAATTAGAAGGCACTGTGCAGCTCTTCCATCTTTTTTGCCTTAATGGATTTTCTGCCATAAGAAAAAAGATGAAAGAGGCATTGGGAAAACACTGTAGGGTTATGAGTGGAAGATGATGACCGGGATCCCTTGTAAAATTCCATGAATGATGAAGGGCAATGGCACGATGAAAGCCTTGTCTGGGAGCACCCCCTATTTTTCAAGGTCCAGTTCCCTCCCCATAGTGACCAGAAGTTAGCATTCTGAATGGGGAGTAGTTGCAGCTTGTCTTTAGTGCTCATGCTTGTAAATGTGTGCGCATGAACACAAAGGCATGCCATTTAACATGTTGCATTCAGCTGCTGAAGTAGAGTTTGAACTCTGTTGATAATCAGAGTGTCAGATAATTACATTTCCTCGATAGCTTTCAACAATCAGCCACCCTCATGGCTTTTAGAATTGATAAGAGGATATGAGGCCAGTAGTGCAAAATAAATGAATAGCCAGGGGGTGAAGAGAACCCATGTCATAGCTGAAGGAGTGGGGCTTGCAATGTTACAAGCATCTCCCTGTTTTCATCTGGGAAACACTGTAGCATATGGATTAGTTAATGTATATACAGCACCATCCTTGGGCTGGACCCAGGATCTACCCCTTCCGCAAGAGGAAAGGCTCCCCACATGGAAGGTCCCACTACTTAATTTTTTGGGATTCCCCCCTTCTCTCCCCCCCACAGCTCATCCCATTCAGCAGGGTCTCCTTACTCGTTATGTAACATTTTCAGGGGGCTAGAGGAGTTGCCACGGGGAGGGGGACAGGAAAGTCCACTTCTGCCAGCTCAGTTGAACCAGTGTAAATCTGGGATCCAAACCTACCTCAGAGGTAGGCAAAGTGGTACCCTCCACATGTTTTGGACTATAACTCCCATAAGCCCCAGTCAGAATAGCCAGTGATCAAGGATTATGGAAGTTGTAGTCCACAACATCTGGACGGCAGCTGGTTGCCTACCACTGATCTTTACAGCAGAGGTGGAGAACCTGTAGCCCTCCAGTTGGACTCAAATTCCCATCAACCACAGCAAACATGTCCAGTGACCAGGGGTGATGGGATTTGTTGTCCAACGACATCTGGAGGGCCTCAAATTCCCAGCCTCTCCTTTACAAAATGGCATAATCCAGAAGGGCAGGAGGTTTACAGCCTTACACTTACCTGGGAGTAAGTGAATGTTTCATAGTGGGGGGAGGGCATCATAGAGAGGGGAGGGAGGAAAGAGCAAAGAAGAAAGGGTGAGGTGAAGTTAAGGACTACATACTTGTAGTACAATCCTATCCAACTGATCTTCTTGACTCAGCATTAAGAGCCACCATGTTCAATGGGGCTTGCTCCCAGATAAACATATACAGGGCTAGGACCTCAGTCTTCATTGCACTTGCAGATGGGGACTAAAAGATTAAAGCAAAGTTACTGCCTTATTTCACACACACACACACACACACACACATACACATACACACACACACGATATTTGAAAGTAGCCAAAGAGACTATTATAAGAACATAAGAACATATCTAGCCTTATCTAGTGTTTTGTGAGTCTGTACAATCCGTTACATACTCTACTAGGTCTGTACCATGAGCAGCTTGCTTGATTTGCCATTGTGCTTTCCTCTTTTTTTGTACGGCCATTCATTTTACCATTTTGACATCTTTTGTATACAACTGGAGCGTTGCCACTGTGAAACAGGCATGCAGTGTTCTGTACAAAAAACAAGTCTTGTGCAACAGCCAATTACAGCGCAGGTCCCAACTGGGAAGTGAGAAGGGGGGAATGGCAGAAGTGGCTTTTACGCAGCTTGTAGTACAAACAGAGTCCATTAGCTAATGTGTGTAAGGGGGAGGGGGTGTCTGCTACATGTCCATCAGCAGCCAAGGTATAATACCTAATCCTCTAGCAATCTGATTTATGGCACTTCCTACAAGCCTACAGGTAGTAAAGGGAGAAGACCTAAACACCTCCTACATGGGCTTTCTGCCATCAGTTTAGTGTATTAAATAATAGTAATGTTGCTGTTGCTGCTGCTGCTGCTGCTGCTGCTCCTCATCATCATCTTGACAAATAGGAAGCAAGTAACTGTACTACTGATTGCCAGTCAGTTGTTGCCTGGGCTATATCAGCCACTGCTGCTTTGAGAGAGAGAGAGAGAGAGAGAGAGAGAGAGAGAGAGAGAGAGAGAGAGAGAGAGAGGACATGTGCATGATATAAACGAGGAGCTCGCAATCTTGGCCTAAGATACATTTTAATAAACTCTTTAAGCCCACCCCTTCAGGCTTCACAAATAAATACAGAAGAGTCATTCTCATCCCAGACATGAGAACAGGTAGACTAAGGGCAAAAGCACAGGAGACATGGGAGATCTGTGATAGTATCTCAGGATGTTATTTTATAGTTACTACTTTAAAAGAGAAACAGGAGGCTATGAATTTAATTGGAGCAGCAGAGCTAGGGAAAGGGGGTGCTTAACCCTTTCTTACCTACACTGTTTGCCTGATCTATCCCACCTCCATGCTGCTGTTAGCTTCAGGGGATGGGGGTGGGAATTCAAGTATAAATGTTGAACCTGGGTTGGATCCAGTCTTAGCCATACTTGTAATATTACCATTACATAGTGTGACAAAGTCATATTACTGCTAAGTAATGACTATATTTGGCTCCACCCCCTGTATTTTCCACCAGAGAAGCTAACAGTAGCTCAGGAGGGGCAAATAAAATCAGGGAAATGGCACCAGATGTGTTATTGGGATTGAGCGGGGACAGATAAACACAGCTTGGGCCAGAGGTGTTGCATGCTTGCTTGTTCTACCATGTGCAGGTGCATAACCTATCCCACATTGGCCATGCATGCTGATTAATGGTGTGGGGAAATGTGAGTTAGGTTGTCAAGTCCTCAGTGCTTCACTTGGTACTTGGTCAAGTCCTCAGTGCTTGACCATTTGACAAATTCAGACTGGATCAAGACTGTGGTTCCCACTCCCACTGTATTAAGGACCTGCACTCTTCCCAAATAAAATTCTGGCTGAAGAAACATATTGGGGGCTTTAATTTATTTGTAAAGTAAAACAAACAACTCACCTTTAACTCCCTTGTTAGTACATTGAACATTAGGGATCATCCCCAAATGGAAATGTGTGCCTATCTTATTATTGTTATTATATGGATAATTTATACCCCTTGCCGTTCTGTCTCAATAGAGGTACTCAAGGTAGCTTACATCCTTCAGTAAATACAAAACTAGCTCCTTGATGACAACCCCCATTTGCAAACTATCCCCGAACTCTGTTCAGTTCAGCAACATATGTGCCAGCTACTCTATCGTCTTCGCTACCTTCCACACTCCCTTCCACTCTGCCAATCCATTTGCCCCATCAGCCCGCCTCCAATTCTCTCCCCACCAAACCAAGCCCTTAAGGCAGGGGTGGGCAACATGCAGGCTGCATTCAGCCGCCCCCAGTGCGGCCCCCTGCTACCACTACATCGCCAAAATTTGCAGTGGCCAAAAAATTGTGGTTTGTTGCTGAGTTTCGATGGGAAACCATTATGGAAGGCTAATACAGACAAATTTAAATTTGTCTGTTTTAGCCATCTGTAGCAGTTTGCTGTCAAAATTTGTTAGCAAATGGCTGATGCTTTTGCTGCTGCCGCCACCAAATTTGGTGGCATGCTGGTGAAAGCGGCAGAAGTGTAGCCCATGGAGGGGTGCGGTCCAGTGCCCCCAAAATGGCCCCAATATCCCCTGAAATTGCCCACCCCTGCCTTAAAATCTGCCTCCACTCTAAATTCCTCCCTCTTGCAAATGATTCACTGTAGCAGCTCCCCAACACTTCCCCATTAACCCCCTCCTTCAACTATCTTCTGTCTCTTGCAGCCAAACTTCTAAAATCAACCCCTGCCTTCGCTAACTCATGCCTCGTGATACTACTGTACCAATCCTTCCAAATGAAACAAAAGCCTCACAAACCTCCCTCTGGCTACTCCCCACATAAAATTAATACCTCCTCTTGTTACAGAGGAGTTCAGATACACAGGCTTTCTGTACATGCATAGTTTGTGCCATGAGTACCAAGGGATCAGGAGTCCAAGAGAAGCATCGGATACATCATCCATTGGCTGTCCCTGGACAACTTGGTATTCAAGAATGCCTAAGCAGCCCAAGGCTTTTGCCCCATTTTGATTTGTAACTAATATCTGGGAATCCTGAGGGTAGCCTGTACCCACAGTATTTATGACTAATCAGGAAATGAAGTCCTTTGGATTCTCCTTATTCTGAAACCAGGTAAGTATAACCACTAACACTCTATCTCTTTTCCTTTCCTCCTTTACATTTTCACCAGCACTGGAGGTCCCCTGGGGGTCATATAGCTTTCTTCATCCCTGCCCTGCCATTTCCTCAGTGCCTCCTTCCACTCCTGATTTGGCAAATTGGTAATTCCCTAAATCTCTCTTTCTCTCTCCGTCCCCCGCCCCAGACTATTAGAACTAGTATACTGGTCCATGCGCTATGGTTTATGAACCGAGCCATTTTTCTCTTTTGTAATGTGTGTGTGTGTGTGTGTGTTAAGGATAAAGTCTGTAACTTTGGACTTGAATGTTTGTTTGAGCTATTTCCCCCCAGCTTAGAAGTAGCTGTTCCCCACTTTGTTGGAACTTGTTGCATAAACCCACTGTGTGCATGCCACACTTCTAGTAAAGTTCCCTTTAGTCCCACTTTTTTGTCATTGCACATGTTTGCATGTGGGTTTGTGCATGTGCGTGTGTGAACAAAAACACGTGGCAACGATCTATATAGAGACTGCCGACACATAGGGCTGCTGGGGCAAAGGGACATACACAGGTACTAGCAGGGATGGTGGTCCGAAGGCAAGCAACGACTGAACAGATGGGCAAGCGGGTAAGGACAGTCCCTGAGTAGCGTGGTCCTCTTTATTCAGGGCACCATCAAATCACTCAGACTTAGAAACTTGGCCCACCTGAGTTTGTGTAGAGCAATGTGGAATCTGTCAGGTCTTCATCTTGCTTCAGTGTGGAACCGGTAGCTGCCTGCACCATGCCATCTAATTGGGCCAGCGGTGCCCTGATTATGGAACCCACTCCATAGAGAGGCAGATTTTCTCTGTCCCTGCTGAGCGTCAGGCGGGCTGTAGAGTCTTTTTTGTTCCTCCTGGCTTCTGATGGTTTTTGAACTCCGCCCTCTGATTTGTTTTTTTGTTTTTGTTTTTTAAGATTGTTCTGGTCTGCTTTTAATCAGTGGTTTTGATATGCATTACTGCTGTTTTTAAAATAGTATATTGCCTTGGGGGCTGAAAGGCCGTTCAACAATATTTTTAATAAATACTAACACACCAGGGATGTTGAAGAGTCCTTGGTTTCGAGTCACGAGTCGAGTCACGAGTCTTTGGACACGAGTCTCGAGTCCAAGTCCGTGATCCAAAATGGTGACTCACGAGTCCCGAGTCACTCCCAAAGCTGACTCCACGAGTCCCTATTAAAATCGATGGGTTTTTCCCCCAACAAAATAAGGCTATTTCAGATGTGTGGCTTAAATAAATTCTAGGCACAAGTGTGCCTTTTTATTTCAAAACTCTGCAACTGATCTTGGCAAGAACAGACCAGGCAGACAAACCCAAAATAACCAGACAGGCAGAGGAGGCAGGGAACCCCAAACAGGCAGGCAGAGGTCTTTGTCTTGGACAATTCAAACTGTGGAACTGGTTAAGAAGAGACCAGGCAGGCAGAGGAGGCTGGGAACCCCAAACAGGCAGGCAAAGGCAGCCAAACCCAAAATGTCTGAAAGGTTGCATTTTAGGAAAATGATTTTAAAAAATAAACTTGCTGTACTTCCTAAAACCTATCCATGTTTCATTTGAGGAACACGATTTTGGAACACGAGTCCTTGGACTCGAGTCCCAATTAAAAATATTGGGACTCGAGTCCCGAGTCGAGTCTCGAGTCCCATTAAAAATATTGGGACTCGAGTCTGACTCGAGTCAGAGGGGGGACTCAGTCCGACTCACGAGTCGAGTCCTGGAGTCCGAGTCCCCATCCCTGTAACACACCCAGCAGAGAGCATGTTGCCAACGGCTCCTTCTCTGTGGGGTGAGAGAGAGTAAGGTTGCCAGCATCCAGAGTTCAACAGCCTCAGCATCCTACAGCTACCCAGCTTGCAGAGGAAACATTCTCCTTGATCCGTACAACTGCAAGCATGGAAGTGCAAACATAGACCTCATTGATCCATAGAAATATACCCCGATTCATTCATGCACTTCCCTCATTTGCCCTTGCCCTCCTTATGTGTGCCTGTATTCTGTGGTTGCACTGCAGGTTCCCTCCTGCCAATCTGGCGGGCAGATAAGGGGGTGGGGTAGGAGATCTGTGAGCCCTGCTGCTCTGAAGAGAGACTCTTGGGCTTATTTGGAAACAAACTTAACAAGGTTTCCTCTAATGACAATTACGCTTTCGTCTGCCTGTCTCTCCACCCCACCCTACTTTGTCTAGCAAATCATTCAGTGGATTCGTTTTCAGCTGCTGCTTTGCATCACTGAAGCATCTCTAACCCCACCTGTGGGATAATATCTGTGGGCTGCATTTGCTCCAGCGCTCTGAAAGCATCATTTAAAGGATTTCTGCTAGTTTGGAAACGCTCACCCAATAAAAGTGCTTCTATAAACATTTTATAACCCCCATTACAATCACAGTTGTGTCATCCCCTGCTGAGCTGAATGCAATATAATGGTGATGCAAAAAGCTGCTTGACTCTTTCAGAACCTACTTTAGCAGCACAGGGAGTGCAGATCAACAAGGAACAGGCAGTTATTTTCAGATGGCTGTGCAGGAGCAGTACCCATGGCTAGGTTGCCCTTCAGTGGGCAGAAAAGGACTGAGAAGAAAAGGGCAGTGGCTGGTATGCTGTATGGCGGGAGGCAGCAACTGGCAGACCATGGGCCAAATCAGGCCACATGTCTTTCTGGCGACTAAGCTAGGGTGGCCATATGTCCTCTTTTACAGAAGACAGTCCTCTATTTGAAAGGCCACCAGAGGACTGTCATCTATTTTGAAGGTGTCCTCTATTTAAAGGGCTGTCCTGTCCATGTCCGGTATGAAGATACTATGAGATCAAGAACCATCAGAAGGAAGAACTGGGCCTTGGAGTTGCCCATCGACAGCACCTGAACAGCAGCCTAAGCAAGGCACACGGGTCACCTGGTTACAGTCTTCCATGCTGCGGCGAGATGTATTGTATTTCTATTTAAATTATAATACTTATTTCTAAAAGGTCATCTATAAATATAAATTAACATGTGCAAATGTGTATCATCTTTCGTCCTCTTTCTTTTTTAAAAATTTTTTAATTTGGATTTTAAAATTTTGTCCTCTTTCTTCGTGATGCATATCCTCTTTTTCAGTCGGCATTTATGGTTTTACATCTCTCTGCTGGATTGAAGCTCCTGACGCACTATGGTGAAAAATATCATGGCACCACATACTGGTGGTGCATTTTACTGTATTGACCTGTATTCATTTTATTGTATTTGATCCATTCTTTTATGGCGCAAAATATTATGGCACTACCTATCTCATCACCGTCTCTCCTTGCTTGGAGGCCTTGCCTGTTGCCCTGGAATGCCAACCAGAACTATTGGTTTACTCTTGCTCCTCGTCAGCTGATTCCCAAATCCATCTACCTCCAGCACTGAAGGTGCTCACCTTAGCTCCGCATCACCCCTGGACAGCAGCTCCTTCATAGGCCTCAGCCTCGAACAGGACAATGTCCCATAATTAATATAATAACGCTAATTGTACAAGTATAATAACCCTAATTGTAACATGACAATTATTTAGAATGAGAGGGAATCAGCAGGATGGGCAGGATTATTATTGAGTTGTTTATGGTTATCTCTAATTTCTATTGTATTTTTTGAATATTATATTTAGTGTTTTCTGATATTTTGTAAAAAAAATTGAATATTATATTTAGTGTTTGATGTTTTGTAAATTATATCTTCTGTTTATTTGTCATGTTGTGAGCTGCTTTGGGCACAATTTTTGTGGAAAAGCGGCATACAAATAAAAGATGATGATGATGATGATGATGATGATGATGATGATGATGATGATGGGGGGGGGGAAGTGCCTGCCTACAGGAAGGCACTCCCCCCCCATCCTAATGATTCCCTCTCATTCTAAATAAGTGTCATGTTAGGGTGCACGTCTGCAGAGAGCTATCAGTGTACTGTCAGTGGTGCGGTGGAACCCCAGCTCACAGGGACGCAGCCCCGGCACTTTTTTATTAGCGGGGATGCTGATATCATCTGCCCCCCACCCCACCTCTGATTTCGCTGTTCCCTTTGAGCTTAGTTGCAATCTTCACAGTAGCTTAATTTTACCAGCAGCAATATATTTTTCCCTGTTGTAAAGCAAAGTATTTTGGGGTGGCTTGCTCCTTAATGGGCAATTAAGACCCAATATTGGCTTTATAAAAGACCTGCTATTTAGCTTTATAAAAGACCTGCTCCCGGTGGAGATGAAAGCTACTACAATGGGTTTGTTGATATGGATCAAATACAGCTGCCTGAATTTTTGGACTCACCTTAGGGGCTATGGGGACTGTCATGATGAGCGCCTGCACTTCAACATGTACCAGGGTATCATGGTACATTTTGAAGTGCAGGCGCTCATAACAGTCCCCACATCCCCTAAGGAGAGTCCAAAAATTCACTGTGTACTACTATATGAGCCTAAACCACATGACCTTCTACACAGACCATGCCTAATCCAGATGGGGAACCAGGAAGAAGCATGGGTCAGCAAGGGAAGGGCAGCTGAACATAAAAGGCGGTGTAAAAACACTAGGACAAATGTCCTCCTCTGCCCTCCCTCGGAGTACTTTATGTGCAGTTTTGCACTAGCATGTAAACCAATCTGGACGGCTCTAAAGGGGGATCAGACAAATTCATGGAGGAGAAGGCTATCAATGACTACTAGTCCTGATAGCTCTATGCTACCTCCAGCATCAGAGGCAGTATGCCTATGTACACCAGTTGCTGGGGAACATGGGTGGAAGGGTGCTGTTGCACTCATAGCCTGCTTGTGGGTTTCCCGTGGGCAGCTGGTTAGCCACTGTGTGAACAGAAGGCTGGGCTAGATGGACTCTTGGTCTGATCCAGCATGGCTCTTCTTCTGTTCTTAACCAGAAAGGATAGAACACCCCTGTGCCAAAGTGCCTTTATAAGGGTACACTCTATCCCTGTTTGAAAGAAATGCATGGGGGGGGGGGGTTTTCCAGCAGAATATTTCCCTGGAATCTACAAGCATTCAGCTCTACACCTGCAGGGCAATCTTCCCACAGTTGGGGACCCCGTGGAGAGCTCTGTGTGGATAGCATTGCATGCTCATGGTCATAGGTTCCATGCAGTCATTCAATTGAACATGTGTTGATGGTGGGGGGGGGGGAGGTCCTTCCACCTCTCTCTCTCTCTCTCTCTCTCTCTCTCTCTCTCTCTCTCTCTGCATGCATTCACTGTGGATAAGTTGTTTGAAAAGGGCTTCTCACATGACATTTTGGCAGACCAGGCACTGCAGGCAATGATGTATTCAGTGGGTTAGAAGGGAGGGAGAAGTGGTTGGGGAAGAGAGGCAGTGTCTTATTTGTATTGTATCTGCAGCTTTCCTGCCAATTAGTTGGGCTATGCTCTGTCTGTGATGAAGGAGTTTCGGCTTTTCTCCTCATCCTTGGAGAGGCAAGCATTTTGTGCCAGGGGAGCAATTGATACTACAGCCCATCTCGGTTGCACTGCAAGGCGAAAACAAAACCCCGGCGATACTTGCTTGCCTCCAGTGTTGTTATCTAACAACAATGTTCCCAAATCCCACAGCCTCTTTAACACATCCACAATCTGACTGTATCTGTGACACTTTGCAGCAGTCACACTCCCAGGCACATGAGTGGAGGCTGCTGCATGCTGCGGAGGAGTCTTCAGGTCTGCTTATTATTTCTTCACATGCAACACACTGTTATTTGAAAAAGGAAAGCAGCAGATGCAGTTGGAATGCTCAGCTGTACAGGGCTTTGTGCAAAAAACATGGCGTGCTTGGCCACTACTGTCTTTTCCAGCTGCCTTAAAACCCCTTGCAATAATCTGCTTTTGATACTGACTTAATCGCGGGTTTTGTACCTCTCATCTATGCTCCTATGAGCATTTTTTGCCCTCACATCTTCATTTATATCAGAACACTTTGCAGTGTATGTGTGTATAATATCGTTACACGTCTGCACACCACTTACTCAGGGTTCATTTTCTTTGGAAGGGGGTTACTGGAGACTCATGGCACTTGCCATGTAGGCTTTATTTTCACATATATAAAGGCTGAACTTAAGATGACGATCCAGAGTTTTGACACTCTAACAGATCCCTGCTCTCCATCAGCCATCTCTAGGGGAACCCATAGCGCCACAGGATTTCCTTCAGAGAGCATGTCAGCTCTCTGCCTCCTTTTAGATCCAGTCCTAGCACAGACTGACCTCCTGCTATACACACAGACCTCACTCGCCCCTCTCCTTGGCCTAGTAGAACAAAGGTATGAGAGGGGACTAGAAGCAGGATCGCCAGAATCCCAGTCCAACACTCTAGCCACTACACGACACTGGCTCTCAATATGTTAGAGAGAGATTATTTTTTCTCTCTCCAAACTCTTGAACATGCATAGGATTGCGTCCTTAGCCTACTGGAATAACTTGTAAGGAATAACTCATCTGACCCTGGTGCTCTGGTCCATAAGATGGTTCACAGCAGACCTCCTGAGAATTCCCTTCCACCCTCTTTGTCTTGTGTAAGATTTAACAGGACTGCATTGCATGCAAGCCTTGTGTTAGAACATATACTGTATTACACATTTATCGAGAGCCAGTGTGGCATAGTGGTTAGAGTGTTGGACTGGACACGAGAGATTTGGGTTCTAGTCCCCACTCGGCCATGATGCTCACTGGGTGACTTTGGGCCAGTCACTGACTCTCAGCCTAACGTAACCTACCTCACAAGCTTGTTGTTGTGAGGATAAAATGGAGGAGGAGGAGGAGGAGGAGGAGGATTATGTAAGCTGCCTTGGCTTCCTTGCATGAAAAAAGGTGGGATATAAATATAAGAAATAAATAAAATAATACACAAACACATGATGACAGCTATGACTGGCCTACATGCTGGCTACTTTCTCATTTTGATTCTCTAGTGGTCTGGGCCGCCTTCCCAGCACCCACGTTCATGCCCTTTCCAAAAATTATAAACCAGAGAATTCAGCAGCATCTTCACATTTAGCTGCAAAACAATTGCAAAAATGTTCTCATGGTATGAATCAGCATTCAGCATTGTGCAGACTGGCAAACACACAGTGTTCTACTTCTCGAGTGGTAACTTGACCTTAATTAACTGTAACATTTGCTCTGAAAACAGGACTTCACTTTGGCATAAAGAAAAAAAATACAAGATACAGATGCCTGAATGTAATTCCTGAAAGATAAAGGTTGCTTAGACTTCTCCTGTCAACACCTGAGAACACTTTACACTTGCAGTGATTGTGTGTGTGTGTGCATAAAATATTTCATTATCAAACTTACCTGGACCATTCTGCCATATCGCAAAAACGTCTGCCTGCAACGCAGGAGATCCGTTGCCAGTCAAAGTAGACCATATTTTATTATAGATGGGGGGGAAACGTTGACCAGGAGTCTGTGACCACTTCTCTCACCATGAAGTATTCTATGGAGATTGGGAACCAGCAGCTGAGGCACAGTGGCTGATATATAACTATTTATTAACCAAGGTATCAACTGGTTAACTCATACTAACTACAGGCCTCAGCCAGGCTCAAGTTCCCCTCAGCTCCTACTGTGACTAGTTTCTTCCTGCTAGAGATCCCCTGGGAGTTGGTCTTAAAGCAGCAGTAACATATACTACATACAGAACCTCAGTCCCAGGCGGGGTCCCAATTCAGGCCTGCAGGGTTACTCAAAAGGCCCATGCCCATGGTCCTGGCTGTAACAATATGACAGAACTGCCGGATTTGGCCTGGAAGGGGTGTGCTTCCCGGGAGGCCCCAGGATGTCGCTGAGGGCAACAGCCTCCGCTTCTGGCCTGAGGAGAGAGAGGCCACAGCCTGAGGGGCGCTTGTTTTAAATAACACTTGGCGGTTTGTTTATAAAGCAGAGTCTGTTTGGTTCTGAGGGGTGCAATCCACCAACTTTGAAACACTGACCCCACCCACCCCACCCCACCCCACCAATAATTTGGGGTTTTCCCAGCTTTTGTTTGTTTTTTCCCCCATTAAAAAAATGTTGAAGTGCTTCTTTTAAGGCTTAGTTACTGGAATATGCCCACCAAGAGCTTCTCTGGAATGGCATGCAGCCCTCAGGCTTACAGAAGTTCAACACCCTTGGATTAGATGGAGTAAAGCGGCTTCATATTATGGCCAACCATTCCGGTAATACCTTCCTTTTGTTAAGGAGATTATTGGCTAATTGTTCAGGATGGTTTCCTGGTGCAGAAATATTGCCAAAATGTGGAAACCATTTGGAAAAGGTGATTCATCAACTCTCTCCAGCTGAAGGGATGGGGTAGATTCATAGATCATAGAGTTGGAAGGGGCCTACAAGGGCATCGGGTCCAACCCCCTGCTCAATGCAGGAAACTAGAGGAGGGGTCTCCCATCCAAGTAGTAACCAGGCCTGACCCTGCTTAGCTTTCCACACTCAGACAAGCTGAGCCAGCGTGAGCCACAGTGTGTGTGAAAAGAAACAAAACAATAGAAGTAGGTATTGGGACAGTGAGACAGAGAAACTGAAGTTTGTGGGGAAAGACTGAGGCACAGTGATGAAGAGGTAAATTTTGAAGTGCAGGTGCTCATCATGACAGTCCGCATAGCCACCTTCCCAAGGAGAGTCCAAAATGCAGGCATCTATGTTAATCTATACAGTCATGCCTTGGATTGAGAGCATAATTCGTTCCGGAAACGTGCTTGTAATCCAAAACACTCTTATATCAAAACGAAATCCCCCCAAAAAAATTTGTACAGAGATTTTTAATTTAAGCTGTACTACAGTACTTGTATTGCAAGACGTCGCTTGTATATCAAGTAAAAAAAAATTAAATAAATATTTAAAAATTTGCTTGTCTTGCAAAACACTCTCAAACCAAGTTACTTGTAATCCAAGGTATTACTGTATCAGTGTTCTCCAACCTTGGGTCCCCAGATGTTTTTGGCCTACAACTCCCAGCATGCGGGCATGCTGGGAGTTGTAGGCCAAAAACATCTGGGGACCCAAGGTTGGAGAACACTGATATAGATCAACAAACCGGTTCTAGAAGTTTCATCTCCACTAGGAGTGAGTCTTTTGTAAAGCGATAGGTCTTAATTGCCAATTCAAAATCAAGCCACCCCAAAATACTTTGTATTACTATAGGAATAATATATTGACCTGGTTGCTAGATTGCAGCATGGCTTGTTAACCTCACTGCGTGTGCCTGCTGGATCTCCCTAATTACCCTCGTTGGCATGGCTTGCAGTGTCATCTGAACCCGGGAAGCATGGCTTGTTTGAGGGTATGGGCCATGGGCTGTTGTTGGGTTATTTGGGGGTTGCTGACACACACACCCCAAGCCATGCCTCCCAAGTTCAGATGATCCGGCAAGCTGCACTAACAAAGGTAGGGAAATAAACCACGGTGGGGTTTTCCCTCGCTACGATCATGCATAGCAGCCCATTGCTGCTGGGACAATTCATTTCCCCCCAGCTACTATGAAGAGTGCAGCTAAGTTCAGGGGGAACAGGAAAGTCTGAAGGGGGCGGTAGATGATGTCAGCGTCCCTGCTGATAAAAATAGTGCTAGCACTATGTCCCTGTGAGTCTTGGTTCCACTACACCACTGCTGAGACATAGATGAGAGAGAGAAAAAACAAAAACAAAAGAGTCTTGTGGTAGCTTAAAGACTTAGGGTGCAATCCTATGCAAGTTCAGACAGAAAAAAAGGCCTACAACTTCCAGCATGCCCGAACCAGGACAGCTAACTGGGGCATACTGGGAGTTGTAGGCTTTTTTTCCTGTCTAAATTTGCATAGGATTGCACCCTAATAAATTTATTCTGGCATAAGCTTTCATGGACACTGTCCACTTCACCAGATGCATGAAGTGTTAACATCAAATTGGCAGATGCTTTGTTTGCTGCAACAGATTAACTTGGCTTCCCTTCTGGCAATGGAGAGAGTGAGCTTTTTGCTCTGGAAGGCACCATTTAGCGGTACTGGGTCCTCTCTCTGGGGCTCTGATGCTGGGTAGTGGCTTTGTTTTTTTTAATAGAATTTGTATATTTGTAAATAAACGCAAATACTACAAGACATCCAGTGTGATGTCTCCTTCCAAAGGAAGCAAAATCCAAGCAAGGGCTTCCCCTGAAACTTCTTACTGCTTGGAGAAGTCGGAAACAAGTAACATGTATGTATGTATGTATGTATGTATGTACATACACCTTATATTCCCAGCAAAATGTGTTTTATCTGGCCACAAGGTGGTTTGGTGTCCTGTCTTTGTACAGTGGCCAGAATCCAGACTCTTGACACTGGTGTACAGCTTAGATAGACAAGTGATTTGATGCAGTATGGCTGTTTTCATACAGAGACATGGAAATTGTATTTATATATATATATATAAATCCTTCTCATCCTTCTCATTTATTTAATGGTGCATCGGCTGTTGACTTAAATAGGAGCAAGTTTGTACTCATCAGCTCGAGGTTAGCAGAGGTTGTGTATTCTGCTAATTGAGGGATCTCCATAGCATGCCAGAAAAGTCCTTCCAGGACTGACATTGCAGCACAAATACTGGAAAATGCAAAGTGACCGACAACCTTGGATGTTCCAGACAGTGCTTTTCTGGAAACAATATTTCAGTGCAGTCAAGTAGCTATACTAATGACAGGTAATGGAAGGGATCCGGGTCTAAGAGGAACATTAGCTATGCATTTCATTACCAATGAACTGATGGCTGATATTACTTTGCTGTTCTTGTTTTTTTTAAAGTTTCAATTTCCATATGGCATTGATTATGACTAGAGACTTTGGTTGGACATAGTCTTCTTTATTATTTATATTATTTATTTTACATAAAATATGGTGCCATCCATCTCTCTCTCTCTCTCTCTCTCTCTCTCTCTCTCTCCAATCCTCCAAAGCTTTCCATTCTTTCTTGAAGACGTTGCCTTAATCCCTTAGACCAGACTGAAATGGGCAGACTTCAGTCTTGTGGAATCTGTTTTTCAGTAGGACTGAAGAGGTCCACCAACCAGTGCCAAGAGCAAACTGTGTGGGTAGAGCTAAATTCAAAATGGTGGCTCAAGAGGTGGAGCCAATTATCTACTGCACCCCATGAGCTATACACTAGGGTGCCCTGCATATGCTAGTACAAATCTACATTGGGCAGGGTGGAGTATTGGAAAGTAGGGGAAAGAAGTAACCAATTGTCCTCCATTTTCAAAACCTAGTAAGGCAGGACATGAGGTGTGGCTTTACCAAGCATTTCAACGTGGCAGATATTTTTGGGAATTCCCCCGCCCCAATGAAACCGATAGACACCAAAATATAAGAAATACAGAACACACTAAAAACAGCAGAAAACAGAATAAAACAGCACATTTAAAAAATCCAAGACTTTTATTTATTTAATGTTTTATTTGAAAGGATTTTTAGGCTGCCTTTAAGGTTAGAACCCTCTCAATGCGGCGATCAAGTCAATCAATTAAAAGGGAGAGAGCTATCATAAAATACCATTAAAGGATGGTTTCTGGTGGTGCCTAAAAGAAAACAGAGAATATACAGGCCTGTGGCTCATGCTGGCTCAGCTTGTCTGAGTGTGAAAAGCTAAGTAGAGTCAGGCCTGGTTATTACTTGGATGGGAGACCCCTCCTCTAGTTTCCTGCACTGAGCAGGGGGTTGGACTCAATGGCCTTGTAGGCCCCTTCCAACTCTATGATCCTAAGATCCCAGACAAAGATGTCTAGGAGGGAGTTCGATAACTTGGGTGCCACCACAGAAAAGGCTTTTTGTTAGGTAACCACTTGCTTGAGCTCTGAAGATGGGCAACTGGAGAAGGACCTACAATTAGAATCTTAATTGGCGGGCTGGTTCATGTGAGAGAAGCAGGGCCATCTCAAAGTATTTTGGTGCTCTAAGCAAGGTACAATGTTGGCACCCCTCCCCCCGCCCGCACACACACCACCATTGTAAAGATGCAGCAGCAGCTGAGCCAGAGAAGAATTCCATGGCTCCAGAAACCCATCTGCTGTGTACTTCCCAGCGCCTCTGCCCAAACCCTTTCCTTTCCTGGCTGGCTTGGGATGTGGCTTGCCCGGTGCTGGGCTGGCCCCTTCCCACCCAGTGGCCATAGTACAAAAATCTGGGTCCTGGTGGAAGATGGAAGGGGCCCAGTGTAGCTAGGAGTTCCTTTGTAGGGAGGAGGAGAGGCTGGCTGGGGGCTGTGTGCTCTGGGCTTCCCCCTGATGCACTTCTTCTAGCTAGCAGCCTTGGTTAGCCTCAGGCACAGGCCCTAAGCTGCTTGCGTCGGCATCCCTCCTGAAGCACTATTGTAGAGCACTGCAGTTCACTTCTGCTTTGGCATGGCTTCATTGCTATAGACTATAGACTACAGCGACTATAGACCCGAGTTCCAACCAGCCATTTCTGTGGCCCCTCTACAGCTCTACCCAATTTTAGCAGTGTGGTATAGTGGTTAGAGTGTTGGACTGGGACTTGGGTGATCTGGATTCTACTCCCCACTTAGCCATGAAGCTTTGCGCCAATCACTGGCTCTCAGCCTAACCTACCTCACAGGGTTGTTGTGAGGATAAAATGGAAAGGAGGAGAACCATGGAAGCCGCCTTGGGTTCTTTGCAAAAGTCAAAAAAGGCCGGATGTAAATATAATTAATAAATAAATAGCTAGCATGGTGTGGTACAAACACATCAGCTGACCATTTCTGCTCTAGATGGTTCCTTGTCTTTCTGCCATGGGTACTGAAGCCAAGAAAGAAAAGAAAGCAAAACAAGCTAAGGTATGGAAATGACTACCGATATATAGAATCCATAGATATGGAAAATCAAGTACAGTCATGCCTTGGATTGAGAGCATAATTCGTTCTGGAAACATGCTTGTAATCCAAAACACTCTTATATCAAAACGAAATCCCCCCCAAAAAAATTTGTACAGAGATTTTTAATTTAAGCCGTACTACAGTACTTGTATTGCAAGACGTCGCTTGTATATCAAGTAAAAAATAAATAAATAAATATTTAAAAAATTGCTTGTCTTGCAAAATGCTCTCAAACCAAGTTACTTGCAATCCAAGGCATTACTGTATTAACAGTAGAAAATAATAATATTAAGAAAATACTTTTAACTGAATTCAAATTGTTTACTGATCAGTTTAAAGCATTTGAAGAAAATGTGATTATTAGAAGAAGTTAAGTATGATACTGGTGAGAGATTTTAGAAATTGAACAAAAATATGAGGAATTAAAAACAAGAGACAAACAGGTGCTTCAAAGCAATAAATACTGAAGTTTTACAAAAAGAGCAAATAGCTGCAAAAGAACAGCTTTTGGAAAGCTGTTTGTATTGGAAAGACTTTGTATTGATTTGAAATCTGTGAGACAAAAATCTAATGCACATGAGAAAGTACAGTGTTTGGAAGAATGGATGGAAATGTTAGATAATAGAAGCTGAAAATTTAATTTGAAGATCAGAGGAACTATAGAAAAGGCTAAAGGTAACAATTTGATAGCTTACTCAGAAGATATTTTTGCCTCATTAGTAGGAGATGAATCATATTTCATTCATATACTGAACGTTTATCATATTAATTCAGCATATGCTAAAAGAAAAAATGTAGACAGATGTCTTGTTTGTTTTTTAAATACTATTTCAAAAGAGCTAGTGTTGAAAACTGTCCAACAGAACCCCAAATTTAATGTGGAGGAATCAGATATCATTCTTGACTGATTTTTCTCCTATTATACTACAAAAATAGCAAGAACTGTGCTTTTTTATAGCAAAGCTAAACAAGGAGAAAATACAGTATAGATGGTAAACTTTTAAATGGATGTTTAGTAGGGTGTCCACTTATGAATTGCCAAAGAAGAGAAAATGCTTCACCAAAAAAGAGGACAAAGGGGGATACTGAATTGCATAGGATTTGCATATGCTGTTTTATATGTATAGATGCAAATTTAGAAATAATTATTATAAATTAAATAGAAATAAAGAACATCTCACCATAGTGGGAAAGACTGTGTGCCTTGCTCAGTCCAAGTGCTGTCAATAGGCAACTTGAAGGTCCAGCTCTTCCTTCTAATGGTTCTTTATCTTTAAACCAGACTTGGGCTGGGCACCCTTTCAAATAGAGGACACCTTCAAAATAAAGGACAGCCCTTCAAATAGAGGACTGACCTCTGTAAAAGAAGACACCTAGCTACTTTAATTAGGTTTACATGGAAACTAGCTCAAACTAGCATGTCCGGAACGGGACAAGCCAGCAGAATTTGCAGCAGGTATGTGTACATGGCAGAGAAACAAATAACTACTGCTTCATGTTTTGTTGCTGCAGTACTAGTCTGAGCTACTTTCTGGGCTTGTGCTATGAAGGGCTAACTTCCTTTTGTGCTAGCGGTCATTCCTGCTAGTGCACCGTGATTGGTGCTGGTGAACTTCCTGCATTGGATACTGCCTATATAAGATAATCAATAACATATCTTCAAAGGTTTTAAACCATCTAACCCTGGTGCTTTGTAACTTCAGTTTAAGACTTCTTATAGAGTCATTCTTGCTAGTGCAAAGGCAGCATTGGATACTGCCCAATTTTTTTTTTTACCTAGTGTAGGTTGTCATCTGACCTACCAAATTCTTGAAAGGATGCCAAATTATCTTTAATATAAAGGAAAGCAAGGACCCTAAACTAACCACAGTAACGAAAAATGAACTGTGGCTATTTGTTTATTCGCTATGTGCACATGCCATTTCTTTGGATCCTGGTCCATACCTGTAACTTGGCCATGAAAAGCATGCTAGTTTGAAGTCTGCCAAAGTTTAGTAAGAGCTGTTATATTACAAAAGATCATCTGTATCCCATGTGAGTATTAACAACACCACAATCCCTTAAAATTTGAGGCATAAATACACTTCCTTTTATTATATTTCCCACTGGTATGATTGTTCAAAATCATTAGTTATAATCCTTTGGAAACAGGAAGTGTCTTTAGTCTTTGTTTGCTGGGTAGTTACTCACTTTGGTATTTCCACTCACTGTGAGGCAAATGCTTTATTTCCATAGTGTAGAAACTTTGAAATTATTTACAGGAACAGTTTGTAGCATGGCAGAGAATTAGTCCAGGCTGAGATGCAGATTTCGGGATTTGATCCATGTAGTTGTAGTTGTAGTAGTAGTAGTAGTAGTAGTAATAATAATAATAATAATTATTATTATTATTATTATTTAAAAAAATTGTAGTAGCAGTTGTAGTAGTAGTACATTGCTGCCTTACCTGCATTACAATATGGAAGCTTAGCTGTATATCACCATCATTTCTAGAAGCTTTTTGTCAGAAGGGTTATCACACTTAACTATCTCTAAAATAGATATGTGACCTCTGACACCAAAATTAACTCACAAAGTGTTTAATCACTTTAATGCCACCCCTGGAAATGCTTCATTACTAGGCCATGCAGTCCTATGGCTGCTAGACAGAGTTTAGACGGCTGTGGGATTTTTCGGATTCCCAGTTCCGAGGTCAGAAAATTGCTCCAATTTTGTAGCTGGGGATCCGTGCTCAGATCCTCTTCCCCTGCTTGCAGCCAGCATGGAGAGAACCATGCTGATTGCTTCTCTGAGGTTGGAAGAATGACCTCAGAGAAGAGCTTTCGGGTGTGTTCCAGGGGGCAGGGAGGGGAGGAGACTGGCCTCGCCAAGATACGACTTATCCTGGCAGCACCTCAGCCTCCTTCCCTCCTGCTCTGAAATCGGCTGTCTAAGTGCTTTGCAGAGCAAGAGGAGCGTGGTAGGGATGGGCACAGAGACCGGCACTTGACTCACGGGGCACTCAGTGAGCGCCCCCACCATGCGAGCTGAGCCAAGCCTCCAGCGAGCACCAGCTGAGGCACTCGCCAGACTTCTGTGTCCAAGGCTCTATGCCGTTTATGTAGAAAATGGCGTAGTATACGTTAAAAACGGCCGCAATTTGCGTAAACTGCAGCCGTTTTTAATGAATACTATGCCATTTTCTACGTAAACAGCATATATAACACCGTTTTCTACATAGAAGACGTAGCGCCCAGAACCTGGAAGTAGCTTTCCCTGGTTCAGCTTGTGAGAACGCGAGCTGAGCCAGGGAAAGGTAAGTCAAGTGGAGCTGGGAGTGGTGGTGTTTGAGCCCGACGAGTTCGCCAAGCTTCCATACCCCTGCCAAGCTCCACGGCATGCACATCCCTACATGGAGGTGACCTTCTCTTCCATGCTCCTCCCGCCCTCCATTGGATTCCCCAAATCCTCCAAGTTTGGACAGGTACAGGCATCCCCATAGGATTGCACCCTAAATGTCTGTATGTGAAGCCACTATGCAAACCACAGGAGCAAAGCCAGTAAAACTAGCAACCCTAAAAGGTAGCCTAGAAAAATATTTGAATAAATAAATGTTTTCCCAATGTCCCCCGTCTGAAGAAAAACTGGTGTTCCCTCCCTGCCCCCACGTGGCTTCAATTTCAATTTCTGGAAATTTTATATCTCTGCTTATGCCTACCAGAATCTTCCATGGCTGTCTAAGCAGGTTCAGCCTGTAGACAGAGAGACCCCTGGGGATTGCATGCTCTTGCTGTTGGTGTTTGAGAAAACACCACATGACAAACTGGTTCACACAGAACTATTTCACACGCTTCTTGAGAAATACCAAGAATAGCTACTGTAAACACAGTGAACCCAGACAGTAACATCCTGCCTAGCAATGCCAGATAGCAGACCAAATTGTACTGTAAATAAAAGATCATAGCATGTTGTTGATACCGCACACCAACATTTGACTCTTCTGTCCTTTTCTGGTGCAGCTATGATGAGTTTTGAAGCTTTTGCTTCCATTTTAGATTAACCGAAGCTTGTTGTTGTCTGAACCCAACTAACTGGTTAAGTCAACTTCAAACCATGTTTCAACAAATCACAGTTTAAGGTTTGGATGATGCGTTTAACTGTGGTTTATATAAAATGGAATTGGAAGCTTCCAGTCTCCTATCAGTCATGTCAGAGGAGAGGAGATGGTGGAGTGCATAAACCTAAGGCTCGATATGGCTCATTCTTGTAATGCTATCCCATGATTTAGTCTGCATGTGGTGACTGTGTCCTGAGTAAAACCTGGGTTTGAACTACTCCAGGTGTTAGAACGACTAGAAAAACATGGAGTGGTCTTCTAAACAGTATTGTTTCATCTCAGAAAAAAAATTGACAAGAAGGAAGGGTACTCCCCTACTTCTCCATAGTTGCAGTGTCACAAGTGAACGGTGAGGAGTGAGATGCACTGCCTCTTCTGTGTCTTGCTCACATTACAACTTTCGGAATGAAGAGAACAAGAAGGCAGACTGCACAGGTGGCAAAGTGGGACTAAGGAATAGATCCTGCAAACAAGCATTTTCACTTCACATGTTCAAAGTATGAGCTTAGCTCTGGAAACAGGTTTCAAGTCCTGCTAGATCTTGATTTTGATAAGCATTCTGCCTATCTCACAAATACAACCCAGAAGTAGCCTGCCATAAATAGCTGATTCCATATTACATAACAATAGTAAGTAGAGAGCACCTGGCAGCCTAAAGAAGGGGTGCCCTGTGGCCCTCCAAATGTTTTGGCCTGCAACTCCCATGATCTTTCACTATTGGCTATACTGGCTAGGGCTGATGGGAGATGTAGGCCAAAATATTTGGAGGGCCATAGGTTGCCCACCCCTGGACTAGAGGCTGGCTCAGGGAGACTGAACAGTCAAGTGTTTTGTTACTTTCTGACCAAGATGGGGCAACAATTAACTGACTGCTTAATGAACATAGGGAATATGAATTGGCATGGTAAGCTTGGCCCAATGAAAGCAGAATGGCCAAAAACGAAGGCAAGGATGCACGGCAGTGAAATATTTATTAAAACACTTCTTGAAAATCATATCTTGCTGGAAAATGTGTTTGCACACATTTAAATACTGAATGTCCTCCATTCCATCCTATGCTATGAAACTAAAGCACTAGTATGCAGGTGTTCTTTAATGTGGTTAAACTTAGCATATGAGGAGAGGGAGCGCTCTAGCCCCGTCCCCCTCCTCACAGTTTTCCATTGCCCTGGGATCATGTAGGGTGACTGTCTGAAGAGGAGAGTCTCCTGTATCCATGGAAAATCAGCATTCTCAACCGTGTGGAGAGTCTCCATGGATGCAGGAGGTTCTTCTCTTCAGACAGTCACTGTACACAAATAGAGGGTGACGAACGTGATAATGGAGGGAGCAGGACTAGAACACTCCCTTTCCACACACATTAAGTTTAGCCACATTAGCGAATGCCTGAATAGGGCTATAGTGTTTGATAAATGTGACATGGAATTTGTCCCGACAGACCTTTCTTCTTCTTCTCGTTCCTCTCCTACTGAGGTTGGACATCATCATGACTAAATAGTCTTTAGATATGGCCGCTGTAAATAATGATATTGTATTGCCCCCAAACCATTCTTTAAGATTTTTCAGCTAAGTCAGACCTTTGCACCCTTTGGATATATTGATATCCAGCCAATATAGCAGAGTTGTAGGTTCTATTTGATAATGATATTGATATGTTTGGAACATCTCATTAAAAACCTGGTTGTTCAGGCGGGAATATGGGGTGGGTTAAGATTTTAACATTTTTATATTGTTTTAAATGTATTTTATTGTTTTTATTCTGTGTACATCGCCCAGGGTGGCTGGTTGCTGGCCAGATGGGCGATAAATAAATAAATAAATAATCTGGGGAAGACAAATAGGGTCGAATCACTTTCAGGGTCTAATTCCCATCCCCACTTATTTAATGTGTTACTTATTTAATTTATTTCTCAGGTTTTTTCTCTCCATCATAGCTGTATTAAGTACATTCAACAAAATCACCCATTCCACCAGAAATTACATAAGCATTGAGGGAAATATCGGTCAATCTCTTTGAAAAACTAGGACATTGGTGGGAAGGTGCTGAGCACTATTTACCAAAAGTATCATAAGAAGATTTATATTTCAGGTACTTAACTAATACAGGATCTATTCAGATTTGGTTAGTGAAGAAAAAATCTTCCTAGTGCTATCAGAGAAATTGATTATCTTTCTATATGAGTGCACAATAACCTATACCCCAGAGATTTTAATCTTACTTTACTGTATTAGAGCCAGGGCACAGTAAGGTCTATTCCAAATTAGGATTTAAATTTCTGCTAACTTGTTTACTATGTATTAGTAACAGTATTCACAAAAGTATTTGCAAAAACCTTGCAATGTTTCTATCAATAAATATTACAGTTGGTTTACTGAGGGTGTCTTACATTAGCCATCTTGATCAAGAAAAATGGAAGTGGTTTCTATTCACACCAGTTGCAAAGCTATCATGGTTGTAAAACGTTATGGATGAGCCTTAATCCTAGTACAAACTCAGGTGGATGGCACCATTGTCATTTCCTATGGTTAGATCTAGGATCTGCCTTCTGCTTGCCTTCTCCACCCAATTTTTGGTGATCTCCCCCCACCGTACCCCACAGCTCACCACATTCAGTAGGGTATCCTGAATCTCTGAGTAGTGTTTTCATTGGGGTGGAGGAGCTGCCGTGGGAAGGAGGAGGCAGGGAAGTCCAGTCCAGTTCTGCTAGCGTAGCTGATCCAGCCTAAATCTGGATCCAACCGCTAGACTTCAATTTTGTGTAACATGAACTACTGTCAAACTTGCTAAGTACTGTAGGTGATTAGAAAGTGTGTTTTATAGCAGTATGAATGGATTCATATTTTATTTATTTATTTATTATATTTATACCCCGCCTTTTTTCCTGCAAGGAACCCAAGGCGGCTTACATAATCCTCTTCTTCCTCTCCATTTCACCCTCACAACAACCCTGTGAGGTAGGTTGACTGGCCCAAAGTCACCCAGTGAGTTTCATGGCTGAGCGGGAATTTGAACCCAGATCTTCCGAGTCCCAGTCCAACACTCTCACCACTACGCCACACTGGCGTATTAATGCCCCAAACCAGTAAAGTGGAAAATTTTGAGGAGGGATTTATTTATTTTATTTAATATATTTTAATCATGCTTTTCTATTCAACTATATTCTAAGTGGCTTACAAAAAATTTGTATGATAGTTATACCCCATCCTGTTCAATGAATGCAGTATCCATCTCTATCCCCAAAGGGCTCATAATCTGAAAAGTTTGGATGGCCTGAGGAAACTTTTCTGTATGTTCAACAAAGCTCTAGGGGCTTCTGCTGTCTCTGTGTATATCAATGAAGAACAAGCAAGCAGGCAAGCAAGAAACATATCCGCCTAATAAAGAAGTTACTACAATGCTGTATCCAAGAGTTATCAACGAGAGACACAAACATAACAGAAACAAAGGAGGGCAAACTGAAAATAATAAATTCTACCCACTACTTACCCTTTCTTGTTACTCTCCCCTTTAGTCATTTCAGGTTGGTTTTGATCAGGATTTACCCAGTTCCCACCTTCTGGACTGAACATGGACTCGAACGCAATCTGGTCAAACTCCATAGATTTCCAAGTTTGCAATGTGACTCAAGGACCTCAAAAAAAGTGTTTGACAGCAGGCATACGTTTGAAAAATGTGCATGAAAAAATACATGCACAATTGATATGTACATTTGCATGAAAATACCTAATAATATTCTTGCGGGGGGGGGGGAGACCATAATCTGATACAGACATGAGATGGATTGGAACAAGCTTCACGGTGGAATTTGGAAAAATTCGACAAGCTCAAGTTTTGCTTGTACTCAGATTTCTAGAATGTTGACCCATAAACTTTCTCCATGACTGGTGTAGCTAAAGCTGATTCGTTTCTATTGCATTGCTGCATGCTGCATGAGGACACTGGGCTCTGATGCACATAATTATAGACTTGAATTTGGGAATCCTGGACTCAGATTCTAGCTCAGCCATCAATGACTAGCATGTCCTAATCCAAGGGTGTACTCTACTTGTTGTGTAGAAAACAACAGAACTTCAGCAGATCCAGATTTTCTCATTACTGCATCACAAACAGCTTTTGTCAAAATGTCCTCTTCTCTTCTACTCGGTTGTTAACGGAGCAAGAGCCCTGTCCTTTTTTGCATCTGGTCACATATCATTGCCCTTGATGTTTCCCTCTCTCTCCCCCCTCACACACTCCTCAGTTTCCCCATCTATACAATAGAAATAAGAAGTACGCCTTGAACATTTTTTGGGTGGTTCATGTAGGGGACAGATCCAAATGCACATCCAAGTGTGCATTGTCTGCCTGTACTGAATTGCTTTGAATGTGTAATGCGTATTCAGATGTGCAGTCAAATGCACATTCCATGGAAAGCACGGTGCACATAGATCGTATCCACACTCAGATGTGTATCCCAAATGCTAAGTGCAGACAATCTATCTGTGTTGCATTGCTTTGAATAGAATGTACACTGGGACACACATCTGAGCATATGTTGCATTGAAAACACTGTGATTCAGGTAGACTAGCCATGCTAGGCAGGGTGTGTATTTGAAGGCACATCCCATTTACCCAACTTCATGGGGAAGGGAGACTTGGAGAACACGTGCCTAAGGGTACAGATAATCTGACGCCGATGCCTCCTCCACTTGGGACATGGCTGCTGCCTGGCAGTAACTCCACTTGCTCAGTGGCTCCATAGAGAGGTCAAGAATGAGAACTTGGACAGCAGTGATGCCAGGGAGGTAGGGATGTGGCCAGCACCGGTGCAAGGCAGTTTGGTGCCCTAGGCAAAATCAGATATTTAGCGCCCCCCCCTTCCCACTTGAACCCTCCCTGCCTTCTCTTTCTCCTTTGTCTCAATCGATTTGCTTCAAAAGTGGACTCAATTTCCAACTCTTTAGCGCTGTATTTTTTCCCCAAGGCATTTCTGGCACCCTCTTTAGCCCGGCGCCCTAGGCAGCCGCCTAGTTGGCCTAATGGTAGCACCGGCCCTGGATGTGGCACATTTTCAGCCAACACAATTCCCTTCTCAGCCCCTCATCCATGGCTGGCTGTGGGATGCTGGGAGTTGTAATCCAACACAGCTTTAGTGAAGGCTGTCCCAATCCTTTAAATTGTGAAGATGCAATTTAAAGGATTGGGACAGCCTTCACTGTAAAGCGTAAAGGATCCTATTGGAATTAGGCTTCCCTGTAGCATAAATGCCGCCCACTTCTGGCTGTGCATTGATCATTACCTCCAATGTTTGCTGGCAGCATGAGAACAATGTGCCTGCACAGCTCTTGTTCTCAGAGGTTTTGTACAGACCACAGCCATGTTATTTTTTATAACCACAATTTTCTTGCATACCTCAGCTGCTCCTGCCACTATATGGAACCCCCCCCCCAAACACACAGCCTGGCCTTTCCTTTCCCTTTCCCCCATCCAGTGTATCCACATTTGGGACATTTTGTATGAAGGGGGGAGTGTTTAGACAACTCGCAGTGCTGTGGTGATGACCAGTAACTGAATATGGGGTTCTCAGTCCTGATATCTAAGGATAAGGGGAGGAGATCTAAATCTCAACTAATAAGTGAGAGTCCTGGAGGGCACAATCCTATGCATGTTTAGACAGAAGAAAGTCCCACTGGGACTTGCAGGACTTTTTTTCTGTCTAAACCTTCATAGGATTGCGCTCTTAAAATCTTTCAGTTGACATAATTGTATAAATTCTATCCCAAAGCAGTGGCTTATAAAACGACACCTGCATCTGTTTCTAAGTTCACAGTTAGATTAAATCTCTTCTGCACCATATATATATGGGTCATATCCCAAGATTGTAACTCTGACATTTAATTTTGTATGCAAAAGGAAGCAGCTCCCTTTTGTTTGCTCATATTAACTTGCAACCTTATTGTGCTTTATTCCCACTGATAGCTCAGGGAATGAGATTCACCATCACTGCATTAGTTTAGCCACTGGTGGCAAAGGGAATAATTTGAATTAACCCAGATACTGCAGTAAAACCGGCTTCTGGGGAACTGATTTCTTGGCAGTTACCATCCATCTCACTGATGTACTCTGGGGACTGGTGTAATTGCAGAGAAATGCTTTGTCTAACATGTCGATTTTACTTATTGCATGCAAATCACCAATACAAAATGTAGACAGGATTATGAATCACTGACCACTCCGAATTTTAATGTCTTTTACATTGATCCCACTTCCAACATCAATGGGAAAGCTATTTTAAGGCGCCTTGAGAACTTAATGAACTGATAAATGTTGGCTCCATGTGTAAAGGTGGAGCTTCATTTGGGCAGGATAGTGGTAGTTGGTCCAAGACATCTTGCCGTCCCCAGGTAGCTGCACCACACAGTTTGGTAGGGTTGCATCAGAATCCCTTGCACTGCATTGCCTAGCACCCTGGAATGTTCATCTCTTGCATCCTGGCTGGGTGAAAGTCCCCTTTCCTTCAGTCCAGGTATAATGGGGCCCCAGCATGTGGGAGGATATATGGAACATAGGACGCTCCCTTATACCAAGTCAGACCATTGACTTGGCATAATACTATCAAGCCCAGCATTGTCAACACTGACAATGTTTTAGAGCTCAGGTCCGACCTCTGCCATGTACTTAGGTTCTTGGGCAAGTTACTTCTCTCTAATCTCACCAGTTTACCTTAGGAGAAATTGAAGTTTCTCAGAAGGAAAGCCATTTTATGAATGGGCAAGCCCCCCACAGGGCAGTCAGTTTGTGAGAGTGCCTATGACAGTCCCTCAAAATTCCACTGGCCCCAAAAGTTGGGCAACCCTGCTGTAGGCGCTAGACCAGGGGTGCAAAATGTCTGCAATGTCCCAAGCAGTCTGGCAGCCCCCAAGACCCCTAGCAGCCCCCAGCATCTACTGCTGCCCAAGAAAGGGGGAAAAAAAATAAAGAAAGAGGAAATAATGCTCTAGGAAAAGGCTCTGTAGTTCCTGCCATAGAAGTCTCATTCCCAGTGTGTCCTAGGAAGGTTTCTGCCTGCTTCCTAGGATGTTTCAGGGATGTTCTAGGAACAAGGCTTCCATGGCAGAAACTATAGAGCCCTTTCCTAGATGTGCCCCCCCACCTTTTGGGGGGCAGCATTAGAGGAAGGTTTAAAGCTGTGAACGAGCAGGTGTGTGTATATGTGAGTGAGTGAGTGAGTGAGTGGAGAAATGAGGGGATGAGTATGTGGGTAGTCTGTGTGTCGGGGGGGCATAGGTGCCCCCTGGCCCCTGATAGAATGCAACACAGGTTGCCCAACTCTTTCTTTAGCTAAAGACTTTTTAATATTAGAAAGTATACAAGACAAGCACAGTGTGAGTGAGTGGTGTGTGTGCATGTGAGTGAGTTGTAAGTGAATGTGCATATGTGTATGAAGGTGTATGTGCATGCATATACGTACCCCCCGCCACCCCAGCAAACACCTGATGCAGCCCTCGGGGCCAAAAAGGTTGTGCACCTCCGCTCTAGAGCAGGGCTCTCCAACCTTGGGTCCCCAGATGTTGCTGGACTACAGCTCCCAGAATCCCTTGCCATTAGCCATCCTGGCTGGATATGCTGGGAGCTGTAGGCCAGCAACATCTGGGGACCCAAGGTTGGAGAGCCCTGCACTAGATGATCAGTTAGCATGAGACAGGAAGCAAGATGGAGAAATTAGAGCCAGTTCCATGCTCTTTTATTTATTTAGCTGGCTTCAGTTTTATTTTGGTCATGTAAACTAGCATTCCCACATTATTGGGGAAATGATAGGGGCCCCGTAATAAATCCAGACCTCCTTTCCCTGACTGGATTCCCATAACCACATAAATGTAGCCATATCATGTTCCCCACAGCTTTCTAAAAGACAGTAGAAGGCAGCCCCTCCCCCCCAATAATTTGAGCACTGGTGTAAACAAATATAATATTGTTAGATCAGGACCGGTGCAGTTTGGCGCCCTAGGCTGAAATTATATTTAGCGCTCCCCTCTTGTGCCGTGAGGGGGGCTCCGGAGCAAAGCAACCCTGCTCTGCAAACCATCCACCACCGCCGCCATCCCCCCCACAGCCCCCCCCTACCTTCCCCCCGCCACCTACCTTCCCCCTGCCTTGGCCGCCTCCTCCTTCCGAGGAGGAAGTGACGCGACGGGACCCCTGCGCTCTGTTTTTGGCCAGGGGAAACCAGGGCAACAGGGCTGTCTAAGCCCTGTTGCCCTGGTTCCTCCGCCAAAACAGAGCGCGGGCGGGGCTCCGGAAGCGGCGCGGAGAAGGTAGGTGGCGGGGGGGTCTGGCGGCTGTGTGGGGTGGCAGTGGGGGCTGCTGCTGCGGGGGGCGGCAGCGGGGGGAGGGGCGGCGGCAGCGGGGGGGAGGGGGCGGCGGCAGCGGCACCCAGGCTCGGCCCCACCACTACCTCCGGGCGCAATCCCCCCGCACTGACCTGGTGGTGCCTTTGTCGGCGAGGCGGCCGGGCGGGGCAGGAGCGCGCCGGCAGCGAAGAGGAGCGCAGCATTTCTGCGCCCTCTTCAGCTACGCGCCCTAGGCAACCGCCTAGTTTGCCTAGCGGTAGCGCCGGCCCTGTGTTAGATGCTATCAAAAAAATATACAGCACTGTAACTAATGGGCCAGCCCGACCATTAGGCAAAGTGAGTTGACTGCCTCTGCTCTGACAGCTGATTATGGGTGTCCTGAAAGAGCAGCTAGTTTTTAGTTATTTAAGGCGCAATAGCTGCCTGGGGCATGCTGGGAGTTGTAGGCCTTTTCTTCTGTCTAAACAGGAATAGGATTGCGCCCTTAATTTATTATTGTTGTATTTTTACTGCTGGTAGGGGTAGGAAGGCGCTGGTGGAAATTCTTTCCCCCTCTCACATGCCAAAATAACTTGACCAGGCTTGGGTACTGTGTACCTAGACAAGGGGAGGGGCAGCAAAATGTCTTGGGCCGGCCCTGCTCCCCATCTAGCCCCCTCTCCTCTCTCTCTCTCCCCTTCAAACTGCAAAAGAGATCTGTATTTCCAAACACAGAGCACTGATATTTCCAAAGCAGATCCTTTGGCTCTGTTTATTCCCTGAAGTCAGAATGCTGAAAAAGGAGATCAACAATTAGCTGACTTTGCTCAGGCAGACTCATGCGGATAAGAACAATAAATGTAATTGGTTTGAGTAGAATATGCCGCAGTAGAATCCTTGGCGGTGTTACTGTTGTTTGTTCTTGACGCACCGTGGGCCACCCAGTGAAACCTTCCCTGAGACAAAACCAACACTGGTGAAAGGAATAACACTGCTTGTTACAGCAGCAGCTACAATATAGCCTCTTGTCAGTTTTGCACGAACTGAAAATCTTACATAAATCAAAACAAGACTATTTAGAGGATATATTACAGAACTGTGTAACCTGAATTAATAAATATTACCCAGGATATTCAGTTTCATGTTGGAGACAAACTGTAATTATGCTATGCAGGGAATTCAAAGAACTGAATGGAAAGAAAAGAGGTATTAAAAAAATGCAGTGGGTACTGCAGGTTTTCCTTGATGTCCAACCTTTAAGGCTGTGCAAACAGAACTGCACTGCACCAGCAGGCAGATGCGGAAGAGGGGAGACATGGTATTTATGGGGTTTGTTAATCAAGGCAGTGAGCTGGCATCTCCAATCACTTTGAAGCGGACACTCTTGAACAAGTTTTATATGCCAGCTCTGCCCTCCAATACCTGCTGAGGTTACTGTTTATACGCTCATTATCGAGGGCTAACAAGGTCATACATATTTTGGAAGACCTGACAAGTACTATTAAGAAACCTTGGCTACTGCATCAGTTTGTGATTGGTGCCCTTTTAACATGGACAAAAGCCCAGGCATCAATGTAAGCTGACACAGGAGATGGTCTTCACCCTTTCCCATACCCTCCAACATTTCACAGATGAAAATAGGGACCCACATGTGAATTTGTAAGAGGTATGATTAAGCAACATGAAGGTGTGATCAAGAGGGCGTGGCCAGACAACATGAGAGTGTGCGTGGCCAAGGGTATGGCCAGGCAACCAAAGGGCATGGTCAAGTACAAAAGTTATTAGAGGAGGGAGGCACACAAAACTGCAGTATTTTCTCCCTCTCACCTAGAACCTGGGGTTATCCACTAAAGCTAAATGGTGGCACATTTTGGACAAACAAAATGAAGTATTTCTTTGCATAGTGCAGAGTTAAACTGTGGAATTCACTGCTACAAGATGTAGCGATGGCTGCCAACTTGGAGTAGACAAATTCATGGAGGTTAGTATCTAGTTTTCCTTCTCAAGGCATTATATTACTGATAAGGCTACTGGATTACTTATATGGCTACATAGCACCTCCAGGATTGGAGACACCATGCCTCTGAATACCAGTTGCTGGGGAACATGAGTGGGAGTCATGTCCTGCTTGAGAGCTTTCCAGAGCATCTGGTTGCTCACTGTGGGAAACAGGATGCTGGACCAGATAGGCCTTTCTAGTAGGGCTCTTTTTATGGTCTTATGGTCTTAACCTGGCACAGAGTGGAAGGCATGAAGAACACGTTCTCTTACAAGAAGATGCAAGCCCAGTCCCTATATACAACCCAGGTTGCTTAAGTGTATGCAGGGACTTGGTTTGCATGAAGATGTCCTTCCTTTTGTCTGTTAGACTTATGGGTTGAATAAGGCAATCTGGAGGTTAATTTTTGACAGCCAAGTTCAGAGCACAAGCCTTTTAAGGGCACACATTGTGTCAGTCTTCAGAATAAATTCATGAGAAGTTGCCCATTATAAGTCTCTGACCATCAAGGGCTATTCCTGGAGTTCCGATAGGAGCAAAGTCTAGTTTTATTACAGCCTGATGCTATAAATGTTCATTCAAAAGCTACTCCCACTTCTTTCGATGGGGCTTTACTCTCAAGGAGGTGGCCAGAATACTGCTGCCTTATAGCACAATCCTGGGCATGATCACTCAGAAGTATGTCCCATGAAATTCAATAGGGCTTACTCCCATGTAAGTGTACAATTGAATCACACTATTAGATTTAGGTAAATTCAGTAATACGTTGTCAAGGAGGGCCACCGGTATTGACTATGCTTTGTTAAAAGACTCAGAAGGCCTAACAGTTTTTTTTTTTATTATTATGGAGAAAGGCCTTAAATGTAAATGTATTCTGGGACAAAATATTTCAACCTTTATTCTTTTTTAAAAAAATCATGGTTAGAGCTTAATAAATATTTTTCCTTCCCACAATTCATATATCTTGCATTTGAGCACATATATCCAGTATTAAACACTGAAGCTCCATGTTTTAAAGCAATCTACAACACTGACCATCACATCTTGTGGCAGCAAATTGATTACGCATTGTGTGAAGAAGTATCGTGTAATTGAGGGATAATTGTGAAATGCTGCTCCTTGCTAGAAGAAGAGGTAGCAGCAGCAGTGCCAGTGCTAGAATGACTTTTCCAGAATTATATTATTCTATAATATCTTATATATTATAATTATCACATTATTATATTATATATTATTTTGTAATATTTTATAAGTGGCTTTTGTAATATTTTTTTAAACCTTACTTAAACCCTTAATTGTTGATATCTGGTGTTTTTCATGGGTGGGGGTCAGCGCTTGCAGGGCAATCTCTTCCTTTCTGTTTTAAAATTGTCAGGACTGGCCCAAATTCAACAGGCGAAGCTTACCCACCCACCCCACACCCCCAAACATGGAGCTTCAGAGAAAAGGGGAAGTTTCTTGCATTTCCTTCTGACACTGTATCTCACCTGTTAGAGGCACTTTGTTAGGAAATAAAAGAAGTGCAGCAGAGGCACGCACCACACACACACACACACAGGGCCAGTGCTACCATTAGGCCAACTAGGCAGCTGCCTAGGGCGCAGGGGGCGCCAGAAACACCTTGAAAAAAAATACAGCGCTCTCAAGTGGGAAGGGGGGGTGCTAAATACAGTATCTGATCTTGCCTAGGGCACCAAACTGCCTTGCACCGGTCCTGCACACACACATCCTCGCCTGGCCCTCCCAGCTTAGCAGTGTCTGTCAAGCCTAAGCAGAGTTACTCTTAAAGGGGCCATGCCATGGGCAAAATTGCAGCTAAGCTAAAACTGCAAGCTTAGCTGCAATTTTGTCCATGCCATGGCCCCTTTAAGAGCAGCTTAAAGTAGCTGGGAATTTGGGACTCTGCATGACAAAGTGAGAAGCGGTGATGGCTTAAGGGTTTTCCTGATGGTCCCGGCATTTTCGTGGCAATTGGAGACTATGCTTTCCAGGCCACATTGTCCCATAATCCTTTACCAGAAGTACGGTAACTTTTTGTGGTAAGCTAACTGTTAAGCAGGCCTCTGTCCCGGCATTGCTAGCTGTGTGGGCCAGACTAGAAACCTTGCCTGAGACTGCCCAAAATCTATTGGCATGGGAAAGAGCAGCTTGGTTGAGTTTGGCCGAGACTGATTATAAATTATAAATAATGGGTTGGATCCAGGATCTGCCTTCTGTGAGAGGAAGGGATCAGTCTACTAGAGGCACAGCTCCACTCATGGAAGCTCCCCCCACCTGATTGTTGCCCTCCCACCACTGCAGCTCACCTTGCCTCATTTAGCAAAGTTTCCTGACTCTCTCTGTTGAATTTTCAGGGGGCTGGAGAAGCTTCTGTGGGAAGGAAGGGGTAGGGAAGTCCATTTCTGCCAGCTCAGTTGATCCAACTTAAATCTGGATCCAACCCAATACGTGCAAGGTGTGTTCATTGCATGTAAAAAAAAATCCAGAAGGTCATAGACACCATTACAAATTCATAGCAGCTGCAAGATACACACATGTGGATTTAGATACATAACATAGTTCAATAAAAAAACAACAACTATATTCTACTTCATAACATTTCATCTGCAAATCCTTACAGGGAAGCATAATTCAACTCACCATTGGGAGTGTAGCCCTGTTCAGGCATTCAGGCGAACACCTGAGACACACCCTTTATGCCCCCGGGTGCGCTGGCCCTGCCCACCTCAGTTCAGAGCATGCCATGTTGAATCGGTAAGGTCTGAAAGGGAGTTCTACTGGCATTCACTTGAACATGAGTAGAACTCTGCAGTCGGGAATCCTGATAAGGCAGGGTCCACAGTCGCACACAGAATTCTACTCTCATACAAGTGAATGCGAGTAGAACTCCCTTTCAGACCTTGCCGATTCAACATGGCAAGATCTGAACTGAGGTGGGCAGGGCCAGCGCACCCGTAGATGTAGGGACAGGGCCATTGTGCATGGACCCCTCTGTCTATTCCCCGTAAGCCCTCACGCATTTGCCTGAACACCTGAACAGGGCTTGTGCATATAAGACTTTTACATTCTGAAATGTGTGTAAAAACGGCCAACCATTCGTCTTTAATTCCTTTCCTTTCCTCAGGTTCACGTTCCAGCCCAACAAGGAGGTACCACTACTCGTTCGAGAGGGCCCTTTACAAAGGATCCTGTGATGGATGGGCCCCATCTTACATTGGAGGGACCCTGAAGTGTTCCCTGGTGGCCAGTAGCCACAGTGCTTCAACCAGCAGTGGGTGAGAGCCACCATCTAAATTTCCCAAAATACCTCCCCCCCCTCCCCGATATAGCAGACCTGCCTGCCTAGTGTGCAGCCCCTGAGGCAGATGCCAGTGCTAGCAGGCCCCGCCAGGGTGCTGAGTCCCCAGCAGCTATCGGAGGATGCTGGCTGTTGAGGACAAACCTGACCAGCCACGTGCACACTCTCTTCCTGCCTCCCCCCACTAATGCAATCTGGGCTGCAGGAAGAGCAGCTCTTAAACCTGCACTTCTCACTTGAAGATCCATGCAGTGTTTCTTCGGAGGCAGCAACACTCATCTATGGAAAAGAATACATACCACACTGACATACTGATGTACGTCTGGGGCGCTCCTCGTGATGCATTCAATTACGCTCTTGCATTAAATGTAATTTAGAAGCTCTGATGAGTTACGCATGCTGTGTGCCTCATTTGGTAGACGCCCTTGAAACAGCAGTGACAGAGCCGTGCTGTGGATGTCAGGTCTGTTCCAATGGTGAAACAGCATGGCCCTATGCTCCAGTGTTATGAACACCTGCTGGAGGAACCAGCTGCCCAGAAAATCACACTAAAATCTCAAACATGATAGTTTTCATGCTAGTGGTTTTATTCTTTGCAGAATATATTTAATACAAAAGCGTTTGGGCATCCCCAAAGTCCATGCATAACTCTAAATGCCAATTTTATTTATATATTACTGTAGTATATATATGATGTGTACCCTTAGGCTGCAATCCTATACACACTTTCCTGGGAGTAAGTCACATTGAACAGAGTGGGACTCACTTCTCAGTAAACAAGCAATAGATTGTGCCATTCCCCCTTTCAAACTGATTCGGTTTACATAATTATTATACCCATTTTATAGATGGGTATTATATCTGTGAAGGACCACCGCCGGTCCTTTACTGCTAATTCGGGAGCTAAGCGGTTAATTTGACAGCTCACAGCTCCTGTTCGTGCACCCTGAGTCAAATCAGGTCTAACGCACTGGATTAGGCACCGAGTCAGAATGAAACTACGGCTCAGTCAGAAGTGAAACGAGTTTATTTACAGAGTTTAATTGAGTAAATCAGGTCAGGGAGATAAGGGAGGTTATAGTAAACAAATCAATTAAGTCTGGGCTTACAATCCACAAAAGGAGACGAAGCCTTACTATGCACAGACAAAACTATCAAACAAAAAAGAACCTATGCTAGTCTCATCTAACACTGAAGAATCTACCCTAGTCTAACACTAGTAACTCAGACGGACTTACGACAAAGTACCCAGGCAGTCTGCTTGGGGGTTGGCCTCAACCCACGACCCCGCTCCATGCTGCCTCGCACCTTGTTCCCAACAACCTCAATGAAGCCTGGGCTGTTGTTTTTACCCCCTCGCTCGCCTCCCCTCTTGCTCCCCGACCCCTCCCTTTGATAACAGGACAAACCGGTTCGACCAGGCAGGAGGGGTGCTGAGGTTCTTCGGTGCCACTTTTTCCAGGGCTCCCCATGGGTGCTTATAGGGTGACTGAGGGTACTTGACATCCCCTTGAGAATGCTTGGGGGAAGACCATTGAAGCCAATGCAAATGTGTATCCCGGACTTGACAACTTACTGAGGGTGCTTGGCGACCGGTATCTAGATGTAAATGCGTGCCTGGGACTGAGCTCCTCTGCCTTGGGCAGAGATTATGCCGGTGACTGGGTGGGTGGGTGAAGTATGTGTTTGGTCAGGCTTTCTCTCCACAATATCCAGGTATAATATAACAATAATATATAATAATATTTTATTTATTTATACCCATCTTTAGTATTATATCCATTTTTGTCGATTATACCCATTCATTTAGAACAGAAACATTAAGAAAAAGGTGACTTGCCAGTGAGCTTGTGACTGAACCTGGATTTCAACCACTTTCATAGCCCATGATGGAGTCCAGTTCAAAAACATAGGAATGATGGGGGGGGGGGGTAGCTACTAGATTACATGGCTTTTTAAAACAAGAATGAGAAACACCCATGTTGACTATAAGCCATGAGATAGTTAAATTGAATCTCCATGTTCAGAGGCAGTGTATGTCTTGGATATCAAATGCTGGGAGCAAATAGGTGAATGTTGTCAATTTTGTGCTATGCTTAAGAGAGCTTCCACATGCTCTGGCAGGTGTTGTGGAGAATCTTATCAAATGTATGCACCTGATTAGAAATCCAGGAAAGAAGGCGGAATGGAGAAAATTAGTTGCACCTAAGTCATGTTGAAATCAATAGCACAAATTAGCTGTGACTAATTTAAGTCCCATTGATTTCAATGAGTCTTAGGTGCCAATAACTTTCTCTGGACAAGGGCTGTTCAGTTTATCTTGGGAATTCACTTGTATTGTCTACAGCTAGTTGTCTAGTGTACCACAATTTCCTTTATTTTCCAAAGTGTTGGAATCACTTTCAATTATGGATGCACGTATTTCTTTCCTCTTCCCAGGTCATCAATAATAATGTAACCTACCACCACCACCACCACCACAATTTTCATCATCATCATCACTGCATTTATATCCTGCCTTTTTTTTCCTCCTGCAAGGAACCCAAGGTGGCTTACACGAACCTCCTCCTCTCCATTTTATCCTCGCAACAACCTTGTGAGGTAGGGTAGGCTGAGAGTCAGTGACTGGCCCAAAGTCACCCAGTGAGCTTCATGGCTGAGTGTGGACTAGAACCTGAATCTCCCAAGTCCCAGCTCAACACTCGAACCACTACAACACACTTGACACATCCTCTTCTGTTGTTTTTTTTTTTAATTAGTAAGGGTGCAATCCTATGTCCCTCCAACCTTGTCTGGAGGGGTTCCACAGGACTGGGCATAGAAGGCGCTGTGACCTCGGAAATCTCTTCCGAGGTCACAGTGCTGCAGAGCACACACACACACACACCCCTTGTAGCTGGCGCGGTTCTTTCTGCATCGATAGGGAGCCGAACACAGAAGATCATGTTTGGTTCCCCTGTGCGTGGGGGTGGCTCCTGGGGAGGGGAGGAGTGAGGCATCACTGGATTCCAAGGAATCCAGATGGTGTTTCAGACTCTCCTCCTCGTGAAGAGAGATAAAACATCTAGATGGCCTAGATGTTTTTAAGGGCGAGGGGAGTGTGGTGGTGGATATCCTATCCGCCATGTTCCTCCTGCCCTCCATTGGATGCCCATAATCCTCTGACTTCAGAGGGTTACACAGGCAGCCTCATTGGATTGTGTTGTAAGTTTTAACTAATGAGTTTTGTCTTTTAAAATAAGTCTGTAAAGTTATGGTACATAACTGTGAAGGACTGCCAACCGGTCCTTTACTCAAGACCAGAGATCAAAGGTGAAAAACTGCCAGCCTTAGCTCTGCCGTCTTGACCTGATTCTCTCAGGGCCTTGCCCTGGGTCTATACACTGGATTTAGCACTGAACTACAGAGGAACCACACACACACACCGTGTGGGGTAAAACCAGGAAAGTTTATTTAAGGTAAACAGATTACAATAAAAGGTGGGGAAGGAGGGAAGGAGAAAAGGTGGGGAGACACTTTGGTATACACAGTAGAGCTATAAAACAACAAAGCTAGTTCCTGTACTATATAACTACGCAGGCCCTTACTCTCTTTACCCTGGGGGCTTGGTCTTCTCAGGGTTGCCTTAGCAAAAACCCTACTCCGTGCTGCTTCACGTCCAGACTACAACAAAAACCCAAAAGCCACGGCAGACAGTATAGACTCTTCCCCCCACCCCTCCTTTCAGTAGCCCCACTGTCTTCAGCCAATCAGGATGAACTTCATCTGGGCTAGGTGGAGGAGAGGTGACTCTTTGATAGTGCTTGGGCCGTATTTGCATGCAAATACTGTGAGACTCTGAGGCGCCAGGAACTCTGATGCTTTTTCTACACAATAACCAACACATTCACAACACAGGATGATGATGATAAATGAATACATCATATATTGCAAAGGATCACTTTATAGTTTAAAAATTGGGTCCTTCCCCAGTGCATGTCATTAGGTGTGCACAGCTGCCTATGTCTAAAAGAAATGCCAGGGAGAGAAGGAGGTGGAGGAAAGAGGGCACATGGGGCAGCATGTTTGCAAGGGACAAGTATAGGATGAGGCAGGAGACTGGATCATTGCCACAGTGTTTTAGATACTTGATATATATATATATATATATATATATATATATGTGCACGTGTGTTATAATAATAAATGCAACATTTTCAGCTGTCCTATATGAGGTGCATTAAGACTTACAACTTTAAAGCATTGCAAACACTCCTACCCACATTTCTCTACTTTATGGGACCATGACATGTGGAATTGTGCCTCAGGGGCACTTCACACAGTAACCACAATCCAATGCACGGTTACATGCATTTAAGTATCACTGAAATATATGGGGCATAAGCATAACCAGCTCCATGTTGGCTTTTTGGCTTTACAGTTTTTAGGTATACACTCAAGATATATATATTTTAAAGTGTGTGCACCTAAAAATGTGAATGAGACAAATACATCTTTGCAATCATGGGCTTCATTCAGGCACACTCATCAGGACTGGATGTCATTTCCTGTTGAGTGTCTCCTCAATGGCCAATCTTGTTTTGCTGTTAGAATCTGTGGGGTGGCCCTTTCTTTATGTACTGTATTTCCTTATGTATTTGGTTGAACCTAAACTCATTAGTTCTGTTTCAGTCACATTTACACTCAACTTCAACCCAAACCACTACAAATGGTTACAAAACAGTTGCACTTCTCATTTCTCATGCTACACCACGCCTACTCATGAAATATTTCTCACAAGTCATGTGACACATGGGGGCGGGGCAGTCAAACACCCTTTCCCCCACAAAGCAAAACAAATCCCCTATAGATTCTTATGCTGATTTTATAAATGGAATCATTCAATTGCTTCTCCTTTCATTCCACTGCTTCTCCTTTCAACCATGATTGTCTTTTCAAGGGGTTATTTTTGCAACTCTTAGAAGTTCCTTTCCTGTTATCCCAGTATATATGACTGTAAGAAAATAGTAGTTCCTCTTATACATAACCATACATTATTAATAGTATCCAAATAGTTTTTTCCCTTGCTGATCATCTAACCACTTGCTGGGAAATGTTTAGTTCCTATTTTCATAAGTGGGCATAACTATGCAGTTATTAACAGGAGTTTATATACATTGAACGTTATTTGTTTCTTTAATTTATGGCTCTCCCTACAGCCTAGGCTCCCAGGGTGACATATACAATAAAACAACAGGATCAATGAAATCAAGAACTCAAAGATACAATCACAATAAAATGCAGTAGCAAGAACACAATAAAAAACATTAAAAACAAAGACTAAAACAACAAGGCAGCAAATACATAAGATTTAAAACAATCACAGAGGTAAATCAGCTCAAAACACAACTTTAGAGCATAAGATATAAAATGCATAATACAACTGGGCAATAAAAACATATAGCAAGTTAAAATGTCTGAGAGACTAGAAAGGGGGTTGCCTAGTGCAAAAGATCACCCGTGAAGGTGCCAGATGAGCCTCTCTTGGGACAGCATTCCACAATTGGGAGGCCACCACTGAAAAGGCCTACTCATAAGTAGCCACCTGCAGAATCTCAATATGCAGGGACACTTGGAACAGGGCCTCTGATCATGACCTCAAGGCATGGGTAGGCACACATGGGACATTAAGGCACATTAATAGGCACATTAAGGGTGCAATCCTATGGCCACTAGACAGAGTCTAGACGGCCACAGGAGAAGTTGGAGTCCCAGCTCCGACCTCAGAAATGCACTCCGAGGTCGGAGCTGGGACTCCGCCCTCAGAGTGCCCTCCCTCCGCCCTTGCAGCCAGCATGGTTCTTCCCATACCGTCTGTGGCTCTGGAGGTTTGTGGGCGTTCCAGGGGGTGGGGAGGGGAGAAGTGAAGCTCCGCCACTAGACAATATTTCCTGGTGGTGCCTCAGCCTCTCCTCCTTGCACACCGGGGCAAAAGACTTAAGATGGCAGAAATCGGCAGCCTTCACCTCCTCGGTCCTTCTGCCCTCCATTTGATGCCCATAATCCTCCGAGTCCAGAGGGTTACGGGCAGTCACATTGGACTGCGCTGCTTGTCAGGTGTTACTTTTTCTTTTTTTTAATAAACTCCCTTTCCCTGATTTCATAGGGAAAGGGAGTTTCCTATGAAAGAATAGTAGAGTTGGAAAGGGCCTATAAGGCCATCGAGTCCAACCCCCTGTGCAATGCAGGAATCCAAGTCAAAGCATCCCTGACAGATGGTTCTCCAGCTGCACCTTGAATGCCTCCAGAGTGGGAAAGCCCACCACCTCCCTAGGTAGTTGGTTCCATTTCAATATATCAGTTCCATAACTCCAGTGAATACCTTCATTATATTGAAACTATTTGTTCACTAATAGATTGGCCCTTCCATCCTTGATTTTTCTCTCCTAAATAGCAGTTGGGGGGCAGGCAATCCAGATTGGGATCACGGCTTTAACCCTCTGTACCCACCCTAGTCATGATCCAGATGGGTGCTCCCAATGGTTGCTATTTGGCCTCTGGGTCAAATAGAAGCCATGGTGGGTTCCAACCCAGGTTGGGACTGCAGAAGAAGAAAGGGGTTAAAGCCCCTTCCCCGCACCGCCCATCCCATGTTTCCTATCTGGATCACCCTCCCTTGTGACTGCTATTTAATAAGGAAAACACCAGCCTGCAATGGGCAATCACGCAATTAATGTCATGTCTAGTTCAGCCTTAAGAAGACATTCAAGAAACAACTGAATCTGCATTTAATTTTCCTTTGAGGATATGTATTATTGTGTCCAGATCAGCAATGGCTCTTCTTGCAAATACTTCCACATTTATTACCATCAAAACTAGAATGATTTCAGAATTGTTGTTTGTCTGACTCATTAGGTGGGTGGGCTATATGTCTGGGAGTGACTCATCAAAAGCTTATTTGTCAGCACCAGTCAGTGCTTCTCCTCAGAGTCAAGAAACACCATGACATGAAAAATCTTAATCTGGTTTGCCTGAAAATCAGTAAGTAATCTTCAGAATTATGCTTTCAAGCACACTCTAAATAGGTCAAATATATCGGTCAAAGTCCATGCAGAAATGTGTAGGGTATATCTCTGTTCTCCCCCTCTTTTTTTTTTCTTCTGGTCAGGCCATATCTGGAATACTGTGTCTGGTTCTGGACACTGTATTTTAAGAAGGTCATCAACAAACTGGAGCATGTCTAGAAGAGGGTGACCAGGATGGTGAGCGGTCTGGAAACCAAGTCCTGTGAAGAACGATTGAAAGAGCTGGGTATGTTTAGCCTGGAGAAGATAAGATTAAAGGGAGACATTATAACTGCATTCAAACATCTGGACGGCTGTCATGTAGAAGTTTTCTCTGTTGCTCCAGAGGGCAGGCAGGACTAGAACCAATGAGTGGAAATCGCGGGGGAACAGATTTTAGCTAACTATTAGGGAAAAGGTCCTAATAGTAACAGCTTTTTGACAGTGGAACAGACTGCCTTGGGAGATGGCGGGCTCTCCTTTGCTGAAGGTATTTAAGCAGAGGCTGGAAGGCTGTTGTAGGTAGCTGTATCCATTGTAGATCCTGCACTGACGAGGGGGTTCAAACTGATGACCTCCAAGGTTGGTTCTAGCTCTGTAATTCTATGATTGTCTTTTTAGGCTATATATTTGTGTTATGCAGTCCCATCCTGTGTATGTTTACTTGGAAGCAAGTTCCACTGTGATCAAGATGATTATATATTTATTTATCTTTATACATCTAAATATGTATATGCATGCAGGTATAAATCAGTGTTCTTAATGGGACTTATTCCCTGGTGAGTGTGTTTAGGATTGCACGGCAAGTCAACTGATGCAATAGTGCTTCAGTTTTGGCCTACATTGCCATTTTGCTGGTTACAGGAAAAGTGGAAAAACACATTTGTCTCCAGACGTATTCTAAACAGGAGCAGCGGCAGCGGCAGCAGCATGGGAACTGCTTTGAGCAAAGTAGTATACAATCAGTGCAATAAGTAGGCTGACCCTATAAGCCAGGGGTGGGCAAGCTGTGGCCCTCCAGATGTTTTGTTCTACAACTCCTATGATCCCTTACCACTTACTATGCTGGCTAGGGCTGATGGGAGCTGTAGGCCAAAGTATCTGGAAGGCCACAAGTTGCCCACCCCTGCTATAAGCAATGTTAACAAATACTAATCTTCAACAATGAAGCATTTATTTAGTATCTAATCAGCGGATGTCCGAAATCAGGTATGCACTGGTGATTTAATTGCTGGGGCCAATGATCCTGTTATACATACTGTGATGCTTTGTAAAGTTTGTGGATTAGGCCCATAACACACAAATTGTAATAAAATACTAGCAACCAAGAACATCAACAGCAGCAATATATCAGCGATAAGATACCCTGAAAAGGTTAAAGTGAACTTGCCCTAACATTTCTCCCAGAATATCACCAAAGAGAGAGAGAGATTGACGGACTTTCCTTAGGACTACATTCTGAGAGCTGCTAGGGGAAAAGTATCCTAATACTGTTATTAACTCCCTTAAGGCACAATCCTATGCATATTTAGACAGAAAAAAAGGCCTACAACTCCCAGCATGCCTCAGCTGGCTAGGATTGCACCCTTAGAGAAGGGAATCTGAACAGGTGATGGGAAGAGTTCATATGGGGAAATATGTTATTCAACCTGTATTTGATTCCAGGACATAATCATTTGGAAAATCCCTGCCTTTCCTTGCTTTGTGTCTGTTTTAGAGACACAGAACAGATAATACAGGCAGATGAATAATGATAAAAACTGCAAATAAGAAGTTTATTAATAATCTCAAGATGTGTCTGTATAAACATCTACCGCACTGCCTAGTGACCTGCTGCATTTCAGCTAAAAACAAAAGAAAATGTTATCCTTATACAATGATATTTGTTAGGGCAACAGACTCTCATTACAGGGCAAAATTGGAAAAGTTTATCTTATTTAATTAGAATCTGATTGATTGTGTTGTGTTAAAAGCTAGTACACATATAAATCAGTGCTGCCTCTTTAGAAGAAATCATGTTATATTGAAGCAATAGAAGGAGCAAGTACAACAAGTGAAAACTGCAAAGTTATTTATTTATTTATTTATTATATTTATACCCCACCTTTTTTCCTGCAAGGAACCCAAGGCAGCTTACATAATCCTCTCCATTTTATCCTCACAACAACCCTGTGAGGTAGGTTAGGCTGAGAGTCAGTGACTGGCCCAAAGTCACCCAGTGAGTTTCATGGCTGAGTGGGGACTTGAACCCGGATATCCCAAGTCCCAGTCCAACACTCTCACCACCACGCCACACTGACTCTCAGTAAAACAAAACTGATCTCTTTAAACAGCTGGGATATTTAAATTTTAAGAAGAAAAAAGAAAGGAATGCCCCAGTGACATTTGGTGTGTGTGTGTGTGTAAGAAATATGACCACAAAAGTCGCTGTTTGTATTGTTTGTATTTGTGTTGAATTATTCCCCCCCCCCCAATCATCCCTTTTTTACAGAAATCTGGATAACTGGCAGAGCGATCAAATGACGATTTTCACCATGCATCCAGTTGAATTATGCAGCCACCCCTTCCCACGTGTCAGAGGGACCCCATGATGGTCCCCAAGAAGACGGGATACAGACCATCAGCGGCATCACCATGCAAGATCAAGAAGTCTGGAACACAGCACACCTTTCTCATCTCCAAGACATAAGCTACCTGTCAGGCTCCTGCTTAGCTTAGCTTGATCATGCCTGAGGGCTTCTCTACACGACACGAGGCATTTATTGTGCTCTCGTGATTGCTCATCCACGGTAGTTTGTGGGTGCATTACATGCCATTGTCATCCTCCAGTGCCTCTCCTGTGCTTTCCATGCATTTCCGTGGCTTTTTTTTTATTTTTTAGAACAAGGTAAATATGCTGTTAAAGGCTATCATGCTGTGAAATGCTACAAAATGGTCGTGTATTTTTGCAATTCTGCTATCCCACAGCTCCACCTTCTGGTTGTGTAATGGAACATATAGCATATATGCAGAGAAAGAAAATTGCTGTGCGGGGGAAAACATGTAAAAGAGCCGATCTTAATCTCGCAAAGAATCTGGAAGCAGAAGCCTTGGTAAAGTGGCGGGTTAAAAGCCTCATGTAGAGAAGCCCGGAGTCTGGATAGCTTGGAGGCTTGTGAGAATTGACTTGTAACTCTTTCAGTTTTGAACAAGGCCCTTAATTAAAGCATAAACTCCATCGGTGGCCTCTCAAAGACACATTTCACTCCTGCCTGTTTCCATCTTCAGCTGCCATCACAGGACCTCCTGAGCCCTGAAGAAAATGACTTGTTTTGCTGCATTTGCTCAGCATGTATGGAGGCTTTTTGTGGCTGAGAGGAAGCCCGGCTGGAACAATCTATGGCCTCTGTTTGCAGTCTGCAGCTCTGTCAGTTTAATAGCAAACGTGTTCCTGTTCCTAGCTGGGTATTCCTTATTATTGGACTATCCCATGTTTTCTGCAGTAATATTTGCATTTCCCTGGATTATTCTTTCCATTAGTTTGTGCTTCTTCAGGTGTTTACGCTGCTTTGCTGCTCTCTTCTTCCTCTCCTGTGGACTGCGTGAAGGAAGGAACAGCCTAATTGCTGCTGGGACAGGTGTAGTGGTAGCTGGCAACATCCAAAATATTTTCCACAACCTCAAGCAGCTGGCAGGTAGTGTAACTTGTATCCTTGAGTCCCAACATTTCTCCTTTCTCAGCCACTACATTAGAGCAATTTGGTGGATTTACTATCAGACCAAGGTCCTGAGCAACCCATTTAAAGATGTAGTGTCACTGGATGGCAAGCTGAATGTGTCTTACTCGGTTTCAGATGAAGGCGTGAAACTCAGGCTGAACAAGACCATACTGCGCATCCAGAATGTCACCAACCACATCTCCGCCATACTAGCCCTACAGTCGTGGCTGGGGAAGAAAGTGCTCCCTCTACTGGGGACTGCTTTCATTCTTCTGGGGACATATCTCTTCCTCCGAAAATTCCTGAGCCCATACAACCTCAAGTTTAAGAACACTTACATTACAAAGGAGTTTATTAGATACAATGAGTGGCTGTGGCAGCAACGAAAGCTCTCGGTCCTTCCCCTCAATAAAGAAGAAAGAAAGCTGTATACAATGGTCCCATCTTTTTGCCAAACGCACAAAGAAAGGAAATTCACGGCACGCTTTTTTCTCCCCGTGCTTGCTAACCTTTGCATTTGGGCTCTCTTTGCAGCAGTAGATTATTTGCTTTACTGGGTCATTTTTTCAGTAAGCAAGCATCTCCAAGATTTCCCGGAGCTAGAGGTTCATTTGAAATTGTATTACCATGTAAGTATCTTAGCTACAGCACCAGCACTTTTCTCTGGCTTTTACTACTTTAGATACAAATTTTCTGCAGGATAAACTTATGCTAAAACACAGTACAGAAGGCCTTAAGGTTGCATAGCACAGAAACCCTGGGTTTTAAAGGCCTGTAAATACCCCCCACACACACACACACACCCCCTACATGTAAAAGGTGGTTTCAAACATCCATCATTTGGTCAAACTGAATGTTTGGTGTGGACAGGGGTGCAAAATCTGGGAGGTGCCATTGCTAAGTGGTGGAGCACAGGTTCTAGCATGGTTTACATGCTGAAGATCCTTGGCATCTCTCCTTATAAAGATCTCTGGTAGCAGGGGACAAAGAAGATCCTCTGCTTAAGACCTCAGCAAACTGATATCTGAGTAGACCAGCCTTTCCCAACTTGGCACCCTCCTGAAGTGCTGCCTGGGATGATGGAAGTTGTAGTCCAACACATCTGGATGGCAACTGGTTGGGTAAAGCTGGAGTAGACAGTACTGAGCTAGATTGGCCAATAGTCTGACACAGCATAAGGCAGTTTTGCACGTTCACACATTCCAAATTTCTTCTCTAATACTTCAGATCATGAGCTGAAGTGTGGAGACAGTCACTGGGATAAAGGCCTGTGGGATGGTGAAATGTAGAAGAGGTGCCTCTCTCCCCCTGGCCAAGGCATATCTGCTGCCTTTGAGCAGCTGCAGTGGATTGCCTTGGTTGGGAAGAGAGGAGAAGGACATCTTCATTCCTATCACTGCCTCTATCTTAGGGATCGTGAGCACAGAGCTCTATGTAGGCCCAGTCATGGTAGGAGACAGTATTTGGGAAGAAAGACTCTAGGGCAGGGAAATGTGAGGAGAGCATGGTAGTTGCAGTTTCCATCACCATGGTGCATAAGAATATAAGAGCCGTGCTGGATCAGACCAAGGATCCATCTAGTCCAGCATTATGTTCACACAGTGGCCAACCAGCTGCCCACAGGAAACTCACAATCAGGATATGAGTGCAACAACACCCTCCTGCCCATGTTCCCCAGCATCTGACATTCAGAGCCATACTGCTTCTGATACTGGATATGCTATGAGCTGATATATATCTTATCAGTTACTATGGGAGGATATACTGGGAGGTGATAAACATATCCTGTTCTTGCAATCTCTTAAACTGGTTATACAAAGTTATTACTTGTGTGTTTAAGAGATGCTTTTTAGGCTGCAATTTTTAGATCTATTTAATTCAGATCAATGCCTGGATGTGCGGGCTGATTTATGGGCATACCAAATAGACTTGCAGGAGGGGATCCTGAGGACCCCCTTATGTAAAGGTAAGCTTGAGAACTAAATGATTTCTAATAGACATCAAGACATTTGCCTGGTTTAGAGGCATAGCCCAAGTTCTTTCCTTTTGCATTAATTTTTTTTTTTTGCTTCTCAGCAGGTGAATTTCCCATTACTTCCTCTTAGAGCTGGTTGCGCTGAGCAATCAATTTTTGCTCTCTCCCCTAAAGAAACCATTTGTCCAAGAAGCAATTATAAGAAACTTAGGTGTTCTAGAGAGCAGGGCATTTGGGTTCACCAACGTAACTAGTGCTTAGCTTCCAATTACAAGGAAACAGGAAGGAATTTAAATAACACCTGCTGGTGTGTGATGGGACAGTGTCATTTTCTTTCCCTCCTCATATGTGTCAGGTAATTTACTCTTCAAAGGGGAAATAAAGCAGAAACGTCTTCGTGTAGGTACACACACACACACACACACACTGCTATTTCAAATCTCTCCCATGCAGTACATGTTAGGGAGTGATTAATGCAATAAAGAAAATGTGGGATTTGTCCCCATGCCCAATCCCACCCTCTCAACCCCACTATTAGAAATTGCAAACACATGCCTGCTAGGAGAGCTAACTAACCTGAAAATAAAATAGCCAGTATAATAATGCCCAACCAAAATGATCAAAAGGTTGGTGCATCTTCAATACCAGGGCAGGCTAAAATGTTTGGGTCTATGCAAGATAGAAAAAAAAGATGACGAGATGACGAAGAGAGGGATAGAAGATTATACAATTATGCATGATGTGGAGCTGATCGGGTTTTTTCTCCCTCTCCCATAATACTTTAACCTTGGGTTCACGCAATGAACTTAGTTGGCAGTAGATTTAAGACAAACAGAACAAGTTAGTTATTCAATTCATTAATTCATTTATGGAGTTTGCTAGGCATGTGCAAGATTTTGTTTTCATTAACATTTCATTCTTTATTTCTTTACAGTATATTTGTCTTCCTTGTAGTTTTTCTGTTTGTCTTGCTTTTCCCTTTTTTGCTTTTGCTGCCTGTGGCAACAGCAGCAGAGCCAGTTTTGGTGGCTGCCCCCTGAATAGTTACTGGGGGAATATGAGGGAAGGTTAGTGTCTTCAGGCAGTGCTCTGGGCTTCCAAGAAGTAGATGTTGTAAAATAGTCCAATCTAGCGGGGTTCTTATGTTATCTAAGCCCTCTCGCATGGGATAATGAATTTGAAGAGGTGACCTCGAAGGTGGGTCGGAACAACATATTTTATTTATTAATTATATTTGTTAATCGCCCATCTGGCCGGTCACCCGATATGGGATAGACGGATTGTGAAAGTGATGTCAACTAGGATAAAGGAGAATTTCTATAAACTAATTTGGAGATGGTACTTATCTCCAGTAAGATTAAATAGAATAGATAATAATTGCTCTGCATTTTGTTGGAGAGGATGTCAGGAAAAAGGGACATATGCTCATATGTGGTGGAGTTGTAAAAATGTACTGGTTTTTTGGTGAGAGGTTTTTACAGAAATATCGGAAATTATTGGTATTAACTTAGAGGTCTGTCCAAAACTAGCATTGTTATCAATAATGGAGAAACTTATTTGCGACCAAAATATGAAGGAATCAATTGTAAACTTGTTAACTGCGGCTAGGCTAATGATAGCGAGAAAATGGAAAGTACAACATGTTTTCCTAATAACTGACTGGTATAAGGAAGTTTGGGATATAGCCCTAAACGATAAACTAACTTGTAGTATCAAATGCAAAAAAGGACAGTTAAAGAAGAATAATTTTATGGATATATGGAATCAATTATTAGACTATGTATTAATAAAGGGGAAGGGAAGTATGCCTTGTCAGGATATGTTATATTTTTGGAATTTGGAATTCATTTGATCAAGGGGGTGGAAGTATATAAATTGGTACCTAGGAGGGTGGGGGGTGCACTTTATGATTTATTGTATGTAGTTTAAGTTATATTTTTGTGTTATTCTTGTATTTTGCTATATTTTGTTTTGAAAAGTAAATAATATATATATATTTAAAAAAAGTTATCTAAGCCCTCTCAACCACAATGCATATACTGCTGTTTCAAGATGTACGTCAAAGGGGCGCTACTGGCTTAAGCAACAGCCCATAGAAAGTTCTAGTTTGAGTAAAGAGACTGTTAACATCTTTCAGCAGGAAAATAAACACACGTAATCCTAGGAGGAATTTCACTTTGAAGTTGGAAGACTTCCACATGATTGGCCTTGAAATATTGTGTATTAGGAGGGACCAACACGAAGTCTAACTTCATTTTTTATCACTTGTTCTCATTTCTCTTCTACAGAAAAATGCTTATAAATTCATCTTCAATAATGGGGAGATAGCTGATAACAAGACTTCCTTTAAGATTCCGCTCTTTGAGCAAGCCTGCATCCCCAAACCAATTTTTTCCCTCTCTGCAACATGTACACAACTGGGAGTGATCGTCTTCTCTTTAACAGTGCTTGGGCTGTTGACTTCTACACTTACACAACTTAAAATACTGGTGGCAACGTCATTCTTTCCTAGCACAAACATGAAACGGATAGAGTATCTGCACAAAAAATTATTAAACCGAAGATCAAAGCTCTCCGAGAGAAATGTGAAAAGGAAACTAAACTTGTTTGCAACGGTAAATTACAAACAGCATGGAACACAGTGCTAGTTGAGAATCTAAAACTTAAAACCCAATCCTAGAAGCCCCCAAATTCAGAATCTATCTAATGTGACTAAGCAGCAGATGCTTCCCCCTTTCCCCATGCATGGCAGAAAGGAAATGTTTGGACAAACAGGGAAGCCACTTCTGCATTGGCTGGTCTCATGTCATGCTCTGCACACATACACCCAACCAAATCACTGCTGTAATGACTCTGACTCTGGGGGGCTCAAGGGCTTAGATCCCTAGACTAAGCGCCTGGGAGGGGGGCCATAGCTCAGTGTTAGAGCACATGCTTTGAATACAGAAGGTCCAAGCTTTGATCCCTGGCATCTCCAGGTAGGGCTAAGAAGGAATCTTGCCTGAAATCCCGGAGAGCTGCTGCCAGCCATTGTCGACAATCCTGGGCTAGTCTGACTCAGTTTAGGCAGATTCCTATGTTCCTAACTAAAGCGCCCCTTTCCCCTGCAGGCAGGGTCGGTGCAAGGCAGTTTGGTGCCCTAGGCAAGATCAGATATTTAGCGCCCCCCTCTTTCCACTTGAGCCCTCCCTCCCTCCAGCCCCATGCTCCTGGCGCCCCCTTTAGCCCGGCGCCCTAGGCAGCCGCCTAGTTGGCCTAATGGTAGCACCGGCCCTGCCTGCAGGAAGGATGAAGGGGAGTGGATGTGGATGCCTAACATCCATCTTGCTTTGCAAGGGTGTGAAGCTGCTCACCGTTTCCCCCTTTTTCAGAGAGGAAAGAATGAGAGTAAAAACTTAGCTCCCCCCCCCCGTGCTCTAGACAGTGAAGGAAGCTGGGTAAGGCAGCTGCAATTTCATCACAGGTATTCACACCTATAAAGATAAATGTTTTCTCTTTCTTCCCAGTTACATTTCTGGTTCCCAATCCTCCAAGCAATGAGAAATGCCAGGAAGAAATAAACAGATGTGGCAAAAGATAACAGCTTTTAACCACATAAAGGTAATGTTTAAAGAAACCCATGGCTCTATGAATGAAAAAACGGTCTGGTGCCTTTTTCTTACACAGGTTCACTGATCTCACCTCTGAATCTCACCTCTGAATCTCACCTCATCATTCAGTTTTGAAGTCATCAAAATATACAAACTTGTTATTCTGGCATCCTGTCAAAGTAATCTCACTGTAATTCACATATTTCTTTCAATATTGTTTCAGTCTTCCTCCTTGTACCTTCTATGAGAACTCAGATTTTTCTCTTTCCTTTCTGCTGCTTCTCTCTTATCTTTGCCACTGTTCTTTTGTGTGGGTGGATATTTTGTTTCTCGTTATATATCTATCATCACCCAAGTGTCATCAGCCCCTCCAGCCAGGTTCCACTTCATGTTTCATTTTTCACAGATGAAAGAACTTTAACTTTTGACTCAACGTGAACGACGCAGATTTGAAATGAAGGGTTTTAGTTATTCAAAGCCAATTAGGGCTACTGGATTTCTTTTCTAATGTTGCTTCTAGTGGTGTTGTGACCTCAAATTCCCCCTCTTCTCCTTCATTCTTGCGTGCACCCATGACACTGTGTATGAAAACCTCTGCTTGCTCCTTTGACTCACCCTTCCCGTCCACATTCTAAAATGCAGAACTTTCTTTCTTTTCTTTTTTTAAAGGCTATGAAAAAAGATGTCATGTTTGCTGCAGAAAAATCCCCAGACCAGATCAGCTGAAGTTTGAAAAATTAATGATGGGCTGACCCAGTTGTCTTAGGATGGCAATCAAAACTGGCAGCATCCGGGCCACTGACACTCCTGAAGTATGACCTATATGTGATGCATAGGATGCTGAGCCTGAAAAGCTGTGTTTCTTTTCGGTTCTTTTCTCTTTTTTGATATAAAATCTCAACACTGCGAATGACTCATTTCCCCAGAGAAATTACTCCATACTTACATTTTGACATGTTTTGGGTCATGATTCAACGCTTCATTTCTATGCACTGGGAGCGTGCATTTGTACCAGTGGGCTTGAGATACTGAGAGTGAGTGTGTTAGGGGGAACTGAGTATTCCTTTCCAATGTAGGGTCAGGATAGGTGGGGCAACAGAGCAGGTCATCACTGAGTTGTAAACCATGTGTGTGGCCTGTGTGAGGTCACAGGTTCAATCCCAGCCATCTCTAGTTACAGGATCTCATGAATTAGGCCTGGGAATACTTTTCCCTGTGATTAGCAAGTTACTAAGCAGTTAATGAGGCTGCCTTATATCCAAGCCAGGCAAAGATCCATCCAGCTCAGTACTGTTCGTTCTAAGAGACAATCATGGCATGTGTGCTTATTTTTTGGACATCAGATCCACACTGGATGAGCTCTAATGGTGCCATGCCAAGGATCTTAAACCAGATACAAAAAGAGGCCCAGAGAACCACAATGCCATGTAGTGGGACAGCAACAGTGACTGACCTACAAGTCAAAGTACATGGATATCCATGTGCAATTATGTGGCAGTTTTATACTATTGTTCTAGACAAAGGGCAGTATCCTATGATGCCCATGTACAATGGGGTGTTTGCGCTTTGTAAAGAGCCAGAAACAAGTGGAAACTATCATTTCTGGAATGGGGCAGGTCAGCAGAGCTTGCAGAAGGGAGCTCCGCAGACCTGTCCCGATCCAGCAACAAGTGTTCCCACTCATTTCCAGGGTTCATTTACAAAGCACTAACTCCCTGTTGTGCTAGCAGTGGGTCCAGCTGGTGCAACAGAATCAGCAGGAGCGCAGCAGCAGTATAGGATACTGTCCATATTGTTGATAGTTTACTGATGAGAGGCCTATCCAATAATTCATTTCAGTTTTGACACCTTAATCCTGAGGTGTATATTAAAAGCTAATACAGGTATAGGTCTGGGGTGTGGCAATATCTCTGTGTTCTCATGTAAAATCAGTCAACCTCAGAAAATATTCACTTGGGAATATGATGTCCACAGTGAAAGAGAATATTGTTCTGTAAGTTTCCAAATGAGATAGCAGTGGTCAAAATAACACAGAGAAAAAGGCCATTCATGCCTTAAGATAATCAGAGCTGTTTTGCCAGAGTAGTAAATCATTCAGGAATCTTCAAGGATTGAAATCAAAATTGCAGGCTAATATGGCTCCAAAACAGATGGCCTAAGCAGGGCAACAGAATCATTCTCATCTGCTTTTGACCTACAGAGACAAGAGGGAGATGACAGGATATAAACTTTCAACAGGAAGATGTCTTCTACTTGGTAATTTATCACCAAGTGAGGCAATAGAAGAATTAATGTATAAAGAGCCTGTAAGAATTATTATAGTTTTCCTCACTCCTCTGAAGCTATAGTCTTTGTTCCTTTTTAGAGGACCTCTCCCTTCCTCAATAACAGAGGAAAAAAAATATTGTGTAGACCCGGCTGGAGTCTCCAACCGTTTTCAGCCTGTGGGCACATACGGCATTTTGAAAAAGTGATCTTGGCACAACCACAGATTGACTGCTGTAATGGGTGGGGTGCAATCACAAAACATTTTAGGAGTGCCCCCTCATCTGTGTTTGTGTGTGTGAGCATGAATGTGCAACCTGTGTATGTACTACACCTCTGGCTTCCCTCGCTCTCTCTCTGGCTCTTTTCTCTCTTTCTTTCTCTCTCCCCCTGGCTCTTTTCTCTTGCTCTCTCTTGCTCTTATTTTCTTTCACTCTCCCTCTCTGGCTCCAATTTTTCTCTTTCTTTCTCTTGCTCTCTCTGGGTCCTCTTTTTCCCCCTCCCTCCCTCCCGTCCGTCTCTCTTGCTTCTCTTTCTTTCTTTTTTCTCTCTGGCTCCCCCCCCCAGCTCCTCTTTCTTTCTTTCTTTCTTTCTTTCTTTCTTTCTTTCCTTCTTTCTCCCCTCCTTCCCTCCTCTCTTTGGCCTTCCTTCCTTCCTTCCTTCCTTCCTTCCTTCTGTCTCTCTGGCTGCTATTCCTTTCTTCTCTCTGTCTCTGGTTCCTCTTTCTTTCTCTCCACCCCCCACCCCACTGGCTTCTTCTTTCCTTGGTAGGAAGGAAGTTGTTTCCCCAGGGGTCCCTGGTGGGGGGTGGACTTCACCCCTCCTCCAGCCATTTTTCTACAGGGGGGCTTTTTTGCTCCCTATACAGATCTATGGAGCAGTTCCTCATAGGCTTGTATAGGGAGTGAAAAAGCCCTCCTGCCAAAAATTGGCTGAGCGGGGCAAAACTCACCCTGTGCCAAGGACTCAGTTGTCCCAAGGGTCCTTTGTGGGGGGTGCACTTTGCCACCCCTCCCCCACCATCTCTCGGCAAGGAGGACTATTTTCCTCCTGTGCAAGTGAATGGAGGAATCGCTCTATTCACTTGCATGGCATAAAATACCTTGCCAGGTGCTTCAGCCTGGCTTTGCAGGTGCAGTGGCACCCACTGGGGCCCTGTTGGGGATGCTGGTGTAGACCCAATAACCAGGGGAGGCTGCTGACTCCTGTGTCAGTGGGGCTCTTCATCCAATGCAGCTTTTATTCTAAGCTTTGTAGGAGCTAGCCATGGTGTTGCACTCCATCCCCAAAATAGGTTCACCACCATGGAGCACCATGGATAGCTCCTATAAAGCTCAGAATAAAAGCGGCAAAGGATAAGGAGCCTCACTGACAGGAGTCACCAGCCTTCCCTGCCAATGACCTAAAATCCTCCCATCTCCTCACTTCTGATTACTGCTGCTAGTGATGTTCTGGCTGGAAGTCTGCTCTGTTAGAGACTCTCGCAGGGCCAAGGAAATTGAAGGTGGTGAGAAAGATCCATCATCCCGCCACTGCACCTTTCTTCCTATGCATTGTACAGCTCCAGTTTTTAAATGGCACAAACTCTGTTGCTTTTGCCACATCCTTTAGTAGGCAGAAATTACTGTTAGGACAACACAGAATACAGTCTGCCGATTCTTTTAGTCTAACCCATTGCATTAGCACCTGATTCCATACTTCTGAGTAGCTGCAGTGGGTGGCACAAACATCAACATCTAAACACCTCCCAGTTTTTAAAGTAGCTAAGGACGCAATCCTATGCATGTTTAGCCAGAGAAAAGTCCTACAACTCCCAGCATTCCCCAGCCAGAAAAAAGTCATACATCTCCCAGCCAGAAAAAAAGTCTTACAATTCCCAGCATTCCCCATGCTGGGATTTGTAGGACTTTTTTTCTGTCTGAACATGCGTAGGATTGTGCCTTAAGCCTTTGAAGTAGTGAAGCATTCTGAGAGCAGCTAGGGGAAAGGCATCCCTATTCAGTCCCTAAGGCACAATCCTACAGCATGTTTAGACAGAAAAAAGACCTATAACTCCCAGCATTCCACAGCCAGAAAAAAGTCCTACAACTCCCAGCATTCCACAGCCAGAAAAAAGACCTACAACTCCCAGCATTTCCCAGTAAGAAAAAAAAGTCCTACAACTCCCAGAATTCCTCAGCCAGAAAAAAGTCTTACAACCCCCAGCATTCCCCATGCTGGGAGTTGTAGGGCTTTTTTCTGTGTAAACATGTGTAGGATTGCGCCTTAAGCCTTTGAAGTAGCAAAGTGTTCTGGATCACGTGGGGAGCTCTCACGGACACAGGAGGCTGCCCTCTTCACAAAGCCGCCCTCCACGTGTAGAGGTTGACAAGAGTGATGACGGAGGGAGGCGGGACTACGGTCCCCCTCCCTCACGTATTTAATTAACACAGTCGGGAATCCCTGAACTGGTCTCGACAGCCTGAGCAGGGAACCGCAAGCTCAGGCCCTTATCAGAGACAGCAATAAGTGTGTCTGCCTCTGGGACGTGGTTTCTCCAGATCTACAACTCCCAGAATTCTTTAGCTGCTGCTGGCATTTCCTCTGCACAGGCAGGAGGAGCCAACAGAGTCCAAAAGCAGCAAGAGAAACTGTTAGGGGGCAGTCCACTAGGGCTGGAGCCCCAAATCTTTCATTTGGAGCCCCGAATCTCTGCCCTACCACCCTGCTGTCCATGGGAACTTGCTGAAATAAAGGTACAGGGGCCCTGATGATCTCTGTTGCATCTGATCCCCCTGGATTAGCTGGCTTTCACCTCCTGCTGACCCCGCCCCCCGAATCTTTCTGCCTGAGGTCTTTTTCTGAAATCAAATGCCTTCCCTGTCCATACATCCCTTTTTACAAATATGGGTGTCCTTAGGAGACAGGGTCCTTAAAAGACACACACAGAGGGATGTTAGAGCATATGTAAATTAGCATATGCAAATCTGTGCATTTTTTTTGGTCCCATGGGCCTGAGCCCTATCTTTTCAGGACCTAGCACCTCCCCTGACAGCAGCAGTGAGAGACAAGCGCCATGTAATAATCAGAGACATGGAGGTCCTCCCAGTAACGGGAGGGGGGGGGAGGCAGTACTGTTGATGTGATTTACAGGCTCTGGAACATATGTGAATCAATTCGTTAGGTCTGTGGTCCCCAGAGGACAAGAAGAACTGGCAGGAGATCTCAGGGACAATGAACAGTGACTAAACTGCATTTGTTACTTCTGTATAATTAATATGCGTGCATGTCATACTGCCATGTCTGGCTACAAATACAGATCAGGCAGCCAGAAATGTGAGGAGCTTAAACAAAGCGAATTAAAAGAACTTAAAGGGCACCAATCAATCGTCCAGTTTTTCAAAACAGACAAGGCCTTTTCTAGGGGCTGGGGAAGAGGCTGCATGTTACAGAGAAATTATTCTTGGACACTGCACGAGGCACATCTACAGTACCAATGGCTCCTACCTCCCCACCCCCACCCCAAATAATGGGAGTTGTAATTTTGGGAGGGTGCTGAGTTATTCTCTAGTCTCTTCTCTGATCTACAATTCTAGGGTTTCCTTAGTTGAGAAGCAATGCAGTTCAAATGGTCTGAAACTGATCTACCGTAAATGGATAATTAAAGATACTTTCCTGAAAAACAGCAGTAAAGGCAAGTGTTCCAATATGGCAACGGAGCCTCTTTTGATGTGGATCTTGACCCACTAGTTGTTGTATGCAAGTAGCTGAATTGGGATGAAGCAGTTTACATTGGGAGAATGAGACAGTTACCTACCTGCAGACGATGAACTGTATTGTGGGATCTATTTTCGTTCTGTAGTAGGTGAAATCACTTTGCCCGCATATGGGGCTCGCTTGACAGGAACAGGCTGGCAGACCTGCAATGACATGTTTTGTTTTTTACATGCTTCATTCCTCTTCCTAAAACCAAATGGCACAATGCCATTTCATGGCTGCAGACTTCGTTCTCAATGGCATTTTAAAATTCATGGAACTGTGGCAGGCTTTAGGTTGGTGGCAAACTGCTATTTGTGTTCCTCAAAAGAAGGAAAAATCAGACCTTTTTATTTCGGTAGCAAATTTGGCAGCTTCAAAAAGGGCCGGGGGGCGGGCACATGTGGCCAGTGGGTCACGTCTTGCCCACTCCTGTTTAAGAACCACTGTTCTCACCTTCTCAAACTACTGCCATTCTGCGTTCTCTACTGGAAGTCCACCCATGTCTCTGTTTACACATGAGAACTACAGATGGACCATCTGAGGTATACTCAGTGCCATTTCTACTGGATTGGAGAATATCCATTGTTCAGTTGTATATGTTAGTTTACTGAACTATGAGAAAATTTAAAATTACTCATTCCCTAGCTCTAATCTGGGTCCATGTGGTATATACCCCTGGGGATCTGAGGCGCCTGAAGTGATAAAGTGCAATGGGTTTGTGGCAGAAGCATCAAACTGCAGCTAAGGTCTTTTTAAAAGATATGAATTAATCAATCAATAAAGGAGGAACTGCTTAGAAGGATGTATAACGGTTGCTCATTAATACCTTGCTCAGACACTTTGCTACTTCAAAGATTAATCTAGCTACAGTATTTTTCCATGTATAAGACTATACTTTTTCCTAAAATTGTTAGACTAAAAATTGAGGGTCGTCTTATACACGGAAGTAAGCCGAGGGGAGAACCGCGCGGTTGCGAAACTGCCCAGTGGGGGGCGTCTTATACACGGGGGCGTCTTATACACGGAAAAATACGGTATATTGAAAACTCTGTACAGCCTATCTTAACTTGCAGTACCTTTATGGTTTTATTTCTTGTCTTCCCTTTTTGTACTTACGGTCTGTATTCTCTTAAAGCAGCAGATGCACTTTCTAGAAAATACATCTGTGTAGGACATGGCAGACTGCATGCAATTTATTGTTAGTATTCCTACGTAATATAGGTAGCTGTACCTGACTCATACTGAATTCCTTGCCCATGGTGTAGGTAGCAGCCATGGCACTGAAAATGAACGTGTGGCCCTTGGACAGGATAAATATCCACCTAATAAGTAACTAACACCCCAATCCTCCTATGTTTACTCAGAAGTAAGTCCCCAGGGTAGGCATGGTTGGGCACCTGCAGAGGGCCACATCCCAGCAGGGGCCCACTCACAAGAGGCCCCTGGACTTGCTCTTCCTCTTCACCTCTGCAACCAGCCTTTTCACCTCTTTCTCACTCTGGCTCAGACTATGGTGATGGTGAGAAGGAGGTGTGGTAGATGCCACTGCCTACTTGCTAATTGGCTCTCTACCTATCAAACAAGCAAGCGGTAGCAATGAGGAGAAAGAAGCAATAGCAGCTGGTGACAATGGCACAGTGAGAAGGTAGACTCATTGAGGGAGTCTTGCCCAAGGGCCTTCAGAAACCTGTAAGTGACATTCTGTTCAATGGGGCTTATTCCCAGGCAAGTGTACACAGAATTGCAGACTAAGGCTGCTGTCCTATGCACACATATTTGAGAGTGAGCCCCATTTCGTGGAATTTACTACCAAGTAAGCAGGCATAAGCTTGTACTGCACATTTCCCCGAGTTACTTGAAATAATTCAGGTTCAATTTTAGCTACTGAAAAATAAGTCTAGTTCTCCACTATTAATGCCTCTTAAAATTCCTTTAGTAACATAGGTGGGGTATATTTGGTAAGGGTGTATCACATACCATAGTGCTGCTGTTTTATTTGTTTGATTAAATTATATGTCTTATCTTAATGCATGCAGCTTATACCAAGAACATTTAGAAAGCTGGATTTAAAGAGAGTTAAATTATGCTCTAAATAAGGCAATAAACCACTTAGTGTTTTCTATAATGTTAAAATCATCAGAGAATCTAATAAAATCAAACTCTATGCAGCGGATCAAATAAATGTACCTATTACAGCTTACCCTCTTAGAACATGTTTTAATAGTTATAGCCACAAATTGCAAAACCCTTCTTCCTTTAGAAATGGGAATGGAAAGATTTTATTAAAATCAATTATTTAAATTGAAAACTTTTGCTTGGCAATCCAAATAAAATTTTAAATAATTGATTCACACAGTCCTGATTTAAAGCTACCCATCGTTGTAGGCCTGTAGGCCCACTGTGTAGCAGCCCACATCCTGCATTGCCTTTCTGTATTTTGTTTCTAGGACAATCAACGCCCCAGTGTTGTCTTTAAAGCTCTGAATAGTGTCAGCCCTTCATTCTAGAAAGCAAGCCTCCATCCCTACATTCTGGTGCAATTTTTATAGTAAGTGATGGATGATCTCTTGCGGATATTTATGCTTGCATCAAATTTGACTGGCGTACACTGTGAAAACAGCTTGAACAGGTGTTCTGGAGTTTTTGAGTGCCCTTCTCCTGGAGATTCATCAAAGTCCAAGCCTGATAACTTGGGGCTGTAAGGCTTTTAAAATTTGGCTGCTATTTAGTGATAATGCTATATTCTTTAATACATGTTTAGCAGATTTTATCTTATTATTAAATAATACAGGTCTAACCTTGCATTATAAGATATAAATATATCTTATGCAATGCAATCAGAAGCATCTTTACTTTGAATCAAGTTCTGGTGTATTCAATGGAGCTTACTCCTGGGTAAGTGTACATAGGATTTCAGCTTCAAACAATCAAGTTTTCGTTTAGAGCAAAGAATGAGAAGTTAGCGATAGCAGGGGTGGGGAGATGCAGTTTTGTGCGGAGTTAGGCTATTAAAAAAACCAGTTGGCTTCAGCGGGGATTAAATTAAGCAGTGAAACTGCATGGGACTGCAGGTGCAGCATTTACATTAAGGACTGCAGCTACAGAATTTGCATTAGGAGATGCTTTCCTCAATGGAGACATACAGGACATATATATATCATGTACTGTTATAGCTTATATCATAAGATACTAGCGGACGGTTTTTGTACTCATAAGCCTCAAGCTATGCAAAGGCCTCAAACTTAAAACTGTGCTTTAAACGTGCTACTAGATTCCGTTGCATCTCTCTGCTTGACGTTCTGAGACTCTGGGTTCTTCCGGGTGAAGTTTTTTTATTGTGAAATCACCCTCACTAAGGGTCAAAACAAATGTGATGTTAAATGCATGAATACATTGCACTTGTCTGTTTTTTCCTTTAACAATGGCAGCTGCAGGGGAGAGGCGAAATTGGGACTGTGGTATGTGTGGGTTTTGTTTTTTTTAACTATTGAATCCTGCCCCCCCCCCTCCCGCTGCTGCTGCTGTGCAGCTGCTATCAGCCTTGGTAGGTTAGTGCATTCCATTACTGCACTTGAGTGCAACCCGTGGTCCTCAGCCGCTCTCCCTGAGGCTTGCCAAAGCCTGGGGAAACCCACCCATTTCTCCCCACAGCCCAGATTTCTAAAACACACAGACACACACCTGATCCCGTTGCCTGATCCGTTTGTAGACATATTCAGGGAATGGTTCACGTGGAATATATCTGCCCTCTCCTGCTGTGACATGGAAGGCTCCTCTTTGATAAACTACCTTGCCTTGTGAAATGGTCACAACTGGTACACCGTGACAGACCATTCCTTCAAATATATTGAAGTCATTGGCTTGGTGATGTGTCTTTGCTGAGATTGCCCTGTGTTTGAAAAGAAGAACAAACAATGATGCAAAGTGTTACTAAAGGTTTTTGTTTGTTTGATTGTTTTTAAATCAAGATTTTAAAAGGGTGCTTCCAGACAGAGGGTTCCTATCAGAAGACATAGTGCAGCAATTTCTGGCTTTTTTCCTTGCTGGATTTTCTGTAATAAGGAAAAAGAAGGAACAAATGGTGGGAAAACACAGAATAATGTGGAATAATAATGTTGCTGCTGCTGCTCTCTGAAGAACTGCATTGGGCATAAAAAGTGACTGGCCATTTCTGCAGATAAACAGCCAGGTGCACATGCTTGGCTCTGAGGGTTGCTTCCTCAGTGCCAGGTGTTGTGGGAGAGGGCATCCCTGGAGATCGCCCATGGTACCCCCTCCCAGGATGCCTGGCATTTGGGCCTGGCAAGTCTGGCTCTGGATCCTGATCTACCTTCTGCTCACCCAATGTCAAGGGCCCATCCTCTCTCACTCCTTCCAGGCATCCATGGACAATGACTTCTCAAGGAAAGCTTTATTATGTTAATGCCAGCCAGACTGACTTACAAATACAAATGAAGTGTACTGCAGTAGTCAATAACAAAAGAAACAAGCGGAGTTAGGATACAAGCCATTAAAGAAGAGTGGCCTATATAAGTAAGAAGTTGATTCGGAACTGAATTCCCCACCTCTCTTCCAAGCTCAAATTACCCATACTCCACCGCTAAGGCAGATCCTCTTGCTTAAGGGCCAATCACTTGGAGCATCTGACACTTCTTGATCTGCCCTCTTTAACTGACACCTCACCCTAGGACTAATGATACCTGATCCGCCCTCCTCCTCATTAACATGCTCAGTTTGGTTTCCCATGGAGACTGAAGTTGCTTCCCTCCCAAATACCTCCTCCGGGCTTATCACTTAGTTCTCTGGCCTTGGACATTCAGCTGCGGTTTCCTCCCTGGCCGCCTCTGAGTCAGAATCAGTTCCCAGATCCCCTGAAAGCACTTCTGCAGGAGCAATGGGCCCAATCCCCACACCCAAGCCCTATATGACATGCAGTATTTGGGGCAGCAGACCAAATACCTGTACCTTGTACAAACAACAAGCTGCTCCCTTTATAGTGTGTCAGAGCATTAGAAACAGCAAAACTCTGCCTTTCACAGAAGTATCAGCACTGCCTTTCTTTGGTGCAGCCCATATATATCCGCACAGAAGCAAGATATGGAGTAGTTCCTTTTTAAACATGACAATATGCAGCATCCTCCTTGACTGTTTAAGCAGACTGCTCCTCCGCTTTCCTTGTATGGCAGTCTTCTAAATAAATACCATGCTGAACCAGACGGTTACAATGCTATGATGTTAATATATATATATATATATATATATATCAAAAGCCCTGCCAAAATGGCAGTGAATGGAAAATAGCGCTATAACACTAATGTTAATTTTTGTATTATGATGTCATAGCACTATAACAGGACAACACACATGCTATTTATTTATTTGTTCATTCATTTGTTCATTCATCTTATTTATATGCTGTCCTATAACAAAATATTCTCAGGGCAACTTCTAAATAAACTTTTAAAAAGTCACAACACCTTTCCGGTCACAGCCATTTTGAGGGTGACCCAGGGCTTTTTTTCTGGTGGAACTCACCGGAACTGAGTTCCAGCACCTTTTCTTCTATTAATTGCATTACAATTTAATCGCCATCTACTCCCGAGGAAATGTAATCCAAGAGTTCCGGTACCTTTTTCTCCAGAAAAAAAGCACTGGGGTGACCAAAAAGAGTTTGTCTGTTGTTTGTTTGTTTGTTTGTTTACATTAACATTATAGCATAATGGCTTTCTAGTGCTATATTGCTCTTTCATTTAAAAAAAATTCTAGGTGGAAAAGTGTTTTAGCAATAATTAAAAGATCAATTAAAAATGGGATCATAAACTAACACTCATTGTTAAGGTTATAGTGAATGTGTGTGTGCTAAGCTGTGATAGGCTCACTTTTCTGATATATCACTGCCCCCATGTCAAAACCCCGCCCTTTAGCAGAGATGGAAGAGTAGCGCTAAAGGTATCTGCATTGTGCAGATTGCACTACTCTTCAGTTTTTATTAAAGATGTTGATCTTACTAACGCCTGATAGAAGAACCACATGGAAAATACAGGCTGGCAATAACTGGTATCATGTAGATACCCCATAAACAGTGAGTGAATGAAGCATGGTGATTCCACACTAAAAACCCCAGTGTGGAAGGACCCCTGTTGTTCTACAACCCTTAACAGATTAAGCACCCATGTGTTTAATTGTTGTGTACATTTGAATTAAAACAATGATTAGGTTTCATTCATCCACCTGAAGCATTAGGCATAAAAGACAAGTCTTGATATGGCAAACAGGCGCTTCATCATTTTGTCACTGCAATGCTTTCTTTCGCCATTACTCATTCATTTTGGTGTGAGCACGCCCAATTTGATTATTGACTTTATTATATTTACACCTTGCTTTTCAGCCAAAATTGGGTCCCCAAGGAAGGTTGCACTTGCAATCAAAATTCACAGAAAGGTGCCATATAGTAGGGATATGTTAGAGATGCACAGGGGGCAGTTGATAGAAATAATCCAGGTTCCAGGTAGTTTCCCCCTGAGGCAGGGGGCACAGGATGTTACAGGGGGATGCAGGAGCTAAGTGACAGTAAATTGCCAGCTAGCATAAGTAGCAGACTTAAAGCTGCAATCCTCAGGCATTCCTATTCTTCCTGGCCTAGTCAGTGGTCTTCAGGATTTTCCTAAGTACACTATCTTGGGCTACAGCATAATTACCATAATGCTCATTCTGGCCCTGTACTACTGTCACAGAAGTGAATAATGGTAGAAGTTAGGGACTAGAGTATAATTATCTATAACCTCCTCAGGGAAGAGAGCATACAAAAGCACTGGCACATTAAATTTATGGATTCAGAAACAATAACAAGTAAGGCAAGAAACAAATAAACCCCCAGTGTATCATTAAAAAGTTAGGAGAGTTAAAAAAAATATGTATGAACTAATTCTGAAATACAGAATAGGACTTATACGGGTCCATTTGTGGCCTGCACAAATGAATGCATGAAGATAGCTTATGTCAAGATAGACCATTGGTCCACCACCAAGCCCAGTATTGAGTGCCATGTTCTAGCTTCTTCCATGGTCTCAGGAACGGTCCTTTTCCAGTTTCTGTAGCTGAGACCTTTTACCTGGAGATTGCAGGGACTGAATCCAGGACCTTGTGCAGGCAAAGCATGTGTTCTAGCTCTGAGACCCAGAATTTGCGATCAGTACCAGAACCAAACTTACAAGTCCTTTCACACAAAATCCACTCCTGGTTTTCTCCCAAGCATTATTCTTCAGCAACCTAATTTAGGGAGGAAAAGCTGTTTAACTGTTTCTCTTGACAGACAACTGAAAATCAGAAAATCATGCCAGTCACCCAGAGTTCTACTAGCAGATCACCTTCTGCCCATCCCTGTCTTACACTGTAAGTTGAGGCTGACACACTACATTGGAGCAGGGCTGGCATCAAGGGTAGGCATGGTTAGGCACCTGCACAGGGCCCAAATCCTAGCAGGGTCCCACTGACAAAATTCCTCGGGGACTTGTTCCTCCTCTTCACCATTGCAACCTGCTCGTTCACCCAACTCCCACTCTGAGCCAGAAGGGTGTGACCAAGCAAGCAAGCAAGCAAGCAGAGGTGGTAAGAAAGAGAAGAAGGAGCAGCTAGCCACCACTGTCTGCTTGCTCACTGGTTCTCTGTTCAGCAAGCAAGCAGGTGGTAGAAATGATGATGAAGAGAAGGAGCAGCAGCAACAGCTGGTGATAAAGGTGGCGTGGGAGTAGGCACTCCCATTGAGGGAGTGCCAAAAGCCCCCCCCCCCCAAACCTGGAAATGACACTGCATGATTGGGGCATGGTTAGTGGGTAGAGTCTTGCATGCAAGAAGTCCTAGATTTGATCTCCACTATCTCCAGTTTGTAGGGCGGGCAGGCGGGCGGGCGGGCGGGCGGGCGGGCGGGCGGGCGGGCGGGCGGGTTGTCTGAGGCCATGGAGAGCCGTTGCCAACCAGGGTAGACAGCACTGGGCTAGATGGACCACTGGTCCAACTCAGTGTGGGGTGGTTTCATACGCTCATTCTTAAGTTTGTTTTTATCGTGTTATATTTTAATATGTTTGTGTTTTTATACTATTTTTGTTGTTATTTTTGTGTTGCTTTGTTTTGTAAACCACCCAGGGAGCCTTTTGGCTGATGGGCGGTGAATAAATATATTAAATAAATAAATAAATACCATTCAATATGTGTCCCCACTCTTGCATACCATTTTTACAAGTTGTATCGCTTAAAAAACAAACAAACAAACCAGGTTGAGAGGTCTTTCCTGGATATAAATCTCTGCGTATAAACATCTCTAGAGACGTTTCAACTGGGTCTGGGAGTGCCACAAATAGTTATAGAAAATCAGATTACAATTAATTTATCAGCAGATAAATTATTTGGTAATGTTAATTAACTGTAATATTGGCTTGAAGCTGCCTTCTTGGGGAGATAACCACTGTCTGTAATGATATTTAAAATAAGAATTCGGGTATGTTGGATATACCATGAAGTATACCAACCTCCTCCCAGTCCCCTGCCTTTCACAGTATGGGCTGGCCTTTTCGGATCCCAGGTAACAGCCACAGGAACAATAAAGTGCTGCGAGACATGCAAACAAAGCAGAAAAGAGCAGCCACTGATTAAACAGACACTTCGATGGTTCTGGAGGGCTCAGCTCAATAAAGCTTCACATCAGACTGTTTTTTGTCATCACTGACAACTTCATTGCTGAAGAGCATTACCAGGAAGCTTCTGAAAGTTCCTGCAATTACTCTGAATGTCTGGCTGGTATTGATTGTTCAGCTAATGGCAAAAGCTTCTGAAATGCACCTGCCGATCTATAATTTACAAATCTCCAGCACCAATTTTGGCTATCTTTACCACTAGTGCACCAGAGTCCAGGGGGAACAGAGATCCTGGGTTTACTGAAACCAATAGGGGAATCTCATAATTTACTTCATTAGAACTCAGTTTTGGGCAGGGACCTCTGGAAAATGTTCCTCTTGCAGAGCAATCCTATGGCAGTTGTGGCGGTGGGTAGATGACTTTTGGCAGAGCTACCGCCACTACCTAAGCCCTGCTGGCTTGCTGTGGCCAAGGCAGAAAGAGATTTTCCCCTACTTCTTTTGGCTTTTCTTCCTCTCCACCCTCCCGTTGTAGTCAGCGGTTAATTGTGGTCAATGGGAAGGAATTAACTATACCAGCTCCAGGACTGGTGGGGCTGAGAATGCCTTTTGGAGGAGCAGCGGATCCTTGGCTGCCTCCAGCCACAACTGGAGACATTTTGCTGCCTTAGGTAAAGGACAAGATGGTGTCCTCCACACCACCCATTCCACATACATACTAGACTGGCAGCTGACTCTTACTTCAACAATGGTGATAGGACAGTGCCACTTCACCTAAGGAGAGCAGACTAGCTTAGGGGGAATAAGCCAGGCTGTGCAGCACACACAGCTCTGTTCTCCAACACATTACCACCATTTCCTGTTCCCCGGCATCTGCTGCCTTACTCCACCTAACAGCAGGACCAGCCCTGACTCCATCACACCGTTTTCCTCACCAGCATGGGCAAAACACTGCTGGTAGAATATTTACACTAGTGGAACTTTCTGTAAGTATACTGTTTCTTTTGTAAACCGCCCAGGGAGCCTTTTGGCTGCTGGGTGGTGAATAAATATATTAAATAAATAAAATAATAAAAAAATACTGGGTAGCCTCCAGCAGTGTAGGTGTTGTCTCACTGGCAGGCCTCCCTCTCTGTTGGCAAAGCAGAAATTACACTCCACCCAATCAGGACCGGTGCAGGGCAGTTTGGCGCCCTAGGCGAAATGAAATTTAGCCCCCCCCTCTCGTGCTGTGGGGGTTAGGAGCAAAGCAGCCCTGCTCTGCAAACCCCCCCCCCGTGCCGCCACCACCACCACCCTACCTTCCCCCCGCCCTGGCTGCCGCCGCCTCCTCCGAGGAGGAAGTGACGCGACGGGACCCCCGTGCTCTGTTTTTTGCCGGGGAAACCAGGGCAACAGGGCTGTTTAAGCCCTGTTGTCCTGGTTCCTCCCGCCAAAACAACGCGGGCGGGCTCCGGAAGCGACGCGACGCGGAGAAGGTAGGTGGCGGGGGTGGTGGCGGCGGCAACGGGCGGGGGGAGGCGTGGTGGCGGCGGTGGTGGGAGGGCGGGGGAGGCGTGGCGGTGGTGGGTGGGCGGGGAGGCGCAGCAGCGGCGGCGGGGGCAGGCAGGGAGGTGGAGGCCTGGCGGGGGAGGCGCGGCGGCAGCAAAGAGGAGCACAGCGTTTCTGCGCCCTCTTTAGCCGCGCGCCCTAGGCAACCACCTAGTTTGCCTAGCGGTAGCGCCGGCCCTGCACCCAATGGCATCTCAGGTAGCCTTCGGCTGGCTTTAGGACTGCACCCTTAGCTTTCTTCTAAAAAGAAAGGAAATGTAGGTGACCGTCATGCAGATGCATAAAACAAAAAAACCCAAAAGAGACAATACAAGATAAAAAGCAGCTATGTCAAAAAATTAATTATCTTCACTACAACTGATCATCATTAAGCCTTAGTCATAAGGAAATTAAATTAAATTAAGCATTATTGCTAACATTTTGATTAAATTCTTTTGCTAGTTTATGAAGTAACATAGAACAGCTATTTTGAGGAAATGCATTGCTCACATTTTAACTTAATTATAACTAACTTAAAGGTTGAAGATTCTATAGCAGGCACTCAACTGTTTACTATGTGAAGGATGCTCACTGAAAAGAGTTTGTGCCCATTCTTTAAATGGCACATCAGCAAAATGAAATGCATAAGAACTGGCCTTATAGTGAGACTTGGGAATGTACAGATTTTGTTAAATCTGTTCCGTCCATGTTTCCGGATTGTCCGTCCGTCCGGATTGTCAAGTGTCTTTCATTCCATCATCTGCTCATTGACAGAATCTGATTTTGAATTTCTTTTTAGGGATGCACGAGAATTTCATTTCATTTGAGCAAGTGCGCATTATTGCATTTTGCAAACACATAGTTCAAATGATATTAATCCTGAAATGCAGAATATATGGATGGACCTGTCCTGCAGTTTCCCCCGTTACCTTTAAATCTGCTGCTGAAGCAGGAGGCAAGGCAGCTAGGCTTCTCGTGCCCATTTTTCATTTAATCCCATTTCTACTGCCACTCTCCACTTTCTAATCCTGAGCAGGATTCTAGGAGTGTCTCACAGCAGACAGAGGAAGGAGCAGATAGCAGGATGGGTGGGGACAGGGAGAGAAACCGTGGCTGATTCAGCATCAGATTTCAAGGTTATAAGCCGGCACGCCTATGTGTTGATGCCAGTGCATGCAACCTAAGGCCGATTCATATGCCCACCTGGGTCATGGTGGCCATGGGAACCCCCGCACATGGTGGTCTCCAGTCTCATGGGAAGCTGACAGAGTGCATCCATGGCCTTTTGCAATATTCAGCTTTCAGTTACAGATGGAATGCAGTTTTCAAGGACCAATTTGTGCAGTGCTCCGTCCTATGTCTAAGGGTCATGAGGATGAGCACTTAGTGTGTCATCATAAATATCCATAGATATGAGCATGTGAAGGGCAGGGAGACAGTAGATTTGCCTCAAAATTTCACAGACAGCCAAGTTTGATAGCAACTTCGTTCAAAAGAGCTTGGGCACAAATCTAGCAACGGTGAAGGCGCGTGAGTGATAGCAGAGCTCCGCGTGTGCTGGATGGGAGAATTAAAATCCTGTCTGTGCATAGAGGCCCATTATTCTACACACAGATCTTTAGATCTCACCCCCCTCTGCGCAGCATGCAGCGTGTCGGTTTGCAACTGCCAGCCAGTTTGCCTGTAATCCGACTCCAGCTTGTAGCTTCCCCGGTTTGCAGATTAATCCAAGTAGCAAGGAAACACTCTGTAAGACCACAGGTCTATTTCTACCTGTTTATTCACTTAGCAAGTAAAGTTCTACAGAGTATACATTTCCTAGTTACAGTCCATGTGCAGATTACAATGCATAGCAAGCATTAATTCCAGTGGAGTAGATTGAGCTTCACTCCACTTGAGCAAAGATGTTACATTGTTGCAAAGTCCAGCAAGCAATAGCCAGAAAAGAGAAAGAATAGAGAAAGCAGTCCTGCTCTTCTCTAAAATGGCTTCAGACAGAAAAACAAGTTAGCACGTCATTCAGAACATACAAACCATGTGACTAGCTCATAATGCTCCCAGGATCTAGCTTTCCCATGAGAAAGAACACGGGAAAGTAGAAAGACACAACATACTTGTTTACCGCCATTCTGTTCCTCTCCAAGTGTAAACACTGTGCTTCAGCTGGTCAATGTGATTCATATCACAACAAAAGGTTGGTTGCAACTAAAGCCCATTTAAATCAACAGGCCTTTGGTTACCAAAAATAAGCCCCCATTCCTTTCCTTGCAATGGGACACGCGGTGTGAGCGTGAGCCAGTTTACTCAGAAATTACTAGTAGCGAGTTCAATGGGACTTACTCCCAAGTAAGCGTGCACAGGACTGCAGCCTTAGTTTCCATTAATGTTTGTCTGATTATGTCTTTAAACCAGCCTTCCCCAAGCTGGTGACCTCCAGATATGTTGGTCTATAACTCCTAAAATCCCCCAGCCAGTTGAAGGACACCAGGTCGGGGGAGGCTGGTTTAAACTGTGAGTGGAATGTGTCATCTCTCCGCAACTGACATTCCTGCCTCAATCCTGTATATGTGGATAGCTGGTAAAGCAAGTTGTGCATGCAAAAAAATATATATGGGAGAAACAATGAAAGATAGAAGAGGTATGTACTGGGCACCAAGGATGAATATGAGAAAGTTAATAAGTTGTAGCTACCAAATACTTAGAAATGTGAGACTTTAGAGAACATGCTTTTGGTTGACAGGAAAATGATACGCCACTGCTTCTTTTAAATTACTAAAAATTTGCTCTCTGCAGAAAGCAGCTGACATTTTGTTAGACAGAGGAAATCCACACTGTGTTCACACAGAGACTGACTTTTGTTGTTTCTTTCTTTGTTCTTCCTTTTATCTAAAATAAAAGGGCACACAGGCGAAGTGTGTGATCTTCCTTTGCACGCACAAGAAAAATGGCACCGAAAGATCTCCTCCATGAAATTGCCATAGATAAATTCATAGAGAAATCTAAGACACTAATAACCAATTCCTCTTAGTTCTCTGCATTTAGAAATAGTGGCAGACAAGTATATCTTTAAAAATATGATGGGATGATTACTAAGGCAGTGATATTTGCCCGTTATCAGTTATGTTTACTAACAGTGGACATTGTCCTATTACAGTATGAAATTACAGACCAAGGGCTTAAAATTCCAGTGTGTTATGAAAGGTTACGTATAAAACTGTATTACATGGTATGTTGATATAAAAAAAGTTACGTTTGGATGCAATTATGTGCTTAATTCATGGTGGTGTAAGGACAGGCAGTCCAGACCCACTGCAACCGCAAATGCAATACTTTTCAATAGAGTCTGTTCACATATTTAGCTGCTAGTCATCAAGCTAATTAAGGGCACAATCCTATGGCCTCCTGACATTGTTGGGGTGGCGGCCACACAGGATTAGTAGGAGACCCAGCTCCGAGGTCCTCCAACCACGGAACTGGGACCCTGTATGTGGAGCGCCTGCCCTGCCCCCCCCCACAGCTGATGTGGAAAAAACCATGCCAGCTGCCTCTCCGAGGTCGGAAATCAACCTCGGAGAAGGCTAAAGGGGCGTGCCAGGGGGGCGGGAAGGGGAGGAGACTGGGGCCGATGGCTTACGCTGTATCCAAACGGTGCCCCAGCCTCCTTCCCTCGCCCATAGCACTTCAGGGCACGAAGTGTGGGGCGGCCGAAATCACTGCCGGTGAACCTCGTGCCCTGCGTTGGATGCACTTAGGCCTCTGTGTTTGGAGGCTTATGGGCACTGAGGGCAGACAGCATAGGATCATACCCTCCATGATGTACATGCATGTGTTAACAGAAAGGAAAGAGTTTATTAGTGTGCAGTATGCTCAACACATTTGGAGTTACAAATCTTATTCCTCTGTTTTATTACAGCAGTTCAGTTTGAGTGAACCTAGACATGACACAGGGTGATCCATGATCGGATGTCCTGCTGTTTTGAAAATCTTTAATAGGAGCCATGAAGAAGAGAGGGGCAAATATGTGGCGCTTGGGAATGTGTGTGTTGACCTTTCCCCTTTGCACAGTTTTCCCAATCCAAATTACATTCCCTTTCCAGTTGCTATTTGCCCTTCGGGAAATCACCGATCTCAATCACAGATCTCCCAATGACGCATCTAGTTGCACCGTAAGATCATGATATATTTATATCAGAATGGCCATAGAACTGAACCCTTTCAAGACTTTTCCTGGGGAACTATGTTTGCAACCCCAGATAAACTGGGTGGTAGTGTTCACTAAAATAAATGTTCACGTGGCAATGGTCAAAGCAGGGGGTTAAAGGAGAAATAAAGAGCATCTCATATCTACCACACAATCTTCCATATTTTTTGGCAGTTCATCTCTCTACAGGTGATATATTTAAGGTATCATATTTGTCAAAGTGTGTAGAAAAGCTGTTCTGCAATTCATAAATACCACAAAGTGAAGGGGCTTTTGATGTCTAAGTGCTATTTAATGAATATTTCAGGACAGGCTTTTCCTGAATTGGCAGAAAAAGGTCATTCCTTCTTCTCTCATACATTTTAAAACTGACTTCCAGTAATCCTTCCTCAAATGCATTTTTTTAAAAAATCTGTCAAATTAGACTAAAATTAGTTTAAATTCACTGTTAATTATTATTCAGCCTACATTGTATGCATTCAAAAAACAACATTCTACCCACATTCTAAACACAAAGACATTTTGAATTAACACTGTGATCTAGAAGCACATTAAACTTGGGGCCGATTTAGTTTAAAAATCAACTCTATTTAGAGCTGCAATCCCATATACTCCTTTCTGAAAGGAATAGGTCTTCCTTCTGAATAGATAATAGGCTTGCACTGTTAATTCGACATAAATGTTTTCTGGACTGGGGTATCTGCTTATTTATGGTGTGATCTCATTCTTTGCTAAACAAGAATAACAATATATGTTTGGGAAGCAGTACTACAACTGCTACACTACTTCAGTGTCACAGAGCATGATCTTACGGTATGTTAGCGTTACACGGATGCCATGATGCCTGCAGGTGCCATCCACTACAACATTTGAAAGATGAAAATCCTCGTGCGAGAGTAGCTGTGTGGGCCCGGGAGCAGGGCTTAGTGGACCACGGCAGGTCACAGTTAGCCTGAGCCACCCTGCTGGACTCTGAATCAGAGTAGTTAAAGAGTGCAGAAAGGTTGAGGAGCAATTGGGAATATGGAGCCAGGCATGTTCATTATTTCAGATTAATTAACAGAGCACAATGATGCAATCCTGTATATGTGTTGCTCCAAGTGCCGGCTCCAGGTTTTTGAGGGCCCTTGGACAAGCCACCTTCAATGGGCCCCCTCCCTCAGTGAGTTTACCTCCTCACTGCCATTGTCACCAGCTGCTATTGCTGCTCCTCCTCCTTGTCCTCCTCCTCCTCCTCCTCATTGCTACCGCTTGCTTGCTTGCTTGGCAGGCAAGAGAGCCAGTGTGCAAGTAGGCAGTGGCATCTCCTGCTCCTCCTCCTCACCACCTCCATTGTCTGGCCCAGAGTGAGAGGCAGGTGAACATGCAGGTTGCAGTGGTGAAGAGGAGGAGCAACTGCAGGGGGCATTTGTCAGTGGGGCCCTGCTGGGTTGTGGGCCCTCGACAGATGCCTGACTGTGCCTACTCTTGATGCTGGTCCTGGCTCCTCCTCCTATACCACTGCAGAACAAGCTCACTTCCTTGCATGCATTATCTATTCTAGAATTGTAATTAATACGGATTATACTATTTGCTTATTGATTAAATTAAGAGATGCCTGCACAATGTTTAGGTCAGGAAGCAGCCCCTTTGAACGTGAAGCAGAAATCAAAAACTACATCTAATTCTTTATCAAACCCCAGAAAAGACTGTGCCAACATAATTTCTACAAAAGCAGCAGGAGACAAGAAAAGAGAAGGTGGAGACTGAAAATGGGTCATTTTCATTTATCTCCTTTTTATCTTTTTACTGTTTCTCAGTCAGCTAAGGGAATGGGTGAAGGACTAAACCAAGCACATCTTTTGATCAACCTCACCTCTCTGGCCAAGTTCGTATATAACGGCAACCTATGGGTTGTTGTGGCCATGTGGGAGTGAGTACTCTGCCTCCTGACCACTTACCACTTCTGCTTTGTTTCTGATTTACAAAACAGCCCAGGAATGTCTCATTCCTAGGTTGTTTGCTGCAACATCCGAACCTGGAACTCTGACCAGGTTCGGAAAAGTCACAGTGCCTGCAGGCTCCAGGTTGCATATCTAACCGTGTCATGAGAACCCAGTGAGTGTGGGTAATGAGAGGGTTAAACAAAACATACCATGGGTTATGAGAGGGTTGTTTAACCCTCGTATAACCCATGCTCGCTGGGTTCGCATGACATGACAACTCCCAAGCGGGGGTTGCATATTCAAAATGGTGGCCACATGCACCCTGTAGCCTCATGGCTGGGCTGTCATGTCGTGCTAACAGCCCCATTGGGTTATTGAAGGAGAAACAACCCAGAACTTTAACCCAATAACCATGGATTTGTTTGCTTGCTTGCTCCCACACAGCCCCAACCACTGGTGGGTTAAACAACCCATGGGTTGTTATTGTGTGAACCGGGTCTCTTTCTCCTGCTTTCATCTGTAACTCCCAAACATAAGACCTAGGATCTGGATCAGGTGAATCCTCGGGGGCTTCCAGATGAGGCTTTTATTGTGCAATTGCCTTGCATCACTCACAAAAATTTTATGTGGGGCCCAGCCCAGATGTCATCTTCCATTTGTAACCCTCCTGTGATTTCCCACTACTTCTTCTGTCTTTTTCCTTTCCACAAAAAAAATCTGTTAAGGAAGAAAAGTCAGAATAGCTGCACAGCATCTTTTGATTGCTAGTGCTAGGAGCCGCCTGTCTCTGGCAGCACCCCTGCTCACCCGCCGATGCAGCAATCCTGCTGGAGATGCTGCGCCTTTCCTGCAAAGGCATTTAATTGCAAACGTTTTCAACAAGGGACTGAAACAGCACTTTCAGAATTTAGGAAATCCTAAGGAAAAGGGGAATAATCTGAGCAACAGCCCCCTGTAGCTGTAGCTTGGGTGAAAGGGATTTATTTTTGTTGGTTTGTTTTCTTTTTCGCTATGGCTACATACAGTCCTAAGTGTACCGGGAAGTAAGTCCCATTGGAATCAATTGCACTTGCGTCTGAGTAAACATGGTTAGCATTAGTAAGCTTAAAGCTAGCTGGCTGCCTACCCGCTGAGCAATAAATCATGATATTGTGTTCAGCAAAGGAGACCATTGTGCCCTGCCCTAAGCATTTATATGCTGGTGTGGCAGATCGCTGGGTCAGGCATTAAAGAAAAGAAAATAACTTTACAGCCTGTACTCAATTTATTATTATTGTATGGTAACCCTGAATGCCTAGTGCAGTTGATTGTATATAGATTTCTTTTGCTGGTCTCACAACATCCCTGGTCATTTTTCACAGAGATGTCTAAACTCTCTCCAAAGGCTTCCAATGGAAGTCTCCCAATTCTCCCCAGTCATGTATCAACATCTGTCCACTGCTTTAGGCGTCCACCACATCCTGCATTTTTATTCTGCAAGAGCCAGCTGCATCTGGCAGTGCAGAAATGGATGCCAACTCATAGTGATGTGGAAGGTTTTTCTTAGCGTCGAGGGGTTTTCTTTCAAATCTTGAGGAAGTAACTGCATTTCAGGGGGTAGCCTAATTCTTTCCCAACATTATGCCTCCCCTCCCCCAAGAACATTTTTTTTTTTTTTTTTTTTTAAAGAAGAGGATTCTATTCCTTCCATAATATTTGAGCTGGAAAGTATGGATCATTTCAAGATTTCTCTCTTGGCCCTTTTTCTTATCACAGACTCACCTCTTAGTTTAACTAGAGCACACAACTTGGAACTCCATTCAGCACAGCTGAGCATCAGGATGGGCTTTTAACAGCTGGTGAGGGGTTTTTTTTTCCTCCTGAATTAGGTGAAAAGAGGAGAGTCTGCAATATGAGAAAGGGGCAAGATACATGATTGTGGTGGAGAAAAAGACACCCTGGTTTTGGAGATGGGGGTGGTCCTCTGTTGTCCTGCTAGACATGGCAACTTTTTTAGGAAACTAGCAAAGGTCCTGCTAGTACAGGGCTCTCCAACCTAGGGTCCCCAGATGTTGCTGGACTACAGCTCACAGAATCCCTTGCCATCAGCCATGCTGGCTGGGTATGCTGGGAGCTGTAGGCCAGCAACATGCAGGGACCCAAGGTTGGAGAGCCCTGTGCTAGTACAACAGACCATGAGTGTCATCAATCTCCCTCCTAAAGTTCTGCAAACCCCTCTTCCCTTCTCAGTCTTGCAATTACGGTATCAACCTCTGATCTCTCTGCCAGTCCTGCCTCCCTTGATGCTCTGATGTCACAGTAGGCCCTTGTTGCTATTGGAAATTTCCCCCCGGCCTGGCACACATAGATACTACAGAAACAGCATGAGATGTCTGTCCCTGGGCCAAACTACATGTTTTTCTAATCACGCATAGTGGAGCTATGTGTAATAGTTTCATTTTCCTTCGTGTAAGCACACGTGGCCTTGATTTGGATCAGACCTACAGTGCTCCAAGAGGGGGGCATTCAACCTTCCCCTCCCACCTATTTTCAGCCTGAAATTCCACCCCCCATGGGGGGTGTTAAAAAAAAGGGGGGGAGTCTCCATTGATTCCAGTGGAAACTTTTCTCTCTCTCTTTTTAATCCCCTCATGGGGGGAGGGGTAGAAGAATATTGAGATGAAAACAGGGGGAAGGTTTAACCCCCACTCTCAGAGCACCATGGTCCTGATCTGAATCAGGACTGCATGCACTTACACAAAGGTAAATAAATCTAACATGCAGAGCTCCATTATGCATGATTACACAAATGTATAGTTTGGCCCTCTTTCTGGCAAAAGGCTTCATGCAAGCTATCACTCAGTGTTGCAGAGACCAAGTAATGAACATCTATGTCATCACTTATAGCCACAGTATACGCAAGGGTAGGAACATGGGAAGCTGCCTTGTATTAGAGCTAGCTGCCATCTTAATTTCCTACAGTGCCTCAGGGAGATGCCAGGTTGAGGGCCCTGTGGGGAATTTTGGTGTCTAGACCCAGCTGTCCAGCACTGCTCAGAGTACTGCCACCACAGCCAAGTAAGTTCACTGGGGACCACTGACAGAGGAGGGACCCTACCACAGCACACTTTGCCCAGGCCCCCCTCAATCCTGGAGCCAGCTGTGACCAGAGTACCTGAGCGTCCCAGCCCCTATAACTGCCATTGGCTCCACTACTCTGATGTCACAGAACGGCTTGCAAGGATAGTGCCGCCAGGCAGCTGTCTGCTTGGATGGGAAGGAGGGAGAACTTAGACTCTGAAGCCCAAGGTCTATGAGAAACTTTCACTAAATTAAGGGCACAGTCCTATGGAGATGCCCGTAACTGTCCGAACTCGGAAGATTACAGGCATCCTATGCAGGGTGGGAGGAGTGTGGAGGTGAAGGTCGCCTCCGTGCTCCTCCCACCCTACAAAACAGCTAGACAGCCGATTTTGGCTGTCTAACTGCAGTGCTTCGGAGGGGGAGGAAAGGAGGCTGAGGCGCCACCAGGAGACCTCATATCTTGACGGCGCCGCTGGTCTCCTGCCCTCCCCACCCCTGGAATGCACACTAAACCCCTTCTCCAAGGTAGCTTTGCAACCTCAGAGAAGCAGCTGGTGCGGTTCTTTCTGCACTGGCTTCAGGGTGGGGGGGGGGGAAGGGTGCTCTGAGTGTGGAGTCCCAGCTCAGACGTCAGAGCTGTTCTCCGATCTTGGAGCTGGAACTCCGAAAAAACCTATGGTCCTTGATGCTGTCTAGGGGCCATAAGATTGCGCTGTAAATTGCTTAGGTACTGTATTTTACCTGTGAAGGCAGGTGCGACAGGAAGAAATGTAAAATGATCACATACACGTACACACACAACCGTACTGGGGAGAAGCTTCCGCTCAGTGGTGTGGAGCATGCTGAAAGTCCCAGGTTCAATCCTTGGCGTCGCCAAATAGGGGACATCTCCTGCCTGAAATCCAGGAAAGTCACTGCCAGTTTAGTACAGATAATAGTCAGAGATAGATGGAGCACTGGAGTGACTTGGTATAAGGCAGCTTCCTATGCTCACCTTTACTTATGCCATGGGATAGTTCAAACATCGATGTTCATCACTCGGTCTCTGCACACCAAGTGATGGTTTGCGTGAAGCCTTTTGCCAGAAAGAGGCAGACATCTCATGCGGCGTAGGTACATAAGGAACAACCCTAAAACTAATCTGAATGACTGAAATATGGTGAATACTCTTGAGATACCTGCTGATAATCATTGGACAATATTTCAGGTCGCCCGAAGGCTGGCAGTTGGGCTTTTGGTTACTTCTTCTAGGGCAGGTGCTCCCTCTTCTGGTGAAGTGTAAGGTTATGCAATTAGTCAACACTGCAATCTTTTTGGCACAAAAGCTTTTTGTTTGTCCAGGTGTTTTAATTGGCTGATATGATCTCTCTGTTTGTTGTATTTGCTACCTTTTGGGTTTTGTTTTGTTTTTTAAAAATATGATGTTGCTTTATTGTTTTTACTGTACACTGTAGGATGATTTTGAACACACTCTTGTACACTGCCCTAGTGCCTGCAAGGATGAAGAGTGGTTAAAAAATATTTTTGATAATTAATAAATAAGTAAAATACATAGTCAGAATTAAATGCCTGCAAGCTACTCATCATTTCAGTCTTACTCATTTCAGAGCTAATGGATAAACACAGTGGATGTAGGATCAAAGCTGAAGCCAACAGATGCATCCCCCCCCATAAAGTACAGAGTTTATCTTTGAAATGAAGACAAAGAAAAAGCCTTCTTCAATAAACAACATTCCCAGGAGGAGAATGCATCTCTGCAGTCATAATGTAATGCAGCGAAGGCCAACCTTTTTGGAAAGTGCGCCACAAGCCAAGTAAATGGCAACAGTATGGATCATGTCTCTCTATGATGCATATGGCGTACCTGCCCAGGCTCCCAAGTTCATGAGTAGAGGGTGCCCCCACCTCTGGGTGCCCCCACCAAATCAAGTGAGGTGTGTGGCTACTAAGGAGACGGCTTTTTCAGTCATGGCACCCTGGTTGTAGAATGCACTCCCCAGAGAGGCTCACCTGGCACCTATGTTGTGGTCTTTTTGGTGCCAGGTAAAGACCTTTTTATTCTCCCATGCATTTTAGTTCTTCAGTTTTTGACATTTTAAAATGTGCTCTTGTATTTTCAGATCTTTACACTGCTGCTGGCTTTTATTTTGGTTTTTGATTACAGTTTTAAACTTTTAAAAGTTTTATATTATATTTTATCCCATTTTTGTATTTTATGGTTTTAACATTTGTGAACCACCCAGAGAGCTTCAGCTATTGGGCAGTATAGAAGAGCCAGTGTGGCGTAGTGGTGAGAGTGTTGGACTGGAACTCGGGAGATCCGGGTTCTAGTCCCCGCTCGGCCATGAAACTCACTGGGTGACTTTGGGCCAGTCACTGACTCTTAGCCTAACCTACTTTACAGGGTTGTTGTGAGGATAAAATGGAGAGGAGGAGGAATATGTAAGCCGCCTTGGGTTCCTTGCAGGAAAAAAGGCGGTGTATAAATATAATAAAGAAAGAAAATAAATAAATAAAATAGCATAGCCTATGAGCTGCTCCATCCTTCCTTAAGAGTTGCTTTGCTTCCAGTTTCATGAGCTGGGGTGCAGATGGGAGAGGCAGGTGGGAGTGCAGGCCCGATTCTATCCCACAGCCAAGAGTGCCACAGACCCCTGCTGGCTGAGTCACCTGCAGAACCTACACTCATGTTGGTTGTCTGTTTGTCATACAATGGTACTTGTGTCATATTTTCAATCCAGTTCTAAATGGACTGTAGAGCTGGCAAGGGCCATTCTTCTTCATTATTATGCCCTTCTCACTTCCCCGTCACCAAGGGTGGTTAGGCTGGTAAGTACAAGGGAGAGGGCCTTTTTAGTGGTGGCCCCACACCTCTGGAAACGGTTTCCATGAGGGGTCTGTCAGGCCCCTTCTTTGCAGGTATTCAGGAAGACTCTGAAGACCCACCTGTTTTCCCATAATCTGTAGGCTGTAGGTTTTATTAGTGCTATCTGTTTTATAGAGGTTTATAGTATTTTATTGTATATTTATTTATTGTCTAGTTGTATAATTTTGTATGTTTTTTTTAAATCCTACACGCTGCCTTGAGAAGGTTTGACCCTTAAAGGCAGTCTAAAATATTTATAGACTACTGTAATGCGCGCTACGTGGGGCTACCCTTAAAGACGGTTCAGAAGCTACAGGTGGTACAGAATGCGGCGGCTCGCCTGGTTAAAGGCAGCTGGCGGCAGGATCACATCACGCCAGTGCTGAAGGAGTTGCACCGATTACCAGTTGCTTGCTGAGCCAAATTCAAGGTGTTGGTTTTGACCTTTAAAACCCTATACGGCTCCGGTCCAGTCTATCTCAAGGAGTGTCTCCAGCAACACCAAGTGGGCCGCTCAACAAGATCTGCCACGGATGGCCTTCTCCTTGTCCCTTCAGCCAGAGCAGCTAGACTGGTGGGGACGAGGAAGACGGCCTTTTCTGTGGTGGCCCCCGTACTGTGGAACTTTCTCCCAAGTGACCTCCGCCATGCCCCCTCTCTGCTGAACTTCCGTCACTCATTAAAAACCTGGTTGTTCAGGCGGGAATATGGGGTGGGTTAAGATTTTAAAATTTTTATATTGTTTTAAATGTATTTTATTGTTTTTATTCTGTGTACATCGCCCAGGGTGGCCGGTTGCCGGCCAGATGGGCGATAAAATAATAATAATAATAATAATAACAACAACAACAACAACAACAACAACAACAACAACAACAACATAAAGAAATAAAGTAAAATATATCCCACCCTTCTTCCAAAGAGCTCAGGGTGGTGAACATGGTCCTCCCTGTCACCCTTTGCCTTCACAACAACTCTGTGAGATGGATTAGTCTGAGAGAAGATGACTAGCCAAAGTTCACCTAGTGAGCTTCCATGGCCATGTGGGGTTTTGAACGCAGGTTTGCCAGTTCTAGTCTGACACACCACCCACCACATCACACTGGCTTACTTGTTGCTCTGTAAAGGGCCATGCAAACTGATGGTATCATCATCATAATCATATAATAATAATAATAATAATAATAATAATAATAATAATAATAATAATGTATGAAAGGAAATCCCCCTGATTTCAATGGGGCTTACTGTGATACACATAAAAAGATACCATGGCAGCTACATCAGCATGGAAAGCTGTTTGTCTGCAGCAACCCACCACACGGAGAAGCCTTCTGCCTCTGCACCATCCTTCGTGAACCCACCAGAATCTTGTTTTGTAGAGGCATGGTGGCAGGACGTCTATCCACATGGTGCATTGCTGCAAACGAATGGCTTGCAGTATACAGGCAGGTGCTGTAAGCAGAAATTTAAAATGACTTCATATGCAATGCTTGCTCATGTATTTAAACTTCTCTTTTTATGGGCTGGTCCACGTATACCTGTTCATTGCCTGATGCCTGCAACGTAAAGTGAGAACTTGCATGTGAGAATGACCCTCCTCAGAAATCTAACATCACAGATAGAAGGTCTATATATCCTCACACACTCAAACAGAATGCCTTTCAATACGATCAGTGCACACATCCAATTGCCAGTTATCAGATGCACAATAATCAATGGATGTACATGCATGTGTGATCCAAGTCCAAGCATACTGACAACTGGAAGTAGTTAGATGTAGGAATTGTTACAGTTACTGTCCTTTGATGTTAATTTCTCTCTCTCTACATCAATAAAATAAAGGCCTGTTTGGCTCTGAAGAAATTATCAGGTGTGTTACATACAGAAATAAAGTACAGGGGAATTGGTTGAAGTACATGCATGTGTGAACCAGTCTCAAAGCTTTAGGGCTTCTTGCAACCATTAGAAAAGCCCTGCTGGATCAGACCAAAAGTCTATTTAAGCTGGTCTTCCCCAGCCTGGATCTCTCCAGATGTTTTAACCACAGCTCCCATCTGCCCCAGCCAACAGTCAGGGATGATGGGAGTTGGAGACAAAAACATCTGGAGAGACCGAGGTTGGGGAAGGCTGATCTAAGCCAAAGTCCAGTTTCCAACAGTGGCCAGCCATAATAAACTGTCTTTATGCCAGAGGAGGGAAACTGATGGCCCTCCATATGTTGTTAGACTCCAACTTCTATCAGCGCCAGTCAGAATGGCCAATGGTAAGGAATTATAGGAGTTGTAGTTCAACAACATCTGGAGGGCCACAGGTTCTCCAACCCTGATCTAGAAGGACCAGACCATTGGTGCCTCTAGATCAGGGGTGGGAATGGAGGGCTGGATTCCATTTTGGAGAAGCTCTTTGGGGGCAGTAGTGACCAGGGCCACAGTCAAAAGGAGGAGGGGCTGCAAAATCTACACACACATAAATTCTGTTGTTATCCATCTATAGTAGGAAGCATGCCTACTCAGAAGTAAGCATGAGCAGCATATCTACTCACAAATAAGCAGGACAAGCCTCTGTATATCTACTCAGAATTAAGCAGGAAAGAATCACTCAGCATCACTTTCAAATAGCATCCCAATCATCAAACTTATGCATGTTTTCTCAGAAGTAAGCATGAACAGCATGTCTACTCAGAAGTAAGCATGAACAGCATGTCTACTCAGAAGTAAGCAGGGGAAACCTCTGTAAGGCAAGGCTCAGAAAGAAGGAAGACTTAATAACTCAGTCGCTTCCACAATATGCTCTTATTCCAGTCAGCAGCTGATCAGAGATAAGTGCTTTCCTGTGCTAGCTACTGAGAAAGGGAGCCTTTTTCAGTGCTAAGCAGGAAAAAGCATTCATCTCCAATCAGCTTTATCTTCTGTGGCAGAGGGGCCGGGGCCAGGGGAAGAAGCTGCTGGGCCAAATGGGGAACCCCTGTTCCAGAGGTTCTGTATCCTTGATCTAGATCCATATCGACTAGGTTCAGACAACACGATAACTCAAGGGTTGAGTATGGGTTGAGTGTGGGTTGCTGCTGAACTGTGGGTTATCATGTTGTATGAGCCCAGCTGAGATAACAAACCCATAGTTCACAACCCAACAACCCACAGTTCACAACCCAACAACAAACCATGGGTTCTCTTCATGGGTTGTTCATGGTTAATAAGCCATGGCTTGTTAGCACAGCTGGTTTTAGACAACACGATAACCCATGGTTCAACAACAACCCACACTCAACCCATACTCAAACCTTGAGTGTAGGTTATTGTATTTTCTGAACCCAGTCATTGTCTGCACTGAATGGGTAGAGGTTCTCCAGGGTTTCAGACAGGAGTCTCTCCCAGCCCTAACTGGAGATGCCAGGGACTGAAGTTGGGACCTTTTACATTTGGTTACAGCATGTCTGATTTGCCTAATGTATTTCAGCAAAGTATGTGATAGTCCCTGGATCATCATTTAGATATTTTTAGGCACCACAGTGTGGGCATAAACTAGTCCATAAATGCAACTGCCTGGGGATTATTTTTAATCACTTACCATCTTCAGGAAAACAGCAATTAGTATAAAAGTACAAGCACTGTTCTTTTCCTATATGGTCAGCAGTCCAGATAGATTTTTTTTTTAATGTTCTGACTAGACAAAACCCTTTGCGTAGATGTGCTGTAGCTTGCACCAAATATCCTGTGAATAATTCAAATGGGATGTCATCCCATCATCAGGTTTTATGACTAAAAAAATGCACACTTATTGCTTTGCCCAGAGCCAGGATGGACAGATGGGATTTGATAATTCAGACCATACCTTGTAGCTTTTGGGTCCCAAATGACAATGTCAGCATCAGAGCCCACAGCTATCCTTCCTTTCCTGGGGTACATGTTAAAGATTTTAGCAGCATTTGTGCTGGTAACAGCCACAAACCTATTTTCATCCATTTTGCCGCTATGCTGCAAAACAGTATGGGAAGACAAAAACACATATTAATAAGGAAGGAAATGTACATGCCTATATTGCAAGCAAACCCACTTCCTATTAGCAAACAAAACAAAAACCCCAGAAATCTGCTGGACAGCACATTTCAACACCAAAAAATTCAACTTCCAGCAATGCATTGAAGAATGCAAATAAAGCACCAAAGGAGAAACACTTTGCAATAGAAATATCGTCTCTGGGAATAGTCCCAGATTTCTAGTCTTACTCCTTTAAAGGTGCAATCCTATGCAAGTTTCAACAAAAAAAGGCCTACAACTCCCAGCATGCCCCAGCTGACTAGGGCATGCTGGGAGTTGTAGGCCTTTTTTTCTGTATAAACTTACATAGCACTGCACCCTAAAATGCTAATTCATTTGTGGAATTTGGATCCCTTTGCTCCGGGGAAAGTAACTACCACCAGAGTGAATGGGATAATAAATGAAGATGGTGTCTATTTAGTTATGCATGGTTTATTCAGAAAAATCATAGACCACCTTACACTATAACAATTCTGAAGTGGGAGAACAAAAATTAAAATGAAAATACAATTAAAACATCAAGAAACTGATTGGAAGGGAATAATGAAGGGGGATGGAAGAAACAAAAGCAGCAACCAAAAATTTAGTGTAATTTTTTTGATGTTTTATTGTTTGTATTTTTTTTATTGTATTTTATTGTAAAATTGCATTGTATAATTGTATTTATTGTAAAATTTTATAATTGTTGTAAACTCCCCAGAGAGCTTCGGGTATTGGGCGATATAGAAATGAAATTCTTCATCGTGATCATGATCACCATGATCATCACCACCACCACCAAAACCAAATAGGCACATTAAAAATAAAAGGCTTGTCTAAACAAACAGGTCTTTAAAGCCTGTTTAAAAGGGTTGAGGTCCTGAAGCTGGTGGACTTCAATAGGCAATTGGTTCCATAATTTAGGGAAAGAAAGCCTTCTCCAATGGCCAAACATGACATGAAGCCTTTCATATAACTAGCAATTGTGTGAATGGTTTCTTAAAGTAACTAGCAGGCACAGAGGCTCAATCCTGGGTCAGAGGCTCTGATGGGGGGAATGGGGCTTTAACCCCAGTCCCCCCATTGTGATTTGCATTCGAAGGAAAGCTTTCATCAATGCAAATAGTTTTCCTTCTAATGCAAATAGCAGGCAGGTGTGTGACCCCAATCCAGATTGGGACCACAATGGGAGGGAAAGGGTTAAACCCGCCTACCCTCTGCCAGGGTCCCAATCCAGATTGGAGCCTCCATACCTGCTTTTTACTCTTAAAAAAAAACAACATTCACGCAATTGCACATTTCATGAATGCTGACATGTCTAGTTTAGTGCTGACAGAAGATTGTCTATGCTAGATCTTAAGGAGCAGGAAAGTATGGGAGGAAATGCTTCCTTAGGTATCCAGGGCAGAGTCAATAAAAGGGCTTTAAAGGTAAGCACCAGAACCTTGAATCTAGCCCAAAACCAAACTATTTAACCAGTGGAATTCACATTAGGTGCTGATCTTAACCTATAAAGCCCTATACGGCTTGGGATCGCAATACAGTAATACCTTGGATTGCAAGTAACTTGGTTTGAGAGCGTTTTGCAAGACAAGCAAATTTTTAAATATTTATTTAAATTTTTTTGACTTGATATACAAGCGACGTCTTGCAATACAAGTACTGTAGTACGGCTTAAATTAAAAATCTCTGTACAATTTTTTTGGGGGGGATTTCGTTTTGATATAAGAGTGTTTTGGATTACAAGCACGTTTCTGGAACGAATTATGCTCTCAATCCAAGGCATGACTGTACCTGATGGAACACCTCTTCCAACCACAATCTACCCGGACACTACGCTCTGCATCTGGGGCCTTCCTCCAACTGCCACCTCTGAGGGAGGCTCAGAGGGCATCAACAAGGGGGAGGGCCTTTTCTGTGGTAGCCCCCCAACTGTGGAACAAGCTCCCCACTGAGGCCCGCCTGGCTCCAACTTTACTATCCTTTCGGCGCCAGGTTAAGACTGCCCTCTATGCCGAGGCATTTAACAGCTCCAAATCACACCGGGGGTGGGGGGTTATGTCAGCTTCTCAACCAGTCTAGTTTTATTACCTTGTTCTTTAAAAAGCCATTTTAAAATTTGTTTTTAAATATGTAGTAGCGAAATTTTTAGGATGTTTTTTATTGTTTGTTATATTGTATTTTACTGTATTTTATAATAGTTGTAAACTGCCCAGAGAACTTCGGCTATTGGGCGGTATAGAAAATAAATAAATAAATACATACATAAAATATGATAACCACAGCTAAAGGCAGAAATTATTTTGTCTCAATCTGGACCAGCAGCAGCTTCCAAGTGTCCTTCGAGGCAAGTTCATGCAGGGCATGTTACAATAGTCAAGTCCGAACGCTATCAGGGTATGCACCATAGCGGACAGACCGTTCTCTTCCATGAAGGAGAAGTTGGTCACATAACTTCACAATTCATATCTTTGGAAACGTCTAAGTCCGATAAGCTTGGGAGGCCATCCCCAACTTGGTGCTCTCCATATATGTTGGGATTACCATTCCCATCATTTTCCATGCTGGCTGGGAATGATGGGACTTGTGCTCCCAACACGTCTAGAGGGAGCTAGGTTGGAGAAACCTGAGCTAGAGAGAGTGAAGGGACATTTGAGATTTTATGTGCAGCTAAGGCCAATGGCTAACTTGTTACTGCTACTATTGTCCTCACATTGAGAGGGTTCACACGACACTTCAAGGAGATTGTTCGTGTTTTCTACAATAGCCCCGAAAAAAACATAACCCCCCATTTATATGATCATGCCTGCTTTTCTTTCTTCTTCTTCTTCTTCATGGTCTTTCTCTATGCCAGAAGCCGCCCACACCGGCCGTGCTGGTCCCGGCGCGTCACTTCCGGCAGGCCAGAATTGACATGACAGGACCCTGCGCTGGCACGCTGGACCCCCGCGCTACGTTTTTGGCAGGGAAACCAGGGCAACAAGGCTTAAACAGCACCGTTGCCCTGGTTTCCCCACAAAAACCGTAGTGCGGGGGTCCAGCGCGCCGGAACCAGCGCAGCCGGCGGCTCGAGCGGCATGGAGAACAGCTCCGCGCCATGCAGAAGATCGAGGCGGGGGGGCCCGCCACTGTGGGGAGGAGAGGCTGTGGCAAGACGCCCCCCCAAGTTTTGTGACCACCACTAATGCCAGCATTGTTTTCATAAACACCCTGTGGGTCCTCCCGCTCACGTCAGGTATCCCAGTGTCCATTGCACGCAATTCCCTGTCCCAGGCCCCCCCGCTTCCCTGCAGGGTCTGCCGCTGCTACGCTATTCGTCCGTCTTGATCACGCTGCGTGCCGTCCCTCTCCCTCCTCACACAGCGAGGTTTAACCCTGTGCTTGCCTCCAACTGAGGCGGCACGAATGGACTTAAATCAGCTCACACCCTCTCCCCCCTGCCTCCTCAGCGAGCCATGGCCACATCACACTGGCTGCCAATGCTCTTCTGCTCCCCCTTCAGCAGGCTCAGGCCAACATACCCTGCTGCTACACAGGAACGCGGCAGAGCAGGAGCTAGAGAGAGCCAAGGTCAAACTTGACTGCAACTGCACAAACAACAGGGAAACAATTCCTCAGGTGGCTGTCTAAGAGAGGAGAAAATTTGACAGGGACAGTTACTTTACGACGGCCAGTTAAAGCGAGGGAGCCATCGACAAATGTGTTGACAGGAAGAGTTTAGACTTTGGAGAATAGAGAGATGAGATAGAGAGGACTTGGATTCTCCCCTCGGGCCATAGGGCTCTATGGTTTTTGGTCGAAAACCACGATAGAAGTGATATCCCGGGTTCACACGGTCAGAAAAACCAAGATACGATAAGAAAACCACAGATATAGTTGTTTTCTATCGTGGTTTTGTTGTGCAAAATTTATCATGGTAAATTAACACGACAGGTTCATACGACCGTGAAAACCATGAATGATGAAAAACCACTAACAACGGCCATGGTTTTCACGGTCGTATGAACCCAGTCATTATGTATGAGAGTGCAAGAAATCCCACTCACCACTCCCTTTTCCCATATCACCGACAGCCTGTCCTCCACACCATTCACCCCATTCGGGATCTTTGTGAAATCATCCTTCCCCAAAGCCTTCTGGCAGACATCAAAGGTGCAGTTATCCGTCCCGGTCAGAGTCAAGTCACCACTGAAAAGGAAATGAACAACTCCTAGTAAGAACTGGTCCGGTTATTTTTATCTGCTCCATGTCTATTCTATTCTTTCCCAGAACAATCCAGCGTGTTTACTATTAATCTTGCTTCGTTGTTGTTGTTTCAAGAGCATGGTATCAACACCAACAGTTAACTCTGTGTGTGTGTGTACAAGTTTTTGAAAGATTAAAATTTCGGGGCTGGATCCAGGATCTGCCTCCTGCAAGGAGAAGGGCTCTGCTCGCGGAAGGTCTCCCCCCCCCCACACCTGATACTTTTAGGGATCCACACACACACCGCAGCTCACCCCATTCAGCAGAATCTCCTGACTCACTGGGTAGCATTTTCAGGGGGTTGGAGGAGTTGCCATGGGAAAGAGGGGATGGGCAAGCCCGCTTCAGTCAACACAGTTGATCCGGCATAAATCTGGACCCAACCCTCAGATGGCAACTTCCTTCACTTACGAAAAATACTGTATGCATTTCTAATTTCTACATGGCCCAATTTGCTCCTGAACAGTGCAGTTACTATACCAATTCTTGGATTACTGTAGCAAGATAGCGCAGTTGGTTGGTTGATGGCTGGCAAAAACTGTCCCACTTTGTATAGATGTAGGCAATACACAGGGGCAGCTGGTTAAAGCCAGAAATAAAGGCTTCTTTAGTTCCTGTGGCAGAAAGCACATGCTTTGCATGGGAAAAGTTCCAGGTTCAATCCTGACTTCTCCAGGTAGGGCTGGGAAAGCCTCCCAGTGGAGAGCCACCACTGCCAATGAGTGTAGGCATTGGGTTGGATTGGATACAGATTTTAGTCATACTTAGAGTAGACCCTTTGAAATCAACAGGACTTAAATTAGTCATGATTAACATAAAGCCCATTGATTTCAATGTGTCTACCCTAAGTATGATTAAGTCTGGATTCAAGCCAATGTGGAGCCAGTTAGACCAATGGTCCGACTTGTTTTAAGGAAGCTTCCTGTGGGAGGGGGAGGAAAAATTTAAAACTGTATTTTAAACGGTTGTAAACTGCTTTGGGGATATGATAGTCAAAAAGGAGATAGATAAAAGTCTTAAGAAACAAACCAACTGTTTACCAAGTAGTTGTCACTTGTAAACGTACCTTGGGGTGCACATAGTTAAACAGGGAGCTGGCTGAGTATAGTGTCCAGCCAGATGGTGAGGTGAACTTTAGCAGGTTGCCATTATCTGACTGGAGGTGTAGCAGTGGAAGACGCGGCAAGGATCTCTTGGTGTGGCACACTCTACAAATGACTGGCTCCTCGTGTCATTGACTGAAATCCGGTGGCAAAGAGCTCATAAACAGCCACCACGGGGCAGACTGTTCCTTGCATCCACACTGCAGACTTCGCCAGCTGTCCATCATGTGGCTGCTATCTTTATTTAATGCATCATTTATTTAAGTTACATATACCCTGCTTTTCAAACTAATTCCCCAAAGCAACTTACATTAAAAGAAATGAATTTCAAGAAGAATAAATTACAAGATTAAAAATCAAATAAAGCATTAAAATACACAGCAGCATTAAAAAAAAACACAGTAAAAAAAGAAGAAGCCAAAAACGAATGCTTTGCATGGATTCTGAGCTTGCTTACTTTGCTAGAAGGTTCATGAGGTAGTCTGGAGTGGCAGGATCTGGCCTCAGTGGAGGGCCCATGACGTGTGCCGCAGCATGGGGCCATTCCTTATGCCAGTAGTGAGTGCCATCTGTGCCAAGACCAGCAGCTATAGGCTCCCCATACACAACTCTCCCTGAGGAAAGAATATATATTAAGAGGAACAAACAATGTACTGGTGATGCTGGCTTGCAGTACTATTATAATACAAAGCTGGCTACAATACAGTGGGTTGGATCCATGCTTAGTCATACGTAGACACATTGAATTGAATGGGACATAAGTTAGTCTAGACTAACTTAAATGGGCAAGAAGTCAAATAGTAATCCTCCAGCACCACCTTCTGGACATGGCCTGACAGAAAGGGCTGGAGCCACTGCATGGGGGGATGCAGAGGGGAGGGGAACCAGCAGCAGTGTCTGTTCCGCTGGTGGACGGACCCCATTGGATACAACCCACTGTGACAGAGACTAAAGGCAGACAACAGTTTTTTTTAGAGAGAACTGAAGAGGTGGTGTGCAATTTTGGGCTGTATTAATAGAAGTATAGCTTCCAAATCGCGGGAAGTGATAATTCCCCTTTACTCGGCACTGGTTAGGCCTCATCTTGAGTACTGCGTCCAGTTCTGGGCACCTCACTTTAAGAAGGACATAGACAAACTGAAAAGGGTTCAGAGGAGGGCAACAAGGATGATAAAGGGACTGGAAACAAGGCCCTATGAGGAGAGACTGAAAGAACTGGGCATGTTTAGCCTTCAGAAGAGGAGACTGAGGGGAGATATGATCGCACTCTTCCAGTATTTGAAGGGATGTCACACAGAGGAGGGCAAAGATCTCTTCTCGGTCATCCCAGTTTGCAGGACACGGAATAATGGGCTCAAGTTACAGGAACCTAGATTCCACCTAAACATCAGGAAAAATTTCCTGACTGTCAGAGCAATAAGACAATGGAATCAACTACCTAGGGAGGTTGTGGGCACTCCCACTCTGGAGGCATTCAAGGTGCAGCTGGACAGACATCTGTCAGAGATGCTTTGACCTAGATTCCTGCATTGAGCAGGGGGTTGGACTCGATGGCCTTGTAGGCCCCTTCCAACTCTACTTTTCTATGATTCTATGATTCTATGATAAGGCATCCATCCTGGTCATGGTGCACAAATTCAGTCTGAGGGCACATCATACAGCTATGTTGCTTATGGAAGGCTACCTGGGAACCCTATACCACCCTGTGATTTATGCTGAAAGAAAGGAGGGATATAAATGCACTTAAATAAAGTAAACACATTTCTTTAGGCTCATTCTATCACCTCTGGCAAAGAGGTTTTGCAGGTTTTTGAAACACTATCAAAACCTTGTGTGTGAAATGGTCTGAGGACTTATTCAATTAACAAATGTTGTTGTTGTTGAGACTATCAAAACCCCACAATACCTATGAACAGCAATGATAGTAGGATTAGTGTGCACACCACAGGCCTTTATTGTTCAGCCTTCAACTCTCTTAAAACCAGTTGTTTGTCTCCAACTTCAGTGGTGCCCTTGAAGATGGCCATGAAAGGTATAAAAAAATCCCTAACTCATTTCATTCCAAGATAATCTGATGAAACCATATCTAAAGGGACAGCACTTTTAGGTTGCAATCCTAAACATAAGAATTAGCTCCCATTAACTCAATGGAAGTTACTTTTAAGTAAACATGCTTAGGACTGTACTGTTAATATATAAAAGCAGTGCCATTCTAGGATGATCTGAAATCTTTTAAAATTAGGCTCTCAATGAAAGTTGTGTTGCTTTCCCATAATCTCTTAGAAGATTAGGTGGGCAGAGATGCATCAAGGTGAATTTAAGGCTTCAGTCAGTCCTGGAATGTCTGTGTTTTATCAGAAAATACTTGGTAATGGGACTTGCATGGCTTTACATTTTACTGTCTAGTTACATCACATATCCAGATGGCTTGGGATCTCTCAGAACAAAGATACAGGAATTTCTATGTCATTATTAATTTGCAGATCACCCCTGAGACAAGAAAGAAGATAGCAATGTTCATACTTAATCACTGGTACATCTAGTATAATGGGGCTTGCTTATCTGTAACTAACAGGCTGTTCTGCAACCCAGTTAAACCAAAGTAGCCTGGATTTAAGACAGTGACACTGTGAATGTAATGTAGGTTTAGAATGCAATGACTCTCTGGTTCATTTTTGAAAAAAACAAAGAGAAGTGCCATAGCTTGACCCAATGTGGAAACTGTGATGTTTGACTTGGTTATGTGACAAGGTGATCAAACAACTGCTTGGCCAGTCTACTTGGCTAGTGGCAATATTCTTAATGAACTCATCATGCACCCAGAGCAGATGGTAGGTTGAGAAAATAAGGCCCAGGTTTAAAGCGATAGAACTGAATTAGAAACATCATTGTTCTTTCTTTTGGCATTTATCATCATCATCATCAGGCGATCACTCGTGACCGAGTAAGATTGTCTTGAAATTCTAAAGAAGATTGTGTAGACTCTAGCGATGGGTGGGTCCGTAAGTGACTGTGGAGGCCAATTCTAGATCCACACAGCTTCCCACAGTGAGGACACAGGTTACCAGATAGAAGATGGTCCTGTAAAGGATTCATTTGGCGTGCTTTTCGCTTAGCACGTTTCTCCCTTTCACCTTGCACTCGGGCTTCTTCAAAGTCCATGGAACCTTTGTGAAAGGCCAGCCTCCATTTAGATCGTTCATGGCCTAACTACTAAGTAGCAGAACTACCTTGTTGGCCTACTCACCATTCACGTAAGTCAACAAAGGCAGTTCTGCGACTTAATATTTACTTTCTAAATGCCAAAAGAAAGAATGGTGAAGTGTTCTGACAGGGCTACGCATTTTCTAGGTCTGCATACTATGCACAGGTTTAGGGCTTAGGTTCAAGTTTCCATGTCCTGTGCATGTTTTAATGTCTGCTAGCAGAGGCCCGTTTCAGTAGTGCTCCCCCCCTCTGCCCACCATGGAATACTCTACCCAACACTGTCATCTTTTCTGCGCCAGGTCAAGACTTTCCTCTATTCCCAGGCATATGATGTGCTTTTTATGCATCACTTGTTTTGGTTATGATCTGTACTGACGTTTTCTTATGTTTTGGTGTTTTTTTTTAGTAGAAATTGTCTTTATTTTATACCTTGCATGTTTTAATAATTTTGTTTTAAGTCACCGTGGGTCTTTTTAAGAGAAGGTGACTAATAAATCCTCTTCCTCCTCCTCCTCCTCCTCCTCCTCCTCCTCCTCCTCCTCCTCCTCCTCCCTGCCATGCCTGGGATACCCTAGCTCTTACTGCATCAGCATTTGAAAAAGTGCTGTGTACTGCTGTTTGCAGATATACAGGTTCTGGCCTTTGGGTCTGAAAGCCCCAAATTCATTTATTTCTATCCTGCTTTTCCATTATAGAAAAATAATAAGATTCAAAGCAGCTAACAGTATAAATGACATCAGCCTTAATAAAATTAAACTAAAAATATTATAAACATCAAAAATAATTTAACATTCATCAACAATAAAAAAAATCACAACAGAGGTCACCTCAGCACACTGTTATTAAATGCACCTTAAAAAAAAAAAAAGGCAGCTGGAAGAATGTGTTTCCTTGTGTTTTTACTTCCCGCCAAAAGTCAAGTAAAGATAGAGCCAGGGGGACCTCTCTTTGGAGGGTGTTTCCAAGCTTTGGCACCACCACAAACAAGGCCCTGTGGTTTGTGCTCAACTGCTGCACTTTTGCCAGTCAAAAGTGATCTCAGGGCTCAGGAAGGCTCATGCGGCTTGATTTAGATCGATCTGTATTTACTTTATTTATTTCAGATATTTATATACCACACTTCATAAAATTTATTCTACTACATTTTACAATGCAAATTAGAACAAGATATACAACAAAACAATTAAAATCAATAATATCATTCAAATATCAATTAAAATCAGTAGAGTGAAAACCTCATTTCCAGCACCCTACCAATACTTAACATACAAACTGTGTATTGCATTCAATGGGACCTTTCCCCCCAGGTAAGAGTGTATAGGATTATTGCGAGGGGCGGCTGGTGACGCCTATGTCAGTGGGGCTCCTCATCCATTGGCAGCTTTTATTCTGAGCGTTATAGGAGCTACCCATGGTGCTGTACTCCATCCCTGAAATAGGTTTACCACCACGGAGCACCATGGATAGCTTCTGAAAGGTCAGAATAAAAGCTGCAATGGATAAGGAGTCCCACTGATATAGGAGTTGCCAGCCACGAGAGATTTAACTAATTTTGAAAAGATGGTCATGTCTAGAGACGGCCTACCAGGTAATGCATCAACAAGAGGTATAACAAGGGATTTATATAGATTGATTCAAAAAGCAAAAGAACAAGAGGATCAGCTTAAGGCAGTATGGGATAATGAATTTGAAGAGGTGACCTCGAAGGTGGGGTGGAACAATATATGGGATAGACGGATTGTGAAAATGATGTCAGTTAGGATAAAGGAAAATTTTTATAAACTAATTTGGAGATGGTATTTAACTCCAGTAAGATTAAAAAGAATAGATAATAATTGTTCTGCATTATGTTGGAGAGGATGTCAGGAAAAAGGGACATATGCTCATATGTGGTGGAGTTGTAAAAATGTATTGGTGTTTTGGCGAGAGGTTTTTACAGAAATATCAAAAATTATTGGTACTAATTTAGAGGTCTGTCCAAAATTAGCATTGTTATCAATAACTGAGAAGCTTATTTGTGATCAAAATACGAAGGAGTTAATTGTAAACTTGTTAACTGCGGCCAGGCTAATGATAGCGAGAAATTGGAAAGTACAACATGTTTTCCTAATAACAGACTGGTATAAGGAAGTTTGGGACATAGCCCTAAATGATAAACTAACTAGTAGTATCAAATGCAAAAAAGGATTGCTAAAGAAGAATAATTTTATGGAGATATGGAATCAATTACTAGATTATGTATTAATAAAGGGGAAGGGTAACATGCCTTGTCAGGATAAGTTATATTTTTGGAATTTAGAATTTATTTGATTAAGAGGATAGAAGTATATTAATTGGTCCCTTGGAGGGTGGGGGGGAGCACTTCATGATTTATTGTATGTTGATTATGTTATATTTGTGTGATAATCTTGTATTTTGTTATACATATTTTTTGTTATAATTTGTTTTGAAAAATAAATTAAAAAATTAAAAAAAAAAAAGGAGTTGCCAGCCACCCCTGAATTTATAGCCTAAGATTTCTTTGATCGGGTGACAGCCCCAGTTATGTCTTTTACACTTTTGTCCTTCCTAAACACATGTGATGGCGTGTCTACTGGCAGGTGTAAATCGCTGCACTCTAGATAGCCTCTTCTCCCATCTTCTACATGTAAGCATTAGAAAAGCAGGGGTGAATGATTCCTTGCTTGTTCATCATCTGTAGCATCCTCCCCAACCTGCTGCCCTCCAGATGCGATGGACTACAACTCCCACCATCTCCAGCCAGCCAATCGCTGAGCTGGCTGGGAACGACGGGATTTGCAGTCCAACACATCAGGAGGGCAGGAGATTGGGGAAGGTTGATAACGTATGCAGTTTAACATGTACATGTAATGTGACAAAGGATATAAAAAAACATTTTAGCAGGAGAGTTCTGTACAGAACGTATCACTACAGAACTGGGACTGATACTACACGATGCAGTGCAAACATTCTACCCCTTCCTGTTCTGAAGCTTTTAGATTACCTTGAGATTTATTTATTTTGCTTTGACCTACATATTTTGGCTGATTTTGCAGTTCCTCACATTTAATTCAGAGACAGAAACCGCTTGATTCAGTGATTTTACAAAGGCGAAGAACAGTAAAGTGGAATCCACAACGTTGTCAACAGTGACATCTTGTGCACAAAGCCAGTGTAGCATGGTACAGAAAGTGGGGAGTTTCTCTTCACTCTCAGAATGTAATAGAAGTCCCATATTTGCATAGATACTCATTAGTTAGAGAATCAGGAACCGCTGCTCTGTCTCAGCCTGCGATGTGCTGGCTCAATTCTACTGTAGAAGGGGAAAAACCTTGGGTGTTTCCATACTGAGGGCTGTTAGCGCTACCACTCAGAAGGCATTGTGCAGGAATTCCTCCAAAGGCATTGTGCAGGTTTTAATGTTATCCTGTTTTTAATGCATTGTTTTTATTCTTTTATCTGCTTTATCTTTTTTATTGTTCACCGCTCCAGAATCTGTCTAGATATGGAGCAGTATACAAATGCTGTAAATAAATAAATAAATAAATAAGTGAATAAATATTCCATCCTTTGCTCCTTAACAGATTTTCCACAATAAGAAAAAAAAAATGGAAGAAGCAGTGGGAAAAACGAAGGGGTTACGAGCCGAGGACGTCGTCATCTGGACCCCCGCAAAACTCCATGAATGAGGCAGGGTGATGGTGCAATAAAAGCCTCATTTAGAAGCATCTTAGGGCAGCGGTCCCCAACCTTTTTGGCACCGGGGACCGGTTTGGTGGAAGACAATTTTTCCATGGACTGGGGGGAGCGGGTCGCCCACCACTCACCTCCTGCTGTGCAGGCAGGGATTTATTTGAGAGTCTCGAGGGGAGCTGAAGCGAGTTGAACTCGCCCCGCTCGGCCCTCCTGAGACTCTTGGCAACTTGCCTGCTGCCACTCGACCCAAACGCGCCGGGGAAAGGACCTATGAGGTCCCTGTCGCGTCACTTCCTGGTTCTCCGGTGCTGCTCTTTTTACGTAAATATCATGGTAAAGTACCATAAAATGGCCTCCATTTGCTATTCTTCTTCATCCACCGGTTCAGCCCTTTCGCCTTGGCTCCGTTTGCTGTTTCTGCACCTGTTTCTGGGCTGGTGACCTAGTGTCGTGCTGCAACTAAAAAACCTGAAGACTTTTTTCAACAATCGTGGGAAGAGCTGAATGGTGATGTCATAATTCTGTCAGCCAATAAGGGTGTTTTCAGTCTCTAGGATTGCAGTTTTCAGAAAACTATAAACCATTTTTAAATAAAAACTAAAATCGAGAACACTGATTATTTTTCTATAGCTATTGACTGAGTAACTGTTAGCCGCACACTGAATTCTGAAATTTCAGGAGAAATATTCATTAGGCTAAGAATTAAAATGCAACAAAAAGGATAACATTATCATCATCATCATCAGGCGATCACTCGTGACCGAGTAAGATTGTCTTCCGGGATAAAAGGAGGAAATTCTAAAGAAGATTGTGTAGACTCTAGCGATGGGTCCGTAAGTGACTGTGGAGGCCAATTCTAGATCCACACAGCTTCCCACAGTGAGGACACAGGTTACCAGATAGAAGATGGTCCTGTAAAGGATTCATTTGACGTGCTTTTCGCTTAGCACGTTTCTCCCTTTCACCTTGCACTCGGGCTTCTTCAAAGTCCATGGAACCTTTGTGAAAGGCCAACCTCCATTTAGATCGTTCATGGGCCAGAGCTTCCCAGTTTTCGATGTTTATATTGCATTTTTTTAGATTAGCCTTATGAACATCTTTAAACCTCTTATATTGACCACCGATATTCCGCTTTCCATCCTTGAGTTGGGAGTAAAGTAACTGCTTTGGGAGACGGCAGTCAGGCATTCGAACAACATGACCGGTCCACTGAAGTTGGCGTTGAAGGATCATTTTTTCAATGCTAGTAGTCTTTGCTTCTTCCAGTACACTGACATTTGTTCGCCTATCTTCCCAAGTAATTTGCAGGATTTTCCGGAGGCATCGTTGATGAAACCTTTCAAGGAGGTGGAAGTGACGTTTATAGATAGTCCATGTTTCGCAGGCATACAATAAAGTTGGTAATACAATGGCTTCATAAACCAGTGTTTTGGTCTTCTTACAAATATCCCGATCCTCGAACACTCTATGTTTCATTCGAGAAAATGCGGCACTTGCGGAGCTCAGACGATGCTGGATTTCACTGTCGATGTTAGCTGTAACAGAAAGATAGCTGCCAAGATAGAGAAAATGATCGACATTTTCCAGTATTGTCCCGCCAAGCTGGATAGATGGCATCACCAAAGGATTGGCTTGCACTTGCTGATGAAGCACTTTGGTTTTTTTGATGTTAAGTGAGAGACCAAGTTTTTCGTATGCTTCTGCAAAAGCATTTAGGATAGTTTGGAGATCATCCTCTGAATGTGCAGAGACCACATTATCATCAGCATACTGAAGTTCCACAACGGAGGTTGTAATTACCTTACTTTTTGCTTTCAGCCTGCTGAGATTAAAAAGCTTTCCATCTGTTCGATATATAATTCCCACACCAGTGGGAAGTTTCCCCTTGACAAGATGTAAAACCATGGCGATGAAAATGGCAAATAATGTTGGGGCGATAACACATCCCTGTTTAACACCTGATCCCACTTTAAATGGAGCACCATGAGAGCCGTTGTTGTCCAAAACTGTTGCCGTCATGTTGTCATGGAGAAGTCGCAAGATATTCACAAATTTATTGGGGCATCCAATTTTCATAAGGATAGTCCAGAGAGCTGTACGATCTACAGTATCAAAGGCCTTAGCCAAATCAATAAATGCCATATAAAGGGGTTGATTTTGCTCCCGGCATTTTTCTTGGAGCTGACGTGCAGTAAAAATCATGTCTACTGTCCCTCTAGAGGGGCGGAAACCATATTGAGTTTCAGGGAGGATCTCTTCTGAAATAGATAGAAGACGGTTTGCGAGAATCCTAGCAAATATTTTACCTGCGGTTGCTAAGAGAGAAATGCCCCGATAGTTTCCACAGTCTGTTCTATCACCCTTCTTAAAGAGGGTGATAATTATGGCATCCCTGAAGTCTTCTGGGATCTCTTCTCTTATCCAGATTTTTTCGATGAGTTTATGAAGATGTTGTACAAGTTCGGGGCCCCCTTCTTTAAAGATTTCAGCAGGAATCCCATCTGGTCCACTAGCTTTGTTGTTCTTCATTTGATTAATGGCTTTTTTTTACTTCATCCAAAGTGGGGAGTATTGCAAGTTCCTCTTTAATTTGTTTTTGCGGGATTTGCGAAAAAATCTCATTATCCACCTTAGATTTACGATTTAAAAGGTCATAATAATGCTCTTTCCAACGCAGTGCAATAGACTCTTTGTCTTTTAAGAGTTTGGTGCCATCTTTTGATTGTAAAGGGTTTGTACCATAGGTTTTTGGTCCATAAATGGCCCTTGTGGCCTTAAAAAAGCCCCGTGCATCATGAGATTCTGCAAGTTGTTGAATTTCTTCAGCTTTCTTTTTCCACCAAGCGTTCTTAAGTTCTCTTGTTCTTCTTTGGACCTCAGCCTTTGCGCTAGCGTAGGTTTTTTTCTTGGCAGCGCAGTTAATATCATTTTGCCATATTTGGAAGGCTTTCCTTTTTTGGTCAATTATATATTTAATCTCATTGTCATTTTCATCAAACCAATCCTGATGTTTCTTAGTTTCATATCCAATAGTTTGTTCACAAGCTGCAGTAATGGAGGTTTTCAGCTTAGACCAATGGTCCTCAATGTTGTCAGGAGGTTCCGTAGGTAGATGTTCCTTAAGAAGTGATTGAAGACGAGTTTGCTTAATAGGATCTTGAAGGACTTGGATGTTCATTTTACGCCTTGGTTTCCTTCCTTGTTATATATAAAGGCTATAACACCCATATCCCAGGCACAGAGCATAGTTTTACTATGTTGAGGTTTTTGTATTACTTCAAAATAAAGATTCTGGTGAAAATAATCATTATAGAGAAGGACATGGGAGAGCTCAGGCTTTGTGTGGAGAAGGTCCCGGCTTCAATACTGGGGTCACCCATTAAAATGACAAAGGGGTCCTAGTTTGGGATGTATGGATTTTGTTAAACCTGTTCCACCTATGTTTCATGGTTTGTCAGGCACCTTTTTATTTATTTATTTTTTATTTATTATATTTATGAATCGCCCATCTGGCCAGACATCCGGCCACTCTGAGCGATTTACAATCCAATAAAATACAGGGGGACACACACACACAGTATAAAACACAATTATAAACAGAACAAAACTTAAAAATCCTAACCCACCCCATATTCCCGCCTGAAAAGCCATGTTTTTAATGCACGGCGGAAGCTAATCAAGGAAGGGGCATGGCGGAAATCACTGGGGAGAGAGTTCCATAAATTGGGGGCTGCCACAGAAAAGGCCCTCCTCCTAGTCCCCACCAGCCTGGTTTCTCTGGCTGATGGGACAGGGAGAAGGCCGTCCATGGCAGATCTTGTTGAGCGGCCTACTTGATGTTGCTGGAGGCGCTCCTTGAGATATATTGGACCGGAGCCGTACAGGGTTTTAAAGGTCAACACCAAGTCCAACACCTTGAATTCGGCTCGGCAAACAACTGGTAGCCAGTGCAACTCTTTGAGCACTGGAGTGATGTGATCACGCCAGCGGCAGCCTTTAATCAGGCGAGCGGCTGCATTCTGTACCAGCTGCAACTTCCGAACCGTCTTCCAGAGTAGAGCGCATTACAGTAGTCTAGGCGAGAGGAGACCAAGGCATGAACCACTGATGGGAGCAGATGATTAGGAAGGTAGGGGCGCAACTGCCGCATCAGATGGAGCTGATACAGCGCCGCCCGGCTCACAGCTGACACCTGAGCCTCCATGGACAGCTGGGAGTCTAGAATGACTCCCAAGCTGCAGACCTGATCCTTCAGGGGTAGATGTACCCCATTCAGCAGCAGGTCAACATCTCCTAGCCTCCCCTTGTTTCCCACCAGAAGTACCTTGGTCTTGTCGGGGTTCAGTTTCAGCATGTTCCCACCCATCCAGCCACCCACTGCCTCCAGGCACTTTTGTCCTGTCATCTGCTCATTTCCAGAATTGGATTTTAAAAAAAAGTTTTTTAGGGATGTATCAGCATTTCGTTCCTGTTTGCAAATGCGCACTTGCACACTTGCACAAATCCTGCCCCCACCCCCCAAAAGTAAAACCGGTCTGCATGTCTGTGGAATCCGTACAACTCGGAAAAAGCCAGTCTGCTGCAGAATCTGCAGGTCAGAATCAGAGATATCTGAGCTCATTTTTTGAACATGTTGCAGATTTCTCCAGTGTCCCTAGCTAGTGCTCATGGCCAGAAGTCAGGACCGGTGCAGGGCAGTTTGGCGCCCTAGGCGGAATTATATTTAGCGCCCCCCCCTCGTGCCGGGGGTGGCTCCGGAGCAAAGCAGCCCTGCTCTGCAACCCGCCGCCCCCCGCGCCGCCACCACCACCTACCTACCTTCCCCCTGCCCTGGCTGCCGCCGCCGCCTCCTCCGAGGAGGAAGTGACGCGACGGGACTCCCGCGCTCTGTTTTTTGCCGGGGAAACCAGGGCAACAGGGCTGTTTAAGCCCTGTTGCCCTGGTTCCTCCCACCAAAACAACGCGGGCGGAGCTCCGGAAGCGACGCGGAGAAGGTAGGTGGCAAGGGGAGGGGAGGTGCAGCGGCGGCGGCAGCGGTGGGCGGGGAGGCGCGGCGGGGGCGGGGAGGCACAGCGGCTTCGGCGGGCGGGGAGGCGCAGTGGCGGGGGCGGGGAGGCGCGGCGGCGGCTTCGGCGGGCGGGGGGAGGCCTGGCGGCGGTGGCGCGGCAGCGAAGAGGAGTGCAGCGTTTCTGCGCCCTCTTCAGCCACGCACCCTAGGCAACCGCCTAGTTTGCCTAGCGGTAGTGCCGGCCCTGCCAGAAGTCATTGCACAGCTAATCTGTCTTTTTAAAAACAAGTTTTCCACCGTCAGAAAATAGACAGAAGCAGCGGTGGGAAAACATGGGAGGTTTACGAGAGGAAGCTGACAACATCTGGACTCCCCATAAAATTCTGTGAATGAGGAAAGAAGGCAATAAGGCAATAAAGACTTGTCTGGAAGCACCCCAGGTATGCTTCCATGTGATGGAAAAGACCTCTGCCCAAGATCTCAGAGAGCTGCTGCCAGTCAGTGTATGCAGTAATGGGCTAGACTGGCAAATGGTCTTACCTGGCATAAGGAAGCTTCCTAGTTGTTACTAAAAGAAAAGTAAGAAGGGTTTTACAGCTCTCTGTCTGCGGACAGAAGGTCTCCTATTTCCTTAAAACTACTCCACCCATTCTCCCTTGATGGTGCTCCCCACATGTGGAACTGCTCCTGTGAATATGTCATGTGGTGCCTGCATATCAAACTCTTGCACTTGGATAGCAAATGGGTGATCTCAGGGCACACAGAAAGGGTATTTTCCTTCCCCTCCGATTATTCTTAAAGGGAAAGGGAAACTAGAGCCAGTGTGGCATAGTGGTTAGAGTGTTGGGCTGGGACTTGGGAGATCTGGGTTCTAGTCCCCACTCGGCCATGAAGCTTACTGGGTGACTTTGGGCCAGTCATGGACTCTCAGCCTAATCTACCTCATAGGGTTGTTGTGAAGATAAAATGGAGAGGAGGATGAGGATTATGTAAACTGCCTCGGGTTCCTCACAGGAAAAAAGGTGGGATATTAATATACTAAGTAAATAAAAATAATACATACTAATTCCTGTGCAGGCCCAACCTACAGAGCTTTTCTCCCTGGGGTTTAGCTGCTTCTGCCTGACACCCAGGGAGGAAAGGTCAGATCCTGAGACCTGGGAATCCCATTTCCAGAGCACCTCTGAGAACCTTCAAACATGTTCAGTAAGAAACATACCTTGCCTCCGTGCATCTGCGATCACCTTGGCTGCAGACTTGCTCATCACATGAACTACGTAAAGAGGGCAGTTCACTGCGTTTGCTATGGTGATTGCTCTCAGGGTAGCTTCAGCTTCCACTTCTTCGGGGCGACATAGTTCATGACCCTCTGGACCAGTTATTCCCAGGGCTAACATCCTCTTTGCACCCTGCAGGCCAGCCAGAGTGAGACACACTTCAGTCTTACCAACAGCATGATGGCGCGTGAGTGACAGCAGAGCCCCGCGTGTGCTGGATGGGAGATTTATAATCCTGTCTGTGCATAGAGGCCCATTATTCCACACACAGATATTCCAGATCTCACCCCCCTCTGCGCAGCGTGCAGCGTGTCGGTTTGAAGCTGCCAGCCAGCTTGCCTGTAATCTGACTCCAGCTTCTAGCTTCCCCTGTTTGCAGACTAATCCAAGTGGCAAGGAAACACTCTGTAACACCACAGGTCTATTTCTACCTGTTTATTTACTTAGCAAGTAATATTCTACAGAGTATACATTTCCTAGTTACAGTCCATGTGCAGAGTACAATGCATAGCAAGCATTATTTCCAGTGGAGTAGGTTGAGCTTCACTCCACTTTAGCAAAGACGTTACACTGTTGCAAAGTCCAGCAAGCAATAGCCAGAAGAGAGAAGGAATAGAGAAAGCAGTCCTGCTCTTCTCTAAAATGGCTTCAGACAGAAAAAACAAGTTAGCACATCATCAGAACATACAAACCATGTGACTAGCTCATAATGTTCCCAGGGCCTAGCTTTCCCATGAGAAAGAACACGGGAAAGTAGAAAGACATAACACACTTGTTTACAGCCATTCTGTTCCTTTCCATGTGTAAACACTGTGCTACAGCTGGTCAATGTGATACATATCATAACACAGCAGTGTTAACGACTTCTCAGCAACTGAGAAGTCCAGCTAACAAAGTAATTAGAAATCCTAGTTCCAAACATTGCAATACAACCCATTAGTTTGCTGTGGAATATGGAACACATATTGGTAGGCACAGGATTTGTTCCATATAATATAATATAATATAATATAATATAATAATAATAATAATAATAATAATAATTATTATTATTATTATTATTTATTTATTTATTTCTCTCCACTCAGATCGAGGCGGGGAACAAGCATAAATATAAAATACATAACTAGTTAAAAACATAGTAAATATTATTAAAGTATTCTTAAAAACCTTTAAAAGTATCCTAAAAACTCTTAAAATTCCACTGGGTAGGCCTGTCGGAAGAGGTCAGTCTTTATGGCCTTTTTAAAAGCCAAGAGACTATCTCGTTGACGAGTCTCTTCCGACAGGCCATTCCACAGTCTGGGAGCAGCAGAAGAGAAGGTCCTCTGGGTAGTACCTGCCAGCCTAGTCTTGGCTGACTGGAGTAAATTCCTCCCTGAGGACCTAAGTATGCAGGGCGGATTGTACGGGAGAAGGCGATCCTGCAGGTAACCTGGACCCAAACCATGTAGGGCTTTAAAGGTAATAACCAACACTTTATACTTCGCCCGGAAACTGATTGGCAGCCAGTGTAATGCTTTTAAAGCTGGTGTAATATGGCCACTTCTAGATGTAACGGTGACCAATCTGGCTGCCATATTTTGCACCAATTGAAGTTTCCGAACTAAGTACAAAGGTAGCCCTATGTACAGTGCATTGCAGAAGTCAAGCCTCGAAGTTACCAGTGCATGCACTACCGTCTTTAGGTCTTCCAACTCTAGGAAGGGGCGCAGCTGGCGTATCAGCTGGAGCTGATAGTAGGCACTCCTAGCCGTTGCATCTATCTGAGCTGTCATTTGAAGCGACGGGTCCAGAGGCACCCCCAGGCTGCGAACACAGTCTTTCAGGGGGAGTGTAACCCCATCCAGAACTGATTGACACACCTCCAAACCCAGGTTGTGGCCTTTGACAGCAAGCACCTCCGTTTTGTCTGGATTCAGCTTCAGTTTGTTTTTCCTCATCCAGCTCATTACCGCCTCCAAGCATTCATTCAGAGGAGACACACTATCCTTAGCTGACGCTGTTACCGAAGGCATAGAGAAATATATTTCACAGCAAGGAAATGAGTTGTATTGTGATGTTTAGAATCCAGCAAATTAGCTACATTGTGATACTCACCATTTAGGTGAAAGGATTTTTCTTTCAGAAATAGCCAGCACAGGCCCATAGTGTGGGAGGTGGGGGGAGCTTTAGCCCTTTGCTCTCCATTGTTGATGATGATGATGATGATGATGATGATGATGATGATGATGATAATAATAATACTAATAATAATAATAATAATAATAATAATAATAATATCCCAACTTTTTTCCTGCAAGGAACCCAAGGCAGCTTACATAATCCTCCTCTCCATCTTATCCTCACAGCAACCCTGTGAGGTAGGTTAGGCTGAGAGTCAGTGACTGGCCCAAAGTCACTGAGAGCACTTCATGGCTGAGTGAGGACTAGAACCCGGATCTACCGAGTTCCAGTCCAACACTCTAACCAGTATGCTACCCTGGCTCTCCTGATCCACATTGTCCACCTGATTCACATTGGGCCACCTGCCCCTGCAATTTGTACAGGGAAATGAGTTCCCATTGGCTTCCATGGGAGTCCCCCCCACCCACCAATGCAAATTGCAGGTGTGGACCCACTGATCTGGATTACAATGAGGAGCAAAGGGCTAAATCCTCCCTATCCCCCATGCTAGGGTCCAGCTCAGGGTATTTCTAAAAGAAAAATCTTGTAATCAAGGGCAAATCGCACAATTAACATCAAGTGTACATGGGAACATCGGAAGCTGCCTTATACTGAGTCAGACTGTTGGTCCATCTAGCCCAGTATTGTTGACACTGACTGGCAGCGGCTCTCCAGGGTTTCAGGCAGGATTCCTTCCTTGCCCTATCTGGAGATACCGGGGATTGAACCTGGCACCTTCTGCATGCAAAGCAGGTGCTCCGCCACTGAGCTACGGCCCCTCCAGAGTGTAGTTTGGATCTTACCAGCTTTAAGCAAAGGAGATCAGAAAATGAATCACTGATTTGAAGGTAGACAAGGGTTACATGTGCTTATTTAGAAAAAGGGCATTAACTGACATTGTTCAGTGCTTAGTTGACATGCGTGTGTGTGTGTGTGTGTGTGTGTGTGTGTGTGTGAATGTGAATGATTGATTGATTTACATTATTTGTATACCACTCCATATCTAGGCAGATTCCAGAGCGGTGAACAATAAAAAGATAAAAAGAATAAAAACAATACATTAAAAACAGGATAACATTTAAAACTGTGGCTGGTCAGCAAGGAAGTCTTCCAAGAACAAAGATGTCTTCAGCAGATGCCAAAAACAACACAGTGTTGGTGGCTGCCTGACCTCCAGAGGCAGGGAGTTCCACAGAAATGGAGCCACCACACTGAAGGCTCTTCTCCAGGTGAACTCAAGTCAGGCCCTAGGTCCATGTAGAACCACCAGGAGAATGTCCTCTGATGACCTCAGTGACTGGGCAGGTTGGTAAGGGAGAAGGTGCTCTCTCGGGTATCCTGGTCCCAAGCTGTTTAGGGCTTTGTACACTAGTACCAGAACCTTAAACCTGGCTCGGCAGTGAATAGGCAGCCACTACAGTTCCTTCAGCAAGGGAGTCGCATGCTGAAAAGGGGCAGCTTCCGACAACAGCCACATTCTGCACTAGCTCCAGCTTCTGGAGCATCCTTAAGAGCAGCCCCACATAGAGCACATTGCAGTAATCCAGTCTTGAGGTTACTACTAGCACCTGTATCACACTACCTGTATCACTGTGGCCAAGCTATCCCTGTCCAGGAGAGGCCCTTATTATTATTAATCTATTTAGGATGCGTAGCAGTGGTACGAAAAAAACAGGATTTGTGGTAATGGTGAACAGTCACTATTTATGCTAATATTGGATTTATATACCACCTGCGCAGTACAATACATGATGAGACACCCACTGTGGATGGGTAAATTGGATTGGGGCCCTGGTACGGGGGAAAGTGCTCAAATTATGGGGGAAAGGTAAGGGGGCCTTCAATGAAATCCACAAGACTGATCCCAACTCCTTCTGATTTTATCCAAATTATGGCCTCCCTTAGCTTTCTGGGGGTGGGGGCAATCACAAAAGGTAAGCAGCCAGACCACCATTGCCAGACCACTGCAATTCACGCATTGATCATGGGTTGATATGGATGGATGGCCTGACTTATGGTGGCCATGTGTCCTCTTTTATAGAGGTCCTCTGTTTGAGGGGCTGCCAGAGAACTGTCCTCTATTTTGAAGCTGTCCTCTGTTTGAAGGGCTGCCCAGTCTAGGTCTCGTTTAAAGATAAAGAACCATCAGAAGGAAGAGCTGGGCCTTGTAGTTGCCCATCAACAGCACCTGGACAGAAGACTGAGCAAGGCACACAGGTCCCCTGGTCACAGTCTTCCACACTATAGTGTGATGTACTATATTTCTGTTTAAATAGGAATAATTATTTCTAAAGTGGCAGCTACACATATGAGCTGGCACATGCAAATTTTATACAAACGGATGCCCTCGTTTGACATCTACTAGGTCAGTGTTCTCCAACCTTGGGTCCCCAGATGTTCTTGGCCTACAACTCCCAGCATGCCCCAGCCAGCTATGCTGGCTGGGGCATGCTGGGAGTTGTAGGCCAAGAACATCTGGGGACCCAAGGTTGGAGAACACTGACCTAGGCGATTCATAAGTAGCCACCCTAGCTTGATTAAACAAAGCAATGCCGAGCTGGAGACCCGCCAGCCAGATAGTTCAGCCAGGCATATAGCCACAGAAAGACATGGCAGAAAAATCCATGCAGTGGACCATGGAGAAGGCCCTTGGACAGAGGTAAGAGGGCCAAATTATGCCTTCTAACAGTAGCTGGGAGGGCATTACAAAAGATACCCCTCTATAATTTGAGTAGTGGAGGGTAACCTTTCTCTTCTACCATTTCCCCAATTTGAATTGCCTCCCCCAAGCTGCTACTTGCAAGGGAAATGGACTGTGAAACACCAGAGGACTATGAAATGGACGCCTAGGCACACCGCTCATCTTGTGCCGGCTCCCCGGTGCTACTTGCTACTGGCAGCTGAGGTGGAGGCTGGGGAGAGAAAGCAGCTTGGCTACCATCCAAGGCACCAGCCACAGCCAATCTAGAACACTCTGGAAGGGCAGCAGCAGGTTCACAACCAGTGGCAACTATTCGCATCCGGTCCTGCATGCTGAATTAAGGGCGCAATCCTATGCATGTTTAGACAGGAAAAAGGCCTACAGCTCCCAGCATGCCCCAGCCATGGGGCGTGGTGGGAGTTGTAGGCCTTTTTTCTGTCTAAACGTGCTTAATAGGGTTGTGCCCTAAGTTAATTTCTTTTAAGGCCCAAGGAATGGTACGGCCAAGGGAGTACAGTAATACCTTGGATTGCAAGTAACTTGGTTTGAGAGCGTTTTGCAAGACAAGCAAATTTTTAAATATTTATTTTAAAAAAATTGACTTGATATACAAGCGACGTCTTGCAATACAAGTACTGTAGTACGGCTTAAATTAAAAATCTCTGTACAAATTTTTTGGGGGGAATTTCGTTTTGATATAAGTGTTTTGGATTACAAGCATGTTTCCGGAACGAATTATGCTCTCAATCCAAGGCATGACTGTATTTATTAGATCCCTTAGCACACATTACTTATGATTATCGAACTCCTGAGCCAGCCAACTGGATTCTTCATATAAGCCCTACACAGAACTGAACCCGAAGATGGAGACCTAACATAGGTCTTGTATTGAATTGTTCTTGTTGTTGATTGTTTTTAGATATGTGTGTCTCTCTCTCTGTGTTGTACATTTATATGTTTGTATATAATTTATGATGTATTTTTTAAAGGTTTTAATCTTTGTAAACCACCTAGAGAGCTTTGGCTATTGGGTGAGTATAGAACTCCTAAATCCATCATTGTCATTAGAGTCCCAAGTGATTGCAGTGGCTCGGAGTGCCTTTTACTATCTTCGATTGGTTTGCCAGCTATGGCTTCTCCTGGACAGGGATAGCTTGGCCACAGTGATACAGGCGCTAGTAACCTCAAGACTGGATTACTGCAATGCGCCCTATGTGGGCTGCTCTTAAGGCTGCTCCGGAAGCTGGAGCTAGTGCAGAATGCAGAAGCTTGGCTGTTGTCGGGAGCTGCCCCTTTTCAGCATGCAACCCCTTCGCTGAAGGAACTGCACCGGTTACCTATTCACTACCGGGCCAGGTTTAAGGTCCTGGTACTTGTGTACAAAGCCCGAAACAACTTGGGACCAGGTTACCTGAGAGAGCGCCTCCTCCCATACCAACCTGCCCGGTCGCTGAGGTCATCAGATGGCATGCTCCTGGTGGTTCTTCATGGACCTTTGGCCCGATTGGAGTCCACCAGGAGAAGAGCCTTCAGTGTGGCAGCTCCATTTCTGTGGAACTCCCTGCCTCTGGAGGTCAGGCAGACTCCAACATTGTACTGCTTTCGGCACCTGCCTAAGACCTCCTTATTCCAGGAAGCCTTCTTTGCTCTTCAACCACCAACGTAATTTTAGTTTGTTTTCAATGTATTGTTTTTGTTTCTTTTATCTGTTTTTGGTTTTTTTTATTGTTCACCGCTCTGGAATCTGCTTGATGTGGAGCGGTATGCGAATACTGTGAAGAAGAAGAAGAAGAAGAAGAAGAAGAAGAAGAAGAAGAAGAAGAAGAAGAAGAATTATTATTTAATGACAATGAAATAACATATGGAAGTGGGCCATTAAACTGGTCCTACATAGCCATCTTCTAGTAGCCGCTCCTCTCCCAACTGCACATTCGCCAAGGTCTGAAGGGGAACCTTCGCCCGTTCAGTTGCATGTGAGCAGGCTCCTCTATGTGACTGGGAGTCCCAGTCAAATAGGGCTTCTAATCACATGCAGGACCAATATTTAAAGTGTGTATTATGTATTACTTATTTCATTTCTCTACTGCCCAATAGCAAAGCTCTCTGGGTGGTTCACAACAATTCTGTATATTGTTGTTCACAACAATTTTGCGTATTGAAATTTTATGTGGTATTTTATGATCTGTACAGTAATACCTTGGATTGCAAGCATAATTTGTTCCGGAACTGTGCTTGTAATCCAAAACACTCTTATATCAAAGCGAGTCTCTGGCGGGCGTTAACGGGGCCGATTTTGGCCCACTACGCCCACTCGAGGCGAGCGGTTACATCCCTACTGACTACTTGTCTTGCAAGACCTTGCTTGTTTATCAAGTCAAATTTTTAAATTTTTTTTTGCTTGTCTTGCAAAACGCTCTCAGACCAGGGCTTGCAACCAGGGCTTTTTTTTCTGGTGGAACTCACCAGAACTGAGTTCCAGCACCTTTTCTTCTATTAATTGCATTACAATTTAATCGCCATCTACTCCTGAGGAAATGTAACCCAAGAGTTCCGGTACCCTTTTCTTCAGAAAAAAAGCACTGCTTGCAACCCAAGGTATTACTGTATTTTGCAGTTTGTAATTTTTATAAACCGCAAAATACAGTTAATGAAATTTCAATATACAAAATTTAAAACAATTAGGCTTCCCCTTCAGATCTTTACCAGATATGTAAAGCTAGTGAAGGGCAGAGCTAGCGGGGAGTGCCCTGAATTGCTCAGTCTCCATCTCTCCTCCATATGTTCACACTAAATGAGGGGGGTAAACCTCTGAACAGGGTTCTTATTTTAAAAATATGAATAAAATAACAGATATTGTTGCAATCTATTTTGGCAGTGCATGTGAGGTTCACATGTAACCTTGGAAGTCAGAAAATTTACCTCTGCAATCAAATCTCCATTCTCTGCATGGACTTGAGCAATTGCACCAATGTGTTTGCACTGAGAAAAAGCTGAGTGCAATTCAAGATCTCCAACCATATAGAGACCTTTATATGCCATAAACATCTTAAAGGAATTGACCCCTTTTTCCTGGGCAAGAATTTCCATTTCTTCTTTGACCTAAAAAAGCAACAAAAATAATAAATGTCTGCAACACTCAAATCCTCCCTTGATTCTCTGCTTAGTGCTGAAAATTAAAATAAAGGCAACATACCCAATGTTGATATATATTAAAACACAACGATTGTCCCTGTATCACCATGATTCCTATAATCAGATCTGCTAAATCATTTTTTCCCCAGATTTTCATAGCAACAACATGTTTCTTTTTAAAAACAAACACAGATTGCTATCTAACCCTGTTCTGGCTACTGATTCATTTAAATCTGTTTAGGGTGCAATCCTACAGTGATGCCCGTAACCGTTTGCAGGGCCGGATTAAGAGCATTATGGGCCTGGTACTGAGGAGGGCGCGCGGCTGAAGAGGGCGCAGAAACGCTGCGCTCCTCTTCGCTGCCGCTGCGCCGCCCCCGCCAGGCCTCTGCCTCCCCACCCTCCCTCCCTCCCTCCGCCGCACCCTCCCTCCCCGCTCGCCGCCGCGCCTCCCCCCGCCCTCCCGCTCACTGCCGCTGCGCCTCCCGCCGCCGCCGCCGCCGCCATCACCACCCCCCTGACCCCCCCGCCACCTACCTTCTCTGCGTCGTGTCGCTTCCGGAGCCCCGCCCGCGTTGTTTTGGCGGGAGGAACCAGGGCAACAGGGCTTAAACAGCCCTGTTGCCATGGTTTCCCCGGCAAAAAACAGCGCGGGAGTCCCGTCGCGTCACTTCCTCCTCCTCCTTGGTGGCGGCAGCGGCGGCAGCAGCCGCAGCCGCCAGGGTGGGGGGAAGGTAGGTTGGTGGTGGCGGCGCAGGGGTTGTTTTTTTTTGCAGAGCAGGGCTGCTTTGGAGAGGGGGCGCGCTAAATATTATTTCGCCTGGGGCGCCAAGGTGCCCTGCACCGGTCCTGATTGTGGGCCTATTTTGGGGTAGGGGCCTGGAGCTGCAGCTCCAATAACCCCTATCTTAATCCGGCCCTGACCGTTTGAACTCAGAGGAGTACCAGCATCCCATGCAGGGTGGGAGGAACGCGGAGGTGAAGGTCGCCTCCATGTTCCTCCCGCCCTGCAAAACAGCTAGAGAACCGATTCCAGCTGTCTCACTGCAGGCAGCGTTTCAGAGTGAGAGGGAAGGAGGTTGAGGCACCGCCAGGATACCTCATACCTTGGTGGCGTCAGTCTCCTCCCCTCCCTGCCCCCTAAACCCCTTCTCTGAGGTCGCTTTTGCAACCTTGGAGAAGCAGCTGGTGCAGTTCTTTCTGGGCTGGCTGCAAGTGGGGTGGGGGAGGGTGCTCCAAGCTTGGAGTCCCAGCTCCAACATTGGAGCTGTTTTCTGACTTTGGAGCTGGGACTCCGAAAAATCCTATGGCCCTCTAGATGTTGTCTATTTATTTATTTAATTTATTTATTTATTATATTTATACCCCGCCTTTTTTCCTGCAAGGAACCCAAGGCGACTTACATAGTCCTCCTCCTCTCCATGTTATCCTCACAACAACCCTGTGAGGTAGGTTAGGCTGAGAGTCAGTGACTGGCCCAAAGTCACCCAGTGAGTTTCATGGCTAAGCCGGGACTAGAACCCGGATCTCCTGAGTCCCAGTCTAACACTCTAACCACTACGCCACACTGGCTCTCACACTGGCTCTCTAGGGGCTGTAGAATTGTGCTGTTACTTAGATATATCTTAATAAAAGAGATTTTAATGTCTGCAACTTTTTTTTGGAGACGGAAGACCTTCTCTGGGGATACCAAGACAATTATTAAGCATTTGCATATAATGATAGGCTAATTGTCTCCAAAGTGTGTTTCAGAGAACTCAGAAATTCATTGGAAATCTACCAGAGGTTTCCCCAGTGTGAAGATCCATAATGGCAAGAAGGTTCCCCCTGAAGGACAGATTGCCAACCACCGCTAATCTTAAGGGCACCTGCAGGATAAAGTTGGGTGTGTTCTAGATCACACTCAGTTCAAACTATAGTTAGGGATGCCCAAGGATTTCATTTGGTCTGCATTTTTAAGCAAACTGACCTAAATTTGCACTTCCTGCACTATTACACAGATCAGAGAGCAGTTATCCTTCAGTTTTTGCACTTCTCCAAATTTTGCAACGCAGTCTCAATTTGAAATCTCACCAAAATATCTACAAAATGCATATTCTAGGTTACGATGGATACAAAAATGCATATTTGAGGATAAAATGCATACATAAATGCTATTACAGGATAAAATTCATACAAGAATGTGCACTTAATGCACATTTTTGTGCTCTTTCAAAATCAGATTGGTACAGAAATGGGATAGAACAGACTTATGAATAACACTTGCAAAACTGACAGGAAACAGAATCATCCATTCATGGTTATAGTGAAGCCCAATTAGCCAGGCCAGAACACCCCCTCCCCAAGACATGACCTGAGCGTGTGCTTTAGAACATTTCCCAGAATCCTCTGCAATATGCAAGGGTTTCTCAGCAGACAAATTGACATGGAAAAGCTTAGCTAAAAGTAGAAAGCTTGAAAACCAGTTACCTTACTTTATATATGTTAGTGAAAATATTATCCTATGTTGGTAAACAAACTGAGCCAAAATCTAAATTATTAAGCCTTTTTTTCTGAAACACTAATCTGCTGTAAACATTTTAATTTGACCTAATTCTTCTAAATTTCTTTTGCATGGAATCCTGCTGCCTGATTAGCTGAATTATTGTATGTCATGCTTTAGGTGTACTATACAGAGGTTTTTAGTTGATTGGCAGGCTTGAAGAACTTCCCAAGGCATTCCAAGTGCTGTGGTGATACATTTTTGAAGTGCAGGTGCTCATCATGACAGTCCCAATAGCCTAAGGAGAGTCCAAAATTGTAGGCAGCTCTGCTGTTCCATATCAACAAACCAGATCTAGCAGTTTTCATCTCCACCAGGAGCAGATCTTTCGTAAAGGTAATCAGTCTTAATTGCCCGTTCAGGACCAAGCCACCCCCAAAATACTTTGCATTACAACAGGGGTAGCTCACAATAACATACTGGGCTGGTTCATATGACCCAGGCGGCAAGCGGGGGAGGCACCACGGGGCTGTCTGTAGGGGTCCGGCGGGGTGCCGCAGACAACCTGCGCCCCGCACACGTGGGTGGACCGTGGTGGAGCCAGCAGTCCCCACGCCATGGTATGGGCCTCCCAGCGCTAGGGGGCAGCAGTTCAGGATGCCCAGCGGGGCCATTTGCCCCTACAGGCCGGAGCAGCTGCAGCTCTGGCCGCTCTGGGCTGTCGCCTCTGTGCGGCCACAGGAGGCCCCCGCGGGACGGCCGCCCGCTGTCCGCACGGCAGGGCAGCCACACGCAGAAGGGGCTTACCCCTCTACTGCCCATGGTGACTTTCTGTGCTTCTCGCACACGTCCATCCTGCGGGGGCACCCCTGGCAGGCGTTCGCACGACACGGGAACCACGAGGGGCTTCCATTCCTCCGTGGTTGGTTCCCGTGTCGTGTGAACCGACCCACTGTTGCTGGGGAAATTTATTCCTCCAGGGCCCCCGCCCCAGCTACTGAAAAGATTGCAGCTAAACTCAGAGGGAACAGGGAAATCTGAGTGGAGTGGGCAGATGTGTCAGCATCCCTGCGAATAAAGAAGTGCCAGCGTTGGGTCCCTGCTGCGAGCCCTGGCGCCACTGCACCACTGGACATTCACCAGCAGCTAGAAAAGATTTATTTGAAATGTTGTAAACAAATAATTACATAATATCTCAGGACATTAAATAATTATGATAAGAGACCATGATTATTATTTTATTATGTTACTTATTTGTGGAATTTTCGGTGATCTTCTTCTTTGTGAAAATTATGAACCATTGCAGTATTGTTTAATTGTATTCAATAAAATTTAAATAATATTAATTAAAAATGGATTGGGTCCCCTGGCCACTCCAGTGCATCCTACAGACCATAAACTAACCCTGACCCGCACTCCCCCATGGCTTGCAGGGCTTCACTTCTACATTGCAGGTTTGGATATGCCCCCACCAGGCCTATGGTCCCCGCTGCTACTCCTATCGAGCAACAGCACCCCCCCGCTTACTGCATGTTGGACACTCTCGAAGGAACAAATATGCTGGTGGCATGCAGTTTACAATACCTTGTCACTCCACCATGTGACCGCCACATGCAATGCATAATCGCAGCAGACTTTGGGATCTGCCCAGCGTCTCCATTTTTCATAGGCTTCAATAAGCGAACATCCTTTCTGAGGTATTGCAAAGTCAATTATCATGGTGGTGCCTCCTGCTAGGGCAGCCTAAAAGAAAAAAGTTATAATTTGGTCATGAAAGAACTATTATGAGGATCTCCTATGTACCTTTCAGGCTTTTGTTATATAACAAAGGTCAAAAAATAATAATTAAAAAATAATGCTTTTTCTTTTTCTTATTTCTGAGTTCCCCTCCCAATATTTTACTATGGGACTGTTTTTCCTTTATTCCAAAAGAAAGTTTCCAAAACCCAAATCACCATAATGCCTTTATTAGGCCAATTCAAAAGTCACAAAATACTGTCCGTCTTTCAAGTTCTCCAAAGCTCTTCTTCATCAGGCAAGGCGATAAAAGAAAGCAACAAGGATTACCAAATGTAGGTAAAAGCTCCATGGCTTGAACATCAGCTACATTTTCTTCCTCCCAATTTTTCTTTTCTTTTCTTTTCTTGCTTGCTTACCATCTTCCCTGATGAAGAGTTCCGGAGAACTTGAAAGCTTGCACCGTATTTTGTGACCTCTGAGTTGGCTGAATAAAGACATTATGGTGATATGGATTTGGATCTTTTTCTTTTTTTTTTTGGCCAACACGGCTACCTTCATTTTTCTGGATTGTATTTTGTGCATTATGTAACAAGTGTAACAGCTCCAACTACATCTACTATGAGAAATAATATGCAATGACAATCTCGCATAGTGGAGGGGTTGGGAAAGAATTATTTTCTTATTTGAGCTGTAGCTTTGAAACGGGCTCACTGATTGGAAGCTCTGAGACTGATTAAGGCAGTGTTTCTCAACCTTGGGTCCCCAGATGTTTTTGGCCTACAACTCCCAGCATGCCCCAGCCAGCATAGCTGGCTGGGGCATGCTGGGAGTTGTAGGCCAAAAACATCTGGGGACCCAAGGTTGAGAAACACTGGATTAAGGGCACAGTCCTATGCATGTTTAGACAGGAAACATGCAGGCCTCCCCCCCCCCCATCTAAAAACATGCATAGGACTGAGCCCTAATTGTCGCTTTTCAAGGAGGCAAGGCATATGTTCAAGCCAGCTGAACTGTCCAGGCATATTAAATACAAAGGACCTTCTGGGGGAAGATACATGCAGGGGCTAATTATATGGGTCTAGGGAGGAAGCAGATTTTGTAGTGACTATGGTAAGCACTAGAAAGAAAGCCTGGAGAGAAGCAAACCAATGTGTGCTTTGCCCTCCATGGATCCTGGGTCTGTATTGATCCTGCTGCGCAACTAGTACAGTCTGTGGTTTCCATGTTGTTGCTTGAAAACAAATACACCTGCAAACAAAGCAATTTTACAGTGCACACAAGGCTTTAGTGGCAGCAAACAGGAACATTAAGTACCTGCTCAGCTGAAGTGCTTTCCAAAGGCATCCTTGTACATGAAACGATGCGAAACACAGGAAGCTGCCTTATACCGAGTAAGTCCATCTAACCCAGTGTTGTCAACACTGACTCGCAGTGGCTCTCCGGAGTTTCAGGCATGAGTCCTCCCCTACATAGAGGTGCCAGGGATCGAACCTGGGACCCTCTGCATCCCAAGCATGTACTCTTTCACTGAGCTACGGCCTCCTCGGTGCTGAGACCAGGAAGATTTTTGGGCATGTATGTGTGTGGACAGGTTAGAGGCTCTGTGCTGCACCAAACATTTGGATTGGGAAAGTCTGCAGCATTTATGGATTGCTGAGCCTCACCAACCAGATGGCCTTGCAGAATGGGAAGAAAGGAGCCAGAAGCACCTTAGGCACACAGTTAAAGCAGGAACAGTTTCCCTAGCGCCTGCAGAGCTGGGAAAACAAATTTGTAAATCAGCAGAACAATAATGGAGGTGGAAGTGATGACTTTGCAGTATGGTACCTGCAGTACAGAAGAGCTTTGCAATATAAAGCAAAGCCCTGCAGGATGCTAAGGGATCCATTTGAATTGAAACGACTTGAAATATATTTCTCCCTAGGCAGGGCAACAGTGTAAACTGAAGAGCAGAGATGGTGTAACATGCAGGTGACCCAAAAATTGCTGAGGGCAGAGGCGGCTAGATAGTGCAATAAGGAATGCTAGTAGAAAGCATGTTAAGGGACGAAGAAAAGACAAAGACGAAATGACTGAGATGGAATGGCAGATGATGCTCAGGGTTAATGAATGCAGAGTAATGCACACTGATGAAATGGTCTCTGTTGGTTTCTCAATGGCCTGTGCTGTATCCCTTAGGGAAAAGCCACTGTGTTGGCGCTGAACAGTTACTGAATTCATCTGATCAAACTAGATATCATCATAGAAGGAAAGAGGTGGAAACAAAGAAAACTGAAAACACTGACACTCAGACAAGTTAAAAGGCGACTGATAAGACAGGGACCGACACACTTAAAATTATCCTCTGAAGCATTTCGGCTGCCACCTTAATCAGTAATAGAGAAGCTTTGGATTATGAAATATTTTGTTTTAGAATTTAAGACAAACATTTATATATTGTTACCCAGCCTTTACTCCCCTAAAAATGATTAATAAAAACTATGTAATAAGAAGACTTTTATAGAAAGACCAGAGATGTAAAATGTCTGGAAATAATGAAGCCATGGATGGAATTTTTTTTTAATCCTCTCTGTAAGATTCCCAGCATAGTTATTTCTTCCATTCTTTATTAAAATTAATCGTATCTTTTACTGATAGACATTTAAGGATGCTCCAAGTCATATTGAGTTTCCCCAAACTGTGAGTAGTCACCATATCGTATGGAAGAAAATGTGAATTCTTGACAGTTTGGGTTTTGTTCTATAGAGTCCTGTGTTTCTGGGCTTGTTCTGGTTAGATGCTTTAGCAGTCAATCAATGCAGTTCTAATCTAAAATCCACATGGGGGGAAAACACTCTAGGTTAGCCCACCACTGTCACCAGATGCGATAGAACAGCATGCGGGTTATCCCAACTACACTATGTTTTTCTTTTTAAATTAATTTTGTGGCTTGGATCTATAGAACTCAGTCTCAGTTTTTAATAAAGTTCTCAATTAGACCTCACCACTAGGAATGGTGCCTCAGCTACAAATCCTTTTAACTGCTGCTACTAGAATAAACCCTCTCTATCTAAAAGAAATTCAGTAGCCTGGTTCCTATGGCACAGGAGGCATGGGATTGACAGTACCTCTAGAGACAACCTTTCAAAATGAACAAAAACCGAGACATTCATAAATGGAAATAATTTACAGAAGTATCACTTCAAATAAAAGTTTGTGATTGCTTAAAGGCTGTTAAATTAAATATGACTGTACCATTCCTAAGCTGAGCCTTTCCCACCTAAATAAAATCTCAGTAGCTTTTCCCTCAGATCAGATTTCCCTAAGCTCCCACCCCACAAACAGGAAGAGGTTTAGGAATTTCCCTAAACTTCCTTACAAACAGAAACAGATGCTGTACACCAGCCTTCCATTCTTCCTGCTTCTTCTGGCTTTTAGGATGATTGAGATGTTTCAGGGACTCCTTGATGAAGTTCCCTTTAGTCAGATATAAAAGAGGAACCTAAAATATGTTATGTATAACTTGGTTTGCTCATAAAATTTTCATGTGTGGTGAACTGAATTAAAAACTATAGTTCATTCATACAATAGACAGACCTGTGGCTCACGCTGGCTCAGCTTGTCTGAGTGTGGAAAGCTAAGCAGGGCCAGGCCTGGTTATTACTTGGATGGGAGACCCCGCCTCTAGTTTCCTGCACTGAGCAGGGGGCTGGACTCGATAGCCTTGTAGGCTCCTTCCAGCTCTATAATCTATGACATCTATGAAATCAACTCTCTCCCCAGTGACCTCCGCCATGCCCCTTCCTTGATTAGCTTCCGCCGTGCATTAAAAACGTGGCTTTTCAGGTGGGAATATGGGGTGGGTTAGGATTTTTAAGTTTTGTTCTGTTTTTAATTGTGTTTTATACTCTGTGTGTGTGTGTGTGTGTGTGTGTGTGTGTGTGTGTGTGTCCCCTGTATTTTATTGGATTGTACATCGCTCAGAGTGGCCGGATGTCTGGCCAGATGGGCGATTCATAAATATAATAAATAAATAAATAAATACAAATGTACTAACATTCATTTCTGGAAGAAGGCAGGTTGGCAGAGCTCCCTTACACAAGCTCTGTTGACCTGCCTCCTTCCAGAAACAAGCATTTCCGCACATTTTGGCTTGTCCTGGGAGGACTAAATCGGCGTTGCACAAGCAGTGGAAGTCGTCAGGGCAGAAGAGAATTGGAGAGGGTGGAAGCGCCCTGTTGGATTCTGCCCTTCTGCCCATAAAGCCTGCTTTATCTATGTTCCTAAAGCAGCCTTCTCCATCCTGGTGCCTTCCAGATGTTTTGGGCTACAGTGCCCAGCAGTCTTGAATCCTGACCATTGGCCATGCTGCCTGAGGCGGATGGGAGTTGAAGTCCAAAATATCTGGCGGGCGGGCACAAGGTTGGGGAAGGCTGTCCTAGAGCAACAAAGTGACTTTAGATATGTAAAGAGTGCTAAAACAACAAGTATTGCTTCCCCCCTATTTCCCCCCAAAATTCCATTCTTTTCTGGGGAAAATGCCCCCCCCCCCACCCCGGCTTCAAAATTTCTGGAAATTTTACATGTCTACTCTGGTGAACCCTTATGCTGACCCGTATCAGTGCTTACTGATGGGGGGTGGGGGGGGAGAGAGTGTTGAACACCTTCAGGAAGTGATGCCCAATAGCACCTGTTCTCTACCCAGTCTTTCATTTGGGAATGGGAGGGGGGCTTGACAAGTGAAGGCAGGCAAAAAATGTGGATTTGTCTATTGGTCTTACACATCTTTGCTTCCAATTTACGGTAGGAGTGTAATCAGTGGGTTAGGAATAAGGTTGCTCTTTCCTACTGCTTTTCCTGCTAGATTTTTTATTTTTTTGGCAGTTGCAACTCTTCTGCAATACTTGGTGGATTTCAAAGTAAAGTTCTTAAATGAGCATAGTCCAAGGACTCCTGGATGTTTAGTCAGCATAGCTTTGTGGGCCATGTTTATCAGTCTTGATGCACCTTTTCATAGTGATTTGCTTTTGCTTTACAGCAAGATTTTACTTACCAAAATCCAGTCCTTTGATGTCATGCAATCAAATACAAAAATGGTTTGTTAGCATTTTAAAGGAAACATGGAAGGATATATCTATCCTTTTTTTTGCCCTTATGCCCCACCACGTCTTATATATATATATATATATATATATATATATATCTGTGAACAGAGATATGCCACTTTTAATTATTAGACTAAAAACAAACATTACATTTACTTCTGCAATAGGTATGATATGAAGTTGACCCCTCTGATTCTCCCCAGTGATCAACTCTGTGCCTTCTTAATGATTTCCTAGGGCAACACTTTACTTCATATTATGTTTACTATTGCATGGCCAACACTCTTTGAGAAAGGGCCAAGAATTACAGATCTACCACTTTGAGCAGTAAACTAGCTATTTTAAAGTCTCCTAAACTGATTTACCAGTTTAGTAGGCTCTATTTCTTCTTTGAATAGCTGTAAATGCTATTATTTACAATAATAATTATTACTATTATTGTACTATACCTTCCTGGGAAAGGTGCTTGAGCGGGGTATCTAGATCCATTTCAGTCAGGCTTCAGGTCTGGTTTTGGAGTGGAAACTGCCCTGGTTGCCCTGTTGGATGACCTTTGCCAGGAGGACAAGAGGAGTGCAATCCTGTTGATCCTCTTGGACCTTTCAGCTGCTTTTGATACCATCAACCATGGTATCCTTCTGGATAGGCTGTCCGGGTTGGGAGTTGGAGGCACTGCACTCTAGTGGTTCTGCTCCTACTTGGATGGCCGATTCCAGAAGGTGGTGCTGGGGAATTATTGCTCTGTGCATTGGTTGCTATGTTATGGGGTTCCACAGGGCTCTATTCTATCCCCCATGCCGTTCAACATCTATGTGAAACCACTGGGGGAGGTTATCCGGAGGTGTGGGCTGAAGTGTCATCAATATGCAGATGACACTCAGCTCTGTCTCTCCTTTTCAACAAATCCAGGTGAGGCAGTGACTGCTCTGAATCAGTGCCTGGGCATGGTAATAGACTGGATGACGGCTAAATAAACTGAGACTAAATCCAGACAAGATGGAGGTACTGTAAGAGGGTGGTTTGTCTGCCCAGATGAGTAATATTCAACCTGTTCTGGAGGGGGTTGCATTCCCCCTAAAGCAGGGGTTCTCCTTCATGAAGGCTCCTCCTCCCTCAACTGTCACCACCAGCAGCCATTCCAGCAAGCTGAGAGGAGGGAGAAGAGAGGGAGCCGCAGGGCTATTCCACCAGCCCTGCCAGGAGTATTAATTAATATTCCGCCTTCTTCCCTCCCCATTCCTTTTTCCTTGTGTGTCGTGTCTTCTTAGATTGTAAGCCTGTGGGCAGGGACTGTCTTGTTAATTGCTGTAAACCGCCCAGAGAGCTTCGGCTACTGGGCAGTATAAAAATGAAATAAATAAATAAATTCAAAGTGCTGGTATTAATTTACAAAGCCCTAAACAGCTTGGGGCCAGATTACCTGAAGGATCATCTCCTCCCATATATACCTGCCCGGACCCTAGGATCATCTTCAGCAGTCCTCCTCCAGGATCCCCTGCCAAAGGAAGTGAGGTGGGTGGCTACTTGGACGAGGGCTTTTCCGCTGTGGCACCGATTGTGGAATAAACTTCCCAAAGAGGCTCGCCTGGCACCTACGTTGTGCTCTTTCCAGCTCCAGCAGAAGACTTCCTTGTTTTCCCAAGAATTTTAGTCCTTTAGTCTCTGTTATTTTAAATACGTTACTGCATTTTAAATCTCTGTAGTGCTGATAGGTTTTATTTTGGCTTTTACTCCTATTTTACACTGTAGTTTTAAATTTTTATACTGTATTTTATGTTGCATTTTGTGCTTCTAATTGATCTGAACTGCCCAGAGAGCTTCGGCTGTTGGCGGTATAGAAATGTACGGTAATAAATAAATAAATATTGAGTCTTCAAAAAAGCGCTTCATGAACTGAAATTAGTAAATCAATGCAAAAAACACTAGACCTTGGTCCCTCTGTAAACTGATAAAATTAAGTCTTGCAAAACCTCAGCAGCTGGATGAAAGCTATCGTATTTGCAAACTAATTGCAACAACCTCTTTCTAAATGTGAAGTGATAGTTGCAAAGCAGAGCTGTTTGCAAGACTTTTGGTCCTTGACCAGCAAGCTAAGCATACATGCCTTAGAGGTCAGATGTAAATCAATTAAGGTTTGAATTTACAGATAGCAGTATAATAAAAACTTGCATTTACTGACCAGTTACAAGGAACAGCAGTAAAAACAAAGGTTTTGCTTTCATTTAATATTTAGGAATGTTATACGAGTGAATATAAATATTACTCAGCCCGCTTTCTACTTTCTCTGTTCTCTGATCAGTAGAAATTTCCAGGGGCAGCTTTATAGAGGGTCAGATCCTTTGTGAGAGAGCCCCAAACATTCCAGTCACAATCCAGTGCAGAGTTAGGCATGCTTAGACCACTGATTTCAAAGCCAAGCAGATACGGTGTATTCAGTAGCCACCAGCCATAAAAAGCCACTAATATTAATTTAAGAAAGCATCTTAAAGACGCCAGTGCCTACCAAGGTAGCATTTTTAGCAATTATCTACACAAAAACTTAAGAGATAAGGTAATGCTGTAAGATTGGAAGTCTGGACAGGAGAAGGTTAATGGAGCCAAAAGTACTGCTAGGGAGTGCCTTAATAGTCATGACGAAGTTGCCAAGTACCTTCCTCTCATTTGGGAGATTGCTAGTCTACCTGAAAAGGGGATACCTCTCTTCGCACCCCAACTAAGGAAGATGTGATCTACATGTCTGTGTGTAACCAAAACATTTATTTATTTATTTATTTATTTATTATATTTATACCCTGCCTTTTTTCCTGCAAGGAACCCAAGGTGGCTTACATAATCCTCCTCCTCTCCATTTTATCCTCACAACAATCCTGTGAGGTAGGTTAGGCTGAGAGTCAGTGACTGGCTCAAAGTCACCCAGTGAGTTTCATGGCTGAGCGGGGACTAAAACCCGGATCTCCTGAGTCCCAGTCCAACACTCTCACCACTACGCCACATAGAGATACAGAAACTGGAGTTTGGACTCTGTAAGCTAACAGCAGCTGGGGTGGTGGGGCGTGTGTGTGTCTAGCTGCCCCTCTAGAGATCTGATGTCGGAACAGTGAGCTTTGGCTGGCTTTTGGAGTGCTTAAGCTACACTTCCATCCATGATCAATCTATATATTTGTAAACAAATGTTACAAAAACCCACACATAAGCTTCAAATGACCTCCTTCCAAAAGAAACCAACTCTGGGTAAGCGTTAATGCTCCTGTAACAGTGAACTCATTTGCAAGGCTGTAATGGTATCTATCTCGGCATAGCCGGTATCGACAACAGGCATGGTTGGGCACCTGCCAAGGGCCCACACTCCAGCATGGCCCCACTGACAAGAGCCCCCTGGATTTGCTGTTCCTCTTCACCATTGCAATCTGCTTGATCGCCTGCCCCTCACTCTGGCCCAGACAACGGTGGCAGTGAGAAGGAAGACCAGGAGATGTCACTGCCTACTTACTCACCGGGTCTCTGCCTCTCAGGCAAGCAAGTGTTAGCAATGATGAGAAAGAGGATGAAGAACAATAGCAGTTGGTGACAATGGTGATGAGAAAGTAGACTCAGAGAGGGAGGGGACCCATTGACAGTGTCTTGCCCAAGGACCCTAAAAAACCGGCACTGTATCTTGGTTTTCTTGGCTTTACTTTAATCACAGGTCAAGTGATGAAGGACAAAGTGACAATGTCATTGTCCCAGGAAACAACCTATATCCTTTGTAATCTGCTTATTGCTTTGCAGCACTTGCAAACTGATTTGCATTTATGTAAATGATGCATTTGCACATAATGTAATCATGCATTTAGATATTCCACAGTGTGCTTTACTGTTATAGAAGGGGTTAAATTAATAAAGATCATTGTGTGATTTAAGGGGTTAAAACTGCAACAAGGTACACTATGAAATACATAATGACACAATTGCACAGTGCATAAAGACATATATTAGATAAGCACAGATCAATGGATAGTGGTCTTGATCCTTTGTATAACCTCTGTGAAAGACTGGCTGACCCTGGAATAGGTTTGCCAGCTGGCTAATCTTTTACTGGCTTTGCTAATGGTGTGGGGTTTGTTTTTTAAAAAATGTAAAATCCTATTTAATTTTAAATGGGCTGTTCCCTTAAAATAAAGGTTAGTAACCTTAGCCCATAATGACCTAAACGTCAAAGACTGATTTCCCAATGCTCAAGAAGATATTAGACCGTTTAAGCCAACATGTGACAGAGGGTCTACTCTCAGCCCTTTGCGATCAGCCGTAATATTGAAGGGAACAGCCCTCTTCACACCGGCACACGGGCGCTTGCTTCTCACGGTCCATCTAGCTCAGTATTGTCTATATTGACTGGAAGAAGCTCTCCAGGGTTTCAGATATAAGTTTCCCCCAGTTCTACCTGGAGATGTCAGGGGCTGAACCATGGACATTTCGCAAGCAAAGCAAGTGCTGTACCACTCAGCTGTGCCCCTCCCGTGGGGCCGGCGGCAACGGTAGGTATGGTTGGGCCCACAGCCCAGCAGGGACCCACTGACAAGAACCCCCCAGGACTTAAAAGAGGGGCAAAGGCAATCTAAGCCCCTGTTGCAAAACAAGACTATTTAGCACCCTGTAATCAGCCTATGCAATTCATATCAGACTGTTTCAAACACAGAGGGCAGGTACATTGCTTAGGTTAGAGCAGCAGAAGGAAATGAGTGGGATCCTTTTTCCTTGCTAATCTTCTGCTACCATTACATTCCTGACCGGATATTGGGACTTGCAGAGCTGGCCTAAGGCAGGGCTCTCCAACCTTGGGTCCCCAGAATCTTGGGTCCCCTTGGGTCCCCAGATTCTGGAGGCTGCTGGACTACAGCCTCCAGAATCCCTTGCCATTAGCCATGCTGTCTGGGTATGCTGGGAGCTGTAGGCCAGCAACATCTGGGGACCCAAGGTTGGAGAGCACTGGCCTAAGGCATTCTGCTGCAAAGCGTGATCCAAGAGGTACACTCCAGGAGCTCTTGCAGTCATGAACAGTCCTACCATTGCACCCCAGAATTCTCAACACTTCAATGAATATCACCCAGGGATGCACATCTCAGGTAGCATGTTGCTTCCTTCACATCCATAGAAAACATTCCTACCCCAAGTGACAGCTCGCACTCCTCAGTCAGTTGTGCCAACCACTGCCAGAAGACGTGTTGACTTGACAGCTACTAGTTTACACACAGCTGTAAAGGGGGATTAGACAAAATTCCATGGATTATGGACTTGTTATGACAAAATCTCACAGCTAGTAGCTATGATCAAAAGCAGTATACAGGCAGTCCCCAGGTTACGAACGTCCCAATTTATGGACAACTCATACTTAAGAATGGACCGTCATATATGTTAGCAGAAAACACACCCTCCTCAAGAGAAAGGAAAGAAAAAAAAATCCCAACTACCTCATATAGCAGCAACAAACATCATCATTCCATTTTGGCATTATTGTTCAATCACAGTGTTGTTGTTCTTGTTTTTTTTAAAAGATAAAGTACAATATAGGCCACATGGTGTTTTTTTTCCTGAGTGGAGAAAATAGGAGCTTGTAGGGTGGGCCTGTGAACCACTTTGCACACTCAGAGATATCTAAATGTTGAATATTATTTAATATAAATTCAAAAAATTTCTGTGCTTAAAATACTGCAGTTTTGTCCCTCTAATAACTTTTGTACTTCACCATGCCCTTTGGTTGCCTGGCCATGCCCTCATGTTGCCTGGCCACACCCTCTTGATCACACCTTCATGTTGCTTAACCATACCTCTTACAAATTCACATGTGTGTCCCTATTTTCATCTGTGAAATGTTGGAGGGTATGCAATTATAACACATACTGATAGGAGATGTAGGCAAGATCAAGCAGACTTCAAATTTATCTGTAGTGTACTGGAAGAAGCAAAGACTACTAGCATTGAAAAAATGATCCTTCAACACCAACTTCAGTGGACCGGTCATGTTGTTCGAATGCCTGACTGCCGTCTCCCAAAGCAGTTACTTTATTCCCAACTCAAGGATGGAAAGCGGAATATCGGTGGTCAGTATAAGAGGTTTAAAGATATTCTTAAGGCTAATCTAAAAAAATGCAATATAAACATCAAGAACTGGGAAGCTCTGGCCCATGAACGATCTAACTGGAGGTTGGCCTTTCACAAAGGTTCTATGGACTTTGAAGAAGCCCGAGTGCAAGGTGAAAGGGAGAAATGTGCTAAGCGAAAAGCACGTCAAACAAATCCTTTACAGGACCATCTTCCATCTGGTAACCTGTGTCCTCACTGTGGGAAGTTGTGTGGATCTAGAATTGGCCTCCACAGTCATTTACGGACCCATCACTAGAGTCTACACAAATTTTTTACAATTTCCTCTTTTTATGATTTTCTTTTGTAATTTTTTATCCTGGAAGACAATCTTACTCGGTCACAAGTGATCGCCTGCTACTACTATTATTAGGTAGACTTGGAAAGCTAATACCAAATAACTTACATTGGCAGTGCAATCCTATGGCTGCTAGACAGCATCTAGACAGCCACAGGATATTTCTGAGTCCCAGCTCCAACTTTAGAAACTCGCTCCAAGGTCAGAGCTGGGACTCTGAACTCGGAGTGTCCTCCCCCATCTCGCAGCTGGCACGGGAAGAACTGTGCTGGCTGCATCTCCAAGGTTGCAACAGTGACCTCGGAGATGCATTTAGGGGATGGGGAGGGGAGGAGACTGGCGCTGCCATGAAACAAAGTATCCTGGCTGTGGCTGAGCCTCCTTCCCTCCTGCTCCAAGGTGCCTCAGCTAGACAGCGGAGTTGCAGGGCAGGGGATTGCAGAGGTGACCTTCACCTCCGTGCTCCGCCCACTCTCCATAGGATGACAGTAATCCTCCGTTTGGAGGGCTATGGACATCCTGACTGGATTGCACCCTTAATGTTAGGGAATATGTAAACCACAACCTATATTTTAGTGGCTAAGAATCGGGGGTTGGGGACAACTCCCACCCCACACCGCCTCAATCATTAAATGTTTGCAAAATAAGTATTTGGCAGAGAGTCATAATGTATAAGATAACTTATTATAAGAAGCTGTGGAAAGGGCATAGAAGCATAAGATTCCCTGGAATGTTGGTATTAATGTATTCACTATTGAAATGAGAGAACTAATTATCAAAATTTTAGTAAAGATGTATTAAAATGAGTATAATTAAAAATTCTTGAGTGACAAATGAACTGCAATGGTTAGATCATTCCAATGGATGAAGAATTGTATATATATTTTTCTGTTAAGTTAGTTTTATCTGCTGTACTCTTCTGCCAGTTTGTAAACCTTTAATGCTTATGATCAAAATTCAGTTTTTAAAAAAAAGCACACAGACCTTTCAGCATGCCTCTCTGGTTTAGGGTTGTCAGCTATATATATATATATATATATATATATATATATATACACACACACACACACACACACACACTATATATATATATATATATATATATATATAGTTTAAAAAGATATATATATATATATATATATAATATATATATATATAAGATTTGCTGACAGCATCTTGATGCCCTTAACAGCTGCCTGAGAAATAGAAACTGAGCAGGTACCGTTTTACCCATCAGAAGTTACCATGCCTGGAAAAGCTGCAGCTGTTCAATTCCTGTACGTCATGCAGTAATCAGAAGGGAGTCTATGCTGGTGACAAAAATAAAATGCAACACTACCCTAGATAATGGTTTCTAAAATTCTAGAACAAGGACGGGGGGGGGGGGACGGATTGCCAGCGCAGAGTCCCTTTGGAGCCGACCCTCCTTGCCCCCTGGTGCCGCTGAGCATCCATTGCAGGGGTGTTGAATTTCTTTCAGCCCAAGGGCCAAATTTCATTTTGGAGAAGCACTCCAGGCTGCATTCCAGTGATTACCAAAGCAGAAGTCAAAAACGGGCAGGGCCAAAAACACCAGCATATTTTAGCTTAAAGCTCTTAACGCTAGTGTTCTCCAACTTTGGGTCCCCAGATGTTTTTGGGCTACAACTCCCAGCATGCCCCATGCTGAGAGTTGTAGGCCAAAAACATCTGGGGACCCAAGGTTGGAGAACACTGTGCTAGTAACTAAGCCTTAGGTCAGGCTTTTCAGCCTTTTAGTAATGGGGGCATGGAATGCACAAAGCTGGGAAACCACCAAATGATTGGTGGTTGGGGAAATCCCTATCTGGGAATCCCAAAGGGGTGAGACTGTGACTCCAACAAGTCTGTGACTCCAACAAGCCCAGAGGTTATGCACCCCTGTTCCACTGGCACCAAATGGAAGTGTTTTTTAAGCCTAATTGCTGAGCAGGGGGATGGCGGGGGGCGCACCGCAGGTGAGGTGAGGGTTAAGGGGCAATTGCTATGTTGGGGGCAATTGTTGTGTGGGGAGGGGAAGCCTTCCCCCAGCTGCCTTCTGCAAACTGAAAACTGCATTTTAACAATCGGAGTTAATCTTAGGAGGAAAAAAGAGCTTCTATTGATGCCAATAGAGCCTTTTTCTCTGGGCCAATTATACTTGATGCCAAGTATGATTGCCACACCGGGGTGGGGCTGTTCATTAGGGAGGAGGAGAGCAAGAGAGAGGAGAGACAAAAAGAAAAATAAGGAGAGAAAGAGAAGCTAGATATCTTTAGAAATCTGTATCTAATTAAAATATAGCTCAAGGTTTGTGTCAAACCAAAACTGATTGTCCAAGCAGACTGCATCAGCTTTCTAATGCAGTTGTGGTGCGCTGCATACAGAGAATTTCATCACTGAACCACTGTGAGCAGCATATGAGCAATTTACCCAAGGGATTGTATGAGCCATTTCTCAAAGCTTTGAGGTTATGGATTATAACTCAAAATGTGGGGGGGGGGAAAATCTTTTTTAGTAGAGTACTTGTCTTCAGGAGACAAAAAAAATTGCAGGGAGCCATACCAGTCCATTAGGAAAAAAATCCCAAAGTAACAGTAGGGTGATACCTGTTTTAGGATCAACTGACAAACATCACAAAGTACTGAGCTGGCTTTCAGTTTTCTTCAAGCTGGGTATTAAGCTGTTGTTGGACATAGTAAAAATCAGGGATGTTGAAGAGTCCTTGGTTTCAAGTCACGAGTCGAGTCACGAGTCTTTGGACCCAAGTCTCGAGTCCGAGTCCTTGGTCCAAAATGGTGACTCACGAGTCACAAGTCACTCCCACAGCTGACTCCACGAGTCCCTATTAAAATCAATGTCCCCCCCCCCCCAACAAAATAAGGCTATTTCAGATGTGTGGCTTAAATAAATTCTAGGCACAAGTGTGCCTTTTTATTTCAAAACTCTGCAACTGATTTTGGCAAGAACAGACCAGGCAGACAAACCCAAAATAACCAGACAGGCAGAGGAGGCAGGGAACCCCAAAACAGGCAGGCAGAGGTCTTTGTCTTGGACAATTCAAACTGTGGAACTGGTTAATCATAGAATCATAGAAAAGTAGAGTTGGAAGGGGCCTACAAGGCCATCGAGTCCAACCCCCTGCTCAATGCAGGAATCTAGGTCAAAGCATCTCTGACAGATGTCTGTCCAGCTGCACCTTGAATGCCTCCAGAGTGGGAGAGCCCACGACCTCCCTAGGTAGTTGATTCCATTGTCTTATTGCTCTGACAGTCAGGAAATTTTTCCTGATGTTTAGGTGGAATCTAGGTTCCTGTAACTTGAGTTAAGAAGAGACCAGGCAGGCAGAGGAGGCTGGGAACCCCAAACAGGCAGGCAGTGCCAGCCAAATCCAAAATGTCTGAAAGGTTGCATTTTAGGGAAATGATTTTAAAAAATAAACTTGCTGTTCTTCCTAAAACCTATCCAAGTTGCATTTGAGGAACACGATTTTGGAACATGAGTCCTTGGTCTCGAGTCCCGAGTCCCATTAAAAATATTGGGACTCGAGTCTGACTCGAGTCAGAGGGGGAACTCAGTCCAACTCATGAGTCGAGTCCTGGAGTCCGAGTCCCCATCCCTGGTAAAAATGCTCTGTTTGCATCCAAAGTATTCTGCAGCCTAATTCAGGGTTTGTGTGTTAATATTTTAACGCACTAACAGTGAATTCAAGAATTGGCAAGATGTGTTCCATTTGACTGGTCAACAGTTGTTAAATCATGCAGCCTTTCCAAACGTGATGCCCTCCAGATATGTTGGAATACAATTCCCATCATTCCAACCAGCAGGGCATTGGCTGTGCTGCTGGGGATGACAGTTCTAGTCCAAGAAGAACTGGTTACCTGGTTACCTGCAGGATCACCTTCTCCTGTACAACCCGGCCCACACACTTAGGTCCTCTGGGAGGAACTTACTCCAGTCTGCTAAGACTAGGCTGGCGAGTATTACCCAGAGGACCTTTTCTTCTGCTGCTCCCAGACTGTGGAATGGCCTGTCGGAGGAGACTCGTCAACTAGACAGTCTTTTGGCCTTTAAAAAGGCCATAAAGACTGATCTCTTCCGACAGGCCTACCCAGTGGAATTTTAAGCGTTTTAAAGAATTTTTAGGATACTTTAAAAGTTTTTAAATAATATTTTAATAATGGAAAACAGCAGGTTGGGGAAAGCTGAATTATGGGAAGACGTGTGTCAGGTTTTACAAAGGTGTGAGAAATGATCTTTCAAAATGTTGGTATTATGACACATCTCAGTTATTTGGAATGTAGATTAGGAACAGAAAGCTTGGGTTAGAAGAGAAGCATTAGTTGCTCAAAGGAACTTATTAAGTGGGAAAATAAGACCAAAGCCAAGAGAGATAACGTGGATGTTAGACTTATTATTTTGCATAGTTCTCCCAGTCAGCTGTGCCGCTAGGGGCCAAACTACATGTTATGCCAATCAAGTAGCTGAGGCTTGTCTTTTGTTTAAATCTAGTATAAGCACATGTGGCCACAATTCTATGTATGCCCCTGCCAAAAAGAAACTTTGTAACCCCTTCTAAATCCCACTTTGTAACCATATCATAAAAGGTATGTGTGTGTGGGGGGGGCTCAAAACACCCCCTTTCCAGCAGAATTTATATACCTGTATACTTTCCTGCTAAAAAAGAAAATTTTAACCCCTTCTAAATCCCACTTTAAAAACCGAGCTCTGATTTTGACACTTGTCAAAGTACTTACTCGAGTACATGGGATCCCTGCTAGTTTTGCATTTCGGGGAGACTTGCAAAACTCAGGGGACCATTGGGATCACTCGTGGCTTTGGAAGCATCTGAGAGCTTTCCTTCTGACAGCTGTCAAATGCTTCCAAAGGGGGAATTAACTTACCTGCGGATTTGGGTGGGCATTGCAAAGGGTGGGTACCAGCTTGACTTCACAGTACACAGCACCTCCCTGCACAGTACCCAGCTCAGGCTCCTGATGTGCGCAAACAGCGCTACTCCGGAGTGCCAGATTAGTGCAAATCAGACAAGAGAAATCTAAAAAAAAATGAGCGCAAATATTTGCGCACATTATGGGGAGCAATATATATTTTTTAAGGGTAAGTAACAATGGGCAGCCCCTCCAAGGTACTGCTGGGGACTGTTTGTAGATGCCAAAACTGGGATTGTGAAAGGCGGCTGGATATTCACAATCTCGGGGGGGGAGGAAAATGGCTCGCGGTTGCAGCAGGGATGGGGGGGAAGCCTCTGGCAGCTGCCCTCAAGTGCCACTTGGGCACTTTGGGAGCAGCTGGCAATGGCGTTGCCCAGTAGCTGCTTGGCAAGGGCGGCAACGGGTTTTTTTTTGCCACTAATGCCAAGCAGCTCTGTAGCAGTTTGGCTTAAGCCACTGTGGGTTGCACTGTCTGCATTCGGATGACATGACAAGCCACCGTGACTTAAACAAACCCTAAAACAAGCCATGGCTTGTCAGGGTGGCTGATAAGCCAAACTTAAGCTAGCCTGACAAAACCATCACAGGTTCGGATGACACACTAATCCACCGTGGTTTATAAACCACCGTGGCTTGGCATGTAGTGCAAACCCAGTCAGAGAGAGAGGACGAACAATTGGTGGTAGCGATTGCTCCAGGTGCTCCCTCACATTTGCTCACTCCTCCCCACCGAGCGCACAAAAGAGAGATGGTGAGCAAGCAGATAGCGCTATGCAGAGAGAGAGGGGCAGGTAAGCAACTGGAGACACTAGCACAGTGTTCTCCAACCTTGGGTCCTCAGATGTTTTTGGCCTACAACTCCCAGCATGCATGCTGGGAGTTGTAGGCCAAAAACATCTGGGGACCCAAGATTGGAGAACACTGCGCTAGTAGATGCTCCTTGCAATTGAGAGGGAGAATGAATACCTGCTTGCCTTTCCTCTCTCCTCAGGCCCTGAGGATTGGGCTTGTGGGTCTCACTGTGCCACAAAGATTACAGCCACAGGCGAGCAACCAAGAGGGGGAGGCTCCTGGCACTTGCACCCTTTCTCTCGGGCACTGCAGTGGAGGCGATGATCAGGCCCAGAGAGTTTTTTGTCTCCTGAACACCCCCACCCCAAGAGAGAGGGCAGGCAGAGTTGGTAGTCCTTGGGCCAAATCTTCCCTACTGTGGGGAGGGGGAAGAAAGTGGGGGGAGGAGGCAGAAGAAGGTCCTTCTTTTTGTTTGCATGCTCTGTCTCTGGGCCCAATCCTGCCTCGTCTGCTGCCAAAGGAAGAGGGTGCTTGGGCTGAAGTAGCTGCGGCCGCTGCAGCCACTTCTTCCAGGAGGCAGAGGCAGGAACAGCCACTGGGTTTTCTTGCTCACTTGAGGTCCTCCCTGTAGTTAACACTGCAGGCCCAACCCTTGCTGCTGCACCTGCCACAGGGAAAGGGCGGGTGAGGCAAGTGTGTGTGTGTGTTTGTTGTTTTTGAGAGAGAAAGAGCGTTTATCCATTTTATAATATTCAACTTTCCAGTACCATTTTGAGGTTGCCTTTTTAAACCCCCTTTGGGGGAAGGGGGGTCGCATCCTCAAGCAGTTGGCAGCATCTTGGGCAGCTATTCTTTGGAAACAAGCAGGAAGCAGCAGCAGCGGCGGCCTCCCTCCCCCCCAATCTGGGAGGGAGGGGGAAGTGTCGCTATTGCTTTGCACAGCCCTGAAGCAGGGAGGTCCAGCCACACGAGGGGATCCGCGCACGCGCCTCTCAGCAGCACCCCCAGCTGATCAGCTCTCCGTGCCAGTGGACCCTCCAGAGGTGTTGGGGTCCGGGCAGCGGCGAAGAGGGAGGGGAACAACCACAAAGACCCCAAAGAGTTACCTTCGTGCCTTGATAGAAATCGTCTTTGGACTGCGTCCCCATGAAGGGGAACTGCATGTGCGTGTGAGTATCGATCCCTCCGGGCAGAACCAGCAGGCTGGAGGCATCTATCACCTGGACCCCGGCGAGGGGTGAGGGCTGGAGGTGCGGCCCCACCGCCCGCACGACCCCGTCCTCCACGTAGACATCAGCCACTTGCGAAGAGTCGTCGTTCACCACTCGCCCACCTCTGATCAAAATCTTCTGCATCGCGGCCTCTTCCTCTCCCGCCTCAGCCCTAAAAAAGTGTCTGAATCTGGAAACCCTTTCGAAGTGGAAAGGCAGGCTGAGCTTTCAGCCCGGCGGTGGCGGCGCTTTTAAGGTTCCCTCCCGCAGACAGGGGGCTTGCCCAGCCGTCACGTGTAGCATTGCCTGCTGGAAGTGGCATGTTCAAGCAATATTAACCCTTTCCCCCCACGGGCCTGTTTTTTTTTTTTTTTTTTTTTAAATATTATTATTAGTGGCTCCGTACTCCACCCCGCTCTCCTGAACCCCGCTGCCTTTCCACGCTGGTAGTATCTTTCCTGCGACAAAAGTGTGTGTGTATGTGTGTGTGTGAGAGAGTGTGTGAGTGTATTACTATTCCAGTAGGAACCAGAGGGAGTTGGGGGAAGAATACACTACCTGGAAAATAACTTGCGTTCTCAGCAGTACAGCATCATTCCTATTTTCTTTCTGAATATCTCCCCAAACATAACGTAGTATGTTTATGTCTAGGAAATCCGTAGCTTCTTCTTTTGCTAATGCTATCTCATTTGCCTAATAGCCCCCCCCCCCAAGAATTGCTATCTGAAGAGAACATTTTAAAAATAAAAATGGCTTAACTCAGGGGATTGTATATTCCCCAAGGAGCCTCAATTTCGTATGCCTCAGTGTTCAAAAGGATCGGGCCTGGTGAAAGTGGCTCCTCAAGAATATTGGAATAAAACAAGATTGCAATCCTACGAGCGAACAAACATATATTACTGACTTTAGAAGGGCTCTTGCTCTCGTGTAAACGTGTTAACGATTGCGCTGCACAGCCCGGCTAGAAATGTGGGAGTCCGATTTCATTCAATGGGAGTAACGTCCAAGTGTGCGGAGAGTTACAGCCTTAAAAAAACAAACCACTTGTTGCCGTTTCTTTGTGAAAACAGAGCAGCTGTAGATATAAAAATATCAATGTAGACTTAAGGAGACTGACAACGTCTAGACCAGGGGTCCTCAAACTTTTTACACGGGGGGCCAGTTCATTGTCCCTCAGCCTGTTGGGGGGCCGGACTCACTGGGACTCCCCTGTGTCGCCTCCTTCATGCTGCCCCCCCCCCGCAGCCGCCGCCGTACCTGCACCCGCCGCCGCCAAAGCCCCGCCGCGCCGTCGCCCCACTGCCGCCAGACCCCCCTCCCAGGACCCCCCCCCCCGCCGCCAGTAATCTATACTGGAAAATAGATTAGTAAATAGTGTACGTCACCCCATAAACATACGTGACACACTTTGGAAAGAGGCTGTCTTCATTCTGTTCTCTGCCGCCCCCCCCCCCCCACTTTTAAACTTAAGCCACAATACACCACTTTGAAAGTATGTACAAAAAAGGAGTCTCCCCTCAGGCTAATAATGATGCTTTCTAAAGCCAAAGGCTTTTAAAAATGCTGATTAATCACATTTATGTCCCATACCTCCTTCCCCAGTCTTCAGGAAATTCAGTTCGGAGAATTCTCATGTTATCCTCACAGTAACCCTGTAAGGTAACATAGGCAGTGTTACTTGTCCAAGGCCATGCAGGGAGAGTCATGGTTAGCTGAAGTTTTGAACTTTCCCACAAGCAATCCCAACGTTCTACCCATTCAATCATACTGACTTTTGCCCTAGCAAGTTGGGGGCAGGATCTTGCAAACAGAATTTGAGAGAATGGGGAATGCTAAAGGTTCTAACAATCCCACTGTGATGGGTAGTGGGAGAGACCTGTACACTGATTCCTTTGAGGAAAAAACCTTCTTGCCCTCTACTCTGTACCTGGGTACCAGAAATGCTTTCTTAAAGGTCCATCTGTTCAAAGGATAGCCTAAACAAATAGCTACATTTCCCCACATATAAGGTTTCTCACTGAGCTATTTATACTGTATAGCTGTTTAAAACTGTCATTAATGTAATAACTGAATAACTTATTATGATCCACAACACTTTAATCTCCCTCCCATGGATGGTACCTTCTATAATGAGGAGTGAGGCTATAATCCATTCACGGCTTAAGGTGGTTGTTAAGACAGGTTAGTTCAACTGATTTCATAATCAGTTCTTTTGACGAGATAAATTCCTATGAACTCTGTTGAAAACAGGCAGAGGAGGTAGGTGGCTCGTTCCTTGAGATTCAAAGAGGATACAAGGACAGGCTACAGGGGAAGAGTACAGGCAGGTAGCACAGAACTGCAGGAATAGTGTCAGGAAGGCTAAAGCTGAGAATGAGCTAAGGTTAGCGAGGAATGCTAAAAGCAACAAAAAAGCTTTCTTCAGATACATGCACAGTAAAAGACAGAAGAAAGAACTGGTGGTTCAACTACGCAATGAGGATGGCAAATTGATAACAGAAGACAAAGAAAAGGCAGAAGTGTTCAATTCCTACTTTGGCTCGGTCTTCTCCCAAAAGAGGGTCTATGACCCCCCTGGCAAACCTGAAATGCAGACTGAAGGGGCAGAATTGCAGCTTGAGATTGATAGGCAAATGGTCAAGGAGCACCTGATTACTCTGAACGAGTTTAAATCTCCAGGGCCTGATGAGCTGCATCCTAGAGTAATAAAGGAACTGGCAGAAGAACTCTCAGAACCACTGTCTATTATCTTTGAGAAATCATGGAGGACAGGTGAAGTGCCAGACGACTGGAGGAGGGCAAATGTTGTTCCCATCTTCAAAAAGGGCAAGAAGGAGGAACCTGGGAACTATAGGCCAGTCAGTCTGACATCAATCCCCGGGAAGATTTTTGAGCAGATTATAAAGAAGTCAGTCTGCAAGCACCTTGAAAACAATGCAGTGATTACTAGAAGCCAGCATGGATTTGTCAAGAACAAATCCTGTCAGACTAATCTGATCTCATTTTTTGATCGGGTAACCTCCCTTGTGGACTGTGGGAATGCTGTGGACATTATATACCTGGACTTCAGCAAAGCTTTCGACAAAGTGCCTCATGATATCCTGATTAGTAAGCTAGCTAAGAGTGGGCTAGATGGAACAACTATCAGGTGGATCCACAATTGGCTACAGAATCGGACTCAAAGAGTGCTTATCAATGGTTCCTTCTCAAACTGGGGAGAGGTAACGAGCGGGGTACCACAGGGCTCGGTCCTGGGCCCGGTGCTCTTCAACATTTTTATTAATGACTTGGATGAGGAGGTACAGGGAATGCTTATCAAATTTGCAGATGACACAAAGTTGGGTGGAACAGCTAATACTCTGGAAGACAGAAACAAAATTCAAAGTGACCTCGATAGGCTGGAGCGCTGGGCCGAAAACAACAGAATGAAATTTAACAGGGATAAATGCCAAGTGCTGCACCTAGGGAGAGGAAACCAAATGCAGAGTTACAGAATGGGGGACACTTGGCTCAACAATACTACAAGTGAGAAGGATCTTGGAATTGTGGTAGATCACAAACTGAATATGAGCCAGCAATGCGACGTGGCTGCAAAGAAGGCAAATGCTATTTTGGGCTGTATTAATAGAAGTATAGCTTCCAAATCGCGGGAAGTGATAATTCCCCTTTACTCGGCACTGGTTAGGCCTCATCTTGAGTACTGTGTCCAGTTCTGGGCACCTCATTTTAACAAGGACATAGACAAACTGGAGAGGGTTCAGAGGAGGGCAACAAGGATGATAAAGGGACTGGAAACAAGGCCCTATGAGGAGAGACTGAAAGAACTGGGCATGTTTAGCCTTCAGAAGAGGAGACTGAGGGGAGATATGATCGCACTCTTCCAGTATTTGAAGGGATGTCACACAGAGGAGGGCAAAGATCTCTTCTCGTTCATCCCAGTTTGCAGGACACGGAATAATGGGCTCAAGTTACAGGAACCTAGATTCCACCTAAACATCAGGAAAAATTTCCTGACTGTCAGAGCAATAAGACAGTGGAATCAACTACCTAGGGAGGTGGTGGGCTCTCCCAGTCTGGAGGCATTCAAGGTGCGGCTGGACAGACATCTGTCAGAGATGCTTTGACCTGGATTCCTGCATTGAGCAGGGGGTTGGACTCGATGGCCTTGTAGGCCCCTTCCAACTCTACTTTTCTATGATTCTATGATCCAGGACTTGAAAACCTTTTTCTTCTTAAAGGTGCAGATGCTATTATTTGGGGGTGATGCTGCAGTTGAATCTGCACAGATTCCTAATAGTACATGCAATTGAAGGTATACCTGAGATGAAGGAATGTTTTCTCTTATATGAACAGTGGTACGTATTTTTTTTAAAGAAGGGGTGTTTGTTTCGATTAATGCAGTTCTTTAAATGCCTGTTGGTTCAATGATGATCTGGACACATGGATTGAGTTATGGTTATACATTCAGATGAAGAATTTGTTCTTTCCACACTCAAATTAATCAGTGCATTTTCCCCTTGTGAAAAAAATTGTCATCTAAAAACTGAAGCTACTGGATTGCTGAATCAGATCAGTGGTCTTTCTTTTTCTTTTCTTATTGAAATTATGCCAAAAGTACTAGGATATCTTAAACCTGTAACATCACCGCTGCAGAAGAATCTAGACACTGAAGCATTGAAACTTATTGACTGCACTGGAGGCAGCAGCAATAAATGCAAAATGATACGGTTTTAAACACTTTTGAAGCAGCCAAGCAAGCATGTAAATCTGCTGACCATGAAGCACCGTCAAAACGTCTTCGTAAATTCCCTTGGACTTCAGGAAAGCAGATTTTAATAAACTCAACACACTGATAAGTAGGATTCTATCGCAGGAAAACCCAACAGGAAGAGTTCAAGAGGTGGGGGGATGCTTATCAAATGTTCAGATGACACAAAACTGGGGGGGGGGATAGCTAATACCATAAACGGCAGGAACAAAATTCAAAATGATTTTGAGAGATTAGAAGACTAGGCAAAAAATAACAGAATGAAATTTAACAGACAAGTGCAAAATTCATTTAGGAAAAAGAAATAAAATGCATAGGTATAAGGTATGAGAGCAAGTGTGGGGCAGTGGTTAGAATGTTGGACTGGGATCTGGGGTCTACTCCCCACTCAGTCACTGGGAGACTTTGGGCCAGTCACTCTCAGCCTAACCTACCTCAAAGGGTTGTTGTTGTGAGGATAAAATGGAGAGGAGGAGGATTATGTAAGCTGCCTAGGGCTCCTTGCAAGAGGAAAAAAGGCGGGATATAAATGTAATGATAAATTTAAAAATAAGACGGGGGATACTACTTGGCAATAGTACGTGTAAAAAGGATCTTGGGAGTTGTAGTCGATCACAAGCTGAATATGAATCAGCAGTATGATGTGGCTGCAAAAAAGGCAAATGCAATTTTAGATTGCATCAACAGAAATATAGTTTCAAAATCATGGGAAGTGATAGTTCCACCCTGTTATCAAATACTGTGTCCAGTTCTGGACACCACACTTTAAGAAGGATTCAGATAAATTGGAATGAGTTCAGAGAAGGGCAACAAAGATGATGAGGGGACTAGAAAATAAGTCCTACAAGGAAAGACTGAAGGAACTGGGTATATGTTTAGCCTTGAGAAGAGAAATGATACACTTTTCAAGTACCTAAAGGGTTGTCACACAGAAGGGTTGTCACACAGAACCTGTTCCCTGTCATCCAATACTGCAGGACACGAAACAATAGGCTTAAGTTACAGGAAGGCAGATTTCAGCTGAATATCAGGAAAAATGTCCTGTCAGAGCAGTCAGGAAACGGAACCATCTAGAGAGGTGGTGGGCTCTCCGTCGCTGGAGATATTCAAGCAAAGCGTGGACAGCCATCTGTCAGGAATGCTTTTAAACTGGGTTCCTGGAATGAGCAGGGGATTGGAGTCAAAAGCCTAAATGACCCCTTCCAACTCAATTATTCTATGATAAGAATACTCCTGTTGTTGCTAATTCTTGATTTTCTACTAGTGGGTCATTTTTTATTTTTACCTTTTTTGTTAATTGATGGCAAGAACCGTAAAAATTGTTGAAGTTGCTTAGTGAAAATGTTTGAATGTACATACTAAATTGCAGTAAGACTGCAAAAACAAAGTTTAAATACAGTTTATAATTTTGTCTTTAAAAGGCCTGCAGACCAGATAAACTGCCTCCCCCCCCCCAACTTTTAGGTAGGCTATCGGCCTGTGGGGCACATGTGTAAAGAGTTTTCCCCTCTTACTGTAAGGGAAGTAACTTCTATGGCTGAAAGCTTTAAATGATTTAATTAGCACTTAATGAATGAGGTAAAGAAAACCTTTAATCATGAATTAATAGTGCTCAGTTGAAATCAAAGTCAATAAGATGTTTTAAATCTAGACAATCCTCAATAGTTATGAGGTTTCAATATTTTTTGAAGCTGCTTTAGCTCTGGGTCAGTTACAAAGAAAATAAATTGTCCATTATTTGGGAGATAATTGGGAAAACATTTGAATCTAAGTTCAATGAGTACAGTGGCTCTCCAATTTTATACTAGAAAAAAAGTTTGACCCAAGTATCAAGAGGTTAACAAATATGGATGTAAAGTATGAAACGGTGAGTTCTCTATATCCAATTTATATTTAGATGCTGAGGCACTGCCTATGGTTGACTATTTTAGACCACTAGGCTACACTCACTCTTCCAAATACTTCCAAGGATTTAAAACAACTGATATCCTCTTGTTTGTGCCATATTCCCATATTTTTTTGGAAAGAAAAAGTTCTGTATACAAAGCCTCAAGAAAAAAAAATGCTTCAGTAGCAAAATAGCCCTCTTTTCAGCTTGTACGAGGAAAGTTTGACTTTATATCTTGTTTTCTACTTGTCTTTTTTTTTAAAAAAAAACACAAAAATAGAAAACAAATAGAACTTTAGTTTTATCTTTAAAAAGTATCTCAATACATAATAATTTTTTTAATTTGATACATCTTAAAACATTTGTCAGTTTTTGTGACAGCATAACACAACAAGAAATTCACAAGACTTTAAACATGCTTTAAAATGACATTCAGCAATGTATATAAAATTTAATAAATAGCATACAAGTCACACACAAATACATTTTTCATACTAAATCATTAAACCTACTTAGACGGGCAAAGAATAAATATAACAGCAATTGACAATCTTTACCTTCCCAAAAGATGGATTTCTTGATATCAACTAGTAGTAACAACACTGCTGGTCACTAAACTGGAAACTATGAATGTTTTTTCTCCTGCTGGTGCATTTTACACCAATGTGATATAACAAAAATAAAAACCTGGAAATATACTGAATTCTTTTTTCTTTTCTTTTTTAAAAAGCACAAACTGATGCCAGGTAAACCAACTTTTAAATACAATGAATAAATAGGAAATTAGTAAAGCAAATCCAATTGCAGCAACGAACAACAGAAGAAAGCAAGAACCCCAGAACAGAGCCATGGAATGAAATATATATATATATATATATATATATATATTCATTGCTGTATTAGAGACTAGTATTTAAAGTGATAGTGCTTGTGCACTAAGCTCTTAGAGACCTTGATATAGTTTTAGTGCAAATCCCTTTAGACCAAACAAATTTAAACCCTATTAGGGAGAAGATCCATTAGCAGTTGGAACATATTTTCTAGAGTTATAGGTACCTAGTTCAGCTTTTAAAAAACATTATATACAAGAATCAAATGCATATTTTAACTGCTTCAGATACCTATCTTCAAAGATAGATGAAAAATTACTTTGAATTTTTACACCTTATTTGGTTGTACCATACTGACCAACTTATTAAAGTCAATGTTATAAAAGCTACAAAATATTTTTTTTTTTGCCATCAGTTTATCTAAGTTAACTGCTGTTTGAACTTTTAAAAGAAAAACATATATATAGTGTATTGGAGAAACCCTCTCCTCGCTCTGAAAAAAAGTTCACCATGATGACATTCAGTAATTAGACAAAATATTATAAACCACAAGGGAAAAAAAGAATACTTTTAGCAATAATTAGCATTTAGTATATTCAGTTAAACTTATATTGGCAATAGTACACTGGATTTGATTTCAAAAAGGAATAAATACTCTGTACAAAGTAGCCTGACAATCTGGAGTGGCAGATAGCCAAAAGTGGTTGAGCAGCCTTGTTTCTGTTGTGTATTACAACATCATGTTAAACTATCTGAAACTGAGGGCCACTTCCCAGGTTACCTTACCCTGCTTTTATCCTTAACATGTGGGTAGGAACTGGCTACAGAAGCATGCCTCTGCAAAGCTTAAAATGCAAATGTTCAGGCAAGCTTGAAACACGCATGTTAAAGTTCACCTGTAGCTCATGTGTTTTCACAAATTACAAAGACATCCTGTCTACAGTCACTTCCTTTCACAGGCTTTAAGAATACTAGTAGAAAAAGTAGTTGTGGGAAAAGCTCTCAGAAAATGACTGTTGAAGAATAACCAAATAGCAACAGAAGTACATTATGTATGCAGACTTGGGAAAACTTTTGTTTTAGTCTCCCCATGACAAAGATCATGCACAATAAAAATGTTAAGTCACATGATTTGCCCTGGATTCTTTTTTGAAACAAAAAACTAGTTTTTTCCTTAATTATGAAGTACAAAACAATCACCAATATTGCTCCAACTTGCATACATTTCCACCCATTCAATCAATACTTAACAAAGTAGCAAAGCCTCATCATCGCTAGTTTCATTTTTCAGGGTTGCTTCTAAGCAAGTGTCAGGTATCTGGGCAGTATGTACTATCCCACAGCGCTCACAGGGGCCATCTCGATTACAGGACCGTACTCCATTATGTGTTCCACTGTAAGGCTGTCTAAGCCCTTGTCCTTGGTCTGTGGTGAGATCAAGTAGAGGTCTTGAACAGTCATTCACATCAAAGTCTGATGCGACATCAGAAACTGGAATTAGCATTTCAACATCATCATCTTCATCTCTTCCTCCACCTACCCCATTATCAAGCTGTCTTAAAGGACTTTGGTTCTGATTAACTGGACTTGATCTCCCTAAAGTGAAGCGTACCCAACGTAACCCTTGAGTCATACGACTTAGTGCACTAGAGAATTGATGGCGTCCCGGACTGGAACTTGGGGGTTCCACATTTGTTGCTTCTCTTCCATTGTCCGTATTAGCACTGGTATTCTGAACCGAGGAAGTTCCGCAGACTACAGTTGCTTCCACTGCTGTTGCAGGTGGGACCTTTTGAGGCAAGGTAGCAGCAACACCACCAACAGCACCTGCTGTATCTCTTCGTTCAGTTTCTGTGTCTGTATCATCAGACTCCACTGAAAAGAGGCTTCGGTGAGAGCCATTTCTTTCAGTTTCTCTGTTAGTATTCTGGCTGGCAATATCATCTCCATCTGATGAAACCAATGCCAGGGATCCCGAATGACGAGATCTTGCAAAATTAAAGATTCTGTTCCAAATATTACTTGATCGGCCAGCAATTGGAAGCCTAATAGAAGTAAATCCAAGCTGAGATCGCACTGCTAGTCTCAAATTTTCTAAAACTGATGCCTGCAAAAATAAAAAAAAACACAGTTAAGTCAAATTGAGAAAAAACAAAACATAAAAGAATGTAGAATCGCTTCTATTCACCAGGGTGCATGTCTCATTTGCTTATACACAATGCTTGCTTCTTTCTAGAAAGATGTCAGTGTGCAAATTAACTTAGCCATTTTTCAATAAAAAATCTCATACTGGATTGCATTCTATCACAAAAGGTAACCCTCTAGAGTCCAGGGGGGGGGGGGGTCAAATGGATTGCAATATTATACTAGAAACCCACCCACTCCCCTTTTAACAGCGAGTTGATGACTGTGGGACCTGACCAGGAAGGAAGAAATCACTTATAATAGAAAGAGCTCTCCAGATAAGTGTCATTCAATTTGATAATTATTTGTTTGTTTATTTATTAGTAGTACTTATATACCACTTTATATAGTAAAATCTCTAAGCAGTTTATATGCAATTGTTTCTAGACTTGCTTTCAAATAATATAATCTGGCTGTTCTTTAGTTCAACATACACCTGTGTGATTTATTTTATAGAGGGTGAGTTTAATGAAAGGAGGGTGCTGATGTAATTTTTCACATTTAGACACCCAAATCACTGGCCTGTTTTTTGTTTTTTGGTGATCTTGGATATCTAGGTGGCTTCTTAGCAATTCCGTAAAAACTTTCATATAAGACAGGACAAAATTTCCTGATGTGGAGCTTGATGACAAGTATTTTGTTAAAGAACTAGGTTTTCAACTAAGTATGTTTTTACTCCCATGACAACATAAATACTTTGCATGGGAGGAAGTGATGATTACATGATCACAAATAGAAAAAAAATAACTTTGCTTTGCTTTTTGGAGGAGTCAGTAGATGCTGTGGAATTAGAGTGGTATGAATTAGGGAGTTTTACTCAGCAAGGTTGTTAAGCGCCACCATGTGGTGCTAGATGTAAAAGTAACATGTAATAGATTGAAAGGCATCACACAGCACTTATCACATTGAGGCTGGGATTCAAACAACTGCAGAACTAGGTCTTCATGCGGGGGGGGGGGGGATGGGAGAGGGTTGTCTCGTTTCTCTCAAACCAGCAGCTCTCTATGACACGTTTGAAGACAGAGGGATCTTTAAAAGCTGATTAAGATATGGACACAAGAGTTCTATCGTTCAAAGGAAAAAGGGAAATCTGGTGATGCTCAAGCAACCCTTGGAATCCTAGCCTTTGTATTTTATAATCCACATCACAGCAGCCACACAATTTCCCAGTTGTGGATTATCATTTATTTATTTCATTTATATACCGCCCTATAGCAGAAGCTCTCTGGGCGGTTTACAACAATTCACATAAACACTGGCTTCCCTGTGGCCCTGCCTCCCCCCGCCATCTCCCAGGGCTGGAGCAGGCCCTGATGTTCCCTCTGCCTGCTCCTGCCTCCTTCTTTCCCAGAGGGCCGTTGATGTCAGTTAGCCCTGGGGGGGGGGCAGTCCAACTGGAGCAGGCCCTGATGTTCCCTCTGCCTGCTCCTGCCTCCTTCTTTCCCACAGGGGCCTTGATGTCAGTTAGCCCCGGGGGGGGGGGCAGTCCAACTGGAGCAGGCCCTGATGTTCCCTCTGCCTGCTCCTGCCTCCTTCTTTCCCACAGGGGCCTTGATGTCAGTTAGCCCCGGGGGGGGGGGCAGTCCAACTGGAGCAGGCCCTGATGTTCCCTCTGCCTGCTCCTGCCTCCTTCTTTCCCACAGGGGCCTTGATGTCAGTTAGCCCCGGGGGGGGGGGGAGCAGTCCAACTGGAGCAGGCCCTGATGTTCCCTCTGCCTGCTCCTGCCTCCTTCTTTCCCACAGGGGCCTTGATGTCAGTTAGCCCCGGGGGGGGGGGGAGCAGTCCAACTGGAGCAGGCCCTGATGTTCCCTCTGCCTGCTCCTGCCTCCTTCTTTCCCACAGGGGCCTTGATGTCAGTTAGCCCCGGGGGGGGGGGAGCAGTCCAACTGGAGCAGGCCCTGATGTTCCCTCTGCCTGCTCCTGCCTCCTTCTTTCCCACAGGGGCCTTGATGTCAGTTAGCCCCGGGGGGGGGGCAGTCCAACTGGAGCAGGCCCTGATGTTCCCTCTGCCTGCTCCTGCCATTTGTCACCAGGTGTGCAGTGACCTGTAAACTGCAATGCAAGTCTCTCTGTCTATCTATTTGCAGTGCCACCATTGGAGCCTGCTCTGGCCCTTTAAATCAGTAACAAGATGGTCTCAGTTGGTTTTGTGGCCCTCAGTAATTAGCACCCTTTTAAAAAGGCCTGAGAATGTGAAGATAGAAAACAAACACACAGCACTACTTTTCCTCAGCCGGGAAAACAGTCCAGCTATATGTGCGCGCGCTCTCCCCCCTCTGGAAAAAAAAGAGATAACTTGTAGCTTAACAGTACCTTCTAGCCTTTACCATGCTATCAGAAGAGAAAGCGTGTACATACGTATGCACAGTTTAAGTCTCTTCAGGTGTTCTAAATCTTCCTTATGACAAGCAGGGAAGACAAGAATGAGCATGCTAGCTGTCCCCCACTTCATCCCTGTCGCTTTCCTCATGTTCAGGGAGAGCTTCTGAGGCAGGGAGCCTCCTGTAAACATAGATGCTCTCTGTGCAATGTAGAACCCTGATTTTCCAGGGTTCTACGTCACACAGAGAACCTCCATGGATAGAAGAGGTAGGAAGTAACTGACCTTGAACACAAGGCGGGTGACAAGAATGGGGGTGGAGAGATGGGCCTAGCATGCTCATTGCCCTCCCTCCTCATGTGTTGTAAGTAAGAATGCCTGGAGAAGGCTTCTGTAGAGAGAATATACTCTTAAAACATTGGGGGGGGGGGTGTTCCCACATGTGATGCGATACGGAGTTTAAGACCTCTATATTCAGGTTTGGGTAATATGGCAGTTAATTTAGATTAGTTTTATCTGTTATTTAAAAAGCAGGTGACTAACCAACTGAAATTCTGCTGTGTTCCCTTTTAAATTTTCCAAAATTGTTAATCATTTACTATATTTGTACATAGCTTTTCAATCATAATGGTCCTCAAAGTGATACAGAATAATAAACAACATTAAAATGTATAAAAACAATTAATTGAAAACTACAATCAGTAATTAAAAATATAAGGAAAATCAGCAGATAGCATAACGGCACAGAATCAAAGTTCCAAATTTGTCAAGTAATATCAAATAGAAAAGTCACAATGAAATGAATGGTTTCATTGTGTGCCAACCTACCTTCAACTGGAGGAAGAAATTCTAAGCTGAGGGGCTACAACCCCAAAAGCCTTGCTTCTCAATGATAACCCAAACACCCTATATGATAGAAAATGCAGCAAGGCCTAATAAAATGATCTTAAAGACTAGGGTGGCTCATACAGAAGGAGGTGCTCTTCAAGATCCTTCAGACCTAGACAACTGGGGGCTTTAGAAAGGTCACAACCAGTATCTTGAACCAGGAACAAGGAGGTCTTCAGCAGGTGCTGAAAGCAGCACAATGTTGGAGGCCTGCCTGACCTCCAGAGGCAGGGAGTTCCACAGAAATGGAGCCACCACACTGAAGGCTCTTCTCCAGGTGGACTCCAATCAGGCCAAAGGTCCATGAGGAACCACCAGGAGCATGCCATCTGATGACCTCAGCAACTGGGCAAGTTGGTATGATGTAATGTTACTTTGTTTTCAATGTATTGTTTTTGTATTTGAGGTATACAAATACTGTAAATAAATAAATAAATAAATAAAAATAATAATGGTAGTAGTAGTAGTTTCAGAACTGGTATGATATGTCCACAGAGCTTTGTCCAGGCAACAACATTCTGCACCAGAAAGTGTTATGCTGCTCCTTCAAGTGATTGTGTGGTTTTCAAGTGTTTCAAGTGATTTTCTTATGCAAGAAAACTATGCAAAAGTTAATTATAATCGTATTGGTCACAATCCACAGTAGCACATGGACCAGACTCCAGGTCTACATGCATACGTACATTGTTTAAACAACAAAGAAGAACAGGTATACAATGAAACAAAATGCCTTGTAAAGTTGTGGAACAGCCTTTTACAACCTGGTGGCCTCCAGATGTGTTGGACTACAACTCCATCATCCCCAGCCAGAATCCTGCTGTGGAATATGCTACTCTGGAACTGTTTGGACTCCAAGGATGGAGAACCTTTTCTATGTTGAGAGCGGCATTCTCTTGGGGGCAATCCTTCAGGGTGGGCAGGGCCAGAGACGGAGGTAAAGGTGGGCAAGCTGAGGTCACTGCATTTTCTCTATGCCATCCTATGTTCATGCTTTAACTTGGTTTCTTGCATTGAGCAGGGAGTTGGACTTGATGGCCTTATAGGCCCCTTCCAACTCTACTATTCTATGATTCTATCCTCCGTTCTCTCTCTTCTCCATAAGTAGGAGTGGCCATGGGCCAGATCCAAAGGCACCGCATGCCAGTGGTTAGAGGGAGCTGGTGTGTTTGTCAGATACGGTTTAAGTCTAGAGAAGCCTTCTATGGTAATGAGTTGGACTAGCTAAACTTCTGACTCTTTAATTCTCAGAGCAACCTATTTAGAGTTAACATGAACGTTCTTACCTGATTTGGTGAACAAACAGGAAAATCTTCAACTGGTGGAATTAAGCCCTGAGCGATCAACTGTCCATAAGAAGGAGGTGCTTCTCTTCTTAACAACTCAGCCTCGACCCTTGACAACTGTGTCTCAAATGATCTATTTAAAAATCCAAATAAATTATATATTCTCCAAATTCAGTTCTCATATATGAGAGCAACAGCACTATATATGCCTGCTCCTTCCTGTTTTGGGGCAGGGATCTGTTCTCTTGTAATCTGAAGTGCCATGCACACATGCAATAATAATGATAACAATAACAACAACAATACCAATACATTTCACCGGATTAACAAATTTATACAAACTTGTTGCACGCACATGTGTACACACACACACACCAATCAAATTTGAATTCCTAGCTTCAAAGTGGTGAATGCTCAAGACTAATCAAACTCTATTTACTTAATGAACAAGAAGCTAAACAAATTTTCTAAACAACAGCTACAAATGCTGTTGGGTTGCAAAGTATATTTAAGAGTAGGGCTACAGTCCATTTCTGTTAAGAAGAAAGCAGGGCAAAACTTGGGACAAAATGTCCACGATCTATAATAGATTCTGGCAGTCTCCCCAGTATGCTGGGCCATACTAGATCTGGGTAAAGGCTCTTGGTCTTGGCTCTGGTCAGTGAGGTCACTGGTTGCCAAAGGCCTTCACACATTGCTGTAACTTGTCTGGGTTCATACTGGACTCTCTCCACACATCCTCTACAGCTACGGAGCTGGTGGGAAAGGCCCAATCCTTTCCATAGGTGTGACTGCCTATATGGAGGCATTGGAAACTCCCATGAATGTATGGGGCATTCAGAGTCATGCTGCTTAATGGGAACTGTACTAACAAAGCATTTTGTATTAGTAAGGAAAATCTGTAGAATTCATCAATAAGGGTAGCCACCTGTTGTCATATGTTTGGAGTACAATATTTTCAGGTAAATCAGAAATATACAGGTTAGATTTTATAACAGGATACTTACCTTCGTTCAAACATTCTCAATGAATACAGCTTACAAGTGCACCCCAATGCAATGACAAGGAGCAGCCCACAAATAAGGCTCCCAATGACAGCAGCAGTTATTACTCTGGTGGGCACAATCACTGGACAATTTTCTTCATCGCTACCATCACCACAATCATCTTGAGAATCACAAACCCAGCTTTCAAACACACATCGATTATTTTTGCAGTGGAAGTTTCCTGGCTGGCAAAAGAAGCAATTCTTTTCATCTGAACCATTGGGGCAATGATTTTGGTAGTTGCAACGGTCAGAGCGTGGATAGCAAGCACCATTCCGAGAGCAAGGAAATTCTTCTTTCTGGCACATGGTGCAGTTGGTTTCATCCCTTCCATTTGGACAATGCCAATAGCCATCACAGCGCTGCTGCTCTGTGTAACAGCCCCAGTTTCCACCACATGGAATTTCCCATGGCAGACAGAAGCCATCTACTTGATATGTAGCATTAAATCCTCTTGCAGCATTCACCTTGTCAGCACAAAAATGCACTCTGATTTGACCAGAAGAAGAGACAACTGTAAGAGGGGCATGAGAATCAAAAGCAGTTAAAACACGCAATAGTTTGCGTGGATTCTCCTCTAATCCATCATATATTTTGACATAGTCCCCGTAACCAGTACCATCAAGTTTAAAGTCAGTGAAACGCAAAATAACTTTGCGGTGATCTCCTGTGTCTATCAGCCAAGTGCAGTTGCTCCCTGGAGGATAGAAGTCTGGATAATTAGGAGAATTGAAAGTACCATAAAAATATTTTAGCAACTGCCCACAAGTTGGCACACCACAGTCAATTTCATCTCCCAAGTCAAGACAGTCAAGGTTTCCATCACACTTTGAAGATTCTGGAATGCAAGTGTAAACATTGAAACGAGACAAGCACTGGAACTGGTTGTATGCACATGGCTGGAAGGAAGCAGCAGTTGGAGGACTAGCTTTGGCACAGATTTCTTCATCAGAGTTGTCTCCGCATTCATCCATATCATTACATTTCCAAGATTCTGGAATACATTTCCCATTAGCACAATGGAACTGGTTACAGTCGCAGCTTGGTTCACTGGATTTCCCTAAAAATTGCAAATTTAAGAAATTATTTTTTAAAGTTTATCACTTTCTGATTTTGCAGTTAGCCCCCTTCATGGATTACTCATGTAGAAAGGAGCCATGGTGCCATGCCTATATCCCTAGCCCTGATGAAGTGCAGCTCCTCCTGGCCTTATCCATGCATTTGTGCAGATGCCTGAGGCAGGGAAGCCTGCCCACCCAAACCTTTAAATGAGTAGGCTTCCCCAGACCCTGTGTGATCACAGTTCCAGAATCTAGGAAAGGTCTGCTTCCATGCCTGAGGACATCCACAGAAATGCTTGGAAGGCGGGATTGGAAGCTGCATGTCATTGAGGGCAGAACTGCAGGTGCAGCCCCTTTCTCCGTTACCCTTTCATATGAGTAACCTGTGAAGGGGCCTATTGTGCCATGGTTATGACACACTATTCAGTGGCTATGGTTAACTATTAAAGCTTTCACTAATCAATGTAATGAGAATCAGCTGGCAGGAAATAGTAAGTTAATAACTTTTCCAAAACAATATGACAGATTCAACTAGATTGGGCTCAATTGGTGTAAAGAAGTAATAACAATAGCTTCAACAGCATATGGAGCCTTTGAACAGCTTCATATGCCACATTTTGCACTCTGGTTTGTATGCTTTGTACTTAGAAAATGCAAATACAAGATGTGTGCACGTTTGATCAAGGATGAATGGCATAGTGTTTAAAATCTGGACTCTCACTCTCTAAAATTATTGGGAGGACTGGGCTCCTTCTTTGAGCTTTGGTATCAATATTTTGAATAGTTGTACTACAACTGTATAACCTAATGCTTCAGAGGTGTCCTAAACTGACATCTAAATTAATAGTTAGTCTGTTAGCAACAGCATTTTTCAGTTTAAAAATAGAAAGTTTTTTGTCTTCATTAAGTGGTTGGTTCAAACAAGGCTGCAAAGACTGCCCAAAAATCTAGACAAAATAAAAAATGTTTTATTGTAACATTTCTGCATTTGAAGCTTACCTGCAAAATAAGTCAGTCTGAAGCCTTTCCGTGATATACTATCATCTGAATGAAATCTGATCCAAACATGGTCCTGTGAAGAGATATATGGAGATGGAATAGAAGACCCACATACTCTGTAATTTTCCATGTTTTTGTAGGCCCCTATTGTTAGGGAATCCGAACTGCATCGCCGTGATCCTTGAACATCAAAATCCTGAAAACTACAAAAGGCAAATAATGTCTTATTATTTTTTTGTTAAAAATCATATTCATTTAACAAATAACTATTTAAAATACATATTTTAGATGAATTTTGACTGATATAACGTTCAACAAGGCCTAGGGAACTGTCTTATATTACATTAACTAAGGATCATGGTTTTCGTACATTCTAATTATACAAAGCTGCGTCTTAATTGTTACCTCTCCAATTGGGAAAAATACCTTTTAAACCCTTAACATCTTTTAATCCAGAATCACAGGTAATTGTATCTAAATATCAACTATAGACATGAGCATTTTCTTAAGTCTATTAGGAAAATGTGGGTAATTCCTATCTTTAGCTCAACCCCCCCCCCCCCACTAAAAACAGAGCCACTGAGAGGAGATTTTAACTTCTTGTCACTAACAGCAGGATGTATCATACAGAAGATTTATTTCCATCTTTTAACCATTCTAAGCAGTAACCTGAAACACTATTGTTGAAGGTAGGATTTCCTACTATAGGTTCTATAGCAAGTTTTATACTTCCAATTGTGCAAGAGGCTGCTCAAGTGGAACAACAACTTTCAACTTAGTGTCACTTTTATTTAATTTACTTACAGGTAATTAAACCCCGTTCTTCAACCCTGAAAGGGATTTCAAGTAGCTAACAGTAAAAACAACAATTTTTAAAACTCCTACACAATGCTCTAGCGAGAATTTTGAAACAAAAATTCCATGAGTGGAAGGTAACTTCTGCATATGCAAGGGTACCTTTGGATCCAACCTAGCGAACCTCAGTAACTCCAAAGGACTTTAATGTTGTTATTTTCAAAGAGCAGACTCCCATGCCACAAGAAAACTTTTTAAACAGAGTAGATTCAAAAACAATTTTTAATACTTCATGGTAACTACCTGTTCAATGAAAAAAGCCTGCAGGTTCACTGGGCTAGTTAAAGCCCTTGCATGAGCCCTTTGGATCCTGTCTTAAGTATCTACTTCCTCAACTTACTGATCAGGTAAGATCATCACTGCTGAACTCAGTACATACATTGTAATGAATGCTGCCCGGCATCGATAATCTAGTTTTAGGTTTAGATTTTTACTTTAAATCTGACAACCTGGCATAACATATATGTTGCTGCATATCAGGATCTTTAATTCAAGGGTTATTTTTTTAAAAAGCTGAGCAGAGCCAGGAGAATGGAAGCTAAGAGCAATCAATCAAAACATTTACAAGAACTAATTTCTTCAGCAGGGAAACATGTCAAACAAATAATTTTATGGAGCGATCCCATGGCCCCTAGACAGCGTCTAGAGGGCCATAGGATTTTTCAGAGACCTAGCTCCAAGGTTGGAAAACAGCTCCAACCTCGGAGCTGGGGATCCACGCTTGAAGCACTTTCCCTACCCCCTGAAGCCAGCAAAGAAAGAACCACGCTGGCTGCATCTCCGAGGTTGTAAGAGCAACCTCGGAGTTTAGGGGGTGTTCCGGGGGCGGACAGGGGAGGAAACTGGCATCACCAAGATATGACATATCCTGGCAGCACCTCAGCCTCCCCACCCCCTCCGAAGCAGCAGTTAGATGGCCAAAATCGGCTGCTTTGCAGAGAAGGAGTAGCACAGAAGCAACCTTCACCTCTGTGCTCCTCCCACTCTGCATAGGATGCCCATAATCCTCCGAGTTTGGAGGGTTACAGGCAGCCCCTTCAGATTGTGCCCTTAAACTATTATTTACATTTTCCACAATATTTTTTTATACAGTAGAACATCCAAATTACCTTATTGTAATAATTTCCCCTGGGTTTGCCCGGATATACCAGCTACAGTTCAATCTAGCAGGATATTCAAGAGGCCAGCCTGGGCTAGTGATTATCCCACTTGGGCCTCTAATTTGTTCTGGAATATCTCCACAAGCTGAAAAATATGCAAATTGATGTCATTAGGTATAAGGTATTTCAGCATATTAAAAGTCAGTAAGGTTTAGCAGAAGAACATCTAGGGTGGTCACTGCTGACGGAAGATGGCTGCCAGCAGAAAGGAGAGGGAGATGGTTTTCAGTAATTTCCTTTCTCCCCTGCAACCCATCATGCACCCCACAAATGTGCTCCAAATGGTTGGGGGAATCCATTGGATACAACCTGTAATTCTTTAATTATTGTGGGACTTCACATAAATGAAGATGCAAAACATTACTGTACTCTAATGCAAATAAAATAAAATATATTAATTCAAGAAGTACGAACAACTGGATCATTAGCATTGCAGTCACTTTCCCACAAAGTCAGAGGCAGATAACACATGTGCTTAAGAATGAGAAAAAATGTTGGCAAAGCATATTATTCGAAATCATAAGTGTTTCATAATTTTATTCTAAACAAAATTAGAACATAGCACACTGTTAGCTGCATTATGAACAGCAGAAAATAAAAAGGGTAAATTTAGTCTGGGTAAGTCAACAAAATGAATACACAAGCAGCTTCCAAACACATGTAAACAAAGACAAAACACACATGCCACATCAGGAAAAGTGATGTATATAAAGGGAACGAACTGCAGGTAAATAAAGCCACAAGAAAAAAAGATCTCTTTTTTTTTGTTATGAAGCTGAAATGTGTACGTGGCAGAAAACTAAAAAGTGGTTTATGCTTCAGAACACATGACAGTTATAGAAAATGGGAAAATGCAAGCCTTCGAAATTTAGAAGTCAGATTTTCCATCAATCCAGCATTGGAGATTTGGTTTTACAGAAGATTTATTGTTTTCGTTTAACCACCCATTAGGTGGTGCTCTTATTCCATTACTCCTTGGAATTCCACATTCATTTCTATGAATGTACTCAAACAAACAATCTCTTACTTGGGATTCATGTTATGGGACAAAGAAGATATAGAGGTTTCATAAACAAAAAAGGAAGAATATAATTATGTATACCTGTAAATGCCAAAAACTGTGCATGATATTCAAACACCTCCCTTCAAAAAATTCATGAAGTCATATTTTTACAATGAAAGACACACTGTAAATGCCAACTTGTTTTTAAAATGAAGTTATTGGCCTCAAGCACAGAATAGTATAATTGGGTATTTCTGATAAAACGTTTATAAAAATATAAACCACAGGCAAAACCACCAATACCATGAAAGTCCTAACCCGCACAACCCTCTACTCCCAAATCTACACAAAGGCAGTTGCCAAGGAAACAAATAATTGAAGATTCTAAAAATGCTTAACTATTATAAATTCAATCTTCGCAAGGTATTCATTTAATTTTTACACTTATAAGTAGATTTTGGTAATTGTATGTTTACTTCTTTAAAATCCCAAAGTTCAATCCAAAGATGCTGGTTCTCACTCATAAACCCCCAAATGCCCAGTATCCTTGATATTTATTTATTTATTTATTTTATTTATACTCCACCTTTTTTCCTGCAAGGAACCCAAGGCTGCCTACATAATCCTCCTCCTCCTCCTCTCCATTTTATCCTCACAACAACCCTGTGAGGTAGGTTAGGTTGCGAGTCAGTGACTGGCCCAAAGTCACCCAGTGAGTTTCATGGCCGAGTGGGGACTAGAACCCAGATCTCCCGAGTCCCAGACCAACACTCTCACCACTACGCCACACTGGCTCTCTTAGGTAAACCTCTTTCTATATGGGTCCTGCTGCCTGTTGAGAGAAGCTGGCAAGATCCTACTGAGTAAGTAGCCCACATTTATGAGATGAGTCCAATGGGGTACCGGGCAGAACCACACCAGAGATTTGACTCAGACAAATATTTTTTTGGGAAAAGGTAAAGACCTTTTGGATGGGAATTTAGTATTTGCTATTATGTTATTATTTACTTATTATCATTTTTATATCCCACCTTTAAGGACACTAATCCTCCCAAACTGTCTTACAAGTAAAATAAAAATGCATTAATAAATCACAACAAAACCGTATCAAAACATAACAAGTCATCAGGATCCTTCCTATAGGGCAATTGTTGTAAGTTTTTGCCTTCCTCCCTTGCTTTCCTGTTCCTTCCCACACCGCAGTTGATACCAGCTGGCCTGAGGGGTGGGGAGGAGAAGAGAATCCAGCTGGAGCAAAAATTCCTATTTTCAGAGGAATCACCTTGCAGTTTATTTTTCAGATGTTGGACTGATTGGTTTTGGAGTTGTTATAAAGCAGGGTACAGAATTTAAAACTAAATAAAACTGGTTTGAGGAGCAATGCATTATAGGTGCTTTAAAAAAAATATTGAGGACGTGGCCCATTTCTGGTTCTTTAGTATGATGCTTCCCCTACTTCAATTCTACTGTGCTTATGTTAGAAGGAAAAGGACTATGTAAAAATAATTCTTAGGTTTTACTGCATGTAGTTATTTCCCAGTTTTTATTCATTTGAAACAATACTTAAAAGTCAATTATACATTCGCAAGCTTATTCTTTTCTAATTCTATTAGAATTAAAAGGAAAAAAATAAGTACGTATACTTTCCTTTATATGGTGCTTCCTAATGTTCAAAGCACTTCACATACATTCTCTCAGTAATTCTTATAACAACCCTATATAAGATAATAGAAGCAGCTTCAGCAGGGTTACATGTCCTCACCTGCGGGGTGGGTGGGGGTGAAATACCTCAGCCAGCCCAACCAGCAGAAGAAATGCCTGTGGCCTGGGATTTACTGGCTGAGGCTTGACCCTAATTTTACAGGTATGTGTTCAGTCCCAAAATAAGAAATTAAATATGATCTCCTTGATATGGGCTCTTATTAGTGATGTTGTAGAGCAGGTGTGGTCAACTTGTGGCCAGATATTTTGGCCTACTTCTCCCATGATCCCTCACCATTGGCTATTCTGGCTAAAGCTAATTAATAGGAGCTGTAGGCAAAAACATCAGGAGGGCCACAAGTTGCTCACCCCTGTTGTAAAGAGAAGAAAAAATACTGTTACAAAAGTATAAATGAATCACTGTGCTGAGGCTGATCAGCCTTACATTTATCTTTTATTTAAGGTATTGTTAAACTACTGTGATGGATGGTCTGGTTTATTGTGTAACAGTGCGGGGAAGATAGGGAGAGAAATACCTCAGTCAGCCCACATAAGGGAGAAGGCCTATGGCCTGGGATTTACTGACTGAGACTGTAGTACCAGCAAGAGGAGCCCTTTTCAGAATCCTAGAGAGAGAAGAGGACCTATATTGTGCTGAAGACTTTTACTGCATGTTTGTTGTTGTTCCACTTGTGGGTTTCTTTCGCCCAGTTCTCTGTCTGTGCAATGTACCTTCTTGGAGATTTACCAAAGAATTTGGAAATTTACTGTTTGAAGAATACCTGCTGAAATTTATTTCCACAACTTGTGATAAGATACCCTGCATCTGAATATTTGGGCTGCCTAGGAGTGAGAAGAGTGGTGGATGCCCAACGCCCAACTCCCCGCAGTGTAGGCAGCAGGCAAACAAATTACCCAGTGGGCTGCTATCCACCTCAGCCTGAGTCAGGGGACTCACAGACCTTTCAGGACACACTTGGGGTACAGAAATAAGGTTTCAAGCCGACACCCTGTATTTCAAGCTCCAAGCCTAAAACTCTAAACAATAGCAAGACTCTAAATAGTAGCAAGACCAAACAGAAGGTTCTGAATTTAGTACTGAGGCTTCAGTGGAATAAAGCACACACAAACCTTGAAACAGAGGTGAAGTTTATTTACAGTAAGGAAGGGGAAAAGGGGTAAAAAGGTGTACAAATATCAGAGAACATCAGAGAGAAACCCTTTGGAACAATGCTGCAGGCAAAAATAACAAACCAATACCTAAGCCTATCCTATACTTTACCTAAGTAAGGTTCTTCCAATAGGTCAGGGCCCAATTCAGGATCCAAAAGCTCACAGGCCTGAAAGCCAGTTAGCATAGGCAGACGAAGACTGAAGATCAGAATGAAAATGAAGACCAGAATGAAGACCAAATGGCAACAGTAGCCCCCTTGGCTTTATACCCCGCCCCTTGACAAATGTGAGGTGAGCCTCCTTAGCTAATCATTGGCTGGCTGGATAACTTCTTTGGCAGACGGGGGGGGGGGAGTGAAAAACTCACCGCAGCCCAGCTGAAATCATTCAGACTAATTTGACAAGAGTTCCACTCTGGCCTTGATGAGCCTGGAGACTAGAAAAACATATAGGAGCCAGTGTGGCGTAGTGGTGAGAGTGTTGGACTGGGACTCAAGAGATCCGGGTTCTAGTCCCCACTCGGCCATGAAACTCACTGGGTGACTTTGAGCCAGTCACTGACTCTCAGCCTAACCTACCTCACAGGATTGTTGTGAAGATAAAACGGAGGAAGAGGAGGAGGATTATGTAAGCCGCCTAGGGTTCCTTGCGGGGAAAAAAGGCGGGGTATAAATATACTAAATAAATAAATAAAAAAAATATATATAACACACATAGGTGGTTTTAACGAGTGCTGCAGGCCCCTCCCTCCTCATGAAATGGAGCTTCCTTCCAAGCAGCTAAATCTGAACAAGAAAATTGATTTCTTGGCACCAGGTTGTTGGCTTTGTTTGTTTTTTTAAAGCAGCTTTATGATTTTAGAGCCACAAAAGATAAAAACTTTGAACTATGTAATTTGTGGCCTGTTTTAGCAGGTTACATTAAAAAAATTCAGACAGACCAAATATTCAAACATAGGGTAACAAGATATGGAGTAATTTTAGATTAGTATATCCTTCAACTTTTAATAAAAAGTACTATTATATAGTATAAAATAGATATGCAAGATATGATTGATAGCATGTTTCATCTTGTGGTAGCTACCTATTATACATACTAACACACATTATCTAAGAGATGTAAGAGACCCTGTTTCTCCTCTCTACACCCTCACCTGGTGTGCACACACCGACACCTCACTGGGCTAGTAAAGGGAACAGGAGACTTTGGTTTTGACATTTCTTGACAGAGCAAAGGGGAGGGGGGATGCTGGAGGCGCACTGAGACCTACCAGGTCCTGTAATGGTCTGGCATGCTAAGTGACCACACATTCACTGGTGTGTTTGTATGTAAATAGGACTCTTACATTTTCCCAGTGTAATGTGAGCAACAACACAGAACTTCTTCAGGGTGGCTTATGTACTCCACTATTTACGTAGACAGGTACCTCAGCGTTGACTATAGAAAGGATAACTTTTCAGTTCCAGACACCTTATTATAAGCAGACCAAGCAAGTGCAGACTAACTCTAAAACTCCAAGCTATTTCATACTCCAAAGCAGGAATGCAAAACACATCTACGGATCTTTCAATATGGGTGTCAATACAAAATAACTAGACACAGACTGCTGGAACACAGCTCGGTTTTTAAAGTTATACTGGAAATGCAATACCAGAAGGTGGTCAGGATAAGACATCTACAATAGTGGTATTAAAGTACTGCAGCCATTTCCCACCTCCACCCCTGAACCTGAATTCTTACCAAACATAGAACGCAAACCATCATCATATCCAGTATTTCCAAAACACAGGATTTTAACATACAGAAGACTACTTTTTGTCACTGCTTCTAACTGACAATGCCTTTCTGTTTTCTAAGGATTAACGTTCATTGTGTGAAGAGTGAAGATGGAGTTATTTAGTGAATGCTTACTCACAAAGTACTACCAGTGCAGTTCTGTAAATTTAAGTTATTTTTTCTTAGGATCCAAACCATTCTTTTTAGTGAGTGCTGGCAGAATACCTGTAGCTGACACTTCGTCTAGGAAAGAAAGAGGTGTTGTAGGTAGGGAAACCAAGTACAATGGATGAAGTAGATGCAAGGTCTTAGATGGGGTTGCACTTCCCCTGTAGGACGAAGTGCACAGTATAGGAGTCCTCCTAGATCTGTGCTAAGTGGAGAGGCTCAGGTGGCTGCTGCTTATAATGTGCTGTTTACCAGCTTAGGATGGTACACCAGCTATTTGGAGAGGACAGACCTTGCCTTGGTTATCCATGCACTAGTGACATCCAGGCTGGACTAGTTGTTGTGAGGATAAAATGGAGAGGAGGATTATGTAAGCCACCTTGGGTTCCTTGCAGGAAAAAAGGTGGGGTATAAATATAATAAATAAATAAATAAATGTGCTCTATGTGTAAAGATGGTTTGGAAACTTCACCTTTATAGATGGTTTGGAAACTTCAGCTGCATAGATGTTGGGCACTTGGGCAGTCAGATCACGTGGCACCTGTGCTGCACCAGCTGCATGGCTTGGGTGCGTTTCCGAGTCCGATTTAAAGTGCCAATTTTAATATGGTGCTTCAGATGTCATTGGACTGCAACTCCCACCATCCCTCACCATTGGCTATGCTGGCTAGGGCTGATAGGAGTTGCAGTCTAATAACATCTAGAAGGCCATATGTTCACCAAACCTTAAACGGTTTGGGATCAAGTTACTTGATGGACTACCTTCACCCTTATCAGTCTGCCTGCACTTTAAGATAATCAGTGGAGACCCATCTCACTTGCCCACCTTTGAGGGCAGTTAAATTGACAAATACAAGGGAGAAGGCCTTTTCCACAGGGTGGCCAGGCCTCTGGAATGGGTAGCCATCTGGGATCTGCCAGGCCGCATCATAACATGCTTTTAAGAAAGCTCTGAACACCCATTTGTTTCCTTTGGCCTTTTCTTGACTGTTTTATTGGACCATTCTTGGGTTTTAGCTATAATTGTGTGATAAGACTTTAGTACTGTCTGGTTCTGATGTTGTTATTGCTAACTTTTACTGATTTATTATTTTTTGCTGTTTATTGTTGCATAGGATTTTATTAGTTAAGCTAGGTTGAGAGGGCTTTTGATGGCAAATACGTGAAATAAAACAAATGATTTTCCTCGAGCAAAGGTCCTGACCACCAACACTCTCTTTAGTTTTTTCTAGGTGGCAAAGGAGAGAAGCAAGCCTTAAGGAATCTGTCAGTATGCCATTAGTGCTACACCAAGTTATTCCTTGGTATTATAAGAACTATGCAGTCAGGTGAACAGCAGATACTGCTTCAAACCTTATCAAAGAAAGTGTATAATATGGCTGTTTGTTGTGTTATTGATAGTTGTATTGCTTTAAAAAGAATATTTCAATAAATTTCATTTCACAAAACTTTGCTGTAAGAAAAATCAACTTAGGCCAACTTTTCGCTTTAATGTTTGTATGGAAAAATAATTAAACATTTAGAAAGGAATAATCTGTTCACGAGCATGGAGGTATCAAATTTATCTTATGAAAATGTTTCCATGTTCCAGTTGCTTCATTCCTTATTACATGCTGCAAAAGGCAGTAATAATTTTTATAGCCAAATATCTCTTCATAAGATACCAGGTGGCTTTCAATATTTACTATTTAAGTCATGCATGAAATTTAAACATTACAAAAAAATGACTTACCAGTTGAGACTCCTGAAATATGCACATTTTCAGAACGTTCTGCAAGAGCACTGTTTCCTAAAATTAAACATAATGAATAAACTAATTTCCAAGATAAAATTTGTAAAATTTCTTCAGATATAGTACTACAGAAAAGAAAAAGAACAAAAACTAAGCTACTTTAATATTCAAATACTTCAGATCCAAGGCCTCTTCTACTACATTTTTAAAGGAAGAATAAATAGGGGGGAAATATAATGATTACACAATCAAGACACAAAAGGATTCTGTATCACACAGTGAACAAGTTAAATAGAGAACCCAGGAGGCACCAGAGCTTCGTTGCCCCCTAACAGATTATGAGGGATTTCAGATATTTTAGTCTAGTTTAAATTTCCTCTTCCAATGCTCTTTCACTCTTTCTATAATCCTGTGGGGGGGGGGGGGCTCAACTAATAATGGAGATTAACAGAGTGAGATAAGGAGAGATAACAGAAGGGGGGGAAATCACTGACAAGAAGAATCTCCAAGACAAGCCCCTTCCAGATTTTCTAGGCTGTTTGGAGGGAACCACCATCAGAATTCTGACTGTGGAGAAAGACTGCAATTATCCAACACCTGGGAATGAATATTCCACAGCTCCTTCGGCTGCCAGACCAGGGACTTGCCAGCGGGCATGTTAATGACTCCTATTGTGATTCTTGGGTGTCTCATGCTATCTTGCGGTATGTGTGCATATACGTGTGTGTGTGTGTGTGTGTGTGGGCTATGGCTTTCTCTTCACATCCCCCCTTTTGGGGAAGATGGGATTGGGGTTTCTGCCCACCCCAATCTCCATCTACCTTCCTCTTGAGAGAAAGCCCGGGACAACCCGTCGGCCAAGATGTTGGCGCTGCCCTTGATATGCTCGACTGAGAAATCAAAGTCTTGCAGCGCCAAGCTCCATCTGAGAGTTTCTGGTTGGAGCCCTTCACCCGGTCGAGCCAGCACAGGGGGGAGTGATCGGTTTGCAGTTTGAAGGGCCGCCCCCACAAGTAGGGCTGGAGTTTGGTAATTGCCCATACCACTAAAAGGCATTCTTTCTCTACGGTGGCCAAACTGCGTTCCCGGGGCAGGAGTTTCTTACTGAGGTAGGCAACCAGGCACAACCCCTGACCCTCGCTTTCCTGTAGCAGGACAGCCCCCATCCCTGCCTCGGAGGCATCAGTTTGTAGGATAAAGGGGGCATCGAAATCGGGTGCTCATAAGATGGGGGCTGCCACCAGGCAGGCTTTCAGCCCATCGAACGCACGTTGGGACGTTCCGACCACTGGACCTTGGTCAGGTACTACTTTTTACACAGATCCATGAGGGGGGCAGCCAGCTGGCTGAAATGAGGCACAAACTTCCTGTAATAGCCAGCTAGCCCGAGGAAGGCTTGGACCTGCTTTTTCGTCTGCGGTTGGGGCCAGTTTTTTACTGATTCGATCTTGGCTTCTAGGGGTTTGATGTTGCCCCCCCCCACTCTATGTCCGAGGTACTCGACCTCCCCCAACCCGACCTGGCATTTTTTTGCCTTCACCGTTAATCCGGCTTGACGGATCTTATGGAAAACGGTGCGGACATGTTCTAAGTGTTGCTCCCAAGTGGAGCTAAAGATGGCAATGTCATCCAAGTAGGCTCAGGCGAACTCCCCTAACCCATTTAGGAGCCCGGTAACCAGTCTCTGGAAGGTCACGGGTCCATTTCAGACCCCAAAAGGGAGGGCAGTGAACTGGAACAGCCCCAGGTGGGTGACAAAAGCTGACTTCAACACCGCATCGGGATCCAAGGGAACTTGCCAGTAGCCCTTGCTCAGATCCAGGGTGGTGATATATTTGGCCCGCCCTAGCCGTTCTAGCAGAACATCCATGTTCGGGATGGGGTAGGGGTCGGGGACAGTCACCCGGTTCACCTTCCTATAGTCCACGCAGAAGCGAACCCCCCCATCCTTCTTAGCTACCAACACGATTGGGGACGGCCAGGGACTGGAGCTAGGTTCAATGACGCCTAGCTCTAACATTGCTTGCACTTCTTTGGCGATGGCTTCAGCATGGGGACCCACAGCGCGGTACAGGGGGGACTGGATGGGCGGACTTGTCCCCCGTGAGGATGGAATGTTGTACGAGGGGGCTCCGACCCGAATGGTCTGAGAACATGGGGGCGAAGTCTTCTAACATTGCCCGTACCTCGGCTTGTTGGGGGGGACAGTGAGGGGGACAATTCGAGTGCTTCCAGCCCCCCTCCCTCTTGTTCCCATTCCCACAGCAGATCCACATCCAACAGATCTTCTTCCGTACATGCATGCATACTCATCACACTGGCATTTCTAGCATGATACAATTTCAATGAATTTACATGGTACAGTTTGTGCATTGTGGGGCGGTCCGGAAAAACGACTTTATAGTTGACCTCCCCCACCCGCTCGGTCACCACGGCTGGCCCATCCCATTTTAGGCACAGTTTGTCAGTCTTGAGGGGCCTCAGGACCAGCACCTTTTCCCCAACTTCCAAGGACCGGGGTACCGCTGTCCTGTTGTACCACTCACTCTGTTGCGCTTGGGCTGCCCTCAGGTACTGCTGTGCAGTCTGCCGGATCTCGCGAAGGGTGCTTTGCAGCCGCTGCATGAAGGCGTGTACGGGCATGGGTGTAGCTGCTATGCCCCCCTCCCACTCCGCTCGTAGTAATGCCAGGGGTCCCCGCAGCTCCCGTCCAAACATTAGCTCATTTGGGGAGTACCCTAAACTTTCTTGGGGGGCGTCTCGGTAGGCAAACAGTAAGTAAGGCAGTGCCTGGTCCCAATCTCCCGGATGCTGAGAGGCATAGGCGCGGATCATCTTCCCCAGAGTTTGGTTGAACCGCTCAATGAGTCTATTGGTTTCGTGGTGATAAGGCACTGAAGTTAGGTGTGCAACGCCGCCCAACTCCCACATTTTTTGGAACAGCTTGGGCACAAACCCAGTCCCACAGTCCGAGTCAATAGTCTGGGGCATTCCTAGGCGGGCAAAGAGAGAGAGTAAAGTCTTAGCGAGATGGCTGGCGGAGATGGGAGGACAAGGCAAACGCTTCCGCATAGTGTGTCGCAAAGTCAATGACGGTCAAAATTAATTTCTTTCCAGTTTTCGTGGGGCGGTTCAGGGGCCCCACGATGTCCATCCCCACCCGCTCGAATGGGGTTCTCACTGCGGGTAGTGGTTGCAATAAGGCTTTGGGGTGGTCTCGGTTATGTCCCACCCGCTGGCATATGTCGCAGGTCTGGCAATATGCCCTCACTTCATTGGCCACCATTGGCCAGTAGAAGCCAGCAATCACCCGGGACAGGGTCCGCTTTTGCCCCAGGTGCCCCCCCATGCCGCATCGTGAGCAAGTTGAAGGACAGCAGCCCGATATGCTTGGGGAACCACTAGTTGCCGCCTAGGTTGCCCTTGCCCCATCCCCTGCCTGGGGGTGAACTCGCGGTAGAGAGTCCCGTTGTCCCAGTAGAATATTTCTGGGGGAGGGGCCAATCCAGTGACCGGGCGAGGGACAACCCCCGCGCGACAGCCCTGCAGAGAGGGATCATCTCGTTGGGCTTGCTGGAAGGCGGGAGTGGCGTCCAGGGTGATGGGTATCAGTGGGGCGCCCTCATTGGGGTTTTGGGTCAACTCCCCCGCCCTTGGCCCCGGCGGTGGCTGTTCCGGCTCCAGAATCAGGGGCGACGGAGGTTCCGCTCCTGCTTGTGCCTGCCGCTTAGCCTGACTGCGTGTCACCACCCCCATTTTAGCCACCTGGTAGCCTAAGTCATTGCCAATGATAATCCCCCACTCTTTTTGTCCATGGACGATCACGTCCAGCTCCCCTTCCCACCCGTGGTATTTAACCAGAACTCGGGCCAAGGGTACTTCAATGTCTGGGGAATTGTAGGGCTTAATGGCACAGGTGCGCCCTTGCAAGAACTGGGTTGCTGGCACACTGCCCTGGGGCAGAGCTGTCACATCCGCCCCCGTGTCCCGGTAACCCATATAGGGAACATCATTAACCCAAACTGACTCATAGAATTGGCTCTGGCTCCAGCGCATCTGCTCTGGGGACACAATCCGTAGAAGCGAGGCTTGGGCAGCGACCTCCGAGGGGTTGTCCCCCGGGCGGCGGTGATCTTGCGCCGGGTCGTCGGAGTCCTCCCCTTGAGAATGGGTGGGGGAATCGTCTCCCTCTTCCTCCCGAGGAACTTTCTTGGGGGGCATTGGGGTGGGGGCAAAGACCCGCCCCCATCTTGCTCGGTAGTCCCCGCGGTTCCGTCTTCTTGCCCTGCAGCTTGGGGCAATACTTCCTGATGTGCCCCAGCTCGTTGCAGTTAAAGCACCCACTGGACCTCGGGGCAGTATTGGGGAAAGGGCCCCCTTTCGGCTTCAGTCCCGCCTCCTTCTGGGTCCTCGTGGGGGCTTTATCTCCACTCCCTTTGCTGCTGGGACAGTTAGGGACCCCTGCCCGGTTGGTTTTGGACTGTCGGTAGAGCTCCACCTCATCTGCTAACCGGGAGGCTTCCAAGCCAGTGGCGGGCTCCCGTTCCCAGACGGCGGTGGCGAGGTCTTCAGGGAGGGTTGCGTAGAACTGTTCTAGGATCATCAACTCCCGCAACTCCTCCCAGCCCTGCCGCCCGGTGGCATCTAGCCAGGCGTCCCAGGCCTGCCCCAGTCTCGCCCACCAAGTTCCGTAGGTCTCCCCCTGCCGAGGCTGCCCCTGGCGGAACTTCAGCCGGCAGCGCTCAGCCGTGAGTGCAAACCTCTGCTGGACAGCCCTTTTAAATGTCTCATAGTCTATGGGGCCCTTTTGAACCATTAGCCCCAGCAGCTCTGCCAATTCCCCTCTCACCTGGGTGCGCAGGATCGCCATCCAGCGGGATTCAGGCACCATCTCATCCCGGCAGGTGGTTTCGAACAGGGTGAAGGTCATTGGGTCCTGGTCGAGTTGGTATATGGGAAACAACTTGTGGTCCCAGGAGGAGGGTTGGGGGGACGAGTCGGCGACGGTCGTCGGGGCCCCCAAGCAAGCCAACTCCAGCTTCATGCGCAGCACCTCGTGCTGATGCTCCATCATCTCGCGCTTGTGCTTCATCACCTTTTCGGTCCTCTGCCACTCCTCCTGGTCAGGGCTGACCAGCCGGGGCTGTGTCCCTTGCCCCCTGGGCATGCGGTCCTCGGTCCCCCAGCCCCCCACTTGGGACTTGGGGAAGGTCCAGGTCGTCGGACTGGCCTGAGGCTCTCTCCTCTTCTTCCTCAGGGTCATCCGAGAAGTTGATCAGGCGGACGCGGTTGGCTAGTGATCACTGTCCACTACCCCCACTCTTTAGGGTGGCGAGGGTGGACGCGGCTCTAGCCGTCTGCGCTGAGGCGTTCCCTGGGGTCCAGACCGCCTTGGTCTTCCCCCTAGAAAGGGACTGCCAGTCCCCCTCCGCCGGGGTCTGCGGCGTCCAGAAATCTCCTCCCGAACTCGGTCCCCCCGTGTCCATTTCCCACATGCACTCTGTCTGTATTTATTACAGCTCGCTCCACACCAATCCACTAGGCTCCACGTCCCTTTCTACGTAGGTCTCGTCACTGATCCTGCGTTATAATCCCAACTGCTGCCACCATGTGGAGAAAGACTGCAACTGTCCTTCTTGGCGGGTTCAGCCACTCAGGGGTTAACCTGGACTCGGGTAGCCCTCTATCAGCGGTACGCAGCTCTCTGGCAGAAGCCGCGACCAATTATAACGCAGGCAAAGCGAGGAGACCGAGTTTTGAATGGACGCTACTACACTGTTATGGGTAAACAGAGTTTAATGGAGCGTAACAGAACATATACAAAGCACCACGCTAAGCACACACCTACAATTGAGCTGGTAGCGAGCCGCAAAAGCAATACAGACAGTCGTACCTGGAAATGCCTTGTTCCTAGAAAGCCGCTTAACTCCAAAAGGGCTGTTCTATGTTAGCGTTGTTCACTTGGAGCTCCCCCAGGGTTGAAGGTGGTTTGACCTGAGCCATGAACCTTGCAGCTTGCTGCCTCACGACCAACAACCCTTTTCCTACCACTGACCCTGGGCTTTATACCCTCTGTTGGGCCCCCTCCTTCTTGTCGTGCCCCCTCCTGGCACGACTGGTTTTTCTTGTTTGCCCGGCACCTAGGAGTCTTTGGCTGTTTCTTTCTTCTATCCAACACCTGGGAATGAATATTCCACAGTTCCTTCGGCTGCCAGACCAGGGACTTGCCAGGGGGCATGTTAATGACTCCTATTGTGATTCTTGGGTGTCTGATGCTATCTTGCGGTATGTGTGCATATACGTGTGTGTGTGGGGGGGGGTATGGCTTTCTCTTCACACTGACCAATCAGAGTTTGGCTGCTTTTCACCTTGTATACCCACTAGCAGTCAAACTCTTATTCTTGCCATATTATTTTATAGCAGCATCTTTTTAGTGTCATGACCACATTGCATCTCTACTTTTGTTCATTAATTAGATGATCAGCAAACAATGCAGCACTGTGGATAAAAGTTACTCAATCAGTGTGGCAGAATATGCTTGCAAATGGCTTGCCACTTAGCGACAGCCAGAACAAGGGTTAATTTAACCTATGGAACAGACACAGGATAAATCCAATCCAAATAAAGGATAAATGTTTAAAGTCCTCCTTCCCTGTACAATGATACTCAAGACACAGATTTCCATCCCAACTTTTTCTTTTGTAATGTTATTTTTCATGACTTGTTATGCATATGGATGTGAATGGGTGTTGTAGAGGATGTAGTTACTGCATAACAAGACAGTGCCTTGGTTCACACAACATGACAACCCACCCTGGCAATAAGCCACAGTGGGTTGGTTGTTTTGTGAGCCGGACAGATAATTGGGCTCATTGAGGGTACTTTGCTCCCTCCCTCCCCCTCAGTCCTCCAGGCAGTATCCCAGGGGACACCTCGGGGAGGAATGAGTGTCCTCTCTCTGACAGCTCACCAGGGCTGTCAGAGACTTCCCTTAGTACAAACAGGGCTCATGCCCTGAAGCGCAATGGGGTTAACTTGGCTCACGCTGGCTCAGCTTGTCTGAGCGTGGAAAGCTGAGCAGGGTCAGGCCTGGTTATTACTTGGATGGGCGACCCCTCCTCTAGTTTCCTGCATTGAGCAGGGGGTTGGACTCGATAGCCTTGTAGGCTCCTTCCAACTCTATGATCTATGAAACTTCCAGCCTCGGCTGGGACAACGTGCACGTTGCTCCAGCCGAGGCTGGAAGTTGACCCAGTTGCGCTTCAGGGCATGAGCCCTGTTTGCACTACGGGGATGACGAAGAAAATATTATTTGTCCCCAAAGCAGAAACAGGACTCATGCCCTGAAGCACAAAGGGGAGGATGGGGGAGCTGATCAGGCACCCACACCTCCTGCTCCAGAGTAGACCTCTGCAGCAGGAGGCGGGGCTGCCCGATCCACTCCTTACCGCTGTCCTGTTCTCAGGGCAGCGGCACTGAGCGGATCACCACATCTCACCTCCTTTCCAAGAACAGACCTCTCGGGCAGGAGGCAGGGCTCCGCTGCCCTGAGAATGGGGAAATGGTGCCGAATGGATCCCTGGTGGTGGCTCCTGAGGAGACGGGATGTCTGTTCCTCCTTGCTGCGGCAGTGTACGCCCCCTCAGCAAGAAGGCATGGATCCTCAGCTTCCCTGTCGACGGCTCCAGAGGAGACCTCTAGAGTCGCCAGCAAGGATGTCTGTTCTGTGCCACAGCCCCAAGTGGCGGTAGCGCGGGACGGAGGGAGCCGCAATTGGCCCTTTTGTCTGGTGGCGGCACTTTGGAGGCAGCTTCTGACAGTTGTGAGCAGCACACGGCAGTCGCTTGGCGAGAGCGGCAAGAGATTTTTGCTGCTCTCGCCAAGTGGCTCCCTGGCTGTTTGGGCTCACCCACAGTGGGTTGTGTCGACTGGGTTTGAATGATACGACAACCCACCATGGGTGACAACGACCCTAAAACAGCCCATGGCCACCACAGGGTGGCTTGCTGAAGCGGTCCTTGTTCAGACAACACGACAAGCCACATACAATAACAAACAAGGGTGGGTTGCCGTGTCCTCCAAACCAGGTCAGTAGTGAAATTAGGGCTGATGCTCTTTAAGCACTCAAGGGAAGACCTTATTTTTGACAACATTTTTGCCCTGCTTTTTAGCTGAAAAAGGCTCCCAAAGAGTAGTAATAAGATTTACAATTTAAAACACACAACATAAAAGGAAAAGGAATTGGAAGAGTGGAGGAAAAAAGCAAACTCAGGCACTAATTCTTAGTTATAATATAGGAGGTGTTTTTGGTAGGGAAGGGCGAAGTAAGCTGCCTGCAGCTATTCCTTCCCTGGCGGATGTATAGGGCCAAGCTGATCTTGCCCTTGCTGTGATTTTTTTTCCTGGAGGCAGGGGGTAAAGCAGTCCTGCAGCAAAACCCTTACTGCTTTCCGCCTTTCAGGTCATAAAACCTGAGGGGGATACCCACCAAGAGGGCCAGAAGTACTAATGAGGTTGCATTTCACCTGTCTATTTCCCCAGCATAAGTCATCCACCAAGGTGACCAAGACTGTTTCTGTACCAAAACCAGGCCTGAAACCTGACTGGAATGGATCCAAAATAATCACTGTCCTTTAGGACTAGTACTTGGATTTGTGAGATCACCACACACTCCAAAACCAAACATTTAAGGTAAGACACAGGGCAGTAGTACTCATGGATTGAAAGGTCTAGATTTGATTTTTTTCAAGAGGGGACTAAACATTACCTTCTTAAGGGCAATAGGCACCATTCCCTCTGTCAGAGAAGCATATATTACTTCTGAGATCCAGACACTGAGCACTGCCCTGGCAGACTTTAGAAGTCAAGGGTGAGGATCTAGAATACAAGCAGTAGGCCTTGTCCTCCAAGAAGCTTGTTTACACCCTCAAGTTGCACAAGCGGAAAACTATCCATAACAATAAGAACAGATGGCATCCTTGCTGCATCTATCTCCAACTCTGTTATATCATTCAGACATTTTAAAAAATCATTAAGGTATAGATCAGGGGTGCACAACAGGTGCCCATAGGTGTCCCCCAAGACTCCACAGCCTCTGCTGCTGAAAACTGCCCAAAACATCTAAAAGCTGCCAATGAGATCGCTGTGACATCTAGCATTGCTGCTAAATTCTGCAGCAGAAATCACCGCTGCCCACTCACCTCCTTCTCCCTCTTTCCACTTCTGAGAGGATGCTCTAGTGCCAGCGCCCCCATGGCCGAAACTATACAGCTCGCAGAAACTGGCAGCTAGATAATCTCCTAGGAGACTATTTGCAAACCACTGTCAGAGGGCTCTATGGTCTCCTTCCCTCCCTGCCCCCTAAACCCCTTCTCCAAGGTTGTTGTTACGACCTCAGAGAAGCAGCTCCTGCAGTTCTTTCTGTGGTGGCTGTGAGGGCAGCAGGGGGATCTGAGCGCTGATCTCTAGATCCAAGTTCAGAGCTGTTTTCCAACCTTGGATCTGGCAATCTGAAATATCCTATGACCCTCTAGACATGTCTAGGGGTCGTAGGATCGCTCTGTAAGTTAAACAAAAAGTACGGTAAGCCAAAATAAACACTCTCACACAATCCTTTGATTTTATACTTTGACAACTACTTATTTTGTTAATAATAAATCATTATCCTACAAGTTACTATATAAGTCATACATAAAACGTACATTAGGCTGCAATCCCCACTTATGTGGAAATAAGTCCAGATACCACTTATCTGGAAGTAAGTCCCACTGAACTTAGTGGGGTTTATGTCTGAGTAAACATGCACTGTCTTCAACAATCTCTCAAACCTAATTTTTATTATTTCAGTTTAAGATTATGATTGTTAAAACTTGCTACCTTTGAATGTACAGCCATCTGCCATAATATTGAAAAAAATTCTACAAGTGCTAAACTCACTATGCACAACTATAATCACTTAAGAATATGTTTGCTCAATATGTTGAACTGCATCTATCCATCTGTTACTTCCAACATATTGTACTGTATAATACATTAATTGTATGCAATGGGCATGTACAATCTAAAATAAGTTCCTCGGTGGAATAAAATTCATGCTAGCTTATCTGTGTGTCCAGGTGTCAGAGGTGGAAAGTGGACTCTGACATATGTATTAGTTGGACAGGGTGGTGGGGGTGAGGAAGCTCTTCCTAAGAGAATTACAGACCCCAGAGTTTCTATTCTGCTCCTCCTATGAGAAGCTCAAAGCATTTTGCACAGGATTCCAGACAGTGCCCTGTCAAGCCACTGCTGAGGCAGACAGCCTCTTCATTTTGGCAATGTATCACCATGCATCTTTATGTCATTCTCTAAAAAACTTACTGCATTTCTACTCTTGCCTCATTTCATTCAGTTCAATATAGAATGTTTCTAACATCTATTGTTTTCTATTGCTATATTCACAGTGCCCCTTTCGTTAAGTATTTGAACTAAGCTTTCTGTCTTCCACACAAAATTTAAGTTCTAGCTCTCATCTTTAGGCCTTTTAACCTTTCCTATCACATCTCTTTCAACCAAGTCGCACATTAGACTCTTAACAAGGCACCACTTGTACAGAAACCTCAGTGTGCCTATACTGGCATCCAGGTCGGACAGCTAGTACAGGGATGCCTGTTACTGAAAAGCCCTCTGCAAGCCTGCATCTTGCCCCATGCTCTTATCAATCTGGGAGCTCTTGCTCTCCATTTACCTTCAAAGAAGCCCCAACTTTTCCTTACCAGGAGAATATTAAGATCACAACATGGGCTGTTTTCATCTTTTTCCTACTATAGCAACTGCTTTTACCTGAAGGTGGAAGGGGGCGGGGGGACCTAGGGAAAGTAGCTTCTGTCTAGAGAAAAATGTACATTAATCATGTCAAAGTCTGTAATTTGGAATATGAATTTAGCCAACTCATTATGCTTAGGGGTATGACAAATTAAACATCCTTTCCCTGATAAGTTATTCTCTGGCTTGCAATGTAAAACCAGATTCTGTCCGTAGACAATCAGCTTTCAGGCTGTCAACACTGCTTTGTAGGTGCATGTGCTAAAAGTATGTTTAATGAATTAAAACCACGCAAAAATTGACAGTATTTCCCTGTTTCCAGTTTAGGTCTATTTTTGTCCAAGTCTTCAACACTAATCACAGCATGTTCTCTCTACCAAGGAAAAGTTGGGGCTTCTTCGAAGGTGCGTGGGTGGCAATGGCTTTCAGTCTGAAAGGACCGTAGACTGGAAGGGGCTCTTCACCCATAGAAACAGAATCAGGGGAAGCAGAATAAATGAAAGCATAGGGCAAACCACCACTACTCTTGTAAAGAGACACCACATGCACAGAAGCCTCTTTGTGCCTGTATTAGGTATTGGAACTGACAGTAAAGATACTTTAAGAGCCTAGTGTATGGAATTAGCTCCATATTGTCACACATTCTGTTTCTCACATTCTCTGCCTTGTGCAGGTTAATCTAATATGAACCAATTCCCTTTACTCACTTCTTTTTCCATGAAGCTGCCTTCCACTCTATATACATTAAGTTACCTTCTTGGAATCCCTTCTTAAAAGTTCATTTCACCAAAGCCTTTCCTGAGCCACCCTAGCTTCATATTTTCTGCATTTCAGTCCTCACCTCTCTGTCTTGTCTATGCAACTTGTTACTGGCTCAGTCCTTTCAGCTTGTTCTGCAGTCAAGAAACTTCTATCATTGCCACTGTCAATAAAAGTACTTCTTAAGTTTCACATACATCTACACAGGGTCTTTACCACAGTTCACATTCTTAGTCTTGCACAGGAAATGAGCCTTCCAGAACATGAAAAAGTAAGAAAAGGAAATCACTACTAGATTAAGATCAAAACAATAAATGCAACATTATTTTTTCTATCTTTTATACGCTTGCTGAAACTGTTTAAGAGCAAGCTATTCTATTCATTGAATGAAGGACTGTTTTGAAGATCTTTTCATTAGACTTTGGAGAGGGAGGTCTCATCTGCTTGCAAAGGGGCACAGCCCATTCATAGTAGGGAGGTGAGGGGAAAAATACAGAGAATAATATAAGAGCTGAAGTTACAATGTGAGGAGCATAGGTAAAATCACAATCTGCTAGATCCCCCTTCTCATGTATACCTGGCCCCTAAGAAGATAAAAAATACTTCACTACTTGTGAATAGCAAGGTGTTCTAACCATTATGACCTAAAGTTTATAACAGATAAGCATGCTTGCCCCAACATCCATTTGTGCTAATCTAGAAAGCTTTAATTACAAATACAGTGCAGCTCAGTCCTGCATATTTAGTTGAAGTAAGTTCCACTGAAATTTATGAGCCTAATTTTCAAGTAACTGTGCTTAAGACTGGGCTCACAGTCTTTACAGCAGCCTTTGCAATCGTAATGGTGGCGAAAAGCAACTGAGACAGCCTCACAGCCATACAACTTACCGTATTATCTGCAAGAAGCGTAGTGAAAGGGGGAGAACAGGGAACACTAAAAGGTACAGCTAAGGCCACACCATATATCCCTTCCCAAACTGTGTAGTCATGCTGTTCCATTATTTGTCATCAGGAGGACCAGCACTGAAAGTGGCAAGGCAAGGCAACATCAAAAGTTGTAGCAAGCGTTTGATGCAATCCCACCCACACGACATGACATAATTAAAGTTGTCATGCAGCAGCAGCAGCTGAGCTTTTTCCCCAGCTCCCTACTTGATAAGTGTCACTTATAATATTGGGGACCAAAGATTTTGTGGGTTGTGACTCCGAGCTAGCCTTTTAAAACTACAATAAATGTTAACAGGCCTGTGGCTCACGCTGGCTCAGCTTGTCTGAGCGTGGAAAGCTAAGCAGGGTCAGGCCTGGTTGTTACTTGGATGGGAGACCCCTCCTCTAGTTTCCTGCATTGAGCAGGGGGTTGGACTCGATAGCCTTGTAGGCTCCTTCCAGCTCTATGATCTATGAAATCTATGAAAATCATCTAATAAGACACTGGGTTTCATTAGAATAGCAGGTAAGTAGTTTGATATTGATTATCTACTACAATGGAGTGGGAGTGGGGGAGAGCTATTAACACATTTATAGAACTTATGCATATAGAAGGTTTAAAACATAGGATAAGGATTGGCCAGATCCTAACGGTATTGCTTGGAAGTAACTTCCACTGAAATTAATATTTACTTTCACAATGCATTGAAAATTGTGATCATAATGTGTTTAAATTGGGCTGCATTGTACAAGCCAAGAACAGAAGGGATCCTAAAAATCTTTCTTATTCCAGCAATGGAGAGTGGAATTTTAATAATTACACAACTGTTGCTGTAACCTCGTATGAAATGAAATCCAAGAAAGGTCAAAAGATCAGCAACATATCAATAGTCTAGCAATCCTAACCAAAGTGTAGGTGGCAGATGGATCTGTCACAAAGGCAACCAAGTTTTATAGACCTTAACTATGAACACTCCAGGCTTATCTTTCTTATCTAGAAAGTAGGTATCTAGCAAACTTAACAACAGAAGCACAGCCTGAAGCCTTCAAGCAAAGATTTAACACACCAGAGTCTATCAAGAGATACCATTAAGGTACATTTGAATCAAGAACACTAACAGCCCCATCCTACCTGAGTGCCTGTAACCCTCCGAACTCAAGAGGATTACGGGCATCCAATTGAAGGCGGAAGGAACGCAGTGGATAGGATTGCCGCCGCGCTCCCCTTGCCCTCCAAAACATTTAGACGGCCAATTTCAGCTGTCTAAATGTTTTACCCCTCCTTGCAAGGCACCTGGATGCAGCGGAAGATGGCAGGGCCTCACTCCTCCCCTCCTCGCCCCTGGGAACGCCCCCCCCCCCATGCCAGAACTGAAGACGGTCTTCTGTCTTCGGTTCTCAGCTGGCATGGAAAGAACTCTGCTGGCTGTGGGGTGTGCGTGTGTGCTCTACAGGCGGACTCCACTGCGAACTTGGAAAGGATTTCTGAAGTCACAGCAGGTCGTCTGACCTATCCTATGGCTCCCCAGGCAAGGTCAGAGGGCCATAAGATTGTGCAATAAAAAAGTGAGATGAAAGAATAGTGATTAGAACAAGGAATAGCCTGTACACTTAGAAAATGTACACACAATACAAAAACTGGAAATAATAGGCAATATCCAGTACTGCTGCTGCACTCCCACTGTTTCTGTTGAGCCCCACCACGAGCACAACAGGAACTAATGCTTCTGACAGCAACCCCAGGTCAGCGGGGCTCTTTTCCACAAGCTCCACAGACCCGCCCCATTCCAGAAATGAGTGTTTTGGCTCGGTTTTTTTTTTAAATTGCTGCAGGATCCACTAGCTTACCATTGTGCAAGTGGTTGGTTCCATTAACATGGGGGCAACGCTGGATACTGGCCCTTAGACACAATGGCTGCGTTTGGACATTATAATAAACCACTGCTCCCCAACGTGTTTCAACACTGTCACCTACAGAGACATGCTATGTCACCCACAAGGGTGGATTTATACAATACGATTGTTCACTTTAACTTTAGTCACAAATAAGAGAGGAATAAAAGTAACTGAGGTTAAAGTGAATAGTTAAGATATCTTTTAGGGCGTAATCCTATGGGGATGCCCGTAACCCTCTGAAATTGGAGGATTACAGGCATCCTATTGAGGGCAGGAGAAGCGCAGCGGCGAAGGTCACCTCTGTGCACATGGATTCATGGTTCCTGAGTTGCATAAAAATTCATGCTTTAAAAAGAAGAAAATCTGTTATATTTAGAGATGCGATGGCTGGGGGGAAAAAAAAAACCCAGGATCCCCCCACCTCCATTCTGTTCTTAGGACCTTTTTATCAATTTTTCCGAAAGGAAAAAAATGGACGTCTTTGGTAACACTGAAAAAACCTATGAAATATTTTCTTTTAAAATGAGTGAAATACCAGTTTTACTCACTCAAAATACGTAGTATGAATATTTTTATGTAAGACAAACCACAACACTGGATTCCTCCAAATACTAGAGTCTTTTCAATGTTGTTATAAAGAGTGACTGGATATCCAAATATGCTAATAGTCCTTAATATTGTGACTGTATGAGACTTTCTGCCTAAATAATAAACTTTGTTTTCTAAAAGTGTGTGGTTCATATTTTCAATGCTTATTTTTTCCTACTTCTCAGATGGAAATTTTTATTTGTTTATTTAAAAATATTTGTATACTGCCCGTCATGTACATGTCTTGGCAGTTTAAAATACTAAAATAACAATGCAAATATAAATTAGGATATAACTAAGAAATAACTAAGATACATGTGCTTAGGTAACATAGGCTGCAGTTGTTTGTATTTCTCTCAAGTACTAAATACACTCATAATTTTGCTTGTACACAGCTAGGGTATTTAGGGTGCAATCCTATGCATGTTTAGACAGAAAATAAGTCCTGCAACTCCCAGCATAGCTGGCTGGAAAATGCTGGAAGTTGTAGGACCTTTTGCTGTCTAAATATGCATAGGATTGCACCTTTATACTAGTTTTGATGCTTCAATCATGTGCTCACTTACTTGGGAGTAAGCCCCACTAAAGAGTGTAACTCTTACATCTGAGTAAACATGCATAGGATTCATTTACATAAGCCACCATGGGAGAGTTTTTACCCTAACAGGTGGCCTAAATATATATGACAGTTAAATGATAAATGATGCATTTAAAATTAGTTTAGATTTCATAAGAAAGTACATATTGCATATTTCAGTTTTCCCCCAAGTTCTCTGCTTCCCACCCTCCCCCAACTGTTTCTTTCCCATGGCTTCTAAATTTTCAGAAACTTTACATCTCTAGTATATTTTTAAAAAGAACAACAACAATCTGGCTTAAAATGAAATCCAAATTTAACATTTACAATAATGTTACACATCACTTAAAACTCAATTCATGATCCTGGATCAAATACATGAAAAAAACATAGTGAGAAGTAGTTTAGGGTGCAATCCTATCGATTGTGCCCTTCATGCTCGTAAGCCTTTGAACTCGGAAGTTTAGGAGCATCCAGCGCAGAGTGGGAGGAGTGGCAGAGGCGATCTCCGCCTCCCTGCACCTCCAGCTTTGTATTTCAGCTAGATGGCCAATTTCGGCCATCTAGCCAAGGTGCTTCGGAGGTGGAGGGGCTGGAACACTGTCAGGATACCTCGTATCCTGGTGGCTTTGGTCTCCTGCCCTCCCCCCCCCATTACTCCCTCTCTGAGGTCGCTTTCCCAATTTTGGAGAGGCAGCCAGCATGGTTCTTTCCCCGCTGGCTTGGGGTGGGGGTGGGGGGATTGGAGCGCGGATCCCCAGCTCCAAGGTTGGTGGAACTCTGTCGCCAACCTTGGATCTGGGAATCTGAATTATCCTATGGCCCCCTAGACACTGTCTAGGGGGCCATAGGATCACTCTCTTAAAGTGTTATCGTACAAGTCACATATTTATTACATTTACAGACATATAAATTATGACTATTTATAACTATCAACCAGACAGCATGAATATTTACTTTCCAAGTCATGGAGAAGCACTATGTTCTGTTCAGTAATTAGCAACTTTCCCCCTGAAAGTTCTAGACACTTGGCTGCAATCCAGCACACCTATCCCTGCACTGGTTCATGGATCTTTGCTTCAAACAAGAGATTTTGCTTAGTGTCCTTGCATGTACACACAGGGAAAACACAACTGTCAGCTTGTCTGTAAGCAGATATAATTATGTAGCACAAAAGGTATGTGAGGTGTATGACGACAGGTTTTAGATTACAGTCCTAGGTAGTATAAAGCCTTTATACAGCAACCAGTTAGCATGCACTTTTGTTCAGGAAATGCATGGCTGACAAATGGGAAATTTGATTTTAATTTTGTATTATCATATGTGTGGACAGCAACCAGGATGACCAGTCCTCAATTAAGCTTAGGATCTATATTATTCAGTCATGCAACCCCTTACATCAGATCTGTGTGAAAACAGGCCACCCCTCTTCTCTTCTGTTGTGACTCCAAAAGGAAACAAAAGCTTCTTCGTAGCCAAAACACCAATAATTAGTCATTTAGTTCGTGTTAGCTGCTGGGGTCCAAACAAACACGCCTTGTCATGACTGGCCTGAGAGAAGGTGCACAACTGGAAAAAGAAACCTTGAATAAGCATCTTGATAACTAGCTGCTCAAGAGAATTCTGGTACCATTTTCTGGTGTTACCAGAAAGGCCCCATTGTTGCAGAGCTCCATGAAGCAGATATATTAATACATCTCCCACTGTCAAATGCATATAATTATTTAAAATAAACTATGCAGTGGAACCTGGTGATTTAAGGTCATCATTGTATGCGCTCTAGGACAAACTATGGGCTAAAAACATACACAAGGATTGTTGTATTCAAAAGCAAGGAGAACTTCAGGATCTGAGGTAATTTGGCCAACTATATCCAAGAAAAGAAGTTCTATGAAATCACCTGTCTGGATATGACGCTAAGTGTTTATATCAAAGGCATTAATGCGAAAAATAAAATGAAAGGCCAAAGAGCACAGGCCTATGTGAATGCATCAAGACCCTTGGAAGTTTAGAGACATGTTATTAGACCGCATTCCATCACCTCAGCTTTAACAATTTAATGTTTACATCTTACGTAGCCTCCCGTTAAAACGCGTGGATGGGTGAGTGGGCGGAAATGAGTTATATAGGATTAGCGGCTGGGGAAGATACCCTAGTCCAGGCCCGGTTTTAAACTAATAGGCTTTGAGTGTATACAGCAAAATAATAATAATAATAATAATAATAATAATAATAATAATAATAATAATAATAATAATAATAAATATTTTCATCGTGAACTTCCAATTATTCCCCACGACCTCGAATTTGCAGGCACGTTATGCGAGGGCGAGAGGGGCACACACAAAACAAAGAGAGGCAGACAGCTGGGCCAAGGTCCCAGCCCCCGCTTTAAACAAAACCCCGGCTTAGAAGTCTGAGACCTGCATCTTTCAAACGCCAAGGCATATACTAGTACAAATGCTAGAAGAATGTAACCAGCAGCATGAAAAGGCTTGTCCTGGTGGTTCCCTGCCGCCACTTAAGAGAAGGAAAGAGAAAAAGCAAGCCAAGACCGAGAGACGGGGGGGGGGGGAGAGAGGAATAAACTCGGCTTTTCCAAGAAGGGGAGAGATGAAGGCGGCTTTGTCTCTCCTTGCCCCCTCCCATACTATATGGTAAATGGAGGTCTTGGGGACAAAGAGAGGGCGAGAGAAGGGGGGAATTGCGCTGATAGCGCCGGGGGAAGGGGGCAGGCGGCTAGGAGCGCGACTTACCACAACAGGAGACGACGAGGAGCAGGAGCTGCGCTGACCTCCAAGCAAGGGACCCTTTTGTGCTCCAGCAAGAGGCCATAACACCGCCACGGGGGGAGGAGGAGGCAGGAGGAAGAGCCGGAGTTGCCGCCGCCGCCGCCGAGCCCCGCGGCAAGCGCTCCCGCTGCGGGAGGGCCTAGGCGTCGCCTCACCGGGGAAGCCTCCGCAGCCCACACCCGCCGCCGCCCGCGCTCTTTCTCCTCAGCCACCCGCTGCTCGGGGAGCCATGAGCTGCGGCCGCCGCCGGCTTCGGCCTCCTCTCCTGTCTCGGGCAGCGGCGCTCTCCTCCTCCGGCGGCGGGCAGGAGGGGCTCCGCCGGCGCAGCTGCGCATTAACACGCCGAGCCGCTCTCTCGGAAGGCAGCTGCCCTGAGCAGGGAGGGAACCGGGCGAGACCCGGCCTCTCACGGAGGAGGAGGAGGAGGAGGAGATTTCAGCCTGACGGCTGCGGGTGCTGCTCGTAGTGGTGATCATCTCCACTGAACCGTCTCTTCTTCATCCCCGCTCTCGTCCTTCCCTCCTTCCGAGGCGGGAGGGATGTTGTTGGCCGCTCAGGGACCCTAAACCAACAAAACCAAAACATGTTTACTCAGAAGTAGTCCCTATACGGTTGAAGGAGGGGTTACTTACTCCCCATTAAGTGCGTCGAGGATTGCAGTCGTGTGCCCCTGGATCCTTACGCATGTTTTACTCTTGAATCACCCTTTCTGAGTTCATTGGGACATCATGGAGAGGTGTAACCTATGTATGCCTACTCCGAAGTAAGTCCCTGGTTTTCAATTAGGTTTACTCCTTGGTAAGTGTGTTTGGCAAGTTTTTTCCCCCCTGAGAATCAGCTCCGTTGAACGCAGTGGGGCTTACTTTCAAATAAACAGGTTGTGCTGTCGCTTCCAAGGAAATGTGCACGTAGCGTGGCAGCATCCGACACCCGCGCTAACCCTTTTCGGGTCTTCGGCCGCAATCCTATGCATGTTTAGACGGGGGGGGGGGGAGTCCTACAACTCCCAGCATTCCCCAGCCAGCATGCTGGGAGTTGTAGGACTTTTTCCTGTCTAAACATGCATAGGATTGCACCCTTCTTCGCACACTGACTGGACACCCTTCCCCCAGTCCCATCATTTTGACTCCGATATCAGTTCCGCATTTATTTTGGGGGCACATGTGCCCCTTTTCCCGATTCGCTTTGACATGGGGCTACTACACATATACTTCCTTTTTCCTAGGTCCCCCACACTTTAAAACAAAAAAACAACTTGCTCGTTTCTGTTCTGATCTACAGTCTTAGGGTGCAATCCTATGCATGTTTAGACAGACGAAAGTCCTACACCCAAGCTGGGGAATGCTTGGAGTTGTAGGACTTTCATCTGTCTAAACATGCATAAGATTGCACCCTTAATATTATATTATATACACAAACGGTAGCTCGGTCGAGACCCTGGTGAACGACTGGAATGCTGCAATCACCAGGGCATTAGACCGAGTTGCCCCGAAGCGCCCTCTTCGCCTAAACAGAGCTCGCGCAGCACCATGGTTCACTCCTTCGCTGCGAGCTCTGAAACAAGAGGTGAGAAGGCTAGAGCGCCGATGGCAAAATTCCCGCTCTGAATACGATCGAACACAGGTTAGAGCTGCATCTTCAGCCTACCAAGTGGCGGTGAAGGCAGCAAAAAAGAAATTCTATGCTGCCTCCATTGCATCTGCAGAGTGCTGCCCCAGGAGGCTGTTCCAAGTGGTCCGGAGTCTGGTCGGTCCAGCCGCTCCGGACCCAATGGAACAGTCTAAAGCCTCCTGTGAGGCTTTAGCGAAGCACTTCGCAGATAAAATTGATCGGATTAGGAGTGGGATATCGTACGTCGTGGACACAGGGAGTGAGTGGGAGGAGGCCAATGGCAGACCAGTTTTGTGGGATCGGTTCTGGTTTCTTCCTTCTGATGAAGTGGACAAGGTGCTTTCATCTGTGAGGCCGACCACCTGCTTGCTTGACCCTTGCCCGTCCTGGCTCATTATGAGCTGTAGGGAGAGACTGGGTGAGGGGATCAAGGCGGTGGTGAATGCCTCCCTCGAGGAGGGAGTTATGCCATCAGCCCTCAAGGAGGCAGTAATAAGACCTCTTCTAAAGAAGCCCTCCTTGGATCCCCAGGATCTGAACAACTTCCGCCCAGTCTCCAATTTACCATTTCTGGGCAAGGTGATCGAGCGGGTGGTGGGTGCTCAGCTGAAGGCACACTTGGATGAAGCCGATTATTTAGATCCGTGCCAGTCGGGCTTCAGGCCTGGACATGGGACAGAGACGGCCTTGGTCGCCTTGGTGGATGATATGAGGAGGGCTTTGGATAGGGGCGAATGCTCCTTTCTAGTCCTCCTCGATCTCTCAGCGGCTTTTGATACCTTTGACCACGGTATCCTCCTGGACCGCCTGGAGGGGTTGGGCATAGGAGGCACTGTATTGCAGTGGTTCCAGTCCTTCCTCTCTGGAAGGTACCAGAGGGTAGTTCTTGGGGAGGAGGCTTCGGACCCTCGGCTGCTCACTTGTGGAGTGCCGCAGGGTTCCATCCTCTCACCGATGTTGTTCAACATCTACCTAAAGCCCCTGGGAGCTATCATCAGGAGGTTTGGGGTGCAGTGTCATCAGTATGCAGATGACACGCAGCTCTACCTCTCTTTTAAATCCTCACCGAGGTTGGCCGTTGAGACCCTGTCCAAGTGCCTGGAGTCAGTGGGTGGCTGGATGGGAAGGAATATGCTGAAGCTGAACCCCGACAAGACCGAGGTACTTCTGGTGGGGGACAAGGGGAGGTTGGGGATGTTGACCTGGTGCTGAATGGGGTACATCTACCCCTGAAGGACCAGGTCCGCAGCTTGGGAGTCATTCTAGACTCCCAGCTGTCCATGGAGGCTCAGGTGGCAGCTGTGAGCCGGGCAGCACTGTATCAACTCCATCTGATATGGCAGCTGCGCCCCTACCTTTCTAATCATCTGCTCCCTTCAGTGGTTCATGCCTTGGTCTCCTCTCGCCTAGACTACTGTAATGCGCTCTACGTGGGGTTACCCTTGAAGAAGGTTCGGAAGCTACAGCTGGTACAGAACGCGGCGGCTCGCCTGGTTAAAGGCAGCCGCCGGCGGGATCACATCACGCCAGTGCTCAAGGAGCTACACTGGCTACCAGTTGCTTGCCGAGCTGAATTCAAGGTGTTGGCTTTGACCTTTAAAACCCTATACGGCTCCGGTCCAGTCTATCTCAAGGAGCGTCTCCAGCAACACCAAGTGGGCCACTCAACAAGATCTGCCACAGACGGCCTTCTCTTTGTCCCTTCAGCCAGAGCAGCTAGACTGGTCGGGACGAGGAAGAGGGCCTTCTCTGTGGCAGCCCCCATACTATGGAACTCTCTCCCAAGTGACCTCCGCCATGCCCCCTCTCTGCTGAGCTTCCGCCGCTCATTAAAAACTTGGTTATTCAGGTGGGAATATGGGGTGGGCTAAGATTTTAAAATTTTATACTGTTTTAATGTATTTTAATGGAGAAAAATGTTTTAATGTATTTTATTCTGTTTTATTTTCTGTACATTGCCCAGGGTGGCCGGTTTGCAGGCCAGATGGGCAATAAATAAATGCAAATAATAAATATATATATATATGGTAAATAGAGGGTAGTAGTCAGCAGAATATGGTAACTGTCCGGGGTGGGCGGACGGGAGGCTGTCTATACATTACAAACTCAGAAACTTGCTTGTTTCTGATCTACAGCCTTTTGATATAATTGTCGTGCCTACAGGGCAAGAAACTGGAAGGAAGATAAATGGGAGCATCCCCACAAAAATTACGGTTCCTATAAGAAAAGCATGTCTGAATAGTTTCATAATATTTCAAAAGCATTGAAATAGTTAATGTTTGTTGTGTAGATGTGTTCTGCTTTTCTTTCATCCTACAGTGCTTCATTTCTAAAATGAAGGTACAGCTGATTATCTAGGTAGAGCCAAACATGCCTTTGGAACAGACACACACACACACACAGGGAGAATCTTTGGGTTACTTCAAAATTATTTTCTGGAAATCTCCTGGTGCCTGGCCTCTTTACCTGTGATGGTCAAACTGGGAGCTCCCCCCAAAACAAGAAAAATTAGTAGATGGCAGTGGGGTGGTGGTGAAGTACATCTGGGGCAGGATCTGCAGTCTTTCTTGCCTGCTTCTCTCCCTCTCCTGGAATACTTTCCACAGGGCAGTTGATGATAGATGGCCCTGGGGAGGGGAGTCCAGCTGGAGTAGGTCTTCTTCACCTGCCTCTTTCCCTGCCCTTGGATACTTCCCACAGCCACAGGGCAGTTGATGGTAGAAGGTCTCCTAGGATCTTGGAAATGCCTTGCCACTTATAGCCTTACTTACCTGTCCCCTGTTGTGTCTTACTATGCTTTTCAGCAGCTGTAGTACTTCATGGCAGAATGCTTTATGCAATCACTACAGAGTTCAAGTAGTTTCATATAGCACCTGCATGTTTCAGGTAGGTGTCTTTGTAACAAAGAGTTTCAAGGAGTTTCATTTTTGCCCTGAATGTTTCAGGTAGGTGTCTTTGTAACAAATAGTTTCTAGTTAATTACTGAAGTCTCTTGGGTAGTTTCTGGTGTTCTCACAATACAATATCATCCACCATTAATCCCTGTGCACTGTCATTCTGATTGTCAGTAGGAATTCACTGGGATGTTTGGAATAACAAGTTTTCTGCAGAATTCTGTTTAGGAATGTCAATCAAACCATCAGAGGGATACATTGGAAGCCCCCTCTGGAAAGAAGGATATCTAGGTGTTCACACCCTGTATTTCCAGGGTCTCTCTCAACTGAAGTACCATTCTTCTATTCTTAATTCCTCTCTTCTGTAATCATTCACCCACCCTTAATTCATGATGTTATAATTATTTATATAGCAGCTTCTCTTTCTTATTGGGTTGAATCTAGTGTTAGTCCTAGTTAGAGCAGACTCATTGAAATGAATGGGGCTTAAGTTGGCTAACTTAAGCTCCATTTATTTCAATGGATCTAAGTTAAGTAGGACTAACATTCGATTCAACCCATTGTGTGCACTTTCAAGTTGTTGTTTCTAACCTTTAAGTGACTCCTTTTTCTCGCTCCATTGTGTTTTTCCTGTTTCTTTTTTGTTCTTTATGTTCACTATGATCATCTAGTACCTTTTACACCTGAAATCGCTCTTGTTCCCTAGTGATGCCCTTTCTCCATTGCCATGCTATACCTTTGGAATTAATTACCACATATTCATACCTCCTTCTTTATTGCTATGTTTAAGGAGCAGTTGTTCTCCAGGACTTTATGTTCTGATCTTCTCCATAATCCCTTTATGCTGTACCTTTTGAGTTTAAGACTGGGGACAAGGCCTTTACTTCTATTCCTGTACAGTGACTAGAAGCTTGGGGCACTTTATAAATAGAGTTGTTGTTACTATGATTCTGTGGACACTAGAAGGACAGTTCATTTCTATGGTGACAAAAGATGTGCAGTAGATGCCTTGTTTCTATGGGAATTGTAGTGGAAAGAGGAACTTAGCACTAAACAATTCACAAGATTGAATGGGAGGAATCTAAAAGGGCCATGTGCAGAGATTCTGTAACACATACCAGCATTTCTGAAGTTCATCCTTTCCTACTGTAGAATCTCCCCAGGAGAAATATATGCTATAAAGCTTCTTGCTTTTATGGACAAATTAGATGTTCATATTGAAGAGATTTACACCAATTCCGTATAATTCACTATTCACTATTGCACATGTAAGTAAAATAATACTCATATTAGCACATACTATTTACAGTGTATACTTGAGAGTATATGGCAGTCTTCCCCAACCTGGTACCCTCCAGATGTGTTGGACTGCAACTTCCAGATGTGTTGGACTGCAACTCCCAGGATCCCCCTGTCAGCTGGGAGTTGCAATCCAACACATCTGGAGGGCACCTGGTTGGGGAAGGCTGGTATATGGCAACACTGTCACTGTGTGTTGTGGGGTGAGGACAAATACAATTTTAGCATTTGAAGCTTTTCTTATATCTCTCTACAAGTTGCTTCAATTCAGTGCATTTTTTCATAAAATGTGTTTTGGAAGTGCATATAAACTTTGTTTTCCATGACCTGAACTGGCTACCTGCCTGTCAGTTACTAATGATTAAAGCCAAAAAGGCAGTTGTTTGCCAAGTTTCCCATCTGTGTCTGAATGTCTCCTCATAAAAATCAGCAGTAATTTTTGTGATGCATCAGCATATATGAATCAAGATAAAACTTAACTTGTTATCCTGATAACTTTCAAATCAGCAGATTTGACACAACAGGTCATCCAAAGCAAAAGACTCAGATGCAGAGTTCACAGTTCTTGGCTTGGGAATGTATGATTTTGGTGGAACCAACCAGGTTATCCTATTCCTTCACAAATTTTTGTGGTTACATAGATTGTAACCAGGACAAGGCACTTAAACTGGATGTGAACATCTGTAGACTGGATATGAAATCTCTTCAAAGCCTTGGTTCTCAGATGATGTGATCAGCCTCTTCAAGATGGTGCAGGATGGGATGGATCAGATAGGATGACCAAAATTCCACACAGCTTCCCATATCATAATTGCCTGCTCCACAGGCCAGAGCAGGAAACAGGATCGGTTCTCCAAATTCAGGCAGACAGAAAAGCTGAGATGGAACACTTAAAGAGGAACGGGATGTGCTTATGCTGGGAAGTCTGGCTCGTTTGAGCTTGACGGACTTCCTGTCTGCTTCCAATACGATGATCGAAAACAGGCTGAATTGTGTGTGTGTGTTCCATGGACATCTGTCTCTATGACAGCTGCAGTTTGAACTTTTTTTTTTTAAATGCTAGTGAAATTTGTGCATATTGCATAAATTTACACAGTTTGTGCAAATTTACGCAATTTGCATGATTTGCACAAATTGGAAGCTGGAAACCACATAGTTCTAGCACAATTTGTGCAAATCATGCTAGAACTGCATAGTTATCAGGGCCGGCGCTACCGCTAGGCAGACCCAGGCGGCTGCCTAGGGCGCGTGGCGGAAGAGGGCGCAGAAACGCTGCGCTCCTTCCTCGCCGCCGCCGCGCTCCTGCCCCGCCTGCCGCCTCCACCACGCCTCCCCGCCCACCCGCCCGCCCGCTGGCGCCGCTACACCTCCCCCCCTGCCCGCCCCGCCCGCGCCCGCCCGCCCGCCACCTACCTACCTTCGCGTCGTTTCCGGAGCCCTGCCGGCGTTGTTTTGGCGGGAGGAACCAGGGCAACAGGGCTTAAACAGCCCTGTTGCCCTGGTTTCCCCGGCAAAAAAAAAAGCGCGGGGGTCCCGTCGTGTTGGAGGAGGAGGAGGCGGCAGCAGCAGCCAGCAGCGGGGGGGGGGAGGTAGGTGGTGGCGGTGGTGGCTGTGGCGGCGGCGGCGGCGCAGGGGGGGTTTGCAGAGCAGGGCTGCTTTGCTCCGGAGCCCCCCCACGGCACGAGAGGGGGGGCGCTAAATATAATTTGGCCTAGGGCGCCAAGCAGCCCTGCACCGGTCCTGATAGTTATTGGCTTCCAATTTGCACAAATAGTGTGATGATGGAAGTCCACGAGCTGACTCAACTTGCATAAAGTGAGTTGGCGCCAGCATGGGACTAATGAACTAGAATCCGGGGGGCCAAATCATAAAAATCTTTCAGATATTCACACACCCCTATCAGATTCCTCACACTTCCCTACTCATACATTGCTGTATGTGCAAGTTCCTCTATGACCACTCCAGCCTGTTGGGGCCCTGGTCCTGCAATCACACATTTTAGCACTCTGACATGGGATTTGCTGTAATAAAAGGATCTCACTGATCTGGAGTCTCCGGTGTCAAAGTGCTAGAAGGTGTGATTACAGGACCGGGGCCCCGACGCAGCCCAGCTTTTTTGCGTGCCTGAACTTTGAGGACTGGATCTGCTTTCTGGTACAACCAATATGACATGAGAAGCTGTGTGGGATTTTGGTTGTCCTGTTACCATATCTGATAATGAGAGAACCAGTGGGGCAACACTATTTTCTGCAGGCTCTTTGCATCCCTACTCATCCTATCTGATAGGGTTGAGTCCAGACTATGCTTTAGTTCATGTGTGAGGAACAACTGGCTCTCCAGATGTTTTCGGCCTCCAACTCCCCTCATGCTCTACCATCAGCTGTTCTGGCTAGTGCTGATGGGAGCTGTAGATCCACACATCTGAAGGGTCACTTCTTGCCCATGCCTGCTTTAGATCAATTGATCTAAAGCATGAGTAACTTAGTCTGGTTCAACCCACTGAGATCTTAAATGACTAACTCATCCCATTGATTTCAACGGGTCTAACTTCAAGCCTGACTAAGTCTGGATTCAGTCCATGAACTTCTGTGACCTTGGTCAGCCTGCACTAAGGATGAAGTGGTGGCTAAGTCTGCTAAGCTGTCTTTATTTTGTCTTGGTTATACTAGACAGAACTCTACACTGTTTCTCACCCTTCTCAATTTGCTCACAAGAATCTTTAAGAATCTTTGCTTTCGATAATTAGATTACTTTGCTCTTCTGGGCTTTACATCATACATGAAGTCTCCCAGACCATGATTATAGCCCGATGATGATAAAAAAAAAAGTTCACTTTCCCATCGGATAATGAACTGATAGATTATTTTAAATTTTCATCTGTGATATGTTAATCTGTCTTTCCAATTCCAACAAAAAATATGGGTATCTCCCAAATTATTTAAAAACTGGTTTGCTTTAAGTATATGTCATCTGCAAAGCTGAACTTTCCCTGCTCTTTATCTGTAGACTGCATGTAGATTGATCCCCATAATCTCCTATTAAAGGGATCTCAGGTAGAGGATTGGGAAAGACCTCTGCAGAGACCCCTGAGAGCTGCTTCCAGCCAGAGTAGACAGTTCTGGATTAGATGGACTGATAGTGCAGTTCACTATAAAGAAGCACCACATATTCATATAGTAATCCCAGAGAGAGGGTGAATAATTCGAGAAGCACACACTGCAGACCCTCCTTGACACGGAGTGACTGAACATGGCTACTGCTGGAATTTATCAGCACCATGTTGATAAACGATTGTTGCATAAACTATTGCATTGTCTGAAGCACTTTTTCCTTTTGTTTTTGAGTTTTCCTATAAAATATTACTACTACTACTACTACTACTACTACTACTTTTTTCATTTCTATATCACCCAATAGCCGAATAATAGTGACGACTCTCTTTGAAACATGTTATAAAATAGAAGTACACAGGAAACACTTGCACTGAACAAAGTTTGGAAATTAAAGTTAGAATGCAACCTTCTGTTTTGTCTTCTACAGTGTACTAATCATTAAATAGCATAGCTGAAGTTGTGGTTTCAAGTTTTTCTTTTGACAAGCAGACATTATCCTTGAGGCAACTATTTCAAGTTCTTATTGATGCATCCAACAAACATTTCCTGAAATTTATGTGCATGTGTATAAAGATACCTGCCAGTGAGAGAGAAAGCACCTAAGGAAATGTATGGAATAATGGGTATCTACTGAACAGTGGATATAATTGATATGTATCCCTTCATCTTAAGGCAGTGTTCTCCAACCTTGGGTCCCCAGATGTTTTTGGCCTACAACTCCCAGCATGCCCAAGCCAGCTACGCTACTGGTAGTTTTTAAGGTAGACTGAACCTCTCGGAGATGGGTGCTTAGCCTTGGCATTCACAGGAACAAGTGTGAATTGGGAATGATCTCTTCCCCATTGGTTCCTGTCAGATCATGGGATTAACTAAAGCAGCCTTCCCCAACCTGGTGCCCTCCAGATGGTGCCAATGTGGTCATGCTGGCTGGGAATTATGGGAGTTGCAGTCAAACTCATCTAGAGCCTGAACTAAGGGGAAAACATCCTCTTGTGTATTCAAGTAAAGCTTAAGATCTACATCAGTGTTCTCCAACCTTGGGTCCCCAGATGCTTTTGGCCTACAACTCCCAGCATGCCCCAGCCAGCTATGCTGGCTGGGGCATGCTGGGAGTTGTAGGCCAAAAACATCTGGGGACCCAAGGTTGGAGAACACTGATCTACATGCTTCCTTTGTTTTGCTGTAATGGAAGAAAAGAGTCTATGGCAGACATAGAGATTCTCAAGGAGACAGAGGTTGGGTTTGCTTTGTCACAGGGTCATTTCTGGTTCATGCATATTTCTCTGTACAAAACAATGCTCAGGTTTGCAAGATAGGTTTGGTTTTTTTTTTAAAAGAACCCTTTCTTTTGACATCTGTGAAAAGTAAGTGCTTCTGAAAAGTGGGTGGGATGTATGCCTTTCTGGCATACTTAGAGGCACGGGGAAGTGTGGAAAAGGTGGAGGGCACTGAGAACTGTCAGGGCAATACTTAAAAACTAGAAGATCACACTGCTAAAGGGGAGATATATTCACCATCCCCTTTTGGGGCAAAAAACCCTTTGTTGCTTTGCTTTTCAATTGATAGCTCGCCAGTTGACAGCTGCCAGGTGTGTGCAAAGTAACCTTTATGCGGCCAATGTCTATGGATGTTACGTATTACACTTTGAAAGTGTAATAGATAGGGCATTGGCCAGGCAGGACTCCACATTTCAAGCAGTGTAAGTGCACACCTGCGAATGACCAGTTTAAATTATGATTGCAATTGTGCACATTTCTGCTACCCAAGGAAAGGATAATGAGCCAGTGATGGTTGCTCCAAAGTGCTGCTTGAGTATTGCTGGAGCGGCTGTTACTGGTGGAGGCTTAGGGTGGGTGTGGGGGAAGGGCGAACAAAAACAGGGTTGCGATTGGAGCAGGGAAGGGGAGATGATACAGGTTCTGCCATGTAGGACCCTGGGATGCCAGCTGGAGGATTGGTGGGGGCGGTGGAAACAGAGCAGGAGAACAACCCACAGTAAGCCTGGTCATCTGACAGGCACACCGTGAGTTGTTCTGCAAACAACCCATGCTCTGTAACTGCTTCGCAGGGTGGGTTGCTGTGTCATCTGAACTCACCCTCAAAGGGCGGGGGGAATGCATGTGAATTAATCCTTTAGTCTTGATTCTGCAGACTGCTACCCTAACATAACTAAGGTCACACTGTATTTATTTCCATCTGTGTGGATTTATGTATTTATTTATTAGATTTATACCCCACCTCTTTTCATGCAAGGAACCCAAAACGGCTTACATAATCCTCCTCCTCCTCTCCATTTTTATCCTCACAACAACCCTGTGAGGTAGGTTAGGGTGAGAGTCAGTGACTGGCCCAAAGTCACCCAGTGAGTTTCACAGCCGAGCGGGGACTAGAACCCAGATCTCCCGAGTCCCAGTCCAACACTCTCACCCCTACGCCACGCTGGCTCTGGATATGCAAATACATTTAGTTCTTTGGTAAGACACTTATAGAAATATCTGAAACTTGATTCATATTGCATGCAGTTGATTTAGTTCACACTAAGTAGTGTGTAATAGTGTTTCTTGGGTGGGTGGGTCATTGTTTCAATTACAGATAGTATACAAACTAGACCAGAAAAAAAAGAATTGTCCTTCATTTCATTTCATATTTTTTTTCCTTGCTGGAAACTTTTTTTTCTCAGTAACTGTAAATCTTTTTCTGTAATGCTCTGTTGGCTTTAATAAGTACAATGGTAACCAATGCTGGTTTTTACTTACTGTGGCTGAATGTTAAGCAGCAATGGAAAATGTTAAGTTGTGAGATAACTGACTAGTTTCATAAGTGCTTTTTAAAGGGAGGGAGAATTAACAATGCTGCTCACCTTCTTCTTTCACACTCCAATAGAAAAATGCTAATTTACTATTAACCTAGTCACAGCAGCCTCAAATTCCATTTACTCCATTTCACAATTCATACAGGAAGCCAGGCCAGACCTGTGATAGAAACACAGACAGAATTCTCTTTACCAAGAATTCTATTCATAAAACCTTTAAATTGATTCCATGCTACAAAGATAGAAAAACCTACAATATTTGGAGAGAGATAAAACAAGCAGAGGAATTAGGAGGTATATATTCATATCAGTTTGCGGCTTCCCATTTGCTAGGATGGGCCAGCAGCACCATAAAGACAGCGGGATTTGCATGGGGCGGGACGTAGTCCAGTTCATACAGTGGTGCAGTGGTATAGGTTCTATACATGATATGGTAAATCTATGTCCTTCCTATGTGCAGAATGTGTTGCGGATCTGAAACTATGCATGTGCATCCAAAAATGAATGTGCTCCAGTCACATAATTCATCCACTACAAAAAAAAAGAAAAAAGAAAAGGGGGAAAAAAGAAGAAGAAGAATGGACAGATCAGTGCTAGCTCCAGGTTTTGGGAGGCTCTTGGTCAAGACACCCTCAGAGTGTGGCCCCCCTCCTTCAGCGAGTTTACCCTCTTACTAGCAGTCTCACCAGCTGCTGCTCCTTGTCCTCTACCTTATCATTGCTACCACCTTCTTGCTTTCCAGGCAGAGAACCATTGAATGCATAGGCAGTGGCATCATAGAATCATAGAAAAGTAGAGTTGGAAGGGGCCTACAAGGCCATCGAGTCCAACCCCCTGCTCAATGCAGGAATCTAGGTCAAAGCATCTCTGACAGATGTCTGCTCCTTCTTCACACCATCAACTGCTCCTTCTTCACACCACCACAATTGTCTGGGCCAGTGTGAGAGGAGGGTGAACAAGGAGGTTGCAATGGTGACGAGGAGGAGCAGGTGGTCCAGAGGGTTCTGGTCAGTGGGCCCCTGCTGTGGTTAGGGCCCTCGGCAGGCGCCCAATCATGCTGACTTTTGACGCCGGCCCCGGGACAGATGCATGAGTGTTAGTGTATACAGATGTACACATGTGAGCATTAGACCTCTCAAAATGTTGTGTGTGTGTGCTTGAGATTTACTCCCATGACCAACACATGTAGTCTTTACACACCTGGAGACTCTGTGAAGCAGCCTTCAGGAACAATCTTATAACAGTGTTTGACTTGATTGCATGATTACGGGGCAGATCCAAAGAATTAAAATGTGAGGAGGATTGGGATCCCTGACTACCAGGCACAATTTTCTTGTCTCTGTTGTAGTTTCAGTTGTTATTGCGGGGGGTCATCATGCATTTGTTTTAATCAGTGGAGGCTGGTGGTTCCAATATCAGTGGAGCAATGTATCCATTTTTGGTTATAGTCTGAACTTTTAAGGCTGCTATCCATGGTGCTGAACCTATTTTGGGCGCTTGCAAAATGGTCATATCCCCCACACCATAAACTGTCCTTGTGAGGTATGGAACTCTGTTCACAACATTCTTGTTATCTGGAAATATTTGTGAAAGAAAACAAATCTACCTCCTCACTCGATGGGAGAGTAGCTAAGCACAACAACACCTCAGTTTTAGCCATTGTTGTATCCTACTATTTATAAGCACTAACTTGTTTTGAGTTGGGAAAGGGCTTGTCCCTACAGGGCCCCAGTAGAGTGGAGGCAGAGACAAGCAGGGGACAGACTATGGGAGAAGGAGGAAGTGAGTGGAAGGAAGAGCATAGTAAATGAAAGTTTAGAAATAAATGAAGTTCTGTTTACAGCCAAACCTTGTTTCTGGGTTCTCCTTATTGAGAAGAAAATACAAAAGCCACCTATCTGGATGTCCTCCAGTAATATCTTTAGGGCCCCTCGGACTGGCTACTTCCTCCGAGTTTCCTTAGGCTGGCTTCCCCAGCCTGGTGCCCTCCCCATGTGTTGGACTACAACCCCAGCATCCCCAGCCAGCTATGCTGGTTGGGAATGCTGGGAGTTGTAGTCTAGTACAACAGGAGGGCACCCGATTGGGGAAAGCTGACATACTGAATTTGTACATTTGTGATTTTCATCTCTGAGCTCTTTCTGGAGTGGCTTACCCAGGGGCCAAAATACACAGAACTGATCACAGCAGTGGCTCTTGGGGAGAGGGTGTCTTAACCTACCCAGGAGCCTCCTTTATGTATGCATTGAGTGAAGGGGTATATTGCATACAGCAAGGCTTTGTGTAAGGCTTTGCCCACCCCATGGCAGTAGCCCCATTCCCAACTCCTGTTGGGAATGTTCAGTGTTCATGCAACCGGCTGTAGACATTTGCAAAGGAACGCCTATGTGCCTAGACCCCTACATGTATTTGTACAAGCTTTCCATCTGTTCTGGAATCCTGCATGACTGGGGTTCCAGAACATGTGGAAATTCTTTATTTGTAGGCTTTCCTTTGCAGATGTCGATGGCTAACATGTAGACATTGGGGTAGGGCTAGTGGAGCCCCTCCCCCTCAGGAGCAGGCCATAGGGGTGGCCAAGTGTCCTACTTTGCAGAGGACAGTCCTCTGTTTGAAGGGCTGTCCAAGGATAGTCCTCGATTTGAAGGTGTCCTCTATTTCAAGGGCTGTCCAGTCCTTATGATAAAGAACCATTAGAAGGGAAGGGAGTACAGGGGCCTTGAAGATGCCCATTAGTACCTGGACAACAGGTGAATGAGCAGTCACACTGATCACCTGGTCACAGTCTTCCCCACTACGGTCAGATGCATTGTATTTCTATTTAGATTACGTACAGTAATTATTTCTACATTTGCATTCCAAGCCCGATTCAAGGTGCTGGTTTTAACCTATAAAGTCCTACACAACTTGGGACTGCAATACCTGGTAGAATGCCTCTCCAACCTGAATCTACCCAGACACTACAATCTACATCTGAGGCCTTCCTCCGAGTGCCACCTCTGAGGGAGGCTCGGAGGGTGGCAACAAGGGAGAGAGGACCTTCTCAGTGGTGGCCCCACAATTATAGAATTTGTGGTTAACAAGCCATGGCTAGTTAGTGCAGCTGGGTTCAGACAACTCACGGTTCAACAACAACCCACACTCAACCCATACACAACCCTTGGGTGTGGGTTATCGTGTTGTCTGAACACAGTCGTTGATATCTTTCCGGTGGCAGGCAAAGACCTTTCGTACCTTCCAGGCATTTTAGAGACCTGGTTTTAGATTGTTATGGCTGTTTTATTGATTCCTGTGTGGTTTACTGTTTTGCATTATATTACATTTATTCTTTTAAATATCTGAATCATATTTTATATTTGTATCTGTATTTTAAAATGGCATTTTAGGTTTTTAACTGGTTGTCATCTGCCCAGAGAACATTAGTTATTGGGCAGATTAGAAATGCACTAAATAAATAAATAAATAAATAAAATATTTAGTTATTCTTCATAAACACACACACACAACACCTTATCAAATCAAAATCGGCAGGTGCTAATTATAAAGACAGTTTTAATGATGCATTAGTACTGTGTAGAGTTGAAGGGAAATAAAGATTGCACATTTCAACAGAAGACTGTAGCTAGCCTGGTTTGCAATGTGACCATGGCCAGCACATAACAAATGACTTCTATGAAAACATGGGTGAAATGATAGATATGTTAATTTAATTGCTTGCGCATATCTTAAAAGTTGTACATTCTTGCTGATGCTGCAGTTCATTTTGAGACATTGTAAAGAACTGCAGATGGATGTAACCACTAGAATGACTGCATTAGTTGGCAAAAATGAGAGAGGAGGCTTCAGACTAAGCAGTGGGAGTTATGAAGATTTGGGTTTTCCAACAGGCCTGTAGAGGTAGGCCCTTAATGATAACTTGCTTGACATCCAAGGGCCAACCATTAATTGAAAACTAAGAATTGTGTGTGTGTGTGTGTGTATATATAATGTTCCGCAAAACTGAATTATTATTAATTACATGTTTATCTTACCTTCCTCTAAGGACCTGCAAGGTGGAATATATGTTCCCCCATCCTTACAATAACCCTATGAGGAAGGTTAGGCTAGAGCAGTGGTTCCCAACCTTGGTTCCCCAGATGTTGCTGGCCTTCAACTCCCATCATACCCAGCCAGCATGGTTAATGGCAAGGGATGCTGGAAGCAGTAGTCCAGCAACATCTGGGGACCCAAGGTTGGGAACCACTGGACTAGAGGATAGTGACTGGCCCAAAGTCAACACCAGCAAGTTTCATGGCTGAGTGAGGATTTGAACCCATATCTTCCAGGTTAGAATGCGAAACTCTCTCCAGCCTTTCTCAGCCTGGTGTCCTCCAGATGTCTTGGACTGCAACTCTCATAATCTCCAGCCAGTATAGAAGTTGCAGTCCAACACGTCTGGAAGGCACCAGGTTTAGGAGGGCTGCTCTATCCAATACATTGGAAAGGACATGTAAGGTGCAATTCTATGCAAGTTTTGACGGCATGCTAGGGCATGCTGGGAGTTGTAGGCCTTTTTTCGTAGAACATGGGGCGAAACTCAACAGAAGAAGAGGCCAGAGCAAGGAGAAGGAGCTGGGGAGAATGGAAGCCAGAAGCTTGCAGTTAGCATCAGCACAAGGAAATGAGGAAGGAGAGGAGGGTTGGTTGTAATGTGAGTATACCTGAACTCTGAAGATCAGTGATCTGACACGAAGGACCTGGAAGTAGGTATGGGCGAACATGCAGTGTTTGAGCTTGCTGAAGTTCTCTGAATTCCCCCTCGTTCGCGTTCCTGAACATGAGTTTTCCCCCCTGATCGGGAAAAATGTGCATTTTCTACTGGGAAAAACCCACATTATTAGAAGTGTGCACCCAAAATGTGCTCTTTAATCCCATTCAGTAAAGCATGAAAAATGTGCATTTTTGAATGGGCTCACAAATATGGAAACGTGCAAACATTTTCTCTGACAATGCATGCATGTTCATGTTTGGGGTTGCGAACGAGGCTTGTTTGTGTGTTTTGCAAGCAGAAACAAGATTCTTGTTGTACATCCTTACCTGGAATGACTAGTCTATATGGAGCAGATCAGGACTGGAGCATAAAATAAAATCCCTTTCATATATTGGATTTGATTTGGGGAGATAGCCTGGGAGTAACTGACATCCTCCATTAAGGTAGCTGTAGGCTGGCACTTCGGTTACCTGGGGAATCTTGCTACTCTTAAACTTATTTAGGAACTCCTAGCCTAGAGTACCTTGGGAGACAAGGGATTCAGACAAAAATGTATACCCCACTTTTCCCCTCCAAAAAGGAGTTGCTAGAAGTGGCTTACAAAATATTTAAAAAAACAGCCGTTAAAATTACAACAATCCATCATTGAAACACATTTATCAGACTAAAAGCAACATAAAAAGCAAGTACCTAAACAAACAATAAATAAAATTAAGCAACAACACAATCAAAAGCTTGCTTAAAGAGAAATGTCTACAATTGTTGGTGGAACACATAGAAAGGAAGATGACCCAACCTCTTGATGCAGAGAGTTTCATGTATGGGGTGCCACCACAGAGAAATCCACCTCATGTATTACCACCAGCAAATGGCACACACAAGTGGGGTGCAACAGGTGATCTTAAAGGACAGGCTTCAAAGCTGTATCTTGAATTGCACTCAGAAATGAACTAGCAGCAAGTGCAACTGATCCTATAAAGGAGTCACAAGATCCAAGCACTTTGTCCTAGTCAAGATTTTAGTAGCAGCATTTTGTACAAATTAAAGTTCCTGAGGTCTTTTTAAGGGCAGCCCCGCATAGTGCATGTTACAGTAGAATTATCTGACAGTTTAGGATTCACAGATGAATCATCATCATCATCAGGCAATCACTCGTGACTGAGTTAGATTGTCTTCCGGGATAAAAGGAGGAAATTCTAAAGAAGATTGTGTAGACTCTAGCGATGGGTCCGTAAGTGACTGTGGAGGCCAATTCTAGATCCACACAGCTTCCCACAGTGAGGACACAGGTTACCAGATAGAAGATGGTCCTGTAAAGGATTCATTTGACGTGCTTTTCGCTTAGCACGTTTCTCCCTTTCACCTTGCACTCGGGCTTCTTCAAAGTCCATGGAACCTTTGTGAAGGGCCAACCTCCATTTAGATCGTTCATGGGCCAGAGCTTCCCAGTTGATAAACTAAAGGCCTAGTTGTATTAATTGGTTATGGGCCTTCAAGAGGCATGTCCTAAGTAATCTAATGGAGGCTGATGGAGATGCATCCACCAGGACCTCCATTAAAGGGGAGAATGGGGTCCGTGTGTGTGTGTGTGCCATGGTGCCCGTGGGCACTGGGTTTGCTGGCTCCTGCTTTAGGTCTGTTCACAGTCATTAATAACAGCCCCATTTGTAGACTTCAGTCATTTTACCTTTAACACTGTATACTGCAAAACTTTACAGAAGAAAAACAAAGAGCTCAACATTTCATTAGTGCCATCCTATATTTGAAATGAATACATTCACTTTCTGGACCACAGGATTATTGCATCCATCTTCCTTCAAAAAGGATGAACTGTAATTTTTTAAACAACAGGGTTTGAAGTTTGGCAGCTACATGGAAGCAAGTAAATATTTGTTCTTCCTAACTGCATTTTGTGCCAGAAATATATGTCCCTGAGCAACAAATAGCTATCTTTATTTCCTTTCTCCCAATACTGATTTTAGGCAGAAAACATACATTGTCATTAGGCCTATTCATCCATCCATCCATTCATTCGGTCCCCTTGGAATATAGTTCCAACTCAGAATCTGTTGATTGTTCCCCTTGTCAATCAGCATTTCTAATTTTTATTCTTTTCTCAGTATTGGACAGGGGGAAGGTACAATTATATTTTTTGTTACTCTTAAAAGTTTGAGAATGCCTGTTTGTCTTGAGGTTCATTGTGTGAAAAATCTTCTATGTGTTCAGAATTTTAAGGTGCTTACTCAGATTTCAGTGGAGTGGGGGCAAGATTCAGCAACATAGGAGCTCACTTTTAAGTACAGTTAAGGTTAAACTACACAAAGCAGTATATTTTAAGGGCATTATTGTGTTTATTTTACTTATATCACATAATAACAGCAGCAGTGTTATCAACACAACTGGGACAGACAACCATCTTCCCCTCTTCTAGTACAGAGATTTATTTATTACACATTTATCCCCCTCCCTTCTTCCAAGGGGCTCAGGGAAGTGTACATGTGTGCTTAATCTTGGCAACAAACACTACAATGTAGAATAGGATATACGTGAGCGGGTTCCTATAAACAACCTGCCTGGCCCAAGTAAGATTTGTGACTAAGTAGGAACCATCCATCCACAGTCTGGTGCTCTCCATTAGTCTTGTAGTCAAGGGTGGGGGTGCTGCCCAGTAAGGCCTTGGCGGGTATGAGTGGGGCCATGTAAAGCCTTGTTCTGCCCCGCCAAGGCTTCATAGTACAACTCTACTCCAGATATCTTGGACTTCAATTCCCATCTGCCTCAACCAACATGGCTAATGGTTCTGAATGCTGGGAGTTGTAGTCCAAAACCTCTGGAGGGCATCAGGTTGGGGAAGTCTGCTCCAACCACAGTGGCTTTAATTCATGCCTCTGGAATGCACTAAGGCCCATATGACTTGTTCAAGGCAAAAGTCATTTGGTGTGCAGAGCCATCATATTTACATACTGCTGAAGAATAATCACATGTAGTTGCATGGTGCCTTAAACATGGCGGTAGGCATACTTAACCCTTCTGTGTTACTTACAGATCTAGTTAGTACCCAGGCATGGTATAGAACTTTCAAAAATCTGTTTGAACTAGTCTGGAAATGCCCAACTACACCTTGGTAGAAATCCTGCACCCAGTTATGCATGCATAAACCCTAATGAGTCCTGTAACTAGTGACGTAAGAAAATAGTCCTTCTGCACCACCCTCCCCTTTCAAAGATGTGAAGATGCAGGTGTTGGCCTAGGGACTACTGAAAGCATAATATTACACACTGATAAAAAAAAGTCTGTAATCTTGCAAACACACAAAAAAGTCTTAGAAGGATTATGAAATATCAGCATTTCTTGTCTCTAAGCACCTAATTCATTCATTTTAGGTTCTGCTAATCTTGCTTTCCTTCTCTCTCCCTCTCTTTTTCCCTTGAACTGACCCAGTGTCTTGCATATCTGTCTACAAAAGAAGCTAGTTTTGTAGTAATTTAAAAAGGAGGTGATTATTAGCTATACTTAGGATGGGTCTCAAGAATTCCAAATCACTTTAAAATCCTACAATGCAATAATTTAAAAGTAAAAAAGACTGTACGTGCAGTCTTTGAATGAGAGCAATAAATGAAAGGATTTAATTTATTTACAGTAAACTACTTCATTCTTTTTTCAGTCTGGTCTCAGGATTAATCATGATCACCAGGGTAGTATTTGAAAACTGTGTATGTTAATGAAGACACGCCTTATGTAGTCCATCTCAGTTAAATATTCTTTTCCAGTATCCTTTAGGATACTATACATGCCAGGTAATCTGGTCAAAAATAGACCTCAGGGCTAAGCAAAAGGTAAACGGATGACTTTATTGTGGCATGGGTGACTAGTTACTTTGCCTGGGATGTGTGTGCATGTGTTTTACAGAGAAGGTATTTACTTTTATTTTGGTACATTTATATCCTTGCCTTTCTTCTATCATGAACTGTTTCCAGGTGATCTCCCATCCATACACTGACCAGATTTAAGCCTGTTTAGCTTTAACAAGGTGGCTGCCCCGTGTGCCCTCAGACCATGCCTTGGCCCACGAAGCATTTTGTTCCCTGATACTGCACACCACAAGGCTGACTCTTGGAACCTACTGTTGGCAAAGAAGACTCAATGAATGGTCTTATAGGACTTAAATCATACCGGAATGGGGAATGTACAGCCTTCCAGATATTGTTGATTGTTTTTATGTATTTATGTATAAATTGTGAACCACCCAGAGAGCTTCGACTGTGGGGCGGTATAGAAATAGAATAAATGAATGAAATGAACTGCAACTCCCTTCATCCCTTAGGTATGCTGGCTAGGGCTGACATAAGTTGCGGTCCAGCAGCATCTGGAGGGCCACATGTTCCCTTCTCCTGATGTAAACTGTCATGGCTTCCCTAAGGAACCCTGGGAACTGCAATTCTGTGAATAGCCTATGAAGCTCTAATATATGATTGCCAGAGCTGTGCAACTGTTGAGTGGATCCAGGGCAGGGTCAGAAGCAAGAAGCCAGACCCAAAGAACAAACCAAGAGTCAGAAAAGATGTAACTTTGCCAACATAAAGTCCTAGCCTGAACAGGAAGCTCTTATAGGCCTTCCTGTTGAGGTGAGCCAATGGCCAGCAGGATGGGCGGAACCAATGGCCATGCTGGCTGGGAATGATGAGAGGACAGCAGGATAGGGAGAGGCAGCCACAATCTGTTGCCCTTGTGGCTCACTACATGGTGAAATTGAGCACAGAGTCAGGGCTTCTGTTTCTAGCCTTGCTAGCTCCTGACAAGCATCTTCACAAAAGTACAGATCTGAGGAACCTTTGCAAGGAGCAAAAGCTTTTAAATTAGCTTTAAAACAATCAGGTTTATAATTTAGGATGCAGAGTTCTTCCTTGGTGGGGAGGAGATATATCTATATGACGAAGTAAATCACAGTGACTACCTGTCTTACCATTGGTTGCTGTACTTGGCACTTTCTAAAGTTTTTTAAAAAGCAAACCATGTGCTACTGGAGGTTATGACAAGAGGTGTAGATGGAGGCCGATATGTGGATCAGGAACATAAAAGAGATACGAGTCACATACCCAGCAAAAATGTGGAAATGCAAATAGACTCGTGATTTTAATGAACGTATGCCATAAAAACTGTCAGGGTTGACTTAGAAAGGCCATTTTAATGTTGGCAGTTAATTATTACTACCTGAATCTGTCTGAAGAGCTTGAAGCTTATCTTAAATCTAATTTAAAAGACAAAAGGCTATAGAAGACTTTGAAGCATGATGGGCTCCATTCATATTTCCACTGCGAACGTTAAAAGAAAATTAAAATTATTAACTCAAAAGAGATTTATGTTTAAAGATGAATGAGAAGTTTTAAAAGTTTTTTTTTTGGCAAGTTCCTAAAATGCTAAAACTCAGATCACTTATTTTATCTATTTATTTATTTTTGTATGTTCAAAACTGTTTGTGGTGCAGTTTAGTTATTGCGAAGCACTTGGATGCAGCTGGTGCTGAACTATGTGGAATGGGTGAAGGCAATGTAATAGTCACCCTTCTGAAACACCACCTACCATGTTACAGCTACAAGTTATTGCCCTATTTAGAACTTATGGGGCTGTATCCAATGCTGGCAATTCACCAGCTATAAACACGTTGTGCTAGTGGTAAAGATCACTAGCACAACGGGAAAGTAGCACTGGCTAGCGCAAACCAGGAAACTAGCCGAAACCTCTGGAAACTAGCCGAAACTCCCTTCCACAAACTCTGCTGACTTGTGTCATTCTGGAAGTGGTCATTCTGGCTAGTTTATGGTTGTATTAGCCAGTGCTAGCAATTATTCCTGCTAGCTCAGTGACAGCATTAGATAGTGCCCAATGTCTTTGAACATCCATAAATCCGCCTGCAAATTTGGAGTTGTAGGCCTCTTTCCTGCCTAAACAGGCATTGGGTTGTGCTCTAAGAAATATATTAAATAAATACATTATATATATATATATATATATATATATATTCATCAATAGGATAAGTGACTAGGGAAATTACCAGATGATTATTTATCACTGATATGCAGGATTTCCTAAAGATGCACCTTGCCCCATGAAGGATATGAGATACCAAGTCTGTGTGACTGAAACACCCTGGGAGTCATTGTTCTTTCTACATCAGGCGTGGGGAATGTTTGGCCCTCCAGATGTTGCTGGACCACAGCCCCAGGCAACCAGTTATGTGGGATGATGGGAATTTAAGTCCCACAACATCTGGCGGGTCTCACAGACCCCATCCCTGTTCTACATGAAGCTGCTGACAACTGGAGCCACCACCTTTGACACTTGATTGTGTTCAAGCCCAAAAATTATTCTGATGCATTGTGCTAGGTGCAACAGATTGGAGAGGGACAGAAAAAAGTATAATGGTTAAGGATTCCAGGGTAAGTGTTGGGCCTAAATTATGTGCATGACACTGAAGATGAAAAAAAAGGAATTGATAACTAGTCAAGGAGAATGTCCAAAAATCAAAGAGAGTTGTGTTCCTGTGCACTAGAAACTTTAAAAATTAACAGAAAGAGAGCCCTGATGTTTTAAAAGGCCAGCATAGAGCAAGACTGTATAGTCTTAGGTTATATCCAGGGATTCATGCGGAACTAGAATAAAAACAAAACCATCAACAAATTACAAACTGGAACTCTATTCTCTCCTGAACCAGAACCATTATTAGAAAGTTATAGGACTTGAAATGGGAGCCTTGTAGCTACTGGGAACCGGCCTGGTGAATTACCCAAGATTCTCTCTCAGTGAAATTCAGACCAGGGCAGAGCCCTAAGGAATAGATTGCCAGAAATAGATTATCAGCAAAATAATGGTGCAATTAATCCACAACTGGTGTGATAGAAGGGTCACTGGTTTCAGCCAGAAAAAACAACAACAAACCCAATATTATGTACTCTGCTCTCTTCAAGGGCTTTGAAGCATGAGCATCATGCAAGATGAAAACCTGCTACTCTAAGCAGTCAGAAGATAAATGGCCTGGCAGAAAAAGGAGATAGGGTAACTGGATTTCTGTATAGTGCAGTGCAGTGCAGTGTACCCCCCCGATCCCAACCTCACAGTGCCCTATATCTGGGGAGGATAGAAGATATCTGCCAGTAGATCTCCAGATGATTTGCAATAGATCTGCAAGGATTTCTGATTCTGATAGTGAGTAAAATTGCAAAGTTCTCTATTGTAGCTGGCTTTGTGCTAACTGCTTATCAATCAGCCTCAATATTTCTCCTCACCTGTCAAACAGAAGAATTAGTTGGTTGCCTTTGACCAGACCTTTGTGCAGCTCTACTAGACAATTTTAGAGTTTTGCATTAGAATCCCTGATCTGGAGTATCACAGATGTAGATTTGTACTTATATATGCAGGTCATCCCCATGTATGGCTCCTGGATGTAATGTGTAATTAACTTCAGCCCCTGCCTGAGCCACTATTTGTTATCTGGCTCTGCCCCTGCTCATTACTTTACATCTGGCTCTGGTCCACAGACCTCAGCGTTCCAGTGAAAAAACAACAACAAGCAAGTCATGCAAACCTGACGTCTGCCCTATAGAGACTGTATCTGATGAAGTGGACAGTATCCTGTCCACACAAGCTTATGCCATTATTCATTTATTTGTCTTTAAGGTGCTTGTTGCAAGGCCCATCCGGCTTGTTGCAAGGCCCAGGGAAACATGTCATCTTCCACTGCTACTTTCTAAGAATAACAAACTTGACCGTATAAATACAGCCACTATAAAATTTATGGATCCTGGTTACCTCATTACAGTCCATTGTTGCAGAATCAGGACCACTTCTTAGCTTACTATGCAAGTATTCACCAGATAAGGCAGCATGTCCTGGAGCAATATTGGTAAGTGGTTACAGGACCTGGATGCATGTCTATGGGTGATAATAGTACTTGCAGGACCAGGCTAAAGATTCACTGAGTAAGGTAAGTGGCTACAGGACCTGTCAAAATACTCATGTCATGGGTGATGTGGGTACCTGCAGGATTAGAATGATTTCCTACATCCTGGAGTCAGCTGGCAGTGTGTAGTTGCAGGATCAGAAGGACCAATTACTGAATTTGTTGGGAAAGTGGCCACATCTTTCCATGTACATTCCTTTTTGTATCTGTCTCATCAGCGATGGCATGGAAGGTCTCTCCTAGCAGCCAGGCATCTGCTTGAGTTCTTTATCTCTCATGAGAGCCAACAGGTACCTTTCCTGATTTTCTACTTTCTGGGCTCCATTCCTTCATGCTTGCTCCATTCCTTCATGCTCCCCCATCATCTGTCCAGCATCCAGACTTTTATCCTTTGCTTCTGCCCCCCCTCTTCCCCCCTCTCTCAGAGTCCTCTCGAGCCATTTAAAGAGCCCTTGACCTGATTTCCTTACGTTTTGTTCAACTAGCCCTAACTATTGCAGGATCTTATTACTGGGGAAACTGTGGGCCTGCACAGCAACCCAAGACTGCTCCTCACAGTACTGCAAGACTTTTTGTTTGTTTGTTTTTGCAAAGTTTAATAGCTCCTAACTTTGTTGAAACAGTTTCTTTCCAGGGATGTTGAAGAGTCCTTGGTCTCGAGTCACGAGTCGAGTCAAGAGTCTTTGGACCCGAGTCTCGAGTCCGAGTCCGAGTCCTTGGTCCAAAATGGTGACTCACGAGTCACGAGTCACTCCCAAAGCTGACTCCACGAGTCCCTATTAAAATCAATGGGGGGTTTTCCCAACAAAATAAAGCTATTTCAGATGTGTGGCTTAAATAAATTCTAGGCACAAGTGTGCCTTTTTATTTCAAAACTCTGCAACTGATTTTGGCAAGAACAGACCAGGCAGACAAACCCCAAATAACCAGGCAGGCAGAGGAGGCAGGGAACCCCAAAGCAGGCAGGCAGAGGCCTTTGTCTTGGACAATTCAACTGTTGAACTGGTCAAGAAGAGACCAGGCAGGCAGAGGAGGCTGGGAACCCCAGACAGGCAGGCAGAGGCAGCCAAACCCAAAATGTCTGAAAGGTTGCATTTTAGAAAAATGATTTTAAAAAATAAACTTGCTGTACTTCCTAAAACGTATCCATGTTGCATTTGAGGAACACGATTGTTTCTAAATGTTTGCCCCCCATTCTGGAACGGTGAGATCTCATCACAATTCCACCCTCACTGAACACCCGCTCCACTGGTGATGAACTTGCTGGAACCAGAAACACACTCAGAGCAGCCACACAGAGTAATCTCAGGTCCTTCTTCTGCCTCTCCCAAGTATGCAACACATCAGTCAAAATAAATCTTGACACACTGTTGGGGCTGCACTCCTGGTAGCGGTCCATAGTGGCCGAGCAGCGGCACACCTCGCTTCCATGCGCTCTTCGCTGGCAGTCACGCTCCTCTCCACTCCTTCTGGCACAGCCCAGGGATGTTGACGAGTCCTTGGTCTCGAGTCCCGAGTCGAGTCTCGAGTCCCATTAAAAATATTGGGACTCGAGTCTGAGTCGAGTCAGAGGGGGGACTCAGTCCGACTCACGAGTCGAGTCCTGGAGTCCGAGTCCCCATCCCTGTTTCTTTCTAACCTTTAACTTAAAGAGCAGGATATAGTTGCTTATTAAACAGCCATCTGGTTCACAGGATCACCGCAGCCCACTGTGACTTATTTAAGCCATGATGAGCCACAGTGCCCATGGGCACCAAAGACCCAGCCCCAGCTGGTTGTGTCATCCAGACCGGGGCAGCAGGGGTTGTTTGAGGGTTAAACCACTATCACCTGAGTTCCGATGACACAACAAACCATGGCAACCCCACAGGTGGGGGTTGGTATTCAAACTGGCTACAGTAATTATGCGAACAGGTCCAATGTATTACCTACAGACAGGATTTCTGACTGATGCTGATGGTTGGATTAAGGGCGTATGTTAGCAGGGCATCTGTGTTCAGTGTGTGACCTAAGCACTCAAAAACAACTTCGTTTCAGCATGCAGTGTGGTTACATACTCAGGCTTTGCAATATTTACTAGTTTGTTAATTTTTAAATGACATTTATATTCCACCATTTCTCCAATTATTTTATCTTATATATGTATGTCCTGCCTCTTAAATATTTTTCCCCCCCACAAACCAGCTTATAAATACAGCTAGAAACCTCCAAGGAGCTTAGGGTGGTGTGGCCAGGCCAGTGGGTCTCCTTATCTATTGCAGCTTTTATTTTGAGCTTTATAGGAGCTACCCATGGTGCTGAACCTATTTTGGGGGTGGAGTTCAGTACCATGGATAACTCCTATAAATCTTAAAATAGAAGCTGCAATGGATAAGGAGCCCCACTGACACAGGAGTCACCAGCCCCCCCTGGGTGTACCTAGCCTCCCCTGCCCTCCTCATAGCAACTCTGTGTTACTGAATGTCCTCTCCAGACGCATATCTAAGCATACACACGTTCTAAGATACACACATTTAAGGGTTCTTTGAACATCGGTCGTAGCATGTCTTGGTAGATTTGTCCCAGTGATGCACACACACACCAGTCAGTCTATTCCAAAAAAGGGGGTTATTTTATGGAACACAAAGGCATTAAAAATGTATACAATAATTACTCAGGGAATTAGCTGGTTGGTAAAGGCACTTACCATGATGCAGTACAGAATTAATCAGGATGGAATTAATCTGCAGGATGGAATTAATCAGTTCCTGAAGATGATGCTGGGGTCCAGAGAAACTGCTGTGGATGCAGAGGAAAAAGGAGCCTTGGAGAGCTTTTCTAGATGAGGCTATTTAACCTTCCGTCTCTACTTCCGGTTTTGTTGCAGAATTAAGATCAGAGCTCCTTTCCTGCCTTTCCATACATAACCTCAAGGTGGTGCTGTGGTATAGCAGAATAACACAACTACACTGGTGGGGACTTGCACGTTGTTTTGCGATGCCCTCGGAATACTGGATCTCCCCCCCCCCGCAAAAGTGCTCGTTAAAAACAGAAGCGGAACTGGAGGGCTATGACGTACGAGTGGGGTACCACAGGGCTCGGTCCTGGGCCCAGTGCTCTTCAACATTTTTATTAATGACTTGGATGAGGAGGTGCAGGGAATGCTTATCAAATTTGCAGATGACACAAAGTTGGGTGGAACAGCTAATACTCTGGAAGACAGAAACAAAATTCAAAGTGACCTCGATAGGCTGGAGCACTGGACCGAAAACAAAGAATGAAATTTAATAGGGATAAAGGCCAAGTGCTGCACCTAGGGAAAGGAAACCAAATGCAGAGTTACAGAATGGGGGACACTTGGCTCAACAATACTACAAGTGAGAAGGATCTTGGAATTGTGGTAGATCACAAACTGAATATGAGCCAGCAATGCGATGTGGCTGCAAAGAAGGCAAATGCAATTTTGGGCTGCATTAATAGAAGTATAGCTTCCAAATCGCGGGAAGTGATAATTCCCCTTTACTCAGCACTGGTTAGGCCTCATCTTGAGTACTGCATCCAGTTCTGAGCACCACACTTTAAGAAGGATGTAGACAAACTGGAGAGGGTTCAGAGGAGGGCAACAAAGATGATAAAGGGACTGGAAACAAGGCCCTATGAGGAGAGACTGAAAGAACTGGGCATGTTTAGCCTTCAGAAGAGGAGACTGAGGGGAGATATGATCACACTGTTCCAGTACTTGAAGGGATGTCACACAGAGGAGGGCCAGGATCTCTTCTCGATCATCCCAGTTTGCAGGACACGGAATAATGGGCTCAAGTTACAGGAACCTAGATTCCACCTAAACATCAGGAAAAATTTCCTGACTGTCAGAGCAATAAGACAATGGAACCAACTACCTAGGGAGGTGGTGGGCTCTCCCAATCTGGAGGCATTCAAGGTGCAGCTGGACAGCCATCTGTCAGGGATGCTTTGACCTGAATTCCTGCATTGAGCAGGGGGTTGGACTCGATGGCCTTGTAGGCCCCTTCCAACTCTACTTTTCTATGATTCTATGATGTCATCTAAATCACTAAACAACCATGAGTGAGGAATGGCAAGGGCACGGTAAAAACCTCATCAAAACCCCTCACCATTGTACGAAACTAGCATGTCAACAAGAGCCCTCAAGTCTGACATCTAGGTTTTTGTGTGAAGGTTTTTTTTTGTTTTTGTTTTTTGGCATGAAAGAAGAACATTTAGTCATGCAAACCCCAACCTGGTTCAGTCCAAAAAAATGGGTTTTCAATCTCAGCAAGAGCTAAACTACGGTATGTCTTACATACAGAAATTTGACTCCCCCCCCCCCCAATACACACACACTAAATGCAGCCACGGTGGGTTTCTAATTTGATCAGGGAAGAGGCATGTGGGTGGGAGTGTGGAAGGGTTACTCCTTCCCTGGTGCCTTTCCCCCAGTCTAAAATCACTCTCCATTCTATCTGCTATTTGCTAAGAACAGCCACCTGCACCCCCCAACACCCCCCCTTGCAGATCAAATAGCAAAGTGGGTGATTTCGATTGGTAAAATGGCACAGGAGGAAATAGTGACATACTATAGCCCTCACGACTTTCCCCTTATTAAATTTCCAGCCCCTCACAACTGTAATCATCCTCATCATAAAAATTTGGGAGTTGACAGATCTCGCAGCATAATGTGTGGTCTGACCATGAAGTAGGATTTCTTCCATTAATCCTACAATAGAAAATCTAGTGTCCTAACATGTAACTGCATATTGGTGCAGTTTTCTGTTTCAGTCTGAGACACACTTAGTTCTTTCTTTGATTAAATTAGCAATTAAAAATACAGCATTATAGTTTTCGCACCTGTAGGCAAGTTCTATGGTTTTGGACTTTAGTTTTGCGTCTGTGGGAAAATTCAAAAGCATCATTATGAATTCATTCATTCATTCATTATGTTTTTTGAAGGGATGCGGAAGCAAATCAGAATCCCAGTACTGCCCAGAAGAGCAACCTGGAAGAAGGGAGTAGCTTTTTTCTCCTGCCTCTGGATCATCAATAAGCAAAACCAACCATGTACTATTTTTCTCTGCTTACAGATCAGCACCCTCTAGTGGAATTAAATGAAATGTACTGTAGTTTTAAAACGCTATAGCGACTGAGTTTTTAGAAATCACAGTGAACACAGTGAACTATTAAAAAAGAACAAACTATTAAAATAATTTATTTTATTGTACAGTTTCTAATAATTGATGCAGACTTAATCATAAAAGGATAAACACACTTAAAATGTTGCTGATTATTTTGCAATGCATTTTAATGCAAACAGGAAATGGCCGTTACTACAATAGGATCTGCACTGCAACTTTAGTGAACACAGAACATTTAAAAAAGAAAACTTACCACCTGATGCATATTTACTTGCACAATTTTACTGTTAAATGGGGCCTACTTAGAAGTAAGTCCAATTGAGTTTAATGGGACTTACTTCCAGGTAATTGTGAATCATGTACCCACTTACCTGGGAGAAGGCTCCAGTAAACCCAGTGGAACCTACAACTATGTAGATATGTATAGTAGTGTGCTGCTAGTTTCTTAGCCTCCCCCATTAATACACAAAATTGAGCCAAGCTCCCAACTCAAAAGCCGTATACAAAGAATTGTTCCTGGAATAATTAGTTTCTTTTTTTATCCATCCCCTCCTCTGCGCAAAGGTCACGAGTTGTGTGGGGGTTCAGTGCCAGTAACACAGTGGGCCTTCATAGCCAGAAACTGGTCAGCAGTACTTTGGAAGGGTTTGGGGCCTAGTCAGTCTGTGGAATGTCAAGACCAGTGTCAGCTCATCACTGTCAGAGTTCTCAGGGGAAAGCAGGTGGGAAGTCAAGTTGTCTCCCCCGTCCAGCTGCAACTTCGACCTTGCAGAGATAGGAGCTGCTGGCAGCCTTCTCTGGGAACTTCAGGAGCGGGGAGGGGTGGTTTGCAGAGGTGTCACTCTGGTTGAAGCCTCACCCCTGAAGGGTAGGAGGGCAACACCCAGGTGGGATAGGGGCCTCGTGGATGGGCCAGTTCCCTTGTCAATCAGTAGTTTGGAAGGAAGGTTAAGATGGCCACACCTTCGCTTTTAAGTCAGTGCTTAGCCTCCAGAGCCTTTAGGAACATCTCTCTCCTCTTCCCTGTCTGCATCTTTCTGTTTGGATCTATCCCTGACTGAGCTATTGGGAGCACTCTGCATATGGACTCTACCTAATTTGGACTTTCTTCTCTTTGGACTTTTACTGTCAAGAACCTGCCATGAAAAGGAGTGTTGTCCTTTTCATAGACTGTGCATTCTTGTGGCTATGGATGTGTCTTCATCGAGGAGCCCAGAGCCCGGCTGACTTGAGGTTGATTCCTGGCTTCTGGACATTCCTATGCCTCGACCCATGTGACGTAGAGAGATCCAAAAGCTGAGAGCTTTGAACGTTGGAATCGCTGTGTGTGGGGAAGTACTTTGGACTCAAGTCTGATCTTGTTTTGGATCCTTATTGTCGAGAAGCCTGGACGCTCAGTACCTGGAGGGGCCAACCGAAGTGGCAGGGTTGGTCTTGACCTCTATGGAGGTGTGCATGCTGGTTCACATCCTCTGCTAGAATCCCTTCCCTGATCTCATGAGCAATCGGGCTCAGATCCTTCCCCTTTCAGAGCAGCAGCTAGGTGTTGCCCAGATCCTAAGGCCAAAATGCACAGCATCCTGGAGGTCCCAACTCAGTGGCAACTGGCAAGGTTGATTCAGCTCTCTATGGGGGTGCGTGGGTAAGTCCAGCCTGGTTCTAGGATCCCTTCCGGTGTCACAGGAGCATCTGGTATTGGCTCCGATCCGTTCCTTGAACCCTGATTGTGGAATGTCTAAAGGAGACATTTGAGTCCCTTTCCTTGGTGTGAGATGTCTGGAAGATGATCCCCAAAAGACATTTGAATCCCTTCCCCTGAATGTGAGATGTCTAATGTGAGATCGTCTACAAAGATACCTGGAACCCTTTCCTTGGTGTGGAATGTCGGGAAATTTGGTCCCTAAGAGATGTTCCAGTCCCCTACCTTGATGTGGATAGCGATGTCCACAAACCCCACAAGCCTCTCCTCTCCTCTCACAAGCCCCGCCTCTCCTCTCTGCGGCAGCCCCCCACCGCTCGATCCTCCGCAGCGCGGAGCGATTCTCCGCGCCACTCAAGCTGCCTGCGACGGGACTGGCGCGTCACTTCTGGCTGGCCGGAAGTGACGTGGCGGGACCATGCTCCGGTGTGCCAGGACCCCAATTCTACGTATTTTATGTAGAAACCAGGGCAACAGGGCTTAACAGCCCTGTTGCCCTGGTTTCTACATAAAATACATAGAATTGGGGTCCTGGTGCGCCGGCGCGGGTGGTGCAGGCAGCTCGCTGCGGAGAGGCGAGCAGCCGCTGGATCCCGGTAAGGCCCGCTCGCCTCTTGCGAGGTGAGCGGATACATCCCTAGATGTGGAACAATTTCAAGAGCCTATAGCAGAATGCCATCAACCCTATGATTTCTGAAGACTGTAACTGTTAAACTTATGCCGTGGGATCTGCTGTAATAGAAGGATATCACTGATTTGGACTCTCCGGTGTCAGAGTACTAGAATGCGTGATTGCAGGGCTGGGGTTCTGACAAGTAGGACATAAGCTGCTCTTGGTTATTGGGTGGATTAGAAATATAATAAAAATAAATAAATAAATAAATAAAATAACTATTCCACATCTAGGATCTGCTGCAGGCTCGAGTTCTTGTACATCTGTAGAATGCTAACCATTTTTCTTATATACCTCAGTTTAGGTTGTATATTCTATTTTCCTTATATAAATCTTTTATTTGTAAAAGACAAACAAATACATTGGATTTAAATCTAGTTGTTGACGGATAGTGGTATATTTAACATTCCCCTCGCCGTGGAATCCACTGGCTGCTTAGAGGTTTTCTTTATGGTTCTTCATAACAAATTATATTTACAGTGCCATCCAATGTGGCTGCCCATAACCCTCTGAACTCAGAGGATTACAGGCATCCAGTTGAGTGTGGGAGGAGCATGGAGGCAAGGATTGCCTCCACGCTTCCTTCACCCTGAAAAAGGCCAATTTCGACCGTCTATATCTTTTGCCCCTGCTCGTGAGGAGGAGGGGCTGAGGCCCCACTGGGATATTCAGATCTCGGCAGAGCATCACTCCTCCCCGCCCCCCCAGAACACCCCACCAGCACCGGCTCCAGAGTCACACTTGCGACTTCATAGCTGCAGCCAGGGATGGGGACTCGGACTCCAGGACTCGACTCGTGAGTCGGACTGAGTCCCCCCCCTTCTGACTCGAGTCCCACTCGAGTCCCACTATTTTTAATGGGACTCAAGACTCGACTCAGGACTCGAGACCAAGGACTCTTCAACATCCCTGGGCTGTGCCAGAAGGAGTGGAGAGAAGTGTGATCACCGGCGAAGATTTTATTTTTTAAAATCATTTTCCTAAAATGCAACCTTTCAGACATTTTGGGTTTGGCTGCCTCTGCCTGCCTGCTTGGGGTTCCCTGCCTCCTCTGCCTGCCTGGTCTCTTCTTGACCAGTTCCACAGTTTGAATTGTCCAAGACAAAGGCCTCTGCTTGCCTGCTTTGGGGTTCCCTGCCTCCTCTGCCTGCCTGGTTATTTTGGCTTTGTCTGCCTGGTCTGTTCTTGTCAAAATCAGGTGCAGAGTTTTGAAATAAAAAGGCACACTTGCTAGGGATGTAACGGTTCGCCCCGTGCGGGCGTAGCGGGCTGAAATTGGCCCCGCTCACGGCCATGCGGGGCTCGTGCGGGCCTACCTTGTCCGGCAGTGGCTCGCCTCTCTGTGGCGAGCCGCCTGCGCCGGTCCCATCGCATCACATCCGGCCCCGGAAGTGACATGATGGGACCCCGCGCTGGCGCGCTGGACTCCCACGCGACGTATTGCGCCTGCACAGGGTCCTCGTTGCATCACTTCCGGGGCTGGATGGCTGCTCCGCACTGCTCAGAAGATCGAGGCGATCAAGGTGGGGGGGCTGCCCCCGCGGAGAGGCAAGCCGGAGGAGAGGCGAGCCCCCCCCCAGGTTCATTCGTGGCACATCCCTACTTTGTGCCTAGAATTTATTTAAGCCACACATCTGAAGTAGCCTTGTTTTGTTGGGGAAAAACCCATTGATTTTAATAGGGACTCGTGGAGTCAGCTTTGGGAGTGACTCATGACTCGTGAGTCACCATTTTGGACCAAGGACTCGGACTTGAGACTCGGGTCCAAAGACTCGTGACTCGACTCGTGACTCGCGACCAAGGACTCTTCAACATCCCTGGCTGCAGCCAGCGTGGAAAGAACCGCACCGGCTGCAAGGACGGAAGGAGGGTGCTCTGTGGTCGGAGTCCCAGTGTCGACCTCGGAACACATTTACAAGGTGGGAGCTGCTGGGACCCCGACCTGCCCTATGGCTGACTAGACAGTGTCTAGCAGCCATAGAATTGTGCCCTTACTGTCTTTCCCATAATCTGAGGGAAGGTTTTTACAAATATTGCTGCCTAACTTGAAACAGAGGAAGCATTAGCAAGATTTTGCAAGATATATGTAGAAAAAGATGTTTCAAAATGTGTCGGGCTTATTAAAGTTTTTTCTGGCACTTAAGAACATTTTCTCTTCTATTTTTTGCATACAATTCGTGCCTTTCCCTCTCGCTGGTTCTATAAATATACAGGCCTGTGGCTCACGCTGGCTCAGCTTGTCTGAGCGTGAAAAGCTAAGCAGGGTCAGGCCTGGCTATTACTTGGATGGGAGACCCCTCCTCTAGTTTCCTGCATTGAGCAGGGGGTTGGACTCGATGGCCTTGTAGGGCCCTTCCAACTCTATGATCTATGAAATCTATGAAATATGTGGTAGACAGACACACTAATATGCATCAAGCACCAACTGAAATGTGGATAGCTTAAAGTCTCTTAACAATGTAGCCCTGTGCATGGCTATTCAGAAGTCTCACTGAGTTAAGTAGGTAAGGAAGTGGATATCAGATTATAGTTTCATTGTTACGTCATCCCAGAACCAGGGATGTTGAAGAGTCCTTGGTTTCGTGTCACGAGTCGAGTCACGAGTCCTTGGACCCGAGTCACGAGTCCGAGTCCGAGTCCTTGGTCCAAAATGGTGACTCACGAGTCCCGAGTCACTCCCAAAGCTGACTCCACGAGTCCCTATTAAAATCAATGGGATTTCCCTCCAACAAAATAAGGCTACTTCAGATGTGTGGCTTAAATAAATTCTAGGCACAAGTGTGCCTTTTTATTTCAAAACTCTGCCACTGATTTTGGCAAGAACAGACCAGGCAGACAAACCCAAAATAACCAGACAGGCAGAGGAGGCAGGGAACCCCAAAACAGGCAGGCAGAGGCAGCCAAACCCAAAATGTCTGAAAGGTTGCATTTTAGGAAAATGATTTTAAAAAATAAACTTGCTGTACTTCCTAAAACTTATCTATGTTTCATTTGAGGAACATTATTTTTTCTAAATGTTTGCCCCCCATTCTGGAACGATGAGGTCTCATCACAATTCCACCCTCACTCTTCGCCAGCGATCGCACTCCTCTCCACTCCTTCTGGCACAGCCCAGGGATGTTGAAGAGTCCTTGGTCTCGAGTCCCGAGTCGAGTCTCGAGCCCCATTACAAATATTGGGACTCGAGTCCGAGTCGAGTCAGAGGGGGGACTCAGTCCGACTCACGAGTCGAGTCCTGGAGTCCGAGTCCCCATCCCTGCCCAGAACTGGGTCGGAGTGTGAGAATCATGTTGCTTCAACTAGATTAGCCCTTAGAATTGTGATAAAGATGTTTTCCTTCTGCAGATATACTAGATATGCACATCTGTTTTTGCATGGCATGTAATTAGAAGAAGTAGAATCTACAACAAAATGTTGCAGCATGGAGTGGTCTTGTTTAGGATACTCCATCCCCCTTCCCATTTTCAACCCCCCCCCATCTGTCAGCACTGCAAAGGGCCACTAAGAATATAAGAATAGCTATGCTGGATCAGACCAAAGGCTTATCTAGTCCAGCATTCTGTCTCTACAGTGTCCAACCAGATGCCTCTGGGAAGCCCCAAAGCAGGACATGAACCCAATAGCACCCTCCTACATGTTCCCCAGAAACTGGCATTCAGAATCATACTGCCTCTGATACTGGAGGTAATATATTGTAGTGACAAGTAACCATTTGGTGGCCGTCATTACATCTGTTGGGCTATTTCTGGATCCCCCCCCCTTAGCTTTTTTCTCCATGAAGATTGTTGTAGTTCTGCAAACCTTGGGGTTTCCCCAAAGCTGCTGATACCAAAGCTCCGTCTTGAGTGCGGGAAGCACTGTTTTGGCTACATAAGGAATGGCATAGAAAGTTGAGTTAACTATTAGTATATACGATGAAATGCTCAAGCACAACTATAAGGAAGTGCACAGAATTTTTACTTTTAGCGAATGGAAACGATCTACTGGATATCTTTTCATTCTTTTCTGTTCCTGTTTTTAAAATTACGGTTGCTATTCTAGACTTGCTAAAGAACAAAGATGCTTCCTGTATTGACTGATTGCTGTAAAATACTCACCCGGAACCAACCCAAAGGTACTCCTTCCAGCAACACAATGCTTGTGACTCTAGTGGAAATGAGAGATAAGAAGATCCTTGAGGCAACCTGGAAAGAGAGTAACGTTGAATTCCAAGGGCAAATGATAATGATTTCTCCAGACTCCAGCCAAAAAGATAGGAGACGGAAAAAGGATTGGTAGAAGCAGCCTTTGTAGATTGTCTAAATTTGAGCATGCTTTACATCTGTGGTAGGACAGGGTGTTCTCAATGAAAATAAAAACCACCACTCATGGCTAGGCAAAATGAAGGAAAGGGGTTCTTATGTATCATTTTCAGCAGATACTCAGCTTTGCTCTGTGGGATTTTTGAGGTGATATTGAAATATACAGAAAGGTGGTGGAAGTAACTCTTACCAAAGTGATTTGAGTTTATTCCTGCATTCTGTGTCTCTCTAGTTTTTTTGGTTTCGGAGGTAACTCTTACCAACACCAGAGCTTGAACCAAAAAAGTCTAAGAACAGAAGCCTACGCTAGTGAGCTACTATGGAGTCCGTATTCAGGCCTCCAAGTTGTCTTCTTCAAGCATAGGAGTGTGCAACATCAGCTCCTCCAATTGGCTGGCACTATAAAAATTCTGGATTGGCCAGGTATAGTTTAACTTGGCCTTCTTAGGTCCTGCTTCTTCAGAAGAATAGTACTTTCTGTTTGCTTTGGTCAGTGTTTCTCAACCTTGGGTCCCCAGATGTTTTTGGCCTACAACTCCCAGCATGCCCCAGCCAGCTCTGCTGGCTGGGGCATGCTGGGAGTTGTAGGCCAAAAACATCTGGGGACCCAAGGTTGAGAAACACTGGCTTTGGTTAAGGTGATTGCTGATTCTACAGGAAGTGTTCTCAAACAGCTATTATCTGTAATAATAATAGATGACGTGTGTCTTTCTATCGTCTATCCGTCAGTGCCATAGCACCAAGGCTGTGAAACCTAGACACCTGAAACCTGGCCTGAATACTAAGGGCACCCTAGGGGTGTGCACCTTTGGGGTTATTTTGTTTTTAAAAACACATTAAGTTTAATTAATTTAATTGTGTCCTATGGTTGAAGCCTGCAGTAACATCTTCAGCCACTAGGGGCAGACTTCCCTAGCCAGCATATAGTTTTGCCTACAGTCTGAAGCCTGGGGAGACTAGGAGGTCAAGGGACAGGGTTATATGCCTGCCCCCTCCTCCACCCTGCTACGTGGCAGCCCCCCTCAGGGGAATGGAATGGATAGACCCCTCCCTCAGGGGGCTGTAGGGCTGCACCATGGTGAGGACCATGTCTAGTAGTGCCAGTGGGAATGGCTTCACTCAGGCGGGTGTCCAACTCTGAGAGCTGGATATGTTTGTTTTCCTGTGGCTCACGCTGGCTCAGCTTGTCTGAGCGTGGAAAGCTAAGCAGGGTCAGGCCTGGTTATTACTTGGATGGGAGACCCCTCCTCTAGTTTCCAGCATTGAGCAGGGGGTTGAACTCGATGGCCTTGTAGGCCCCTTCCAACTCTGTGAATCTATGAAAGCTTTGCTATATCAAACTAAGAACTATCCCAACCCATACGAAGCCGGGTACATTCGCTAGTAGTGTATATTTATTTATTTATTTATTTATATTTCTAGCCCGCCTTTTTTCCTGCAAGGAACCCAAGGTGGCTTACATAATCCTCCTCCTCCTCCTCTCCATTTTATCCTCACAACAACCCTGTGAGGTAGGTTAGGCTGAGAGGCAGCGACTGGCCCAAAGTCACCCAGTGAGTTTCATGGCCGAGCGGGGACTAGAACCTGGATCTCCCGAGTCCCCAGTCCAGCACTCTCACCACTACGCCGCACTGGCCCTCAATGCTGGCTCATCAGTATGACACTGATGGCGGCGGGACATCCATATTTGGTAGTCCCCATTTAGAATGGGTATATTCTAAATCTAGGAGTGCTGGACTGGGACTCGGGAGATCCGGGTTCTAGTCCCCGCTCGGCCATGAAACTCACTGGGTGACTTTGGGTCAGTCGCTGCCTCTCAGCCTAACCTACCTCACAGGGTTGTTGTGAGGATAAAATGGAGAGGAGGAGGAGGAGGATTATGTAAGCCGCTTTGGGTTCCTTGTAGGAAAAAAGGCGGGTATAAATGTAATAAATAAATAAATAAATACAGAGAACGTATCTCTTTCTAGGTACCCTGCCGCTGTGGATTTTTATTTAAACTCTGGAGTGCCTGGAGAGTCCCCCCCCTCCCACGCGCACAACTGTACACGTACTTGCTGAATTCATCGTCTGGGTTGAAGGATCAAGGGGTGTGGTGGCACGAAAACACTATCAATGGTGATTGTGGAATCCACATACACGGGGCTGGTGGTAACTTGCAATTTATTGGAAAAGCTGCTGCTGCAACACGGCAAGCCGGCCTGCCAAATTGGCACGGAAATGCTGAGATGGCGATCTAATGGATTTGCATGGTTGTTTCACACAGCAGAAGTTTGAGCGGAAGCTCCTTGTTCTGTTTCTCGGCCGTAGTGTTTCATAGCAGCGCTTACTGCAGATCAAGCAGCTCGTCTTCATGGTGATCAGATACTCATATGGGGGCAGTGGTGGCTTCTGCTGATTACGCAGCCCCCTTTCACAGAGGAACGTTACTTTATTCCCTGATTAGGGATGGTTTGGGGTTTATAGAAAGGCAATCGCTACTACAGCAGTGTTCTCCAACCTTGGGTCTCCAGATGTTTTTGGCCTACAACTCCCAGCATGTCCCAGCCTGGCTGGGGCATGCTGGGAGTTGTAGGCCAAAAACATCTGGGGGCCCAAGGTTGGAGAACACTGTGCTAAAGTGTGCAATGAAAGAAGGCTGGTAAAAATCTCTGGTTTATTACATGTTTTTCACGTTGGCACTGCCAATGTAAAATTACTGATGGGGAAAACAACACCAATACCTTGAGATATTCTTGAAGTTGCCCTTAAAAGAGAGAGAGGGAGAGAGAGAGATTCTTGGAGTTTCCCTTTGTCTTTAAGAGTCTTGTTGTGACACCCATAAGTGCAACAGGTGAAACGTATCCCATCACAGCATCTCTCTCCGGACCTTGGGTCAAAGTCCAGGGCTCCACAGAGCCCAACTCCACCACCCTATGACTACCCAGAGATCAGCAGTCGATGAAGGCAGCAGAAGCAAACTCTTATTTTTATTCCAATAGTCAGGATGGTGCTATGATTACGTGTGTTTAAAAGGCAAAATTGCACAGACATGCTCAGAGTATTTTTTTTTAAAAAATATTATTATTATCATCATCAGGGTTGGTAAACAGTTGTGTTGTTATTCTAACACATCAGGAATGTAGAAACAGTTGTAATGCATGGAACGGGGGTGGCAGGTGCGTGCAGGACCCGTGCAAGGCAGTTTGGTGCCCTAGGCAAGATCAGATATTTAGCGCCCCCCTTCCCACTTGAGAGCGCTGTATTTTTTTTCCAAGGCGTTTCTGGTGCCCCCTTTAGCCCTGTGCCCTAGGCAGCTGCCTAGTTGGCCTAATGGTAGCACTGGCCCTGGGTGCGTGGGCGGAGAAGAGAAAGGTTAGTTGTTGTGCTTCACCAATGAAGCAATACACATGGCCATCTAAAGCCCCCACCCCCACCTTAATTGCATAAGATTATTAAGTCCAGGGTCTAAAGCAGTGTTCTCCAACCTTGGGTCCCCAGATGTTTTTGGCCTACAACTCCCAGCATGCCCTAGCCAGCTACGCTGGCTGGGGCATGCTGGGAGCTGTAGGCCAAAAACATCTGGGGACCCAAGGTTGGAGAACACTGGTCTAAAGTTACCGAGCTGCACCACTGCTCTCTACTAGGAATAGGTTAAACTCTTTACATTTTGCCAGTCATTAAGCTGTGTGGAGGCTGGTGACGCCCATGTCAGTGGGGCTGCATCTCTGCTCCAGATTTTACTACGAACTGTTAAGGAGCTATTCATGGTGCCGAACCTATTTTGGCGATAGTTTAAAGTTCAGAATAAAATCTGCAGTGGATAGGCAGCCCCCACTGACATTGGGGTCACCTGAATAGTGGTAACCTTTGTATCTGTTGATGATCCACATCTAATGTTTCTGGCACGGGTGATTAGTTCCAAAGAAGTGGTCCGCATCTGCATGTAGAATTCAGGCATATTAGCAGTGAATCTTTATTAGTCCTGGCCTGTGAAAGGGATCTGAGCAGCACCTGTAGTTGTGCATTGCCAAAGAGATGTGTGTGTCTGAGGGCGCAATCCTACGCTGGCTGGCTGGGGCATGCTGGGAACTGTAGGCCTTTTTTCCTGTCTAACTTGCATAGGATTGTGCCTTGAGATGATGTGAAACCTAGGCAGGGATCAAAGGCGAAGAGCAGAGCTGGAGCAAGCCTAGCACCAAGCAGGAGCCAAGTGTAAAACAGGTCTAGTTATACGTTGTGTTCACTAATGTTCTAGTAAACTGGTTGATAGATGATATGTTGATTAGTCACATGGAATGCTTTTAAGCACCACCCACCATTGTGGAGGCAAGTATTCCAGCCAATCAGACTCTGGTAGCGTAGTATGTACGTAGTCTAAAAGCAGCAATGGCACTTTTATGGCGGACAGCTTCCTGATAGCTCAATAGCCCATCTGGTGTAGTTCTTCAGTTTGGTTGGAGCCTTCTGGGTTCTCTTCACAATGGCTAACAGGTAATCTGTTTAGGTTGTATGTAACCTAGTGCCTGGTGGTGACCCATCATCAGAAGAACCATTCCACATATAATGAAGGCAGAGTTACACCCTTACTAAAGCCTTCCCCAACTAGGTGCCATCCAGATGTTTTGGACTTCAACTCCCATCAGCCCCAGCTGGGAATTGAAGTCCAAAACATCTGGAGGGCACCAGGTTGAGGAGGGGTGTTACTGCTTTGAATACTGCAAGCCCTCATGAGAGTTTCCACCTCTTTTTCTGGCAGGTCCCAGGTGCCACTGCTTTTAGATGCAGGCTTGCTCCCCTCAGTTTCCTTGCTCTGTGGCCGCGGTTTGTGTTGCCCCTGCCATGTGTCACTTCTGACTCTCGCGATACATAGTTACAATGCTGCTCAGATTGACCCTGAAGATCTCATATTGGATGGAATGTGTGGGGTACAAATCCTTTTGTAAATAAACAGACAAATCCCTCTTCACTAGCCACTGCCAGCTGTGTGACAAGCAAAAATGCAGCAAGTAAAGGCCTTTGACATCTTTATGCCAAGAAAATCTGTACTCATAGAATTTTCTGCATAAGGCCACAGAGGCTCTGGTAGATTGGGCCACAGGTCCATCTCTGGCCCAGTGTTGTTTCCAATAGTGTAAGGCCAGGTGTCTGTAGCAAACCTATAAGCTGGCCTCTTCCCTATTTGTCATGTCATTTCCATTCCATTTATTACATTCCTACCCGATAGCTGAAGCTCTCTGGGCGGTTTACAAAGATCAAAACCTTAAAAATACAGTATAAAAACCATACACATACAAACGTATAAACATACAACACACAGAGAGACACACATATATCTAAAAACCATTTTAAACCATCAGCAACAAGAAAAATTCAAGACTTGATTAAAATTGCATCATATGCTGCCAATTGCCCGAGAGAAGAAGACGGTCTCAACCTGGCAACAAAAAAAATAACAATGTTGGCACCAGTGACCAGGCGGGCCTTGTTGGGGAGATCATTCCATAATGGGGGGGGGGCACCACTGAGAAGGCCCTCTCCCTTAAGGGCCTTAGATGACAACCGTAGTGCATGGGTAGGTTCATGCCTACCTCAGCTTCTGGCATTCAGAGGCATGTTTCTGCCTCTCATGCAGCTGTTAAAAAGGCACAGGCACTGACCAACACCCCACCCCAAACACCATGCACGTTACCTTAGCCCAGCCTTCCCCAACCTGGTGCTCTCCAGATGCTTTGTAATACAAGTCCCATCAGCCCTTGCCAGCATGGTCAATGGTCAGAGATGATGGGAGTTGTAGTCCAAAACATCTGGAGGGCACAAGGTTTGAGGAAGAGGCTGTTCTAGAGTTACAGATCAATCTTATAGATGTCTGCTCCAAGTAAGTTTAGACTTACTAAACTTACTTTGAGTCTAAAGGGACTTGTTTCCAGGAAACTGTGCATAGGATTGTAGCCTGAGTCACATTTTTCTGGCCTTTAGATATTTTAATAATTTGATTTATTAATTTATTAATTTATTCCACCTTTCAAAAAGGTACTCGATGGCTAACAATACCAAAAATTCCAATACAAATAAAAATACAATTAAGCCATGAAAACAGATTAAGAACAAAATTAAAACATATCAATAAAAATAAGTAACAACTGGTTAGTACCCCCTTCAACAGCAGCCCAGCTTAAAAGCCAAAGGGCTGTCTGAATAAAAGTATCTTTACTTGCCAGTGGAAGGAAAATAGAGAGAAAGCCAGTCTGGCCTTCCTCAGCAAGCATTTCTAGAAGGCCCATTCACTGAGAAGGCCCTCTCTTGCATCCCCACCAAACTGTGCCTCCGATGGCAGCTGGAGCAAGAGAAGGCTCTCCCCCTAATATCTTAAAACCTAGGCAGCCTCGTATGGGAGAATATGGTCTTTCAAATATCCTGGTCCCAAGTCATACCGGGTTTTATAGGTCAGAACCTGTTGCTGCTTTTGTTTTGTTTTTATTACCCCTTGGTTTTTATTATGTGAGTTTTACTGTTGTACACCACCTTCAGAGGGCTCCGCCTGACCTGAAAGATGGCCAAGAAATATTTAAAATAAAAAATAAATAAAACCAGTGCTTTGTATTGTTCCCAGAAACAGATGGGTAGCCAGTGAAGCTGTTCTAAAAAGAGAGTCATGTGCTCCCTGTATACAGCCTTGGTCAGCAGTCTAGCCGCAACATTATGGACCAGCTGAAGTTTTCGAACACTTTTCAAAGGCAGCTCCATGCAGAGTGCAAAGAACACTTAATTTTCAATGAACATTCAGTACAGATTACATCATGTTAAAATGTAATAACACCCCCCCCCCACACACACACACCTGTTCTAAGTGAAGCTGCCTCTTGCAGTCATCAAAACCATGCATGTTTTGATGCCTTCCTCTACCTGGTGCCTTCCAGAAGTTTTTAATTATGACTCCTATCCCCAGCCAGTATAGACAGTGATCAGGGATGATAGGAGTTGTAGTCCAAAACACCTGGAGGGCACCAGGTTGAGGAAGGCTACTGTAGAACATGGTTAAGTATATTTTAAGCAACCATCTTGCCACCTCCAGGTGTGGTTCATGAGAAAACTTTTGCTCCCAAGTTAGATGGAAGGAAAGGCAAGAGGGGATATTCAAAGGCTGATTTATTTATAAGACCAGACAATTTACCCAACTGAAGCCTTAATCTTTGCCAACAAATCACCTCCTAAGATGAAAGCTTCCTAATGATAGGAGGGTGCACAGTCAAAATGACCGGAATTTTATCTTTAGGTCCCCTGTTAATGTAGCCATTATAGCATAATGCTTCACTTTGTGACTCATGGTTTACCTGAAGAATTGAGATCTGATAAAAATGGGCCCAGGTCTATATCTCAAATAATGAAGAACCTTTGCTAGTGTGATAATATTTGACATGTTTTTATCTGGTCTCTGCCATCAGAGTAAGTGCAAATGGGAAACCAAATGTGTTTAGAACTTTTAAAACTGCCATGAAAACTGTGAAGGGAGATATTCTATCTGTAAATCAGAAAATAGCTTCCTTCCTGCTATCTTATCAAACAACACGGCATAGTTCTACAAAATGTATGCCCACTGAACTAATGGGAAGAGTGTTGCTGGTCTAGGAACTATGAGACCCAGTTTTTCATAACTTGTGGGGCAGTGCTCAAACCACATTGCTCAGAACAGTCCCATTCACTTTACTGAGGATAACTGTGGCGCAAGGGGGTCGAAGACTGCAGCATATATGAATGCACAGTGCAAAGAGTGAGGACTGCTTTCTTTCCATTATATTTATAGTGGGAAGATAGTTGCAGCAGACACATGCTATGTACATTCACTAAAACTGTTAATGTCCAAGGAAGCTGCAAGCTACTTTTAAGAATAAAAATCAAGCTTACATTGTATTCTATGCATGTGATTAAAAAAAAAAAAAGTGGTGCAGAGTAATCCTAAGCATGTTTACTCAGAAGTAAGTCCCACTACGTTCAATGGGATGTACTTCGTAAGAACAGAAGAAGAGCCATGCTGGATCAGACCAAGGGTCCATCTAGTCTAGCATTCTGGTCACATGGTGACCAACCAGCTGCCCACAGGATCCCACACAAGCAGGACATGAGTGCAACAGCAGCTCATATTCCCCAGCAACTGGAGTACATAGGCATACTGCCTCTGATATTGGAGAAAGCAAATAGCCAATCAGGACTAGTAGCCATGGATAGCCTTCTCATCCATGAATTTGCCCAATCCCCTTTCAAAGCTGTCCAAATTGGTGGCCATCACTACATCTTGTAGAAGTGAATTCCATAGTTTAACTCTGTGCTGTGTGAAGAAGTCCTTCCTTTTATCTGTCCTGAATCTCCCACCAACCAGCTTCATGGGATGACCCTGGGTTCTAGTACTATGAGAGAGGGAGAAAAATGTCTCCCTGTCCACTTTCTCCACACCATGCTTAATTTTGTACACCTTCCCAGTAAGTGTGCCCAAGGGAGTAATCCTGTACACTACTTACCGGGGGCAAGCTCCACTGAACTCAATAGGGCTTACTTCTGAGTAGAGATAGGCAGGGTTGCACTGTAATGCTGCAATCCTTTGCATACTTGCTTGGAAGTAAGCCCATTGGATATAAACTCTTACCTTAGCCATGAACTCATTAAGGGCGCAATCCTATGCGTGTTTAGACAGAAAAAAAGTTCTACAACTCCCAGCAATTGCTTCTGGTCCATTCCTCAGCTCAGTGCAAAGTGTTGGATTTCACTTCTGAAGCCCTGAGAGGCATAGGACCTGGCTAGTTAAAAGGTCACCTTCTCCTACATCAGCCTTCCCCAACCTGGTGCTCTTCAGAAGTTTTAGATTTCAACTCCCATCAACCCCAGCCAGCATGGCTAGTGGTCAGGAATGCTGGAGTTGTAGTCCAACACATCTGGAAGGCACTAGGTTGGGGAAGACTGTCCTACATGAACCAGCATGGTTGAAGAGCAGGGTAAGAAGTCCTATAAACAAATGAACAAAGACGGGAGAAGTTTAAGGGGAAAATCAATTGGAAGGGGATGGTTAAGCACTCGCTTTCCTTCTCAGATAATTCTCTTCCCTTCTTGTCCCTTCTCAGTTTGCCTGTCTATCATCTAAAATTATTTCCAGACTGCCTTTAAGGGCGGAACCCCCCAAAATCTACAGATGGGCAGAGCGATTCTATCAGAGAGGAAGAGGGAAGAACTGAGGCGGAAGTACCGCCCTTTCCTGTAACCTGTTGGGTTGCGCTGGTGGCAAGTGAGATGTACACGGCTCTTTTTCTGTTTGTTTTCCTATTTTCTTTCTTTTTTTTACATTTCCTTCCCATTGATTCCAATGGGATGGAAATGAATCCTGTCGCAGTTCCCCCACTTGCTGTGTGTGTGTCAGGGGCACAGGAGGCTTTTGGATCCTGTGCACCCACAACCTCTTCCAGCATACCCCCAGAACACCTCTTTTTTCTCATCAGAGAAGCACCGACTGCAGGCCTTTCTGCAGCCTTGCGGAGGAGGGTTGCAAAGTCTGGCCTCCCTCCCTGATGGTGGACTTCTCTCCCCTTGGAAAGGGAATCCAAAAAATCCAAATGTGTCTGTGATATCCTCCCAGGGCACCACCAGTGACATTTTACTGGTGTTTCCATTTCTATGCTGTCATTAAACCAATAACGATCTGTTATACTATAAATGGCCATGAACTACTTTCTTGGAAAGGTGGGAAAATAGACCTGATACTTTATTTTGTCACTGATTTTATTTTAGTCATTATGCACCACAACCCAGAAGAGATTCTATAGCCAAAGGGATAAAACCCCCGTCTCATGGAAGGAAAGCTAAACAGGAAAAAAAGAGGAGTTATCTTGGAATCGAGACTGTCAAGTTATATGTGGCCACTAGATGGAGATCTTGAGTCAGTCATAAGAAAATATTCGTTGACGTTTTTTCCTTTTCCTGAAAATCTGTTTTATGCCAGAATCTATGCAATGCAACTTTATTCTTTGGACATTTTTTTTAAAAAACTCAACCGTATGGGAATGTCGGGGGGACCTACAGGCCCAAAGTATACATTTTAAACATATGAGCCAAATGAGGGCTCCATTATGTTGTGGAAGTTACGTGGAAATGGTGTTTGGATCAGCAGTGACATGGCACGTGCCGCAGAATCATGCTGCTTCATTTCCAGTGGACTCCTGCCCCTGTTTGCTAAGCTTTCTATGAAGCATACCATTTATTGCAGAAATGATCTGCCTTGTGACAGATGATAGGATAAGGGAAGGGAGAATAAATATTTGCTTCAAGAGACCATAGTGACCTAATTCACGTTGTTTGCACTAATGAAAGGCCTGCCAAAACCCTCTTGCCTGCCTCACCAATATCTTCCTCCTGTCCTGCCTCTTTCTCCTTCCCAGCACTTGCTTGAAGGAGCATTGTTCTGTGCCATGCACAGGAGGGGGTGGTCATGGATCTGGGCCCCAGCAGATCGCTGCACCGTTTCCCAGCCCTTTTCAGCATCTTGGACGTTCAGTGTGACCATGAGACATACACATTCTTAGTGGCCCTTTTATATACCTCTCTCTATGATATATGGGATCCTTGCTGGTAAAATGAACTGATGGAATCCACATTGCGAAAGGTGAACTCTTTTTGTGCCCCTAACTTTCCTATGATCTGCACTCATGATGGAAAACATATAATTTAAACAGATGCCTCTCTAAGTCAATCCTAGAATTATGGGTGCACCTTCTTTTTTGTATGAGGCTTGTTTTCCTCTGCACTGCAGGAGAAAAGGAAAACAAGAAGGGCTTCATACAAAAAGGGCCTTCTCAGTTGTGGCTCCCGATTTGTGGAATCAGCTCCCTAAAAAGGTGCGCCTGGCACCCACCCTCTATTCTTTTAGGTGCTAGGTGAAAACCTTTTTATTCTCCCAATATTTTAATAATTAGATTTTTATTCCCATTTTTATTATCACTACTGTATCTCCGGACTGATTCATTTGGCTGCTTTTGTTTTATATTATATTATATTGTGTTTGTATTTCTATGTTAATGATACTTTTGGTTTTAAGATGATTGCTTTTATTCTGTTTGTTTTTTTCTTGTATACTGCCCAGGGAGCCTTCGGCTGATGGGCGGTGTAGAAATATATTAAATAATTAAACAAACAAATAAATGAATAAAAATAAGGGGAAGACCACAAAGTAGTTAAGCTAAGGTGCTTGGTTCTGTCAGCGTTTCGTCTAACTTGAGTGCAACTCAATTTTTGTGAAGTATCAAAAATTAATGAAATGCAATATCATTATTTTAAGCAATTACTTTCTTTACTAGTTCTTCTTCTTCTCCTTCTTTTTTAATATGTAAAATAGATTTTGTTTTGTTTCACGTGTTTTTCTGTCTTACACACACAATGCAGGTTCGGACAAGGCAACAACATGCCCTTAACTTCTCCCTAAAATGAGCCTGACCCTCTTCCCCCCCCCCTTTTTTTGGCTCACTCTGTGAAGTGCACAATAGCCCATCTGGGATTATTTCTATCCTCTGCCCAGAAGTCACCCAGAAGCGAAGCAATAAAGGGCTGAATGACTTCTTTCCCCTACATATACAGTCTTGAGAGCTCCAAGCTGAACGGAGATCATTTCTGGGGCAGTAAAAGAGGAGAGGAAAAGGAAAACGTGGTCCGTTTTGGTTAAGCCTAGGAAACTGTTCCTGCAGCAGTCTCCATATGCTATGGCATTTCCTCTGGAAAATTATGGCACGCTGCAGAGGAACAATCCGACTGCCCAGCAACGGTCAGCTGCTCTTCTAAAGCAATCAATTTTTGAGAAATCTATTCTAAATAAACTATTGTTTCCCAATGTGAGCCAATGATTGCAGTGGCTGCAGAATGGAGCCGGATGCTCCGCGAGTGGCGGATGGCTCTGTCAGGATAAAGGGGGATGATAATATATTAAAGACATGAGATGCATGAAAAATGTCATTAAATAAGTCTTTACTAGCTTTGAAATGGTGATGGTTTGCATAATTGATTAATCATAAGGGGGCACTTTTGGTCACAGAAATTATCATTATTACAGCTCTAAAGTCAAATAATCTTTCTACTAATAAAAATGTGCTATTTTACCCTCAGATCTCCCCAAGATTTCTTCTTTCTTTTAGGCTCTCTGACTTTACAGCCCTTAATAAATGAATGGTACTTAATAAGGAGGGAATGGGAAATACCGCTGCCTGCTTCTCATGCTATACAGATTTTGTGCAGCGAGCAATGGGCGTCACTGCCTAGAGTAGTGGATCCTCATTTTTTTCCTTTTTCAATGGAGGAGAATCCCTCAATTGGATTTGAAACATGTTTGGGCTATTCCTATTATAGTTATAGTCCATTTGATGCTAGCCCCCAAGCTCAGGGTGGGTTCTCAAGCATGATTCTAAAACTCCTCCCCCATAACCCCAGCTATTCAAAGCCAGCGCCAATATGAAGATATCCTAATGGCTTTTGGAAGATGCGCTAGACTTGGGATTTGCTAAGTCCTTGAAAGGGAATCCTACATTTAAGTAGCAACTACCAAGTCTATCTCTCTGCAGGGGCAGTGGCGTAGCGTGGGTTGTCAGCACCCGGGGCAAGGCAAGTAATTTGCGCCCCCTAACCCGTGGATTTTAGCACTCGAGTCTCTTCCACTAGATTAGTTAAAGAAACCCTTACCCCCTAAGCACATGTATTGTTTGTTATGAAAAATACTGATGTAATTAAAGTAAAATGCATCTAAATAGTCCAGCAACATCTGGGGACCCAAGGTTGGAGCACCCTGGCTTACAGCATATGTAAATTAGCATATGCAAATTTGTGCGCTTTTTTTGCTCTTTTTTTTGGTCCTGTGGGCCTGAGTCCCATATCTTTCTGGTACCCAGCACCTCCCCTGCAGATCGGGTCCCCGGGGTCTGAGGTTCTGCACCCATGCAGTAGAAATTCAACAGATAAAGCTTCCTGGGTGCTCCCAGGACTTTCACGCCAAGAAAAGTGCGGCCTACTGAATGGCTGCCAGCTATACATTTGTTCCAGAGAAGAGGAAAAAGAAAAAGTTTCTTAAAACATCAGCCACCTTGCTTTCGGCTCACGGGGAGAAGTTGAGGGAGAGGTAGTGGTGGTGGGGGGGGCACCAGCTTAAGGAATTTTGGATTGGAAGTCTCTGATGGAGCTAAAACCTCCAACTTATTTTTGCCAGGTGGGATTTAGGATCCTTCCGCCCAACGTGAGAGAGAATTCGTTACGGCTGCGATCCTCTCTAGGTGCACTTCCTCGGGTGCAAGCCCCACGAAACCCAGTAGAGCTTACTTCCGAGTAAGCGCGTGCACAAGACCAGGCTGTTGCCGCCCAGCTGCAATTCTACACGCATTTCCCTCAGTGCCTGTCCTATTGAACTTGGTGGAGAGCTTCCTCTGCAGTAAAGAGAGGCTTGGGATCGGGCTGCCCAAGTGGAAGGCAAGGAACGGTTTGGAAGAATGGGTGCGGGGGTGCTCAGCTGTGCCCCCTTTTTCCAGCTTCTCGCCCCCCTTTCCAGCCGCCTGACTCCCGCTCACCGATTCCTCCAGTGTCGCTCGCAGCTGCCTCTTATCTCGGCTGGGCAAGCAGCAGCCCGTGTGAAAGCACCGCGGACCCGTGCGCAAAGCCCCCGGGGGGAGGTGTGGGGGGGAGAGGAAGCCTCGAGCCGGACCGGCTGCAAAGCTTGTTGCAAGAGCCTGTTTGCCTCGCGGGGGAGCGCCCGCCGCCGCCACGACCAATCCCTCCCTCCTCCTTTTTTGGGAGGGGGCCCCCACCAGAAGAGAGGGGGCAGTTTTTTTTAATGGAGGGGGCTGATTTATTCTAATGTGCAGCTAACCCAAGGGGCATGTGGAAAAGGGTGGGCCAGCCCCCTCAATTTCCACCCTTTCCAGCAGGATCCCTGTGTGTGTTTTGGAGGGGTGATCAAAATGAATGGGACTTAAGTTAGCCATGAAAGATGAATGTGTCACTCACTGAGTGAGCCAGGCAGGGGCAGAGAGCTGCGAGTGCGAGCGCGCCCCCCTCAGATGTTGCGCCCGGTGCGGCCGGCCCCCCCTGCACCCCCCACGCTACGCCTCTGTGCAGGGGTGCAGCTAGGGCAGGTCCTCAGAGCCAAAGTTTGGGGCTCTGCAGCAGGGCCAGCCCAAGGCATTTTGCGGCCTGAGGCAAAGGACAAGATGGCGCCCCCTCCCACTCCATATACAAAAGCCAGCTGGAGAGGTAGTTGATTCTTGCTTCAATGCTGTCTATGGGACAGCATCCTCCACCACACCTGAAGCAGCAGACTAGCTTAGGAGGTGCAGGGTTGGCCATGTGACCCACAACTCTCTCCTCCATCACCTTGCTGCCACCTCCCACCATCTGCTGCCTGAGGCGACTGCTGCACTCTCCTTAATGGTAGGGCCAGCCCTGCCTTGCACAGGCAAACAGGCCCACCCCACTATCAGCACCTGTGCTGGCATGAGCATGCCATGGCCTATTGGGGCTAACATGGCTTGCCTCAGCATCCTCTCTTTCTTTTTCTTCTTTTAAATATATAATTGGGATGGCCAGGCAGGCATATATATGGCTCATGTATATGATGCTCATTTTATTATTTTTACTTTTAAAACATATTAACCTTTTCTACAACAAAATTGTGCTAATTGGGAAGTTAGCATCAGGTTAGCAGATGCAAACTCCATTTATTGCTGTAGACATGATGTGCTCTGAGTTAAATGAGTTTATGCAATTGTAAAGCAATTGCTCTACTCTGTGTGTGTGTGTGTGTGTGTGTGTTTAAGACCATTCAGTCTAGGGTCACAATTTACATAGCTGCACCACTGTCTCTCTATGTATCTCAGCAATCCTAGTTTGGCACGCAGACACTGAATTCAAGGAGATGATTTCAGATTAATGTAGATATTACCTTGGAACATGGGAGAGGAGGTGCACTTCTCACATCAAATAGTTCTGAACTTCAGCATCTAGCACTCAGAGTTCCTCAGACGATTTCCCAAGAAGCTTCTGTGACCCAGTGTCCATCTTACAATCTGAGGATCAGCTGAGCTGAGTAGGTTTCTAGTCTGCTTTCTGATTCATGGGAAAATATCAGAATGAGTAGAGCCTGAGCATCATGGAGAGGACAGAAATGATGGGATTTCATAAAGGAGTAACGGGTCAAGTGACAGCAGATAATTAGTGAAGACTTTATGGTGCTCCAACTAATGGGTTGAAGCCCAGTTTAGTCAGAGTACAGACCCATTGAAATCAACAGGATTTAAGCTAGTCATGGCAACTTCCCCACTTTGTGGGGATTCTCTGGATCCAACCCAAAGTATGGTAGAAGACCTGGATTTTAAAAACTCTTCCCATGGGATTGGGATGGCTTCACGGACACAAAGTAGGGAAGTTGTCCTGGAATAGCAAGGGATATGTAAGATGCAAACATATCATTTTGATTAGAGCAGATATCAAAAGTTAGGAGTCTTCTGCTGAAGGACTAGGAATTTCCTGTATGGAATGTCTCTGGGGATGAGGTCTGCATATTGCAAAGCCAAGTCTACATTAAAGAGACACCATGACTGAGGAGCTGTTGAGAACCCTGATCCAAAATAACCATAATTCAATGGGAACGTCTCTGTTGGCTTCAGTAGACTTACATTAATTAATTAATTAATTTTACTTAAATTGCCAACTTTCAACATTTCCTCTGTAATGTTAAGAAACAGCATCATCATGGATTGTAAAACATGGAATTAGCCATGGATGAAAGACAGTGTATAAGGGTATAAGCAGTCATATAAATAAATAATATTTTATTACTTCCTTATTGGCAGGAATGAAATAAAAATACGCTAGGTATGTAAACCTCATACAGTCATTAGAGACTTAGAAGTATTTTGGCTAAGATTATTTTGCTTACTAAAAGGAATAGGCTCAATGAAAAATATCAGGGCTTGTCACATGCCATCTTGAATATTAAAAGAAGATAGTAGTAGTACTAGTGAGTAGACTGCAATATTCAATTAACAGATGGACAATGGAGAAACAATTGGTGTCATGGTCTAAAGAAACCTATTGCATAAACTTCAAACATAACGATCTTATATTTATTTAATGTATTTAAGATATTTATATGCCACCCTTCATAAATATTGTAGGGTGGTTTACAATGCAGATTAAATTTTATGGGTGGTATCTTACCCAAATTAAAGATTTATATGAATATGGCCAATTGCAGGCTGAGTTATTATGATATATAATATATTTTGTATTGTATGTCTTAGGTGTCATATACATGTGTCAAGTCATGAGTTAGGGACTGCTGGAAAGAAGTTTTAGGCTGCAATCCTGAGAGGCAATCCCTGCTTGTAGCTAGTCGTATCTGCCCCCAGCCCTGAAGGCTACTCTGGATTATTCTGTTGCACAACTGGAAGTCCATTTGCACAACATTGGATCTCACCCAATAGGCCTTACTTCTGAGTAGACATGCATTGGCTTGCATGGTAGGAGACCTCGCACAATAGTATATATGTTACCATCTGTGCTGTTTGTGTGCCTTTGGGGACTGCTAAAAGATTTGGCGAGACCACAGCATTTGGAATTCTTGGGCAATATGCTTACGACAACTAAAACCAGGGTGTAAGGACTGGCTTATTTAAAAGATGGACCATAATGGACCCGATCCAACAATGCAGCAATTGGGGCTGCATGTGTTGACCCATGCTGGGAAAACTTGCAATCACTGTTCTGTAGAGCATCCCCCCTCCAGATATGTTGGACTGCAACCTCCATCATGCCCAGCCAGCATGACCAATACTTGGGATAATGAGAGTTGTAGTCCAACACATCTGGAGGGTACCAGGTTTGGGAAGGCTGTAGTAGAGAGAGGTGAGCGGGATGGATGAAATCCAGCTTCTCTGCTCTGCCTCCTGGACAGCTGATTAGTTTAATCATGGCCTTCTTACCAAGACTCTGCATACGCATAGCTCCCTCAGCTGGATCATGGGGGGAAATCCTGCATGTACAGGTGTTCTGCCCAGGGGGTTGGGTGTTTCCACCCCACGCCTCCTTCTTTGCAGCTAGCTCCCTCCCGCCACTCCCAATGAAGCAGTGTGGGCTCCTCTGGTCGCCTTTTATGGGGCCGAGTAGGCCATTGTCCTAATTGGCTCTGGGCAATGTGCGGGTTTCGCCTACTCCACACTGTGCAATCGGCGGTGGGTTTATTGTTTTGGGTTACCTGTTAATTCGGTCACATTGGCCTTAGGTTAGGCGGTAAGTGTGGTGAATAGGCAGTGGGGGTTAGGGTTGCGGTGTGCATCCCATGGCACCTTTTAAGGTGATTGGCGAGAACCCGAGCCTCACAAATGTCGATGCCTTGTGGCTCCATTTGTGAGAGGTAGGGTCACCTTTGGGGTCTACCCATCTCACCCTCCTCGGTTGTCCTGTGGCGCCAGGGGACGGTGATCCTGGGTAGATCCCCCAGCACCCCGGGTGCAGAATTCGAGGGTGGCGAGTCACCGCGCCGCCCTCGAGTTTGGGATGCTTTCGCCCAGACATGCTCCACTGGCCTTTTGGCCGGCCTTAGTTAATCCCGCACTTCTCCCTTCGCAGACCTTCGATTCAATAAATGTGGCCCTGATTTTATACCATAACTGTTGTCTCGTCTCTTCATTTCCCCCTTTACCCGCACAATTGCACTGCAAGGCTCTTACCTCTTTAGAAGTATTTTAGATGGCCAGGCATCCAACACGTTCTGGGCAGAGGAGCTTTGCATGGGCATTGGGGCTGTTGCATCCTGAAGAGATGGCAAAAGTAGTTTAGCAGTGGCATGATAATTTCTCATTCTCGGTACATCTATTTTTTACATGTACAGTTAACCCAGGGGGTTACACTGACCTTTGTACACACTGGTGCTTTGTCATCTGCACCAGCTTGAAGTCCATTTGCGAACCCAATTCAGAGTGCTGTTTTTGACCTTTAAAGCCCTTAACATCTTAAGACCAGGTTACCTGAAGGACAGCGTCCTCCCATGTGTACCCACCTGGACCTTGAGATCATCTTCAGAGGCCCTTCTCCAGGTGCCCCCACCACGCAAAGTGTGGTGGGCAGCTACTGGGAAAAGGTACTTTTTTGTGCTGGCACCATGGCTGTGGGATGCCTTCCCCAGATAGGCTCTCTTAGTGCTGACTCTCCGGCCTTTTTCGCAACCAGGTAAAACCCTTTTTATTTTCCAAAACCGTTTCAGCTTCTAAACCAAAGGTGGGGAACCTGTTGCTTCCCAGATGTTGGTGAACTGTAGCTTCCATCAGCTGCAGCCAGTGTGGCCCAAAGGTCAGCGGTTATGGAAGTTGTACTCTAACCGCGTTTGAAGGACCCCTGTTCTAAACTCTGTTTTAAACAGTTTTAAACTTAAAATCTGCTTTAAATAGTTTCGTGTGTTGCTTGAGAGTCTTTGTTTTACTGATTTTATTTTCTGCTGCTGGAGTCTATATGCTGTGTAAAATTTTAAAAATAGTTTATAGTTGTATTTTAATGTTTTGATGTTATTATAAGCAGCCAAGAGAACTTTGTTATTGGGTGGTTTATAAATACTGTTAATAAATAGCTAATAAATAGAGAAGTATGAATATGAAACCCTGAGGAAAATAATAATAATAATAATAATAATAATAATAATAATAATAATAATTTTTATTTCTTACCCGCCTCTCCATCTAGATCGAGGCGGGGAACAGCAGAAAACACAAAACACATAAACTAATAAAAACAACACATACTATTAAAACATCTTAAAATATCATAAAAACATCTTTAAAACATCTTTAAAACATCTTTAAAACATATTAAAGGCATCCTAAAATTCCGCCGGATAGGCCTGTCGGAAGAGGTCAGTCTTTATGGCTTGTTTAAATTCGAAGAGACTGGTAATCAGTTGGGACAAGTAGAGAAGGTTTGAGAATGAAAATTCAGGTTTTGCCCACCTAACAGTAGTAGTTAACTTGCTCATTGACAAATCACATTATTTATTTCAGATACAATTTTGTTCAATGCAGCTACTTTCCATGGAAAATCTGTTTTTAGCATTGTACATGTGCCTCTGGTTCCTCTCTTGTCATAGTCAAATGCTGACATAAATCTTTTTTCTAATAAAATGAAGTATTCAAATTATTTCTTTGCTGAATGATGTCTGAAGCTGATGTATTTTAATCTGCCCAGCATAGAAAATGAAATTTACATGTCACTGAGGTCTTTCTGCTTAATAAATGTTTTAAAAGGGAGAAAGCAGAAAAGCCATATAAAGGTAAGACTGTAATGTTTTGCATAGGATGTCTTTTTGTTAAAGAGCATTGTATCCCCTTCTCGTAATGTTAGAGCATTTTTATTTATGAGATAGAGTATATTTTGGGGTGTTCTAAGCAGCCCTGTAAGAATGTAATGGTTAATAATGATTTAGACTCATTTCCTTACAGGTTTCTCCTAGTGATACATTTTGTCACAAAGGGGAATCACTGTTTAATACCTTTACAAGTGCATGTTTGGGTTCTAGTATTTACCTATTATCCTATTTGCACTACCCTGACTTCAGGGCTTTCATGCATTTCACCTGTTCTTAGGACTGATTTTACCTTACCCAAGTTTTCTCTTTATATTTATTTTGAACTGAATAAATAAGATTTAAATAAGTCTCATTTTGCATTCCACTGTTGCTTGAATAGCTGCCAAATTAGATATTGGTACAATGGCCAAAATTCCCTAGATTGCTTATAAGGAAACCCCTTAAATAGTTGTAAATCTAACAAATACATAAACATATTTCCCCTCATATGTATTTATCCTTCTGTAGTTAGATTCAAATTCACATTGAAGCAATGTTGGAAAAGAAAATGGTGTCTTAAGGGATCTGTTAATCATTAAGGCTGCAATCCTGTACACATTACCTGGGTGTAATTCCCATTGAACTCAACTGGGCTTATGTCTGAGTAGACATGTATATGATTGCACTGTGTGTATTTGCCCCTCTTCGTCCTAGCTAGTGGATTATAATAGTAGCATGTTGTTCCAAACATACTTCTTAACAGTTTAAAAATGAGAGGAAAACACCACCCCCAGGAAAGTAATTTTAGAAGTGCTCTGAAGAGCTCAATTTAAAAAAACAAAACAAAAACCCTTGTCCTGATTTAACTATTTAAGTGTGGGAATCTGTGTATGTTTTCACCCATACAAACCAAGAGGACTGTTAGAGATCTCTGTTTTTAACAATTAGCAACAGTGAGTTTTAAAATGACAAATTACGGTGTGTTTGTCTATATCACCACAAGCCAGCATGGTTGTGCGACTGTAAGAAATTATTGTGGAGTTGATAGACTGGGTAAATCTAAATCTTTTCAAGCTTTGGTTGAGTGGGTTAATTCCAGGACTTGAATTACGGTACATGTCCAATTTGAATTATGCTGCAAAGACTGAACTCACTCCACTTTAGAAAAGTGTCATTCTCCTCTCCGCCCGCCCCTCATGCTCCTGGACGAAGATTCCAGTTTATTTTGACATTGCTCAGATGTCAGTCCCCTCACTCCGTCCCCTTTCAAAGTAGAGGTATTTGGTACAAAGATTTGTTTTAACCTAAATACATTATCTATGGATATTTTCACAGGTGTCTCCCTTTCTGTCTGGAATCTGTTGTTTGTGAATGCTAATATGACACAGAAAATGGAAAACAAACATTTTAAAGCCGACACTGCAATCTAATGCATTTTATTCAGAAATAAGCTCCATTCAATTCAATTCTATGCACATATGCCTGGAAGTGAGCACCACTGAACTCAATGGGGCTTAATTTTGAGTAGGCATGTTATAGGATTGTGCTGGTAATGTGCATTCTAATTAGGGAAGCTGTTCCATACCTTTTACAAATGTGGGCAATACAAAATCCAATTTTATTGTTATATATGAGAAAATTATCAATATCACTAACAAGGCAGTCCTAATCACAGTTATTTGGGATTCATTTTGACTGCAACTAATGGCGCTTACTTTTGAGGAAATGTTGTAAGGTGTCAGTCAAAGTGGATGCATTTAAATCTCTTTGTTTTAAAAGGTTCTGCTCATACAATTAAAAAAAAAAATTACACAGGAGACCTTTTAAATAAATTTGTCCCCCCCCCCCCCAATGCAGTTGTTTGGCAATACTTTCAATTAAATGGCCATGTTGTCATTATTTATTTATTTAAGAGGTTTATATATGCCACTTTTCAAGACCAAATATCTTTCCAAAGTGGCTAACAATAACATGTTTTTTAAAATGCAATAAAATAATAAAATATTAGTATCCAATTTTTAAAACCATAGGGTTTTTTTTTCAATCTAAAAACTAACAGAGCAGCAAAAAACACATTAAGTTCGCCAGTATATAAAAAAAATCAAAATATTTTTTTAATCATTAAGCAAGAGCAATGTAATTTAAACCAACCCCACTTCCAACCAAAGGTGGATTGAAATAAAAATATTTTGGGGGCTATCTAAAAGAAAATAGGGAGGGGGCTAAATATATTTCTTGGGAAGGAGTTCCACAGATGGGAGCCCACCACCAAAAAGGCCCTGTCTTGAGTTCCCACCAACCTAATTCTACCTACTGGCAGATATGTGAGCAGGGCCACTGTGGCTGATCTGAGTGCCTAGGCAGGCTCATATGGGTGCAAGTGATCCATCAAGTAACCTAATTTAGTGGCTGAGTCAGCATCGCCACGGTCATGCCTAACTTGGCCCCAAGATGCCAGTGGGATAGCAGCTTTAGTGTTTGCTTCTTTGCCTCTAGCAGGGACATTGTCAAAAGGTAGTTTATCCCAAATGGAAGATCAGAGTCTTTAAGATGCTGCCAGGACCATTTCACCTCCCCAAGCTCTGTGTCTCTCCATAAAAGCTTAATTAATAAATTGAAAATGGTTTGGAACATTACCTGGCTGCTTGATCAATTTCAGTGGAAGTATCAGATCAATGTGTGCAAAGGAAGGAATACAGATGCGGGTCAGCATCACCCATCTGGAAATGAAATGCATCTTGAAATGAACAGGAAGCTGTTGTTGGCAGAGCAGCTCTATTTGCACATCCAGGGTTCCTATGTTTGGTGTTTTGACCAGGGGCTACAGGAGCCTTTTTTGCATCTGCATTTATTTTGTGAGGTCTCCACAGCCATTACTTCTTCCTCTGTATGTTAGCAACTGTACAAAAAAAAAGTAGATGAACAGAAGCTGCATTTAAACCAGGGGTCTCCAACGTGGTACCCAAGTATTATTTTTTCCATTTTAAAATATATGGACATAGATCTGTATGAAATGAATACAACTTTCTAGCAATTATACATAGGCTTCAACAAAAGCAGATAAAATATCCAAATAAGTATCCATCTGAAGCTGGCATCTATATGCCACCTGTTCATATATTGAAAGTGTTGTAAGGTCCTCAATCCACTGCATTATAGGAGGTGAGTTTTGTTTACAATTTTGTAATATCATCTTTTAGCTGTCAAAGGGGTGCAGAGAATCCATTTCCCCTTCCATTTGTTAATTTCCATGAAGCAGGTAAATAATTTAAAAGACCATGTACATCAATGAATATTAAAGACTGTTCCAGTACAAAATTTATCTGTGTAATAACCTCCCCAAAGAAGCAACCACTGGACATTGCCGAAACATGTGTTTAAAAGAAGCATTAGCTGTATCACACTGCCAGCAATTAGCTGAATTAGACAATCCCTTATTAAAGAGATGTTGTGGTGTCCAGTAGACATGAAACAAAAGTTTATGTTGAAAATGATGCAGCCTAAGATCCATAGACACAACAGGTAGACTGCAAAGAGGCGATCCACTGATTAGGCATTTTGTGGTGGTGCCCAGCCACAGCAGTTTCCTAAATGTGCCCACAGGTCCAAAAAGGTTGGGGACTCCTGATCTAAACATATCTGTTGCTGGGCTCTTCTGATTCGTAAGGCAGGTGGACAATTACCTAGGTGCTAGCTTGATTTCTTCTCTGCATAACATATTCCCGATACACTCCAAATTAGCATGTCAGTGGAAAAGGCTGATCTAGAATCTTCTCCCTGCCATGCTGGCTTTGTGTATGTAGGGAACATTTGATGTGAGGAAAATTTCAGAACTTTGATCCTTTACCTGCAGTATGAAATGGTAACTGCTCACAGATACATAGATCAAGGGTGGGTTTTGCTTGTCTATTTAGTTCACATATCCTGCAATCCTGAAATGTGGCTGAAATGTGCAAGCTTCAGATTCTAATGTTCTCATGGACATGAAATTCAATGTTGTATTTTGGAATTTTAAAAGAAATCTAAATTTGACAGCAAGGAAATCTAGATTAGCTGATCTGAATTAATTATGCAAATTAGGAAACTTGAATGCCTCATTTTGTGCTGGCTTGCAAAGCATTTGGAATTCCAGCCTTCCCCCCTCCCCTTCCAAGCTACGGTGGTCATAACGGTACCTCTTTAAAATTAGAGCTGAGATTCTTTGAATGCAAAATTTGACACTGGATCCAGTGTTCATGTCGAAAGGGGCAAACAAAATGATCAAAGAATTGGAAGGCCTTGCCTATGAAGAAAGGCTACGACACTTTTTAAGTTGACAGCTAAGGGAGGACACAATAGAAGTTTATAAAATTATGCCTGGTGTGGAGAAAGTGAATCGAGAGACCCCCCCCCCAATAATACTAAAACTCTGCTTCACCCAGTAAAATTGATCAGCAGGAGATACAGGGCAGAGTAAAGGAAGTACTTCTTTACACAAAACAGTTAATTTCTGGAATTCACTGCCATAAGATGTGGAGATGGCCACCGAGTTAGATGGCTTTAGGGTGTGATCCTATGCACTTACCTGCAAATGAACCAATTGAACACATTAGGACTTCCTTTGAGTGGACATGCATAGAATTGTGTTGCACAAAATGGTTAAGGTGAATTGATGGAGGATGTGTCTATGAAAGGTTATGAGGGCTATGTGGAATTGCCTTGTCTGGAGGTGGTTGTCCAGATGTCTAAAAAATTTATGTAGGTGCATAGAATGTTGGAATCTTTGTACATGCCTTATGCTGGTATAGTGATTAGAACATTGGACTAAGACTGGGGAGATCCAGGTTTAAATCCCAGCTATGCCATGAAACTCATCTTGGGCCACTCACTGACTGGGTTTGGATGACATGCTGCAGCTCATCATGGGTTATTTAACCGTCAGTACCAGGTTGCATATCCAGCCCCAGCTTTCAGGATTCTTGTGTCATGTGAACCCAGCAAGTGTGGGTTATGTGAGGGTTAAACAACCCTCACATAACCCCAAAACAGACACCCACGCTTGCCGGTTTTGCACAAGACGACAACCATGAGTGAGGGTTGGATATTCAAAATGGTGGCTGCATGCACCCTGCACACACTGCACAGTGGGCTGTTGTGTCATGTGAACACCCCACTATCTCACCAACTAACCTACCTCACAGGGTAGCTGTGAGGATAAAACGGGGAAGGGCGAGAGCCATGATTGCTTCTTCAAGCTCATTGGGGAAAAAGGCAGGGTACAAATGAAATAAAGAAATGAAAGCCAATGCCTAAAATTGTGATTCTCCTACATATTTTATGCTATGGAATTTAAATATTTTCCAGCTCTTTGTATAGTACAGAGGCATTTCCTGTTCAAATACATAAGATGCTGGGTGAATCATATGACTACATTTAGCCAAGGTGCTACATTGTAGCACAGTTTGTTCAACATCCAAAACAGAACAAGTAATAGAACCATAAATAAAATGCATGGTCACCTGTTTTAACCAAGAAGTGCACCTGTATTAAAATGTGATATGAAACAAAAGAAAAGAGAGAAGGAAAGACGAGAGAGAGAGAGCGAGAGAGAAAGAGAGAGAATCAGGACCAGGTTTGCACTATTAATTTTACCATAAAACCATTTATTTCATCATCAGGCAACATTGCTAGAAGAAACCTTTATCTGGTGATTATTTAAGAACACACAATTTTATTTGTAGTAAAAAAAAAAAGAGGCTAAGATTGAGCTGTTCATGCATGACACTATAGTTGTTCAGGCTACGGAGGAATTTATCTTCCATCCTTCACAATAGAAAACCTGATTGAATAATTGTTGCAAGGAGACAAGAAAATACGAGTTAATATTAGTAGTTCAAAAGCTCAACAATTTTTTTTTTAAAGAGAAGAAACTAAATGAGGCTGCGATTGTGACACTGCAGCAATTTGCAATAATCACTGGCTTTCAGGAAGCCAGTCTTGCATCTAAGTGGAAATGAGCAATCAGGCTGGGGGGGAAATGCGTATCTGTAATTTATGTTTTCAGTTTGCTATCTCAGTATATCCATCCCCTCCAATAAAGCAAGTGGTATTTTGAATCTGATCAGATTGATTATATCAGCAGAAGGGAATGCAACATTTTGTAGTGAATGGCTGCCTGTTTTGTACTTCATTTTTAAACTTTTCATTGTGATGGCAACCAAGTGGGCGAGGGAACTTTTCTTAATGCAGAAGAGATCACTTCTAAATTGCTTTGCCTTGCTCCTGAGAGCATGATTGTTTCTGAGGACGCTAATATGGGCACATTTCACCAAAGCTTAGGGTAGCAATGATGGGTATTCAGGTACAGGTGGCCCCCATTACAAAACATCCGCACACAACATCAATTGTGAGGGACTGATGCAGGTATAATTCATCATTTGTCCCATCAAAGCAGTGACTGGAAAAGGATCAGGCCTATTTCTGCTTGCCCTTCCCCTACTTTTTTCTTTCCTCCTTTGTTTCCATTTATTTCTCTTGGTGGGAGGAGGCTGAGGAGGTAAACTGAGGATTTAGCAGGAAAACTGCTATGGAATATTAGGGGCCACAATCCTATACAGACTTACCTGGGCATAAGTCCCATTGAGCTTAGTGGACTTACTTCTGAGTCGATACATGCACTGTTAAGCATTTGGGGAGGTACCATTTCAAGTTTTTCTCTGCAATCAAGAGAAAAGGTTTCTTGTTGCTGTTAACTGAGGTTTTGGCTATGAGAACAGGCTTTCAAAAATGATATCAGACATGACTAGGTTCGCACAACACGACAACCCACCATGGGCGGGCAGCCAGCCATGGCAGCTTGTTGTGTTGTCCAAACCCGGAGTGTTTTCTGTGGGGTGGCTCATTTTTCAGGAACAAGCCGTGCAAGGAAATTGACCAGGCAAGACTACACATACTGGACAGCGATAAGAGTGCACTTGCAAAAGACCACTACCACCACCACCACCAACAACAACAACAACAATAAGAAGTATGATGAACACAGTTGCACAACTTTCAGGGGCTGAACCCCACCCAACTCCAATTGCACTTTTTTGAGGCTCTGAAAAGACAAAAACAAAACAGTTGCAAATGAAAAGGGATAGTGATGTGAGTGAGGGGGAGACAAGACGGATTCTGCTGTAGGACACTGGGATGCATGCTGGGGCCACTGGAGGACTGAGGGGGAAGGAGGATCGTCTGTTAACTTGGATCATCTGTTGGGCGTGTACTGTGGGTTGTTCAGTGAACAACCAACCAACCGTGGCTTAGTCACAGGGTGGCTTGGCATGACAAGAGAATGCTCCCATTGTTAAGCAGAACATACCCCCACAATAAAAAACACACACAATCTGAACTGGAAACCAATGGGTTTTGAACCCATTACATACATACATACATACATACATTTATTTATTTGTTTATTTATTTATTCATTCGATAGCCTTCTACCCCACTTTTCAGGTATTCTCCCTCCCAAGGTGGCTTACAAAGCATTCGGTAAAGCAACAATATTTTGAGATTTCAAGTTATTTCAAACAATAATCATTAACAGAGCCATGGGGATGGAGAGATCTGAAGGTAGAGGAACTGATTTTTCTAAAGCTCTGCCAGGCTCATGCCAGCATGGTGAAGCTGCTGCGGCCATCTAGATGTTGTTGGACTGCAGCTCCCATCATGCTATCTGAGGCTGATGGGAGTTGCAGTCCAACAACCTATGGAGGGCCACAAGTTCCTCACCCCTGATACAGTGGATCCCTGGTCATCTTAGATTGCTGGATTTTGTGGGGAGGAGTCATCATATGTTAGAACTTTTTAGGGGGAAGTGTTCAATAGGAGTCCTTCATGCAGTGACTGAAAACATCACTCCACGGCAGAGGAAGAAACTCGGTCATTTGAATACATTCCAAACAGTGATGTGACACAGACAAAGTACATTATGCCAGAGGTTCTCTATGAGAAAGAACAAGACAATGGGCATCTCATACAAGCAATACTTTTTGATGACTTTAACTGCATTTAAATTGCTTTGTTTATTGCTCTGGGAAATATCCAGTGGTGTCTGGCCACTGGCACTACTTATGTTGTGCTGCTGGAAACTAATGCTCATACTAGCATGATGAGTTTCCCAGGAAATAGTGCTAGGCTGGATATCACTGCACCCTTCCCTGTGCTAACAAGTGACATATATGGAGTAATATATGGTTGTCGGCCAGATGGGCGATTAATAAATGTAAATAATAAATAAATAAATAAATAAATAAATAGACAGTGTCTCTCAATAGAATATATACTATAAGAAAGAGGTCAAGTGGGTTGATGATGACATAAGCATGTTGTTCTGTATAATGATATTCCTTTCCCAAATGCACTTGCATGGCCATCAGTTTTGGCCGATAGGCCAGCTGAGTCCTCACCTGGATGGAGACAGCTTGGTCACAATTGCCCATGCTCTAGTAAGCCCCTGTTTTGACTACTGCAATGCATTGTATGTGGGGCTGCCTTTAAAAATGGTTTGGAAGCTTAGTTGTTCCAGAATAGGGCCACAAGATGATTAAATGGGGACTGCTTGCTCACATTAAGCCTGTGCTTTGTCAGCTGCACTGGTTTTCAGTTCATCTCTGGGGCCAATTTAGAATGCTGGTTTGACCATGTAAAGCCCTAAATTGCTGAGTCACAACAGCTCTGGTAGCTGCCTGAGAATGTCACATGCTGACCCTGAATCTGCAATTTATGTTTCAACAGAGGTGAGACAACAGAGGGAACGAAAGGAGAAAAGGAAGAAGTAATGCTAGCAGCACAAATATGAACAAATGCAGCTGCAAACAAATGAGGACTAAGATGTTAAGCCAAAAGCTTCTCAGAAGAAGAAGGTCTGGAGCAGCTGTTTTAAGGAAGAAGAAGAGGTGGCGCCACATAGGCACTCATGGAGCTTCCCATTATGCTGTTACCCAACATGACATGATGGTGGTTACTGCCCTTGTAACAGTTTCTGGATTTGCATGATTTCTGGATCAAGCACAATGCTGTCGATCGTATCGAGTGCACTGTGCACCTCACCTTAAAAACTTACTTGTTGGTCCAATAGATCATAGGCTTGGACCATAAGGATGCACGCCTGCATGGAACAGGACTCCTGTACAGATATGCAGCCAAAAATGGCTAATCTCTCTCATTGGATAAAATGTTGGTCAATGCATGGGTTATGTGAGGCTACTTACATGTAACCCAAGTTTCTCCCACAGACAGGACTGCACACAAAGTCAATGAGAGCCTCCCATCTTTGTGTTACTGTGTCAATGTTTTTTGAGTTGGTGAAGACTTGTACTCCAGTTTTATTAGCCTGTTGGAAAGAAATCTCATTTAACTGGCATTTTTTACATCTACATTAATTCTTTTAAAACACTGAAGTGAGTGTTCTACAGCTATGTAAAGAAACGCATTATCAAAGCATTAAGATATGATTAAACTGACATTTTCTTAAGAAAACGAAAGGAGCAGGAAAAAGCCATTCTAAAAGGACTGAGTGCTACATACTCCAGATATTATCTTCAGTGCTTACTCAGGGATCTTTAAAGAAGCTTATTACCAAGTACCCTAAGAAGACAAGTGCGGATGTGTACAGATCAGAGGAATGCAAGTTAATGCACCTGCCAGATTTTACTATCATACAAAGCATGTCAATCAGCACTCAGACCTTGCGTTTAAAAATATGTTCCCTCAGATTTCCCCCCTAATAGTGTATCTTACAGTACTATATTTTTCCTTTGGGTAGCTGCCCAGTGTCAGAAACATCACAAATTATACCTCTGAATATGCACAACTACAATTAGCATGGTGTGTTTTTTTTAGTCTTGGTGCTCACTGGTACAACCACTGCTACAATTTGTCATGTTGGACATATTTTAATAGAACACACCATAAGGAAAGGAAGAGAGGAAGGACTTGGAGGTGAGGTTAATGTTAGATGCCTTGTGCTGCAAATGTTGATCTTGTTTCTCTGTATTTATGTTCTACCTCAGATATTATTTTATTATTTATTTTATAAATTTGTATCCCATCACTCTTGTCAGATAGCAATCCAAGGCATCAAACTATATGCAATGTTAAAACAATATACCAACAAATGAAAAACTAAGTGTACACCAAATGTGTGAATAGTGTTGTTATATAGTTTATTCACTAGGTAGCATTGGGCCTAGTTGTATCTGGCTTGAATCAGGGGTTAAATCATCGGTTAAATCTCTCTTAAACAAGAATAGAACAGGAGAGCTTCCTGACTGATATATTTTCTGCACCTTCCATGACAAGAAACAACCAAAAACAACATGAGTGATCAAATTTTATTTATTCTATTCTAAGGCAAAGTGAACAAATCAGCAGGAACAATAACAGAAGCCCAGACAGCCCAACCAAAACAGGGCCAAGAAACAAAGTGACCAAAAAGGAATTAACAGCCAACATCAATTTAGCACTAGGGCCTTGCAAAATAGCCAGTTTTTAGCCTGTCATCCGAAGCTACAAAGCATTTGAGCCTAGCAGGCTTCTCTGAGGAGAGCATTCCATAGTTTTGGAGCCACAACTGAAAAGGCCCTGGTTGTAGCAGACCTCTGCCAAACCTCATTCAGCACAAGCATCTGCAGCAAGGCCTCTGATGTTGAATGGAGTGCATGGGATGGTACATATGGTAGAAGGCAGTCCAATATTGGAAATATTGGAAATATTGGGATAAGCAGGATACAAACTGAATACATAGTAAACATTTTTTTTTTAAATGAAGAGTACCATACTGAGTGCCAAATAAAAGTATTTTTAAGCAGTCTCTTTGGAAAATGTGAAAGTGAATTATTTAGCTTGCCAAGGATTTGTTATCTTATATAATAATGTTCCAGATGCTTCTGAGTGAGTGTGTCTGCCAGCCAACCTCCTTGTCCAGAATAGTTTTTGCTGGTGGGGCCAGGAAAAATATTGACGAAGAGCTCAGAGGGAGGAGACAGTAATACTTTGAGTTTGGGGAACTGGTGACCAGGGATATCCCAAGGCATGATGGTGAGGCATGGTTTGGGCCTGGATCACTTGTCTGAGCTTAAAGCAAGGGTCCTGAGACTCCTTATTATGAGCCTCAACAGAGAGCCACTGTGGCATAGTGGTTAGGGTGTTGGACTGGGACTCGGGAGATCCGGCTTCTAGTCCCCACTCGGCCATGAAGCCCACTGGGTGACTTTGGGCCAGCCACTGACTCTCAACCTAACCTACCTCACAGGGTTGTTGTGAGGATAAAATGGAGAGGAGGAGGAGGAGGACCATGTAAGCTACCTTGGGTTCCTTGAAAGGGGAAACAAGCTTGGATATAAATGTAATAATATATAAATAAAGCCACTACACATGCTTAATTAAGAGAAAAGAAAGGCAAATGAGCTGGCAAATCTCCCTCTTGTCTTAAGCAGCAGAGGGAATGATCCTCTGGCCCCTAGACATTGTCTGAGGGGGCCATAGGATAGTTCAGGTTCCCAGCTCTGAGGTCGGAGACAGCGCTCCAATCTCAGGGCTGGGAATCGGAGCTGCGCCCCACTCCCTCGCCCCCTCGCCGCCAGCATGGAAAGAAGTGTGCTGGCTGGTCTCCAAGGTCGGGAAATCGACCTCAGAGAGGGGTAAAAGGGGGCATTTTGGGGAGGGGGAGGGGGAAGAGACTGGAGTGGCCAGGATACAAGGTATCCTGACAGTGCTCCAGCCTCCCCCTCTGAAGTGCCCCAGCTAGACAGGTGAAAAAGCCCATCTAGCGAAAATACAGAGCAGGAGGACGGAGAGGTGCTCCCCCCACCCTGCATTGGATGCCCGTAAGCCTCCGAGTTCGGGGGCCCTAAATGGCAACTGCAGGCATGGCCCTGTGCACCCATGGCTTGTTGTAAGATCTGTATGAAAACTGCAAAACGTAATTGCTGCATGAGGTGGAAAGTTAGGATTCTGCCCGCTTGCCACTCTTCAACAGCCATCTGACACCCAGAAATTTAGCAGGTGAAACTTTTCCGCATTGATTTATCTCCATACCCGAACAGCTCCATCTGTTAAATCTCCCATGTGCCATGCTGCTTTTAAAGGCACAGGAGCAGGGATAGCAAAATGGACTTTAGGATATGGTCTGAAAGCAGATGCTGCGGCAACCTTTCTAAAAGCAAAGCAGAGGTGGGTTTGGTCAATTCCCGGAGAGGAGTTTGCCACGGAACCTAATGTATGCCTTCTTGAGTTCCATCATAGAAAGCGGTTGGGTTACTAATGTATTTAAGAATAAATATGGTGGCGAGGCAGCATGTGATGTAACTAGAATCCTGCTTCCGTTCAAGGGGATGGACACTGGATGGACCAAATGTTACAGTATTTCTTTCCAATATTATGATTTAGCTTAACTGAAGTTTTCTTGAAAAGAATAATGAAAAGTGTAAGATCTCACCTCCCGCCGAATTTGGTTTTCAGCCAGGGGAGGGGCACCTATCATGTGTGCTGATATCATATAACATAAATTGTGAATTCAAAAGAAAAGTGTTGAAGAAATACAGTTATAGTGATTGTACAGAAAATATAATGGTACAAATCACTGAGTTTTCTCAGTTTGCTAGGACTCCCAGAAATGCCAACTTTGCATTCTGTTTCTTCTGCCTGTATTACACATTACCTACATTAAAATGATGCAGTAAAATAATGCAGTGGCCAGTGAATGTTCAGAACAATTATAGTAAGACATTTGAAAGGCCCCATTAAGATTCATAGACATGGATCTGTACATTTTCTACATGAGGCATTTATTGTGCACTCTTGATTCCTTACTTGCAGTTGTTTATAGGTTCTTTAGATGATGTCGTGATCCTCCAATTTTGCTTCTGTTTTTTAATAGCATGTTCCGGGGGGTGGGTGGGTTGTTTTTTAGAGTGGGGAAAATGGGATATTATTTCTGACAGTGAAAGAAAAGGTATTTTCCTACTTGTGTATTTGCACTATTCTGCTGTAACACAATGCCACCTAGAGGATATGTAGTAGAAAAGCAGAAAAGGAAAAGCTCTTTGTGTAGAGCTCGGATCTCAATTCTTTCTGGAATGAAACTGAAAGTAGATAGAGCAATTAACAGACTCATGTAGCAAAGCTCTGAGAGATTTTTGTACTTGCGTCTCTCATGAAAAATGTCTGCATGCACTGTATCTTCAAGAAAAAAAGAAGTACAAATCCTGCCAGAATCATCAGCAGGATCTAAGGCTCTCTGTGTTTAAAATATTCTCATGTTTTTTTACCAAACAAAGGGTTTACAACTGCTTGAAACATATATGGGGGCATATTGGTGAATAGCTTCAGGACAAGAGTCCAGAGTACAGAGAGTTCAAAATTTTATTTTATGTCAAGTTTGGGTTTTCCTTTGTAAAAAGAGACAAGATAGTGGTCAGGTATGAAATTTTAGCATCTGGCATTGCCAGTGGTCTAGGAATGGGCTGCTACTTGGTATTCCAGTAGTCCACTTTAGCGAAGATAGTATCATTTTTGCCTAGGACACCTAACCCACAGCAAGATGAAGAGAATGTTATAATCACAATCTTCCTATAATGGCCTCTGCACAAATCACTTTAATTTGCAATTTAGATATCAATTAGCTTGTATACAATCTGCACTGATAAGATGTCCATAGGAGAACATTAATCCCTTTGCTTTATTAGAAACCAGTCATGTTCCTCCATATTTTTCATGGAATGTCAGGAAGTGGAGCAGAACTTTGACATAGAGGTATGAGCTGTGACTGTTTATATCAGCAATCGTTTTTTGGTGTTGTGATTGCTATTAAGTCTTTTACTGCAGTGCAAACATTGTACTACAATCAATAGCAATAAGGAGTATCAAAGATCTGTATAAACACAATGCCACACACACACACATACACACCACCCTCAGCTCTCCCATATCCTTCCTGTAACAGCAGTCTCAAGGGAAGCTGGCCCTCTATTGCCATGTTTTCCACTTCCGAGAGTACCTGTCATCTTAGGTTGTTTTTACCAATGATGTTTAAAGTGACAATTTGTGTGTGTGTGTGTGTGTGTGTGCGTGTGCGTGTGCCTAAAATCACTTTAATGTGAATATGAAGTCTACATTGGCCTTGATGCTCATCCCTTTTGCTGCTGGAATGCTGTTGCCTCTGGGCCCAAAATTAGGCTTCCTTTCTTCAGTGCTCAGCAGAGAATGGGGGAACTGCTGTTATCTCCAATCAGCTGCTGATCCGAGATAAGAACTTTTCCCTGCAGGTAAGGGGGAGGGGGCTGGGGAGGAAGCTGCTGAGTGATTCAATTCTGCTTTCTTCTGAAGCTTGAGGTGGAGACTTGTCCTGCTTACTTCTGAACAGACATGCTGTTCATGCTTACATCTGTGCAGACATGCAGAGGCTTGTTATTTGGGATACTATTTGAAAATGCTGCTGAGTGATTCAGTCCTACTTACTTCTGAGTAGGTCTACAATCAGTGAGAGTCACATTTTGGTCCCACCCATTTTGCCTTTGGCCCCACCCACAGATGGAATGCAGCCCCTGAGACCTTTCCCAGATCAGAATTCGGCTGTTGGACTGAAAGTTTCCTCATCCCTTCTTTATAGCAGCTGGCTTTCCATAATAACTGGATTCCACATGGCCAAAGTGATGCATCTGGAAGTGATTGCATCTGAATGATGAAACCATGTGGGCAGGGTCTATTGTGTTAGTCTTTCCAATGGAGTCAACATCAATGTCAATTTTAGTTATATATCTCCTTTCATAAACCACTCAAGGTGGTTTAGAGCAAAACTGACAAAATTAAACAGTAGCTCAAAAATTAATAGCATAAACAATTAATCCACAATATACAGAACAATGGAATAAGCAATTCATAATAAGGTAACTTGTCAAAAATATCAAGAAATTAAATAACAATCCATTAAGGCGCAATTATATGCATGTTTAAACGGAAAAAAAGGCTTACAGCTCCCAGCATGCCCTAGCCAGCTATGCTGGTTGTGGCATGCTGGGAGTTGTAGGCCTTTTTTCTGTCTAAACATGCACAGGATTGCACCCTTAAACATTCAAAATATAAGTGTGAATATATCTATAAAGTCAATCACATTACAGATCAGTTTATAACAGCTCTGCCTTCAATTCATTAGCCAGCAGCTTTCCCGTGGCACAAGTCTTCCCTCTCCTCCCTTCTCCTCTGGCACAACTTCAGGGAGAAGACTGGAAGCTTTCATTCCTGTTTTTAACTAACCACCGCAGTGTTATGTCTCAATCTCAACAAACTGTGATTAGCCTGAAGTATAGTTTTACTGAAACAAGCCAACTTCAACCCATGGTTTATGAAGTTTGCTTCTTTGACTAAATCATCATCATCAAAAAATTATTTATTACCCGCCTCTCTATCTAGATCGAGGCGGGGAACAGCAAAAAATATAAAATACATAAACCAAACAACACAACACATACTATTAAAACATCTTAAAACATCCTAAAAACATCTTAAAACATCTTTAAAACATCTTAAAGGCATCCTAAAATTCTGCCGGATAGGCCTACTGGAAGAGATCAGTCTTTACGGCTTTTTTAAATTCCAAAAGACTGGCAAGTTGACGAATCTCCTCCGGCAGGCCATTCCATAATCTGGGAGCAGCAGAAGAGAAGGTCCTCTTGTCCTCATAACTATGGTTAATGTTAACTTGCAATTAATTGACAACAGAAGTGAACCCTCCTGAACTGCTCCTCACAGCTGTACCGGAGGAGAGGGGAAGGGAAAGTTAATGGATTGTTTTGACTCCTCACCCATAGGACTGTGCTGTAAACAATAGTTTAGGGCTATGTCAGAACCAGGCCAATGGTGACTTCATGTGGGAGAACCTCCTCAGCATGATAGAGTTTCTCCTTTGTTCCTTGTTCCCAATATCTGCCTGAGCCCAAGTAAGACCTATTCATTTAAATGGGACTTTATTTTAAGTAGCTGTGCCTAAGGGTGTCTCTCTCCCAACCCCTCATTTTTAGGGATGCAAGGATATGTGTATTTCTGGTCCATGTCAGTTTCACATGTGTTCATCCATGAGTCAGTCCATCCTGTTTCCACATTAATCTACAATAAAACAACAACAACAAATAAACAAACATTCATATTTAAATAAGTATGAGAGCCAGTGTGGTGTAGTGGTTAGAGTGCTGGACTGGGACTTGGGAGATCCGGGTTCTAGTCCCCGCTTGGCCATGAAACTCACTGGGTGACTTTGGGCCAGTCACTGACTCTCAGCCTAACCTACCTCACAGGGTTGTTGTGAGGATAAAATGGAGAGGAGGAGGATTATGTAAGCCACCTTGGGTTCCTTGCAGGAAAAAAGGCGGGGTATAAATATAATAAATAAATAAATAAATAAGTATTTCTGAGCATATTTTGTCACAAAAATGCATTTCTAAATTATTTTGTCCTAAAATATGCATTTTCCTACACATTTTGGTATGGTTTTTTGAACAGAAAACTGCATGGCAAAATTCAGAGAAGTACGAAATAAGAAGGATAACTCTTCTGATCCACACGTTAATTCCTTAAGCATTGCCAGTCATTTGCAAGGATTGTTTTCTTAGGCTTCACTACCAGATAGCTGCAAGTTCAGGAAAGTTAAATCATTTGTTTTCATTTGAAACAACCAAAAATAAAAATCCAGCTATTTTCAGAAACGATTCAGGACCCCCAAGACTTGATAATTAAGTTTGCCACTCCCCCATGCCCAACAAGGCTTTGCATGAGAAGTACCCAACTTCAGTGATGATTTTGTAAAGCAGGACGGGTAGTTGGTGTAAAATTTCCATATCATAGACCCATATCTTGTTTTCGGAGATTCCAAGCAAGACTTCCACACTTTTCGATTCACAAATGATACCAGACTTTTCTAGATCTAAAAAGAAAGCCGTGGATATGTTGCAAAGAACAGGAGAAGCCCTGGAGGATGATGATGTTGTGTAAAGAACCCGCAAATTGCCGCAAACTACCATGAGTGAGGAATCACAAGTGCACAATAAATGATTATGATTATATGAGTATGATGTGTTTAAAAGGCATCTTAGATTTCTGGTGGTTTAGCTTTATCCCTAGCCACCAACGTCTCTCCTTCCAAGTCTTGGCCCCAGTTGAGCAGAAGAGGCTGATCTCTCTCTCTCTCTCTCTCTCTGAGTTACTATTTTCCTGTCATACAGAAGGAAGAAGGATGAACAATTGTTTTCCCCTTCTGTAGTGGAGGGATTCTGAAGTGAGATTTCTTTAGACAAGCCTGCAAATATTGTGACAGATCCATCCTTGGATCAGGATTCCAGACCAGAATGCCCCAGTTAATCACAGGCTAGTCCATTCATCCTCATCCTCATCATCAGGCGATCACTCGTTACCGAGTAAGATTGTCTTCCAGGATAAAAGGAGGAAATTCTAAAGAAGATTGGAGGAAATTCTAAAGAAGATTGTGTAGACTCTAGCGATGGGTCCGTAAGTGACTGTGGAGGCCAATTCTAGATCCACACAGCTTCCCACAGTGAGGACACAGGTTACCAGATGGAAGATGGTCCTGTAAAGGATTTATTTGACGTGCTTTTCGCTTAGCACGTTTCTCCCTTTCACCTTGCACTTGAGCTTCTTCAAAGTCCATAGAACCTTTGTGAAAGGCCAACCTCCAGTTAGATCGTTCATGGGCCAGAGCTTCCCAGTTTTCGATGTTTATATTGCATTTTTTTAGATTAGCCTTATGAACATCTTTAAACCTCTTATATTGACCACCGATATTCCACTTTCCATCCTTGAGTTGGGAATAAAGTAACTGCTTTGGGAGTATGACTTATACTAACTAGACTTTAAGGACAAGGGAGATTTAGAAAGGGGTCATGGGGCTGTAGGCAAGGAAGGAAATGGAACATTAAACTCTACATCTGTTAAGCTTAGTGTGCATCCAGATTCCTGGTTGACGTCCTCATACACATTCCGTGAGACAACTGTGTTCTCCTTGAAACATGAAACTTGAGATTAAAAAAAACAAAACAAATCACTCCTACTAACTGATATTGTCCGCTAGAGTGCCCCTCAGTACCAGTTGCTGGGGAACATGAGTGGGAGGGTGCTAGTACCCTCAAGTTCTGGTTGTGGGACTCCCAGAGGCTTCTGCTTTACCACTGTGGAAACAGAATACTGGATTAGCTAGGCCTTTGGTCTGATCCAGCACATCTCTTTTTATGTTCTAGCCTAGTTGGCTTCAGGCACTTCCAATTAAGTACTGAAAAGGTCAAATCTAGCTTGGTAATGGAATGTTTCATTTCATTTATTAGATTTCTATACCGCCCAATAGCTGAAGCTCTCTGGGCGGTTTACAAAGATTAAATGTGGCTGTTATCTCCTGCCATGAGTGTATTGTCACTATGATCAGACATTTATGGGATCACCTAGCTCCTGTTTCCCAGTCAGATTAACTAACATGGATGTCTTCAGTTCCTTCAAAGTGAGGCTGCTAGGCTGTCAAGCTCAATTTCCTCACAAATGTCCTTATTTAGTCTACTTTTGAGGCCAGTGATAAAATATTAATGAGTCTGGCATACAGAGTCAAAAGTGATCAGGCCACTATCTCCAAAGGGATTAATCAGCATATCCTGACCTATCAGACTTGGGGATCGATTATGATGCCTGATTCAAAATGCACATCATACCTGAAGTTCTTCATTAATCCTCAAGTGATTGTATCAAATACATTTTGTGAGCCCAATTGTGGAAACGGAGGGGGACAGGAATGGTAAACTTGGTCCAACGAGCCCTCCTCCTGTTGATTTGTTATGCTGCCCAAGACTTGGGCAATTGATAAGAGCACACAAATATATCACCTGTTTGCAAATCCTGTTATAAAGTTGTGGCCTATTTAACCCATCACTGGCTGTTGTTGTCTCTTGACCGCCTGTGCAAACACACGTCTCGGATAAGCTCTGGCTGGCTCTTTATGTCACTGATGGCAGCTCTCCAGTCTGCTACAGAATAGAATTGATCTTCTAAAGTTCAGTGGATGCAGTTCAGCATGAGACGCCGAAGGTACTTCTGTACAACTGTATGCTAGTGCATTCTTAGGTTCTGATTTACAAGAGCTAGGAGCACAAGATTTTGCACATTAAGGGCCAGGCATGTGTTGGCACAGGAAGAAATCTGTGTCAATAAATCAGCTAGAAATCTGAGAAGTGGTAAATGGTCATCGCCATGCCCCCTCACTGGTACAATTATGTGGGCATTAAAAGCTTCCAACTGCTCCAACTGGGCTGGGAATGAGAGAGGAAGACATCCATTGTTGCTAGGCTAGATATACCTCTAGGCAAAGCCTCCCCCAACCTGGTACCCTCCAGAAGTTTTAGACTACAACTCCCAGCATTCCTGACCACTGGCCATACTTGCTGGAGCTGATGGGAGTTGTAGTCCAAAACATCTGGAGAGCACCATGATGGGGGAGGCTCCTGTAGCATTTGAGAGGCAGGAAGGGACCGTAGCTCTGTGGTGGAGTGCCTGCTTTGCGTGCAGAAGGTCCCCGGTTCAATCCCAGGTGCTGGGTGCCTGTGAAAGGTGAGGAGATGCTTCTGCCTGAAACTGTGGTGAGTTGCTGCCACTCAGGGTAGACATTACTAGGCTAGGTGGACAAATAAGCTGATCTGGTACAAGGCAGCTCTGTGTGAGTCCTTCTGTGTTCCACAAACAAAGAAGCCTGTTAGAGCCATACTACATGCGATTGGTACTCTCAATGTGTAAATGTCTTCTTCAAACAGCAACGGTGGGGAAGAGGCCTGCAAACTGGATCAGGGCTTCAGCACAGAGGGAGTAGGCCCAACTTTACCCCCTGCCACAGCTTTTATCACACACAGACCCAGAACTGCTATTGGCTGCATATGTTTTCCCCTCAGCAGCAAAGAGCAGGTTTTGGGGTGGGGCTGAGGATTTGTATTGGGGAATCACTTGCAGGGCCAATGGGCTAAACTCCCTTTCAGCCCAATCTAAACCCCACAGCTACTTTTTGAAGAAGAAAATTACCTTGGGAGTTCCAACCATGGAACTCCCCACATAACAGTAAGTTTTGCCCTTGAAGTACAGCAGTAGAAACTGTGTTTTTATGCAACTACATTTGGCCACACGCAATTCAAAACATTTTTGAGATATTTATGTATACGAGCTTCGGTTGTTGATAAAGGTCCCGTAAGGAAGAGGGGGAAAATAGACTAACAGCCCTTTGACAGAAGGATTATTAATAACAAATTTGTGTCCCCACAAATTTCAGTTCCCCACAATTCAGTTCCCTGATGTATGTCTGCATTAGTATGTTTAGAATGTTTAGAGTGTTGAACTGAGTGGGTGTGGTTTGTGATGTCTTAGAAAGGGTGGGGGAGGAGTATATAAGGAGTGTTTGAGTGATGTCTGAGTCAGTTAGGTTTTATGTCAGTGGATTAGGTTTATGTCAGTGAGTCCAGTTAGGTTTTGTGTCAGTGAGTTAGGTTTAGTTAAGGCAGTTAGGTTTTATGTCAGTGAGTCGAGTTATGGGAGTGTGGAGTTGGGTTAGAGAGCTTTACTAGGTAGTTGGAGTTAGTGTGATATGAGAGCCAGTGTGGCGTAGTGGTGAGAGTGTTGGACTGGGACTCGGGAGATCCGGGTTCTAGTCCCCTGCTCGGCCATGAAAACTCACTGGGTGACTTTGGGCCAGTCACTGACTCTCAGCCTAACCTACCTCACAGGGTTGTTGTGAGGATAAAATGGAGAGGAGGAGAATTATGTAAGCCACCTTGGGTTCCTTGCAGGAAAAAAGGCGGGGTATAAATATAATAAATAAATAAATAAATAAATGGGAGAGTGTTTGTAGTGTGTGGGGAGAGTTGGGAGTTAAGTTAGTTACAAAGTGTTTGGTGTAGGCAGGTTTATTTTCTGGAACTAAGATTTTGAGAATTAAAATAAACTTATTTTTATTTTGTTTGCTACCCAAATCCTACTTGTCAGCTTGGCGTTATTACCTGCTTTACTTTTAAATCTACACATACACCTTTGTACCCTCAGTATCATCAATTCAAAAATAGATCCTTAATAACCAGAATTAATATTTTCCCTCATTAGTAGGGGAAAGGTTTCATTTGACCCTCCACTCAGGTTTTCAAGTGTTGATGCTTGGCCTGAGAAGGGTTTATGCGCGTGGTCCTAAAGTGAAAAGGGCCGTGTCGTCGCAGTCCCGTAAGGAAGAGGGGAAAAATAGACTAACAGCCCTTTGACAGAAGGATTATTAATAACAAATTTGTGTCTACCTGAAAGCCCTAGGGATCCACACATTTGTTGAAACTGTACAACCACTCCTGTCCCCTTAACTCACACTTTACAGAAATAGTTTCATAGTAGTTTCATAGTTCATAGAGTTGGAAGGAGCCTACAAGGTTATCGAGTCCAACCCCCTGCTCAATGCAGGAAACTAGAGGAGGGGTCTCCCATCCAACTAATAACCAGGCTTGACCCTGCTTAGCTTTCCACACTCAGACAAGCTGAGCCAGCGTAAGCCATAGGCCTGTATAATCTTTAGCCTTTTCAGACCCAAGGCCTGCTGAAGTCCAACTTGCAACATTGGATCCAGTGGTGCAGTTGGGTAATTTTGTACTATGGATTTAATGGTTTTAGGGTCCTCTCCTCTTTAGATGGTGATACACGTATTTCTACACTTATTTCAAAATGTAGTAGGCCAGCTCTGCTGAACTGGGGCACGCGTCTACTCATTCTGCTGAGTGGAGTTTCTCCCTCAAAGTCACGCCCTGACAGTATCACTGACTGGATCCACATTAACTTGTTTCCTGTTAGTGTCTGTCTTTCTCTTCATTCTTCCATTCTTGCTCCCTTGACTTTCTCCTTCTTTCTTCCTCTTTCTCCTCCATTTTTCTCCTCTTAAAAAAAGTAACCCTAAACAAGAACAACAACAACAACCAACAACAGAAAATTAGCAGTGATGCTGTGGTTGGTGTGGTCCAACTTAGTTGCAGTATATTAGTCCTACTTAAAATAGACTCATTGAAATGAATGGGAGTTAAGTGGATGCAACCTGCAATGACCAACTTGTGGAATGGTTTACAGTCGCTACTGTCCCTTCTAAATATTTCCAGATTCCTGTGCAGTCTTGCTCAAATCCCTTGGAAGTCTGTGGGGCTATTCTGAGATCACTTTGGATGGAACCATTTTTACCATTGTGGCTGTTGTGGTTTTCAACAGTAGGAAGCACAGCAGCGGCAATAACCTGGATTGAAAGGTCACCTTTTCCTAATATGAAAGGTATAGTAAATTGTAAAGATAGGATCCAAGTTATCCATTTTGCTTACTGCACTAGGATGTTATCTTGATGTGTCTTCAAGACTATAGAGCCTTAGGAGAGCTGACAGGGACTTGTGAGAATGAAGAAACATTCTGGTTATTAAACTAGTATACAGTCCCATCATCTGTGCCTACTGCCTACCATACCAGAGGAAATGACCTTTTCTTGTGCAGTTGAAAGTGCAGTTAGAAAGTGCACGCACGCACACACACACACACACACCATATACATATAGTCTTACTGCTATAGACAACTATTCCAGCTACGTTTCCATACTCGAAACAATCCTAAAGTTCATAAATGATTACCCACACCAAGTTCGAAGACCTGGATTCAATATAATGGGCAATATCTTTCTGCCTTGCAGAAAATCCGTAGGAAACAATGAATATGGGCATGTTACATGAGCAGCATCTAAAATGTAAAGCACATTTAATTGTAGAATATACATTTTTCCATAGGGTCACAGTCAGCTAGCAAGTATTCCAGGCTGAAAAATGGATGTGCAATTTCCATTTTCCTCTAACTCTAAATATTTTGTATACCACTCAAAGATCATATTGGCAGATACCGTGTTCGATTAATATGCTGCATTTTACAGCATTTACATTCCACGTTAATATACCCGCATTTCTATAAAATGTATTTCAAGACTTGCTAAAGAGAGGGAAAATAGACACACTTTAAGCAGTTTACAAGAGACAGATCATTATCTCTTACAAAGGAATGGAAACAGAAAAGCTGTAAATAATAAGTTCTGAATAGGAATGACATAAACAGCCTAATCAATGTCTTCCAGAACTGGCAAGTGACACTGCTTTGTTTTTTGCAAATAAAAACCTTCTTAACATCACAATATAAACCATTATCTCTGCAGGCAAGGTATATTTAGAAATGTACAAAATGTACATTTCCTGCCAGCCACTAGATCAGTAGGTGGAGATCTAAAGTCATGCAAATCTTACAGTAAATGCAGGCAACCAATTTCTAATTATTCCATATCAGCAGATTTGCTAGGAATATAATTTATTAAAAAAGAACAGTTTATGATCAGCAGACCTTAGTTATGACTGTTTAGGAATTCAGTGCATTTTGATCTAATCACAAAATCAAAATATTCATGAAACACAATGATATCTCCCCAAAGCAGCCGGGCAGCCATTAATTTTGAAATTCGGGTAATTTATTAACACTTATCTGTAGCTGTAAAAGCTTACCTCTGTGTTTGTAATACGGCTAAAAGTGAAAGCAGTTTTAAAACTGATTCCTAATGATTTATAATGGTTTGCTGTAATTTGAGCCAGAAATTCAATTAAAATGTATGTCTAGTTTTGTTTCAAGATCTTTAGTTAAAAATTCTATTAAAATTCTATTTCCTTCTTGCATTAAATGTATTTGTTATCTGCATATACAGGAAATATAAGAAAATTCTATCGTTTATTCCCCAGAGCCTCCCAGTTCCTTTCAGACCATTCATTTTTATTTCATAATTCCACCCTGGCACTGTTTGGAATTTGGTTTAGCAGGACTACCTAGATTGTGTGTGTGTGTATGTGTGTTTCCATGAAGGGAAAAAACAAAACATCCAAACCCTTCATTTCTGAGTTCTCAAGCACATACCCAAGGGGCATTAATCGGTTCATCAAGGAAGGAAAAACAAAGTTATCAAGCACTTTAATAGTCCTAATTATAATGTTTAGTATAGTGCCTATATGCTATAAATCCTTAGAGACTGTATTGTATAACTTGACCATTAAAAAGCTATCCCCCAATAACCACTTATCTTGTGATCCAGCTGCAAAATAAAACAAAATGGCTTTCTTTCTTTTTTTCTTTTTTTAATTTTCTAAATGCAATAGAACTGATCTCAGGTGTCATGGAAGTTCTACTAAAGCAGGATGAGAATCACATTATGTGCTGCTGGGAATATGTCTGGCAGCGCAACAACTTTGAAATGGTACAGGTTGGCTCAGTTTCCTCCTTCCAAAACCAATGGCACCTCAAGCAGCCAGGGATGGAAGGAGGCAGCCAACTACAAACATACCCACGCCCCTAGGACCCCGTACCACTGGTTTAGCACTTGAGCTAAGCACTTGAGTTAAGGCAGCATGATCCTATGATCATGCTAGGACAGATACTGCCGCTTACAGCAATGCATGCTAGCCAGTATTCTATTCTCACTCAACAATATGTCAATAATGTGGAAGGAACAATACACACAGTAACAGTAACAGTGACAGCCAGAGCAACATTGTAGCTATCCCACCAGTTGTGATTTTACCCCACCCCTGGACAACTCTTCTAACACCTATATATAGAAAGCACCAATCACCATATAGTCTGTCTGTCTGTCTGTCTGTCTATCTATCTATCTATCTATCTATCTATCTAATTGACACTGACATTTTTTATTCCTGTACTGCACAGAATGAGGGCACCTATTTATACGCCAACTGGAGATTTGTAGTGGGACCATGTGGTATTCCTTCGCATACATAAAAACCCCAAGGCTTTCCCCACCCCTCTTGTGGCAAAGTTCTTTGGGGGGTGGGTGGGAATGACAACCAGTTAACCTCCTGGCCTTACCAGTGTCTTCTCAAACACAGGTAGTCCTGTTTTAGACTGAAACATGGTGCAGGCAGGAATGAACCCTATGGTCTCTTCCAGGAGCACTCCTTAAAGCTTGTATACCAAACTGCAAACACAGATTGAGCTCAATGAAGGTAATATTTTACCTTCTCCCATGTTAGTTTAATAGGACTATAATTAGCCTAAATCCACCCATTACTGCACAGTTGAGTACACAGGCTGCACAACTGATAGTAAGATACAGCGATGTGGGAGATGACACTTTATGTGGGTTTGAAAGGGCATTTGCAAGTAAATAAGTAGCTGAATCTATACTGTGTCAATTACTGTGGAGTAATTGGGACAGGTGAAGTGAAGAGATAACAGTGGGACATCTAGGGCAGGAGGTGGGGAACCTGTGGCCCTCCAGGTGTTGTTGCACTCTAACTCCAGCATGGTCAATAGCCAGGGTTGATGGGAACTGTAGTCTAATTACATCTGGAGGGCCACAGGTTCCTTACCCCTGTTCTAGGGACCTGCTGTCTACTTGCCTCCCACCGTGAAAAGATCCTATATGTCCAATGCCCATGCTGGAACTCTGGTGCACCAAAGTTATGCAGGCAGATTGAGCTTCTGTGAGTGCACCTTGGTGGTCCATCCATTCAGCTAGGGCAGCACTGTACTAGCATGGGGGAAGCATTCACCCTCTACATCCCTCCGGTGTGAACTGGTCCTGGAATAGAAGCACCCAATCATGAGGAGGTCCAGTTGAGATGATCTTCCTCTGTTCTTCTGAGGGAAAGGGATCAGGTGAACTGGTCCTCCTTGTGGTTGGGCCATTCATACAGCATTTCTAGTCCACATTGCTGGGTGAAGAAGAAGCCGTGGGCCTTAAGCTACTCTTAAGCTACCACTGCCCCTAGGACAGTGTTCTCCAACCTTGGGTCCCCAGATGTTTTTGGCCTACAACTCTCCGTATGCCCCAGCCAGCTATGCTGGCTGGGGCATGCCGGGAGTTGTAGGCCAAAAACATCTGGGGACCCAAGGTTGGAGAACACTGCCCTAGGATGACCAGTTACACATTGCCAAAAATGAGAAAGAAAACACAGGTTTGCATACACTTTGCACATCCCAATTGATATGTATATAATGTAAATTTGGAAATCATTAATATAATTTAAATAAAAAATAGAATACATCTCATCATGGTGGAGAAGACTGTGACCAGGTGCTGTGCATAATAGTCCTACTATTACCATATAAGGTATATTTCTTATAAAATTGGAATGTGTCTTGCACAGTGTATCACAATTGTTATCCTGTAGTAGAATAGTTTATTGCACACGATTCCTTAACAGACCTGTTGCTCTGGATAAACACAGCATCTCTCATGTCTCCTAAGTACTTTTGAATTTTTATTATTATTTTTTGTTTGTTTTGACTGTCTTCTGGCAAGCCTAACATCCTTTAAATGTGTTTTTGTGATGAAATTGGAAGGGTGAGAATTAAGAAGTAGGACTTTCTGCACAAGATTAATTGACAATGGTTGTTCAAGGTAAATCTGCATGTCAAGCTGTGGTCAAGTGCGTAAGGAATGTCATTATGGACACTTTCACTGAGTTTTTGAGATAATCAAATCCTTTTTAAAATCTAAAAGTATTTTATATCTCACACATCCTGCCCTGTGGGTGAGGGGTTATATTTCAGAACACCTATGATATTCTATTCATTTAAATTATTTTACATTTAATTATTCTGTGGATCAATTTTATATCATTCTCACATCAGACTTGTGGAGAAAGCCTAACACAAGTCTGCACACACACACACAGTCTTTGCCCAAGGGAGGGGGCGAGGAAGGGGGGATGAAGTCACAGGAGAAGTAGCCAGACAGACCATCATCCCCAACAAAGAAGAGTCTCGGTGGAGATCCACAAAACCAAGGAAGGACCATCAAGAACCATCAAACTATCAGGGCAGTCTCAAAGAGCTGTAAAGTACCAGTACGTCACCTTCTTCCCGGGCAGGAATAAGCCCACCTGATACGAAGGGGCAGGCATAAGCCCCCACCTGACCTGGAGGGTGGGGAGAGCGGGAACTCAGGGGTAGAAAACCCCTCTCCCTTCCGGTAAAGGGTTGTTGGGAACCCAGGGTACTTCGGGGCCAGATTCGTCCTCCAAGCGGCAGCCGGAGTAAGCCATTCTCATCCCTGGATCGGCCGACCCGGAGCCAGGCTGAAACTGACTAGCGTAAAGTCTCTGATCTGAGGTAATTGACCAGATTCAATCCGCTAGCCTAAGAGCCTGTTTCATTGATGAACGCAGGGGTCAACTAAGGTTGTGTTGACATTGTAGTATTCCTGGAAAGCTGTTAGTTCCGCTCTGTGTTTTGTGTAAACAAATAAAAGCCTTATTTGGTCATTTAAAGGGCTTCGGTTTCCTCTTGTGCACGAAAGCCTCTCAGGTGGTTGCCAGCGCTCGTACGGGCTGTAACTCAGTGCCGGTTAACCCGTTAAGTGCCGAACTCACGCATAGGATCCAGGTGGTGATCCTTCACAAGACTATTTCAAGAATACCTCTTATCTTCATTCATTTGTATGTTATACATGACACTTTGTATTGTGTGGTCTTCTGGTAACTATTATTTCCTAAAACATCACTACCAAGGGATATATTTCATGCCTTATTAGAAGTAAAGCATCAAAATCTAATGCCTGACTTTGCAAGATGGTCAAGTGCATCCTAAATTGCAAATATATGTTCAGTAAGGATGGTGTGAGAGTTCAAACTGGGGAGGGGGCATATAAAGCTGATCCCCCCCCATCAAAGAATTACAACCCATTTTGGGCTGATTCAGATGCATACAAGTCTGGATCGATTCACAAAATGGCATATCATTTTAAATCCCCCTTTCCTGGCTTCCCTTCCACTTTGCAAGCAACCCTTCTCCTTTACCACTGTGAGAGGGGGGGAACCAGCAAGGAAAAGGAGCTCTGCCCCCCCCCCCCAGCAGGCAGGCAGGATGGTCTCCTCTCCCAGCCTGCCAGCTCCAGCCACTGATGTCATGCTTCAAACAAGCTCAGACATGTCATTTCTTACTGGAAATGAAAACTACAAATCCCATGATCCCAGCAGGAAATGACATTTCAGAGCATGCACAGATGCATTACTTCAACTTTTGGAGCTTGCCTGCTAAACCCTGATGGCTTTTGAAGTGAATAGGGGATGTTCATCTATTCCTAGCATCCAATACCTTCGATTTTAATTGAAATTTCTATATGCAATAAATCATGGGCAAGATCCAGCCAAAGTTAACATGCACATAGCAACTTCTGTTTATGCAGTGGGAGCTTCCCAGGTTCCTATCTTCCCTGCAACCCCCTGTGCATCTCCAAGATCTGCTCCAGGGAGTCACCCATCCTTCTGTAGAAGATGTGGCGGCATGTGGGGGGCTACAGGGGTGAGGTGAAATCTGTTCTGCCAGCAGTTTCCATTCTGCTGCAGGGGGAGGGGGGGTCACAGCTCCAATTCCCAGCTCTGAGGTCAGTGTTCTATCTCCGACCGTGGAGCTGGGAATCCGATCAATCCTGTGGCCCCTCAGACAATGTCTAGGGGCCATAGGATCGTTCCCTTCCTCTACTTTGAATCTGCTCAGTAAGCAAAATTCTCTGGGTGGTGTACAATACTTTAAAAATATAAAATACAAACATTAGAACAAGGAATGAAAACAGTACAGAAGAAAACTAAGATAAAACCAGAAGCAAAAATTAAAACCATTTCAGCACATAAAACCAAATTAAAACCAGCAGCAGAATACAATAATAAAAGGACTAAAAAAAAGCAACAGTTCTTAAAATGCCTTGGGGAATAACCTGGCACTAATAAGACCATAATGTAGGTGGGAAGCGAGTCTGTCTGGGGAGAGTGTTCCACAAATGGGGTGCTGTGGCGTAACCCCACAATTCAGTTCCCTGGTGTATGTCTGCATAAGTATGTTTAGTGAGTACAGTAATACCTTGGATTGCAAGTAACTTGGTTTGAGAGCGTTTTGCAAGACAAGCAAATTTTTAAATATTTATTTAATATTTTTTTTACTTGATATACAAGCGACGTCTTGCAATACAAGTACTTAAAATTTTTAAATTAAAAATCTCTGTACAAATTGTTTTGGGGGGATTTCGTTTTGAGATAAGAGTGTTTCGGATTACAATTTACAAGCATGTTTCCAGAACGAATTATGCTCCCAATCCAAGGCATGACTGTATAGAATGTTGAACTGAGTGGGTGTGGTTTGTGATGTCTTGGAAAGGGTGGGGGGAGGAGTATATAAGGAGTGTTTGAGTGATGTCAGAGTGGTTGAGTTAGTTGAGTGTAGAGTGTGTTGGGAGTGGTTAGGTGGTTAGAGAGTTAGTTGGAGTTATTCATGTCTTGTCTGTCAGGAGTTTTGAGAGAAATCAGTGCTTATTTATTTATTTATTTATTTATTATATTTTTTAATCGCCCATCTGGCTGGTCACCCGGCCACCCTGGGCGATGTACAATTAAAATACAGTAAAACACAATAAAATATAATGATTAAAACAAAATAAAAATTCTTATTAAAAACCTAACCCACCCCATATTCCCGCCTGAACAGCCATGTTTTTAATGCACGGCGGAAGCTCATCACGGAGGGGGCATGGCGAAGGTCACTAGGGAGGGAGTTCCATAATGTGGGGGCCGCCACAGAGAAGGCCCTCTTCCTAGTCCCCACCAGCCTGGCTGCTCTGGCTGATGGGATAAGGAGAAGGCCGTCCGTGGCAGACCTTGTTGAGCGGCCTACTTGATGTTGCTGGAGGCGCTCCTTGAGATAAGCTGGGCCGGAGCCGTGTAGGGTTTTAAAGGTCAAAACCAACACCTTGAATTCGGCTCGGCAAGCAACTGGTAGCCAGTGCAACTCATTAAGCACTGGCGTGATGTGATCACGCCGGCGGCTGCCCTTAATCAGGCGAGCCGCCGCGTTCTGTACCAGCTGAAGCTTCCGGACCGTCTTCAAGGGTAACCCCACGTAGAGCGCATTACAGTAGTCTAGGCGAGAGGAGACCAAGGCATGAACCACTGATGGGAGCAGGTGATTAGGAAGGTAGGGGCGCAGCTGCCGTATCAGATGGAGTTGATACAGCGCTGCCCGGCTCACAGCTGCCACCTGAGCCTCCATGGACAGCTGGGAGTCTAGAATGACCCCCAAGCTGCGGACCTGGTCCTTCAGGGGTAGATGTACCCCATTCAGCACCAGGTCAACATCCCCTAACCTTCCCTTGTCCCCCACCAGAAGTACCTCGGTCTTGTCGGGGTTCAGTTTCAGCATGTTCCTTCCCATCCAGCCAGCCACTGACTCCAGGCACTTGGACAGGGTCTCAACGGCCAACCTCGGTGAGGACTTAAAACAGAGGTAGAGCTGCGTGTCATCCGCATACTGATGACACTGCACCCCAAACCTCCTGATGATAGCTCCCAGCGGCTTGAGGTAGATGTTGAATAACATCGGGGAGAGGATGGAACCCTGCGGCACTCCACAAGTGAGCAGCCGAGGGTCCGAAGCCTCTTCCCCGAGAACTACCCTCTGATACCTTCCAGAGAGGAAGGACCGGAACCACTGCAATACAGTGCCTCCCAAGCCCAACCCCTCCAGACGGTCCAGGAGGATACCGTGGTCAACGGTATCAAAAGCCGCCGAGAGATCGAGGAGGACTAGAAAGGAGCATTCGCCCCTATCCAAAGCCCTCCTCATATCATCCACCAAGGCGACCAAGGCCGTCTCCGTCCCATGTCCAGACCTGAAGCCCGACTGGCACGGATCTAAATAATCGGCTTCATCCAAGTGTGCCTTCAACTGAGCACCCACCACCCGCTCGATCACCTTGCCCAGAAATGGTAAATTGGAGACTGGGCGAAAGTTGTTTAAATCCTGGGGATCCAAGGAGGGCTTCTTTAGAAGCGGTCTTATTACTGCCTCCTTGAGGGCTGATGGCAGCACTCCCTCCTCGAGGGAGGCATTCACCACCGCCTTGATCCCCTCACCCAGTCTCTCCCTACAGCTCATGATGAGCCAGGACGGGCAAGGGTCAAGCAAGCAGGTGGTCGGCCTCACAGATGAAAGCACCTTGTCCACTTCATCAGAAGGAAGAAGCCGAAACCGATCCCACAAAACCGGTCTGCCATTGGCCTCCTCCCGCTCACTCCCTGTGTCCACGACGTACGATATCCCACTCCTAATCCGATCGATTTTATCTGCGAAGTGCTTCGCTAAAGCCTCACAGGAGGCTTTTGACTTTTCCAGTGGGTCCGGAGCAACTGGACCGACCAGACTCCGGACCACTTGGAACAGCCTCCTGGGGCAGCACTCCGCAGACGCAATGGAGGCAGCATAGAAATTCTTTTTTGCTGCCTTCACCGCCACCCGGTAGGCTGAAGATGCAGCTCTAACCCGTGTTCGATCGTCTTCGGAGCGGGAATTTCGCCATCGGTGCTCTAGCCTTCTCACCTCTTGTTTCAGAGCTCGCAGCGACGGAGTGAACCATGGCGCCGCACGAGCTCTGTTTAGGCGAAGAGGGCGCTTCGGGGCAACTCGGTCTAATGCCCTGGTGATTGCAGCATTCCAGTCATCCACCAGGGTCTCGACCGAGCTACCGTTTGTGTGCTCCAATTCCCCAAGCGCGTTCAGGAATCCATCTGGATCCATAAGACGCCTGGGGCGGACCATCCTAATAGGTCCCTCACCCCTGCAGAGGGGTTGTGGCACCGAGAAATCCAACCCCACCAGATAGTGATCTGACCATGACAAGGGGGTGGTGGATATACCCCCGATTTCCAGATCATTTCCCCCCTCTCCAGAAACAAAAACCAAGTCCAGCGCATGACCGGCTACATGGGTAGGTCCAGTTAATACAGGGTGCAGCTCCCAGGAAGCCATGGTCTCCATGAAGTCCCGAGGTGCCCCCGTGAGGGCAGCCCCCGAATGCACGTTAAAGTCCCCCAACACCAATAGCCTGGGGGACAAGACACGCACATCAGAGACCACCTCCAGCACCTCGGCCAGGGAGTCTGTCGTGCAGCGGGGTGGACGGTATACGAGCAGAATCCCCAGACTGCCCTTTGGACCCAACCTCCAGTACATGCACTCAATAAACTTGGTCTCCCGGAGAGGGAGTCTGGTGAGGACCAAGGACTCCCGGTAGATAACAGCCACTCCCCCTCCCCGTCCCCCAACCCTTGGCTGCTGGGCACACGAGAAACCAGCCGGACACAAGGCCGCCAGAGTTGGAGCAGCGGCCTCGTCCAGCCAGGTTTCCGTAATACATGCCAGGTCCTCACCCTCATCCAGGATCATGTCATGGATTACAGATGTTTTTTGGGTAACGGACCTGGCATTACACAGCAGCAAATGCAAGGGTGGGGAAGGAGCCACACACCCCCCAGTTATCCCTTGGCTCTGGGCAGGCCTGGAACAAGGGATAGATATTAAGCATCGATCCCCTGTTCCCCTTAATCGGCATGGCCTGCCCCTAGCACTTTGCCAGCGTCTGCCGCTCAACAATGGTATGTTTTGCCCCCCGGAACTCCCCCCATCATCTCCCTGAGATGAACACATGCCCCCCCTGCTTCCGCCGATCAGGCGGGAGACCCACCCCTAAAACCAACCCCTAAAATCCCTAAAACCCCAACCCAGCTCAGACAGGGGGGGAGGGCCCTCGCCCTCGTGCCACCCCCCAAGTGGCTCCCCCAAAGGGGCGACCCCTTTGGCGTCGTCCCCTTTGGGGACGTCACCGCCCCGTTCCGCAGGCCGGCAGATGTAGCAGTGGGCTCTGCTGGGGCAGCTGGCACCACTCCCCAATCAGTCCAGTGCAGAGGCAGGGCCCCAGTCCAGCAGGGAACCACCAGGGAGGGGAAAAAGCTGGCTGCAGGTGGTGGAAGTCACCAGCTTACCTCCCTCCCTGGAGAAGCCCACAATGCTGGCTGGGCTGCAGGTCTTCAGGCCAGGTCTTCAGGGCTTGTATGAGGAGTGAAAGTATTTAGAGTTATAGGGACTTAGGTTAATTACAAAGTGTTTGGGGGTAGGCAGGTTTAAAGTTATTTTCTGGAACTAAGATTTTGAGAATTAAAATAAACTTATTTTTATTTTGTTTGCTACCCAAATCCGACGTGTCAGCTTGGCGTTGTTAACCTGCATTACTGTTAAATCTACACACACACCTTTGTACCCACAGTATCATAAATTTAAAATAGATCCTTAATGACCTGTATTAATCTTTTCCCTCATTGGTAGGGGAAAGGTTTCATTTGACCCTCCCCTCAGGTTTTTAAGTGTTGGTGCTTAGCCTGAGAAGGGTTTATGCGCCTGGTCCTAATGTGAAGGGACCGTGTCGTCGCAGATGCCACCACTGAAAAGGCCCTCTTGCTTCTAGCCGCCTGCCTTACCTCATTTTGGCAGGGGAACCTGGAGGAGGGCTTCTGAAAATTATCTTAATGTCTGGGTGGGTAAATATGGGAGGACACACTCCTTCAGGACAGGTAAACTGACCCCAGGCCCTTTCGATTAAAACCAGCACTTTGAATTGGACCCGGAAATGGACTGGCAGCCAGTGCAGATGGAGAAGTACTGGCATGGTATGATCACATTGGCCAGTCCCAGTTAGCAGTCTAGCCACCCTATTTTGGACTAACTGAAGCTTCCAGACTATTTTCAAAAGCAGCCCCATGTATGACACATTGCAATAATCCAAACAGGAGGCCACCAGAGTGTGAATAACTGTTGCAAGGCTATCTCTGTACAGGTAGGGTTGTAGTTGGCATATTAGCCTAAGCTGATAAAAGGTGCTCTGAGCACCAAGACCACCTGCTGTGCCTCTAGCAACAATGATGGACCTAAGAGCACCCCCAAGCTACAGACCTGCTCCTCTAGGGGGAGTGCAACCCCTTCCAGAACAGGTTGAATGCCACTTAACTGGACATATGACATATGAAACTGCTTTTGACAGTCCCGTCAGTTTCAAAAATGGCTTACTATGTGGCAGGGAGGGCCACTGTTAACCCCCCCCCCCAAACAAACAAAACACAAGCCACTTTGGCTCTGTGGGATAAGTTATGTGGGGTGTTTGTGTGTGTGGGGTTGGCTCTCAGCTATAGAATTTTATTTATTTATTTATTTATTAATTATATTTTATACCCCACCTTTTTTCCTGCAAGGAACCCAAGGCGGCTTATATAATCCTCCTCCTCCTCTCCATTTTATCCTCACAACAACCCTGTGAGGTTGGTTAGGAGTTTAGGATTAGACTATGTGTTTTATGCTGTACTTGCATGGAGATTTACTATTCTGCTTGTTCCTGGTTGTGAAAATAGCCTGGACTTTCATCTTCTCCCAGTCGTAAGGACCGGATGGCAAATCTATGGGGGACATAATGGTCATAAGCTTATGTGTCAGGTTAGGGAAGCCAGGACACCGAAGAGTAAATAATCGTTTATGATACAAGGTTCCTCTTTCTTTCCCACGTGAAGTCTCCTGACGAAAAAGAAACACACTGAAGAAATATAAACGCCTAAGACTTTATTGATGGGTCAAGCATGTGTAACTGGGTTCATAAACTGAGGAGGCTGGGAAGCAGTGGATGTTGATTGAGAGAGAGATTCGTGCTTTATCGATCTGTTACACATTGTATCTTTACTGACAGCTATCTCTTTTTTCTTGCAGCTACGAACATATACCCTGGGTTTCATTTTTGTTTATTTGGTCCTTTGTTTTTTTCCTTGCCTTAAACATGTGTAACATGTTAAACAATTTGACATGTGTCTTTAATAAAACTCAATGAATAGTGTTGAAAAAAAATCATTCTTAAATATTTTAGCCTTAAGTCTTCCATTAAATTATTATTCCTGTTTATACAAAAAGACCATTTTTGTTACCAGACATTAACCATCTCTTGGCAGGTGAGGTCAAATGCACCCCAACAGCACTGGAAACCCCCCCATTAAACTTTTGTGTCAGTCTCTCTCCCAACTCCACGTTGTCCTCAACAGTGATGAGTTGTCATGTGATGTTTCAGGGGGCTCCCTCCTTAATTTGTTGAAAAATTCATGATTTTACTCTTACAATCTTTGGCGTCAATTCTACCCCTATTGGAATCAGTGGGAGCACTGAAAAACAATACACATAAGGTGCTAGGGTTAAAGTGAGCCTGCCAGATGCTGTTTAAAGTTATTAGTTAATTCTTACGTCTACAGATGCTTACCGGTAATCCAAAATCTGTTCTTCCCACTTCATGTGAGAAAGTATTCTTCATAATAGACAAATTACTCATTTTCTTTAACTTCACCACAAACAGTATTAGAGGCCAACAGCACCCCACAATATCAACAAAATCCCCGCTCGGCCATGAAACTCACTGGGTGACTTTGGGCCAGTCACTGACTCTCAGCCTAACCTACCTCACAGGGTTGTTGTGAGGGTAAAATGGAGAGGAGGAGGAGCATTATGTAAGCCGCCTTGGGTTCCTTGCAGGAAAAAAGGCGGGGTATAAATATAATAATTAAAATAAATAAATAAATAAAACCCAAATTTCTTAAACATCCCTCCCCAGTTTGAACCTGTCTTGTGATCCAGCTTCCTTTTTCTTTCATCATCTTGTGCAAAACGCACTCATCAGGCGAATCATTTTGGCCCCAGTTGTGAGACTCTCCCACAATGCTTCATAACATATAAGAATGTTACAATTGATGGGACATTTGATGCCATTCATTCCATGGAAGGTTCCCAGTAAGGCAGTATATGCCATCCGCAAAGTATGGCATAACGTTTTGGCTGTGCTGAGATTCCAAATCAATATATGTTTTTGATGGGTGCCCTGGCAGCTTGAAATCTAGGTCAGACAGTGATTTATTTTTATTTACGTATTTGAGGTATTTTTATGCTGCTCCTCAGCTGTAGCTGACTAGATTTCATACTTCCCACCTTCAGGGAAATCGTTTTATGTTGACCTATTTGCCAAAGGACCCTTGCAAATTCTGGACAGTGTTCTAGGGTACACACAGTTCATGTGGAGACACTGGCCAGACTAATTGGGCCCAATCAGTGGTGTATGAACAGTGGTGCACTTGGGAAATGTTGGACTCTGGACTTAATGGTCCTATAGGCCCATGCTTTAGACTTAATGGTCTTATGGAGGGGGCTCTTGACATGGTAATGTGTATGACTTCACTGGCTTCAAAATGTGGTGAGATGGCATTGCTACACAGGGAGCCCCTCCTGCTCATTCTGTTGAGTGGGACCCTGGTCATTTGCCCTGAAGTCCTATCTTGAGTGCATTACTGTGTATGAACTGACACTGTGCCCTAGAACACATCCAGATTCTTCTGCAGCTGCTCTAGGATTTTGCGAAACACAGTTTGAAAACCATTAAGAACATAGGATCATAGGATCATAGAGTTGGACGGGGCCAACAAGGCCATCGAGTCCAACCCCCTGCTCAGTGCAGGAAACTAGAGGAGGGGTCTCCCATCCAAGTAATAACCAGGCCTGACCCTGCTTAGCTTTCCAAGCTCAGACAAGCTGATCAGACCAAGGGTCCATCTAGCCCAGCATTCTGTTCACACAGTGGCAGTCCAGCTGCCCACGGGAAACACACAAGCAGGACATGAGTGCAACAGCACCTCCCGCCCATGTTCCCCAGCAACTGGAGTACACAGGCATACTGCCTCTGATACTGGAGGTAGCATATAGCTATCAGGACTAGTAGCCATTGATAGCCTTATCCTCTATTATCCTAAGCCTTCTGTATGCCAAGTTCAGTAACTTTCCACTAGCATTACATTTAGTTTGTACGTTTCTATGCTAGGTGGATGCCTCCGATAGCCTTGAAACAGAATATATCCACTTCTGAGTTAATTTCTTAGATTCTATATTTCATTGGCAGATAATTCCTAGCCTATCCCATGTGGCAGCTGGTCTTGATTTTATTACTGGCGGGCCATAAGACAAGCCTCATATTTTTGTCAGGTTAAAAGAATATATTTAACCAATTGCATTTCATGGCTATTTCCCCCCCAAACTAAAAATATCATCTTGCTAGAAAATATCCATTCATTCACCATAAGTCATTCTTTGCAAAATAAATAATTCTTTTTGTAATAATTTTTGAAGTGTTACAAGCATCTTATATCAGTCTTTGAAAAGTTATGAAGGAATTTCAAACCATGAAGGTCTTTTGCTTCTGTCATCATGATAAATGGGGTTTACACAGAGTGCAAATCAACTCTTAATGTGAAAGTGAAATCCTGTGATGGATTGGCAATAGGAAACTCATATGTATATACTGACTTGGGCAGAGGTTGTTTTTTTAAAAGCACCTATTAGCTTAAGTCTTTAACTCTTCAGCGGTGGGCTCCCTGGGCAATAGATATGATGTTATAGAATTAAGGTGCAATCCTATGCATGTTTAGACAGAAAAAAGGCCTACAACTCCCAGCATGCCCCAGTCAGCCATGGAGGCCTTTTTTCTGTTTAAACATGCATAGGATTGCAAATTCTGTCTTTGCTAATGCTGTTTTCATGTGTTGCAAACTCTAGTTTCCAGGCCCCCTCCTTCAAGATTGTAACATCCTTCCCACATTTATCATATTGAGTTTTCATTTATTTTGAAACAGTCAAGCAGTAATGCCAAGCTAGTGGGTGAAGAGGGCAGAGCAGAAGCTGTGGATCCACCAGATCTGAAGGCCTCTCAGCTCCTGTCCCCACACCCAGCACTGTGAGACAGCTAGACAGGCTCAGAGGGCTATCTCTCTTTTTCATCAAACCCAGGTGAGGCAGTGGGCATTCTGGTCTTCGGTGCGGTAATGGACTGGATGAGGGCCAACAAATTGAGACTAAATCCAGGCAAGACTGAGGTACTGTTAGTGGGTGGTTCATCTGCCCATTTGTCAACCTGTTCGGGGGTGTTGGTGTTGCATAGGCTCCAATTGCCTGAACTAAACTTTCCCAGGTTTGAAGGACACTTTATACCTCAGTAGGTATGCAGCTGGGATATGCTGGGAGTGGGGCATGCTGGAAGTTGTAGGCCTTTTGTTTGTCTAAACCTGCATAGGATTGTGCACTTATCCTCCATGAATTTAACTAATCCCCTTTCAAAGCTTTCTAAGTTAGCAGCAGGGATGGCGACTCGGACTCTAGGACTCGACTCGTGAGTCAGACTGAGTCCCCCCTCTGACTCGAGTCAGACTCGAGTCCCAATATTTTTAATGGGACTCGAGACTCGACTCGGGACTCGAGACCAAGGACTCATGTTCCAAAATCGTGTTCCTCAAATGCAACATGGATAGGTTTTAGGAAGTACAGCAAGTTTATTTTTTTAAATCATTTTCCTAAAATGCAACCTTTCAGACATTTTGGGTTTGGCTGCCTCTGCCTGCCTGTTTGGGGTTCCCTGCCTCCTCTGCCTGCCTGGTCTCTTCTTAACCAGTTCCACAGTTTGAATTGTCCAAGACAAAGGCCTCTGCCTGCCTGCTTTGGGGTTCCCTGCCTCCTCTGCCTCTCTGGTTATTTTGGGTTTGTCTGCCTGGTCTGTTCTTGCCAAAATCATTGGCAGAGTTTTGAAATAAAAAGGCACACTTGTGCCTAGAATTTATTTAAGCCACACATCTGAAGTAGCCTTATTTTGTTGGGCGGAAAAACCCATTGATTTTAATAGGGACTCATGGAGTCAGCTTTGGGAGTGACTCGTGACTCACCATTTTGGACCAAGGACTCGGACTCGAGACTCGGGTCCAAAGACTCGTGACTCGACTCGTGACTCGAGACCAAGGACTCTTCAACATCCCTGGTTAGCAGTCATCACTACATCCTGTGGTAGTGAATTATATGATTTAGCAATGTGTAATGTGAAGAAGCACTTCCTTTTGTGGATCAAATATGTGTGATTAGGATTTGGGAAACTTGCTTTTAATTTAGGAGCCTTTTAGGCCAAGGGACGAGCCTATGACTACATCATTTAGAATGTTTGAATATTGTCCAGTGTGTCTATACTAAAATATTCTCACCAAGTATATAGTTTCAGGGATATAAAAATCAGTGGGAAATGGCCAATTGGACACTAGCACTAATGTAAATTATGTTGTGCTTGCATAAACAACGTCTAGCCCAATACCACTTGCATTTGGTGGCACGACGGAAAACCCATTGCGCTGGCAGACATTATTGGCATTGTGCTAGAGGCTGCTTATGCTAGTGCAACATAATTTACATTAGTGCTAGTGTCCCATTGCATCTATCACTACATCTTTTGGTAGTGAATTCTATGATTTTAGCATCGACATACTGAACAATATTCAAACATGCAGTGGATGTAGTTATAGACTCCTCCCTTGGCCTAGAAGGCTCTTAGATACTCTCTCTCTCTCTCTCTCTCTCTCAATATATATATATGGGTGTTTTCCTCCTGCTTCTTGAAGGCAGTCTGGTTAAATTAGCTACTCCTTGAATTATAACTACACATTATCCATTGACAAGGTTGTTCAGTAATTTCCGTTTTAAAAACTGATATTTCATATTAGAAAATGGTGTGATTGAATGAATGTGTCTTGCTTCACTGGCTTACATCTCTTGGTGTGAATGCACCAAAGCATCAATCCAGGGCATGCTTTTATGAGCTGGAACTTCTAAAGATTCTATTTCTGTAATAGTATCCCATTGCATATGTTTCATGAGCTTCTTTACAGATGGTTAGAAGAATGTAGGGTTTGTTTAGGCACTCAGGTTCCTTCAAATACAGTGGCAGTCCATCACTTGACAATAATGCATCACTGGGGTCTCCAACGTGGTGACCGTGGTGCCAGTGTGTCCGTGGACACCTCTTGGCATTCATCAGGCTCCCTGGCCCTCCCAATCCCCCCCCCCGTTAAATATTTATTAAGGCTGGCTTGCTACAAAGTGAACTGCTGCCCTCCAGTACCATCTTTATTGGGGATCAAAAGAGTGGTTTTATATTTGAAGCTCTGTCCCCCACCTTTGCCTTGTACTTAGCTTCTTAGGCAAGTTACTAGTACTTTTACACTCACTGGTTTGGATTCTGGGAAATAAGTGTTTTGTGTCCAGCCATCCCCACCATGGTAGCTATTTTATAAATGGGCAAGGTGCCACATGGCAGCCATTCTGTGAGAGCACCTACAACAGTCTCTCAAAATTCTAAACATGCCAACTGACCCAAAGTGGTTTGAGGTCCCTAAATATTTCCACATTTATCATTAAGTAACATCACTAACTTTCACAAACAGTCAAAAGTAGGATCTATTTCTCAGTGGCTTTATGACCAAGGCACTGTTATCCAGTACCCTAATCTAATAAAAAAAAGACCCAGTAAGCCCTCCTCATGCTTCTGAGCTGCTTTGGGTCATCATGTTATTGCAGAGTTACATAACAGGATATAGTGAAGAAGTCACACAATTAGCCGTCTCTCTCTCCCCTGACCTTAATGACTACGGTTGACATTAAAAGCATGACAGTTGTGTACAGAATTAAGTGATGTAGACATCTTAATAGCTTCCTCTGCCCCCCAAGCCACGGGCATGGTCTAAATGGTTAAATGCATGGCTCCACTCATAACCTGATGGCTTTCAACTTTCACTTTGTATAAAATGAAATGCTAAATTGCAGCCCAGCCTCATGCTGCTAATTTAGAGTTCTTAACAAACGAAGTAAAAGATCAAAGCAGTGCCAGGAAAGATCACAAACATGCTGATACTGAGGAAGAAGGTGGGATGATAACCAAAAAGTCTATAAATTATGTAAAGTATGCATGTAAATATATGACATAGGCAAAGCATGGAATGAAATCCATATTGTCTATTAGATTATGTTTTAAGGCACAATCAATCCTATACATGTTTAGACAGAAAAAAGTCCTACAACTCCTAGCATTTCCCAGCCAGAAAAAAGTCCTACAACTCCCAGCATTCCCCAGCTGAGCTGGCTGGGGAATGCTGGGAGTTGTAGGACCTTTTACAGGCTGGGAAATGCCATAGGATTGTGCCCTTAGTTTTAAATCTCTCCTTGGTGCTTAGTTGTTTTGCCTTTTTATTATTAACCTTCGTTTAGAACATATACTCTACATATAAATGTAACAAACCTACTACTACCCCAGTCATCCAAAGTCATGAGAATCAAAGGGTTGAATCTGCTTCTGGTGGTATCTGACTTGGGTTACTCTCATTGGCCTTCACCATCTCTGATGAATTGCTATACTACTAAGAACTATTGGCCCAAAGGATTAGATCGTTACTTCTGGAATTTGGAGGATATGGGTGAGATAGGAAGCAAAGATAAGGGGTAACTTGTTATAGATTGCACAATCCTAGTAGGCCTGTTTTGTTGTCGATCTTCCACTCTAGTATTTTTAGGGTGGCCACTTATGAATTGCCAAAAAAGAAACTGGAAATGCACCACCAAAAAAGGGGTCAAAAGAGGATACAAGTCTGCATAAAATTGGCAAAATGCTAATTTAGGATGCAGTCCTATTGGCTGCACCCCCAATGTTCGTAAGCCTCCAAACTCGGAGGCTTATGAGCATCCAGTGAAGAGTGGGAGAAATGGAGGCGATCTCCACCTCCCCATTCTTCCTTCTCTGCAATCCAGCTAGGTGGCCAATTTCAGCCATCTAGCTGAGGCGCTTTGGAGGGGGAGGGAACAAGGCTGGAGCACCGTCAGGATGCCTTCTATCCTGGCGGCCCCAGTCTCCTCCTCTCCCCGCCCCCTTTACCCTCTCTCCGAGGTCGGCTTCCTGACCTCAGCAAAGCAGCCAGTGTGGTTGTTTCTGTGCTGGCTGCAAGGTGGGAGAGGGAGATCAGAGCCCAGCTCTGAGGTTGGAGCTCCATTTCTGATCTCGGTTCTGCGAATCCGAAGTATTAGGAGCCATAGGATCGCTCTCTTATACATACAGATACTCATTTAGAAATAATTATAATAATTTACAGAGAAATACAGTGCATCTCAAAATAGTGCAGAAGACTGTGACTAAGTGACTGGTGTGCCTGCCTGTTCAGTCTGTTGTTCAGGTCCTGATTGTTGATGGGCAACAACAATCTTAGGGTTCTTTATCTTTAAACTGGAATTGGACAAGAAAGCCCTTCAGATGGAGGGCACATTCAAATAAAGGATGGTCCTCTGGCAACCCTTCAAATAGAGGACTACTGTCCTCTCTAAAAGAGGACATATGACCACCTTAATTTCATGGTGTATCAACTCCTGATAATAGTAAAGTAGGTATTGTGCAGACATTACTGGACCCTAAAGGGGGTGGGGGTGGGGAAGACAAGGTCAGGAGCTGGTAGCGAAAGTTAGATAGCTTCAGGTGTTGCAGGAAGATATTGAGGGTGTGTGCGGAACAATCCTTCCTAACCTTCACCGTCAAACCCATCAGGAACCAGGGACTACATGTGTGTGCTGCTCTCATACTTCTAGGGAGCCCCATGGCATGCATCCTTTGAGCCCCATTTCCTGCCCCTAATAACATCTTTTAAGTTCATAAAGGATCTCAGGGGAAAAGGATCTCAGGGGAAAACTAGCCTTGGGGGGCAGGGCCAGCCCAAGATGGTGCCCCCTCCCACTCCATATACAAAAGCAAGCGGGAGAGGTAGTTGATTCTTGCCACAATGCTGTCTATGGGACAGCATCCTCCACCACACCTGAAACAGCAGACTAGCTTAGGGGGCGCAGCAGGGCAGGCCATGTGAGCCACAACTCTCTCCTCCATCACCTTGCTGCCACCTCCCAGCATCTGCTGCCTGAGGCGACTGCTGCACTCTCCTTAATGGTAGGGTCAGCCATGTGTGTGGGGGGGTACACCTCCTCTGAGCCCAGTTCTCTCCCTTCAGCCATGAAATTTTTATGAGTACCCGTGTGTCACAAATAATATGCAAAACACACCGTGCTTCTACTGAATCCAGTTGATTGCATACGAAAAACTTGGTCTCTCACTTAACATCAAAAAAACCAAAGTGCTTCATCAGCAAGTGCAAGCCAATCCTTTGGTGATGCCATCTATCCAGCTTGGCGGGACAATACTGGAAAATGTCGATCATTTTCTCTATCTTGGCAGCTATCTTTCTGTTACAGCTAAAATCGACAGTGAAATCCAGCATCATCTGAGCTCCGCAAGTGCTGCATTTTCTCAAATGAAACATAGAGTGTTCGAGGATCGGGATATCTGTAAGAAGACCAAAACACTGGTTTATGAAGCCATTGTACTACCAACTTTATTGTATGCCTGCGAAACATGGACTATCTATAAACGTCACTTCCACCTCCTTGAAAGGTTTCATCAACGTTGCCTCCGGAAAATCCTGCAAATTACTTGGGAAGATAGGCGAACAAATGTCAGTGTACTGGAAGAAGCAAAGACTACTAGCATTGAAAAAATGATCCTTCAACGCCAACTTCAGTGGACCGGTCATGTTGTTCGAATGCCTGACTGCCGTCTCCCAAAGCAGTTACTTTACTCCCAACTCAAGGACGGAAAGCGGAATATCGGTGGTCAATATAATCTAATCAAGGCTAATCTAAAAAAATGCAATATAAACATCGAAAACTGGGAAGCTCTGGCCCATGAACGATCTAAATGGAGGTTGGCCTTTCACAAAGGTTCCATGGACTTTGAAGAAGCCCGAATGCAAGGTGAAAGGGAGAAACGTGCTAAGCGAAAAGCACGTCAAATGAATCCTTTACAGGACCATCTTCTATCTGGTAACCTGTGTCCTCACTGTGGGAAGGTGTGTGGATCTAGAATTGGCCTCCACAGTCACTTACGGACCCATCGCTAGAGTCTACACAATCTTCTTTAGAATTTCCTCCTTTTATCCCGGAAGACAATCTTACTCGGTCACGAGTGATCGCCTGATGATGATGATGATGATGATGACGGTAGATGCTAAAAATAATATTGCCGGTAAAAGGTTCCCATAAAGTACATGGGGAGACTTAGCAATAGGGGAAGGCTTGGAGAAATCCCTGCTTCTGCTTAGTGACCCGGGTGCCTAAAAAATGTCAGACTGGTACCTCATGGAACACTGATACCAAAGTGTTCGTGACAGAGAGCTTGTTCACTAGCTCCATCATTTCTATGTCTGCCACCAGCCAGTTGAAGGAAATGCCATCTGAGTAAAAAAATAAAGGTCTCCTTACTTGTTATGATTTCAACAAATGCATATTACAGAACTGTGTTGTGCACTCACTAAACTAGCAACATTTGAAGTGCATTTTAAGGCCCTCATATACAGTGTGAAAAAACTTGTGTGGGAAATAGGGCCAGGGGCTTCAAAGGACTTGAAATTAGAAATCATAGAGCACACCAAGCAACCGCAAAGACCCTCATGCCCAGTCCATGCTCAATAAGTCATGTAGCCAGGAGCAGGCAGATGAGGAAGAAAAGATCAGGGTGGCAATAAGGACGGGGGCCTTTTCAGCAGTGGCCCCGCAGTAATGGAACATTCTCCCCAGTGGAGCTTGCTTGGTGCTTCCACTAATGTCTTTCCAACACTAGGCAAAGACTTTTCTGTTCTCCTGGTCTTTTTTTTTTTTTTTACGTCATCTTAATACTTTTAACATCATTTAAATATTGATATTAACACCTTAGTCTCTGCTTTTATGGAGGTTGGGATATGTTTTGTCTTTTTAGATTATTTTAGCTCTGGTTTTGGCTTCTGAATTATTTGATTTTTTCCCTAGTGCATACTGTGATAGTATTTTATGGATTCTATGTTTTAATACTGAATTGTACGTAGCCCAGAGACAGAGATGGGAACAGAGAAATGAAGAGGGAAAGAGAAGTAGAAGAAGAAGTCGGAGAAGAAGCCTTTTCCAGGAAATCATACAATACTGCGATGACACCGTCTTTACACTTTAGGACCAGGCGCATCTCAGGCTAAGCATCAACACTTAAAAATCTGAGGGAAGGGTCAAATGAAACCTTTCCCCTACCAATGAGGGAAAAGATTAATACAGGTTATTAAGGATCTATTTTAAATCCATGATACTGTGGGTACAAAGGTGTGTGTGTAGATTTAACAGTAATGCAGGTTAATAACGCCAAGCTGACACGTCGGATTTGGGTAGCAAACAAAATAAAAATAAGTTTATTTTAATTCTCAAAATCTTAGTTCCAGAAAATAACTTTAAACCTGCCTACACCAAACACTTTGTAATTAACCTAAGTCCCTATAACTCTAAATACTTTCACTCCTCAGACAAGCACTGATTTCTCTCAGAACTCCTGACAGACAAGACACGAATAACTGTAAGAAGGAAAAGACAAAGACCTAACTCCCTCTGACATCACTCAAACACTCCTTATATACTCCTCCCCCACCCTTTCCAGGACATCACAAACCACACCCACTCAGTTCAACATTCTATACTCACTAAACATACTAATGCAGACATACACCAGGGAACTGAATTGTGGGGTTACGCCACAGATACACTTATAATGAAGTGAAATTGGTTAGTTATGTTAGGATTAACACATGATACATACATCCACTGAATTACACGAAGATCCATGAGGTGATTACATATTTTTAAAAAATCCATGTAATGAGATGTATTTATCATCAAAAGGTCTGTGGCCTTTATGAAAATGTTACAATAATTATCACACGAACATGAAAAGTCAATAGAAGTGCACATGCCTGTCTTTATTCCTTCATCGTGATTGGATTGATTTTGACAAGACCAGGCCCTACTGACATTTAACCATTACAGGAAGGACTAGTCCTAGGGGTGCTACCTCTCAGCATGCCCTTGTTGTGCCTCCAGTTGGAATGGAGAGGAGGGGGACACAGCAGGGCAACCAAGCCAGAGTGTGTTTGGGGAGGGGCCAGGCACGTGTCATCTATTTATTTATTTAATACATTTTTATACCTCCCAATAGCCGAAGCTCTCTGGGCGGTTTACAACAGTTAAAATCATAAAATACAATATAAAATATAAAATTTAAAACCACAGATTAAGAGCAAACAGCAGAGCTAGCAGCAGCAGTTACAATAACGGAATTAAAAACAATTACAAGATTAAAATGATTAAGATGATTAAAATGATTAAAATGCCTGGGAGAATAGAAAGGTCTTCACCTGGTGGCGCCGGAAAGAGTACAAAGTAGGAGTCAGGCGAACCTCTTTGGGGAGCTCATTCCATAACCGGGGTGCCACAGCAGAAAAGTTCCTCCTCCTCATCTGCAGCCTGGCCCAGCTGTGCTGCCTTGCCAATCCGCGTTGGCTTAAAAGACAGGCCCCAAACACACTCCAGATGCTGGAAGCAATTGTTGTTGCAATCAGCCATAGACAGACGCTCTTGTAGGCTCTTTCCAACTCTATGATCTATGAAATTGCCAGCTCCCGGACTGAGACTTGTGAATTTTGACTCCAGAACGACCTTGACGACTCTTCGGCCTGCTCCTAAACCGGTTTGTGTTTGCTAGATTTCGGATACATATTGTGGCTTCTAACCTTGGACTGTGATAATGACTACGGCTTATCTCTGGACCAGACTAATTTACGACAGCCCTATTGACTCTTCCTTTCTCCTTAAATATACTTTCTCTTTAAATATCATCAGGCGATCACTCGTGACCGAGTAAGATTGTCTTCCAGGATAAAAATTTAGAAAAAGGAAATTTTAAAAGGAGGAAATTTTAAAGAAAAATAGTGTAGACTCTAGCGATGGGTCCGTAAGTGACTGTGGAGGCCAATTCTAGATCCACACAGCTTCCCACAGTGAGGACACAGGTTACCAGATGGAAGATGGTCCTGTAAAGGATTCGTTTGACGTGCTTTTCGCCTAGCACGTTTCTCCCTTTCACCTTGCACTCGGGCTTCTTCAAAGTCCATAGAACCTTTGTGAAAAGCCAACCTCCAGTTAGATCGTTCATGGGCCAGAGCTCCCCAGTTTTCGATGTTTATATTGCATTTTTTTAGATTAGCCTTAAGAACATCTTTAAACCTCTTATATTGACCACCGATATTCCGCTTTCCATCCTTGAGTTGGGAATAAAGTAACTGCTTTGGGAGACGGCAGTCAGACATTCGAACAACATGACTGGTCCATTGAAGTTGGCGTTGAAGGATCATTTTTTCAACGCTAGTAGTCTTTGCTTCTTCCAGTACACTGACATTTGTTCACCTATCTTCCCAAGTAATTTGCAGGATTTTCCAGAGGCAACGTTGATGAAATCTTTCAAGGAGGTGGAAGTGACGTTTATAGATAGTCCATGGCATACAATAAAGTTGGTGATACAATGGCTTCATAAACCAGCGTTTTGGTCTCCTTACAGATATCCCGATCCTCGAACACTCTTATGTTTCATTCGAGAAAACGCGGCACTTGCAGAGCTCAAACAATGCTGGATTTCAGTGTCCCCCTCACTACCACTGCTGATGGTGAAATCTCATTTAACAGCTCAGTGGTCCATCTATCTATATAGATAGATATATGCATATGACTAACATCCCTATATTGATTCATGTGTATATTTCAATTTAGGCACCATATACATATCAGCAAGAACTACAGTATATTATTTAAAGTTGAAACCCCTGAAAAATTGTAGAGGTGGGAGGTGGAGGTACATTTCATTTGTTAAGGTCTGAACATCTGTTACGTTTGTAAAAGTCTGCACATCTCACTCCAATAGTAGGTGAGAGGAGCTTTCACAGGGATCCATGAGCTGCCCAGAAAATATTGGCTTCTCTCTCTTGTCCCTCCAAAGCCCTCCTATTGACTTCTCCTTTGTGCCTGCCAAAGCCGTACTTTGGCAGGCATCAGCTAATTTGCTTTTGGGTTCTGGACAATCTGTTGACGAGTGAGATGCACCCTCCCTTTTTAAGATGCTGGATCCTGGAGCACTCCCTCCTTTTCAGGAATAGTTCTAGGTTCTCTTGCCTAGCTGGCCTGGCATTGCTTCTAAACAGTATGCTGTTTAATTTAATCCCCCCAACCAGGGGGAGTTGAACCTCTTTCAACCCAAGGGCTGAACTCAACTTCAGAGAAGCTCCCAGAAGATGCATTCCAGGAGTGGGTGGAGCTGAAGGCAAACAAGTGTGGCTAAAATACCAAAAATAGCAGCATATTTTAGTTTAAAGCTTTTACTGCCAGTAACTAAACATTAGGAGAGGCATTTCAACTTTTTTGAAAAACAGCACAAAAGCGGAGAAACCACCAAATGATCAGTGTCAGGAAAGTGGATGTGGCCATCTTGAAAACCCAGGGAGAACCATACTGGGACCCCAAGAGGGCTGGATTTGGCTCGCGGACCTGAAGTTCTGCACTCCTACCCTAAACCAACCTTATTACCCCCCGCCCCCCACAGCTGCTATTTAGAGTGAAAAAAAAGGAATCGTGCAATGCCAACAGTTTGCCTTAGAAGGTGGTGGGTTCTCCTTCACTGGAGGTATTTTGGGCATCTATCAGAGATGCTAGAGCTACACCCTGCAGTGCAAAGCCTCCATCAAGTAGGGAGTTGGACTAGAGGATAAGCCCCACCACATACTAAGAAAAGCCCAGGAGAGGCAGACACAACATGGGAGATGGGAAAGGGAGACTTACTGGGTGAGGGAACTCAGACACAGTGTTCCTTGGTTTCTTCCTTGACTCCCCCCCCCCCATTCCTAATTTAACAACATTAAGTTTGGCCCTGCATTTCTTAACATTGTTACTCACTGTACAGTACTAGGTTTGCCTATGTTGTTTTTGTTGTCATCGTTTTCTTTGTCGAGAAAGGAGATAGATTGGAACATCTTCTAAAATAGCAGCACAATTTACCTGGGGTTTTGTAGAAAATGTTCAACACCCCATGGCATGAATTAATTTCCTAAAGAGGACTTGCATTGTGGAAGCATACTACATGGAATAACATTATTAGCCAGAGGTCCAGATTTCATCGGAGAGAGAACTAGGACTGCTATTTAAGCATCACTGCTAGTCCTTCACTCCTGTTCACCTGTGGTCTGAGCCACTATGATGAAAAGTTTTGTGTGCATGTTTGCTTCATGCTTCTTCCTGAATCCTGTGCTCCTCAGGGCTGGGGGAGTATTTCTTTTGGTCTTCATTTTTAAGCGAAACAACCTACCTCACACTTACGGGACTAAAATACAGATTAGAACACAGTTATTCTTTAGATTGCACACTTCTCTGAATTTTGTGATGCAAGTTCACAGCTCAAACATTGTGTACAAAAATATGCATATTGGGGAAAGTTGTGACAAAAATACAAATATATTAGGAAAAGTTATGTACCAAAATGCATTGATTAGGGAAAATTGCCTACAAATTATGTAGGGGAAATTGCATATGAGAAATAAATGCAATTTTTGGTGCAGTTTAAAAAACAACAACACCACAGACAAAAGTGGAAATTGGATGGAATGTACTTATGACTGAATACATGTGAAACTGACACAGACCAGAAATAGAAGGATTTGTCCATACCTTAGTGCTCCTATTCAAAGATACCTGTAGTTATGACATATGGCCAGTAGGAGAAGATAGATTATGAGACTTTATTGGGCATGGAGATGGTAGAGACTCTGGAGAAAATTTCAGAGCACAGGTACTTGTTCCTAAATGAGAGGTGTGCGTATGTGTGTGATAGTCTGACACTTGCAGAATTGTGGAACAAGGGGTCCTCACTCTTGCTCTTAGATGACACCATCATGGAAGAAAACGCTAGACTGCTGCTTATACTGATGTCAGAATATCCTTGACATCAAGGGATATTTGACAATATTTGACCACAGTCAAGTTTAGGTGGTCCGTTGGCAATGTTTGACTAGTCAATTAATTGGCATCCCAACCCTAATGGGTTTCCTTTGCTTCATGACCTTGATTTTTTTGTACTGGAGAAATGCAATTTTCCATGCATTGGCTTTGCTCCATGATGGATACATTTGCATATTATGGAAGGATATATGTTAATTATGTCCCAACACTTTTTTCCTTAACAAAATAAATGAAAATAACTTGGAAATATATCTGTTTTACTTAATCATTTCGGGCTTTTTCTTTCCTTTTATTTAAAAAATTGATTTTGAGGGTGCCCGCCCCCCCCGGGATACTAAACCAATAAAAATATTGTCCTTGTCCATAAATGGCAAATTAAGTTTTGCTACAACTCCTTCTTTGGAAGTATAAAAGTCTACAGTGTGCTGTACATAAAGGGAGCTGCCTGTTTTGGAATTTACAAATAGGCTAATTTTTATCAAAGGTTTTCCTTTCATGTCCTTTGACTACTAAGCTATATGAGTTAACCAAAAGATAACTAAGCATTAACCCATGCTGCAGTTTTTATCTCCTTTGGCAATCCCCCTGAGTCTTCAGCTAAGTACATTAAATGGAGCATAAATCTTTCCGTTGTTTTCATTAAGTCACATATTTAGAATACATAGCCCAGTTTATTTGATCAATTGTAAAATATTAGCTGCGGCACTGAAGATTTGTGACATGGTTCGTAACAAGTGAACAAACGTTTCTGGAGCAAAAAAAAATATGTGCTGGTCTGCATGGATAAATGAACAACAATGAGAGTTTGGTGTATTAAAGTGCTTCTCTTTCTCTTCCCACCCCCTTCAATATTCTTGAAATATATACTCAAGGCCAATAAAAATGTTCATGCAGACTTTGAAGATAATTCTAATATCAGCTTCCCATGTTCTTTTCTATTTGTACTTCTCTTAATTTCCTCAGTTTTCTGTGCTCCTGTTCAGGCCAGGCCTAAAACCAAAACCATATTCAAGTTCTAATAAGAGGTACTGAGACTAGGAGCATTTATTTAATCATAAAGAATTGTTTCTTTATGACTTTTCAGTGTAAATGTGATGTACAATTCTAACCTTCCTTGTTCTCATCACAGGAACTCTGCAAGGTAAGTTAGTTGAGAGAAAGCAAGGTTAGCCAGTCAACTTAATGTCTGGGGAGGGGTGTGAACTTAAATTTCCCATGCCCATACTCAACAGGTTACACTTTTCACTACAGTCATTTCCAACAGAAACAAGAATGCCCCTGTCATTGCAAAATAATTGAAATGTGGTTTCTGGAAAGCTAGAGTTGGAACTATCCTTCTATTGTATATGCATCTTCTGAAATAAAAACAAAAACATTTATTCAGTACCCAGTACAATGCCCAAGATATATTAAATGTCCAAGAATAAAATGCCCACACATTTCAATAAAAAGTATCTTCTTCAAGGGCATGTTCTTGTGTTCTGATGCCCTTATCTATATCTTATTTCCTTTTTCCTTTCATTTTAATAACAATAATCTTCAGTCTGCAGCATGTGCCTATAGTTTAGTTATTGCTTGATTGCCCCATTGCTCTTTTCTCTTATTCATTATTTAGCTAATCCAGTCATTCCAGTTGTTGTGAGGATAAAATGGAGAGGAGGAGGAGGAGGATTATGTAAGCCGTAAGGATTATGTATGGGTTCCTTGCAGGAAAAAAGGCGGGTTATAAATATAATAAATAAATAAATAAAAAATTCCTAAGATTTGTCCTTTTCTTACTATCAATACTATAAATGTGCTTGTTCAAACACTCACCCTATCCTATATTGGCAATTTCATTCTAGAATCTTGTACCTTTTAATCTAGAACATTCTAGAATCCTGCAGCTGAAAAACTGGCCGGCTAGTTCAAATTATTGATATGTTAATTTCAGTGGGTTGGAGCTAGACTTACCCCTCCACAAACGGAAGGCTCCTTCCATTTGCAGAGGGAGGCTTCCCACTGGGAAGAAGGGAGTGGGGCAGTGATTTTATCCTATTCCCCTTCCTGCAGCACCCAGTGTCACCTCCTGCACTGTTCCAGAGGGTCCAATGTAGGAACAGTGTAGGAGCAACCGTGTGAGAGATGGTACTGAGGAAGGGGAATTGGAGAAAATTGCCATTCCCTTCCTCTAATGGAGCTCTCTGAGTGCAAGTCTGGATCTAACTCATCAACTAAGCCCTTCCCTTGGCCCTCATGCCAGGTCACACAAAACTGTGGTTAGGGTAGAAGTTACCCCTGACAGAATCCATCTTTCTATGCAACTGTTAAAGGCCTCTTGGGGTCTGGACTTGGCTATCCTATGTCCCTTTGACTCCCTAGCCTATAGTCCCCTTGGCTCCCTAGCTTTTCCTGCAGGCCTCTCTTTCTGGACCAGTTTGGGTGCAACAGGAAACCATACAGTAGTTTCCTGCTATAAACATCAGCATGATGAGCCTTTTTTGCATCCCAGATGAGAAGATCAGGGAAACTTTTGTTTCTGATTTTAAACAAACCACAGTTCCATATAGGCTTTGTTAAATCATTATGTTTTAACAAATATACACAATATATTTGTAGCTCTGTAATAGGATCAGGAATCTAGGACTCTTATATGATTTTTATTTATTTATTTATTATATTTATACCCCACCTTTTTTCCTGCAAGGAACCCAAGGCGACTTATATAATCCTCCTCATCCTCCTCTCCATTTTATCCTCACAACAACCCTGTGAGGTAGGTTAGGCTGAGAGTCAGTGACTGGCCCAAAGTCACCCAGTGAGTTTCATGGCTGAGCGGGGACTAGAACCCAGATCTCCTGAGTCCCAGTCTAACACTCTCACCACTACGCCACACTGGCTCTCCCATAGTGGTCAATCTATGGGATTGACCACTAGGTCAACAGGGAAGCTAGCGCTTGATAGCGCAACCAGGAACTTGTTCAAACTAGCGCATCCAGAATGGGACAAGTCAGCAGAGCTTGCAGAAGGGAGCTCCATTGACTTGTCCCATTCCAGAAGCGCTAACTTGAGCTAGTTTCCAGGGTTGTACTGTGAAGCGCTAGCTTCCTGTTGCAGTTGCGGCCATTGCTGCTAGTGCAATGTGATTGGCACTGGTGGACTGCCAGGGTTGGATACTGCCTTACTGAGTGACCCATTATAAGTGGTGTGCACTATATAACATGTAGCAAAAAGGATGTGTATCTGTTTCAGAAAGCCGGCACATTCTCCCTACTTTACCAGCTATTGAAATCTTAACACTCAGTTGTGAAGAACTAAGTTGCAATCCTTTGCACAGAAAAAACTGCTTAAATTTCATTAAACTAAATTAGATTTAGGCGGTGCAATTGTGTGAAGGTTTGCAGTTGCAGCTTTCTATCTTTTTGTTATCTGGAAGCACAAAACTTTATAATGATGATGAATCTCTTTACCTTAAGCCTGGTTCCCAGAGTGGTAAAGTTGTGTCTGGGCTGTACCACTTCAGGTGGGGGCTCACTAGAGATGTGGATACATTTTAATATGAATTTACCTATTTTCATACTTTTGAACCAATATGCGGACTGAAACTCAGGCTTCCAAATTCGCACTTCTCCGAATTATGCAACAGAGTTCTTGAATTAAAAAATGCATACAAAAATGCAAATTTTAGGGGAAAGTGCACACACAATATGTTTTTATTAGTGAACATAATGTTCAAAATGCTTTATGTTAGGAAAATTGCTTCCCAAAATGTGTATATTAGACAATTTATGTGCAAAAATGTGCATAATAGGAGAAATGGGAACAAAAATGTGTACGAATTTTCATGCGAACTTAAAAAAAACAACCTCAAAGTACAGGATGAATTGAACTTAAGATTGGAAAAATGCTGAGAGAAACCGTAGTTGACAGATTCATCCATCCATAAGGCTCACATAATTCCATGCTCTTCTGTACAAGAACCCGCTCTAGATAGAAGAAAAAAAAAATGTCATGGAGAAAGGTTCTTGCCTTGGCTTTCCCCCCGGCTTGCTATTTTTTCTTTTAATGTTGAGTTAACGAGATGCTTCTTAATTCTCAGGGTTGAGGTGCTAAATGAGGATGGCAGAGTCCAGTCCCACAGCGCAGTGATTTAAATAAGTATGCCAAAGGAATTATTGTTGCATAGTTTAATCTTACCTTACTGTCAGTAATGCACTCTCAGGAATCAGTAACACGTTGTTAAAAATTGTTTGCCACAGTCTTTCATTGGCCGTGGAGAATAGAGGTAGAGAAGCAGGGGGCAGAAAGGTGGGGAGAGAAACCTTTGTGCTAACGGACGGACGCAGCAATGCTACTTATTTTAAACATGTCATAAGTTGAGTATGTGATAAGTTGTTGTCCCATGACTAATTATGTGTCTTGATTAGCAATCAGAAATGCGCATGGGAGGGGACTCTCAATATTATTTTTTTCCCCCATGGGTGGTAGGCCTAAAAAGGATTTCTTAGATAAAAGACACAAAACATGAAAGAAAAGCCGGGGCCCGATAACCCTATTTAAAAATGGGGCTATTAGTAAATACCAGTAGCTAACCCATCCAATAAACATTGGAATGACTTTAAGATTACTGTTAATCGAAGGAGTGATGTTTTTAACCAGACATATGGAGGTCTATGAAGGAATCTATGAATCTATGTGCATATATGTTATAAATTAAGCAGTTAATTTCAACTTTGCAAGGATGTGTATGTTGTGTGTGTGTGTGTGCATGAGCAGAAAAGTATCTTCAAGAGTCATTTTAGTAGATTATATTGTTTAAATGCATGCTGATAATATTTTACAATTTTAGGGTACCCGGGATTAGCTAATTGTTACCATGGGTTTCACTTCAAAGGGAATTAACTTCTCAGCAGACATGTGTCAGATTGCGCTGATAATACATTTTTATGTTGTTTTTATTGTATTGTGGTTTATGGTTTTGTTTGTTTTTTTAATGAATTGTTGTGAACCACCCAGAGAGCTTCAGCTATTGGGCATTATAGAAATAAATAAATAAATAAATAAAATGCATCTTCATTGTTTTCTGAACTACACAAATGGTTGCTGTTTTCTTCTCAGTGTGAACTGGGCATGAATGTAGAGTATCATTTTGTAAAAGAGTAATTCTAAGGAGCTCTCCACACCACCACCACCAGTATAATGTACAAACACAATCAAAGGGTTGTATACAATCTTAATCCTACTTAGACACATTGAAGGAATGGGGCTCAGTTTTAGACTAACATTGGATTCAACCCATTAAGCTTTGTAATATCCAAGAACAATGACTCCAAGAAAGTAGGCAATTGTGTTTTTAGACCCGAGAACACTGCGTGGTAATGTTTTACAGTAAAACCTTTTGCTGTTTACGTTGGCCTTTTGTTCCAGGATGTGAGCTGGCTGATCATAAATGGGCATGATCCCACTGTAGCTGCCCACAGCAATGAGTGACCCTGGAGTTAAGCTAATAAGGGGACTGTAGGAACACAGGAAGCTCCACTATCTTATATCAAGTTAGGCTATTTTTCTGTCTAGTCCAGTACTGCCTCCTCTGCCTCCTCCTCCAGGGCAGGAACAGCATCAAGGATAGGTATGACTGGGCACCTGCCGAGGGCCTAGGGTGGCCATATGTTCTCTTTTACAGAGGACAGTCCTCTATTTGAAAGGCTTGCCAGTCCAAGTCCAGTTTAAAGGTATGCCAGTGTGGCGTAGTGGTGAGAGTGTTGGATTGGGACTCGGGAGATCCGGGTTCTAGTCCCCGCTCGGCCATGAAACTCACTGGGTGACTTTGGGCCAGTCACAGACTCTCAGCCTAACCTACCTCACAGGGCTGTTGTGAGGATAAAATGGGGAGGAGGAGGAGGAGGATTATGTAAGCCGCTTTGGGTTCCTTACAGGAAAAAAGGCGGGGTATAAATTAAATAAATGAAAAAATAAAAATAAAGAACCATCAGAAGGAAGATCTGGTCCTTGAAGTTGCCCATCAACAGCACCTGGACAACAGACTGAGCAAGCACACAGATCACCTTGTCACTGTCTACCACACTATGGTGATATGTTGTACTGTATTTCTATTTAAATAATAATATTTATAAACTTGCATCTATATATCTAAATTTGCATGTGCAAATTGTATGCAAATCAGTGTCCTCTTTTTTGGTGGTGCATGTCCTCTTTTCTGGCGATTCACAGGCGACCCTCCTACCCACACCCCAGCAGGGGCCCCACTGACAAGAGCCCCCAGGAGTTTCTGCTCCTCTTCCCCATTGCAACCTGCTTCTTCGCCTCCCTCTTGCTCTCGGTGGTGGCGAGGAGGAGGAGCAGGAGCTGCTACTGCCTGCTTGCTCACTGGCTCTCTGCCTATCACACAAGTGGTAGCAATGACAAGAAGGAACCTGCAGAGCAATAGCAGTTGGGAACAATGGCGGTGAGAAGGTAGACTCGCTGAGAGAGCGGTGTCTTGCCTAAGGCAAAAAGCTGGAGCTGGCACTGCTCCAGAGTCTTAGGTATATAGGTTTTCCATCTCATTTGCTGATCTTTTAAACTGACCATTCCAGGGATTGAACCTGGCTGGGACATTCTTTATACATGTAGCGCTGAACTACAGTCCCTTACTATAGTTGGTCATGATCCAGCTATAGTTACATGCAACAGCATGTAGTCCTCATTTATAAGGACTGCAAACATTCTCCTTTATTGCTGGTAGATTGTGTGCGTTGGGGGGGGGAAGGGAAGGATGTCATTTCTTAGCAACTCAGAAAAACCTGCTAATAATTGTGGGTCAGCCAAAGCATTTCTCTCCTGTGCTGCCCTAATCAGAGAGCAATTCACTAATAAAACCTTGAATGACTCTACAGTCGGTTGAGGTTAATCTCTTTTGCATAAGAGCAAGAAAGCATTTATTGGGTCTTCTTAAGATTCATTGTCCTTGTAGGAAGCAAAAGGCCTAAACACTAGTGGAGGTTTCTAATGGTTCAGAGAGAGGGGGGTGGAGAGCAAGGGAGAGTGCTTTCAATTGAAATATAGCCATCATGTGACTTCCAAATAACTTTCAGAGTTTAGTCAAATCTTTTCAAGTCAGCGTTGATACTCTCCAATTGAATTAAGAGTGATTCAGAATGTGATTTAAAAAAAACAGTACAGTAACAGCACAGTAATTCTGAAGGGTTTTCTTTAATGTGAGATGTTCCATTTTTTTCTACATTGGATCTGCTTTGATCAAAAGGACTCCTCTGAGACACTGAAGTGGTACAGACTCTATGTGAGGACTTTTCCACGTCAAAAATGGATATAAGCATCAGCCTCAAATTCCATCACCGTCAGAAGGGAGTGCTATTTCTATCTTCGGCTCAGAACGGACGTTACTTTAAATCATATCTAGAATATCTTCTTTCCATTTTTATCTTCTTTCCTCGATCCAAATCTTAAAAGCCCTCCAACCTCCTACACTAGAGTGCTGATCTAGATTGAGGGCCCTGCACCTACTCTAGAGTAAAAATGAGAAGAAGAAGAAGAAGAAAAGGTATAACTGGCTGCTAGTTAGGGATTTAAACAGTGGAGCCTGGTGACTCCTGTTTCAGTGGGGCTCCTAATCCATTGTGGCGTTTATTTGGAGCTTCATAGCTGTCCATGGTGCTCCAGGGTGGTGAACTTATTTTGGGGATGGAGTTCAGCACCATGGATAGCTCACATAAAGCTCCAAATAAAGCCTGCAATGGATTAGGAGCCCCACCGAAATAGGAGTCACCAACCTCCCCTGGATTTAAGGTATTGTCTGTTTGGCTCTCAACTATATCAATAACAAAGGGCAGAATTAGACATAAGAAATACTGCCGTTGCTGCTGCTGCTGCTGCTGCTTTGTCTCTCTGTTAGGAGTGGTGAACTGGTAGGGCCTACTGCTGACTTCTGCTCTGGGCTCCCTTTTCTGGTGTTCTAATGAACATTGGGACAGCTTGGAAATGTCATTTACATTTTCTATAATGCGTTGGAGCTCCATCACTGAAGTGTCCTCTGCATGGCATTGTGTGGGAAATGTAAATGGTTGTCCCCATTGGGGGCTGCCATTTTAATTTCCCACAATGCCCAGACACTGCATCCCCAAGGGGCCCTCTGGGGCAATGTAGGAAATTTAAATTGTGCCTCCAAGCCTCCCAAGTGCTGATTGGAGCATTGCTACTGTGGCCTATCATTGCCCACCAGCTGGTAATCCTACCATAGCTTATTGGGGGCAGGTCCACTGAAGTAGGAGTGGGCCCATGAGGGTACTATGAGGGTACATTTCTCCCTTTATTTTTTATTGTTGTTAGCTATTTGCAGTAGAAAGGTGGTATATACATAAAATAAAATGCATAAAATTAAATGGCTCTGGGAAAGCGTGTTTAACCCTTCCTTTCCCTGATCTAACCCTCCCTCCCAAATGCTCTTATTAGTTCCATTGAAGAAGAAAAAAGAAGGTACAAATGCTGTGCCTATCTTTCTTCCCCTCTGCAGCTTGTAGAAATCATCCTTTCCCAGACTGCCATTGTTCAAAGCAACAGTGTGGTACAACAGGAATGATCTGATTTATCCCATTTTACGGTCTTTTCCTGGGCACCTTATGGAATTTTTAATAGCTTTATTACTTAGCAGCTCTGGTAAGTTGGTCAATGAACAAGTGGCCAAATTTCTGAACCAGGCTATCTCCACTAGACTATATTTGATTTCCCACTCTCATGTGTCCAATTAACTAGTTGTACTGTATGTATGTATTATATTGTGTGAGGAATGGTCTATTGACTGCAATAAAGGATTGTTGTTGTTGTTGTTGCTAGTACAACAGTAGATCCAAATAACTGAACTTCCATGTTATGTTCAGTTTGGCCCTCTGTCCTAACAAGACTGCTCACTCTTTCTTGTCCCCTTTCCCTTGTATGTCTATTAAACTGAAAGGCTGACAGCAAGGACTTTTATTCAGTTTACTTTGCAAAGTGCCTAGTTTTGTATTGGTATTTTAATTAATTAAAAATACTTCTTCATGAATAACCCAAATATTTCCAGACTGAGTTATGTCCAATTAGTGAAGACAAAGTCCATGAAATACATTAAAGAGGCCTCTGAATATTACCCGTGCCTCCATTTTTCTATCCCTTTGTTTTTCCCCACTTTTAATTTTAGATTGGAAGCTCCTTGAGGCAGAGACCTATCTTATTTGTTTATGTTACTCTGTAAAGTGAATTCCATCCTTCACACTACCTCCAGTGCATGTAATCTATGTGATATATGCAAGCACATCTGCCTGTCTAGGATTGGACATATTTCATGTGAGGGGCCATAAAAACTTCAAGCTGCACACCCATCTGTCCTACAACTGGAACAGATCAGATCAGATTCTGCCAAGGTGCAGAAAAGAGCAACCAAAATGACCAAGGGGCTGAACCATGCCCCTATGAGGAAATGTTACAATGTTTGGGCCTCTTTAGTTGGGGGGGGGGAAAGGTGAGTAAGGGGGTGACATCATACAGTTGTATAAAATTATGCACGATGTGGGGAAAGTGGAGTACCAATCTCATAAGTTCATAATACTGGAACCCGGGTTCATCCAATGTAGCTGAATTGTGAGAAATTCAGGATAGGTAAAAGGAAGCACGACTTCACAGAGTGCACAGTTCAGCGATGGAATTTGCGAACACAAGCAGCAGTAATGGCCACCAAATTGGATGGCTTTAAAAGGGGATTAGGCTAATTCATGGAGGATAAGGCTTTCAATGGGTACCAGTCATGATGGCTATATATTACCTCAGAGGCAGTATGGCTCTGAATACCAGTTGCTTGAGAACACAAATGGGAGGGTGTTATTGCGCTCATGTCCTGGTTGTGGTACTCCCCCAAGGCATCTGGTTGGCCACTGTGTGAACAGAATGTTGGACTAGATGGGCCTTTGGTCTGATCTAGGACAGCTCTTCTTATGTTCTTATGATACTTATGGTGGAATATAAATCGTTTTCTTTATCTTAGCAGCTATCTCTCTGTTACAGCTAACATTGACACTGAAATCCAGCATCATTTGAGCTCCGCAAGTGCCGCATTTTCTCAAATGAAACATAAGAGTGTTCGAGGATTGGGATATCTGTAAGGAGACCAAAACGCTGGTTTATAAAGCCATTGTACTACCAACATTATTGTATGCCTGCGAAACATGGACTATCTATAAACGTCACTTCCACCTCCTTGAAAGATTTAATCAACGTTGCCTCCGGAAAATTCTGCGAATTACTTGGGAAGATAGGCGAACAAATGTCAGTATACAGGAAGAAGCAAAGACTACTAGCATTGAAAAAATGATCCTTCAACGCCAACTTCAATGGACCCGTCATGTTGTTCGAATGTCTGACTGCCATCTCCCAAAGCAGTTACTTTATTCCCAACTCAAGGATGGAAAGCGGAATATCGTTGGTCAGTATAAGAGGTTTAAAGATGTTCTTAAGGCTAATCTAAAAAAAATGCAATATAAACATCGAAAACTGGGAAACTCTGGCCCATGAACGATCTAACTGGAGGTTGGCCTTTCACAAAGGTTCTATGGACTTTGAAGAAGCCCGAGTGCAAGGTGAAAGGGAGAAACGTGCTAAGCGAAAAGCACGTCAAATGAATCCTTTACAGTACCATCTTCCATCTGGTAACCTATGTCCTCACTGTGGGAAGCTGTGTGGATCTAGAATTGGCCTCCACAGTCACTTACGGACCCATCGCTAGAGTCTACACAATTTTTTTAGAATTTCCTCTTTTTATAATTTTCTTTTTTTAATTTTATCCTGGAAGACAATCTTACTCGGTCACAAGTGATCGCCTACTATATAAATCAGGAATAATAAAGAAAGACTCCTCCTGACCCATAGTCTACAATATCACACATGACATCATAACAAAAATATGTGAATTTCCCCAAGGACATCAGTGGAAGCAGGGAGTCATCCCTGGCTATGTAGCTGAAAGAAAAAGTTTCAGTCTAAAGTAATTGGTGAAATGTTAGGGTCTGCATTCTGTGTAGAATTCAACATAATCTTCAGCCCCCTTCACACAATTACCAGGAAGGGGGGCTATGGCATGGCCCCATTTGCACAGGGGGAGCCTATACATTAAAAGCTACTGATGCATAGGCTTCTACACAATCAGAACACTTGTCCATGTGTAGGCTTTCCCTATGCACAGTTCATGCCAATGCATAGCCCTCTGGGTGCAGGCCCCGCTCTCAGTAACTGCATTGCTGCTGCCCCCTTCACACAATCCATTTCAATGCTGAATTCTACACATGTCAAGAGCTCGCAAGGATTATAGGAGTTTGATTCGAAAACTGCCTTGACCATTAAAGGTTGGGCATCGATTATAGGGATATAGTTCAGAACAGGGGTGCAGAACTTCTCTCCACCCGAGGGCTGAGTTCCATTTCAGAGAAGATTCCAGTGGTGGGTGGGTACAAAGGCAAAAGGGGAGGGGCCCCAAAAATTCCAGTGTAATTTAGTGTATCCACACAGGCCTGTGGCTCACGCTGGCTCAGCTTGTCTGAGCATGGAAAGCTAAACAGGGTCAGGCCTGGTTATTACTTGGATGGGAGACCCCTCCTCTAATTTCCTGCACTGAGCAGGGGGTTGGACTCGATGGCCTTGTAGGCCCCTTCCAACTCTATGGTCTATGAAATCTATTAAAGCTCTTACTGCTAGCAACTAAGCCTTAGGAGAGGCACTTCAACCTTTTAGAATGGGGGGGGGGAACTGCATAAAAGCCAGGAAATCACCAAACGTTTGGTGGCTGGGGGGAAAGGAGGTGGGGTCACGGGTGAGGCCATTTGGGGAATGCCAGAGGGCCAGATCGAGGCCCTAGGAGGGCCAGATTTGGGCCCTGGGCCTGACATTTTGCACCCTTGGTTTAGAATACACACACAGAGATTCAGCCTCCAATTTTATAAAATAATCAGAATATTATTAACATGTTATATTTTGAAAAAGTATGAAAGTCCTTTGACAACAACAAAACAATTAGCTTTTAAGAGCACATGAATTTTCTGTGAGGCCTGTGAAGTGGCCTGGGCTGAACTGCATAATGTCTGTTTCCTTGTTTCTTTTCCTTGCCTACATTGGCTTAGTAAGGTACTGTCATTTTCTCACTCCATCTGCTCTATATGATATGATGAATGTAGCTATTCTTCTTTCCCCCATCATTACAGCTGGTCTTTGATCCAAAGCAGCTAATTTATATTTACCATCTATCAGCTACCATCGTAAGTTTTAGGGAAAGAGGCACACCTGGACAGTATGAATTTTCTTTGATGCAGTTGGAGAATATCTCAAAATGTGATTAAGAGTCATTCATCCTACTTTTGATGGGCCGCATGGGAATAATCTTTAACTTTTATAGCAGAGAGCATTTGTTTGTTTAAATCAGTGTAAATATTTCCAAATTCATTTGATGTTATAATCTTCTGCCATCATTACATTAGTATATTCCTCTAAAGCTACCTGTTTTCCATTATATTTTGAGATGAAGTGGTACGGTATATTGGTTTGTCCTATGGTAGGATCTCTTCCCAGCTCAATAGGAAGTTCAACATTTAACATCAAACTGAACTAAAGTTAATTTCTTACTAGTATTTAACATATTGTAGGTTATCTTCACAGGTTCTAAACACCTAGTGATTTATATTCCTCCACTACCTGCATGATTACAGCCAAAACGTGTTGAAATTTTCATATATCTTTGGGGATCTCTGGCAATCTCATTTTCGAATTGGGTATTTTTACACACCATGGCTCTGGCCCAAACCTATTTGCATGCCAATCAAGTTAAATACTGTGAATGGTGCCGATCAGCTGTTTGCCAGGGAAAGTAGAGGGCTGAAGTGGGTGCTATTCAGCATATTTAATTGGGACTACATGTATGTGAAGCCCTGGCTGTTGGATTCAGGTGGGTAATAGTGCTCACAGCAGCTATTTGCACATGTAATTCCACATTCAGATTGCGATTCAAAAGTGGAAGTCTGCTGATCTGTGCATGTATGGCCCAGTTGGACTGGGATATGGGATAGCCAGTTAAACACTAATAAGAATTGAACTTTCATTTGTTAAACTGCATACCAGGTTGGGAAGAGATGCTGCTTTAGAAGGGGCAATTTAATATTGAAAGTCATATTGGCACAGGGGAGTGTAATCTGCAATTGCATTTTGAACACAACAGCCATAGAATGGTGCAAACTGCCTTCATTGTAATTTTGTGCACAAAAAAGCAAGGCTGCCCATTCCGCTCAAAATAGGATAAGATTATATGACTCCTTAGGCAAATAGGAAGCTACTTTATACCAGGTCAGGCTATTTGCCCATCTAACTCAGAATTATCTGTTCTGACTGGCAGCAGCTCTACAAGGTCTCAGGCAAAGGTCTCTTCCATCACTTGCTACCTGATGCTTTGAACTGGAGATGCTGGGGACTGAACCTGGGACCTTCTGCATGCAAAGCATCTTTTCTGCCACTGATGTATCATCCTCCCCTTGACATTATAACACAGCAGAAAACTGTATGCAGGATCTTCAAAAATGAGGAGTCCTTCAACCGAGCCACTCTCCTCTAACAAATCTCAAAGTACAACAGGATGGATTATTCAGGAATACATCACTGAAAGGCAGTCACTGTGGGAAAACACTGCAGAAGATCCAGTGGTGACATTGCACATGTGAAAACTGCATATCACCTTGGTATTGAAATCGAACGTTTGCAGAACTTGATAACAAAGTGCAAGTCCTTGTGGCAGTGTCACCCATGCTTCAGGTCAGTCACTCCAGGATGGTGCTGCAATAGTGTTGTCAATGTCATGGAGTGGCATGAGCCACACCTCTCCACCATGCTAACCACACCATGGTCTCAGGTGTGAAAGGGGCACTCTGTGCAAGCTCCTGATCATGTGGGGTCTGGTTCGTGTGGTTTCTTCCCCTCAAAAGATTGAGGGAAGGTCATGTAAACAAGGCCTCAGTGCAATCAACTGCTCACTCAGAGGGCCCCTTTCACATGTGGAGCTATCTGCATGGTAGGGAGAGGCTCATGATGTTCCTCCAGCACTGCCCTGGAGTGAATGTATGAATCCGAGCCACAACACTGAGTGATTGATCCATCACATTATGTGAATACAGCCTTACAATTGGTCTAGCAACGGATCAATCCATATGCTCCACAATAGCAAACCACAGGTTTATTGAATAAGTTTCCGCCAGACTTGATCAAGCATGTCTTATCCAAAAGCAACCCAAGCCAGGTTGCAATCTCAGGTAAGTAATTAGCATTTACAAAGCACGTGTTAAGTGTTCTCAGAGGAATTCAGATACATCATTTCAGTACTCCTTACAACAGCCAGATAAGTTAGGCCAGTAGTATTATTATTATCCCTATACTTCAGATAGTAGGCTGAGACTTATAGTCACTAGCATAATTCCACGGAGTGTGTTTGTGATGGGGGTGAGATCTGAACCATGGACATTGCAGATCACACTCTTTACCACTATGCCACACACCTCACCATCAATGTTTGCCTACTTACCAAAATGTAATAGAAATGATAAACAAGTAGGACCTGCAATAAGATGTTGCAGTATGGAGTGCTCCTGTTCAAGATACTCCATTCCATTCCCAGTTTTCTGCTTTCCCACTCGAACAGGCCGTCTGCATTCCATGGCCACTGAGAATGCTAAGTCCTCCTTGGGCTGCTTTGGCATCCACCCTCCTTTATGGGGTTTTCCCTAAAGTTTTGTTTGTGCTTCTACAAATGTTGGGGTTTCCCCGAGCCTGATGATGCTTCCCTCTTATATGCAGATGCTGCTGTTTTGGCTACATAAGCATCAGCATTCACCTCTAAACATGGGAAATAGAAGAAGTTATCTCATATTTACTGTATGTACTATGCTACAAGTTTTAAAAGAACTTTGATTCCATCTGACTTCAGCAATGGTAAAGCTGAGACAGCAGGGCCTAGAGATCAGCCCCATTGGACGCCTCCTCTCCCTGGGCTGTTCCCATTCAAACAGGTCACTCTAATAACTTTGTAACTTTAAGAACTGGTGCCTGAGTTTGCTTGTTTGCCTCCTCCACATCCCTGTTTGTGTCAGGTCTTTTAGATTGGAAGCCCTGAGGGCAGGGGCTGTCTTGTTTGTATTGATCTTATGTAAACCTCTCAGATGAAGGAGGGCAGGGTAGAAATGCTTTAAGTAAATAAATAAATAAATAACTCTCAGATCACTTACCCGGAGACATGCAGGCAAATACAGTGAAATGTTCTGGTTATAATATATTGTCAAGGTAATGCAAATGGAAATAGATGCAAGTGTGGGGAAAGGGCACGAGGAAAGAGATTGTGAAGGATTACTGGACTCAAGAAGCAGCAAGACTCTTGGCAAAGCTATTGGATTGTTTTATCAATAACGATTAGAAATGGGCAAACAGCCAGAATTGGGCATCTATAGCCATGCAATAATAGATGGCCTTGTGGTTAAAGGTGTTCTGCTTGCTACACAGTCTTTGTTGGGGTGGGGGAAAGCAGGTTTCTTGTTTTGTGGAGTGGGGGAAGGACAGTGGTTATGTCCTTTCGTAATAAGTGTAAGGAATGAGAATGTATAGGGGTTGAAAGGAAAGAGAAATGGGAAGAAGAGATGGACGAAAGCCTTAGGGTTAACACACACCACCAGTCACATTCACTCTCTTACACAAGCTAATCTCCTGAAACCACATGTCTTGGAACAGGAAGGCTTCATGCTAAGATGCCTGGGGTGTTTCCACTGCTAAGCCACATGGTCTTCCTGCTGTCAACCCCTCCCCACTCCCAACACACACACCACTGGAAGAAACATGACAGAGGTGAGTAGTAAGAGGTGATACTTGGAGAAGGTTCCTGGGAAGCAATGGCATCTATCCCTTGACGTACTCCATGTTCATTTGTTAAGGATGAATTGCAAAAAGTTGGTCATAATCATGATGGTGTTGCACTAGTATTTCCTTGTGTGGAACTTTCTGCATTCTTTAGGAGAGATTCTTCTCTCCCCACCCCTATCCCATCTGTTATCTTGTATTAGCCATGGGCTCTCAAAAAGAAAAAAAAAAGTTCAGGAATGACTTTCAACTAGACATTTTACAATTGTTTTTTTTTAAATTATCTAAAAAAAACAGACTGAAGAGTTTAATTAGCAAGCTCCAAGTAATAGTTATACCCTTTTCCCTCTGCTATCAGCTTTCACTTTTATTGACGATGGGAGTCCCCCTTGTATCTTCTTTCCCACAAGACTCACTATCACTAATATTTCTGTGATCTGTGAATAAACCAAAATTTAAAGTTAGTTACTTACAATCAATGCAAATTAATGATTTCTTTTTTTAAAAAAAATATTTCAATCAGGAAAAGCAGCTTTGTAGTCGAAAATCCCATGCTGGCCTTAGAGTGGGAGTTTTTCCAGCCTCTGCTTAAATCCAAAAAAATACTGCAATCTTCTGGCACAGGCTCACTGTAATGCTTTAAAAACAATTTAGCAACTGTCATTGCTGTAATTACAGTAACTAATTACCATCCTTAGCAAACAAATAGCTTAACATAATACGCAAGCCGAATCAATTTTGAAGAAATGCAAATTCCGAAAGCAAAAAAGGGCATTTTGGCAAACCTGAAAGAGAAGCGGGAAAATAATACACTTTGTTTTATCTCCACATAATTCCCAGGGAATATCATATCATAAATATTTGCATTCAGTTCTTATCAGGACATTTGCATTTGCTTCCTTATCAGTCTGCCGGCCGGACTCTGCCAGATAGAGAGTCAAGCTCCACACCATGTAGATATTTCTAATGAATCACGTCTCAGGCTGAGAGAATATTTTGGCTGGAACATTATCACTGAGATGAAGAGGTCATTTACTCTCCAAGTCAGTTCATCTTGGAATTGTCTTGAGATTCCAATGTGATTCAGCTGACTTCCCTCCCTCCACCCCTTGCATGCCTTTTGAGAAAACCCAAATAACCCAAAACCTGGATTCTTTTAATGTTTATAATGTTTCCATATTCAAGCAGCTTTCACATACATTTGTTTATTCCTTCCTAAAAATGGAAATGCTTTCCATTCAGGTTTCTAGTTAGATCTTGTGACATGTGATCCTTGAGATACCAGAGAGTCTTGCCAGACAAATTTATCAATAAGATTTTTGACCTAAAGATGAGATCTCAGCTGACTACTGAAATTTAGTAGCAAAACTTTTTTTGTGTGTGGGAGAAAAACTCAGTTGATTCTGCTCGATTCAAGAAAAAGAACTTGAAATGTTCTTTCAGAATATCATTTGTCATTCCTTGTGTAGTTCCATCCATTTTGCTTACTAGGGTATTCAGGAATCAATATCCAAGACTCATGCCCCCAGTCCATTATCATCCATCCCTGAAGACCCTGTACTTCCTGTAGTTATGGGTAAAACCAGCTATCAGTTTATATAGATGTTTTACAAAGAGATGTGAGCCAGGGGACCGACGTAATTACTGGCCAGGTGGACACAGTGCTCTGAAAGTAATTATGCCTTCTGTGCAAGCAGAAAGAGAACCTGAGCATCCATGGTTTCAGAAGCATTCATGACTAGCAAAGTGCTGCTATGATTATTTTACATTAACTGTAGATCTTCTGCAAAATATTGTGGTGCAAAATCAGAAGGGGAAAAAATGCAACCTGACTTGTCTTGTTTATTAGAAAGCCTAATATTTATCTACACACACACACACACACACACACAATAACTTGTCTTCAGCAAGCAAATTAACATCAGTACAACAGAAACCGCAACAGCAGAAATTGAACTTGAAAAAAGGTGTGGCTATTTTTATTTATTTTTTGTATGAAGCTTGCTTAAAGTTCGTTTCTCTTTATTTTCCACATCCCACTTTATGCTTTTTATTTATTTGAACACAAATTGCTGTTTCTGGTCCATCATTATTCAAATAAGTAACAAAGCCAATTTGTACCAAGGGAAACACTGTATCTACTGTTTACATCCAGACTACTCCCATTGTCCCAACTTCTGCCGTTTATGATAATAGACTTTAGCTAGCATAAGGATAAGAAAAGAGAGCGCACCAAGAGCTTGGATGGGGGAAGATGCAAAGCTTTTATCTGTAGAATGGCCAGATGCAAAGGAGGACAGGGAACTTGTACTTTGAAAGCTTGCATGGAAGAGGGAATTTTGGCAGGTGCTGCCGCTTGTCATGCAGGGTTAAGGCAATTTGCACCTGCTGAAATTCCCTCTCCTGCACAGGTACAAGAGCTCTGTCCTCCTTTGCATCTGGTTGCTCAATTCCTGTGCCAGAAAAAAAAAGTTAGTTAGAACAGGCAGCAGGTTCCTAGGCATGGCTGGCCTGGGATATTTTGCCACCTGAGACAAATAACAAGATGGCGGCCCCTCTTGTTATCCAGCCAGTATTGCTGCATGTAATGCAGTCTTGCTAATGGGTCAAGCAATCAGGGCTTATCACGACTGTTAATCAGCAAGGGCACATCAAAGAAGTGGTGCCCATCCACAACCATTCACCCCTCTTCCCCTAGAGGTTTGCCAATGTTCAAGGCTATGTTTCTTCTGGAGGGACTCTTAAGATGTCCTAGGAAAAGAGCTGTCCCTACCATTAGGTAAAGTGAGCTGGTCACCTCAGGCAGCAAATGCTGGGAGGTGGCAGCAAGTGTGGGAGGAGAGAACTGTGTGCCACATGGCCTGCATGTGCAATCCCTAAACTAGCCTGCTGCCTTCAGGTGTAGTTGTGGATACTGTCCTATGGTCAGTGTTGAAGAAAAATTCAACTGCCAGTTCAGTTGGATTTTGTACATGGAATAGGAGGGGTGCCATCTTGTTATTTGTCTCAGGCGGCAAAATATTCTGGGTCAGCCCTGCCTAGGAACACAAGAAGCTGCCTTATAGCAGGTCAGACAGTCTACTCATAGTGTCCATGCCACTCCGGGGTTTTAGGCAGAGGTCTTTCCAATCACCTGCCACCTGATCCTTTTAAATCAGTGGTTCTTAACCTTTGTGGTGTCACACCTCCCTTGTGAAAAATCTTATGACCCATGCCTCCCATGTGTTAACGGGCCAAAATTTAGGCTTAGGCAGGAAGAGTCTGCATTTTTTAGTTTATGCTCTGTCTCTGGACTAAACAAAAAAGCATATTCAATTAAATGAACGGCGTAGCTCCCAAGATTATTGGACTGTACATCGCTCAGAGTGGCCGGATGTCTGACCAGATGGGCGATTCATAAATATAATAAATAAATAAATAAATAAGATTAGTAGAAAGAAATAAGGTTGGGCCAACCGCCAAGCTGCGCTGCTATGTACTTGTAAAATAAACAATGTATAGTTGAGGGGCTACTCACACCTCCCCTGGAGTCAGTCCAAACCTCCCCTGGGGAGGCGTACCCCACAGGTTAAGAACCCCTGTTTTAAATAGAGATGCCAGAGATTAAACCTGGGGCCTTCTGCATGCAAAACATGCACTCTACCACTGGCCTGTGGCACCTTCTGTGTCTGGAATCATTTTTAAACATCTAGAATTAAGTGGGAGCTGTGTACATAACTGGACATTTTAATTTCATTATTTCATTTTAATCAAATTTTTAATTTAAAATCATCATCATCATCATCAACAACAACAACAACAACACCATTCATTTTTATTTTATTTTTTGATCAGGCACAGCAATTTGGTTACAGAGCAATACCTACTTATGTTATGTATGAACAATGCCAGTTCCAGGTTTTGGGGGGCCCTAGGGCAAGAACCCTCAATGGGTGCCCTCCCCCAGTGAGTCTACCTTCTCACTGCCATTGTCACCAGCTGCTGTTGCTCCTCATCCAGAGAGCAAGTAGCCAGTGGCAGTTACTGCTCCCCCTTCTCAGCACCACTGTTGTCTGGGTCAGAGGGAGATGCAGATGAACAAGCAGATTGCGGTGTTAAAGAGGAGGAGCAAGACCAGGGGACTATTGCCAGTGGGCCCCTGCTGGGAAGTGCCCAACCATGCCTACCCTTGACGCTGGCCCTGTGTCTGAGGCCAAAACTACACATAACAGATACTTTCATGGAAGAGTAGCCCTGCGGCCTCTTTAAATGAGGGAAAACGACTTTCAGTGGGAGGGGAGAGAGGGGCCCTTAACTCTTTCTTTCTCCAAGTATCCCCCTAGGAGCTTTTGCCTATGGCTGCAGTGGTAGTGAGTGACACCTGACACACTGCCACAGCAGCAGTCATTCTAGGTGGCAGAAATGTGGAGGGATAGTAGAGTTGGGGCTGGGGAGAGAGAGTTAGAGTTCTGAGTTTGAGTCAGTTCTGTTTTAATGCAAGTAACAGAGTGGAGATCCACTCTGTGCATCTTTTGACACTAGGAGCATATTTATTATTTACTGATAGGATTTATAGACTGCTTTATATCTAATAAGATTGCTGAGCAGTGTACAATGAAAAGAAAGGGGGGGAATCAAAATTCAGAATTGAAATATTTAAAATCAAATTATGCCGATAAAACTGGCTGGTCAGTCAGGGAAGGTCTGCTTATATTTGATTTATTGAAAGCAGTACTGGAGAACATAATATTGAAGTCTCCATGCATCGTCAGTTATTTCACAATTCTCTTGGAGTCTGTAAGGACTGAACAATCCTTGTTTATTTATTCATCCTATATACTAATAGTGAACTCACTGTCTATGTGTGGATCCTTATGTAGTCCAAATGGCAACATCCACCTCCATGAAGACACGGGAGAGATCAGCAGGCTCCAAGAAACGGCAAGTACAAAAAAATATTTGGGGGGGGGGAATCCCTAATGCGGAAGGCGGGGAGGGGAGCGGGCCACAAAGAAGCCCCATGAAGACTGGGCATGCTCAGTGGCCACATAAGGTTGACTGACTGTTGGAGGGGGAAACAGAAAAGGGTGTGTGTGAATGGAATGGAGTACCCTAGAAAAGGGCCTGCCTGGCTGATTAGAATCCTTAAGCACTGTACACTGAAACATTTTGTTGTAGGTCCCATTTGTTTTACTTATACCTCACCCCTGTTTTACAAAGCTCACAGAAACATGCCTGGGGCTTCCAGCGGTCTCCCACTGAGCTGGCCCATGCACTGGATTCAAAGTGCTGGTGGTGAAGTTTAGCGCCTCCAATGGCTTGGGCTGATAGCCCTAAAGGAACACCGATCAACCTGCCCCGATGTTAAGGTCATCTGCTGATGCTATCCTTCAGGTCCCCCCATCATCAGAGTTGCGGTGGGTGGTAACCAGGTAACCAGGCAGAGACACCCTGCTAGTGACACCCCTGCTGTGGCATCCTGCTAGTGGAACTCCCTTCCCTGGAGAGGTTTCCCTGGTAACCACTCTGAAATCCTTCAAGCATCAAGCGAAACCTTTTCTATTTTCCTAAACAGAAAAAGACTTCAGATTTCAGTTTACTGTTTTAATGAATGTTTTGTTTGTTCTTTATGCTGATAGTATTTTATGGTCATACTCAAAGTTTTATAAACTGCCTTGGGAGCATTTTTTTAAAAAGATGATGACGGATGATGATGATGATGATGATGATGATGATGATGATTTTATAAAGGACAGCATATTCCCCAAATAAAAATAATAAATAACCTGCTGAGCTTCAGTAATGCTTCAGCATTGGGTGCTCCCGGACTATCCACTATGCCCACTCATTACATGTGGGAAGGGGAGGCGGGTGACTCCTATTTCGGCGGGGCTCCTTTTCCATTGCAGGTTTTGCAGGTTTCATTTGGAGCTTCACAGGAACTATCCATGGTGCTTCATGGTGGTGAACCTATTTTGGGGATGGAGTTCAGCACCATGGATAGCTCCTGTGAAGCTCCAAATGAAACCTGCAAAACCTGCAATGGAAAAGGAGCCCCGCCGAAATAGGAGCCCTGCATGTGGGTTGGTTATAGCATTTGGTTATGGTTACATTGCCGAACTTTGTAATTACCCAGTCTGGAATATGAACTGAGCGTGTTCATGATGCAAGCTTGTTTCCTGCACCACACCCATTCCTTCCCCAACACCTTAACTATTCTTTTCCAGCTGGAACTGTCATCTGCGCCAGAGAAGAACCACTCCCACTAGTCCAACCCACTTACGTGCCTGTAGCTGCAGTGGCAGTGACTGGCACCTGACCTGACACACGGCCGCCGCAGCAGTCATTCTGGGTGGCGGAGATATGGAGGAAAACTAGGGTGAAAGAGAAAGACTTGCCTCCCACAGTCACTGCTGGAACAGCCACCACATGCGGGGGTGGGGTGGGGGTTGGAGGTGACAGGAGCAGCAATTATTAGCAGATCTGGAACTCTGAAAAGACCTTCTCGAATGGCACCAGGTATTGCCAGTGTAGGGACTGGGCCCACTCTTCCTACAGAGGAAGATCTAGGAACAGATTCTGAGGATTATGGGAAGGAGGAGGAGATGGAGGGGAGGGAAGATACAGATGGGTCCCCAAGTCCAGCAGACTTAGAGATAGGCTCCACAGTCAGGGAGGATCAATCGGCTACAAATTCTGTGGGAAAGCAGAGACCTCTCTGATTGGGGGGAGGGTGAATCAAGCATCACTACCCCCCACCCTGGGTCAGACGTCAGCTAAGGAGGATGGACCAGCTGAGGAATGTCAGGCGCTCCAAGAGACTGGCCCTTAAGAATAAGGCACCGCCTTAGGGGTGTGGGTGTGCGTAATTGAGACTGGAAGGGCAGGAGAGGTTTCCAGTTTGGAATCAATCTTCTCAACAATAAGGCAATCTTCCTGAATGGCTAGTATTCTAGCTAAGTTTGATTCTTTTGTGATTGACTCTGCTGCAACTCACTTCTTTTGTAATTCTAAGCTGGTTTACTAGGCTGACATCTGTCCTAATAAAGCCTTTTCGGTTAGAAGCCATTGTGTGGATCTTCTTGGAAGGAGGAGGGGAAGTATGGCCTCAACAGCCAGCCTCATTCTGAAATGAGACTGGAAGAGTTAGCCCATCACTGGTGGGATGAAGGTTCATCTCCAGGACGGTTTTGACAGTGGCTTACTTATATGGCCCATTGTAAGATGTTAGCAGCAGCAGTACCGACTCCAGGTTTTTGAGAGCCCTTGGGTAAGACATCCCCCCAATGGCACTATTTTCTCGCTGCCATTGTCACTAGGTGCTCTTGCTCCTCATCCTCTTTCTCATCAGACAGAGTAGGTGGGCAAATGGGCCATGGCATCGCCTCCTTCCTCCTTCTCACCATCACTGTGGTCCAACCACTTCTGCAGGATAGAACTGATTCCATCAGCAGAAGTGGGAGGTGGGTGACTCGCCCCTTCGCGCACAGCCACCCCACCCCACCCCACCTCTCAAAATCTGTTCCGGAACAGATATCTGGGCAGCAGGGAAGGCTGCAGGGTGAGGAGAGGGGAAGAAAGTCCCATTACACAAGCAGATGTCCACTAGTGTTACATTGGATTTCACCCTTGAGAGGCGCTATTGCATACTTCATACATTGTTATCAGGCAACCTGACCAGAAGTGCAGACATCAATGGAGTAAGGTATTGCATTTCAGAGTAGGAACAGATAAGTTGGCTGGGTGAGATACCTCCAAGGAAGCATAGGAAAGCTACTTTGAGATCTTCTTGTGAATAGTGGGGTGTAAGTCAGACAGACTGACAGACAGACAGGATATAAAAGGAGTAGAAGGAGGGTTCTACCCTTAAAGGTGGTCTAAACTTCATTTAAATAAATAAATAAAATATATGAAAAGATGCATCAAAATCAAATGCTGACATTTCAATCTTCTATGAAGTGGACAAGGAATCCCCTGATCAGATGAATTTGCCCTCACTGCAGAATTACTTCTATATAGCCCAACAGCTTCATTAATGAACCAAAGGACACAATTCTATGCATGTTTAGACAAACAAACAAAAAAAGTCCTACAATGCTGGGAGTTGCTGGAGTTTTTTTCCTGTTTAAACATGCATAGGATTATGCCCTAAAACCATCCCCCCCCCCATTTTTTTCTGTCTAGAACTGAAGTTAAAGCGGGGGGAAAATCCTAATAACATAGTAAAAAAGACACAGCGGGTCTGTTGTGGATTCACAGACTCATCTGGCATAGAAATCATCTCTATCTTCCATGCTTTATCGTTTGTTTTAGTGTTGTCTTTGAGGTGGGAAGGACTTACAGTTAAGAGGCTATTATCAGACTGAAGGATGCAGGAAATCCAAAATATTTATGTTTGTCCATGGCACATGGACAAGAAACAGTGCTCAGGAAAAGGGTTTTCTGATTAAGTGATTGAAAACACTCTGGTGTATGTTAATGGGTTCTTCTGTCCAATAGATAACATCACCTCCAGCCTTATCACTGTTCTTGAACTTATTTTAAACATTTGCTCCTGCTCTTCCAATTATATACAATGTACTTTTAGGCATCCAGTTTCTTTGCTACTACTCATCTCATTTATTTTCTTTCTAATTTTTATCACCAGGCTGGTGTAAAAGAGAGAGAGGGAGGGAGGGAGAAGAGCTTTTAAGAGATCCTTGAAGAGAAATATTTTCCAGGGAGAAATTAATTTACATGGAATTAAGCCACAGTCTTGCAGGAAAAGAAAATGAATTTGTTTTTAAAAAACACAATGGCTTTTTAATAACTTTAAATTTTGGTTACTGTTTTCACTGCACGAGTGGTATGAAAGGGTTTGAAGGTAAAGATAAAGCCAGATACGATCATTATTTAAAAGGATGAACATCAGAGTTAAAATCACGGTAGACCATAATTAGACCACAAGCATCTATTGTAAGTAAGGGATACCCAAGGTTAGGTAACATTTTGATAAGGATAGCATAAATTTAAGTATCTATATACCATTCATACTGAATTTGCAAGTTATAACCTACTTCTTTTTCTGTACCTCTACATGTACAGAGGTGAAAATGTTGTACGTTGAATATTAATCATCATACAAACACTGGTTAACATCCTTGCCCTCTTCTTTGTCTTCGCTTCCTTCTGCTCTGGGAAACAACGAAAGAGGCTGAGGGCGGGAAAACAGGGCCTTAAGAGAGGCCCCCATCTCCCCGCCCTGCTGCAGCCCATTGGCTCAGCCGGCGTGGCCAGGTGTGTCTCTGAGTCTGACTCCACATCCCGCCCCCACACGCAAAGTTCTCCCCGACCCCAGAAGGCGGAGCCGGGCGGAGTCCATTGTCTTCGATACCTTCTGCTCTGGGAATTCACAGTTCAATATATTTATTAGATCTAGGCAAAATATGATGCAAATCGAAATGAAGGTTTAAATACACATATGGGAAGGGGAAGGAAGAGGGAAAGGAACCCCTTTCAAAGTAAGGAGAAGACGTGAAGTGCCTTAAGGTGGTGGTGGGGCTCAAGGCATTCCAATATCAAATTAAAATTAAATTCAAAAGAGATCACAGCATTACTGAAAAGAAACATTGAATGAATTCTGTAGAATGGGTAGAAGAACTGGACATTCAGGGCTTGAGCCTCTTTATCCATAATCTCATCTCTGTCTCCCTTTCTCTCTCTCTTTCCACCAGTGGTGTATCAGTGGCAAATTTCAAAGTGCGGGCACTTGTCATGACATTCCCCATAGCCACGCCCCCAAGAAGAGTCCAAAAATGCAGGCAACTGTGTTGACCCATATGAACAAACCAGTTCTCCACCAGAAGCAAGTCTTTCATCAAGCTATTAGGTCCTAATTGCTTATTCAAGACCAGGCCACCCCAAAATTTACCAGAGGGCACAGCAATGTGCTGATTCTAGGAAAACTCATCCTCCCTTCCAAGGTACTGTGAAGATTGCAACTAAGATCAGAGGAAACAGGGAAGCCTGAGGGAGGTGGTTGATCACATCATCTTCTTGCTAATCAAAAAGTCTTGGTGCTACGACACTGTTCTCCACATATTAGCTCTCAGCTCAGCCGGGTTCCTGCCGCCACAGCAAAGCTTGCTGCCAAAGCACAGCAAGCAAGACCGTGCTATTAGTTGTTGGGTCTTAAAAAAAAAGACTGCATCTCTCCCTCTTCTTTGTCTGTTAGCCTTGACTATAGCCTTTTGTGCCTGATTTTTCTGGGAGTGGAGAGTCTAGCTCCCTCCACCACTTCTTCCAGGATCCCTGGTGGTGAAGATGGGGGTGGGTGAAGATGGGCCTCTGGAGCTGGCCACCTTCTCCCTTGATGTCCAAACCACCCTTCAGATTGAGCACTTGTTGGAGTCAGCAGATATTGGAGCAAGTTAACTGTTGTTCTGCTGTTCGGTTACGACTGGGAAACAGGCTTCCTTCAAGGTAGGGCTGGCCTTCCCGTGAGGCAAGTTGATTTCCCTGTTCAGGCGGCAGGTCGGGAGGGGTGGTGGTTCCTCCCCCACACTGGGAGGGCCCTGTGGGCCCTGCCGTTGCACTGGCCCTGCTCGCCCGCTGCAGCAAATGACACAGCGGGAGAGTGGCAAGCAGGGCTCTTTGGAGGAGCAGCTGCCTTTCCCCATCTCTTGCTCTGATGAGCCCTCTCACAAAATTCCCCAGAAAGGCCACCCACCGAATCTCTCGCTTTGGGAGTGGGCTCAGAGGGAGAGATCAGTCAGGTGGGCTCTCTGGAGAGGCCGCCTGCTTGCCTGCCCTCCTGATCTCTTGCTCTGGGAACAAAATGGGATCTGGTGGCGAGCGGCCTCTCTGGAGAGCTGCGTTGGCTGCACAAAGCTGCTACCACGCCCCCTGAGAGAGGAGTGGGGAAGGCAGTAGCAGCCGTGGTAGAGGGGGAGGAGGTGACGGCGTGCACCCTTCTGCCTCAGGCAGGCCGCAGGACGTCTTGCTCCAACACTTCTTCAGGCAGTTTTCTCAGCTGTCATTCTCCTACGTTGAAGCTAGAGCCAACTTCAGGCCTCTTCCCAACTGTCCTCCATTCTCTTCTGCCACCATTGCTCTGGTCCTGCTTCTCCCCAAGTTAGTGCAGGACTCTCAGGTTTGCCCCAGAGCCACATAAATGTTTGTGACCATCCACTCTGGATAATCCCTGGAGTGTTACCTAATGCTGTTTCTTCTTTCTAATGGATGATCAAAACATTTGAATAAATAAAATAGTGCTCACACAACATATGGACATACACACGGAACAGCTAAAGTATAGTGTTCTGTTCCTGTTCATATGAGCATAAGGGCTTTTTCAGTGGTGGCACGCTGGTGCTAGAATGCCCTCCCCAGACAGGCTCACCTGGTGTCTACATTGTGGACTTTTTGGTTGTAGGTGAAGAATTTTGTATTTTCCCAGGGTTTTTAGTCCTTCCATTTTGTTTTTAAAGTGCATTATTGTGTTTTGAGATCTTTACTCTGCTGCTGGCTTTTACTCTGGTTTTTATTTTGGTTTCACTACGTTTAAAACTTTTAAAGGTTTGATATTATATTTTATCATGTTGTATTTTATGGTTTTAATTTTTGTGAACCTCCCAATCCCAGAGAGCTTTGGCTATTGGGTGGTATAGAAATGTAGTAAATAAATAAATATGTTTTGGATTGAGTGTTGCAGTTTTGGGGATTAGAAACTATTTGCATTTATTTATTTATTTATTTAATTTATACCCCACCTTTTTTCCTGCAAGGAACCCAAGGCAGCTTACATAATCCTCCTCTCCATTTTATCCTCACAACAACCCTGTGAGGTATGCCATTTAGGGAGGAGGCAGACTGCTTCTGCACTAGAGCCCTTTGGCACTGTTGGGGCAATTTTTTTGCTAGAAGTAGAATTAAAATGTAGGTTCCACACAACACTTAATATAGAGTTTGTATTATCCAGCAATGACTTTCTCCATGGCCAAGACCATTCTACAAATGTTTACTCACAAGTAAGTCCTACTAGACAGAGGTCCTTTCCAATGTTAATTAAAAATTTCCTGTTTGCAGGAATCATGAGTGAATCTCATATATGGTTACAGCAGCTAGAATTGTGTATGCTAACATTCCTTATATGAAAGATTGGTTGGATAAAGTACGGGAATATCTAAAAGCGTATATGTTTGAGTAAAAGAAATATAACAGAATCCAGAGGAAACCGAGTTCTATAACAGCTTGATGTTTTCGAAAGTACAAATATTTTTAATTTACTTTGAATTTTTGACATTCTTGAAAATTTTACTATGATAATCTTTTAAAACCTTTTTTTCTGTTTGCAGGTATGCCCATTTAATTACTCCTTGTTGGTTATGACTGGGGGATTCCTGATGAATAGCCTCTCCATTGCTTTCCAAGCTTCTTATTTGCTCATTATTTATTACTCATACTTCTATGGCACTTTTCAAAATAATCCCCCCCACACACAGAGTGCCACACAAAACAGTGAAATTTACAACACAAAATTTAAAAAGCAGCAACAACCATAATGATTGATATTCAAAATATTAAAATACACATTCAAGCCAGCCAGATAAAAGCCAGCAGCAGAGTAAAGATCTCAAAACACAATAATGCACTTTAAAAACAAAATGGAAGGACTAAAAACCCTGGGAAAATACGAAGTTCTTCACCTACAACCAAAAAGTCCACAATGTAGACACCAGGTGAGCCTGTCTGGGGAGGGCATTCTAGCACCAGCGTGCCACCACTGAAAAAGGTAAAACCTCAGCACAAAAGACTAAAACCAGAAGTAAACTAAGGCTTAAGAGCTCCTCCAGAAAATAAGGGAAGAGCAAGGGCAGTGCTAGATACTGAAAAGATCGGGGCTCAGGCCCACAGGACAAAAAAAAAGCAAGTACAAATTTGTGTAGGCTAATTTGCATATGCTCTAAAGTCTCTCTCTGTGTGTGTGTGTGTGTGTGTGTGTGTGTGTGTTTAAAGTACCCTGTCTCCTAAGGACACCCCTATTTGTAAAAAGGGATGGCGATCAGATGCAACAGAGATAATCAGGGCCCCTGTACCTTTATTTCAGCAAGTGCCCATGGACAGCAGGGCAGTGGGGCAGATGGCCTCCCAGAGATTCGGGACTCCAAATGAAAGATTCAGGGCATCCAGCCCTAGCAGGCCACCCACTAACACCACCTCTGGGGAAGAGGCAGAACATATATTCTGCCCGGGGGAGGGAGGCAGTTCCACAAAGGAAGGGGCACCTCCTCTTCATTGTCCCAATGGCAGGTGTCTGTTCCCATGGGAAGGGAGGTGTTACTTACTGATTTCCACTCATTATGTTTTTCTTTTCATTTTTTAAAAAGCGAAATAGCTATACAAATCCGCCACTCAAGAATCATCATTAATCCTACATCCATGGTCAACAGGAAGCAATAAAATAGGCAGGATCTTTAACAGGAAACATTAGAGGCACAGGAACCCCGAAAAGCCTCACTTGTGTTTTCCCTATTTCCCTTCCCAATGTTTAATTAACATTGGAAAGGAACTCTGCCTAGTAGGACTTGTGAGTAAACATTTATAGAAGAATCTTGGTCCATGGGGAAAGGCATTGCTGGACAAGTTAGTTCTTCCAGATTAGTTCTTCCATAGTGTCTTAGTGGCCCCACCCCACCCACAAATCAGAGGTGGAACAAACACAGGAAGGTAGCGAGTAAAACACTGGACTGCAGCAATTTGAAAATGTTGTCATCCAGATTCTTCATGAAATGTCAGCAATTCTAGAGAAAAAGGCTAATATGGAAGTAAACCCCCTGCCTGCAGCGGACGCTGGTGACTCCTATTTTGGTGAGGCTCCTTTTCCTTTGCAGGTTTTATTTGGAGCTTCATAGGAGCTATCCATGGTGCTCCATGGTGGTGAACCTGTCTTTGGGATGGAGTTCAGAACCATGGATAGCTCACATGAGGCTCCAAATAAAACCCGAAAAACCTGCAATGGAAAATGAGCCCCACCGAAATAAGAGTCACCAGCCTCCCCCAGCCTATCTGTCTTTCAGAATTATTCCTCCTGGGAAATGGCAGATGTACTTTCTCAGTTCTCACATGACTCTTTTTGGAAGGATGCTATTCCATAACTTTCTGAGCAGCAAGTGCAACAGGAATGCTTGGAACATGCAGAATATGGAAATTGGCATTCTAAACTGTAAGAGACTTAGTATCTTTGTTTCATTTGACAAGTTAATGATATCTGTGTGTAACAATATGAAAACAACTTTTTAAAAATTAAAATTATTATGATTATTTTGAAGTGCTGTCTTGCCATTTAATGTTGACTATATATCCATAAACTGATCTTTTCAACCTTACAGTGAATTTCCCTCCTCCCCAATTGTGAATTGGGGAAGGCGAAATTGACTATATAGATCCATAAATTGGATCCATCCTTAATTATAGAAAAAGAAACCTCTCCCTCCCACTGAAAAGGGACTCCTGACCCGAACAATATTACAAATTATTAGTTTTCAAAACACTGTAAAATACCAAAAACACATGTTCACCACACTGTCTCCCTTCAGAACACGCATGCACATACACCATCTCTACAGAATAGACAGGTGGAAATATCCATAGTGTATTTCTTGCAATATTCCCCCACTGTTTCGATGCCCAGAATGTACCTATGCATTCAATTCTAGAATTAAGTGTATTCTGCATGATAACATTGCATATCATGAAAACAGTGAAATGCATAGTGGGGAGAAATACGGTAATTCCTTTACCAAAGCTAAACCAGGCAGAAAAGTTTGCACTTCAATTTTGAGAACAAAAGAAGTTTTACTATTTCCCTTCATACGCAACCTTTATTTTTATTTATTTATTTTGTGATCCCATACCTTCTTCCCCCACTTCCGCAAGCCCGGTAATCATTATTGTCTTTCCTAGACTCTCAGACAGAGAGAGAGAGAGAGAGAGAGAGAGAGAGAGAAGAAAGTATGCTTTCTTTCCATCTAGAAAGCTTAATACTGATTGAAATATCATCTTTGGTAAGTCTGTTTTATAGTCACTAATTGATATTGTCGGCATAAACGGAGACATCTGTCAGGAGAGCAGATTTGTTTTCATATCCAGTATACTTAAAATTGGCACATTGTTAGCTTCCCTCATAGAAAACCTCCTATTTTGATTTATGAATGTTTTCAATTTTTTAAGATTCTCAGAAATGTTGGTTCACCTGTATGTAGAGAGATAGCTTGTTTGGCTAACTGCCTTGAGTGACTGAGTGCCAGGTAATGAATAATGCTACGTTCAATATTCTAAATTTGTGTTCCAAATTCTGAATTCCGAATGAGCCACATGGAAGTACGCTGATAAGTGACTGATTTTTACTCCAAGGATTGTCTTATTTGCAACTTTAAAATGCACTTGCTTTACTTTACTGAAAGCATTTTTGTATGGGATAGGATTTAAAGTCATACTCAGCAATAAGATTTGTATTTCTTTCCAAACTTCAGAAGTAACCCTGGTGGATAGAAGACAGGTACATTAGTTAAATACAGTTTTGCAAACCAAAAGGTCCAAATTAATGCAAAACTATACCCTTTAACACAATCATGGTAAACGAGTGATGATGAATATTTCCCAAATATTTTAAAATGCCTCATGAGGGCAGCCCATCTTTGTAAATAAACACAGGATGTATTTTGATAATTAAAAAAAAACAAAAACCACATCATTCTTCATAGGGAATTGGAGAAGCGATCATTAAAATCAATTATCTGCAAATGTTTGAGACACTTTCAAAATCTTCAAGTACAGAAAAACAACAACTTTATTTATCCCCCTATATGTTATCTGAACATATCCTATATAATTTGATTTCCTAGTTGCTAGTGCTAACCAGACAATGTATTATTGACATGTGTCAGCATGATAAAAACTGATTTTGAAAAAAATAATGTCAGACATTATGGAGGAGAATAAAACAGTTAACCTGAGCAATTAAAGGAACAAAAACCCTAATCATATTTTCAAGTGAACAAATCTGTGATTGAAAAAATATTTCAAATATATTGTTACTTTGCAAATTACAGGTATTATAAATTAATGATACGTTTCCAAGGTGTTCTGAAGATTATTGCTTATAATCTGTTGAGCTCTTTTGTGCATATATATTAATTAATAAGTCACCACTGTCATATTAGCAGCCTGACAGATCGAGCTGAGATCTGAAAAGACTTCTGAAAGACTTTTTATTGTAAGCTGCCCATATGGCATTTGGTTATGGGGTAGCATTTAGATTTTGTAAATAAAAAAATAATCCTACAATATTTATTTATAAATAATTAGCACCACCATATCTATTGGATTAATGGGGAGGGGCACAAAATGTCCTAGGGAGTGGTGGTGAGGTATGGAAATATTGGTGGAGATGGTGGCTGGAACCAGAAAAAACAGAACAAAACAGAGCAGATTCTAGGAGGGTTAGAAGCTCTTTCAGGGCTTCACTACACGAGGCATTTAACCCGCCGCTATTTTACCAAGGCTTCTGATTCCAGATTCTTTGCAGGATTAAGATTGGCTCCTTTACACGTGCTTCTCCCTCCCAGGTGTTCTTTCTTTCTTTCTCTACCTTTTTATTTGTATCATTACACAACCACAAGGTGGCGGAGTGGTATTCTGGAATTGCGAAAATACATGAGCCTTTCATTCTGATTCATTTTGCCATTTTTAGATAATACTGCACTTTCCTCGCTCTAGAAAAAGGAACAGAAATGCTTGGAAAGCACGGGAGAGGCCCTGGAGGATGACAATATCGTGCAAAGCACCCGCAAACTACTGTGAGAGAGGAATCATGAGTGCACAGCAGCCCTTAAAGAAAAATATCCATCACAAAACAAGGATGTTCCTTTAAATAGTAATCCTTTATCTGACATTCCTTTAAATGGGAATAATGTCTTATGATTTGCAGTCCAGTCAGGTAGCCATCTGGGCAAAACTTTTTTCCAGGTACGATAGTCGCAATCCAAAGATCACATTACTTTCATTGTGTCCAGAAAGTGGGTCTTGGACTTGTGTTTCTTGTTCATTTGTTCATACACCAGTTGCAGTTTACAGAACATGAACCTTGTACTATGACAACAACTACTGCATAGTTCTGTAACTAAAGCCTATTTCTCACTGTGGCGGTAAACTTGTGTTTGGACTGTAGCACTTCAGACTGCCTGAAATGACTGAACGGGTGTGATTGTGAGCATTTGAGCAGGGAACACAATGAAAGTAAGGTGATCTTTGCATTGTGATGAAAAACGTTTTGACTGGTAGCCATCAGACTGTATTTCAGTCGTAATACATTGTTCTCATTTAAAGGAATGGCTTGGGTTCGCACGACATGCTCAGCCATGGTGGCTACAGTAAATCCTAGAACAAGCCATGGCTTTGAAGGGTGGCTTCAAAGCCATAGCTAAGAAACACTGACTGGGTTAGTACAATATGCTAAGCCACCGTTTACTGTAGCCACCGTGGCTTAGCATGTTGTGCGAACCCAGTCATCATCAGATAACTGCTCTTCAAGTGCCAGAGAACTGGATCGTGATAAATGCAGCCTCACTTGAAGCCTGTGGCGAGGAGGGCTGTGCTTCCCTTAGTGCTGTAAGTCACTGCCACCACCTCTTTCCTCTGCCCCAGTGCAAAGAAATTTACTTCAGGTCAGGGAAATGTGGCAGTGTAGTTAGTGGCAAGTGCTCTCAGACCCCAGTGGAGAACTTTTTCTCACCTGGGATTCTGAGACTTGTAGTCCTAGTGTCCACCCACTTGCCATCTTCCCCTGACCCAAGGTAAGTTTTTGGGTAGGGTGGCCAGTGGTACAGTGGCTTGGAAGGATGCAGCGTTAGCACTTTTTGATTAGCAGAGATGCTAACATCATCTACCACTCCCTCAGCATTCTCCGTTTCCTCTGAGTCTAGCTGCAATCCTCACACTAGCTTGGAGTGGGTCAGTTGGGGGATGAATTTTTCCAGCAACAATATACTGTTTCCTGTTGTAATGCAAAGTATTTTAGGGTGGCTTGGTCTTGAATGGGCAGTTAAGACCCATTAGTTTCACAAAAGACTTGCTCCTGGTGGAGATGAAAACTGCTAGAATCGGTTTGTTGATATGGATATGAAATTTTTGGACTTTTCTTAGGACTATGCAGCATGATGAGCGCCTGCCTTTCAAAATTTACCACTACACTAATGAAAGTGCCACATGGCCTTCTTTACAGAGGACACTTGTCTATTTGGAGGCATCCTTTATTTGAAGGTCTCTCCAGTGCAAATCCGATTTAAAGATAAATAACTCCAAGATGGGACAGCAGCCATGAAGTTGCCCATTAACAGTTACCACTTGGAGAGCAGGCCATCACAGTCTTCCTCACTATGGTGGTATTGCATTTCTATTTGAATTATTATAATAATTATTTCTAAATTTGCAGCTATCTATCAATCTATCATTTATTTAATTTATTTACAGCATTTGTATACTGCTCCATATCTAGACAGATTCCGGAGCAGTGAACAATAAAAAGATAAAACAGGTAAAAGAATAAAGACAATGCATTCAAACAGAATAACATTAAAACCATGGCTGGTCAGCAAGGAAGGCCTCCCAAAACAAGGACGTCTTCAGCAGGCGCTGAAAACAACACAGTGTCGGAGCCTGCCTGACCTCCAGAGGCAGGGATTTCCATAGAAATGGAGTCACCACACTGAAGGCTCTTGTCCTGGTGGACTCCAGTCAGGTCATAGGTCCATGTGGAATCACCAGGAGAATGTCCTCCAATGACCTCAGTGACTGGGCAGGTTGGTAAGGGAGAAGGCACTCTCTTAGGTATAAGCATATGCAAGTTTTATGCAAATCTGTATCTTCTTTTTCAGTGATGCATAAGTGGTCATTCAGTTTCTGAATGAAGGCTGGGGGCAGAAGAAGAGGGAAGTGGGGGTGGCTGCTGGTCAGTGTGCCCCGGAGCCTTTCTGAGTGTTTGGAATGCTCAGAGAGGCCAAGCTCTTTCCAGAACAAGGTGTGAAATGCTTGTGCTTTCTTAGACTGAATCTCTCCATAGAGAGATTTTCATGCATGTAGAAAAGTTGGCGTCAAGGAGAAGGTTAGGTGAGGACCCATGTCCCTGGTATCTAATTATCTGTTGGGGATGATTTTTTGTATGGGAGAGCATTTATCATATGAAGCCACCATGCCCACCTGCAGTATAACCCTGACACAGGTTTACCAACTTGATGAGAACTAGGCCTCTTATCTAGGCTCGGCTCAGGAAGTACTCTTTTCTGCCCACTTCCTGTCCTATCAGACTACAATTCCCAGAAAACAGAGCTCCAAGTCCTGTTGATTACAGGCAATGCTATATCTAAGAATAGCTAATGACCCTTAGCCGTTACAAGTTAAGATTAAAAGGAAGCATGTCTCTCTGGTTCACTTTTTTTAAAAAAATACACTGAGCCGCTAAAAAAAATGACTCTGAACATTTATGGATGCTGTGCCATATGGGGGCCTACCTCTTCATGAGCTAAGGCAGGCTGGAATCATACAATTTCCATTTCTCCTTCAATCCATTTTTATCAATCTCAGAATTGAGTCTGATAAACAGCATCTGTTTATGCTCAAGATAGCTAAAACAAAAACAAAACAAAAACTTACGCCTTTTACTTTATTTGAAGATTGTGCATAAATTGTGTTTTTATTGCTGCTTAAGTAGGGTATATGAGGTTTCCATTATGTTAGCAATTATGCTAAGCTGATGAAAGCAATGTAAATAATCCTACAACTGTTTATGCATTGTTTTAGCACTATACTCAGTGAATTCAGAATTTTACAAAGGTTATTTCTTCTTTTTTCCCTTTAAAAAAAAACCAGGGCATAGTAATCCCAGTGTATCAGTGGCTCTGTCCCCCTTTTTGAGTGGAGTTCTGCTATCCCACAAATTGGATGGAAATCTCATTAGTGGAGCTATAATGAGCTGGCAACGAAGCCCCTTCAAGCTTGCGTGCTTACGGCCATTTGCCTGTTTGTCTTACTCTTCATCATGAATCTGAAATTGCCCATTAGGATTGCAACGAAGGGCGAGTCTGAAGCTGTGATACAGACTCTGCCGCCAAGCAGGCTAAAATCAAACAAACCCAAAAGAAACTGCAAGGATTGTGCGTATGTGTGCTTCTGTGTCCTCAGGTCAGGCAGCACCAGTAATAAATAAGAAGAGGGACAGAAATAAGATGGAAGGAAAGAGGGGCAGCTACAGCATCAGAAGAGGACTTCCAAGCGTAGACTTGAGTGATTTTATGATGACTGAAATCAGGAGTGAGTGAAACTCACTTTGACAGCAGGAACCTTACAACAACCACTTTGTATACTATCTGAGACAATTTATTTTAACTACTAGTGTAGTGTAGTGACTAAGAGACCAAGCAGTAAACCTGGAATTTAGCAGGTCACATTTTGCCAACCGTGAATTCAATGAGTAACTTCTGCAGTATAGGAATAGTGGCCAACTATACAGGGCTGCTGTATGAATGGGTGTTTGAGGCAGGAAGAATGTATTCTGCTGGCAAACATGGGTCCCCAATCTTTTGTGTCCCAAGAATGTGGTTGGAGGGGCAGCATTTGCATGGAGTAGACCAATGGTGCTTCAGTTCCACTGCCTGTCTGTGTTCTCCCCTTCAGCTGCTTTTCCCCAGCTGGGCTCTGAGACGCCTAGCTGATGGGGTGGGTAGCCTGGGAGATGAGTTACAGCGGAAAGGGGTGGGTGGGTAGAAGATGAAACACCCCGCTCATACCCACTGCTTCTCCCATGCAAGGCTTCCTATCATCATCATCATCATCATCATCATCATCATCATCATCATCATCATCATCATCATCACATTCACATTACTCAGCAAATACCGTACACATGGTAGGGAACCTGGGTTTGCTGGTGTAATATGCAGTTCCAGCCTCAGAAAACTTATGTGTATATGAAGCATTTCAAAAAGCACTATTTAAATTATCTCCATCATCTGTGCAATATATAAGGTGGCCACAGCATGTTACTGTTTAATAAAATTAAGCTTTTCTTTCTTTTAAAAATTCATTTATATCCTGCCATCAAGGAGCTGAAATGAGCATGCCAGGGCCCACAGGGCCAAAGCGGTGCACTGCAGCATCCTTTCTTCTTTTTTTAAAAAAAACATTTCATAGTCAGGAGATGGCCAGACCGGTAAATACCTGATTACACATGCTCATTTTATTATTTTTACTTTAAAAATATACATATTATCCTCTTCTACAAGAGAACTGTGTTTTGCATCAGGGCAGCCAGCAAGCTCCATTTTATTCCCGTAGTCATGATTTAAGTGAGCTTAAGCAGTTGCAAAGCATAGAATGGCAGAGGAAGGCGGTGGAGGAGAGAAATGCCAACTTCAGACCAGCCTTAAGACCTCGTGTGTGTATGTGTGTGTGTGTGAGTGTGTAAGACCATGAAATCCAGTGTTTCTAGTAAATGTAGCATATACAGAGCTTCTTAGAGAGCAACTCCCCTCCAATGATGCCCTAATACTACCTAAGCTGGAATGGGTTTTTTTTTTAGCAAGCGGTGGAAATTCTTGAACTTGTACCTTCAGTCTTAGGCCCCGTTCATACATTGCCAGGGTCTGCCTAAGACATTTTGCTGCCTGAGGTAAAGGACAGAGGGCATCCTCCTCCCATTCCACCTTCAAAAACCGACGGGACTAGCAGATCAATCTGTCTTCAGCACTGATGGTGGGGCAGCATCCTCTACTGCGCCCAAAGGCAGCAGGCTAACTTGGGGGGTGGGTGGGAGAGAACAGGTCGCATGGCACACAGCTCTTTCCTCCCAACACCTTGCTGCCTCCTCCCAGCATCTGCTGCCTGAGGCCACTGTTCACTCTGTCTAATGCAGGTAGCTTTGAGACCCCCCCACCAGACAAGTTGCTTTCCCAGGGCCCCCTGCCCCCCCCACTGTCCCAGCCCCCCCACCCTCCTTTATCTTGTGGTAGTTTAGCAGTGTGGCGGCAGCAGCAGCAGCAGCAGCAGCAGCAGCAGCAGCAGCAGCAGCTCCTCCTCCTCCTCCTCCTCCTCCTCCTCCACTTCCCAGCCTGGCTGGCCCCTGCACTGGCAAAAGAAAGTGCCTGGGCAGGCCCCACACTATTTCTAAATACAGTCATGCCTTGGATTGAGAGCATAATTCGTTCCAGAAATGTGCTTGTAATCCAAAACACTCTTATATCGAAAGGAAATCCCCCCCCAAAAAAATTTGTACAGAGATTTTTAATTTAAGCTGTACTACAGTACTTGTATTGCAAGACGCCGCTTGTATATCAAGTAAAATAAATAAATAAATAAATAAATAAATATTTTAAAAATGTGCTTGTCTTGCAAAACGCTCTCAAACCCAAATTACTTGCAATCCAAGGTATTACTGTAATGTGTTTTTTTTTAAAGTTACATTTTGAGTAGCAGCAATCTGAACCAATCAGATTCTCCCTTTGCGGGGGATTCTGCCAGTGAGGACACAGGACAGGAGCAACAAAGGGACAGTCTTTACATGGCTCCTGTGCCCTTGTTGGCCATGCCCCCCAAAGTCTGAAAATATGTTAAGAAAGAAAAGAAAATATATGTTTAAAGAAAGGGAGAGAAAAGAAAAGGTAACTGCATTCATTCACCCTTTTAGGCCACTGCGACAAGGTTGGAGACAGAGCTTGGATTTGGGGGAGGAGGTCCAATGTTGGATACCCCCTCCCGGCCCCCGCAGAAAGATTTGCACCTCTAACCTCTGCAGTGTTGGAGCTCTGATGCTGGAGAGTGGGGAAGGGGCCGGACCAGGGATAGGGTGTGGGCAGAGTGGGCTCTGGATCCAAGGCCTCCCTGCCCTCAACCCCAACCCCAACATGGCGGACATTTAGAACAGCTGGTCTAAATTAATTCCCTCTCTGATTGTAAGCAATGGGAGGGAAACAGTTTTATTTTAAAAAAAAGACTGCAGGAAAAGCAACAAACAGCGCTCCTCTCCACCCTTACTTTCACCCTGCTGGCAGGAGCCTGGGAGGGCACTGGATATCTCCGAGGCTCTGACCTCCGAGTCATCCAAGATCAAAGATAGGTTTGCCCTGCCCCAAAAGTTTCATTTCATTGAACTTAAGATTTCCAAAACACGTTTCTAACGTGGGGGAAATGGCTAAGTAAACCAAAAAGGGGGGGAAAGAAAAAAAAGGAGACAACATTAATAAATAATACTGAGGGGAAAGGTAGAGTTCATATTTTATGCAGATTTTATAATGGAATAAAGAACTTTAATAAATATATAAAATAGACAAGACTTTGAGACACTGTTGCTGTACTAGAGTACTTGCTTCTACAGCTATTGTTCTGCTTTCATGCTTGTTGCTGGGATTGCAAAGGATCTCAACTCCATTATGCTGGCATTAGCCCTGGTGTACAGGCCTCTGACTTAGTGGGACTGTAGGACCAGCCTGGCAATTCTAATCAATATCCAATAAATGCCCCAGGTATAAACATTCTAACCCACCCCTTTTTCTTTCTTTCCCATACGCTCCAACATTTCACAGATGAAAATAGGGACACACATGTGAATTTGTAAGAGGTATGGTTAAGCAACATGAAGGTGTGATCAAGAGGGCGTGGCCAGGCAACATGAGGGCGTGGCCAAGGGTATGGCCAGGCAACCAAAGGGCATGGTCAAGTACAAAAGTTATTAGAGGAAACACACAAAATCTTATATATTATAATTATTACATTATTATCAGTGTGCTGCTGTTGCTTTGTTCTGTCACTTCTTCTTTTCTTCTAAATATGGAAATTGGCAATAATTGCCTGGAAACATTATTATCTTATAATATATTATTTTATAATATTTTATAAGTGGCTTTTGTAAAAAATTTTTTACATTACTTAAACCCTTAATTGTTGATATCTGGTGTTTTTTTGGGGGTGGGGTCGGTCAGTGCTTGCAGGGCAATCTCTTTCTTTTTGTTTTAAAATTTAGGATTGGCACAAATTCAACAGGTGAAGCTTACCCACATACCATCACACCCCCAAACATGGAGCTTCAGAGAGACAGGGAAGTTTCTTGCATTTCCTTCTGACACTGTAAACTCACCTGTTAGAGGCACAGAGTCAGCTCTGTTAGGAAATACAATCTTTGGCAATATAAAGATAGGAATCATGTGATAAATAAATAAATAAATAAATAAATAAATAAATAAATTCCCTCATTCACCTCTCCCTCCCTCTGTCCAGGCCACTGGGTGCAGCCTCCTTTTCAGCAGGTAGAGCGTGTGTGCATGCGCACACACATCTTCCCAACGGACAGCTGTTTGAGCCTAAAAAGAGCCACACTTAAAGGGGCTATGCCATGGGCAAAATTGCAGCTAAGCTTGCAGTTTTAGCTTAGCTGCAATTTTGCCCATGGCACGGCCCCTTTAAGGAAAATTTAAAAAGTTTAAATTCGGGACTCTGCATGACAAAGTGAGAAGCCAGGAGGGCTTAAGGGTTTTCATGACAGTCCCAGAATTTTCGGGGCAGTTGCCGACTATGCTTTCCTATACTTTTGGATATTTCTTCCTGTAAAACTTAAAATCTTGTTATGAAACTACTCACTCTGCTAGTGCATTGGTAGGGTCCAAAAGTGACAAAGAAACAACATGTTGATGTTTCAAAGTAATAAGACGGAATTTGAGAACTTTGCAAGTGGCGTGAATTCTGATTTGGTCATTTGTCGATGCCTACAACTACCCAAATCCACTTCATGAATGTGCAATAATTTCTTCCAGGTTAACTCAATTTAAGGGCCCTCCGTGAACTTCACCCCAAATGAATACAAATTATTTAACGATTGATTGATTACATTTGAATTCCTCCCTTCTCCCAAGGAGTTTATGCAGTGGTGATTGGAAACAAACAACAAATGTTCCAGACCAGTTAAACTATGACATTATTAATAGATAAAAAGGTAATATTTTGTGTGCTTCCCCCTCTTCCTGTGCCTTGTTACTTTAACACATTACATGTTATAATTTAATCTATGAGATAGAAACAATACTAGGAGTCCTAATTAAATTAAAAGTAATTACCACTCGTACAGATACGGCATTCAATTGAGCAGCTGCAAGTTGATATTTTGTCATGCCCAGTTTATCTATATGTATGTGCCTGATTCTTTGTATCAGTTATTAATGATGTTTACTCTGTGGCCAGGAAGGGTGGAGGGAAACGGGAAAGAGAAAACGAGTGAATTTTTTTTTTTAAGTGGGGGAAGAATGAGAGAACGACAGATGATTAATACGGCCTTTCTATTAGGATTTTGGTATAATTTTTAGAAATAATCTCATGATTTTTGTGGGAATTTATCCATGATTGGTGTCTGTTTTTGTTAATAAGTCTTTTGTTAAACAGCTACTTTATGATGCTGAACTCGTGGGAGCAAGTGACCCAAATTTTATGAAAAAGAATACCATACATTGTAGAAATGATATTCTGGAGTGGAATATTATTACTCCTTCTGACAACTCTTCATTATTATTATTTTTCTGTTACTTATTAATATGGCAGAATGCTAAAGCAATAATTTCTGCTAAATTGACCCACAAATCTGGGGGTTCTTCTCTGAGTTGGCCCATGTGCTCTTTGGTTACTCTGCTCCATGCAAAAAAGTTGAGAATTCAGCTTTCCAAGAAATGATTCTCACTAAAATATTTGATATACAGTGATATTTAATCATCAGAATTCAGGGGAAAATATCACAATTGACAAAAGTGAACAACAGCTAGTTACATTTAAAGTTCATGTGATTAACAATGAGATCTGAGAGCCCTATCCAGTAACCACATGGAAAAAATATAATATATGTATACACACACACACGCAACACACACACACACACACACACACTATATATATATATAAAGTTCTGTATAGCTATGAATCCTGATAATCAAATAGATCATACAATCTAGAGTGTCAATTTATTTTATTTATTTATTACATGTATCAATCGCCCATCTGGCCGGTCACCCGGCCAGCAAATTGCTTAGGTCAGCAAAAACCTCACCAATTTGTCAAAACACAGAAACTTCAGATTATGGAGACAAACATTTGGAATCTGCTTTGAACAATAAGGAACTTTACCTCCTAGGCAGTTCCCAATTTACCATTTGTCTATATGAACACTAGCTCCCAATATTGGGTTAAATCCAACATTGTGTGAGTGGACTTTTGCTTGTTCTCCTCCCCCCTGCAGCCCCCATGCCACAACATTACTTCCTGTCATATAAGTTGGAAATATATAATGGGAAAAATAAAGCCTGGAAGAAGACTGCGCTACGGTGAGGGTTCTCTCAGTGGGGAACCTGCAGTGGGCTGCAATGACACATTGTACTCCTCTCCCAGAGGCATTGCAATATAAAATGTACCATGACTGCTCTTCTCCCTTTTCTTCCCCATTCAGGTAGTCATTGGAAGAGGCAGGTAGGTTCTGGCGCAAAAAACAAAAATCATTTCTGCATGTCTTCTCACCTTCTGCATCCAGCCCTTAAAAGCAGAGGCGGCGAACCTGTGGTCCTCCAGGAGTTGTTGAACTACAACTCACATCATCTCTGACCATTGGCCATGCTGGTTGGGGCTGATGGGAGTTGAAGGCCAACAACATCTGGAGGGCCACAGGTTGCTCTCCCCAGGAGTCCCCTGTCCTAAGGCTTGGGCCTACATGAGGTAGGAAAATAGACTGTAGTACTCAGTACTCTGGAATCAGTGTTTTTGAATGCCCCCTATGTTAAGTGGAGTGCTAGCACAGCAAAGAGAGGGCTGGGATAAAATCTTTCCTCCCCCAAGTGTTAATTTTCTACTTGCAAGGAGCCTTCAGAAATGGCATCTCCTACCTGCTGCCTGAAGTGATGCATTCCATGCTGCTTCTCCATTCTCCTACTTGTATAGACCAGACCCAGAGGCCAAAGACAGAGAAGAATCCATTAGGGAAGTTTGCTGTGCCCAACCCAGACCAGACCAGCGGCATGAGCCACTATTTTTAGTGTGCTGACACCAATGAAACATTTCCCATTCGAATGAAAGGGATGGATGGTTGGATGGATCAATCGATTTCCAGTGCATGTCAGCTTCGCATGTGTTCATTCGTAAGTGGATTCTGTCCCATTTCCACTTTAATCTGTTGGGTTGTTTTTTTTTCATCTGTCCCAAACTTCACATTAATATACATGTTTAAATATGTATATTTGAATGTATTTTCTCACAGAATAGGCATTTTGAAAGACATTTAATCCTAAAATACACATTTTTCTACCTGTTTTTGTGCTCTCTTTTTTTTTTTGAGCTGAGAGAACCGCATTGTAAAATTTGGAGAATTGCAAACTCTGAAGAATAACTGCATTCTGGTCCACACATTAGACCAGGAGGTAGAGGTCAGGATAATTCGCTTCAAATGTGGACCAAATGAAATCCTTGAACACCACTAGTGGCAGACCGTGTGCTGGCCAGAGCAGACCGATGAGAGCTTCATCATTCACAAGCATTTTAAAAAACACCTTTAGATCAGGGATGGGCAACAAGCGCGCTGCATATGGCCCTCACTGCCCACTGCTGCTGCGTCTCTGAAACTTACGTCAGCAAAAACCTCACCAATTTGTTGCCGAATATCTGCAGCAAACCACTACGGAATGCTACAGTGTCCAAATGTAGCTTATTTTCAAGCTGCATTTGGCCACTGTAGCATTCCGTAGTGGTTTGCCAGCTAAAATTGATAGCAAACTGGCAATTTTCTTGCAAAAAAGGATCCCCAGATCTCCTGAAGTTGCCTACCCCGACACATATGAATGGTTGTGCATGCTCTGTTACCTGCACTTGTTAACTTCTGTTTTCACAAAGAGATGCAGGCCAGCATTTCCCATCTTTCATTAAGAATCTACAACTGCATGAACTTTCTCACTGGCACTTTCATATCCAGAAAGTTCCATGGATGCACACACACTTTACTGCACATGATTAGTATACCCGAACTTTTTAACAAGAGAATTTCAAAGGTAATGAGTTAAATCTCATACAGTGAAAGATCAACAATGAATATTAATGCCAATATAAGTAAAAGTTTTAAAGGGAAAATCACTACTTTGCATCATTTTAAGGCCTTGTTATTCTGCCAGAGCATTTCAGAAACCCAGTTAGCCTAAGGAAAATCACATCCAAAATTTGTGATGCAGTAGATTTTCGATTTTGAGTTGAAAAATGCCCAACCACTAAATGGGATCTTATATATGATGATACAGGCAATTGTAATATAAAACTGTGTCCTACAGGATTGTTAACTTGCTGGATAGGTGTTTTTTTTGACAGTCTCCAATCCAAATTTTTGACAGTCTCCAACCAAAATAATTCACAGCTGGGTTTTCTTTAGGGGGGTGTCCATTTGACTGACTATTATCTTGCTGGGATGAAGCTGCTATAAATATGAGCAATTATACCTTAAGCAGTCAAATTAAATTTTCATAACTAGGAAACCACATTTTACCTTCAGGCACAGCCTGACGTCTGTTGCTCCATTCACTATTCCTTAATCCTATGCATTAAATCTAAACAAATCAATGTTTACCAACATGAATATTTTAACATTCTGTGGCTGACTGTTGACATCTTCTGCCTTCATAGGGAGCATTTTCTGTAATTCAGCCCGAATATAGCACACTCACATACTAGTTCACTGCTCTGTTGTCCCACTTTATTTGATACTTTCACGCAGCCAGAATGGTCCCCAGCTTGGGGCCAGCATAGGAGTGATTATATGCCATAAGGCATTCTGAAAACATCAACAGGATGACAATTGGGTGGTTGACAAACAGAGGCAATTGCTGCATTAAACTCCAAAGATACCACCTATATCTTAGTTGTGTGAAAGTAAGGCTGATCCGAACATTGGCCTAGCTGAGTGTTCAGAGGTTTGGGAGTGGGAGGGGGCAACATTTCGAGATCAAGGAGAGGGTGCAACATTGGTGGTGGGGACTTTCATGTGGAGGTAATTAGTAAGCTTACGGTAATACAAAGTGGTCCGAGATCTTTTTATCTATTTTTCTTTCTGTTTAAAAATATTTTTCATAGAATCATAAAGATGGAAGGGGTCATTTAGGCCATTGAGACCCCCCCCATGCTCACTGCAGGAATCCAGTTTAAAGCATCCCTGACAGATAGCTGCCCAGTCTCTGCTTGAGTACCTAAAGCAATGGAGAGCCCACCACCTCCCTAGGCAGTTGGTTCCATTGTCTGACTGCTCTGACTGTTACGAAGTTTTTCCTGATGTTCAACCAAAATCTGCTTTCCTGTAACTTAAGCCTGTTCTTTCATGTCCTACATTCTTGGATGATAGAGAACTTATTGCGGTCCTCTTCTGTGTGACAACCCTTTAGGTACTTGAAAAGTGCCCCCCTCAGTCTTCTCTTCTCAAGGTTACACATATCCAGTTCTTTCAATCTTTCCTCGTAGGACTTAGGTTCTTTGTTGCCCTTCTCTGAACTCACCCCAATTCATCCGAAGCCTTCTTAGGGTTTAAAGTGTGTTGTCCAGAACTGGAAACAGTATTCAAGATGTGGTCTGACCAGCACAGAGTTGAACTATTACTTCCCATGATTTAGAAACTATGCTTTTATTGATGCAACCTAAAATTACATTTGCCTTCTTTGCAGCCACATCACACTGCTGCCTCATATTCAGCTTGTGATTGACTACAACTCCAAGATCCTTTCCCCACGTACTATTGTCAAGCCAGGCATCCCCCATCTTATACCTGTGCATTTGATTTCTCTTTCCCAAATGAAGAATGTTGCACTTGTCTCTGTTAAATTTCATTCTCTTATTTTCTGTCCAGTTTTCTAACCTATCAATATTATTTTTGAATTGCGTTTCTGTCTTTTAAGTTATTAGCTATCCCAACCAATTTTGTGTCATCTGTGAATCTGATAAGCACTCCCCCCACCTCTTCTTTCAAGTCATTAATAAAAACGTTGAAGAGTACAGGGCCCAGGACCAAGCCCTGTGGCACCCCACTTGATACCTCCCTCCAGTTTGATGAGGAATCATTGATGAGCACTCCTTGTGTATGGTCTCCAGCCAGCTGTGGATCCACCTGGTAGTAATGTCATCCAGCCCACACTTAACTAGCTTGCTAATCAGAATATCATGGGGCACATTGTCAAATGCCTTGCTGAAGTCAAGGTATATTATGTCCATAGCATTTCCACGATCTACTAAGGAAGTTACCTGATCAAAAAATGAAACAGGAATAGTCTGGGAGGAATTGTTCTGAACAAACCCATGCTGGCTTCCAATGATCACAGCATTAGTGTCAAGGTGCCTATAGATCGAGTGCTGTATAATCCGCTTTACAATCTGCCCAGGTATTGATGTGAGACTGATTAGTATAAAAATTCTTGGATCTTCCTTTTTGCCCTTTTTGAAGACAACTGGGACAATGGTTGCCCTCCTCCAGTCCTCTGGTACTCCACTGGGCCTCCAGAATTTCTCAAAGAGGATAGATAGAAGTTATGACAGTCCGTCTGCTGGCTCCTTCAACATCCTGGGATGCAATTCATCTGGATCTGGGAGAAACTCTTTTTAGTTGCTTAGATATTCCCTGGCCCTGACCATCTCTCTGTCAATCTCAAGGTGCCCTCCTACCCCTTCAGCCCGTTTGTCACAAATGCCAGATGGGACACAGATCCTTTTTTGGAGGAAACTGAGTAAAATAAAAGTTGAGCAGTTCCACCATTTTCTTTGCCACCTATCAGCATTTTGCTATCTTCACTTATTCAAAAGCTGGTCTACCATTACTTTTGTCCTCCTTTTACTTTGAACATATCTTAACAAGCCATTTTTGTTATTCTTAGCATCCCCCACCAACTACCGCTTATTCTGAGCTTTAGCCTTCCTGACACCATCTTTGCAATTCTAGGCTGTCTCTACACTTCCTTAAAACCCGCATCCTGTATTTTTATGAAACCTAGCTTTCCTTGCATTCCAGGGTCCAGACAGACCCGCCCACAAAAATGCTTCAGGCAAGGCAAATTTTGCATATGAAAGGCTTTTTGTTTTACTAAATGTTTTCCCCAGGCTGTTAGGATCAGAATAAGAATGGATTTCAGGTTCCAGCTACTTAAGGTAACTAAAGACTTAATCTTTCCTTAATCCAGGCAATCTGCATAAGAAAAGCTTGGCCTTAAGGACCGTCAGTTTGCATTTGAAAAGACTGAAGAAGCCTGAGGCCTGTAAACTTTAAATCAGCATAACAAAGCTTTTCCTCAATGGATTTCTTTTCTGTTTGAAGGAGGTGTTTGCTATTGTTCTTGGCTATCAAAAGAGACTAAGATGACCTGTGGACGGCCTCTTTCTGTTCCCCATAATTGTTTCAGTTGTTTGTGGTCCAAAAATTCTCCATAAAATGTATCCTTATGGAGATTTCTGGGGAATTTTGTTCCCCAGGCATGTTTGGTTTATAGAAAGAAAACTGTACAAGGCAGGTGGCTGCAATCTGGTAATATTTTTTACTAAACAGTTTTAGGCAATGTCCCAAAAGCACTTGCTGGTAGGTCTTCTTATGTGTAAATTACACAACAAAATGTGAGCCTGGGGAAGGAAAACCCCCCAGATAGCAGGATGATTAATGACCTGTTCCTCCTTCCACCTCCTATATGTGTCCCTTTTGTGTAGCATTTTCTTGCCTTCCCCCTCTTTTTTGCTCATTGGGATTGTTGCTGATTATGCCTTTAGTATCTCTTTTTTAGGAATTTGTTAACAGCAGCTAAATTAATGATATGGAAATGGAAAGTTCAACATGTCTTTTCAATTACTGAATGGTATAAAGAGGTATGGGATATCACGCTAAATGATAAATTAACTTGTAATTAGTGGTGGAGCCGAGCCTGGAGTCGGCTGGAGGCTCGCTCCGGGCTCGGACCCCCATGAGCGGTGGTGGCCCGATCTCGCTCTTCAGAGCGGCGCGTAGCATTCTCTGCGCCGCTCGTGCTGCTCGAGCCACCGCCGGAGAAACCCCCCACGCAGCCCCCCCCCCGCCGCTGCCGGACACCCCCCGCCGCTGCCGCCAGGACCCCCCCACCGCCTACCTGGTGCTGCGCGCCGCCTCCGCCGGAGCCAGAGCCACTGCTCCGTCGCACTGGACCCCCGCCCACGCTCTGTTTTGGCGGGAGGAACCAGGGTAACAGGACTTAAACAGGCCTGTTGCCCTGGTTTCCCACACCAAAACAGAGCGCAGGGGTCCAGAGCGATGGAGCAGGGTCCCGTCGCGTCACTTCCTCCGTGCCAGAAGTGACGCGACGGGACCAGCGGACGGGGAGGCAGGCTCTCCGCAGAGCCGGAGAGCCTGCAGGTAAGCCCACGCGGGTGGCCGAGTAGCCCGGCGGACACGAGCAGGCCCAGTATCTCTTTTTTAGGAACTCCATCCCCCTTGAACCACTCTCAGGACTCTCCCTCTCATGAAGCAGGGTGAGGCGCCCAATTGTGCCTCTTCCCTCCCACCCCCAGCAGGTGCTCTGGAAAGCCCTGCCAGCTTCTCCTCTGCTGTGGCATTAGTGAGCGGCGAGCGCTCCCGCAGCCACTTCATCCAGTCGCATGGCTGTCCGTAGAGCTGGCGCAGCAGTAGCAAACGTAAGCATGGGTGTGTGTGTGTGCGATGCGGCGGGCAGAAAAGGGTGTGATGCAGTGTTGTCGCTAACAGCACTGCATTTTCTGACTCCTCTTCCTGTTAGGTTTTCCTGCCATGGACTTCTTTAAAAGGTAAACGCTGCTCCAAGCCACCTAGATGGGCTGCATCTGCATCTCCCCGCCACTCTGTAAAAAGACCCCTGGAAATAATGTTACATCATCACATACTGTCATTTCCAGGGACTTTCTGACCTCATTTAGAAAGTGTGTGGCGGCAGCTGTTTAATTAAATTAAACAGCATTTAATTTTAAAAATGATTTTTGAAATAGAAGAAAAAAATGGATTAAGAGCACTTGGACCACCTCATAACTAAGTTTACTAAGTGGCCCCTGAAAGTAGGATGACTTTCTTCCCCACCCACAGATGTTGCTGCATTTCTCTCTACCACACCTTTGTGGAAAGAAAGGTCCGACAAAGGTGGTGATGGGGACCTTGGCTCAGCCTTTTGTGAAAGTAGCTTTAGCCATTTTAGGCAAGGAGGGGGGAAAACTAGTTGGTCTGATGTACTAACTGTATGGAGAGAACACCTCCAGATGATCCAAACAAAGAAGCTGCACTACACACTAAGGAAGAAGCTAAAGCACACACATTATTTCCAGGCCCTAAACACAGCAGTCCATCAGACTGAGCAAATTCCATCTAGTTACTCATCCGAAAGGCAGTTTCCTTGGAGCCCAGGTCCTAAAAACTCCTTTTTTTTTTTTTACAGAGAATGTGTGGCTAGCACTGAGAGCAATCTCCTCTCCCCACATTCCTTGGGCAGATGTAGGCAATCTGGTGCCCTCTAGAAGTTTTGGACTACAACTCCCATAATCCCAGGCCATTGGCTGTGCTGGCTAGGGTTTATGGGAGTTATAGTCCAAAATATCTGGAGGCACCAGGTTACCTACTCTTGGCAAACTACATTATATGATGACATCACAACTCAAGTTTCCATGATCTTGCAAGCCGCAGCCAATAATAGAGGTGTGGGAGATACCACACCTCTAGGGATGCGCAAGGATTTTGTTGTGTCCACATTTCGAAATGAACCGATCTGCAACTTCCAGATTAATGTGCAAATTGGAACGCATTTATCCTCTGGATTTTACATTACTCCCAATATTGCGATATAGTTCTTGGTTCAAAAAAGAACATGATATTTTAGGATGAAAGGGTGTTTTTTATGATAAAATAAAATTTAGAAATGTGTATTGTGTTAGAAAATACATATTTAAATTCAAATCTTCAAGTAGCTTTTTTTAAAAATCTGCAGACGTATGTGGAAATGGGATGGAATGACTTGTGAATGAACACATGATGTGAAACCAAAATGGACCAAGACTGATCCATCACATCACATATTTTGTTTTACTAGATATTACTGGTTGAGAGGAGGAAGAAGAGGAGACTTGGGACGCTGTTTCAGAAGCAGTAAAGTGTCACCTGTAGTATCTAGTTCTGTCCTTTTTCTGGCAGTTGTGATGCCCCTAAACAAGAGATAAAAATCCCAAGATATCACATTTATACATCACGAGAGACCAACATTGAATGGTTGCCATAACTACCTTCTGGTGATATAATCTGAATCTGGAGATTGTCCATAAAATATCATACTTCATAATGCATTTTTACTCCCTACCTTTGCTAAATGTTTCCCCATTTTAACCAATGCACAAACCCTTTATTCTACATAAATGTAATACTCATATGCTCACACCCACACCTACACCCACACACTATATATTTGATGAATTGTGTCTTGCATATGTTCCTGAGATAAAGCATATATAGAATATTTGGGAATAGTAAGCGCTGCACAGTACCAACCTATAGCATTTTGCAAGTCAGATCAAACCTCAGGAGGTAAGTCAACACACAATTTATCAGCTTCACAAGATGTGGGGAATACCAGTTTGCTAGGAATACCCCTGAGATGCGGTGTTACAACCTATAATCATGCAAACATTATTCAAAAGAATCCACCCTATAGCCATGGGGAAGCATGGATTCCAACAAATGGAAGAGAGACCTAAAGGCTATCTAGTTCTGCCCAGTGCCCCTAAAGCAGGAATTGGTCATATCCACAACTTCCCTAAGCACATTAACCCACATCATACGATTATCGAGGCTGCCACTAGAGGGCAGGGATGAACAAAGTGTTTCATGCCGGAGGCACCTCAATACTGGATGATGGTATTACCTCCTTTGATTTTGGGGGGATGAGAGTTTGGGCAGAGCAGAGGAGAACAGAAGCAAGATCAGCCTCTGGCTATTAGCCTGCCACTAGATTGCTTAGTTTATCCTTCTTGGGTCAGATGACAAGATGTGGAGAAATGCAGGGAAAGGAAAGAGAATTAATTACGTTTAGTCTAAAGGTTTCTTATGCAAACCCAGGTTTTTGTCCATACCTAGGACTTATAAATCGGAAAGCAGAGTTCAGCAGGCTGTGTCCACCAGCACTGGTGAGAAAAGGCAGATAATATGGGAACAGATAATTACCAAACGAACATCACCAGTCACATTTTCTCAGTCTTTTTTATATTATTATTATTATTATTATTATTATTATTATTATTATTATTATTATTATTATTGGGGGGTGTTAAATCCTGATATCTAGTATGTTGGTTGTGTTTTTCTGGCCCCCACTCTATGTTTGTATGCCTGCTGGGCTGCAATCCGGAAAAGGGAGAAAAATAAAATAAAGCAGACTGCAATTTCTAGCCAGCTACTTGGCTGTTCTCTGTGCCTAGCTTCAAAGATTTTTTAAAATATATTTTTCTGCACCAGAGCTCAGAGTCGCTAAATCCAGAAATTGAAACATTCTGGGAACCAAATCATTTTGGGGGCAAATCAAAGCTCTTGGAACGCTGCCCTCAGGATTTTCAAGATAGTAGTTAATAGTGAAAACAGTTCAATATTTTTTAAGGAAATCCCAATTACTGCGGGCTGCACTATTCAAATCCTTGAATGAAGGCAGCATATCTATCAGAGGGGTAGATGCTCTGTGGGTGAATGGCTGTCTATACTGCACATACCAGAGTAGAGGAATTAATGGGAAAAGTCCCAGTTGTACTTTACATCTATTGTACATATTGATACAAATGCTGTGAAGATTGGTAGAGACTGCTTAGGTAAGGCTTTGTTCTGTGTTTCACATAAAGCAGGAGTTAAATCCCTTTGTTATGCATGAAAACAAATACTCATCACAAACAAAATTATTCCACTTACTCTAGAAATAATGTTTCCATTTGCTCAATACAAAATCCCTGGTGCTTCTGCCTTGTGTTTGTCATAAGCGATTGTCACCTTGTAGACACAGGCACATCTTATGCTTATCCCTGGCTTTCACACACATTGGCTCAAAAAATACTCACAAGAGCACAGTTCTTATTTTAGCAGATCTGAAGCAGCACACGCTACAAACTAGCTATAAGGCTTCAGCTATCATATGCACACTTACCTGGGAGTAAGATCCACTGAATGCAAAATAGGTTACATCTGAGTAAACACAGAGGATTGCGCTGCAAGTTGGATTCTTGTGTTATAAGGCAACTGATTGCCCAATCCTAGGATTTGCTGCAGGAACAAATAATTGCTGTAGCTGTTGCTGCTAGCCTGCTACTGCTATTACAACCACCGTGACCACCACTACTAGTACACATACATTTAATATCGATAGTATGCTAAACAGGATATGATCCCTGTCCAACAAAAAGTTTTACCTTTATTTATGTATTTATTTATTTATTGCACATGTATTTTAGAAAATTTGTATACTGCTTTTCTTTTTTAAAAAAACAAAAAACAAAAACTCAAAGCAGTTAACAAAAATAAAACCAGCAAAATACAATAAAACTAATCAATAAAGTTTTATTGTCATCCTGTGTTTTTTTAAAAATGTTATCCTGTTTTTAATGCATTGTTTTTATTCATTTATGTGTTTTATCTTTCTATTATTCACCACTCCAGAATCTGTGTAGATATGGAGCGATATACAAATGCTGTAAATAAATAAATAAGTATTAAGACACTGGTAAAACAGTAAAACATTTCATTAAAATCACCAGGGGTAGCTGGGAATGCTAACAGTCAGGAAAATGCCCAGGCCAACCAGTGTGTCTTCAACTGTAAGTGGAAACACTCCACACTAGGAAATCCGCCTGATCTGAATGTGGAGATCATTCCTCATGGTGGGTTCCACAATAGAGAAGACCCTCCTGCACCCCATAACAAAGTGAAAGTGGGTAGATGCAGTATCAGTAGGCACGGCATCTGTGGTACAGTAAGCAAGGCCTCCCCTTCAGAGCATAAAGACTGGTGTGGCTTGTCAAGAAGAAGGCAATCTCTTAGATGTACATTTAATGGAGTTTCAATCCAACTGTTCTTTCCTGTTTCTTCCAAATCCACACAGTGTTTTCTTGATTTTATCCCTTCTTGCTTGCCGCTTTCCACTGCTCCTTCAGTTTCTTCTCTTCTTCTTTTTAACACATTGTTAAACACATTTTAACACATTCTCTTTTGACGAATTAATTTCCTATTCAGTTCAGATAGGCCTCCTCCTCCTCCTCCTCTTGATTCATCTTCCTTGCCACCCCCTCCCCTTTTATCTTTTTCTTAGAGGCTCTTGGGGGATATGCTCATTGCTCATCCAATTCCTTTCCCCATATTTCCTGCCCAGATTTCATCCTTCGGTGAATATCTGGTACTTCCCACTAAAGGTTAAGAGTTGTACTAGGTCCTTCTACATCTTGGAATTCATTGCTGTTTATTCTAGAGAAAAAACGTTTAACCATTTGCACAAATAGCCATACCCTTGTCTGCTAGTTCCACCGTCTTAGCCTTGTACTAGACAAAATGAAGTTTGCATATCAACAAATAGAGGTACTTTTCAGAGCAAGGTATGTCAGGATACCTCTTGGGATTGATGGGCCCCAGTTCTGAAGTCCCCTGAGAAATTTTCACTTGCTGGAAAAGCAGCAAAAGTTGACAGAGACAGCTTGACTGAATGTTTGAATGCCAATTCCCTTGGATGTGTGGAAAGGGCAAGCTTGTCAGACATCTTGTTTATGAAATCCTTCTTGTTGTAGCCATTTACAGCAAGAGAATGAGCTGATGTTGTTCCTTGAGGCAGTAGAGTATTGCGGGGGTGGGAGGCCGGAATGACTATTTCGAAGTTGATTAGAACAAACTAGAACCAACCAACTGTCCCTTAAACCTTCAAATGTGTTATGTATGTTGCGGAATTAAAATGAATTCTAGAAAGTTACCTTTTCACTACCTCTTAAGTGGCCACTGTACACATGCTGTTAGTATGCTACAAAGTATTAAAAGTATGCATGCAAACATAATCAAATATTTACTTAGGGAATGATCCTATAGCCCCTAGACATTGTCTGGGGGCCCGGCATAGGATAGTTCGGATTCCCAGCTCTGAGGTCAGAGACAGCGCCCTGACTCGCAGCCGGCATGGAAAGAACCATGCCAGCTGCTCTCCAGGGTCAGGAAAGTGGGGTAAAGGGGCCACAGAGGAGATTGGATGAGGTATCCTGAAGCCGCTCCAGCCTCCTTCATTCCCCCTCTGAGATGCCGTTGCTAGCCAGTTGAAAATGGCTGTCTAGCAAAAATACAGACTGAGTGGGAGGAGTGGGGAGGCGGAAGTTGCCTCCACCATCCCTTCTGCTCTGCACTGGATGAGTGTGAGCCTTCCAGATTCGGAGGCTCCTGCTCATCTTGATAGGATTGCATCCTTAGTTAGTGCTTCATTAGTTGCCATCTCTTCTGACAGGATCTGCATCTTTAACAGCTATGTGGCAGGCAGGTAAATCGTGATCCTCTCCATTGTGGGGAAAATAGCTGTACATATTGAATTACGTTGGTGCAGATGAGCAAGAATTACGTTTCAGTTCATTTTGGATAATAATTTACCAAAAAGCACAAAGTTCTTCATATTCAGGAGAGAATGTACACATTCAAATGTGGGAGGAAGTGAAAAGGTTAGGTTTGTCCATCCCTAAAAGATTGTAAGCTGTTATTTTAAACTGTAAACTGAGCACTTTGGCAGAAAGGTGGTGTATATATAAATGTAGCAAAGAAATACTGTGTAAATTGACAAAGTTGCCCATGATATTTTGGTTAGCAAACTGGTTAAAAGTAGGCTGGACCATCAGGTGGATTTACATTAGGCTGGAAAACCATACTCAAAGCATGCTCATCAATGGCTCCTCATCCAACTGGAGGGAGGTTTTGCATAGGGTGCGTCAGGGTTCTGGCCTGGGACCGGTTCACTTTAACATTTTGAAATAAAGGGATGAGGGAATCCCTATCAAATTTGTGGATAACACAAAATTGGGAGGGGTAGCTAACACTTCAGAAGGCAGGAATGAAATTCAAAATAACCTCAGCAAAATGGGAAACTGGGCTGAAACTGGGAGAGACAAATGCAAAGTCCTCCACTTAGGCAAAAATGAAATCCATATGGATGGGGGTGACCTGTCTTGGCAGTAGTGCATGCAAAAAAGATCTCAGGATTGAAGTTGATCACAGCTGAATATGAGTCAGCAATGATGCAGCTGCAAAAAAAAAAAAAAAAAAGCTAATGCACATTTACGCTGCGTTACCAGAACCATAGTTTTTGTAACCATTCCAGTCCTTCACTGGTCACTCAGTCAGGTGTGCAGGACAACACTTAACCTTCTAGGCAATTGACACTAGGTCCTCTTCTGACCAACAAGCGCCACATTGATCTCTCCCCCCCCTCCAGCTGCAGTACTGCTACACAAGAACCACCGCCTACAAATAATGAAACAGTGCCTGAAATGTGACTTCCCACATAAAGTTTCGTTCCTATTGCAGGTGGCTTGTGGAGAGCCCAGCTGGCAGAGAGCTCTGGCCCTGTTTGAGCAGTGGGTGGCTAGTAGCCAGGCCAGGCAAAGCAGGAAGCCGACCCTGCCTGTTCCCAGATCAATGCCAGATCTATCAGATGTTCCTCGATGGTGTTGTTACATAGGAGCTTCAGACATGCTGGCTCCCTGACATATGCATTGTGTACTATGTGTTTAATTGGCATTATCTTGACACCTTGGCTCAAGAGTCCATTTTTGTTTCAGAAAGCACAGTCTGAAAAGCTGCCAGGAATGTAGTTGGTGGGGCTCTGGAATGCCACAGGGCTTTAGGAGCCTCAGTATGTATGCACTTCCTCCTTGATTAAAGAAGGTTGTTCCCTATAATTATGGAAACATGCTAATGTCTGCCATGCCACCATCCAGCTGACTAACTCATGAGGATACCTTTGAATTGGCCAATCAAAAGCCTTGACAGGACAAATGGCTCACCCCTGAAGCATCCCCACCTCCCAGACAGATGATCAAGTAGGGCTGATGAATATGTCAGTTTCGCTTTCTCCTGCATTCAAATTTTTTAAATCTCAAGTTCTTTCCTTCCTGAATATGAAGAAATTTGCCAATTTTGATAAATTCTTATGAAAAGTGAACTGAAACAAAATTCTCACCCATCTGGACCAGCCAAATTCAATAGGTACAGCTATTCCCAGCATAAAGAGGACAATGGTGTACCTGCCTGCCATAGAGCTGTTAAAGATCAAGAGCCTGGTTGAATACACAGGGATTCAAGCCCAGACTTTGAAGAGCTAAGCACCTGAAGTCCTGGCCCTGGATGGATATGCCTGTCAGTTTATTTTATTTATTTATTTATTATTTTATTTATTTCATTTATACCCCGCTCTTCAGCCAGAAAAGGCTCTCAGAGCGGCTTACACAAATTAATAATAAGACAGTCCCTGCCCTCAGGCTCACAGTCTAAAAGACATGAACACAAAACATCAAGGAACACTGAATATAATATTCAAAATAATAATAATAATAATAATAATCATCATCATCATCATCATCATCATCATCATCTACAGAATATAAGAACAGCAATACAAGTTAAAAATATATATTAAAAAACACTAAATATTCAAAAAATACAACAGAAATAATTACAGATAACAACAAACAAACAAAAAAAGGCAGGAGCAGCAGCAGCTTTTGTAGCTGGAGTCGGTCAGGCCCCACCCTCCCCAGCCAGGTGTAATGAGCCAGGGAAGCAGGGACCAGGTCTTGCAGGACTCACAGCTAGATGGTCTCTAGGCACCTTCAGCAGGATCTGCAGCAGCTTTTGTAGCTGGAGTCAGTCAGGCCCCACCCTCCTCGGCCAGGTGTAATGAGCCAGAGAAGCAGGGACCAGGTCTTGCAGGACTCACAGTTAGTCTCTAGGCACCTTCAGCAGGAGCTTTTGTAGCTGGAGTCAGTCAGGCCCCACCCATCCTGGCCAGGTGTAATGAAGCAGGGACCAGGTCTTGCAGAACTCACAGCTAGATGGTCTCTAGGCTCTAGTTTCAGTTTCTCTCACATTTTTTCTAAAAATCTAAAAATCTTTCCATCCTAAATATGGAAAAATTTGTGGATTTTGGTAAATTCTTATTTAAAAAATAACTGAAATAAAATTCTCACCCATCTCTGTCAAGCACTATCTGAGCACCTTTGATGATACCTTTTGTTTTGAATGTTGTACTATGCTACTCTGTATAGCTAGCTAGATGTAAATTAACCGAGGGGCAAGGAACCTCCCTGAGCTTTCTGTTTAGTCACCAGAACCAAACTATTGTTCCCTTTGTTTTAACCTGTCCTGGGCCCAGCCTCTGAGCCATCGGGGTCTTTGTTCCTTTTGTTCCAAACTTTGTAATTGCCTTGGAGTTCAGGCAGTCATTGACTGGGTTCAGACTACACGATAACCCATACTCAAGGGTTGAGTATAGGTTGAGTGTGGGTTGTCACTGAACTGTGGGTTGTTGCTGAAACGTGGGTTATATCAGTGTTGTCTGAACCCAGCTGAGATAACAAACCATGGTGAACAACCCACAGTTCACAAGCCAACAACAAACCATGGGTTCTCTTCATGGGTTGTTCATGGTTAACAAGCCATGGCTTGTTATCCCAACTGGATTCAGACAACATGGTAACCCTTGTTTCAACAAAAACCCACAGTTCAACAACAACCCACACTCAACCCATACTCAACCTGTGAGTGTGGGTTGTGTTGTCTGAACCCAGTCATGGTTCATTCTTTCTGCTTGAGCATCCTCTGCACTGGTGCACCTTGGCTCTGAGAATAATCCAGGCTCCAATTGGTTTTAATATCGTTCCTTGTGACTGGTGCCTACCCCACATTTCCATGGTCAGAGTTCTCCACTTTCATCTAGATTTTGCCTCATATACCAAAAGAGTTTTAACACCCCACCAAAAGTATCCTCTCCCCCGCCCCCAGCCACCACGAAGTCCAGATCAGGTCAGGGGTTCATGCCCAATGCAGCATAGTTTGTCAGCTGAATCCTACCATTCCGCTGTCTCACAGGGGACTGTGACCAAAGTATAGGTTGTGTTAGTTCTGCATCCAAGGGTGGGTTTGGTTCTGATTTTGTCCTGATTTTATGGCCGGCTTCAATTCGTGTCCAAATAATAAGTTGGGAACTCAGCCAACTAAACACAGTCAAGATAAGCAACAACAAGACCAGCAAATCATCATCATCAGGCGATCACTCGTGACCGAGTAAGATTGTCTTCCGGGATAAAAGGAGGAAATTCTAAAGAAGATTGTGTAGACTCTAGCGATGGGTCCGTAAGTGACTGTGGAGGCCAATTCTAGATCCACACAGCTTCCCACAGTGAGGACACAGGTTACCAGATAGAAGATGGTCCTGTAAAGGATTCATTTGACGTGCTTTTCGCTTAGCACGTTTCTCCCTTTCACCTTGCACTCGGGCTTCTTCAAAGTCCATGGAACCTTTGTGAAAGGCCAACCTCCATTTAGATCGTTCATGGGCCAGAGCTTCCCAGTTTTCGATGTTTATATTGCATTTTTTAGATTAGCCTTATGAACATCTTTAAACCTCTTATATTGACCACCGATATTCCGCTTTCCATCCTTGAGTTGGGAGTAAAGTAACTGCTTTGGGAGACGGCAGTCAGGCATTCGAACAACATGACCGGTCCACTGAAGTTGGCGTTGAAGGATCATTTTTTCAATGCTAGTAGTCTTTGCTTCTTCCAGTACACTGACATTTGTTCGCCTATCTTCCCAAGTAATTTGCAGGATTTTCCGGAGGCAACGTTGATGAAACCTTTCAAGGAGGTGGAAGTGACGTTTATAGATAGTCCATGTTTCGCAGGCATACAATAAAGTTGGTAATACAATGGCTTCATAAACCAGTGTTTTGGTCTTCTTACAAATATCCCGATCCTCGAACACTCTATGTTTCATTCGAGAAAATGCGGCACTTGCGGAGCTCAGACGATGCTGGATTTCACTGTCGATGTTAGCTGTAACAGAAAGATAGCTGCCAAGATAGAGAAAATGATCGACATTTTCCAGTATTGTCCCGCCAAGCTGGATAGATGGCATCACCAAAGGATTGGCTTGCACTTGCTGATGAAGCACTTTGGTTTTTTTGATGTTAAGTGAGAGACCAAGTTTTTCGTATGCTTCTGCAAAAGCATTTAGAATAGTTTGGAGATCATCCTCTGAATGTGCAGAGACCACATTATCATCAGCATACTGAAGTTCCACAACGGAGGTTGTAATTACCTTACTTTTTGCTTTCAGCCTGCTGAGATTAAAAGCTTTCCATCTGTTCGATATATAATTCCCACACCGGTGGGAAGTTTCCCCTTGACAAGATGTAAAACCATGGCGATGAAAATGGCAAATAATGTTGGGGCGATAACACATCCCTGTTTAACACCTGATCCCACTTTAAATGGAGCACCATGAGAGCCGTTGTTGTCCAAAACTGTTGCCGTCATGTTGTCATGGAGAAGTCGCAAGATATTCACAAATTTATTGGGGCATCCAATTTTCATAAGGATAGTCCAGAGAGCTGTACGATCTACAGTATCAAAGGCCTTAGCCAAATCAATAAATGCCATATAAAGGGGTTGATTTTGCTCCCGGCATTTTTCTTGGAGCTGACGTGCAGTAAAAATCATGTCTACTGTCCCTCTAGAGGGGCGGAAACCATATTGAGTTTCAGGGAGGATCTCTTCTGAAATAGATAGAAGACGGTTTGCGAGAATCCTAGCAAATATTTTACCTGCGGTTGCTAAGAGAGAAATGCCCCGATAGTTTCCACAGTCTGTTCTATCACCCTTCTTAAAGAGGGTGATAATTATGGCATCCCTGAAGTCTTCTGGGATCTCTTCTCTTATCCAGATTTTTTCGATGAGTTTATGAAGATGTTGTACAAGTTCGGGGCCCCCTTCTTTAAAGATTTCAGCAGGAATCCCATCTGGTCCACTAGCTTTGTTGTTCTTCATTTGATTAATGGCTTTTTTTACTTCATCCAAAGTGGGGAGTATTGCAAGTTCCTCTTTAATTTGTTTTTGCGGGATTTGCGAAAAAATCTCATTATCCACCTTCGATTTACGATTTAAAAGGTCATAATAATGCTCTTTCCAACGCAGTGCAATAGACTCTTTGTCTTTTAAGAGTTTGGTGCCATCTTTTGATTGTAAAGGGTTTGTACCATAGGTTTTTGGTCCATAAATGGCCCTTGTGGCCTTAAAAAAGCCCCGTGCATCATGAGATTCTGCAAGTTGTTGAATTTCTTCAGCTTTCTTTTTCCACCAAGCGTTCTTAAGTTCTCTTGTTCTTCTTTGGACCTCAGCCTTTGCGCTAGCGTAGGTTTTTTTCTTGGCAGCGCAGTTAATATCATTTTGCCATATTTGGAAGGCTTTCCTTTTTTGGTCAATTATATATTTAATCTCATTGTCATTTTCATCAAACCAATCCTGATGTTTCTTAGTTTCATATCCAATAGTTTGTTCACAAGCTGCAGTAATGGAGGTTTTCAGCTTAGACCAATGGTCCTCAATGTTGTCAGGAGGTTCCGTAGGTAGATGTTCCTTAAGAAGTGATTGAAGACGAGTTTGCTTAATAGGATCTTGAAGGACTTGGATGTTCATTTTACGCCTTGGTTTCCTTCCTTGAAGCCTACGTTGGGGAGCAATGTTGATAACCATTGTGGAACGGATTAGTCGGTGGTCTGTCCAGCAGTCGTCGGCACTCACCATGGCCCTAGTAAGAAGTACATCGCGGCGATCTCTAACACGGACAATTACATAATCCAGAAGATGCCAGTGCTTTGACCGTGGGTGCTGCCATGATGTTTTAAACTTATTCTTTTGTCGAAAGAGCGTGTTTGTGATAGTGAGATTATGCTCTGCACATATAGACAAAAGTAAGAGTCCGTTCGGGTTGCTATTACCAACTCCGTCTTTTCCAATAGTTTCTGGCCATAAATCAAAGTCACGCCCGACTCTTGCGTTAAAATCGCCCAGGAGGATAATTTATCCTCCTTAGGTATCTCTGACAGGAGAGTGTCCAACTGGCTATAAAAACTTTCCTTGATGTCATCATCAGCATCTAATGTTGGTGCATAAGCGCTCAAAATAGTTACCTGTTGGTTATTGGCGAGCTTTAATCGAAGAGTTATCAGGCGTTCGTTAATGCCAGTAGGAACTTCTGACAAAGAGTTCACTAGTTCATTTTTGATGGCAAAGCCTACACCATGTATTCGTCGGTCCTGCTCAGGTAGTCCTTTCCAGAAGAAGGTATAACCTCCTTTTTCTTCTTTCAGCTGTCCCTCTCCTGCCCTTCGAGTTTCTTGAAGTGCTGCTATGTCAATCTTAAACCGTCTCAGCTCCCTTGCAATAATAGCAGTCCTACGCTCAGGGCGTTCACTATCTATGTTATCCAGCAATGTCCGTATATTCCATGTTCCAAAATTCAAATGTCTTTTTCGACCGCTAAAATGGTGACCCCACTGGACGCGGTAATCCAGTCAGGGGAGAAAGAGGTAGACTATGTTCTCCAGCAAATAACCTGTCAGTCAAGGTAGTTGTAAATACCAGAGTCCTTCGAAGGCACAAACAGAAAGAGTTTCCATGTCCAGTCCAAAGTCCAATTAAGCTAGTCAGTCCAATAATTCAGCAGAGATTCGGTGTCAAGGTTCAGTCCAGGTTCGTTCACGAAAGTCTGGTCAAGGCAACAAGGGCAAGGAGTCAGGAACAAGGTCTAGGACGCAGAAGCAAGGTGGGACGTTGTTTCCAACAAGTTTGTTGGCGTACTAGTCAGCCTTTATCCAGGAGCTGGCTGGATATGCCCACACTCCCAGCTGCAGCTAATTACACAGGCCTAGCAGGCAATCCGCTTGAGAGGGAAGACCTGTGTGCTTCTCTTCAAGCAGTGGCATTCCCTAGGGCTGGGTGGTCTTCCCATCTCTGGCTCAGATTCTGAGTCTCCCCGTGGAGGAGTAAGTCTCCCCTCATTCCCTCTTGAGGGCTCTGCCTCCTCATCCACTGCCAGCTTGTTTGCCTCCTGGGTTCCTCTTTCCGCCTCATCCTCAGAAGTCAGCGTATCCCTGCAGCCAGGTGAGTCAAGCTCTTCTTCAGATGAGGACTCCTCAAGCTGAGGCATGAGAGCAGGAGACACAGAGCATTGGGAAGCGGCTACCAAAAAGTCTCATGCAGAATGCACAATTTCTGAATCTTATTGGACATTCTAGGAGAGGCTCTATTTTCAGGTTCTCCATCTAAATCCATTCTTAACCAAATTGGGGTTACTCTGGTGTCCCTAATAATGTCCACACCTCTGTTTGGTTTCTGCATCAGTGCCACATAGACTAAAGCATCAGATTCATTCTTTTGGCTGTTTCTTGATAATTTAGTCTTCAATAGTGCCTTGAGCGGCTCAAGGCTTATGCCCCATTTTTCAATCTGGGCAAACCATGGGTAAGCTGTTCCTACGCATGGGGCTAAAGTGGAGACAGGGCGTATGTGAGCACACACACACACACCTCGCCCCCAAGCGTCCCCATGCACCTGGGGACCTCAGATTCCTTCATGCATTGAGCGCATATGTGTGCATACGGGTTTGGAAGTGCATTTGACCAAACATGCTTACACAGCTCCTGCAGTCGGGAATCCTGATGATAACGCTCGCACACATTCTGTCCCCTTTGACTGTAACTGTGTTGCAGGCCAACGCCTGCATGGCCATTTTGTTTTGATGGCAACTTTCTACACAGTTGCTTTAGAGCAGTGGTTCTCAACCTTTTTTTGCCCCATGCACCCTTTTCACCATATGTCAGAATGTCATCCCCCCCCCTTCCAAGATTGTCTGACTTAATCTGTGCCATACAATAAGGTGTGATGTCCTGTAGATTATGTGCAATCTGTAGAATTGTAATTTGTAGAAAGAACAGTATTCCAACAGTTTGAGTCTGTGGTCCCAATTCCCCCCCCCCCGAAACCCTAAAATTCAGCCCCTGGTTGAGAACCCCTGCTTTAGAGCTATAACACTGATTTAAAATAGAGGGGGAGGGGTAGTATCAAAGGAAAGAGGGACCAATAAACATAGGGATTTGGGACAATGTGTTTTAAAGTGCCTTCTCTGCTGATCTTCGCCCCCAGTCTGCTAGCAAGAAGGATTGCTAAGATAGTCGCAGACCTGTGTGGCTCGTGGATAACCTGAATGAAAACACCTAGAGCTCTCCAATGCCTCTATTTTTCATACCAGGCTTAGTACATATAGTGGGGTGGGCAGCCTCAAGCTCAGTCTTTGTCCATTTGGCCCTTAATAAGCTTCAGGTTTAATGTCTGATTATTAATTCAGAACCAGCTGTAACCCATTCTCTATCAAGGAAGTTAAAAATCCTCACCAGCATATTTCTAACTCTGTCATGCAAGGTATTAAGATCTCAGTTACATTCACATTTACCAGTGGGGTTGCCAATGTCTCTGCGGTTTCTCCCACAAAAACACAAGAGGAGCCCTGCTGGGTCAGACCAAAGGCCTATCTAACTCAGCATTCTCTTTCCCACAGTGGCCAGCCAAATGCATTTGGGGAATCCACAAGCAGGACATAAGGGAAATAACCCACTCCCACAGTTCTTTTCCAGCAATTGGTTACTCAGAGGCATAGTGTAGGTTCCATTCAGCTACCATGACTACTGGCCACTGACGCCATCCTTATTCTTCATGAGGATGGTCCATATATGTAGAAGGACCATCCATATGGTTCACTGACATCTGGAACTCTGGGAGATCCATCGCTTTTGGACCTGAGAGGCCCATCGCTTGTTTTGTAAGCAAGCCAGGAAGCCAAACCACTTGCGTGAAAATCTTTACACACACCTAGGTCACTGTGGGAGCAATAGGAGAGGCTGCAGAAAGCATGCCAGGAAAAGAATGTATAATGGGTCTGCAAACAAGCAAGAACCAGGTTCAGCTGATGACTCCAGTGGCAGCAGTTTCATTGAAACAGGCAGTTTCATTGGAACTTGGAGAGAGGATATCTATAAAACTAGTATATGGGTATTTTCCGAGTTGCATTTAGGTGTTGTTTTGCATATTTGCTTCAGGAAAATTTGTTTTTCTTTTTTGTCCTTTTGGATTCCCAGATTTTTATGATCATCCTAATTATTGTAGGTACAAAGAGCTTCACATACATTTACAAAAAACAAACACTCACGGTACTTTTGTAATTACAAAGTCTGCCATTAAATTAGTATTTCATGTGTTTACATTTAAATTATTAACTGTGGCAGAATACAATGGAAGCAGGAAGAACTTGTAATTTCGGTGATAATAATGGAACACGATTAGCAGCATATCTTTCTAAAGCCAAAATGTGGTTTGCATTTGCATTTGCTCCTTCTTTTAGCTGTCATCAGGCCAATACATGTATTCTCTTTCCTTCAGGAGGCTATGTGATGTTTTACTCTTTTTTAAAAAAATTCTAAAATCAATTACGTTAACCACATCAACCAAGCTAAGTGTAGTAATGTTGGATAAAGTGATTACTAGATTGTACTGATACACAACCAAAACTACTGGTTGCAGGCTGTGGTTGTCTTTCTTTCCCTCCACTCAGTGCTTTTCTTCTGGAGAAAAGGGTACCGGAACTCTTGGATTACATTTCCTCGGGAGTAGATGGCGATTAAATTGTAATGCAATTAATAGAAGAAAAGGTGCTGGAACTCAGTTCCGGTGAGTTCCACCAGAAAAAAAGCCCTGCCTCCACTAATAGTTAATGCCTTTTCACATCAAAATACCAGCCATCTACCAACTTCCCCAATGCTGCCAGAAGCAGAGCCCAACTCCACTCCCCATGCTACAGCCTAGATTTTATCTCTCCATCGACAGGTAAGGTCAAACACAGCCAGACAGCCTGAAAATGATTCATTCAATATTTGTGTCAGTCTTCCTCCCACAGTCCCATGTTCTGGGTAGTCTTAAACCACGATGAGGCGTGTATTGCCATGTGGTATTTCAGGAGACCCCCCCCCTTAATTCAGTGAAAACTTCATTTATTCTTATGGCTTTTGAGGTCAATTCTACACATATTGGAATGACTGGGGGGGCAAGTGCAAACCATGCACATAAGAGGGGTCAAAGAGACCCATTTACAGTTGTTAGTTTACAGTTATTAGTTACTGTTTACAGTTATTATTTACTTGTTATGTCCACAGATGCTCAAGCCAGAACCTGTTCTGTCCATTCCATGTGAGAAAGGAGCATAGAAAGTGAAAAAAAAAGTTTTGTCTATTTTCATACAGACAAATTACCCACTTTCCTTGACATCGCCACAGACGGGGTCAACAGTACCCCACAAGTTTACAAAACCCCTTTACAAACCTGAATTTTAAAAACATTTTTCTCCAGTTAGACCCTTCTTTATAGATCAGAAAAACTGTTTTTTTTTCTTATCATAGCTATCATTTTGCTGGTCTGCGATTAAGATCTATAACATTGGCAGGCAGGGCCGGATTAAGACCATTATGGGCCTGGTGCTGAGGATTTTGTCCCCACCCACCCCTGGCCAGCCTCCTCCAACCTGGCGCCCTCCAGGTGAACTGGACTGTAGCCCCAATCACCCCCAGCCAGCATGATGGGAGTTGTAGTCCAACACCGCTGGTGGGCACCCAGTTGGGGAAGGCTGACCCGGGGGAGTCCGTCGGCGCCCAGCCAGAGCCGTGCACGCTGCTGCTTCCCTGCCGGGCCGCCGCCGGCGTGCCAGTCCTGCCACCAGGCCGTGAGAACCGGGTCAGAGGCAGGCGGCGCGCGCGGGCAACCACCTTACCTTACCGGAGTGGCTTTGGCATTCCCGAGCCGGACGAGGCGGGGAGCTTGCTGTCGGCGAGAAGCCACTCCACATGCAGTCGCTTGTGCAGAGCACGAAGGCGCTCGAGTTGCCCAGCAGCCAGCCGGGCTCCAGGTGGTCGGCTCCCGCAGCGTCGTTGGCGAAGGTGAGGCCTGGCGGGCGGGGGCGGGCGGGGGCGGGCTGGGCAGCAGCTGCTCGAACTTCTTCCAGTCCACTCCAGATGTCCTCGCTGGGTGCGCTCGAGGCGAGCGGTGGAAGTCCTCGCCCTGTGCCTCACGCGGGTCGGCCCTTCTCCGGCGTCTGGGCCGCTCTCTGCAGGCTGCAGCCCAGTTAACAGCTCAGCGTGAGCGTGGCAATGGCAACCTCTGCTCGGCGTGCTCGCCTCCAGCAACGCCCCGCAGGTGAGCGACTGGACGTCACCTTGCTCTGAGCAAGGTGACCCTCATTTCCCCGGCGCCGCGCGTCCCTATTTGTGGGCCTATTTTTTGGGAGGGGCCTGGAGCTGCTGCTCCAATAGCCCCTATCTTAATCCGGCCCTGTTGGCAGGGCATCCTTAGTGGTGGCACCTACCCTATGGAACTACTTCCTAAAAGGCATTGTTGTTTTCAAGAAGGTTTAAAAAACTTTTTTTTTTTTGCTTTTAATTGTAAGGGTTGTTTTTATTATATCCTTAAAATTAGTTTATGATGTTGTGAACTTGTTATATTGATATAGAATGCTATGTTTGTATTATAAGCCATCTTGGGAAAACTGTAATCTTAAAAGTCAGCTAAGAAATGCATTAAATAAATAAATAAAATTCCACCAGGTATTTTATTTGTGTGACTTTTGTGGAGTACATTGACCCTGATACTAGATTGGTATGGTCAATTATTCTATTGGCAGAGGTTTAAATGGTCTTTCTGCACCATTCGGACACCAACTCCTGCCTTCATTCATCCACTACCCCATGGTGCCATGGATGGCTGAAGCAGTTTGCTTCACTCTGAGCATGGTAGGACTGGCCCTGAATGCCTCATGAATGGTACCAATTATGGGAATTCCAGACAAGGAAACAAGCATACCTCTATTATATCACAAAATTGCCTAAATTTATTAATTTATTATATTTTAAAATAGCCCATTTGGTCGGCCACCTGGCCACCCTGGGTGATGTACAGTCAAGATAAAATACAATAAAACACAATTAAAATGCAATTAAAACAATATGAGTTTTTAAAAAAAATCCTAACCCACCCCATATTCCCACCTGAAAAGCCATGTTTTTAAAGCCCGGTGGAAATTCATCAAGGAGGGGGCATGGCGAAGGTCACTGGGGAGGGAGTTTAATAACTTGGGGGCCGCCCAGAAAAGGCCCTCTTCCTAGTCCCCACCAGCCTGGCTGCTCTGGCTGATGGGACAAGGAGAAGGCCTGTCCGTGGCAGAACTACTTGATGTTGCTGGAGGTGCTCCTTGAGATAAGCTGGACCAGAGCCGTATAGGGTTTTAAAGGTCAAAACCAACACCTTGAATTCGGCCCGGGAAGCAACTGGTAGTCCCGTGCAACTCCTTGAGCACTGGCGTGATGTGATCTCGCCAGCGGCTGCCTTTAATCAGGCTGAGCTGCTGCGTTCTGTACCAGCTGTAGCTTCCGAACCGTCTTCCAGGGTAACCCCACATAGAGCGCATTACAGTAGTCTAGGCGAGAGGAGACCAAGGCATGAACCACCAATGGGACCAGATGATTAGGAAGGTAGGGGCACAGCTGCCATATCAGATGGAGTTGATACAGCGCTGCCCGGCTCACAGCTGACACTTGAGCCTCCATGGACAGCTGGGAGTCTAGAATGAATCCCAAGCTGTGGACCTGGTCTTTCAGGGGTAGATGTACCCCATTCAGCACCAGGTCAACATCCCCTAACCTCCCCTTGTCTCCCACCAGAAGTACCTCGGTCTTGTCGGGGTTCTAACTTTGCTTACAAAGCATAAATCACTTAATCTTGATTAGTTGTATTTATGCTGACCTACACTCATTGACAACAAAAGGATTAAATAGTCCTTTCTGAGAGTGATTTTATAGACTGAAATGATAGATACCCATCCTCAGATCCCTACAATGGTGGCAGCTCCACTAAAATGAATGGGGACTGAGATAATAAAGTGATGTGAAAATTATATTTATACAATTGCTGGGTGTTAGTTAGGTTTTCAGATACATTGTTTTGTTTTGGTTAATAGGGTCTATCTATTTCTTCAAGCACTGATCAAACAGATGATAGACACAGTACTCCTAAATCTCAGTGACAAAACATTCCAGCCACTCCCAATATCAACAAAAGAAGAATTAAAATATGGAAATCCAAAGCCCTGTATGGGAAACACACACACACACACACACACACACACACACACACACACAAGTGCACATAGCTTCATTAGTGAAGCACCTAAAAGCACTGTTATTCAAAAACTGTAACTATAAAAATATATAGAACAAAGACCACACATATGGGTAAGAATGGCAGAAAACTGAAAGATGATAAAACATCTAATGACTAGTTTCCCTGACTTATCCATTACAGAATAATTTGCTACGTGCATACAACTTGCAAAAATTCTCTATCATTTGGGATGCAAATTGGTAGAGAAATGGGTTTTTCAATGCAGAATGGCTTCCTTGCTACAAATAGTACTGACCCACTTCTTTGTACTGAGATAAACCTATTATAACTGATAAGACAATAGATCAGACATAATTCTAGAAAACAAACAAACACCTAAAATAGCTACTATAATGTTGCACTGCTTCTCACACTAATAACACTGAAAAAAATTAAATTGAACCCCCCCCCCCCCAAAAAAAAACCCTAAGGGCACAATCCTATGGGGATGCCCGTAACTCTCTGAACTTGGAGGATTATAGGAATCCTATGGAGGGTGGGAGGAACATGGAGGCGAAGGTTGCCTCTGATCAACTCTCATTCTGCAAACCACTTAGATGACTGATTTCGGCCATCTAAGGGTGGTACTTTGGAGCAGAAGGGAAGGAGGCTGAGGTGCCACCAGGATACATTGTAGCTTGACAGCGTTCATCTCTTCCCCTCTCCACCCCCCAGAACGCCTCTAAAAGCGTTGCTCCAAGGTTGCTCTTACATCCTTGGAGAAGCAGCTCGTGTGGTTCTTTCCATGCTGGCTGCAAGGGGGGGGGGGGAGATCCGAGTGCAGATCCCCAGCTATGACGTTGGAGTTATTTTCCAACCCATAGCTGGGAATCCCAAAAATCCTATGGCAGTCTAGATGCTGTCTGGCGGCCATAGGATTGTGCTGTATACTAAACTAAATACCAGAACCAAGATCTGGAAACAAAGCATGCCTGAAAACTCAAGACAATTCATATAATGGCCCCTTAATAATATTTATTTATTTAGGATGCAATCCTATCCGTGTTTAGACAGAAAAAAGTCCTACAACTCCCAGCATGGCTGGCTGGGGAATGCTGGGATTTGTAGGAGTTTTTCCTGTTTAAATATGCTTAAGATTGCACTCTTAACATATTTATTCCCTGCTATTCCTGAAATAGTTCAAGGGCTTGGTCCAGAAAAGGGCCTTGTAAACATTTAAATAAATAAAGTAAATACCATTAAACAACAGTATACAAAAATGAGCAAACAACAAGAAAAGGCAGCAATAAAAGTATTTAAAACTGCCTAAGTAAGAAACGACAAAGGTAGAATTTTTAAAAACCCAGAGGGATTATATATAATTGTGGTAAGAAAGCAATGACATCCAGCTTCTAAATGCCAAAGGCCTTCCTAAATTGGAAGGTTCGAACACTGCAGTAGAAGGCCAGCCAGGTGAAGGCTAGATGGATCTTCCTGGGGTAGAGAGTTGTACTTTGAATTGGCTCTCAAAACAAATAGGAAGCCACCTCAAAACAGGATGTCTCAAACAGAAGTGGAGGATTATTCAGAAGGACAGCATGATTTATTTGCAAAGCATTTTGCAGATAAAATCACTTGGGTCCACTTGGAATTGGATCCCAGTTTGTAAGCAGCATTTCTGGAGGAGGCTAGGGACTCCGTTGGTCCTGTTTTATTGGATACCTTCCACCTTGTTGGTCCTTATGATGTGGGCTGAATCCTTGGAAAACTGTGACCAACCACTTGTGTGCTTGGTCTTTGTCCACATTGGCTTGGGAAATCAGTGCAGTCAGGCTTGCACTCTTGGGTCTGTGAATTAGTAAATGCTTTCTTTAGGAAAGGACATGTAGTGAGGGTATTGAAAGACCTCTGTTGAAAATAAACAAACATGTTTGGATTCTTTGGACTTGAATAACTATTGTCCAGTTTCAAATATACCTTTACTTGGGCAAAGTATGTAAATGAGTGGTTGTGTCACAGGTCCAAGGGTTTCTAGATAGAACTGATCATCTAGCTCCTTTCCAGTCTGTTTTTCATCCTGGTTTTGGGATGGAAGCTGCCTTGGTTGCCCTAGTGGATGACCTGCAGCAGGAGATAGCCAAGGGGAGTGCAACACTGTTGATTCTCCTGAACCTTTCAGCAGTGTTCAATACCATTGAGCAGCACATCCTTGTGGGTCATCTCAAACGGCCAGGGATTGGCAGTACTGCGCTGAGCTTGTCCCATTGGCCTGTGGGGGCTCTGCTGGGTGAGGTCATCTGGATTTGGGCTGAGGAGTCATCAGCATGTAGGTGGTATCCAGCTCTATCTCTTATTTTCATCTGATCCTAGGGAGGTGGTAGAAGTATTAAACCACTGTTTGTCACCAGTGAGGGACTGGATGGGAACAGAAAGAAAAGAGAAGAAAAGATGAAGCTTAATCCTGACAAGATGGGGAGGTACTGTTGGATTATCTGGCTCAGGATTAGGTGTGCAACCTGTCTTAGAGGGGTTGCACTCCCTCTGAAAGATCAGGTTCATAGTTTGTGGGTGCTGCTTAATCCAGCACTCTTGCTAGATGTGCTGGTGGTGTCAGTTGCAAGACGTGCCTTTTTCCAGCGTCAGCTGGCTCACCATCTACAACCGTTCCTGACAAAAGGTGGACCTTGCCACAGCCATTCACCTCCTCCAAATTAAACCATGTAGTGTAGTGTGCTCTAAGTGGGGCTGCCCTTAAAAAGCATCCGGAAGATGTGATTGGTGCAAAATGTGGCAGCAAGGTTGCTGGTGAGAACTAGTTTTCGACCGTGCTTTAGTTGACTGTTTTAGTTGGATTGCACTGGCTGCTCGTTTGTTTCCGAGCTCAATTCAAGGTACTGGTGTTAACCTTTAAAACCCTATGAGACCCGGGTAGTTTAAGGACTGCCTTCTCCCATATGTTCTTCCCTTCATGCTCCGGTCATCAGTGGTGTAGTGGAGCCAGGGCTTGCAGAGGCACAGCGCTGGTGCTTTTTTTATTAGCAGGGTTACTGACATCATCCCTGCTCCCCCCCCCATCCCCGTGCCCTTAGCTGCAATCCCCACAGTATCTGGGAGGAAATGAATTTTCCTAGCAACAATAGATTGCCTTCTGCTGTATTGCAAAGTATTTGGGGGTGGCTTGGTCTAGAATGGGCAATTAAGACCCATAAGTTTAACAATCAACTTCCCCCTGCTGGAGAGATAAATAGTGCTAGAACTGGTATGTTGATATAGATCAACACAGCTGCTAGCAATTTTGGACTCTCCTTGGGGGCATGGGCTACAGGGACTGTTATAATGAGTGCCTGCACTTCAAAATTTACTACTACACCACTGCCACTCATCATCTGAGGCACTACTTCAGGATACCCCGATCTCATGAAGTTAAGAGGCCAGACGCAAGATCTAGAACCTTATTTATTTATTATATTTATACCCCACCTTTTTTCCTGCAAGGAACCCAAGGCAGCTTACATAGTCCTCCTCCTCCTCTCCATTTTATCCTCACAACAACCGTGTGAGGTAGGTTACGCTGAGAGGCAGTGACTGGCCCAAAGTCACCCCAGTGAGTTTCATGGCTGAGCAGGGACTAGAACCCGGATCTCCCGAGTCTCAGTCCAACACTCTCACCACTACGCCACACTGGCCTTCTTTGTGCTTGCACCCATCTTGTGGAATGCTTTGCCAACAGAGATTCATCAGACCCCAACAAAAATTTAGGTGGTATGTAAAAACATGGCTCTTTAAGAAAAGTCATGTGGTTTAAAGTTTTAATCACCCTTTGGTGTTTTTTTTATGGCCCTTATAGTTAACTGCTGTTCTTATAAACAGTTGTTGTTGTTGTTGTCTTTAAGATTCTTTTAAAATAAAGCTAATTTTGTCTGTTCATTGCCTTGAGTTCCCTCTCATGGAACTAGGCAGGATATAAGATTTTAAAATAGTAATGAAATAAGATGTAACAGCCCCTTGACCACTCAGAAAAGCTCTGCTGGATGGCTCTGTGCCATCGGCTATAGGAGTTGTTCCAAATACTCTGAAGCAAAACCTACATGTGCCATTGTTCCTATCAAATACAAAAATGCAAAACACTGTTACTCTCTCAACCTGGTGTATAGTCAGGAAATTCTTAAACAACCATCATCACTCCATACAGAAAGATACTTGGGATACTAGATCTCTGACTAAGCAAATACTAGGATAAGAACAATATTAATATTTGTTTGTCATATTTTTTTTATCTCACACTTCTTTCTAGGATGTCAGGACAGCATATCTGAGATTATTCCATTTTATCTTTACCACAGCGCTGATGAATCCAACCTTCCCCTCCTGCTCCCCTTTTATGGAAATATCTTTTAATGAAGAACATGACTAAGCACCAAAACTACAACTCTACACATTCCAGGCTGATTCTCCCACAGTCCCCTCTCCGGTGATTCATTTTATGTTAAATAGGCAATGTGGAAATCACCTGGAGGAGACATTATCAGGTCCTCCCAAGCTAGTGATGGGTAAATTTGAATTTCCCTCTCTGGGAGCTTCCCAGTCTCCATAGAAATACTTTTCTGTCTTTGAGATTTCCCTCTGACTTTGGGTGCTTGGCAAAGAATCAAGGCAAAACTCTTCCATGTTCTAGGACAGGGCTCTCCAACCTTGGGTCCCCAGATGTTGCTGAACTACAGCTCCCAGAATCCCTTGCCATTAGCCATGCTGGCTGGGTATGCTGGGAGCTGTAGGACAGCAACATCTGGGGACCCAAGGTTGGAGAGCCCTGCTCTAGGGCTTTTCTACAGGAGGCATTAATCGTGCACTCATCATACAACTCACAGTTGTTTACAGGTTGTTTAGACAACGTCGTGACCCTCCAGCTTCGCTTCTGTGTCTAACCAGCACTTCCAGTGAGTTTTTTTAGAGCAGGGAAAGTGCAGCATATAACTGTGAAAGTTTAAGAAAGCACCATTTCCTCTTGTGTATTTGCACTATCCTGCTATACCGCAGTGCCACACTCCTCGGTGCATGGCTCTTTAATAAATATATTCAATTGGAAATGGGAGTTGATTTGATTCTCTTGGCTTTATCCATGTATTGGACCACTTGGCAAACAGACTAACCTGGTTGTGAAGAAGCGGAAATGGGAGTTGATTTGATTCTCTTGGCTTTACTCATGTACTGGACCGTTTGGCAAACAGACTAAACTAGTTGTTTAGGAACTGAAAGGAAGCTCTGAAAGGGGGGAGGCTATCCTTCTTCATATATAAAAGCCACTAGCCTCAATTCCCTTGCATTCAGGAAATATTAAATACAGTAATACCTTGGATTGCAAGTAACTTGGTTTCAGAGCGTTTTGCAAGAAAATTTTTAAATATTTTATTTTTAAAAAAATTACTTGATATACAAGCGACGTCTTGCAATGCAAGTACTGTAGTACGGCTTAAATTAAAAATCTCTGTTCAAATTTTTTTGGGGGGATTTAGTTTTGATATAAGAGTGTTTTGGATTACAAGCACGTTTCCGGAATGAATTATGCTCTCAATCCAAGGCATGACTGTATTAATATTCCATACAAGTTATTCATAGTATGTGGGTGGTCGCAGCCTAACTCTGAAGAATATAGGCAAAGGGTAACTTGCAGTGTTACTAACCCTCCTCCAACTCACAGGGTTGAAGGTGCAGACTAAATCAGTTTGTCACAAGCCCTTTGACAGATGTTAGGGTGAAAAATGACGACTTGCCCAGGATCCCCAAAGGCTGAGCAAATGTTTGAAACCACATCTTCCTGGTCCAAGCTTAACAATGTATCAAACTGTTTCCTCATGGGGATATAATATATCATGCTGGTTTCTGCTCTCACTTTTGAAAAATTAAGTGGGCAATCCTATTGTGGGCATGTTGTAGGCCTTTTTTCTGTCCAAACATGCATAGAATTGTGCCTTAAATTACTTGCTCACATAGTTGTAAAGAAAAAGCTTCAAAATTATATACAGTGAGTTCAGAAAATGCACATTATGGGAGTAGCTGTATGATCTCCTGATTTTAAGTAAATCTCAAATGTTTTGAGGACTCGATTTCAGAATATCATCAACTGCAACTACACAGATGTATAATTTCCCCCCAGCTTTGATCTTCCCAAGAGAGTCCATATTCTATGCTCTTTTCTTCATCTTATATATTTTTATACTGAGAAAACCAGCTTTATGAATACACCTTTAAAATCTGTGCATCCTCCAAATATAGGGAATAACCTTGCACATTTATTACTCACGCATGCCTCTCTAGTACCTACATATTTAATAAGTATATGTATAATGAATAAAAATGATAATATGGATGTGGATTTCTGTCCACTCCAATTTGGCTCTCGTACATATTTTCCTTCTTCACACTGGGCAGTTCGTGTGGGTGGTGAATTTCTGGATGGAAGAGCTCAACAGCGAGAGAAACAGTTTTCTGCTTAAGCCACAGATTTGAGAACCAAGAAATCTGATTTCTTTTCCAGGCATTATCAAAAGCTTCCCACGTACCTTGTGGCAATTAAGTTTAGCCTCCACACATAAGAGTTAAGTGTACTGCAACTTTCTGATTTCAGTGGGAGTGGAGCATGTAATAAATTTCTGATCCAAAAATCCTTTAAAAAGAAAAGGAAAAAAAAAGTCTAAGCTGGTGGCAACAATTCCAAAATGTTGGGGTTCACACCTTCCCCAATTTCCTTTTGGACTGAGAGAGTTCCTCAAGAATACTTGCTCAGTCATTTCTAATCCCATAACAAAAGCTACGTTCAAAACCACTTCAGTCCATGAAACAGACAAGATTGGTGATGGGGGTGTTTTGATAATTACTGTCTTCGTCAAATAGCATTGATCCATGGTCTATGAAGTGACCTCCTCTGCTATCCATTTCTGAATTTACCAATCCTAAATCTACAATTCTAACCACATTGGGCCGGTTCGCATGATCGCCAGGGGGTTAACAAGCCACAGTGGCTTGTGAACCATGCTGTGTGTGCCGGTCACATGCCAGCCCAATATGCTTAATTACCCTTGCCGGCGTGACTTACTGTGTTGTCCAAACCCAGTGAGAGTAAGTTGGTGCCCTTGTTAATGAACTAATGCAGAACCCTAAAATAGCCCTATGAGTTCTGGGTGGTTTGTTAACCAGGGCAGCAAGCCACCCTCACCTGGTTCAGGTGACATGGTAAGCCCTGCTTGCAATGGTAATTAAGCAAATTGGGCCAGCACGAGACCAGCACACACAGTGTGGTTAACAAGCCACAGTGGCTTGTTAACTATGCTGGCAATTGTGTGAACTGGATCATTTACTCAAATATAAATTCATTTAATTTCAAGGGAATTTGCTTTGAAGTAACAGTGCTAGGCTTGCAAGGAGAAGATGGTGACTCTTGTAGACCCATTCTGATTTTGGAGGCTGAATAGATCTGCCATTTCCTAACCATTTTCCTTAGCTGTTGTTTTTTTTAATCCTTTAAAAGAAGTATACATTTCAAACCTTTCATAACTGCCAGGTGAGAATTTCTCCAGTTTGTACCAGCGTTCAATTTGTTCCAAAGCACATAACCCAATTTTCTTTACATTTCAAACCTTCCATAATTCTCTGGTGAGAATTTCTCTAGTTTGTACCAGTGTTCTATTTGTCCCAAAGCATGTAACTCCATTTTCTTTAAATATTCATATATATTTTTGTTCCAGAGAAGGAGTTTCTATTACCTGTCTACTTACATTATAGCTCATGTTAAAAAAAAAAGTTTGTGGCTGCAACCCTAAATGTTTTATCACCTGTCAGACATTTCAGCGATAATAAAATGTAACATCCTTTAAATTAATTAGACATGATTAAGACTTCAGGCCCACAGGCCACTCAATTATGCAAAAATTGTAAGTTAGCTATTTAAATCACCATTAAATTGATTCTTATGTTAATTGATATCTCACTTATAACCCTGCAATTCACTTCTATAGGATCACAGGAAATTATTAAACTTTCATGCATACACCTGAAATTGGTTAAGCAGTCACTCCTATAAAGAAAACATGCAGAAAAAACTAAGGATAAATACATAAATAATGGAAGTGGAGTAGGATATATATAGAGAGAGGGAGACATATATGTACATGTAGAATAGGAGCTCCTTTGATGAAATATATCAGGCATTTCGGAAAATGTCCGAAAATATGATTTATTTCTAAGATTTATTAGATCATTATGTAAATTTGTTCTGATTATCGTGCCTTTCACCTAAGCAAAGGGATTGTTCTTCTGCACATGCACAGTAACTGCCAGCAGAGATATGTACATGTACAGTTATCTGTGCTGTGTATGCACAGTTTGCAGCAAATCCCAGTTCCTTCACAGTGGAGGCTGGTGGCTCCAATGTCAGAGGGATCCACTCCGGGTTGTAGTCTGAACTTTAAAGGAGCTATCCATGGTGACGAACTCTAGCCCCAAACTAGGTTCAGCGCCATGGATAGCTCATTAAAAGTTCAGACTACAACCCGGAGTGGATACACTGCGTCACTGACATTGGAAACTCCACTGTTCATTCATCTCCTTCCTGTCTGTGCCTCCCTTTCTACATTACTGATGTCTGATGTGCACGCACAAATCAATGAGACACTCATGAGACACTGCCCCCTGAAAAGCAACCTTCATGCGATTGTACAGATGATTACATGGAAATGTGGCCTATATAACATCTTCCACCACCTAAGGTTGGTGCGCCAGCTTCAACCCCTGTGGCTACTGGACAGAGATAGCTTGGCCACAGTTATCTATGCTGTGGTGACCTCCAAACTTGATTACTGCAATGCATAGAATACATGGGGCTGCCTTTGAAGATGTCTTTGAAACTTCAGTTAGTTCAGAATATGGCTGCTGAGCTGTTAAATGGAACCAGCCCTAGGAAACACAGAATGCCAGTTCTGAGACAGCTTCACTGGCCAGTCTGTTCTGAGCACAGCTTGCAACCTGGATCCCTGAAGGACCACCTTTTCTCACGCATATCTGCCTGTACACTAAAATCCTCATTGGAGGTCCTTCTGCAGGTGCCCCTTTTTCTTTAGGCGGGTGGAAACTGCTGAGAGGGCCTCCTCTTCTATGGTGCCCCATTACATGTGCACTCATGTACATTGATCAAATCCCACAAAAAAGTAATCTTGTTGTTACTGTATGCATATTTGTATCAAGATTCTTTTGGTGTGGTGTTTTTTTTTAACCTATAAAACACTGCACGAAAATAATCTGGATCTGGGGGTGGGGTGCGTGCGTGCATAGCTGGCATAGTTCATTTCCCTCCCATCAGAGAGGGGGAAGTAAAAAGAGAAAGAAAATGTCCGAAAACAGCCAAAGAAAATGCAAAAAACAAAACAAAAGCCCACCCCATGTTCCTCATCTCCCAATCTGTTGGCATAAGCCAACATGGCACTGGGAAAGGCCTCTGCCTCAGTTCCTCCCTCGCCCTCCCCCATAGGATTGCTTTGCTAGGCTGCAATGTATACCCATTAACTTAGAAGGAAGCCCAATCGAACTCAATGGGACATATTTCTGAGCAGACATTGATAGGATAGCATGGTAAAGGTTGAGTTGTGGGTTGGGTTTAAAAAAAAACACTTTAAAGACATTAGTTTAATTTGCTTGAAATATAACTTTATTTCTCAAAAGCGAAGTCTAGATCACGATAAAAGTTGTAGTTCTGACTTTATCTTAAGGCAGACCCTTTAATGTAGCACTCTTTTAATTGAAAAGGATACACTCACACACCTTTTCCCCTTCCAGGTCTTAGCTTTTGCTTTGGTTCAAAATGCTTTCACTGAGTCAAGGCCAAGTTCCTTAGGGTTACATTGAAAGGAGTTTGATTTAAATATTAGCTGTCAAGGAAATCTGTATTTTTGGCAGTAATCAGACACCTTTATTCTGTGTAATGATGAAGATTTGACTTTGATTTTTCTTTTTCAGCAAAATGAGTGATGCATCTTTCTTTAACTTCTGATTCTTGTTGGCCATTTAGCCCAATAATGCTGGGCAAAATGAACTCTTTAAAAATTTACGCTAACATTTATTAAATAATGTATCATAAAATAAGTTAATTTGAAATTCTAAGTTGAACTCCCTGCCTGCTTCTTAGAATCCCACCCCCGTCTTTGGGGGGGGGGGGCATCTTCATCAACCATTTTCGCTGTCTTTTTAAATAGTCTGAATATTTTCAAATGTTATTGTAAATGTTATTAAGTGTTATTGAGCCTCAAGGAAAGAAGGGGAGAGGCTTCCCTTTTGAATCTCTCTATCTTAACCCAAAAGGCTCACTTCCCCCCCCCCCTGATGTGTCAGGGAAACTCTGGCATTGGCTACTACCAAATGACACACCTATTTTGTGTGTGGCTTTTGGCAATGGGGATGGACTCAGTTCTAATCTGTGCATGATTGAAAATAAAGTGTCAAAAGATTTAAATGCATCTCTAAAGGCCTGCTTTGATCTTAGTTTGATCCCATTCTGCTGACTTAAGTGAGGTTAATTGCTTGTTTTAAATAGATTCTGGATTTCTAACAGTGTAATCCAAAGTGGAAGTCCTTGGATTTAAGATGATTAACAGCCCATCCTAAACTCATTTACTTGTAAGACTCGCTGATGTCAATAACAGGCACTTCCAAGTATATGTATATTTAGCATTGGGGTTGGTGGGGTATTTTCACAAGTGACACTGAAAAGTGCCTTTGAGCCTCATTTGCACTTTTGTGTCATGTCTGGACACAGTTGATACAGGACATAATTCATACGAGAAATCAAATGTCTACTGCAGAAAGTAAGTAGGTCTTACTTTCACAGCAGCCAATCTTTAGTGCCTCAGCTCCCGGCACCCCCTGTGTTCTAGTCTCTCTGCAACCAGGCAAATTAGGTTCTGTGGATTAAGGCTGATCTCTAGGCTCAGGCTGCAGTTCTAGCCAAAATACAGTCAGCTAGCCCCATAAGCCAGTAGGGACACACTTTATATAGCCCTCGCAGTGAAGTTGCCTGCAACTCCACTCATTGAATAGCCGCATAGGCCCCCTGGTCTCTCCTTGCCATGCCTTTCTCCTCCAGCGCTACCAGTTAGGCAGAGTGAGGCAGTAACCCTAAAAGGCAGCTAAGAGAGAAAAGAATACTGAGATCATGTGTGCAAAGCATTTTTAACACTATATTCAGGGCTTCCATTTAAGCAAGAGTACACGTGTGCTGAAGCCTTAGCAACTCTTGTCTCATTGTGCCATTTAAAGGACTTACGGTAGTAAGTGGTTTGGTTGAAAGTATATCTCAGTAGCTATTGGGGGGTGGGGTGGAATTAGGACTCACTGGTTCTGCGGCCATTCAGCTAGTTGTGGTACACACAGGATTCGACAGAAGCAGAAAAGAGTTCCTCCTGTCAATGCAGGCTCAAAAGGGCTTCTGGGACTAGGTATGGAGCCTCGTGAATGCATGACAGGATGGAACAGGAAGACTGATTTTCACACTTAACAACACTAGGTGACAAGTTCCCAACTAGGAATAAGGCTGAGTTGAATGAGTGTATGTGTTTTTCACAAATAAATTCACCTGCTGCTAAATCCACCCAACATACATTTTGATCAAGGAGGCTGTGAAATGAGAGGAAGTTATTCACTCATTCAAAGGGAGGGCAGGAATGTTTGCCCTCACTCTGATTTGACTTCATGGCATTATCATGTAGCCAAATCTGATTGGATGCATAAGAATGTAATGTCATCACACTATCTATGTGATCCTGGATTGGCTTGAATCACACTGGGAAGAAGTCCATTTTTTTTTTTTAAGTCCCCAGGTTATAGACTGAAGAAAGAGGCATGAGCAACAGCACATGAAAAGGGTAAGCAAGAAGGTAGTCACCCAACTTTTTGCTCAAAGACTCCACCAGTTCTCCCCCCCCCAAATTCTTAGGGGCAAAAATGCAGTGCATCCATACCTAGGGACCTCTGTATTAGGGCAGACAACTGTTAATCCTTTGAGCGCTGGCAGCTAATCTTTTTTCTCTGTCCTTTGTCATTATGAAATAAGATGGTTTTGTGTCGGTACTGGGCCTCTGAGTGTCATACAAAAGTTATTTATATATAATACTGTCATTTACTCATTTTGGATATACTTGGGTGAAGGCAGCTCAGTAGACAATCATTCCTTGTGTCATCCACTATTCTCTGTGTTTATATCTTAGGGGGAAGAGAATAGTCAGATGATTATGGGCAATGATCTTCTTCCAACAAACCCTCAAATTTTGCAATACTTCCTACAAACCCTCAAATTTCCCAAAATGGTCAATTTACTGCACTTCTGTAGGTCTGGGATAGCTGAAATCTTGGTGATGGGATTTCAGATAACCAGCCAAGATGAACAGTTCGAAAGCAGAATGAAATGAGTAAGTAATATTGATAGATCTGAAAGTTTCAATCTGGAGAATGTGGAGTATCTAAGAGGGTGATAAAGCTGCAACCATAGTGTGTTTTTTCTAAGAAAGACCATGAGCACCGATTCACACAAAATCAAATTCACTCACTGCATGCAATTCACTCACTGAATCCAACGGAGCTGGATTATACAAAATGTCATGGTAAGCTTTGGCTACTATGGCAAGGAAAAGCAGCGATGTGCTTATGAGCTGGAAAATTAAAACTTTGCTCCATATTCTGGCAGGCTGAAGGTGCTATTCCAGACGCTTCGGGATAAATTTGACTGTGTTATGGTGCAGGATCGACTCACAAAGGCTCAACTCAGATTCCATGAGGATCTTCATCGACCTTCATGACAATGTTCCTTGGTCCTATGTCATTTTGACAAATTAGAAGGGAAATCCATTGTAGCAAAAGTTTTCAAAGCTTTAACTAGCAGTGTTAGGGGGGAAATAAAAAGGAAATAATTACATTCTTTCAGCAGCAGTGTACAAATTGAACAAAGTAGCTTTAGTTATTGCTAGTTACTGAAGTTAACTGTGGGCCTTAGGAGTGGAATACTTCCTTAGGCTTCCATGTCCCAATAGGTTCTGCTCTCAGGTCAGCACTCAGCAGACACAAGTATGATGATATACAGCTTCCTTTTTATTAAGAACAACAAATAAAAAGATACTTTTCTTGTCGCTAAGCAGAGCAGTCCATGCAGACCTTCACATGCTCCAACACAGAAAGATGGAACAAACGAGAGTCACATGCAGTAGAACCAAACCACACCAGGCAAGTTTCACAGGGGAATACGTTCAATACTCCACAAATGATAGAGACATGGGTGGTTCCAAAAGAAACAGAAAAAAAGCTGAAGCAACTCAAGGGTTACAGCAGATATCAGCTGCAGGAGAGAATGTTTAAGCCAGTTGGCCACTTTCGTCTTTTGTCTTCCATCACTTAGCAAATAAACATCCAGGGTAAATTTTGCCTTAACTTCTCATTTCTGAAGGTCAATTATGTCCTTTTATTTGCACAATAACTGCAAAAGTTAAAAACTAAATATTGTTTTAAGGGCAATGATACACACTATGTTCCATTCTTAATAGCAACATCATATGTAGAGGCTTTTCACACTAGTTTTTGCTCATATGTCCTTAAATGTCCATGCCATTTGCTTAGAGGAAGCCAAAACTGGACAAAATATAGGCCTCCATAAGCATACATATTAGGAAGTAAGTCCCATTGAACTCAGTAAGATGTATTTCCAAATATGCTTAGGAACAAACTGTTCAAATATTACATAATGCAGGGAACAGAAATCACTGCATGCTAGAATGTAAGTTCTCTTTTACTGCATCTTGTGAGCACAGGTGATATTATCTCTTTAATACAATGCTGAATAGCACCTGCTTATGTTATACAGGTTGTCCTAATATAGTAGCATATGAAGAGCTTTGTCTTCCTCTACATAATATCACACAGAATCAGGTATGTCATTTAGTAGAATTTATACATAATTGTTCATGGTTTCTTCTGACTTCTTCGTACAAGCACTCAGGTAAATCATTGTAAAATATTAACAAACTCCCCCCCATAAGAGCATTTCCCCCTTTAAATAATAAATGTTTTGTTTATTAATCTGTTAAGAATTATATATTTTTTTCTTTGTCCTGTCCCCACCCTGTAAACTTAAAAAAATGTTGGCCATAAAAATTAGCAGATGTAGAAAGCAGTTTCTGATGCCAGCTTCAAAATTAACTATCTTCCAAGCACTTAAACATGGCTATCTTTTCCTTGTAATTGTGAAATGCAATAAACCTGATGGTAATTTTTATACATGTGAGGATTAGTGCATGCCTGCATTGTTCACCTAGTATCACAGGCTATAAGATGCTTTCAGTCAAATCACTTATAATGCAGATTGTGAAAAGAATATGTGTTATTATTTTGTTTTAAAAGATAGGACGCACACACGGCTTGTTATCTTTGACCACAAAGCAGAGGTAAATTTTCGCTGTCAAACTAGATGTATCCATGTTTTATGTATGCTTATTGCAATAACATTTCCATAAGAATATAATGAAATGGTACGTTCTTTTTAGTCTTTACATTGTATAGATTTATGCAGCATGGAGTACATGCAGTACACTGTATCATCATGAATAATGTGATTATGGTAGGTGTAATATGCGACTCCTCAACAGGAACATGAATTATGTCCATGCGGTAGTTTTCTTTCATAAGTTGCATAATTTGATTTTGATTTTCCCCAGGGGATTTGTTTTATTTTCCGCAATTTATTTGCTGCTGCTATTTTGGTAAATAAATAAATGGTGTGGATAGTAAAAATATTTACAGTGGCAAAATCTGCAAAATGGAGTGCCCGGAAAATGCTGTGTAATGTGACTGCATCAATTATTAAATAGGAATGCGTCACCAAACATATACATTGCTGTGTAGCAAATGATTTTTTTAAAACTCCAAATTGCTTATGATCAAAATCCTATTTGCATAATGAGACCACCTATGTGATTAAGGTTTTAAGGTTCGGCATGAAATTTCTGCAGATTTGTGTGCAAGTGTGTGTATGCCGCATGCACATGCTGCTCTACTTTGTGGGGTTGTCTAATATCTTCTACTGACTGACTTACCTTTCCTCCCATCCAATAACTTTTCAGTGTTACTTTGCACCTGTAAATACAGTGTACTTCAGACTTCATAAAATCAGCTGAGGCTGCTGACCTTCTTTATAAACAGGAACTCCATGGTTGGCCAGGTAAGTCCCTGCAAAGATTTGGAGCGTGTGCACAGAGCAGGGCAAACTACATTTATGCAAGCATCTGCTTTCTGGTGCAACAACATTCTCTCTGCCTGGAAGGGAGAAGCTGATGTGCAAACACTGTTATGTCTTGACGTACCCCACAAAGGCCACACTATGCCAGTTTCTATAGTCATATTAAACCTTTTCTTTGGGGCCTTTCCCTTATTTGATGCAGCTGAAAAAACACCCTAACCGTATAGAAAGGATTTCAAACATAATTTCCCCTTTTGCTATAAACTCCATTTGGAGAAGATACCACTTTGACATGTGCTATTTAAAGTTAGGTCATCTTTTTTATGGTCTTTAAGAAATAAGTCCCACCTTGACTTCGATGGTACATTCCAAATGCACATTCTTCTGAATTCACACACAGAATGCTAAGCCTTTACAAACCATCAGTGACTAATAGAAAGCATTATAGGAAGACCATATTTTGTATCTTAAGCACATTGGTTTGATTTGACCATGTGGACATGTTTGCTATAGAGGCGGAGAAGATTTATTTATTTCTTACATTTTTATACTGCCCAATAGCAGAGAGAGACAGTGTGGTATAGTGGTTAGAGTGTTAGACTGGGACTCAGGAGATCTGGGTTCTAGTCCCCACCTGGCCATGAAGCTCACTGGGTGACTTTGGGCCAGTCACTGACTCTCAGCGTAACCTACCTCACAGGGTTGTTGTGAGGATAAATATGGAGAAGAGAATAATGGAAGCTGCCTTGGGTTCCTTGCAGGAAAAAGGCAGGATATAAATATAATTTAAAAATAAATAAAATCATCAAAGATCTCTGGGCGGTTCACAAAAATTAAAAGCCTAAAATACTAGATTATGAAACATAATATAAAACCTTCAACAAATTAAAACAGAATAAAAGATTACGAAGCTTTCGCTGAGGCAGATCATTGGTCAATCTAGCCCAATATTGTCTACTCAGGGTAGTGGTGGTGGATCTCCAAGGTCTAGGTCAGGTATTTCCCCCCGGACCCCGTGACCAGGGATGCCTGGGGCTGGCCCCATGGCCTTGGTTCATGCAGAACATGTGTTTTAGCACTGAACTAGGGCCTCCTACACTCCCACTGATTGTTTTCCGCCCCACCTCTTCCTTTCCGCAAGCGGTGGGTCCCGCCGATTGCGTTGTGCAAGCAGGGCCCACTGCTTATGCAAGGGAGAGTTAGCGCTTCCTAGGGGGAGCCCCAGCACTCCCTTATGCGAGCTCCACCAACCTGCCTCCTTCCAGAAATGAGCATTTTCACTTGTTTTGTGGTGCCTCGGAAGTGCTAAATTGCTGTTGTGCAAGCAATCGGCAGGGCAGAAGAGAATTGGCGGGGTGGAAGCACCCCACTAGATTCTGCACTGTGGGTCTGTCATGTAAGGTCGAACGCAGAAGTCCAGTTCTTCCTGTCCAACTTTAGGGATGGGTGAGAAATTCATTTGAGTTCACTTTTGACTAGAATGTATCCAATTCACACCTCCCAGAACCAAACACACAGACTCAAACACATTCTGCAGTCTGAAGCCTGTACATTTCCAAGCTTGCAATGTGATTCATGCAATAACAAAAATCAATTGGATAAATGCATATATGTGCATGAAAAAAAATGTATACATTTAAAAAACGCACACAAACACTCTTTAGTGAATGGGAGGAAAATGCATACATTTAAATAAGTACACCCAATTTATTCGCACATTTGGAAAAATGCACATTAAAGGTTGGGCAGGACCCCCATTCCCAAAGCTCACAATCCAACATGAGCATGGATCGGAATGAGTTTCAAGGTGGAAATCTGAGAACTTTGATGAGTTTGGCTCAAGTTTTGCTGAATTGCCCATCCCTACATTCATTGAAGGGGTGGGGAATGGCGGTGGTCTTTGCCTCTCCCCCTTCAAACTTCAGTGAACACTATGGTGGAAAGGGAGAGTCTGGTGCTGTGATGCCACCCAACACACCCATTCATTGAACATATATATTGAATGAGGGAATAGGGCTTGTGTGCAAGCTTACTAGTAAAATTTCCCCTCTCTGGTTTTAAAGCAGCTTATAATATATGCAGAGAGGCTGCTTTTAAGGGACAAGTTTATTGTGCATGTCGATCTACAAACGCATGTACTACTCTTTTGCTACTCGGGATGGTGACATTGGTTTCAATGTGACCAAAACTAAGTACTGCAAAGTCTGCAATCTTACGGGATCTGGTGGGATATTATGTGAACTAAAGAGATTGAACAGTGTGTGATCCCAAACATGATCAGTCTGACAAAAATCTTACTGAGTATAATGGGACTTACCTCCTCCTCCTCGTAATTGTGCATAGGATTGCAGCCTAAAAACATGGTAGCTCATGGAATAAATGCTTGCTTTTTTTTCCTCCCCAGATGCAGTTTCTCAGTAATCACCCCCTTTTAGGACAATAAATTAAGTGTTCACAGTAATTATATGAACACTCGATTATACAACAGTTCTTTGCAATCCATGGGAGAATTCTCAAACATCAATGCAATTTTATGGGCTCAGAGTAGGTGCATATGTGTCCAACAACAAATAAAAAGACATATCAAACAACATTTGCCCCTGCTTGCAGAGGGTCCATCTTTTCTCTCTCTGCTATAATCCTGTGTCATATTTAGTTAAAAAGAAATGTTTCTTCCACCCCAGGAGTAATGTCAACATTCCAGTGGCATACACATGTGGTATTGCCAAGTACTATTAGCAACATGTTGATCTGAAGCCAGCTTTCTTTTATCCAACCAAAGTTTAGTTGATCTGGAATGGGAAAGCGACACTTGATTACATGGTGTATTTTACTCTTTGCTATCCAAATTAATATTAGCTAAACTCGTGCAACAATTCAAGAGTTTAGGGTCACTTTATTAACTGGGAACATCAATCCAGGGTATAATTCAATTAAAAAAACATCAATAAAAATCTAATTTCAAAAGTCGCGAGCAGGGTGCACCAATATACCACATCCGGCAGTCAGAAAGCACTAGGCTACTATTGAATCATTGCCTGTTTTAATAAGTATTCAGAAAATTATACCAAGACTTCAAAAGAAATTGTAAGGAATTGTTAGCAGGTTTATTAATGTTTTATGTTTTATTAAAAGTTTGGGTGTACATTTCACAATGAGCAACATCAAAAATCAGACTTTCTGCCTGTAATTTTGCTTCCTCCTGTCTTTCTGCCTTTGGGATTCGCTCTTTTCCTTTCATCAGCTGCCATTTTCAGCAGCATGCAGTAATTTCATGGCTCATTGCAAGCGCTGAAAACCTTTGAAACCACAAATGCTAACCTACCTGGCCTGCAGCCATTTAGGAAGAGATTAATTTAGCAAACAGAAGCAAAACACTTTCTACTCCTAGCCTGTGCATAATTTCACTTCTATCTATATTTATTTTACAGTGAGCAGCGTAATGACAATTTCAGTAATTGCAACTCTGTAAAAATTTGCCTACCTCGCTTATCTCACTATCACAAGACTGTGAGTCAGTCAGATTAGGGGGGAAATAAAGTACAGTGTGAAGCTGCATTGGTTGCCATCCAAAAAAAACCCCACCATGTATGTGTGTGTGTGTTTTTATCAAACTTAAGTGATGCTTTGCCCCTTATTTGTATACTTATCTGCAGGACAATGGATTCGCTAAGATGTTGGGTACGGATGTGTGTGCCTTTTTAATACACTGTGATTTATAGGTGCTGTTTCCTCACCAAATAAAAAATAATAAAAGATCAGCGCACAGCTAGGCTGCAAGCGCCAGCCCATTGCTGCAGACTTAGTTACAAATGGCTGTCGAGCAATCTGAACAGAACTGAAAGTCCATCTGGGGCAAATTTAGGCTATCAGGCTTGGAATGCATTCAGATTCTAAATTAGCTCACAAACTGTTCGCTTTAAAATGAAGTTCAAATTGTTTTATTGTTGCTAATCCAAGGGGAAAATAATAAATATAAAAGCCCATGGGCTTTTCTTCTAATAAATCTTTTCTTACAATGGCCAATTTCTCCAAACCTGGCTTCTTAAAAGTGAGCCCCTAGATAATTTGCATTTTAGAGTAGAAACTAAGTGTCAACATTCACCAAATTTTGGATATTCCTGGTAACATACTCTTAAGTCAGCAAAGAATTCCCATTGTATTCATAGATGATTATTTGTTTTCATATTCTAGCTGGGAAACTGAGGCCATCTGAAAAGTACAGGACTGAGATCTACAATTAACAGGCTATAACATTCAGCTTGACCTAGACCCTGAGTTGGCCAGAACTTCAAGAAGACATCACAGAAGCATGTCACTGTTCATACCAGGTTGCTTCCAAAGAAAACACACGACAGCATCAGCTTTTATTTTCATCTATTGCAACAGCAACAAAAGCTTAGAGTGCATCTCCCCAAAGTCACAATTTCAAGCATTTATGAATAAATGGAGCTGTTTTTTCTTCCCAACTTATCCCAGAAACCACTATTGAAGTGGTGCTTTGATGCTACAATATTCTATTATGGACCTACTCAGCTCATGACATTCATTCATGTTATGATGTCACTGCATGTTTGAAAACGTGAAATGATTAATTTTCCGACATCACCATGACCAAGGTTGTAGTGAAGGGAGGGAGTCTAAGGGGCAAGATGTTACCAAGGTCACCTTGGGTCCTGATGACAAGACAGCAGTATGCCAATGGACAACAAGAAAATATGTTTCATATTTTAGATGCAAAAATACACTTAACATAGCATAGAAAACTTATATTTATAGTATATCTTTCAAAACATTTTTTAACAATCAGTAATTTATAAAACAAAGAGCAATTAAACATCCTTCTTGTTCTTTATTAGGTTTTTAGAAAACCTGACAGTTTTTCTATGAGGGAAAGTGAAGGGTAGAACATTAAACTTGTTTATGCACTGTTTTTATAATAGCTAATTCATTTAAGCACACAGATACACAGACGGCAGTGGGAAGACTGGCCAACCCACACAGATGTACACCTCCAATCTGGCATCCCATAACGATAATAAAATATGTCAACACAGCCTGGATTCCTTCCATCGTTTATGTTAAACTATTGGTGTTCATACCATAGAAGCAAAATATTTCATGTTGTTAAAATTTGTGTCCTTACTAGATAAATATAGAAATAGAAATACTAAATGCCCACGTTGCCAGAAGCAGGACACAGGCAGTGCCTTTTGTATTTGCTTCTACCAATAGAACAAAAGATGCCTTGTTAAAAAAAAAAAAGTGTGTTATTGTTATTTATCATGTCTATTGCACTTTTAATCTGCCAAGTGTTTTATAATCTTTGTGGAAGGCTTTGTGGAAGGCTTCATGAAGATTGTGGGAGGTGGGAGGCTTTTGTGGGAGGCTTCATGAAGATCTGGGAGCTGTGCCACTATTATTCTAGTTTTATTTCTGAGTAGACAGCCCTTGAGTTTTGCGGAATAATCGATTTCCTCTTGATATTAAGGGTTAATATCCTTGGAGACTCTGAAGTCTCTTCTAAACATCCTAGTAATAGTATTAGAGTTAAGCTCGGGTACCACTTTTTTCAATGGAAACGTTCGATTCCTGTGGATGGGCCATTTATTTCTGGCACTGCTCCATATTTTCAAGTGAATGTTAGCATTATATGGAATCCTGTGGCATGCCCAAAGAGGAGCAAAGCTAGAGAGAGAGAGTTCGCCAAGGAGACATGACAGGTCATGATGACAGAGGTAGCATTTCACAATACTGGACAGGCATGTGCTATAAAAATATCCTTAGGAAGCTGCCTTATACTGAGTCAGCCCATGGGTCCATCTAGCCCAGTATTGTGGACACTGACTGGCAGTGGCTCTCCAGGGTTTTAGGCATGAGTTTTCCCTGTCCTACCTGGAGATAACGGGTATCGAACCTGGGACCTTCTGCATGCGAAGCAGGGGCTCTACTTCTGAGCTACCTCCTTATCGTACTCTTCCCTTGTCATCTTCAGAAACAATCACAGGGATCCAATGGAGTATAGATCTCAAATGCTCCTTGCAGTTAGCTAGCTGGCCCTAGAAGAGGGTGAGCACCCTCTTTGTGCCGAAGTTCTCATCGGAGCTATGCTACATGCTCAGGGAAGTGAAAAATGAAAGATGGGTTTTTAAATCATGAGCTTTTCAAAAATTGGTGTGCCTTATTGGGCTTTGGTACAGCCCTTATGAAATGTAGAAATGGTCACAAATACTAAAAACTACAAATTAATTTGCTGTTATTCAAAGGAATAACTGTGTTGGTCTCTTGCAAAGGGATGCATGCATCTGATGAATCTGTTAATCTTTAATATGCCACAAGACTCTTACTTGTACTTATTGCAATTAAAGGGATTCACACCAACACGTTAAAAATGCAATTATGATTAGCATCAGTTTCATTCTATAATGTTTAACTACCTAATCTTATACTAATGAGACTACAGCTGCAGACCAATCCTCACTTATTTGGCAGTAAGTCCATTTGAATGAAGTGGACCCTACCACTGAGTAAAAATGCTTACTGTACAGGTCTGAAATAGTTTGATCTTGAGACTCCTCCTCTTTTGCGCTTCCTCTAGAACAGGGATGCACCATCTTTTCAGCCCCAAGGGTAACATGAGATACTGGCTATTGGGTTGGGGCCACATATGTGTGCACATGGATATATACACACAGATGGAGGGTTTGTCTTTCGATGGCCTCCTCCTCTTCCCATGGTAAGAGCCTCTTGGGGACTGGCCGGTCCCCTGGGCAAACTTGCCTCCTTGGTTGTTCCTACTGGCAGGTGCCTCTCATCTCTCTCTGTGCCTGGCTCTCCTCCTCCTCCTCCTTTCCATCTCTATCATCTTCACTACACTGTCCTCCTCTTCATTCCTCCTTTCTTCTTCTTACCTATTTATTTAAAATGAATTTCTGGCTGCCTTTAAGGGTAGAACCCTCTCAAGGCAATGTCTTCTTCAGTTTGTTCCTTTTTATCTGGCTGTCCCTTTCCCCCTTGTGTTTTTGACTATTCCAGCTGGTATTTAAATGCTAGCATATTTGCAGCTGACCCCAACCTCATCATCTTCCCCACATCTCCATCTCCACAGCTCCATCCACTGATTTTCGGGTCAATTGGTGGCTTCCTGTCAAGCACCTTTGACTTTCAAGGGAGCCTCTGAGAGCCATCGGTAGTCTGTGAGTGGTCTGTTGTTGGGAGAAGGATGCATGAGGAGGTAAGAACAGCCCTCACATCAGAGACAGAGGATCTCAAGGAGAGGTAGTGGAAATTGGTGGGGGAAATTTGATGGCAGGGGGGCCAGTGTCAGAGAACCCCTGAGGGGCTGTAATTAAGGGGTGCATGTGCCCCACAGACCATGGGTACACCTATGCTCTAGAACATCTGTTATTGCCCAGTACAAGAAACAGGTCCTCAGTTCAGGACACAATGCACATCCTTTTGTATATGTGGAATTCCTGTCCATAATTAAATAAATAGGGAAGCCTCTGCCAGTCATGGAGCTCGTGTGCATTAGATTTCTCATATCTGCAAGAATTCACTGGATCAGGGTGAGAAAATTGGGCATGGAGTTGCATACAGTAATAGTTCCATTGTGTTAATTCAATGTATCAAGTATGTGATTGCAATATTTGGAGCTGGAAAGGGATTTGTTGGCAATCCACTGAGGACCAATTTATATGATCAAACATTTTTTCTCTGGCTATGCAACAAAGTGGTTGATTGCTCCATCAGGTGGCTACAGCAGCAGCAGCAGCAGCCATTCCAGTAGTGAGAAGTTAAGAAGGAAGGCTAGCTGCCCTGGGACTGACAGCGAGTGAGCTTTAATCACCTTGCTTGCTTACCTGCTTGGGAAACCTTCTCTCAAGTAGACCTACTGCAAGAGATCAGGCTGCCCTGAGAGTTCAGCATTTTTCCAACAGCACCAGCCCCATTGGTGCATTGCTGGGACCCAAGGGCTATAAGAGAGATGTTGCCCTTGGGTGATGGGGTCTCCACCTAAGGGGCAATACCAAAGGGGGTTGCCCCTTTGGGAGGCCTGAAGGCAAGGGCATCCCAGTGTGTGTGTCTTCTTTGTGGTTTCTGTGCAGAGCTTTTAGTACTGCTTACGCCTCTTAGAACTTGTATTTTTCAGAGTTGGATTTAATGCTGCTATAGTGGGCTTTATGAGATGCGTCTTGGAGACTGGAGAAATGGGAGTGACTATTCAAGTGACAACCAGCAGTGGGAGATATGGAGGGAGCTTCCAACCTGGCCATTGCAGGGAAAGGAGGGTAGGCCACTGTTTGGCCTCCCCCACTTTCAGGTTATCTACCAAAAGAAGCCATGGTAGTCCTCCCAGCCTAAAAGTCCTGCTCTTTAATACCAGGTCAGTTGTTGGGAAACATAACTCATCTAGGATTTAATTCTGGATGAAGATATGGACCTGGCATGGGTCACAGAGACCTGGCTGAGGGAAGAAAGGAGAAACAGATTTCCTGGAACAAGGAAAGACTTATTTTATAAAGGTCTTGTTACTGCCTTTTTTAAGCAAGAGGGAACAGCCTCTCCCACAAAGAGGCGCTCACTCAGCTCTGCCTTCCAGGTTATTCCATGGTACAGCAGGCTAGGGCTGGAGAACAGAGAGGTGGAGTGGCACCAGTCTATAGGAATTCTGTCTTGCTAACCAGATGCTCCATCCAGCAATCTGCTAATATTGAGTACATGCTGTTGTGTGCTTACGAGGATTCTGTTGATATACTGTCAACCCAGTATTTATTTGGCTGCTTGTTTTTATCGTGTTATATTTTAATATGTTTGTTTTTTTATACTATTTTTGTTGTTATTTTTGTGTTGTGTTTTGGAAACCGCCCAGGGAGGCTGATGGGCAGTGAATAAATATATTAAATAATAAATAAATAAATAAATAAATAATAAACCCCACTAGTCAACAGTCTCCCTTGCTGAGCTAGCTAGGGCAATCTCAGGGCTGTCACTGGATCATCCTAGGCTTCTTGTTCTGGGGGATTTCAACATTCATTCACTCAGTTGGGTGTGGCTCAGGATTTCATATCTGCCATGGCAACAATGCACCTGTTCCAACTAGTATCTGGCCTCAGCAGTTCACACTTTCTGTTTTGTATTCTGTTCTGGTGCAGTTGGTGTTCTGAAGGTGGAGGAGTTATGTGTGACTCCGTTGTCCTGGACAGACCACTATCTGGTTATCTTTGGAGTGGCTGCTAGTATGAACATCAGCAGGGATGAAGGACCAGTTAGAACAGTAGGCTCCAGGTGCCTGTTGGATCGAAATGGTTTCTTAAAGGCACTTGGGGAATTTCCTGCTTTGGGCTAAACCAGATAAGACATAGGCATTGTTGGTCAGTAGAAAACCTGACTTGGTGACTGGAATTCAGCCTGTTCTGGAAGGGGTTGCACTCCCCCTGAAGGATCAGGTCTATAGCTTGGGAGTGCTCCTTGATCCTATGCAGTCCCTGGATCTTCAGGTGGTGGTGGTGACAAGGAGTGTGCTTGCACAGTTATGCTTAGTGTGCCAGCTGCAACCCTTCCTGAGTCGTTCTGACTTGGCAACAGTTATCCATGCCTTGGATACATCATGCTTAGACTACTGCAATGTACTCTACATGGGGCTACCCCTGAAGAGTATCTGGAAGCTTCAATTGGTGCAAAGTGCAGCAGCTAGCGTGCTAACTGGTCCACAATATCAGAACTATATTATACCTGCCTTGAAAAACTTGCATTGGTTGCCAATTGTTTTCTGGGCTCAGTTCAAGGTGTTGATTTTATCCTTTAAAGTCCTAAACAGTGTTGGGCCTGGCTATCTAAGGGACCACCTGTCTCATTTTGAACCTGTCCAGTTATGAAGATCTGCAGGAGAAGCCCTCTTGAGGACACCATTATCCAAAGAGGCCCACTTTTTTGGCACGTGTGAAAGGGCTTTCTGCTGTGTCACTCCCAAACTGTGGAATGTGCTCTCTCAGGAACTACGGTTGGCCTTCACTCTCTTGGCTTTTAGAAAGATTGTGAAGACACATTTTAAATTTAGCATTTGGGCAGCGGGATCCAATGTGGCTGCCTGTAACGCTCCAAACTTGCAAGATTATGGGCATCCTATCGAGGATGGGAAGAGCGCGGAGGCAAGCATTGCCTCTGCACTTCCCTTGCCGTCCAAAACACTTAGATGGCCGATTTTGGCCATCTAATGGTGCAATCCTATGGATGTTTAGACAGAGAAAAGGCCTATAATGCCCAGCATACCCCAGCCAGCATGGCTTGCTGGGGCATGTTGGGAGTTGTAAGCCTTTTCTTTTCGAAACATGCATAGGATTGCACCCTAAATGTTTTACACTGGCTCATGAGGAGAGGAGTTGGAGGCACTGCCAGGATTCCTTGTAGGAGGGCTGTGTCTCCCTTCTCCGCTCTGCTCCCCTCCCCGCTCACTGCCCCCCCCCCCCCAGTGCTGGCTCCAAAGTCAGTATTCCATCTTCTGAACCACAGCCTGCCTAGAAAAAAAAACCCACACCAGCTGCAAAGGTGGATGGAGGTCACTCTGAAGTTGGGAGTCCCAGCTCTGACCTCGGAGCGCTTTTCTGAGATCGAAGCTGGGACTTCAACTTTTCCAATGGCTGCCTAGACAGCATCTAGCAGCCATAGGATTGCACCGTAAATGATGTAGTTGGTTTTAAAAAAAATGTTTTACTGTTTTCAGTGTTCTTGTTTTTTAGTGGTATTATTTTTTTAAAAAATTGTTTTGCACTGCCTTGATGCAAATAAGTTATAAATTAAAATTTTATTTATTTATTTATTACATTTTTTTAGCACATGATGAAATTTTGGGGAAATTATTTCATTGCATATTGAAAAGTCAATGCAGAAATCAGATGACCATTTTCTTATATAGCCAGCTATAATGTCTTTATGGGCTTGGAGTTGATTTTTCAGCCCTGTGAAAATCAGCCCCACCCAGTCACAGTATCCATAATGACAGACAGTAAGACTTCATCAGTTTAAATCCAAGCCCTCTGCCTTAAACACTTTGAGGATCATGCCAACCATTGTCTAATATCACTGTTTGATTTGTCCACCCATCATTGCTACTAATAAGTTGTGCATAAATGATTATCGCTTGTGAGTGGCTGACATCCTTCCAGTTCTGCACCTTGGATATTGCAGCCAGAGAGAAAATTTATGAAATGAGATTACAAACCTGTAAACACAGGGTATGCAACAGAGAGAAAGAAAAACATGGTGTGTGTGTGTGTGTGTGTGTGTAAAAGAGAACTATGGATACAACCTTAACTCCAGTCATACAAATGGTCCTGCTATTATTTACTATGGTAACATTATAAAAGACTACAGTGTTTGGGACCATTATCCTTCCAGCTCTCCTTTCAGTACAAATCATTATATTTATTATCTGTCGTCTTGTATAGAGGGTCATGAGAAAGGCCAATCGAAAGCAGAAGAAGCCTGCTTTTCAGAAGAAAATTGGACCCATTTCTAATTCTCTTTCATTCTCAAGTACAAGGAAGTGCAGACTTTTTTTGTGTGTGAAAAATTGTTTCATGCAAGATAAAAGTACAGATTATCGGTGAGAAAATGGCACACTCTTCCTGATATCTCTCAGATTCTAGGGAGATATTGCCAGTTTTCCTAAAAGATTTTTACCTTTTATACCCAGAAAAATATGTTTCCTTATAGGCACTGAGCAGCAGGTGCTAGAGTTAAAGATATTATTTTTTGAATATGCTGTATATAAGGTATATCAATGACTTGAGTATATGTTTTAACAATATGATTTCATAGAATAAATACTGTGTAGTATATCATGGAGAAAATACATGTTTCTACAAATACGTGCCCAGTATCAAGGTTCTATTCAGAGGACCCTTTTCTGCTTTTGTACTTGCAAATATACGAAATTAAAATGTGGGTCCTGCTACTTTTGCGTGGCATCTTTCCTTCTCTTTCTCTAGCAAATGACCATGGTAGGCCAAAACAATAATCCTTACTTCCACAAGTAGTGTGCTGCCCATCCCTCCACAAACCTTCTTTAAAAAATATTTAAGTGGCAACTAAAAGCCAGACCCTTTTCCATTTTAATAGGAACAAGAGGTAAATAGAGGGCTATTGCAAATAGTGAGCCCTGTGAGTTTGGGGCTGCTTCTCTGCCTTAATCTTTCATTTCCCTATTGTTTCCCATGCACCATTTGCCCATGTAATACACAAACAAGATAGAGTCTGGTGGCATCTTAAAGGTAAATTCATTTCTTGTGACATGAGCCGACATATTCAGATATGAGAATAATTGTCTGGCAACCTGAGCCTTTGCCTAGTTACCCTGTGTTCAATGGGGCTAGTATGCATAGGATTGCAGCCATAGAAGGGGTGGCAACTCTCTGATCTATTACAATTTAATGTGTCACCATTACCTACCCTACCAGGTTGCTTCAATTGTGCTGCCCTGCCCAACTGGCCAAACAGCGGTCCCTGCCTTGCTTTACTGCAAATGCTTTGTAGCTTCAGGGGTAGACAGCATGCATCCGCTCTCCCTTTAACAACCCTCCTTAAGCCAGTGGATTGCATCAATTTATTTTTTTTTCAGTAAGGGAGAAACTATTTATTAAAAAAATGTTTTGGAAGTATGATGAGTCCATATTAATGCTGGTGGTATGCTCTATTATCAGCAAGACAACTGTTGTTAATTCAGTAAATATTTCCAGCATTGTAAACACTGGGCAGTGTACTGGCTGATAATACAAAGCAGGCAAAGTGATTGACAAATACAAGTAGAGAGAGACAGGGCTCTGGGGTCTCTATAGATCAGCAGTTTGCTGATAATTCAAAGACATCTTTGAGTTGACTTGATTGCCAACAGTTTTAGAGAAATAGCCACAGGACTATTGAGTGATAAATGAATTTCAGTAGTTAGTAGTTGACACTGACCTTAATTTTACAATAAGAAAGTCGAGTTCTTTGTCAAATCCCAACAAACCATCCCCCCCCCCAGCTTTTTTACTGTTGTTCATGAACATTAAAACTCAAGTATTAACACAAAACATTGGTTTAAGTTAATGGTTCCTTTTAAAGTTTTTTTTTGGGGGGGCAGTGCATAATGAGACATTTATCTAATTGAACATAGTATGACACATTTGATTGCCCATCACTTGAAACTCACCCAAAAGCTGGGGAGAATGGTGGTAGTGTCATAGGGATGGGTGAAAATTTTGTTCAGTTGGGGGTTTCTTTATAAGAAATTACAAACACTCTCACATTTCTTCATAACTGAGATTGAAAGAAGTGTGGAGAGTGATCCCATGGCCCCTAGATAGCATCTAGAGCAGGGCTCTCCAACCTTGGGTCCCCAGATGTTGCTGGCCTACAGCTCCCAGCATACCCAGCCAGCATGGCTAATGGCAAGGGATTCCGGGAGCTGTAGTCCAGCAACATCTGGGGACCCAAGGTTGGAGAGCCCTGATCTAGAGTGTCATAGCATTCTTCAGATTCCCAGATCTGAAGTCAGAAAAGAGCTCCGACCTCAGATCTGGGGATCCGTGCTCCGATCCCGCTCCCTCTTGCAGTCAGCACAGAAAGAACTACACCAGCTGCTTCTCCAAGGTCATAAGAGTGACCTTGGAGAAGGGGAAAGGGGGAGTTCCAGGGGGCGGGGAGGAGAGGAGACTGGGGCCACCAGGATATGACACAACTGGATGGTGCTCCAGCCTCCTTCCCTCCCCATCTGAAGCGTCGCATCTAATTGGTCAAAATCAGCTGTTTAGCTGTCTTGTAGGCGGGAGGAGCGCAGAGCGTAGGGATGTACTTCGGGCCCTACCTGGGCCCGAAGTTCTCCGCGGCTCAGATCTCCACGGCGGCGGCGGCCCGATCCCGCTCTTCTGAGCGGCGCAGAGCGTTCTCCGTGCCGCTCGTGCCGCTCGAGCCGCCGGACGCCCCTGGACCCCCCTGGCATCTATCACTCCTACCACTCCCTTCCCCTGGCATGCCCAGATACATTTCTTGGCCCTTGGGGAAGTGTCAAAGAAAGGGGGAAGTGGTGGCCCTGGGCACCTTGTGAGCTCTATCGCGCTTTCAAGTGTTAGCAGTGACTTCTTGGGGGGTGGGGTGGGGAATCAAAACTTTGCAAGCATTTGATTCCAGTGCTTGGAAAAGCTTGAGCGACTTTGGTGTGAGCATCAGGATGTTCCTACATCCCTAGACTGCATGCCTGTTTGACAGTATCTCCCAGTATCCCACCTCCTTACCAGTGTCCACAGATTTTAAAGAGCCAGTGTGGTGTAGTGGTTCGTGTGTTAGACTGGGACACAGGAGATCCAGGTTCTAGTCCCCCCACTGGGCCATGTGGGCCACTCACTGACTCTCAGCCTAACCTACAGGGCTGTTGTGAGGACAAAATGGAGAGGAGGTGGATCATGGACACCGCCTCAGGTTCCTTGGGGGAGGGGGGGAAGGATATAAATGTAACAAACAAACAAACTAATAAAAGAGCCTTGCTCCTTAAGGATAGGGCTCAAGGGAGAAACAAAGACAACTCCTAGGATCAAGCTGGTGAGCAGATGGATGGAGATCAGATCCAAATTCTCACTAAACAGCATATGAGACTGCAAGATACCTTATATGGACTGGAGACCCGGAATCCTCATAGGAGTACAAGCATTCTCACACTTTTGGCAAATAGTAGCAAAGTGTGATGTTGAAGCTTTTACACAGATCAGGGAGTATCATTTGACTTACTCTGGCCTTTTGGAGTTCAGTTCAGGGGTTTCCTCCTTACTGGCATGACAGAACTCCCTGTAGTTCAGTCCTTTGGCCAGATTTGGTTGATGGTACATAGGCAGGATCCCCACCTGATTCTCTGTAGGTCCCAGGTTCAGAGGCAGTGTTAGGGGGTGGCCCACTAGGGCTGGAGCCCTAGTGAATCTTTCATTTGGAGCCCCAAATCTTTCATTTGGAGCCTTGAATCTCTGGGAGGCCCCACCACCCTGCTGTCCATGGGAACTTGTTGAAATAGAGGTACGGGGGCCCTGATGATCTCTGTTGCATCTGATTAGCTGCCTTTTGTCCACATGTGCTTCACCTCCTGCTGCCCCCCCGAATCTTTCTGCCTGAGGTTTTTTTCTGAAATCAAATGCCCTCCTCTTCCCTGTCCATGCATCCCATTTTACAAATAGGGGTGTCCTTAGGAGACATGGTCCTTTAAAGACACATGCATATAGAGACTTTCCAGCATATGTAAATTAGCATATGCAAATGTGTGCATTTTTTGTCCTGTGGGCCTGAGCCCCGGATCTTTTCAGTGATAGAATCAAATAGGTTATGATAGTATGGGAAGCATTTCTCAAAAAGATGGTGTGGCGGAGTGACAGGCAGAAGCCATGGGAGGGGCCAACCTGAACATTCCAGCAGTTCTGATTGGTTGAAGCAGAGAGCATAGAACCCCAGGGAGTTGGCAGTTAAGGGGAGTTGGTTGTCATTTGGGGAGAGAGTGGGTTGGAGTGAGAGAGGGAGTGGGAGGTTAATAGAGTAGGTAGGGAAAGGTGGTACTGAAGAGAAGAGTTCAGACAGGAAATCTAGTACTAAGTTGTGAGAAAGCAAATGTGAAGGTGTTAGTAGAGAACAGTTCACAGGAGTCTCCACTTAGGGAGTGAAGGACCTTCTGTCTGAGGAAGAAGGAGAAGCTCTGGACTAGTGACAGGGACAGTTAAGTTCACTGGTCTGATACTGTAAGTTCAAGTAACCAAGCCAAGTTGATACAAAGAGCACTGTATAACATCTGCCTGCCTTTAACCTGAATCTAAGCAAAGAACAAGTTTGAATTAACTGTTGAAAATCCAAGTTATCTGTGCCTGAGTTGAATATCAGTTTAGGGACTTTGTTAGAACAATAAATCAATCTTTTTATTCAATGTTCTAAGTGTCCAGAGTCTGACTGGTGGACAGGAAAGTAAGAAGGGAATTAACGGAGGGGCACCCTGCTTCAAGTAATCAAATAAAACAAACTGCTCTTAATAAAGACAAACAAACGTGGGTGAACAGCTACATATAAGACCTAAGACATATAATCGGCTAATGCAGCTTAAGAAGACAGCTTAAAGTCTGAAGTGACCAATACAAGGTGGCACTTAGTGAGAACGAAGTACACATTGACGGTGTGAGGTTTGGAGGAGGGGTCCCGTCCGCTACAGATGGACATCTGTGACACACACACACACACACATACACATACACTAGCTGTTGCCTGTGGCTGCGCTCGCATGGATTTTAGGATTTGGTATAATTGTTTTTAAAAGAAACATGTATAGAAAAGATGCAGTGTCTCTGACTGAAAGTGTAACGTTTAGGCTGGGTGCTGGCAGCAGAAATCTTTTGTGAGAGAAATATCTGTTCTTAAAGAAAAATCAGGTTAATCCTGAGAGTCTGCAGGTGATGAAGAGTGAGCATGCCAAGTTTGGGGTAGAACCGTCTAAACGTGATGGAGCCTATGCGATGATGCCCCACACATAACAGTCAGTCAGTCATTTAGTGGTGAGAGTGTTGGACTGGGACTCTGGAGATCCGGGTTCTTGTCCCCGCTTGGCCATGAAACTCACTGGGTGACTTTGGGCTAGTCACTGACTCTCAGCCTAACCTACCTCACAGGGTTGTTGTGAGGATAAAATGGAGAGGAGGAGGAGGATTATGTAAGCTGCCTTGGGTTCCTTGCAGGAAAAAAGGCGGGGTATAAATATAATAAATAAATAAATAAATCATGTAAACTTTTCACCCCCTCAGAGAACATTCTAAACGGCCTAGGGGAGATTTGCATACCCAGCCCTATTGGCCCTTGCAGGAATTCATACGAACATTCTATGGGCTATTCGCATAACTGCTGCTATGGCTCCTGCAGCAATTTGGATCCTGCAGCAATTATGAGGTGAGGCCTATTCGCAGAACTGCAGATATGAGAGTGGGGTGATTTTGCCCCCTCTTTTCACCCCCTTAGGGATGGAACTTCCCCAAATCCTTCCTTAGTGGGGGTCTACATCATAAAAGCAATGTCCCTTCAAAATTTCACGTTCCTAGATTAAACGGTTTGAGCTGGGCGTTGATGAGTCAGTCAGTCAGGACACCTTCATTCATATATATATATATATATATATATGTGTGTGTGTGTGTTGAATTTTTATTTGTGACATGTAATGTTTCTGTACTAAGTGATTCTCTAGGACAGTTGGGTATATTGTTTTTGCATGCATTCAGAGTGCATGCCCATAAAATATAAACATAGCCAAATATGGAATTTTATTTCTAATTTTAACATGCCACAAGAATCCTCATTTATTCTATCAATGTTTATTGTTGGTTGCAAAGAATGTATTTGCTACTTTATTGGGTTGTTTATGTCTCAGGTCACAGATTCAGCTACTGTTGCTCTAAAGTATACTGGGTTTTTAGCTAATGCTTTCCAAACTGAGGATGGTAAAATGAGGATGGTACTTAATTTATTCAGCATTAATAAAGGACAAGCAAGTTTTCATAACTGCATTTGAGTTTGGCTTTATCTTCATAGTCCTACTCCCCCAATCTAGCAAGCATGATCCAAGCAAACTTCTGTAATGCATAGTGTGGTTTGAGTGTGGAGAAGCACCAAGAGTGTCAGGAAAGAATGACAATTTTTCATAGACAATGTGTGTAAAGGGTTCAAGTAATCATGTACTGAGCATGTGCCAACAGCAGCTATCAGCCTTGCCAGCATGGTCTGATTAATACTAGCTATACAGACACAAAAGCAGGACATTAGCTTGAAAAACATCTCATTATTAATTACAAACTGAGTAAAAGCTTCAAGGCAAGAGTGCCCAGAGTGTGATAAAAACTAGTATTACAAGCAGCAAAAATTCATATTACAGAACCAGTATTTGCAAACTTTATCAGCATCGGTATTTAGGATTGGAATATAGCAAGCTCTAGCCATCTCTCTCTCTCTCTCTCTCTCTCTCTCTCTCTCTGTGTATGTGTGTGTGTGTGTACTCATATCGTTCTATCTTGCAGCAGGAACAAACAATGCAGATGGGGAACTGACATAACGCTTTTTAATAATTGAAACTTTGGATGCCTAATAGCTCCTTTCATCAGAGAATCTCAAAGAGTTTTACAAACATTAATTAATTAAATAAGCCCCAGAATTGCCTTGTGAAGTTGGCAGGTGGCATTTTACTTCATTTTTAGAAGGAAGGAAATTTGACATGGGGATACACAGACGCTGTGTCATGGCAGCTAGAGACAAAACCCCATTATCCTGACTTAACGATATGCATGGAGGAATAGAGAAGTATAACTCTAGGGCAGATCTGCCTATATTGCAACACACTGAGCTGAAGGCTTTTCAGCAGTCCTGCATTGTGTGCGAATTTAGTTTCTGCTCACAAGACATGCGAGCCTGCCCTGTTCTCTACCCTGAATGCAAGCGTGAGCACAAAAATGTGTCCGCCAAAAATGTTCACAAATCACCAAACATTTGCTCATGCTTAATTTGCACAATGTCTCCTTAAATTTGTGCAAATTTCTAAATCAACACTGCTTTAGTCTAGGGGGGGAATCTGTGGAACTTTGGAAATTTGCGCAAATGTAGGGATTGATCACTCTTTGTCTTGCACAATTTTCCTGTTCACTCAAAATGAGCAGTAATCACAAGTGGCAGCATAAAGTGGGCGTGAAACTAGCAGTGAGAATCTTGGAGAGCTTGAACATCGCTCATTCACCCATCCTTAGCGCCAGTTGGGTGACACTGCCTCTTCCACCCATGTTTTTGCAGTCAACAACAACAACAAAGTAGCAAAACCAGAAGATTTATTCAGCCCACTAGGCATGACAGGTGGGCTGCATTCAAGCCTGGTGATTCACACATTGCTGAGGTCTGCTCTAGGACTTCCCCCATCCAGATTTGAAAACATGTAGGTCAGCTCCCCCAACATAGTTGTCTTCCTGGTTACATTACAACTCCCATCAACAGCCAGCATGGCTAATGGTCAGGCATGATGGGAGTTGTAGTCCAAAACATCTGAAGGGCACCAGGCTGGAGAAGGTTGGTGTAGGTACTTTGCACCCAGAAATAAAGTATTCATCCACTTTCATACCTAAGTGGTTACATTTGCCACGCAAATTCCTACCTCACTTCAGCCATGTTGAAACAATGTGGCTGCCCAGAAAATGGTATATTAGCTTCTAGCTTAGCAGCTGTCAGAGGACATTAGGGTACTGTATAGGACAAGGAACTGGAGCAATGACTCAAAAGGGAGCTGTTAGTCCAGCAAAAGTCTAAGAGGAGACTGAGGGCTCATATATGTACCGTCAGCTGCCATTCTTCCGGGTTCAGGAGTTGCAGCTGGGTTGGCTTCTACATTATTTGCAGCTGGGACTTTCCCCTCCTCCCAAAGAGGCCCTTGCTCCTGAGGAGAACCTGGGTGAAAGGGTCTTCTGGAGGCCAGGTGGGTGCTCCACTGACAACTCCGACCGAGTCTTCAACCTGGTTCACCACTGATGCTCCAGAAAGGGACAAGGGAGGAGAGTTGGGAACCAAAGCAGGGGCTGGGATTGGGTCAATGGGATTCTTTGGAACCCCAGGTGGGGCATTCCTGTGATGGGACTCCTCAGGCTGTGTTTGCTGTGGAATCCCAATACTACTCCAAAGAGGTCTCACCTGAGGTCAGGTCGGCCAGGAGCTGGAAAGGTGCCAAGGATTCCCATTATAATGCCTCATGCTCTGGTCTGCCTTCTCAGGGCTTTCCTTGCCAGGCCTTAAGATGGGTAGGACACTGACTGAGAGCTTTGGTCCATTTCTGAAAGTGTCTTGTTTGCCTTCTGCATAACAGAGAACAAGCAAGTACCTCTCTGTCTTGAGCTCCCTGTAGGGAATGTAGGCACCACTGCCAGAAAAAGAAGTGTACTTGGTTTCCTACTATTGGATTTAATTCTGGTTTTAGATATCCAGATCCATGTAACCCAGTAACATTGTCTGAAGTTCCTTTGGAACAGACGATCATTTTACATGTATTGCCAACATGGTTTGATGCTATAGAAATGAGCATGGTGTTTACACACTGCCTCCTCTCCCTTATCCAATCCCCTGATGGGTTCTGTTTAATTAATTACTTCCTGATTTGTGGCAGATTATCATTTGCATGCTCAATGCACCCAAACCAGCGAACTGTGATTTCTACTTTCCCTGAAAACCAGGATCAAACTCTAGTTTACAATCAAAATGTGCAAAATCGCAACCAAGCCAAATGTTTATCACTGAATTAATCTGCTATTTTACATTGTAGTCCACAGTGATTTGGTGGTGGTGAAACTCTGGCAATGATTGGCTGAAAAAGCTTAATGTCACAGAACTGTAGAGTAGGCAGACGGGTCAGATCTGAGAGAGAGGCAATTAAGGCAAATGGACCTAGGAAAGGAGAGGTTAAAAAGGTATGGGCCTACATTCCAGACCTAACAGCTAGCCAGCTAAGTAGTGGGGCTTCAGAAAGTATTTTTAAAAATGAGATAATGGAGCAAAAAACTGAATGATACATTGTCAGAATCCTCAGAAGTAAGAAATCATATTGATTTAAAAAGACTCTAGCTAAATCTTTGGCTCCAGATCTTAATACAGGCCTGTGGCTTATGCTGGCTCAGCTTGTCTGAGCGTGGAAAGCTAAGCAGGGCCAGGCCTGGTTATTACTTGGATGGGAGACCCCTCCTCTAGTTTCCTGCATTGAGCAGGGGGTTGGACTCGATAGCCTTGTAGGCCCCTTCCAACTCTATGATCTATGAAATCTATGAAATCTATAACTCTCTACATCAGGAATAGGCAATGCATAAGCTATGTGGCATATGTAGCTTTCCATGGCATCTTTTTTCCCTGGAATGACCAGTTGTGAGGTGAATTTGGTGACAGCATGTAGCATCAAGGGGCCAGGGGAGGGGGCACTTGGCAGCTGGGAGGAAACCCATGGTTGTTACTTACTTAATCCTGTTCCAGATTAATCTACTCAGTTAACAAAACGAATCTGAACAGCTGTCCCAAATTAGCTCTTAAAAGGCTAGATGTAAGAGAATAGGATTTTGAGTGACTCTGAATAAAATATACCCTCAGTGGAAAAGAGGAAGCCATTACCTCAATAAATAGTCAAAGTATTTAGGAAGACATACACTCCCCATGTAGATTAAAAACATTTTGCAGATGTCACCTTCCTTTAAATCATCAGCTTCCACTGATAAACAGTTCAGTAGAAATCAAGTTACATTTAAATAAGATATCGAGTATGTAGTCAAAAAGAAATGCTGTTATAATGAATCCTTCTGTGCTTTGTAACTTTTTCAGGCTCTCCCATGGCCCAAGATGCCGTGCTGGCCTTCAGCGTGAGGCGTGACGCTGTACAAGCAACAGAGTTATATCATAACTCATCAAAGGTCTATGAAAATTCATTTGGATCTGCCACCAGCTATCAATTTAGACAAGAAGTGTATCTGATTCAGCTTAATTAGAGTGGACGAGAGCGCAGAAAACAGGTCATTGTCTGCAGTCTTTGCAAATCAGAAAAATAATAATAATCAAAACCCAGTATTCTGAAGCATTTAGAGATAACATAGAACATCTTCAGTTATGAAATAACTGCATGAAGTTTGACAAGGCATACCAGTTCTTCTGTAAATAAGCAAAACATGATATAATCTTAGCAGCATGTGTTATACCCAGCACATGAGCTGCAGGTGTACAACCACTGGAAAAAGCTTAAGTCTTTACTCCTTGCTCTTTTATTAAACAAGTCAATGGGAATCAACTTGTCTATAAGGCCATTCTTGCACAAATGTAATGCCATAATATTTAGTCCATCTCAACTTACATTGCTCAGTATTAAAGCGAAATTAGATTTCTTAAGTCAAATATTCCAATGGGAGAAATGGGAACCCAATAGATTTTACTGTAAATGACATCATGATTTCTTCCAGCAAAAAAGTATGTGAGCCAATGGCAGTGATAAGAAAAGACATGCAGGCACCTAGGAACCAAGCACTGAAGGGGACACTGGATCAGAGTTTCAACTGAAGGAGAAAGGACCTCGTGAAAAATGCTTGACAAACAGCAACAGCTGGGGGTGGCAGGGGAAGCGAATTCTTTGGGGAACCCTTCCGTAGAGGTCCAGACAATGTATGGAGTTGGACAAGGCTTGGAAAGCCCCAAATTCTTTGAGGAGGATTTTTCGGGGATTGTGCATTTGTTTCTCACACAGACATACGCACCATACAGTGAGAACATGTGAAAGCAAAACCCCGTGACAGCTGTGACATGGAAGGCGGCAGCTGAGCCAACAGGGGAAATTCAGCTCCATTGTCCACATGCTGACCTCTGTATGGACGGGTCCTACAAGTCTGCATATTACTGAAAGCTACAAACATTTCCCTGAACTCCTTAAAGGAACAATGGCATACACATGTAAGAAATTAATAACAAATAAATAAGTTACATTATAACAATTTGAATTTTAAATTTGAGCAAACTTTGTTTGCATATTGACCTCTGTATTTTCATTATGGAAATCTTTCCTCAAAGAGAATCATCCTGTATTCTCTCATATTCATAGCAATATTTAAACCTATTATTATTACTTACAGCTAGACCTTTAAAAAAAAAATAGAGCAGAATAATACTGTGATGATTCTTCAGCTGGCTTAAAGGTGACTTTCATTTACACACTGACTTTACTCTGGACATGTTTGGAGGTCCATTCGGTGAAATAAAATTGCTTTGCAATTATTTTTACTTAGAGAAATATGACAGCTAGAATTTTTATGTTAATTAATCTTTGTTATTATTGTGTGACTACAAATCATAAATTTCCTTGCAATCCTGCATTAATACATTCTATAAATTATCATAATTTCTTCTGTTCCCTGCTATGACTTATAAATAGTTAACTTTGCATGGATGTCTATTTGTTTACCCTAATGCCTTACAAGGTGTGGATTTCACAGGAAATCCTGTCTCTGGTAATAATATTCATCAGAAAATATAAAGCACAACTCTCTGAATCCTTCTGCCAAGTTATGCTCATCTTGTAGTTTGATGCAATGCAATTTTATTACCACAACTTAAAAAAGGTTAAAAATAATAATAGCAGAGCCAACATATATGGATCATGTAAGCTGCTTTGGGTTCCTTGCAAGAGGAAAAAAGGCAAGATATAAATGTAATCTTCATCATCATAACAATAATATGGTAAGTCTTTGTGGGCAGGAGCTAGAAAACAACCAGGCATTACATATCACATTGGTGTTCAGCTTTGCACGCAAATTCAAAAGTGGCTATTTTCTCACCTAATTATTTGTTATGATTTGTTATGTATGTATACTATTCCCTTCTAAAGACCTCAGAACAGCATTTTAGAATGAAACTAGATAGGATGCTGAAAAGAGCAGCCCAGAATTGGGTGTTCTTCTTTCAGAAACGGGCTCAAGGGTAGGCATGGTCAGGCAGCTGCCAGGACCCACAGATGAGCCCCTGCAGTTGTTCCTCCTCGTCACCATTGCAGCCTGCCTCTCGCTCTGGCCCAGACAATGGTGGTGGGGAGAAAGAGGATCAGCTGATGCACTGCCACTGGAGATGAGGAAGGAGATAAGAAACAATAGCACCTAGTGACAATGGTGGTGAGAAGGTAGATTCATTGTGGGAGGGGGGCAGTGAAGGAAGGACTCCTGCCCAAGGTCCCTCAAAAAGCTGGAACCAGCACTACCTTTCCCCGTGACATATAGGCAGACTTAGCAAAACTGTAACATCATAATGTTCCACATTTTTCTCTTCCACATCATTGGCTGTTGCTGCTGTCGGAAAAAATGTGGATATTTATGGAATATTTTTATCTTATTGTTTGTTTATGCAATTTCTACCCACCACCCATCCTGCTTTTCTGCTCGTGACCTCTTTCACATTAATTATTTCTTTTCTTTCTCATATGCTCCCTGAAATCACTGACTTATTTAGTCCAAGGAAAGGCTCCAAGAGGTGTTTTTTTTTAGTTTTGTTATATCATGTTCTCTTCCCCATCTCTCATAAGTCTTGTTGGGCTAGATTTATTTTAGCTGTTTCTAATGCAATACAGGGGCTATTAGTTCAGAAATGCTTGGACTGAGAATGTCTAGAGAGTTAAATTGTGTTTGGGAAGTTTATTTCAATGGCTCAGCAGCAGCAGCTGGGGAAATGTTGACACCTAAGAATATAAGAAGAGCCATGCCAAGGGTCCATCTAGTCCAGCATTCTGTTCACGCAGTGGCCAACCAGCTGCCCACGGGAAACCCACAAGCTGGACATGAGTGCAACAGCACCCTCCTCCCCATGTTCCCCATGAATCTACCTTCTCACCACCATTGTCACTAGGTGCTATTGTTTCTTATCTCCTTCCTCATCTCCAGTGGCAGTGCATCAGCTGATCCTCTTTCTCCCCACCACCATTGTCTGGGCCAGAGCGAGAGGCAGGCTGCAATGGTGACGAGGAGGAACAATTGCAGGGGCTCATCTGTGGGTCCCTGGCAGCTGCCTGACCATGCCTACCCTTGAGCCCGTTTCTGAAAGAAGAACACCCAATTTTGGGCTGCTCTTTTCAGCATCCTATCTAGTTTCATTCTAAAATGCTGTTCTGAGGTCTTTAGAAGGGAATAGTATACATACATAACAAATCATAACAAATAATTAGGTGAGAAAATAGCCACTTTTGAATTTGCGTGCAAAGCTGAACACCAATGTGATATGTAATGGTGTACATAGACATACTGCCTCTAATAATGGAGGTAGCATATAGCCATCAGGACGAGTAGCCATGGATAGCCTTCTCCTCCAGGAATTTGTCCAATCCCCTTTTAAAGTCATCCAAATTGGTGGCCATCATTACATCTTGTAGAAGTGAATGCCATAGTTTGAATGGATGGATGGATGGATGGATGAATATAAATGAATATTTCCTATGGTCATTGACCAGAACCAGCAATAACATTATAACTAGCGATGCATCCAATTTTCCGTGGGGGCGCCGACCCGACTCGATTTTCTGAGCGGCGTGGAGAGGTTCTCCGTGCCGCTCGATCGGGCTTCTCCAGCCCAGTCCGTCAATTCTGAGACCGGAAATGATGCGACGGGACCCTGCGCAGGTACAGAACGCGCCACAGAGTTCCGTCGCGTCATTTCCGGTCCCGGAAGTGACGCGATGGGACGGGACGGGCCGCACGGGCGGCTCGCCGCGGAGAGGCGAGCAGCCCCAAAGAAAAAGGTAAGGCCTTGCCGGGCGTGAACGGGGCCAATTTCGGCCTCGTTTTGCCCAGCAAGGCTCAATTTTACAAGCCTAACAAGAAAACAATCCATGATACATACATAACTACTGTACACCAGCATACATCTGAAGTGTATAGAGTTCATAATTTTACATCAAAATTATATCAGTCAAACAATAGTTTAACTATGTGCTGTGTGAACAAGTACTTCCTTTTATCTGTCGTAAATCTCCCACCAATCAGCTTCATGGGATGATCCCAGGTTCTAGTATTATGAGAGAGGGAGAAAAATGTCTCCCAATCCACTTTCTCCACACACAGTTTTGTACACCTCTATCTTGTCTCCCCTTACTTGCCTCTTTTCTAAGCTAAACAGTCCCAGATGTTGTCACCTTTCCTCGCCCGGGGAGTTGCTCCATCCCCTTGATCATTTCAGTTGCTCTTTTCTCCACTTTTTCCAACTCTACAATATCGTTTTTTAGGTCCTTTGTATCCTTTGTACTGGGGATGGTTCTACACCTTTAGCAACATTATGTGATAGAATGTTTCCCACATTTGAATGCTCCCCACAGAAAAAATAATTATTATTATAAATTGAAAAATACTCAGCATAGTAGAAAGGTTCTTGCCTAGCCTCTTGCTGCTCTGCTGATTTTCTATTTCCTGGGTGTTTTTATCATAGTGGGTGTATTCACAAATGTGATTTCCTGCCTGTGGTCCAAAGTGGCACCATCCAGTCTATTACCTTATCCTACTACTTGTGTAGAGCATGCCCTAAACGAGGATAAAAGAGCCCCAGGCTCTGCTGGTACAACATGGACAGGGCTGGACACCTTCTGCTAGGTAGAGTGAAGCAGATGCCTTGTGTGACCAAATTTAAGTGCCATTAAAGGGCAGGTTATGGACAGTAGTTTAAGTTAAATGTTGGTGGAGGCAGGACTAAGTTGTGTCCTTAGGATTTTCCATCTCAGGAAAGAAAATGTCTTGAGCTCAACCTGACGACAAAGATGCAACAAGAAAAAGGGATATGAAGTACTATGAATTTGCTTCTGTTCCTTCATCTTATTCAACATGGAAGAATCACATGTTATTTGATGGAAACTTGTGTTGCTCATAGCGATGATAATAATTTCTCAAGAACTATCTTATTATGATAAATTCCCAGTGAAAGTCTTCCACAGTTAGAGGATTTTTAAAAAGTAATTCCATGATGCATTTTGGAGGTATTTTAAGTTTCTTTGGGTTTGTTTGTTTGTTTGTTTATTTCTCTTAGTGATGGGAGGCCACAAACCAGGCCTTCTGCCCTGCAGTAATGCAGTAACTGCTGTGAATGGGAGTTTGGCAAAAATCCAGCTCCACTTTAAAAACAAAAAACAAAAAAACTTTCATTTTTATTTAATAAATACTTTTAAATAACCATTTTTCATTTCTAATTTAGCTCTCAGTGCAAAATGAAGGTCTCGCGCTCCAGGGTAGGTGTCAGTGAAGGGAGAATGTTTGTGGCAGAGTCGTATACAAGGCAAAGAAATGGCTTTTGTAGGGTGATTAAATGCTGAAGTGAAGCTGAGGTGTTTGATAACCACAGAAGCCATTTATTGTGTGTATACTCCAGTGCCATGAACATCATTTCTATTATACAACAAGACAAAGGAATATTCAACAAACCATAACGAGGAAAGAATGGGATTTTTTTTCTTTTTTCTTTCTCCCCCCCCCCCCATGGAAGTTTTAAAGTTCTGAGCTGCTGTTCCCTCAGATTACTCTTCTATTCATGTCCCATTAGGGGTGGGGCTTAAGCCAATCAAGCAGTAGTGTCCTCCATGGAAAGCGAGAACTCTGGCTGTGCTGAGCTTATCACTCGGGGTGTCAATATGTATTTTCTGAAAAGGTAATGTTGATTTCCCCACCTAGGCTGTGATGGCTGGGGGAAATGCCTTCTCTAGCTTTTTAATGTGCTGTAACTGTTCCTCTTTGATAGAGAAAAAGACACCAAGTCATAACATCTGGAGAGGGCGACTTTTGATATCACAGAACAGTGCTTATTCTGTCACACATTGCTGCTCAGGGGGATCACACTAGTCTTCTTCATTATAAGAGCATCTTTATTTTTTTCTTTAAAATTCTAATAATGAGAAACACTTTCAGGAGAAAGGGTGGGATTTGCACTATAAGTGTCTGACAGAAATGTGTTTTGTTCTGAATTCTCAGTGAAGAGTAGTAAATATAATAATAGAGGCAACTGAATGTATTGCTGCTCTGCTTCTAGCTTTTGAATGGCAATTTCGGTTCAAGTCTCTCAGGGCATGGCTGTACTTAAAAGCCTGTATGATGTCTGTGGCAGATGAGAAACTAGTTCGGTTCGGTTGTATGGACTGTGCTGTTTGCTTGGTTGCCCATTTGCAATTCTTCCTCTTTGCTACATGTCTGTACAGGTATGCAGGGTTCAGTTTTTCCCCATTTTGTAATCCACTTTGTATAATTTACAGAGACTGTTCAAAATTTGGTTAATATGAATGCTGATAATCCCAGACAAATTCTGTGTGTGTCTAAAAAGAGACACACTGGTGAAAGTTGCCAATCACCTCAAAGTAATCATTAGTATCCACTGGTGTACAGCTGAAAGGTGTATGCATACATTCCATACCCTCCAACATTTCACAGATGAAAATAGGGACACACATGTGAATTTGTAAGAGGTATGGTTAAGCAACATGAAGGTGTAATCAAGAGGGTATGGCCAGGCAACATGAGGGCATGGCCAAGGGTATAGCCACCCACCCCTGGATGCTCTAACCGTTTAAGGCAGTGTTCTCCAACCTTGGGTCCCCAGATGTTTTTGGCCTATAACTCCTAGCATGCCCCAGCCAGCGTAGCTGGCTGGGCATGCTGGGAGTTTTAGGCCAAAAACATCTGGGGACCCAAGGTTGGAGAACACTGGTTTAAGGGCTCTGACCACTCTGAAGCCACCATCGTCCGGACCCATGATGATGATGGTGATTGCTGTTGTTGTCATTATTATTATTGTACCATCAATGTGTATGGTGCTTTACCGAGTATAACAGAACAGTTCCCTGCCCCAAAAAGCTTACAGTCTAAAATGTATATATAGAAATGACAACAAATGGTAGGAAGGGGTAAACCAGGGAGGAATATGCCATTATTTCAGTCAAACATAACTTTCAGCCTACTTTCCTAACATTGTGCAGGTCAGGAAACTCCTTGTTTTAACGATCTCCCTCCCACTTTAAAAATGGATCCCTCCATGGTGGCTTTGTTCTCATGAGTAGTTTGCCAAATAAATAATATTTAACAACATTTAGATATCTCTGTGCAAAGTGGTTCACAGGCCCACCCTGCAAGCTCCTATTTTCTCCACTCAGAAAAAACATGTAGGCTCTATTGTACTTTATTAAAAAAAACTAAGAACAACAACACTGTGATTGGAACAATATCCCAAATGGATGCTGGTGTTTGTTGGCTGCTATTTGAGGTCTTTGGGGATTTTTTCTTTCTTTTTCTTGAGGAGCGTGTGTGTTTCTTTAAAAAAACAAAAAAAAACCTAAAAGGGGCAATAAAGAAAATATTTTAAGAATAGGGGGTCTTTTTAAAGTTTATTCTAATGCATTAATAAAACCATCACCCAATCCAAACCATCCCCCTGCAGAATAATCCTAATCATTACTGTAGAGAGCTTTCTCCATGGCACTTCAGCATGTGTTAGAAAAAGACTTTCACATCTGGTACACAGGTAGAGCCAAGTCAATTTACCACTGCTCTGAAAAAGGCAGTAACAGTTTTTTGCATCCTATGCATGTGTACTCCAGAAGTAAGTCCTATACGTTCAATGGGACTTACTCACAGGAAAGTGTGTATACATGGGGGGGGGGTCAGTGCTGCAGGACAATTCCTTTTTTTTTGTTTCAAATTGTCAGGGATTGCACCAATTGAGAGGTTAAGTTTACCACCCCACCCACGACCACCCAAACATGGAGCTTCAGAGAGAAGGGAAACTTTCTTGCATTTCCTTCTGACACTGTAAACTCACCTGTTAGAGGCAAAGAGTCATGTGGTGCCGCCTCCACCTCCTTTTCTTTCCAGGCACAGGGCATGCAGGAGCGCGTGCACGCGCGCGCACACACACACACACACACACACACAACCTAGCATCTGTTCCCTTCCCTGCTTACTGTCTCTTAAAGGGGCCATCAGCAAAATTGCAGCTAAGGTAAAAGTTTAAAGCAGTTTTCCAGAGGCACCTAAATAATTCGGGACTTTGCATAACAAAGGGAGAAACCATGATGGCTTAAGAGTATTTGTGAAGGTCCCAGGATATTCGGGACAGTTGTAGGGTATGACATTCTCAAAATTCATCTTGGACTGTTGGCATTCACCTATGGATGTCCACACCCATCAACATTTTGACATTCAGCACAATATTTTAAAGCTCTCTTCTGCTGTCTTTTTATAGCATTGCTTGTTCTCCCTACTCTGCAAATGTTCCTCTGTGATCTACCACATATATCTGCCCACTTCCATCTTTGTCCTTTCTGCCATGCTACTCCATAACCCTCAACTGGTCTTCCAGCTTCTGTTCATTGAGCTATTTATCTCTCTTCCTTCATGTTCCTCCTCAAGACCAGCTTGTTTAAGAATGCAACTCCTGAATCACCCATGCTTCAACTTAGGGCACAACACAACCCTGTGCATGTTTAGTCAGAAAAAAGTTTTACAACTCCCAGTACTCTCCGGGGAGTTGTAGGACTTCCCCCCCCCTTTTCTTTTTTTGTCTTAACAGGCATAGGATTGCATCCGTAATGTCTCCTTACCTGACATGCTGCTACCAACCAAACAATACTGTTATGCTTCAGCTCTTGTTGAACAATGTTGTTAATGCTTCAGCTCTTCCTCCCATTCCTGTACTGAATGTCAGCGAAGGGTGTGTTTGCCCTTTCTTTTTCAAACACCAGCATTTTACTCCCACTGTGATTTTTAGCACTAAAGTACTTTGCTTCTGTGCTGTTCGCATAGTAAACTACTCCTCTTCCTCTTTGTTGCAGAATATATATATATATATATATATATATATATATATATATGGCTATTTCATATTCCCTTGCACTGAGTAAGGGAGCAGTGGTGCTGCTGATTTTAAAAAGATCACTCCCCCCCCCCCAACTATTTCTGCTCAGGAGGACAAAAGTATTTATGCTCTACATCCAAACCAGATTTACACTATCTCTTTAAAGCAACCCTAGTGAAACAGCAGTAAGGCATAGATAGATCTTTCAGCAATAATTTTCACACTGTACTATCACTGATCAGCTCCACACTGTACAGTGATATGTGCACATCCTGCAGTAATTTCAACAATACACCAGGAGAAAAGTGCCAGTGTGAAATGTACACCAGATTGTACATTCCTTGTGCAGTCACTTAGTGCAGTCTGTTTTCTGTATTTTGCCTTGCACACTATTGGTACTATATCAATGTCTAGCAGTGGTATTAAGGAGCAGTGGTGACATATGGTTACTCATATACAAAGCATCTGACCAAGTCATCATGTGGATATGAATGTTTTCTTTTCTTCTGAGCCTGGACCTGCTTCTCAGTTCGATTTTTATTTGGTGTCTAGCTATGAGGGGGAGCTGGAGACATACGAGACATCCAGACAAGACTAAATTCATGATCACTAGCTTGCTTAATGATTCTCAGTGGTTTGTCTCCCAGCTGGGCTTCCAGTGAAAGCCTTCCTATTCTCTGAGGAGAGATGTACTATCCTGAAAGCCTTGACATAACCAAGAGACAGGGCTGACCCAAGATATTTTGCTGCTTGAGGTGAAGGACAAAAGAAGCCCCCCCCCTCCTATTCCATGGACAAAAGCTGACTGGACTGGCAACTGAATCTTTCTTGGACACTGACAATGGGACAGGATTCTCCACCATATCTGAAGGCAGCTATGGGGGCACAGGGCAGGTCATGTGGTCCATTGCTCGCTTCTCCAACACCTTGCTGCCGCCTCTCATCATCTGCCGCCTGAGGTAACAGGCTCACTTTCACCTAATGATAGGGTAAGACCTACCAAGAAATGGAGGAAGTAGTATGACTCCATGGAGACAAACTGAAAGGACAGGCTGGGCCCACATGTTTTCTTCCCTTGGCAAAGCCTGGCCTCCACTGATAGGAACGTTTTGGGGATACTGAACCAGTATTTTATTACTCCCTTCCATTCCCAGCAACTGCCTCCACTAATCCAAACAAACAGCAACAATATCCTTGCATTCTCTTGAAAATATTCCCAAGGGCAGGCTTTTGGAAGTCAGTGGAAGAAGGTGTATTCTGATTTCACTGCAAAGAATTTTGTTGACTAATATTTATGATGCAAAAGAGACAGTGACAGAAGATTCAAGCTCTACTGCTGCCAGATTTAATAGGCTACATAGGTGGTTGTGGTCCATCAGTACATGCATTTCTAACTCCTAGCAATCTGCACAAGTTTTAGAGTAATGTATCATTGTTAGCTTCATTAATTTCATTTGTTCCTATTTTATAATTCTTCATCTCTAGAAGAAGGATTCTGGAAATGTGCAGCTCTACAATTTACAAATGTAACTGTTTACATTGTTTACCTTGCTGAATCTGTTTACACACACACACACACACACACACACGTTCTATAACACAAAGTCTTCAACCAAATCTCTTGATTTGTGGCCTTCATAACATATTTAAAAAAAATAAAACAGAAGATTATGAAAGGTTTTAGCATTAGGTAGTGGCCCAAAATGAGCAGTTAACTAGTTTACTCAGGGTTAACTAGTTTATGGAAAAGGTGGTGTTTAACCTATCAAGAAAGTACAAATGGTTGGACCCAGACTAATTATACACACTTAACTGGGAGTAAGTGTCATTGAACTCAATGAAAATGAAACTTACTTCCAAGTAGACATGCCTAGGATTGCACTGTAAATTAGTCACACATGACAAACATAAGTCCTGTTGACTTCAGCGGGACTAAAGTGGTACTAACTTAGTCTGGATCTAACCCAAAGTGTCATTTGAGGTCTAATTGATAATTCTGCAAGTGGCATTCTTCCTTTGAGATACTACTGGCTCAGGGCCTTCCTATGAACATTTTCTTGCCAGTTATTGCAGTGCTATAATTTTTAATGCTAGGAAAATGTCTTAGTATAAACCAGGAGGCAGTTGAGCAATCAAGCACAAAAATGATTTCTTGTACAAACAGAAGAGTAGCTAAACAGACACTATGTAGTTGATACCTTTCTAAATTCAAATTAAACTCCTAAAACTTACAGAGCAACTGGCATCAAGGACAATGTGCCGTAACTGGAAACTCCCCACCCCCAATTTCTAGTTATCTGAATGTTTGATGATTCTCAATATAGCCTTTGGGGTAGCACACAGAGATAATGATGAGTACACCTCTCGCCCTTGTGACTCCTGTGTACCTAGCACACCCTTAAGCCATGGCAAAACATTCCACACAGGACTTCTGGGAAGTATTTGGCCCTCCATATTGCTCACCCCTGATCTAATGGGATCAGAGCACATGCCAGCAGACAATAATGGGGCAAGGGATCATGACCCGTGACATATGGGGGAGGGGAAGGAGTGTTGCATGGTTACCTAAACAACTACCATTTCCAAATGGCTGTGTGAGGACATGTCGTGCCAAAAAAGAAAAAAGAAAGAAAGGAAAGAAAAAAGGGGGGGAAAGTGAGCCAATTTTGAACTGTGAAAAAGTAGTCTTTTTATTCAAACCTTCACAGTTGACAATAGCAATCGCTGACCTAACTACTATTCGAGCTCAGGCTGAGGTTCAACTATCCCTAATCAGCATTGACTGCACAGGTTTAAGCCTACTTTTGTATGTAGTTTTTCCTTGCTGAATCAGGGTGAAAGTATTTAGGACTGAGGTACCAGTAACGCAATAAAATGACTTGTGCAAGTGGCAATTTACATATACAGGTTCTTTGGTCCACAGTTTTCTTTGTTGCTCTTTCGCTCCCCCCCCCCCCCTTTTAGGTCTTACTAGAAATTTGCAGGTGATGAAAGAAACCTTCAGTCTGATAAAAGAATAGGGCAACTTACTGATTGCAGAAAATTACAAGAAGTTTTTTTTTTTTAATCAAAGTCTCTGTGGTCTCCTGTCTGATTTTCTAGGCCAGATGTCAAATGTTTTTCACTGATGTCGATGTTGAAGTAATCAGTAAGCCAATTCCAAGAATGAGTAAGTGAGACTGTAATAACATTTCACTTCAATATTACATACGGTAAGTCTTTTTTTTTAAATCCCCCCAGCTATGAACAAAGTAACAGGACCCCTCAGATTCAATATAATTACACAAACTATTACTTTGAAATTTCTGAGACATTTTTATGTGTGGTCAATTGCTATATACATATAGATGGGAGGACTTAGCAAAAAAATATATGTGCAAAAATACATTGACAAAGTTTTATATTTTTAAACATTTACATTTAATTTAAAACATAATTGCATTTTTAGTATTTAATCTATTTTATGAAGTTTATCTTTGCTGCTACAATATTAACCAGCAATTTAAAAAGGGAAGAATTCACTAGAAGAAAGGACTTTAGTCTGAAGGTTAAAATGGAGACAGAGAAGGATTGATGGATGATGAGCCATTGTGAATCATCTCAGCTGATCGTGGAGAGTGTAGTAGTGCTTTTAAATAGAAGACCCACTTTTTTTTTTGTACATTGGTTTCTCCTAAATATATACTGTACTGCATGGAAGTATCATATATGTTCATTGATACTCTGTTTTATGGCGATCTTGAACACAATCTGAGCGAACAGAAATAAACAAAAAGGGGCCCAGAACCAAGCAGAATCACTGTGAAGTTGAGTGTAGCAACCATTGCATTCTGGAAATGCATATTGTTCTGATCCTTTATCAAATGCACAGGTTACCAATTCCTTTCTGGGCTCAATTCAAGGAGGTTTGACCTTTAATGCCCTCGACAGTCTGGGGTCAGAGTACCTTTGGAATCACCTCCTTCTATACAAGTCCACTCAGGAACTCCTTTCCAGTACAGAAACCCTTCTTTGTGTTTCCTAGCCGTCCAAGGTACAGCAAATGGGTAAGAGAGAGAGGCGCTTCTAAGTTGAGGAATAGCGTACTGAGGGAGGTGTGTTTGGTGCTGTCACTGCCCACCTTTTCTGAGGTAATGACGATTATATTCCAGCTACTATTTCCCTAATCTGTTTGTTTTGTTTTAATTTTTTTGACGTAATAACTACTGCTTTTTACTGTTTTATTATTGGTTTGTATTTTTGATGATGATGATGATGATGATGATGATGATGATGATGATGATAATTGGTGCAATCTCATGCATGTTTAGACAGAAAAAAGTCTTACAACTCCCAGCATGCCCCAACCAGCCAGGAGCAGTAGGATTTTTTCTCTCTAAACATGCTGCTTAATAGGGTTGTGCCCTTAATCAATGTATACGGTACCACCTACCATATCAAAAGACATCTCAAAGCTGTTTACAGAATGAGAGATTAAAATACATCATACTAGCTACAAAAACTCATCAGTTAAAATGTTTAAAATATTTAAAATCAAAGCTAAAACTACAACAGTTAATAAGCAAATGGACTGGGCAGCACAATCATTCAAGGAAGGCTTGAGTAAAGAGATGGGTCTTTTATAAGGTGGCCACATATGAATCACCAAATCAGAGGAAATGCATCAGCAGGAGAAAGGACACTATCAATTTGCATAGGTCCAGGTTCTAGAATGACCTAGCTGCACTACTGTGACAGAGGGGGTGGTGGTTTAAAAAACTCCCCCTTCACCACAAACTTGATTCCACCCCACCCCCAGCAGCTGTAATTAAAAGGTTTTTGTTTTTATTATTATTTATGCATTCAGTGCCAAACTATGCATTTGATATAACATGCAGTTTGAACCTGGAGCTGAGAAACTAGTAATCACCATTTGAAAAATGTTGGGCTGCCTCTGTACCATACACAATGTCCGTGATCATTAGCATAACGGGGAATATTTGGACCGATGGGCAAGATCGTCTTCATGATGATATAGTCAAGCCAATAATTTGCACCAGTGAAAATTACATTTTGGGCTGGTTCGCACGACCCAGACTGCGGGCGGGGGAAGCACCACGGGGCGATCTGCGGGATCCGGCGGGGCGCCGCAGACAACCTGTGCCCCACGCATGTGGGTGGAGGCCGCAGTCCCCGCACCGCAGTGCGGGCCTCCCGGCACTAGGGGGTAGGGCCCCGGGATGCCCAGAGGGGCCGTTTGCCCCTACAGGCTGGAGCGGCAGCAGCTCCAGCCGCTCTGGGCAGCCGCCTCTGTGCGGACCCCGCGGGAGGGCCGCCCACTGTTCACACAGCACGGTGGCCATGCATGGTAGGGGCTTACCCCTCTACCGACCATGGTCACTTTGCATGCATCCCGCACGTGGCCCTCCTACGGGGGCACCCCCGGTGGGCGTTCACACGACACGGGAACCGCGGGGGACTTCTGCTCCCCTGCAGTTCCCGTGTCATGCGAACAAGCCCTTTGACATGTCTTGGGGTTACTTCTAGAGTTATTTAAGGCAACCCTTATTGCACAGGATATATGTATTTGAATTCAAACTAAAACGTTGTAGAACATAGCATGCAAAATTGGGCAATTTGGCACCCGTTTATTTTCTTCTTCTTTTTTTAAAACAGAAATAGTCAATATAAAAACTGGAGGCATAGTCTATATCGTTCCCACCCCACCTACCTGCTTCAGTAGAAGGGGAAAGCATGGAACATAGTCTATTGGAGTGATAAGGCGGCTAGAATGGGAAAAGAAAACAAGAAAGGAAAAGCATGTGCTGCACATGAGCTTCTTTCCTCCTTCCTCCATTCCCTTCGTTCTTGCTCTGAGGTCACTTTCACACAGCTCCCCTCTCCTACTGTTCTACAACAGGAAAGGAAGAAGACAGAATTTCCTTAATCCATTTCTTTTCCAGTACCCTCCATTTCCAACCAGACCTTAATTCGTGCTTTCCCATTGTCCACACCCTTCCTGTCTAGGTGAAGTATGTGTGCAATCTGGATTATGCTCACAGTTCTTAATGCTGATGATGGGGAAAGCCTGGAGTCAGTGATGGCAATTCTAACAGCATTCTATTGTTTGCTCAGAGGCAGGTTAAGAAGTTGCTTGGCCTCCAAAAGATACATACTTGGGGATGGTGGAGAGAATAAGAGGAGCACCTTCCCTTCAATTTGTTTGTGATTCATTATGGAGCAGGAGGTCTACCTTGTGCTACTATGACAAGAATGTTATGACTGTACATCACTATAACTGTAAAAGTAATTGGAATTTGTTTGTTTGTTTGTTTTATATCCTGCCTTTTCAGTAAAAAATAGTGCTCATGGCAGCTTCGTAGACCAGGGGTGGGCAGACTTCAGCCTTGCAGAATCTACTTTGTTTTTACTTGAACCTTAAGATACACCAAAAAAGAATCTGGTGCAAAAGACATATACTTAGAAGTAAAGAATTTTGAGCACAGGAATAGTTCTGAGTACCAAAACTAAACAGAGTTCACAGTCCTTCCATGCAACAAATCTATTCCTGGTTACCCTAAGCTTTCTTAATTTCAGCAGTATAATTTAAGGCAGGGGTGGACAGAAGGTAGATCTCCAGATGTTTTGGACTTCAACTCCCAGAAGCCCCTGACAACATGGCAAGTAGTCAGGAATGCTGAAAGTTGAAGTCCAAAACATCTGGAGATCTATTTTCTGCCCACTCCTGATTTAGGGTGGGTGCATGGGAGCTATGTTGTTGCTGCTATTGTTCAGGGATGGGGACTCGGACTCCAGGACTCGAACTCGTGAGTCGGACTGAGTCCTCCCCCTCTGACTCGAGTCCCACTTGAGTCCCAATATTTTTAATGGGACTCGAGACTCGACTTGGGACTCGAGACCAAGGACTCTTCAACATCCCTGGGCTGTGCCAGAAGGAGTGGAGAGAAGTGCGATCGACTGACGAAGATTTTATTTTTTAAAATCATTTTCCTAAAATGCAACCTTTCAGACATTTTGGGTTTGGCTGCCTCTGCCTGCCTGTTTGGGGTTCCCTGCCTCCTCTGCCTGCCTGGTCTCTTCTTAACCAGTTCCACAGTTTGAATTGTCCAAGACAAATGCCTCTGCCTGCCTGCTTTGGGGTTCCCTGCCTCTTCTGCCTGCCTGGTTATTTTGGGTTTGTCTGCCTGGTCTGTTCTTGTCAAAATCATTGGCAGAGTTTTGAAATAAAAAGGCACACTTGTGCCTAGAATTTATTTAAGCCACACATCTGAAGTAGCCTTATTTTGTTGGGGAAATCCCCCATTGATTTTAATAGGGACTTGTGGAGTCAGCTTTGGGAGTGACTCAGGAGTCACCATTTTGGACCAAGGACTCTGACTCGGACTCGGGTCCAAAGACTCGTGACTCGACTCGTGACTCGAGACCAAGGACTCTTCAACATCCCTGCTTTTGTTAAACAGTTGTGAGAAAGAGATCCTTGTTGATCTACTATTAATAACCCAGACATCTACCCATAGATCCAGATCTACGTACTGCCCACCCCTGTTGTAGACTTCCAAGGATGCTCAATTCTACCTTTTGGAACAATACAGGTTATTTTGCTTGCTATGTCAGACCTGTTTCACAATATATTATAAGTAAATATGTCATATTGACATGTTCTGGATCTTTGTAGGGAAAAGGTGGAAGGGCACAAGGCCAGCCCAATACATTTTGCTGTCTGAGGCAAAGGACAAGATTGCTCCCTCTCCTATTCCATGTACAGAAGCCAATTGAACTGGCAGTTGAATCTTACTTCAACACCAGCAACAGAATAGGGTCCTCCACCACACCTGAGGACAGCAGGCTAGTTTAGGGTCTGCAGGACAGCTGTGTGGCATGGCTGAGACACTCAGGAGGAACAACTGGGGAGCTACTACTCCCCACCCCCACCCCACAGGATCATCCACCTGAGACAAAATGGTAGGGCTGGGCCTAAAGGAACAGGTGCATTTGGGATGGAGTATGTTAGGAATTCTGCACAATTCAGAGATATGAGCAACTTGCAACGCTGGCATGTTGTTGCAGTCTTGCTGAACATGCCACCAAGCTGAAGACAGTTCACCAGGCCATGTGTTTCAGTTCATTTCATTTATTATATTTCTATACCACCCAATAGCCACAGCTCTATTGTGTTGTGTCTCCTGCTTGTTGTTCAACAACCTTGCAGTACAACCATACATTGGTGAGTTATACAGGCTTGTTCTGGTGTTCTGTCTGTTTTATGTGAAGAAAGTGGCTCGGTATTGGCGGAATCAGTTGCTGTTGAAGTTGGAGACATTGGTAGGCTAGTGCAGACATAACAACACTGCCCATCCCTTACCCATGTTTAGGGGACTAAGTCCAGAGTTTAGTATTGCATCTTCCCTTTCTTCCATTCTCATGCAGAAATTTCACCATCTTCCCCACCAGCCTTAACCCGCTGTTAGTTTAATTTAATGCTAAGCAGGATTTGTTCTTAACCTGGATTTAAGACCTGGATTTGAAGCTGATTAAAAATCTTGGTTAAGAGAAAAGTGTGGTTAGTATTAAGTGAAGTTGGTGCCAATTTAACCCATAAACATGGTTAAAGCCATGGGTCACGGGGATTTCTGTATGCGAGGGGTATCCTGGCCTGATCTCCATTTTTTAGTTATGGTTAAGGGAAGGTTCAGGGATGGGTAGAATTATATGATAATAAAGCGTATAATGTAAAAGAGAACAGATACCACCTACTATGCAAATACGCTTCTTAATTAACAGGATTAAAAAATGGAGCATGTGTATGCTTCTTTAATAGGCCACACAACTGAGAAAACTTTAAAAACTTTGTTGATCAGCAATGCAAATTCTCATTCGCCCCTGCTTTTTTAATTAACTTTTTAATTTTCAAACACAAAGATAGTGTTGATGATGACTGGTAAGCTTGGGCTGGGAGATGTACTGATCTAATGCTGTTCTTTGGAAATCTGCAGAGAAATGAATCTCAGGGAACAAATGAAATGATAATGGGATTTCAGTTCATCAGGGTTCAATTCCACAAAATAAATGTTCAGTTTCACAGATTGTTTGTTGAGAAAAAGGTGTCTTTTGCTGTAATGAACAAAACTGATTGAAGACTTAGACAGCAGTTGGAAGATATATATATATATATATATATATATTTAAATTAAGGCTTTATAGTTAAATTATGTTGCTTGCTGAGAAAAGACCAGCAGATGGCTGTGTAAACCCAACTGACCAGCTAAGCTGACCAGATGTGAAGGAGGTCAAGGTTCCTTTGCCTTTCAAAGTTGTGCAAAAGAAAGAGGTTTGGCAGATGCAGTTTGTCATCTTACCCCTGCATGACAGGTTGCACCGTCTGAACCCCCCTTTCTGCACACCTGTTACAGGGGCCTTTTCTCCTTTGTACCTGGTCACCATAGCTGGACAGCACTGTGCAAATGTATGTGGCCATAACATTCTGGCAGGTTATTGCCTTTATGCCCTGTTTGGAAGTACACTAGTGCTGAACTCCATGGAAAGTCTATGCAAATCCAGCAACAACAAAAGTATCCCTCAAAAATTGCTGTGGATGAGGAAAGTCCAGACAATTTGCAGAGCCTGAACTTTGGGAAATGCCTGTGTGGATTGCTCCTCTAATAAAAGGTTTTGTACTGTCTTTTGAGGTGTGCCTCTCTTTTTCTTGGATATTGGCACCTGGTACCTTCCTCTTTCTTCTTGTGGAAGTCAATGGGAACCTGCACAGCAGTGCAGCTCAGCTGGAGTCCAGGGCCACCAGTTGGCCAGCCAAAGAGGTGATGAGGGCAGCAGGGCAGCAGAAGCAAACTCCATTTTATTCCCATAGTCATGGTGGTGCTATGATTCAAGTGAATTTACAATGCAAAATTGCACAGGCTCAGAGTACCGTATTTTTCCGTCTGTAAGACGCCCCCATGTATAAGACGCCCCCCACTGGGCAGTTTCACAACCGTGCGGTTCTCTCCTCGGCTTACTTCTGTGTATAAGACGACCCTCAATTTTTAGTCTAACAATTTTAGGAAAAAATAGTCTTATACATGGAAAAATACTGTATCTTTTAAAATCAGGGTTGGCAAACACGTTGTTGTTGTTCTGTCACATCAGGAATGTTGAAGCAGTCATAAAGCAAGGAATGGGGGCGGGGGAGAATGGAAATGTTAGCTGTGTGCTTCACAACTGAACTAATACACATAGCTGACTAAAGGGGGGAGGGCATAAAACCGGTATGTCCAGGGTCTAAAATTACCAAGCTTCAACACTAATTTGATTGTGTTTTGCACAATGCTGCTTGATACTGCACATGAAAAATAATGCACATGCAAATCTTGCATTCCACAATCAATTCCTATATTTATTTATTTTATTTATTTATTATATTTATACCCCACCTTTTTTCCTGCAAGGAACCCAAGGCAGCTTACATAATAATCCTCCTCCTCCTCCTCCTCCTCCTCCTCTCCATTTTATCCTCATAACAACCCTGTGAGGTAGGTTAGGCTGAGAGTCAGTGACTGACCCAAAGTCACCCAGTTAGTTTCATGGCCGAGCGGGGATTAGAACCCAGATCTCCTGACTCCCAGTCCAACTATAAACTTTGTTATAAGAATCCAACCATTTTGATTTGGCCAGTAACCTATTTACCAAGATGGCCAGTGGGAGCATTTACTGGGACAGCACAATGGAGGCAGAATCCAATGGTTGCCTCAAGCAACACGTTTGGGGATCCCATTAAATATTTGGTCATTTCAATTATTACATATACCAGCTATCCATGTGGGGTCTAGATCCTTGCCTTTCCTGGTATTGAAATCAACCAAGGCTGGACTGGAAACATTGATCTCATAGGTGGTGAATGCCCTTCAGAAAACAGTGGTGAGATTATATCTATATCTATATCTATATATCTATATCTATATTTATATCTATATCCACAGCAATACCTTGGATTGCAAGTGACTTGGTTTGAGAGCGTTTTGCAAGACAAACAATTTTTTAAATATTTATTTAATTTTTTTAAACTTGATATACAAGCGACGTCTTGCAATACAAGTACTGTAGTACGGCTTAAATTAAAAATCTCTGTACAAATTTTTTTGGGGGGATTTCATTTTGATATAAGAGTGTTTTGGATTACAAGCATGTTTCCGGAACAAATTATGCTCTCAATCCAAGGCATGACTGTATATCTATATCTATATCTATATCTATCTATCTATCTATCTATATATATATATATATATACATACACAGAGAGAGAGAGAGAGAGATACACACACATATATTTTATTTACTTATTATACTTTTATACCACCCAGTAGCCAGAACTATTAACCTGAGCTATTGGACCTGAGTTTGGATTGAGTTTAGACCTACCGGTAATTATCTGGGATAATTACCACCCAGACTCTAAACTTCCATTCTTGGGCAAGGTAGCATGTAGTTTTGGAGGATACTGATTATTTGGATCAATTCCAATCCAGTTTCGGGCCTGGCTTTGGGACAGAAACAGCCTTGATCACCCTGGTTGATGACTTATGCCAGGGTGGATGGAGGCAACCCAGGGGAGGCTGCTGACTCTTATATCAGTGGAGCTCCTTATCCATTTCAGCTTTTATTCTGAGCTTTATAGGAGCTATCAGTGGTGCTGAACTCCATACCCCAAATAGGTTCACCACCATGGAGCACCATGGATAGCTCTTATACAGCTCAGAATAAAAGCCACAATGGATAAGGAGCCCCACTGACTGACATAGGAGTCTCCAGCCTCCCTTGCCTGTACCTCTCAGTGGCTTTAGATACTAAATTCTCAGCTGGAATTTAGTCTTTCCCCACCTTGCCATCCAGGATCCTTTAACTGGAGATAATAGGTGATGATTGAACTTGAGTCCTCACACATGCATTTTTATCTTGATGCATTGCTCTTATCTTTGACAGAAATTTCATGCATAATGAAACATTGTGAATGGCTGGGTAAGCTAAAACAAGATCCAATCTAATATATAGGAATAGTGAACTGAGTACTGTAGTGATCCAGGGAGGCTTTGGAGAAGACAACTGGTTAGTTGCTGACAATTGTAAGCAATGCTGGAATTAGGGAGGCCATGTGTCCTCTTCTACAGAGGATAGCACTCTACTTGAAGGACAGCCAGAGGATTGTCCTCTATTTGAATGTGTCCTCTATTAGGAGGACTGCCTAGTCCAGTTCCAATTTAAAGACAAAGGCCTTGTTCGCACAATCACAGAGTAGTTAACAAGCCACCATGGCTTGTTAACCACCCTCTGTGTGTGTCAGTTGAATTACCTGCACCAGTGTGGCTTCTTGTGTAGACCGAACCTGGTAAGAGTGGCTTGTTGGGGTGGATTACAAATCACCCTAGAAACCTACAACAGCCCATGGGTTCTGGGTGGTTTGTTATCCAACCCAAGAAGCCACCCTTGCTGGGTTCAGATGACACAAGAAGCCATGCTGGAGAGGGTAATTATGCAAATTTGGCTGGCACACAACCAGCACATGCACGGTGGTTAACAAGCCACCATGGCTTGTTAATCACCCTGTGATCATGTGCACTGGGCCACAGAGTCATAAGAATGGTTGCCCATCAACAGTCTGCACCCAGACAGCAGTATGGTGAGATCTATTCTATTTCTATTTAAATTATAATACTTATTTTAAATTTCATATATACATATGCAAATTTACACCCTCTTTTGTCCTCTTTTTTGTTTCCTCTTTTTTGGCAGTTCATAAATGGTCACTCTAGCTGGAATGGAAATTCTGGCTTGGTAGTCAGCCCGGACATCTCACATGATCAACAACGGGTAGACTCACACAGACCTTACAAGGCATGCACAGCTCCATGGTCCTATATATAAAGCCCGGATGCCAACTGTGATGAGGAGGAAACATTTCTACGGTAGTATAGAAGCTGGGAAAAGCAGATGGCAGTGGAGGAGCGCAGGAGAGATTGAGTCCAAGGAAGCCCCCCCCCCCGATGCCCCTTGGAACAGAGGGGAGAAAGAGAAATGTGAGACTAACTTTGGTCCTATTGGGAGACCCACCATTCATTTAATCATTCTATTTTGTGAAGATGGGGGTTGGGGCAAGCTTTGGGGCCCCTTTTGGCTCAGGGAGCTTCTTCGCTTCTGCAGCTCCTGACTGGAGAGAGTCACAGAGCTCCTTGTCCTCCCCTTTCTCTGCCTCCTATATGCAACTTTCCAGCCATGCCCACTTCCTGCCTCTCTTTCCCCATTAATAAGGAACCTTTTCTTCTGGCTCAAGGGAACCAGCCACCCGGTTTAGCCATTTTTGCTACTTACAGTCTGGCTCCCTTTTCCACTCAGCTTTCTCTCTCTCTCTCTCTCTCTCCTTCTGCCACCTCTATCATGGGCCGTATTCCTAGGCTTTGTCAAAGGGGGCAGGGTGTGTCCAGAGTCCCCACACGCACACTTATATCTCACCTTAACCACCTTTTGCAGCTACACCTCAGTGGAGAAGTCTCACAATAAATAATGGATTAATGTCAGTCATCAACAACCTTTAGTGAAAGGCAAGTGTACCATTGAGCCAAACTACGGGTCCCATAGTCCAAGTGTGGGGAAATTGCCCAAGGGCCGAATCGGCTCCAGGTAATGGGTCCACATGCAGGTACTGGGTGGGGGGCCACACCACAGCCCACCCCATTGCTGGCATGAAGCCCCAGCTGCTTTCCCAGACACACACACACACACACACATACACACAAAGGCGGCCTAGAATAATTTTAATTACTTAAATAAATAATACATACAAACACACACACCATTCACCCCATTCTCTCCATGGGCTGTCCACTGTCTTTTCATGCAGTGCCGAGTGTCCATGGCAAAGAAAGGCTGTTATCTCCAATCAGCAGCTGATCAGAGATAACAACTTTTCCATGCTGTATGATGGCAAAGGGAGCCCCTTACTTGCTGCATGTAGCACTGAAAAACTTATCTCTGTTCAACAAAGCTGATAACAGGTAGCAGCCTGCTCTTGCCATAGGGTAACCAATTATGAATGGCCAGAAAGAGGAAACACATTACCCAAAAAGAGAACCGCAATTTGTATTAAAATTGTATATGCTAATTTTTATGTATAGATGCAGATTTAGACATTATTATTATTATAGGGTTAAAATGGAAATACAATCATCTCACCATAGTGTGGAAGACTATGACCAGGTGACCTGCAGGCCTGCCAATTCAGTCCGCTGTTCAAGTGCTATGTGTTGATATGCAACAGTTCTTAGGGTTCTCTAACTTTAAACAGGACAGCCCTTGAAATAGAGGATGACTTCAAATGGAGGATGGTCCTAGGGCAGGAATGTTTTGTATTTGGATGTGAATGTTTGAATGTTTGAATGTTTGGATGTAAAAGAAGACACACAGCCACTCTATTTTGTCCTCACTCATCATGGAAAGGCAGAAGGAAAAGAGTGCCTGAGGAGAGAGAACAGACCCGGGAAACACAGATTGCCGTATGTGGTCAGAGGTTCCGCATACCTGCTATAGTCCTTTCCATAGCGCAAGTTGTCCATTGTATTGTCCCATTGACTCAATCTGTATTCCCTCCTCACCACCTCACCCCCCCACTTTTATTTTATTATTTAGTCTCCGCTCCACACAGCATGACATTGAAAATATGCTGGAGGTAGCTCTTCTGTACCAGGATCAAGAAAAGGAAGGCCTTCCATTATAATCCCAGGAACATGTGAAATGTAGAAATTAGACCAAAACAAAGAACGTACATATATACAGAGATAAGAAAAGTAAACTTGCAGTGGTTACATTTTCTGTGCTAGACATAATTGATATGTTTGCCTCTGATTCACACATTATTTTGGGTTTCTGAGGGGGAGGGAGGAATTTTTATTGCAAAATATTCTGCATTTAAAATACTATTTAATTATAGTTTGTTTCCTTAGGGATTTTATCGCCATGTGATTTAATTTGGTATAGGCCCCAAGGGGCAGCATATTTTCAATTATGGAATATTTCCTCCAGAAACAATAATGGTTCAATGATTTATTGCAGGATCCTATTATAAGGTGGCTCTTGCAAGTGAAACTTGAATGCAATTGGCTTAACAATATAGCATAGACAGTACTAAAATGCATGAGAGCAGAACGTATGTGCTTCCTACACACAAGGGGGAAACATTCATATTTATATACTTTCATCCTTTTGCATAATACTTCAATTATTATATCTTGAAAAAATGGGGGGGCTCAGAAAGCTGAGAGCTATGAAACATTTACATTATTATCTCTTCAAAAAGTTCATTTTTGGACAAGTATCATTTGGATAGGGATTAACTTAATCAGAGATTTTGAATCTTCTTTACTTTAATTTTTAATCTCTTTTTTTCATATATATATATATATATATATATATATGTCTGAATCTTAAAAAGGCCTAAACCTGTAGTCACAAAGCGCTGCTTCAAAAAAGAGGGGGGAGGGAAAAAAAGAAAGTTTTAAAAGCAACCACCAGCTGTAAGAGAGATAGTGAAAGCAGCAGATTTGTGACAGAGCAGAGCATGAAACCCATCAGCTGATGAGTGAAAATCCCTGGTTTCTAATTAATCGAGGTACACAGGCCAAGGGATGAAGAGGATCAGGGAAATGAAATCAGGAAAAAGATACCATCAGTCATTTCTGCGGCCCATTGTCATACTTCAGAATCTGCTGTAATGAATCACTCAGGCATTCCAGAGATACATTCAAATGGTGAAGAAAATTCATTGTCCGGTGAAGAGTGTTTGATAAAAATCTTTCTCTCTCTCTCTCTCCCCCCCCTTTGTCAGAAGCCTATGATCAGGGGGGGAAAAAGGAAATCCAGACAGCACAACAGGTGTGCTTTAGCAAGCCTGCTGAAATCTGCAAATGAACGGAGATACTAAAGAATGTTTTTGTACTAAAATTTCACCAAAATGGAGAAAAAGGAGTATCTTGTAATAACAGGCAGCAGTGAGAGGAGAGGGGAGGGTGGACACCACAGAGCGGATGGGCAGAACCCGCTGAGGATTAAGTGGGTAGGAAAGATGGAGCTTTTATTCCTGTCGGGGACATTTTTTGTCCCTATTAAAAATATTACATGATAAGTGGAGTGTGTCATGAAATACACACATTTCCAGTAGCCTAAAAAAAAAAGAAAGAAGAAATCTTTTTTTAAATAACAGCCAGTTTAATTCGATCCTTGGGATGTTTTGAAAGACCCTCTGGTGTTTTTCAGGCTCACCCAAGCTCCATGCTGAATTCTCTTTTGCGCAGAGATTTACAGCACAATCTTACACTTGTCTACTCAGAAGTAAGTCCTGTTGGGCTCAATGGAACTTATTGCTAAGTAAATGTGTACAGGATTGCAGCCTTAAAGGATGACCACCAGAATGTTATGATCCTATATGCATTATTTAAGAGGTCTCAGAATTAAGGATTTCATTGCAGAGAGAAAGAGAGAGAGAGAGAGAGAGAAATTCCAGAAAATCCTAAGATTTCCAGTGATTCCCTGACCAGCACCATCATCTCACCGTGTGCGCTTGCTACCTTGCTACTGTTTTGCATAGGAAGCTACGTCATACTAAGTCAGACCCTTGGTCCAGTCCAACCCAATATTGTCAACACTGACTGGCAGCAATGGCTTTCCAGGGTTTCAGGCAGGAGTTTTTCCAGCCCTACCTGGAGATGCCGGGGATCGAACCTGGGACCTTCTGCATGCAAAGCATGTGCTCTACCACTAAGCTATGGTCCTACGTTCTGAATGTGCATTTCACCTAGGGTTCAAGTTTTTGTCCCTGAACAATTCCTTTAGGCAGTTCAAAGTAGCGTGCACCATTAGGTGACATCGAAAGATAATTGTTTTTAAATAATCAGGTACTGTACTACTGAGACATATATGGATAGCTGATTCATTTTAAATTTAATTACCATAATATAGGGTTTCACTGTCTCCAGTATCAATCACTAAGACACTTTATAGTTGATAATATTAAAATGGCAACAATAATGAGAATTTCTACTTCATGATGAAAATAATTTTAATCACGGGTAGATTACAAATCCATTTGCTGTTACGGTTACTGAGGATTCTATTATCTGCCTCCTATTGTGAAAGATGTTAAAACTTGTTTTCAGGAAATGTAAAAGATTATAGATGTATACAGCCTGTGCAAATTTTCCTACCAAGCTCAATGACAGGCAAAAGAACGGTTTGAAATCTACAGCGGTAGAATGGGAGGATATGAAGCTGTTGGTTGGTACTAGTTTGGCAGTAGGATTCCTTCCACAACCGATGAAAATTACCAGATCTTCAGGGCCAATTGTTCTCAATGTTATAGGGTGTCCCCTCCCTAAGGGGGAACAAACAGTTGACAGAGAGGCACAAGTTTCCCTGGTGCTTTTCCCATATTCCTATTTTCAGTGTCTTGGGGTGAGAACATATGCTAAATTGAGGGTCAAACTGTGTAGCATGCAACTAACTCTGGATTTCAGGGTTTTTTTAAATAGGAGGTGTGTGTGACAGGGGGCAGCATGCAGACCACGATCTGATGAAAATCACTCACACACAGACACACCCCAAGGCCTGTGGCTCACGCTGGCTCAGCTTGTCTGAGTGTGGAAAGCTAAGCAGGGTCAGGCTTGGTTATTACTTGGATGGGAGACCCCTCCTCTAGTTTCCTGCACTGAGCAGGGGGTTGGACTCGAGGGCCTTGTAGGCCCCTTCCAACTCTGTGATCTATAATCTATGAAATTAGCTTTAGAATAAAAGTTTCCATTGACACCAATGAGTGCTTTTTTCCCTAAGGCTAATTACACCACAGGTGTATGTCAGTGTGATTTTTTTTAAAAAAAAAATCATGGCTGGATATGGAAGAATTCACACACACACACTGCAGTCCCAATGAAAAATCCCTCCCATTTAGTATTAATTTATTTAAAAAATGCAGACATAGCCACATACTACATATTTAACATTATATGTAGTTTGACCCACAATCCCCTTCCTGCCCGAGCAGTACAAATAGAGTCAAAGCTCTTCCTCCCATTGATAATTTCTGACATGCACAAACATGAACAACTTCATAGTTCTCCATCAATACAGAGATGCAGCTTCTTGGTGGCCATTTCCATGACTGTGTTTGACATGTCCAATATGGCAGCTGGGGAGTGTATCATACAGTATTTATTTATTTATTTATTATATTTATATTCTATATTATATACAAATGCATTTCTTGGGGAAATTAGGACAATTAATGGGGGAGGTTTGTGACTGTATGTACTGGCCCTAAGAGGGAGTTCACTATCATGGATTATTATATTTCTGAACTTCAGGGCAGAGTGCCAAAACAGCAGCATCCATGCACAAGGGGGAGGTATTGGCAGACCTGGTGAGCCCAGGCTTGCAGAAGTACAAAAAGGCTTTAGAAAAATAAATCCTAAATTGGTGGTAGGGACCCCAAATACCATTTCATAAGAACTCAATGGCACAAAAACATTGAGAAACTGGGAGGGGGGAAACCCTGACAACTGGGTGCTGTTGGGAAATGGAAAGGAGGAGGGAGGAAGAGAGGAAAGGATAAACAGGGCAGAGAGAGAATTCTTTCATTGTGTGGATAGGTCATTTCCTGCTTTACACTAAGAAACTATTTTTAAATGTCCCTAGGGACAGAGAGGAGAGCTGCTGCCCATAGAAATCAATGGGGAAATTAAAGATTTTAAGGTAGCTGGGGTTGGACACACATGTGTCTACCCCTCCCACCCTGAAACTGAGTCTCTCTAACTCAGTTCTTAGTGTGAGACTTTAAAAAAAATAAAAAAATCCTGCTGATGCAGATGCAGTACATTGTCGCCATAGTACAGGTTGGAAAGGGCAGTGAAGTTCACTACTATACTTCTATTGCAGGTTGGAGGGCTCTGCAGAGTAGCTTACAGGCAGCAGCCTTACAATGCAGTCCATCGTTAACATTGCAAGTCAGAGGTGTGGCTGAGAGATGGTTTGGATTTCCAATACAACAACAAGTTGTAGCAAAGGTCAATCTACTTAAAGACACGGGAGTGCAACCTGCTGAGTCTGCCTGAGTTGGGTGTGGATGGCAGGACCGGTGCAGGGCAGTTTGGCGCCCTAGGCTAGGTTATATTTAGCGCACCCCCTCTCGTGCTGGGGGGGCTCCGGAGCAAAGCAGCCGGGAAATGCCTGCTTGCCCAGCACCCTCCCGCCCCCCCGCCCGCCCACCACCTCCAGCAGCCACTTTCCCCGCTGCCAACCGGTCGCTGCCGCCGCCGCCATGCGCGCTCCTGACCCGGCCTAGCTCCGGGCGCAGAGGAAAGCCGAGCACGACCGTAAGCCCGCCCGGCGCCCACAATCCCCCCCCCCCGCACTGACCTGGTGGTTGCGGTGCCTTTGTCGGCAAGGCGGCCAGGCGGGGCAGGAGCACGCCGGCGGCGAGGAAGGAGCGCAGCGTTTCTGCACCCTCTTCCGCCACGCACCCTAGGCAGCCGCCTAGGTCTGCCTAGCGGTAGCGCCGGCCCTGGTGGATGGTTATGCTCATACTTGAATGGCCATTTCCAGAAGGTGGTGCTGGGGAACTTCTGCTCAACTCCATGGCATTTATGCTTTGGGGTCCCGCAAGGTTCCATCTTGTCCCCATGCTATTTAACATCTGCATGAAACCACTGAGTGAGGCAATTCAGAGATTTAGAGTGCAGTGCCAATAGTATGCTGATGACACGCAGCTCTACCTCTCTTTTTCATTAGATCCAGTTGAGGCAGAGTAAAGCTTAATAAGTGCCTGGCCTGGCCATGGTAATGGACTAGATGAAGACCAATAAACTGAAGCTCAATCTGGACAAAACAGAGGTACTGGGGTGGGTGGTTCGACTGTCCAGGAAAGTGGTGGTCAACCTATTCTGGAAGGTGTTCAACCTGTTCTGCACTTCCACTAAAGGATCAAGTCCATAGCTTCGGGGTGCTTGTAGATCCAGCTTTGTTACTAGAGGCACAAGTGTATTATATGACTTGGAACACCATTTACCAGCTTAGGCTGGTACACCAGCTACTACCCTACCTGAATAGTAACAGCCTGGTTTCAGTGATCCATGCCCTGGTAACCTCCCAGTTGGTATATTGCAATGCGTTGTATGTGAGGCTGCCCTTGAAGATGGTCCAGAAACTTCATTTAGTACAAAGTATGGCAGTTAGGGGTATGACCATATTATTCCAGCGTAGTACCATCTCCACTGGTTCCCAGTTCCTTTCTGAGCCCAATTCAGGGTGCTTTGTAGGGGTTAACCTACAAAGCCCTTCACTGCTTGGGGCCACAGTATCTAAAGGACTGCCTCTTCCCCTATGTTTCTGCCCGTGCCCTGAGATCATCAACTGAGGCCCTGCTCCAACTGCCCCCGCACACTGAGATTTGGTGGGTGGCTACTCATGAGTGGGCCTTTTTTGCAGTGGCCCCAAATTGTAGAATGCCCTTCTTAGAAAGGTCCACTTGGAGTCTACTTTGTTGACTTTTTGACACCAAAGACCTTTTTATTCCCCCAAGCCTTTTAAAAGAACTGCTGCTTGCTTTATTTTTAGTATGCTTAATGCTGCATTTTAAAATAACCTTCTCCATGTGTTTAGCTGCTCAGTTATTTATCTCTTTTAAATGCTGAATTTTTGTTGCCTCTTTTAAAACCAGTACTTTTAATGTGTTTTATTTGATTTTATTATTGGTTTTATTTTGCTTTTATTATGTACATTGCCCTGAGAGCTTAAGCTATAGGACGACTCATAAACTGAATAAATGAAATGAATGTATAATTTGCTCTCTCAGACCACCTCTCAAGCCAAATCAAACACATGAGAAACCTCATGCTCCATTGACTGGTTGCACTTTCAAATGTTCAAAAATGTTTGTTTGGGTTTTGTTTTTTTTTAAATGCACATGAAGTAAGACAGAAGATAGAACAAGGACCCTCGTCGTCTTTGATGACAACTTTTCCCCCCCATCCCCCTCGGCCACAGGCTCAGGTAACAGATGCACATGAGGGATACACTACAATATTTTGTTGCTGGCCTCTGCATGTAACTTATATTATCCAACTGATAAATGCAGTTATCACTTGGTAATCTGAACAGTGGATAATGATTGGAGTCGATTCCGCACCAGCCATTCTCTCAGTGTTTAAATCATAAGAACATAAGAAGAGCTATGCTGGAAAAGACCAAAAGTCTATCTATACAACACTCCTTGATGTAGTGGTACATTCTGAAGTGCAGGCACTTATCATGACCGTCTCCATAGCCACAACCTCAAGGAGAGTTGAAAAATGCAGGCAGCTGGGTTCGTGTGTGTGTGTGTGTGTGTGTGTGTGTGCTTGTGCAACATTATATATGTCTTCTGTAAAGCTAATGGGTCTTAATTACCCATTCAAGACCAAGCCACCCTAAAATACTTCACATTACAACAACAGGGATAGCTTACAACAATATATAGTTTTGGGGGAAAGCCATTTCCCCTCAGCTACTGTGAGGATTGCAGCTAAGCTCAGAGGAAACTGGAAAGCCTGAGTGGGGTGACAGATGATGTCATTGTCCCTGCTCATTAGAAAAAAAATATGATACTTCCACCCTGTGAACCCTGGCACCACTACACGACTGACAAGACTACATATTTGGTGGACTGAACTGGTCTTATGAATGTGTCCAGATTGTGTGACTTACCACACCTAAACAATCTTCGAGAAATGGGTTGCATCAGGTCATGAGTTGGGATCTGGGCATTAGGGCAGTGCGTGACAAGATGAAGCAGACTAAACCAGGTGGTTTCATATATCATATATTTAAGCCACCAAATGACTGACAAAGTGTAAGATCTCTATCCTCTTATATGCAGATGATATGGTCTTCTTGTTATTCCTTACACAGATACGGATGCGCAGGTTATTGAAAAAGCTGGGAACATATTGTAGAACTGAATTTCTTAAAATTAATTATGATAAAACTAAAATTATGGTGTTTACCCAAAGCCCCCAAAGACATAAATGGTTCTTGGATAATCACTGTATTGCACAATACTGAAATATTGAAAATATTTGAGCAGAAGATCTTAGCACAAATTCTGTATGGTGCAGAAATTTGGGAGCTGGGAAAAATAGCCAATCTGGAGGTTATACAGAATAAATGTCTATGAGGCATTCTAGCCCTTCCTTCTGGCACTCCGGCTACTCTTCTTCATGCTGAAGTGGGGCTACCATCAATGTCTGTCACAGTGAATAAGGGAATTTTCTTTTATTTGAAAAGATTAACATGTCTGGCCACCATTTGGCTAAACTTTGCTCTCTAGAACAGAAGAACAGGGGTGGTTGGACTTCTTTTTGTTTTGAAAAACTGGCCCATTTTTCTCTTTCATTGGCTTCCTTTCCTCTTAGTGAGTCTATTAAAATTAGAGATGGATTATACTCGCAGGATGCTAATAAAGATGTTGGAATCATTCAACAAACAGGATTTAGAAGGTGGTACAATCTTTACAAGGGTGAGCGATCTGTCTCTAGTTATCTTAATACCTTGACTCACTCTGAGCTAAGGAAGGCATTTACGGAATTACGCTTCCAGGCTATGCCTTCTGCATATCTGGATGGGAAGTATAGAAATGTTTCCTTATTTGTAGAAATGTTCCCATACTTCAACACCTTTGTATATGTGGGGCTCCACATATACAGGATATTATTCATTATATATATTTTTGTGAACTGTATTCCAGTCCCAGAAAAAGATTTCTTGTACCTTTGCTGAGAGAAACGTATGATAGCACTTTGGCTAAGCAGATGTGTAAACTACTTGTAGATGCAGATCCTTGTGTAACTAATCAAGTAGCCTTACTCGCAGTTGCTGCTAAAAAGATTAGAGCAAAGGTCCAAAAAACTGTTTCTGTAGATTGTGATGACCTGATTTGAGTGGCTTGTTCAACCTTTTCTTTCTGTGACTGTCTTTTTTTTCTGTTGTTGTGGCAAAATTGTAAGAACCTATGATTACTGTATATGCAATAAAATTGACTGACTGACAGACTGACAAAGTGTATCAGGGTATCAGCAACAGGGCTGAGTTGTAGGACTTATTTCTGTCTAAACATGCATACGATTGTGCCCATAGACACCCAGCCGCCTGACCTTCCCCAAAGACAATGCCCACATAGAAGGAATGCTTCTGTCCCAGCTTATTGTCAGCTTTAGTGAGGCTGGAAAAGGGAAATGAATGGAAACTCTAGAAAACCAAATGCAAGCTCTTTGCACCAACCTTATTGGTCACATGGTAAAGCATTCAGAAAAACAGCTCAACACACCACAACTCACTAAAAAAAATTGCATTTATGTTGACTTGAGGAAAATGGTCATATTAATCGGTCCTTGGGTGCCACATAGTGAATCAGCACAATAACTATCACATCGTTCTTTGTGCCCCTTTAAATAACCTTTTCATCTATGTTTATATGTATAACAATGGCTATACTCTATGCTAATGTTCACAGGTAAAGAAGTAGGGTGTAGTAGTTATTTGTTCCAGAGTAAAAGTGTGTAGGCTTTTTTTAAAATGACAACAGTGTAGGCAGTTTTGAGGATGCTTTAATGCTGTACTTGATGTATTTTTGTTAGAGTGGTGAGTCAATGGAGCAATGCACAGCCATATATTTCCATGGCAGTCTCTTGGCTCTTAAATTCACAGTGGGCCATGAGCCCTACTACTGTAGATCCCTCATGCCCATGAGAAACTTTAGGGCTGCCTCCTCCAACATGATGACCTCCAGATGTGTTGGACTACAACTCCCATAATCCCCCATGAGCATGACCACTGTCTGGGTGGGCATTATAGGAGTTGTAGTCCAACACATCTGGAGGGCATCATGTTGGAGGAGGCTGCTTTAGGGCATGCATGTATTGCTGCCAGTTTTGTATTCTGGCAACTTCAGAGACAGTTGTTGGAGTTGTGGCACTGAAGGAGATAGGGAATCATAGAATCATAGAACAGTAGAGTTGGAAGGGGCCTATAAGGCCATCGAGTCCAACCCTCTGCTCAGTGCAGGAATCCAAGTGAAAGCATCCCTGACAGATGGCTGTCCAGCTGCATCTTGAATGCTTCCAGTGTGGGAGAGCCCACTACCTCCCTAGGTAATTGATTCCATTGTTGTTGTATTGCTCTAACAGTCAGCGAGTTTTTCCTGATGTTCAGTCAGCTGGAATCTGGCTTCCTGTAACTTGAGCCCATTATTCTGTGTCCTGCACTCTGGGATGGTCGAGAAGAGATCCTGGTTCTCCTCTGTGTGACAACCTTTTTCAAGTACTTGAAGAGCGCTATCATATCTCCCCTCAGTCTTCTCTTCTGAAGGCTAAACATGCCATCTCTCTTATCTTTCAGTAAGAAAGATAAGAGAGATGGCGCAAAATCATACAGGGCCTACAGGAGGGGTGGTATGTTGTTGGCACAGATAAATTAGGAAGACTGAATCTCACATATTGATTCAAAGCAACCATGCACATCTTTGGCTGCAGAGATATGTTTCTATTGTATGTTTCCACTAGAACATGAATCCTATTCATAAGTTTCCTTCTTCTGAGGTGGGAATACACACAAACTAGCCCCACCCCATGGCATCAATGCATACAGCGTGAATGTCTGCAGGGAGGCAGTCTTCTTGTGTACAGGCTGGCTCCCTGCAGACATGCAACATGCAACATGCGCCTACACCAGAGAATGGGGCTAGTCACCACATGTGACACTAGAACTGTGGCTACTTGGCATGGCCTGCTTCTACCTCACACATTCATCCAATGTGAGAGAAACATGTAAATAGAGCCATGGTTTCACAAACTTTGCATAATGAGGCTTCCCAAGAGGGGGAGCTTTCCCTAGGTTAGCACAAAAATAAAGGCCAGTAACTTAGCTGGCACCTCCCACTGTTCCATCCTAGATCTAGGAGCAAGCAAGCAAACAAATGACTGGAGCAGCATGACAAAATGATAGGGTGAAGTCCAATTGGTTCCAGGCACTATCAATCAAGTCAAACCTGCAGTACTTAGAGGACCATACAGTGTTTGCATTTCCCACCCAAGAGCCCAATCAAAATACATACAACAACTGGTTTATGATGGCCCACACCCACTTAGGAGCACTGACTCATTTGATGCAGATAGCAATGATATATGACCCAATGGCAGCTGTACAGTGCTCTGACAGTGTAGATATGATCAAGTCACAATGAGCTAAGGATGTGCAAATCAGCAAAACTCGGAGCTTGTTGAGGTTCTCCAAATTGCATTTCAAGGCTTATTCCAACTTGTGTCTGTATCAGATTATGAGCTTTCTTTTGTTTTGTTTTTGATGTTTGATGTTTAGGTTCGGCAACCTAAATCTAGAGGAAGCATATTCGTGCATATTTCATGTGGATTTTTCCAAATCTACACATCAATTGAATGCATTTTTTTAAATCCACACATTTTTCTCCCATTGATTAAGGTGTATTTGCACACATTTTTCAAAAGTACACATTCTTTTCTGCACATTTTTCAAATGCATTTTTCGGAAACATTTTGTTGTTCCATGAGTTGCATCACAAGTCTGGAAATGCATGGACTTGACCACAGATTGCACTCAGGTCCATGATTGGGTCCAGGAGTTGCAAGCTGAGTAAATTCTGGACTGGTCAAAAAAGAACTGGAAAAAATTCTCATCTTCATCTAGTGATTAAGATACTACTGCTGAGCTGGCACTTAGCAGAAATGGCTTTTCGTTCTGAGCCTATGACTATAGTCTGTGACTATGTTTACATTATGACTCTTTTTTTTTTTTTTTTTTGTAAAGAAGCCTCCCTTTAAAATAAAACTAAAATAATTCCTTTATATTGAAAGAGAGACAACAGTTTCACAGTATCCCAATTTTTGATGTTTAGGTTCGGCAACCTAAATCTAGAGGAAGCTTTAAAAGAGAACTGACCTGTTCATAGGATCTGTCGTATGTATATTATTGTACCCTTGATGAAGATGATAGTTTTAATGCACTGGATTATTCTATTGACTTGGAGAATATTCAAGATTTTAATCTTGGCTTGCTCCCTAAGGTGCTATTGTGATGTTAATACCAATAAGCAAAACTTATTATAATTACTAGGATCTGCTAACATTCTCTGAGACACTAGTGGTCTAGTCATGTGAGCAGTGTATTATCAGAGGAGAAGACTCACTGGCCAGCCTTCCTCAAAGTGGTGCCCTCCAATTGTTTTGGACTACAAGTCTCAGCATTCCTGACCATTGGCCATGCTGGCTGAGTCTGATGGGAGTTGAAGTCCAAAACATCTGTAGGTCACCTGGTTGGGGAAGGCTCTACTAGAACATTCCATCTAAACAAAAAATTCTGGCTGCTAATAATATAAACTTCCAAGCATTATCTTGTGGATTGGGTTATGCAAGCGATTAAGTACACAGAAATGCTGCTGCTTACTTCTTTGGATAGCGCCCAGTGGAAGAGTGCCTGAATACTTATTAGAGGTTCCAGGATTTTATTTAAGGATTTTTAACAAAAGAAAAAGCAGTTTATCCAGCATAGCCAATGGTTAGAAATGACATTGAGTTGTAGTCCAAAACATATGGAGGAGACCAGGATGAAGAAGGCTGCACTATACCAGGGCTGAGCAGAAGGTAAATTGGGACCTTCTGGTAGATCTTTGGATGATTTGCAGTAGACTGGCAAGGGTATCCAACTCCCACTTGTTTAACAATAGCTATTTTAACATCTAAATTGGAGTATTAGGATAAAAGACAAAAGTAGATCCCACAAGCCTAAGTCATCTGCCATCCCCTGGACTAGACCATTCATGTGAGCAGTTATTTCTGAGGATCAGCATCTGCACTGGCTATAATAACCTTAATTTATTGTCGTCCTTTTTAGGAGTGCCTGCCTCAGCTAATCAGTGGGTATAGTAGGTTCTGAGCATGGAAGGGCATGGATTTCTTTTAGGTATAGAATAAGGTATCCACAAAGCACTCTGAAACATCAGTTCAGTGAATTTCAAGGTGTTCATTTTGTAGGTGTCAGGCCTTTTTAAAAAGTAACTTCAGCTTTTCATAAACACAACTTCAAAGTAATCCTGTTAAATACATTTATGATAAATTGCTTAAATAGAGGGCATTTGTTTCAGTAGAAATTCTATTATATTTCATTTGTTTTTCCATGGGAATTGTCAAGGACCAAATGTTTTGGATAAATGGGAGTGTGACTTAAGAAGGGTCTCACTGCAGGAGGGAAACATGAGATTATTTATTTTGTATATCTGAATTATAGATACGGAGCTCCAAATTTCCTGCAAATTTCACTATGGGTAGCATTGAGCATAGCATACTCAAGAAGACTTATCACAGAAGATATATTATTAGGGTGCCTAAGGGCCAAACAAAAAAAGATGTGGTGATGTATGATTGGATCTCCCAACATTTATATTTTAAGTTAAAAGCAGTCATGAGTGGCTCTGATGTTGCCAATTTAACCCCTTCACTCTGCACCATGCAGATACTTTCCCTCAGCAATACTACACCCAATGAGGCAAATACTAACTTGGGGTGGGCTTTAGATCAGAAAAATGACTTTGGAAGAATGATTTAAACCCGCTTCCTCAGTGCCACAGCTCCAATGAAAATAAAGCGGGCCGCTTCTGTTCCAACCAATTTAGGCTGCAATCCTATGCACACTTACCTGAGAGTAAGCATCACTGAACTCAATGGGTGTTACATCTGAGTAAAAATGCATAGGATTACACTGTTAAAGGGCTACATGGCTGTATATATAGATACATGCAACCACCTTAAAATGCCCTTTAAAAGAGCCTTCCCCACAGAGAGGAGTTGGATGAGTTGGATTGCTATTGGCCATGCTGGTTGGGAATGATGGGAGCTGGAGTCCACAAAGCACCAGGTTGGGGAAGGCTGCTTTAAAACATTTCCAGCCAGTACATGATTGGAGGAGAGTATGTTACTCGTCATGATTCATGAGCATTGCCCAATAGGCACATCAAAGTTGACTTGTGGTCATGCTTCTAGGAGCTTGTATTTTCAACAACACAAATTGAAGCACCACATGATGTGGCAGAAGACAGAGCACACACAAAAAGAGTAAAGCAAAACCTCCTGTGTACCATGGGCAATGATAGGCTCTACAATGCTGCCTCCAAGTGTCCAAAAAGCTATTGCCTGTGCAAACCTAAGGGTGTTGTTAAAAGGGTGGATATTTTTTTTCCTGCTCTTTCAATCCATGTCTGTGTATGAAACTGTGAATCGAAACCACATTAATGACTGTGTGTACAGACCTGGAAAATGAGAGTAGTTATTCCTGATAAATTAATGTGACATAACAAGATATGAAGATAAGGTGACATAACAAGATATGGACCTTATTTAGGAATACTCTAGGTGCTGCTGGGGTGCATTGGATTATTGCTGGTTTTCATGGAGCCCAGAAAAAGAGAAGCTCATCCTGCCAGTAGCCATCTACCTCCCACTATCATCTTCTGATGCTATCTGTTATTGTACTTTGCCTAATGCTTCCCCTTACAGCTGTCCTGGGAATTTGTTCAGCTATCACTGTCCTGGGAGGCCCTGCCACTCATTATCATGTCTGGATCTTTTTTCAGGCATTTCTGAAACCAGTGTCCAGTACAGTCCTCTTGATGCTACTCAAAACTCTCTGAATCTATCCAGGAAACCAATAACGTATTGGTTATTGGGGTTATATTTGAAAGAGGTAAAACCACATACACTTCCAACTATGTCCCTGAGGACTGTCCAGCCTGTCTGACCAAACCTTAAGCAATAGTGCCACTGTCAATGGGGCAAGAAGATTATCTAATTATGTGGGAATAGGTTATCTCAGAATTTACTTAAAGAGGACTACAAAAACTTTTATCAGTCTTCAAGAAGCAAATTACGGGCATGGGTATAAGTGGAATAAGGAACAAATCTCAGAGTCCTTTCAAAATTGGATGTATGGTCAGAGCTTAGAAAGGTAATGGGGTGGGACTTGCTTGGTTCAGTTGGTTGGTATCTAGAGCAGCCCCCCCCCCCATGCCTGGACTGTTATTTTACACCTCTGTTTATTATTAATATCAATGCCAGCAGAATATTTTTTTTAATATCTTAGCGTGCAAAGAGCACCCCACAGTGGTTCTTGTTTATGGAAGAATATGCATAGATCGACTGCCTACTGTTATTTGAGAACACTGTCCCTCTGATTGCATGAGCTGCTTTCGGCATTATTCTTTCCCTTCTGTTTCTTTGCTGCCCAATGAATATGGTGGAAGGTGGCCCAAGATTTCCAAAAGCCCATCCATTCTTACAGGACAGGTATAAGATTTTTTAAAAAAAAAGATGTGGGAAAGATTAAAAACAGCAACATGCATTTGTAATGTTTTCTGATTATGAGACATCACCATATAGGAGTATTTGTAGTCTGGTTTGCAAAAATGGATTGTGCCATCAGCAAAGCAGCGGGCACAAATATCAAATCAATCTACTTTGGGCAATAAATAAAATGTTGACTTTCCTTCCTTCCATTTTGCATAGTCTTTGTAAACCCCGTATACAGATCTTCCTACAGATTCATAATAAACTCTGTTGTTGTTTTACCTTTAGCTTAAAGAGAGATATACAACAGCAAGAAAAGAAAAGAAAGGAAAAGAAAATGTCCTAGGAGGCATGATCTTTGCGGGCAACACTGGAAAACAGCAACAATATCAGTACACCCTATGTTAATCAGTCTGTTCCACAGCTCAGTAAAAGACCAGCTGGAAAGGGTTCATCAAAGTGATTTTCTGATAGCTTGCAGGTGATCAGGATAAAAACCCCACTGCTTCAGGACTTCAAGTATTTATCATATACATGTTTGCTTGAATCACGATAAGGATGAGGTTTGGGAGCCGTGGACACTAAGATAGGGTGTCACCTGAGACATCCATCTGATTCGGTTTCCACACAGAAAGGAAGTGCCTTGTACAGGCCAGAGGAGAGAATTGGAGGGGAGGGAGGAAGGGATAGTCAGAATGGGCAGCCCTTGTTTCCAGCTCTAATATCCCAGTGCAATTATTTTGTGGACATCCACTCCTTGCCTGCACAGGAGATAGGGCTATAAGTGTATGTTATTTTTTAATTACAAGGGGGTAGAAAAATCCTGATGATGGGCTGGAAGGTGCCATTGCATTGTTATTTTTTTCTCTCCCTTCGTTTGCTGATTATGTGAGCTGGGCTCCTTTGCTAGCCGATGATAAGCAGAATTTCCATGTTCTCTGCATAATTAATCCATCTCTGCCTCTCTTCATGCCAACTCGCCCGTTATCGCCGGCACATGCCTGAATTGCAAAAGAATCCGCTCTTCAATTGGAACTTATTGATATTCTAAGAAAAAAAAGAGGGGTGGGGGGGATTGAAAATCCTTAAGTTTAAGCCGCAGATTTTTAAATGGATTAATTTTGTTGCAATCGCAGCCATCTAAGGCAGGAAGGCAGGCAGAGCAAATTGAAAGCATCTCCATGTTAGCAGAATTGGGTCCAGACCACTGAAATGTACTGGCAGAGCTCTCTTTTAAAGTCAGAAAAATTACCATTAATTTACATCACATGAAATACTTTTTATGCTAGAAATATTCAAGAGACGTTCTTTAAATGCCTGCTAATGCTTGATAACATTTCTAACTTTCAACATTTTGCTAGACTTTGATATGACACGATAGGAATGCCTGCCAGTGAGGAATATTATATGTTCTAGTAATCTCTTTTTATCACATATTTAGATGATATCATCCTGTTCTTAAACATCCTGAAGTAGGCATTAAACAATGTAATCAGTGTCATGGACTCCTGCTTAGTAGATTCATGTGTGCCAAAGTTAGTCAAGTATATTAAGACTTTGGTGAAGTATTATTTTAATTATTATTATTATTATTATTATTATTATTATTATTATGTGGTGGTTATTTTGTGTGTGGGGTGGGATGCAATATACTTAGAAAAACAAAACAAAAATGTACTGTAATAACCATGCTATTTGGAGTTTGCAATGATAGTGGAGGAATTCTTGTGCTATCAAAAACACCATGTTTTCCTTCTAGGAACATATAACTTTTCTTTTCTTTTTTTGCTATTAGATTGCAGTTTTTTTCGGGAAAGTACTTACATCATGAAATATTTAAGATGTGTTTCACAGAATGCCGAAGTTATACATGGGTAGTCAGAGCTAATGGAGAAGTGGATGACATTCCACTGTTTCATACAAATTCAAAATTACCAAATATTCTGTTGGTTTTATGTTCCTTTAATACAAGCATTGCAGTCATTTTCTTGATCCCAGAAAGCAGCAGTAGCAGCAGCACCCTTCACTAAGACTGAGAGGCTGGGGTTTTTTAAAGCCTCAGTTAAGCTTCAGTGTATCTAGCATTCCATGTCCCTATGCTAAATCAGCAATATATACACAACTGTAGAAGGTAATAGTGACATTCATAGTTAAGAGAGGAGGGGTAAAGTTGCTATTTGACACAGACTGCAGGTGGAACACTTAGCTATTTTAAATTGTCATTATGAAATTGGCCTGTTCTGTTTGAAGTATACCTCGAAACAGTGAAAAGCCACTGGTGGATACGAAGCTAATGCAGCGTGTGTAGTAGGACCCCTCCTTTTCCAACCCGTCAGAAAAAGTGATGTTTGGAAGACATTTGCTGTCATTTTACCACAATAATTTTAGTAAATCAAGGGCCATCTCAGCATCTTATTGAAGGAGGAAAAATCTGTGAGGCTAATATAAGCAACTGAAATATGCTTATTCTTTGTCATTGCAAGTAATAGGCTGAGTGAAGCAGTAGTATCTCCACCCATATTAAAAGAAAATCAAAACAACAAAAGAAAAGGGTGGCCGGGTGACCGGCCAGATGGGCGATTAATAAATATAATAAATAAATAAATAAATAAAACCAGGAATACGCAACTGTTTTAAAATTGTTAGGTGTTTTTAAATGTGTAGGGGATAGGTATTTCTGAATATATGTTTACTGAACTTAAATATATGAGAGAATGTACTTATATTTCTAAAGACATATACAAATATAAGAAAGCAGTTCTAAAAAATGAATCTAAACAATCATCACAGAAAATAAGCATTGGTAGATGGCTATGTTTAAACCATGAAACCATGTAAGCAACGTTTAAAGATATATGTATGACTGACACATGTTAATTAAATTAAAAGCCTTTAAAGAAAAAAAGGAAAAGGATCTGCACTTTGAATTGTCAAATGCTATAATGTTTTGGAGATGAGCATAAGCTGTACCTTATACGACATCTCTGGCAACTGGAATCATTGAGTGTATATGTAGGAGGGAGGATATTGCAGAATGTGTTCATTTAAGTTGCAGTCCTGCACTCTGCTAGGCAAACTTTGCCCCATTGAAATAAACAGGCTAATCACTCATAACTGTCTTCCAAATATATTGGTAAAATGGACAGGTTTGTAATAAGGGGCTGAAATACTGATCCCTCCTGTATCTTGCATTAAGAATAGTGGTTAAACTTGTCTTGGCTTCACTGAGAACATGGTTATTCATCATGAGCAAGGTGATTTTGAATATAGTTGCACCACTATGCACATTCCAAAATTCAAAATTAACTATGGCACATATCGTATTAATCAATGAATGACAAATAAATCTGCATCATCATTGTAACGGAGAAATGCTTGCGTGGTTTTTCATTTTTCTATTTAAAACAATGCACACATGAACAAATATATTGAAAACAGATCATCTACTGAATTATTAAGGTATGTTGTAAGCAGGGAAAAATAATTTCTCCATTTTAGTACATGGAATGAGATTAAACCAAACCACACACTTTCAGTCTCTGTCAATGGATGACAAAGATGAAGATGAAGATGATAGGCATTTATGTAGTACTTTCAAATATTCAAAGCACTTCACATACAATATCTTGTTGCAATTCATAAAGTAAATGTGTAAGGTGGGTCAGTATTATTATACCCATATCGATGGGGCTGAGGCTGAGGGACAATTGCTTGCCTAAAGCTACCCAGTGAGTTCATGGCATAGGTGAGATTTAAACCATGGAGCTCCTGACTGTAGCACAGTCTCTTGGCTACCACACTACATCAGCTAGATTTATTGATTTGGTTTGGTTTGTACCCCATCTAACTACCAAGAAAATGGCACTCAAGATGGCTTACATTGATGATGATGATGATGATGATGATGATGATGTTGATGATGATGATTTTTAAAACGATTAAAACAATAATATAACAAATACATTAATACACAATTTAAAAGATTTCATTGTCGTACAACTTCACAAGCTGTAGCTACCTCAACACTAAAAGGTCATATGAGAGAGTAGGGGTACTCTCTACTCTGGATTTAGGGGTAAATCCAGATAATTCTGTCAACAGCAAAGGAGTGACCTGGTGGTCTCTTCTCACTCAACAACAACCAATGGCATCGAACATCTCATGTCAGTAGATTCAGAATTATATTAGTGTGTTCTCACTAGAAGGGCCAAAGTCTGTGATTGGCCGCACTACGAAGGGATAGTTGCAAAACATCAGGAAATGTTTCAACCTACCTTAAAGGACAGTTCCTAAATCTGTCAACCAGTTCTGGTTGGCTTAGAATGTGTGGTGAAGATATAAGAACATGAGAGCCAAACTACATGTTACACTTATCGCAGGAGAGTTTAAAAAAAGAAAAACATCTCCATTAACCCTCCCTTCCTGGAACATGGGTGTAGAGAAGGACTGATGTTAAATGGTTGTGTATTTGCACAATGTCTTGGCAGACATTTGACATATAATCCAAAACAGTGTTGGACTGGGACTCTGGAGATCTGGGTTCTAGTCCCCACTCGGCCATGAAACTCTCTGGGTGACTTTGGGACAGTCACTGACTCTCAGCCTAACCTACCTCACAGGGTTGTTGTGAGGATAAAATGGAGAGAAGGAGGAGGGTTATGTAAGCCGCCTTGGGTTCCTTGCAGGAAAAAAGGCGGGGTATAAATATAATAAATAAATAAATAAATCAGCAATAAGTAATTCTGGTTCTAGGAAACAATGGGTTGGATCCAGATAGAGAGGAAGCCTGCATGACTTGCCCTTCATCTTTTTGTACTTCTTTTGTAATGCCCAATGTTCCTCTTTTTAATATTTGAGTATAACATAGCTAAACTATGGAATTCAGTAACTCAAGATGTAGTGATGACCACCAATTTAGATGACTTTCGAGTATAAGGCTATCAATGGCTACTAGTCATGCTTTTCTCCCTCTCATAATACTAGAATCCATCATCATCATCATCATCATCATCATCATCATCATCATCATCATCTTTTATTTGTATGCCGCTTTCCCACAAAAATTGTGCCCAAAGCGGCTTACAACATAACAAATAAATAACAGTATAATTTACAAAACCTCAAAGAACACTAAATATAATTTTCACAAAATAATTTACAAAATATCAGAACAGTAAATATGATTTACAAAATATGAAAGAACACTAAATATAATATTCAAAAAATACAATAGAAATTACAGATAACCATAAACAATTCAATAATAATTATACTAAGGTCAAAAATAATAATCATCCAGGGTCATCCAATGAAGCTGACTGGTGGGAGATTGAGGACAGACACAAGGCAATACTTCTTCACAAAGCGCATGGTTATATGCTTACAGAACTCTCTGCCACAAGATGGCTTTAAAAGAGGATTAGACAACTTCATGGAGGATAAGGCTATCAGTAGGTACTAATGATGGCTATATGCTACTTCCAGGTTTTAGAGGCAGTATGACTCTGTGGGAAAGAACAATATGTCTCTTGTGATTTAGTTGGCTGATGTAGGAACAAGGACACTGGTCTAGATGGGCTTTTGGTCTGACCCAACAGGGTGCATCTTATGTTTTTATATTCTCACACTCCTCAGGCATCTCACAGTCGGAATAGGGGTGCCATTTATGGAAGATCAGGGAGACAAACATATGTGTTTCAGTCTAAATGTGATTATTCCTCAGGAGCACTCTCTGGTCATTATAAAGTCTGGCTACTAGTCATGATGGCTATATATTACTTCCAGTATCAGATTCAGTGGTGTGCCTCTGTATACCAGGTGCTGGGGAATACAAGCAGAGGGTGCTATTGCACTCATATCCTGCTTGTGGGCTTCCCGTGGGCATCTGGTTGGCCAATGTGGAAACAGAATGTTAGACTAGATAGGCCTTTGTTCTGATCCAACATGACTCTTCTTTTCTTATCTTCTGCTCCTTGTCGAGTTGTACCTCCATCAGGTGGTCTTATCCTGTCTTAGTTATACCACTGAAGCTATACATTGTTTTCCAGACCTAGAATGACTTATTGCTGTTTCGATTATATGTAAAATGTCTGCCAAGACACAACGGTTTAACATCAGTTCTTCCCCAGACCATAGAACAAACAATTTCTACAACAGGAATAATATTAGATTTACAAACTCATTGACTGATAACACAAAGGTGAAGTTATAGTGATATAATGCAATAATTATTGATAAAATGCATTCAGAAGACTACCAAATGGATTGATCTCAAGATGGAGATGGTAACTGGACAACTCATAAGAAGACAGGCTTACCACATCCACCCACATAAGTCAACACAAGGGGATTGCCACCTATTTTGTGGATGAAGAGGACTCTAAAATAACTAGTAATTCCTTTGTCCAGCTGGAAAAATATTATTTGGGATGCTGAAATTATTACTTTTCCATGATGTTTCTTTTTGGCCATGATGTTTTCTTCTTATGTCTCAACAGGACAATTTCTGCTGGATTTTTTTCCTGAGAGGTATAATGAAGAGTTAAGAGAGAAAACAGTGACAAAAAATTCTTTAGGCTGCCAGAATGTGACAAATTACGATCATCCCTTTAGCCATCTAAGTGAATGAAATGAGTGTCCAATTCTCTGAATCTTTTGAATTCAAAGAGCAGGAAAGAACTGACCCAAAATAATAAATGACCAATTTTATTTATTTATTTATTTTAAATCATATCCCTCAAAGAACCTCTGAGCACTTGGTATGGTTTGGCAGAGCTCAAAATAACAGTAACCCTTAAAACCTGCTCAGAACTGAGCATATTCTTTATTTCTCCATTTGAAACATGGGATTATTTCCTGCAGGCGTTTGGAAGGGCAATTTCTGTAGGACAGAGCAGTTTGCCAGTTAAAAAGAAAAATCAGTGTTGAAACCATCTGCAGCCAAAATGAAAGCTGGTCCAATTCTGTGCAAACCACCTCATGATCATTTATGATGTTTCCCTCCCCCACATAACTTTATTAGAAGGAAATGAATTACAAAGGGAAAGTTGCATTAAAAATATTAAATCTTTAACTGCTGATTAATTCAGTTCTATGTCTCTCAAATATACTACATACTCTCATCCAGTACTCATAAATGCACAAGAGATTTGCATGCACAAAACTGATTTCAGTTCTGTCTTGTACGGTACTCCCCGCCTATTTTCAGCAGCATACTTAAAGATACTACAGCAGCAAAAAGCAGGTTGCTTTTCACTGGCAAATAATCTTTAAGCATGTTACCTAGTCATGCCAAATGTAAATGTGTACCTGTACGTGTGCTGTGGGATTCTGTGTAGACAGAAATGAGCTTAATCCTTTATGTAAAAATCTACTCTACAGCCATATGCTATTCAAACTCCCTTTTGAGCAGATCAACTCTAGCCCTTGTCCAGTAGTAGAATACTAGATGAAATATTTAGAATGCAAAACGATTGCATTCACAGCTCAGTATATGCTGAAATATTAAAGAGCCTGATTGCTATCTTGAAGAGGAGATTGTTACAGAAAGCAAATCAAGTATCCAGTTTGAACTCTGAGAATGCCTTATTCTTTTTGGCCAATGCTGTTAGTTTGGCTCACTCCAGCCAGTTGTGTAGGGTATTAGAATTTCCCATAGGTGAGATTACATTGGTAGGTACATTTATTTAATCAATCAATCAATCAATCAATTAAAATACTTCTATGGCACTCAAGACGCAATCCTATGCATGTTTAGACAGAAAGAAGTCCTGCAACTCCCAGCATTCCCCAACCAACATAACAATATACAACAGTGTTCTCCAACCTTGGGTCCCCAGATGTGGCTGGGGCATGCTGGGAGTTGTAGGCCAAAAACATCTGGGGACCCAAAGTTGGAGAACACTGATATACAATATAACAACATAAAATACATGTAGAAAATACATGTTGAAAATTCAACATGCTGAAAATACAGCATAACAATATAACATCCCAGAGAAAATAAAACATAATTAAAACATAGAAAACATTTTAAAAACATGTGACACAGGAGGCCATTATGAACAGCACTCTTCAGCACTTAGATGGGGTCATGGCTCAGTGGTAGAGCACCAGCTTTGCAGGCAGAAGGTCCCAGGTTGAATTCCCAGCATCTCCAGGTAGGGCAAGGAAAAAGAATCCTGTCTGAAACCCTGGAGAGCCACTGCCAGTCAGTGTTGACAATATTGGGCTAGATGGACCAAGGGTCTGACTCATTATAAGGCAGCTTCCTATGTTTCACATTTTAAAAATTGTAGCTTGCATATGGAATACTCTAGACCTCCAATAGCAGAACCCCAACTGACCCCATCATACAGTCACTTTGACAAACAGTATGGCGTTCGTATGAGTACACTGTAGGGTCTTTAAGAATATTTGTATAGATTTTAATACAAACACATACCAATTAGATTTGTTTGGCATTGTTGGTCATAAGAAAGTCTTACTCTTCTCCTCTGTAGTTGCACTGGGGAACACCACTGGGCGCTCTCTGCTCCCTGGTGACCCTAGGCCAGCCTTTCCCAACCTGGTCCCCTTCTTAGGACTTGGACTGCAACTCTGATCATTCCCAGTCATCGTACCATGTCCTAGGCCAGTGTTCTCCAACCTTGGGTCCCCAGATGTTTTTGGCCTACAACACCCAGCATTCCCCAGCCAGCTATGCTGGCTGGGGCATGCTGGGAGTTGTAGGCCAAAAACATCTGGGGGCCCGAGGTTGGAGAACACTGGCCTAGGCACTGAGAAGCAAGGCTGCTCCTGTTTAGGTAGTCCCACCTCTTCATCTGCATTTTTCCTATATAATTATTAGAATACAAATAATAACTTTGTGATTCAAAGTTGGATGGAGTCTTGCGGGCCATTTGGTCCACCACCAGCACTCCGCTTGATGCAGGAAATCCTTTAGAGAGGGAAAGCCACCCTTCCCCGGAAACTTGTTAGTGACCTAGTTCGCACGTCATGCTAAGCCATGGTGGGTTGTTATTGCGGGTGGTTGCAGGGTGGCTTAGTGTGGTGTCTGAATCTGGAGCAGTTTTTCTGCCGTGGGTTGTTTTTCGCAAACAAGTCACCCTGAGAACCCATGGCTTGTAGTAGGGTTGTTTTGGGTGGCTTCTTCCCAGGTGGCTTGTTGTGACATCTGAACCCGAAATTGTATTGTGGGTTGTCAGAAAGAGCTAGAGAGCTGCCCAGCAAGAGCATCAAAAACCCTTGCTGCTCCTTGCATCTCATGTGTACCGCTGCTATTCTCCCTCATCCATTTTCAGTGCCCTCCACCTTAGGATGGATTTTTAATTCCCCCCCACACACACAGAGAGAGAAATCTTGAAGAAAGGACACCGGAGAGTGTCCCAAATGCATTCTCAACCTTTAAAAAAAAAAAAAAAAAAGTTTTTTTGGTCTTGCACAAGTTTGGAAGTCTGCTATGAAATTTGTGTAATTTCCCCCTCCGCTTTACTGCTCTGCCATGAACTTTGGATATCTTTACGAATCCCCCTCACTCCTCGCTCTGCCTTGAAATCTGCGCATCTTTACCATTATTGTTCTGTAACCCATATGTATATCTGACAGCTAACAATGGAGACCAGTGGAAGGAACTAACAAGCATGAAGCGGGGAGGGGGGGAAGCAGCTGGTGGCTGCAGGAGAAGGAGCTTTTCAGGTGATTACTTCAGTAGTACATGAAGCAGCCTTCCCCCCCTTCCGCCCCCTTTTAAGGTGTTCACTAGCAAGGCAAGCCCCACAGCCGAGGATGAAATTAACAAGGGGGGAAATTGGTATACTAGGCTAAATAGCAGGCAGGTATTCTTCAGATCCTGAACACTTGCACAAGACCCTGAATTTAAGAACAAACAAACATTTGGGAACTTGTTCCCACATTCATAAGGCCTCAGAAAATTGTATGCATTTGGCAAACTGATGTGGTGGCGGCGGGGGGGAGTTTCCCTTGTGAACTGGCAACCCCAGCGGACCAATGGCAGAAAGGGTGCTGACGTAGAGAATGAGGAAATGAGGATTTCTGCTGCAAAGCTTCCTGGGATACATGTTGGGAGCGGGTGAGAAGGCTAAGGGGGAAACAACCCATAGCAAGCCACAGTGCACTCGATTGTCTGTCAGGAGGAGTAATGAGGGTTATCAAGCAAACAAGCAACCCAGGGTGATTTATCTTCAGGGTGGCTTAGCATGACGTGTGAACTTGCCCAATTGTCTTCCACTTGTAAACCTCCTCTGTTTTCTCCCCATTTCTATGTTTTTTTCTTTCCACAAAAAACAAACAAACAAAAACCATTAAGGAAGGAAAGCCAGAATAGCTGCACAGTGTCTTTTGACTGGGAGCACTGGGAGCTGTCCTTCTGGTAGCACCTTGTGTCTGTAGTAGCAGTGGGGGCAGAGGCAGTAGTGCAAAGGACTTCCAAAAATGGCCTGAGAAAACTGCCACTAACTGGGAGATGTCTTGTTGCAGTTAGTGCACTGCAGTCTGTTCAGTGGATGACTAAAAGCCAACTTCAGTTCCACCGAGTCCCACAATCTGAATTAAGCTCCTTCAGCACTTTCTCCCTGGCTTCTGATACTTGGAGGGCATGGCATGGCCTTCCTAATAACAGAAGGTGTGGGTCCTTCTCACACATCACTGTGGCTTTACTTTAAGAATAGTGGGAGAGGAGGCAGCAGAGGTAACAGTGATGAGCTGGGTTTCTTGGTTTCAGGGGAAAAAAGAGCGAGAAGGACCCACACCTCCTCTCTGCCTGGAAAAATTGTGTGTGTGTGTGTGTGTGTGTGTGCGCGCGCGCGCGCCCTAAGGGCTTTACAAGCAAGGAGCATTTTAATGCTTGATGCACAGTTTTATTTATTTATTATTATTTATTTACTATATTTTTAGTCACCCCAGGAACATGTTCTCTCAGCAGATAATAATTATGATAATAGAATCAAGCTTTTTGGGGAGGGCATTCGTATTGGTAAGTGAAGCACCACCAGCAAGAAGGCTCTCTCTCTTGTAGCCACCTGCCTAACTTCATTTGGCAGGGGCTCTCAAAGATGATATAAGGGTCTGAGGAGGTACGTATGGGAGGAATCAATCCATTGGCACTCTGGCTTAAAAAGTCAACACCAACACTTTGAATGGTGTTGGACTGGAAGCCAGTGCTTCTGACAGAGCATATTGGCATCACAGGAAGGATCATATTGACCAGTTCCATTTAGTTTGGACTAACTGATGTTTCTGAACTGTTTTCAAAGGTAGCCTAACGTACAACACACTGCAGTAATCCAATTGGGCGGTTAGCAGAGCATGGATAAAAGTTGCCCAGGCTATTGAACACTTGCTCTTAAAATAAGGCTACAGTGAAGACCTGTGCTTCTCAGCACTGGGAGGAAAAAATGAGAAGGGCTCACATCCCCTCTCTGCCTAAAAGAGTTGGGCGCTGGGAGTTTGAGGGCAATACAAGCAAGTAGGGTTTTATAGGCTGGACCAAGCACTACACTAACACTATGTACATGCATGTCCATGTAACACAGTCGCACAACACAGACAACAAAGGCCACTGCAAATTGCCCAGAAAACCACAGGGGGAAGGGCAATCCTTTTAAAAACTGCCACCACCAAACTTTAAAGGCTCCCCTTACACACACACACACACACACACACACCAATCTGTCTGAAATTTGGCAGTCTTCATCCCCTCTGAAGGGGCTACTATGCCTGAAAATTTCATCCCCACAAATAAAAAGTTATAGGCATTTATTGATTTCCCCTTTTTAAAATCCCTCAAACTTTAAAAATGCCTAGCACAGAGAAAAAGGAACATTGGAAGCTGCCTTACACCAAGTCAGACCATTGGTCCATCTAGCCCAGTATTGTCAACACTGACTGGCAGCGGCTCTCCAGGTTGTAGACAGGGATTTTTCCAGCTTTACCTGGAGATGCGTGGGACTTTCTGCATACAAAGCATGTGTTTTACTACGGAGCCACAGCCCCTCCCCAGCACCTATTTGTCTGTAGATTGGCAGGCTCCCCATCTAACTATGCAAAGCTTTTAAAAATTATGGGCAGGTCAATGAAGATGACATCAAAGCTTTTGGGAAACATGGCAAGGTGAGGCTCTGCCTTGGCTCTGAGGTGATTGAAGCACGATGTCAGTTTAAGCCTCCAACCCAAGGCAACCTGCTATCTGAGCGAATCCAACCCACTATCCAAGGCGGGTTCCAAGTGATTTTTTTGTTTTGCCGTACAGAATGTGCTCTTGTTTTGCACCACTATTATGCATTTTAAAATCCACAGCCGTGCAAAACGTTGCTGCCAAGATACTGATGCTGATGTCTTTAATGAGGGAAGACAGGGATGATTCAGTCCCTCCCACCCACAAACAAATCACAAGTACTATCACTTACACTTCAGTACTGAACTTGCAGTTCCCAATTTAAGAACAGGAATCATCACACGTACATCCCCAGATGGTGGATGAAGCTCAGAACTACATTGAGCATCAATTTGCTTACATGCATGCAAAGTCCCACACATTGCCCTAGCAGGATTGTTATGATAATGTGCAGGTAAAGGATTTCCACTCTGAAACAAAATAGCATCTGAGCAAACTAATCCTCAATTCTATTAGTCAAAGGGGAAACGAGGTTAAATATACTGTCCTGCTGGGCTTGTTTTTTCACACAATTTAAAAATGTTTTCCTTCTAGAGATTTTTTTTTTTATTTAATAAAAATGCTTAAGACATAAATACTTCGAGCACTTGGCTGCATGTGATTCATGTCCTTTGATTTATAAACAAATCCTTTGTGATTTGAGCTAATAGTCTTTCTGCAACCAATACACAAAGTGCTTGCAAAATGACTCTTAAAGAAAGATTAATATACAAGTTCTAAAGGCAGATATTTACATGATCACCTCCCATGTTCATTAAAGTAAATATTTTCATGAAGAAAACATAGAAGAAGAAGAAACGGTTTTAAGCTTAAATCCGACAGTTTATTTTCTATTATACTAGCAGGATTTGGTGATCATTGTGGCTGTTATGACTGCTATATTTCCAAGAACTTTAGCAGTTTTCTACATTTCTCTCCTGCAAATCTTGAAAGATGTTATTTTCTACATTATAATATTTTACTGCTAAGTGAGAATCATAAGGCAGTCCCCACGCAGAACCAAGTTGTGCATGTTGTTCATCTTTCCATTAAAAATTTAAAAGTAGGAAAACTACTTCCTGATAAATGGTTGTTTTGGATACTCGGGAGTGCATGTAGACATTGTACACAAGCAGAGTAGCTTTCGTGCCCCTCCCTCCCTCCCTCTTCACCTTCTGCACTACTACTTCTTAACTTCTTTTCAAGTCCTTGTCCAATTTCTTTCCATTGTTTGCTCTTAAACAAGGATCCCAAGCTACAATCAAGCCATGGCCTGGGATCGTGGTTTAAGGACAAACTATCTTTGCTCCTGTTCCCATGAAAAAGCACAATGTATGTTTTTTTCAACATGCATGGTGTGTAAATCCCAAGTTTGTATTCACTTCAGCATCATATAGGAAGATGCTTGCATAAATAGTATTGCTAAATGAATACAAGGGTCTGGATGGTATCCACATGAGAGTTTTTAAAGAATTCAAATGTAATTGCTGATTTTCTAACAAAATATTTAGCTTTCCCCTAAGGTTAGCCTCTGAACCATAGGACTGGAAAGCAGCCAACATGATACCATATATTTTTTTTAAGGATTTCGGGGGGGGGGGGGATATCCAGGAACTTACAGTCTGGCTACCTTAACAGCTATATAGATAAGTTGGTCAAAAGCATTATTAAAGATGAAATTATCAAGCATAAGTCTTGCTGAACAAGAATCGACAGGAAAAGGTACATCCCGTCTCATTATGGGAGCAATCCTGTGGCCTCTAGACATCATCTGAGGGGCCATAGAATTGTTTGGATTTCCCCCTTCCGAGGTCGGAGACAGTGCTCTGAACGCAGAAGGGGGATCAGAGATCTGACCCACCTCCTCCACCCCCTCACAGCCAGCATGGAAAGAACTGGTCAGGATACGAGCTATCCTGAGGCCCCTCCAGCCTCCTTCCCTCCCCCTCTGAAGCGCCCCAGCTAGACGGGGGCGGGGGAGAGAGCCTGTCTAGCGAAAAATGCAGGGAGGGAGGGTGGAGAGGTGAAGATTACCTCCACCACTCCTTTTGCCCTGCGTAGGATGACTGTGTAAGCCTCCAAATTCAGGGTCTTCTGACCGTCGAGGGTGCAATTGATAGGACTGCACCCTTAGAATTCTTCCAGACTGTTAATAAGTGTGAAGATAGGGGTGATGTGATAGACACTGTATACCTGGACTTCAAAAAGCTTTTGATGAAGCTCACCAAAGGCTCCTAGTAAATTTAGCAGTAAACTTCGATGGTCCCTCATCAAAGGCTCCTGAGTAAACATAGCAGTCATGGGATAAGAAGTTAGGTCCTCCTATGGATCAGTAACTGGTTAAAGAACAGAAAGGAAAAAGAGTAGGAATAAATGGTCAGCTCTCAAAATGGATGGGTATAAGAAGTGGGGTCCCCCAGCCATTTGTATTGGGGCCAGTGCTGCTTTTTAACTTGTTTGTAAAATACTTACGTAGGGATGTATGAGAATTTTGTTTTAGCTTGCAAAACATGCAAGCATGCCCCATTCGAAGCTCCAAATATGAGCACGAGTATATGTCCACTGGAAATTTATTTATTTATTATGTTTTTGAATCGCCCATCTGGCCAGTCATCCAGCCACTTGTTCCAATTCCTGGTTCAATTGCACAATTTGTGCAAATTTCCTCAGTAGACTGAATCAGCCCTGCTTTAGTCTATGGATGAAATGTTGCAAACTTGGGGAGATTTGCGCAAATTTCCCATTCAATCGCTGCTCGATTTGTGCAAGTTTCCTGTTCATGCACAGCAAGCAGTGATTGTGAACAGGAACCAGACACAGGATGGGCAGTGAGATGATGTTTGAAGAATCCTTATGATCCTGAACATCACTCATTTGCCCACCTCTAGAGCAGTGAGGTGGCCAAGTTTGCTGGGGATGACAAATTATTCAGGGTGATAAAAACAAAAAGGGTTGGCAAAGAACTCCAAAAGGATCTTTCTAAAATGGGTGAATGGGAACAAATTCATGGAGGAAAAGGCTATCAATGACAACCAGTCATGATGACTATATACTGCCTCCAGGATCAGAGGCAGCATGCCTATGAATACCACTGCAGAACAACAGCAGGAGAAGGATATTGCCCTCATGTCCTGTTTGTGGCTTCCCATAGGCATCGGGCTGGCCATTGTAGGAAACATGATTCTGAAGTAGATAGGCCTTTGTATCTAATCCAACCAGGCTCTTCCTTTGTTCTTATTTTTAGGATTACACAGAAATAGGGAGTTGTGCACAATAAGATAATTTGTATAACCAAGTTTTTTAAAATAGGATTTAACTGCCAATATCTGGAAGAAGAAGGGAAAAAACCCTATATTTATCAGTCACTATGCACATACAATGAATGAAATAGATCTATGCTGAAACTTATTTAATTTTGATTCATGTAGTCACAGTTTTAACCTTGTAAGAACATAAGGTATTTAAATTAGTAGTCAGGTAAATCACAGCAATGAAACTGCAGGGTTTAATGTTAAGATAACTGACATGCATGAAGTCATTGTATTAAAATATTGTTTTCCCTATTGTTTGGCACAGATGGTGCTGGTAATTAATACTGCACTTTTTAAAAAACAGGGAATTTCCTGATTACAAAAGTTCACATACTATGTAATAAACAGTTATATTATTACATTGTATGAATTAATGATTTATAGCTTATGTATTTAGGGTACAATCTATTGGAAAATTCTCAAGTGAAAGCACGATTGAAATAAATGGGACGTTTAATCTCAGGATAAGGGGTTAAAGCTTTCTTGGTGTCTTCAATTTCTTGGGGAAATTAGGTTTTGCCAGCCCCCAGCCATTTTCCCAATTGCATCCTGTTTATTCCACCACCACCACCCCAAGAACTTAATGGGGGACATTCAGAATCCAGCTCAGTTTGTTTATAAAGTGCTTAAAATATATAGCACTGTACACAGATTAAAAACCTAACGGTCCTTGTCTACAGGCTTACACACAGCAAAAAGAAAACAATAGAATGATCACTTATATCAAAAGCTGAAAATAAAATAAGCAAACGAAAAACAGAAAAATGATCATGTAATTAGAAGAGGCGAAGCATGAATAGCAGAAATGGTATGCACAAAGAACTAAGTAAGGGCCAAACTACATGTGATATTAGTCACATTTTTAACCTGGCTGCTTTTATTCTGGAGTAAAAGCAGCCATTTGGCCCTGATCCAGAATGTGCTTTTGATCCACATTGGGGGGCCACACCAGTATTCTGTTGAAAATTGGCTGCTACTTATTTATTTATTTCCCCTGAAGGTTTCAGATTGGGGCTCCATGTCTGCTTTTTCTCCAAAATAAAAGCAGCCATGTTAAGAGCACTTGTTTAATCATGTGCTTAACATCATGTGCTGTTTGGCGTTAAGAATAAGTTTAAAAAGAAAAGAAAAAAGAGCAAAACCTAATCTGAAGCATCTTCCTATATGGCAATTAGTCATGATGGCTAGATATAACCTCCATGTTCAGAGGCAGTTTGCCATGGAATGCAAGTTGCTGGGACCTCTTCAGTGGGAGAGTATTGCCTCCAGTCTTTGCTTGTGGGCTTTCTGGAGGTATGTGGTTGGCCACTGTGAACAGCAGGATACAGGACTAAATGGACCTTTGGCTGAACCAGCAGTGCTCTTCTCATGTTCTTGTATACATATGGTGGATACTCACAAGAAACACTGACAAATCAGGTTGTATTTTATGATTTGTTAATACATTACAGCAGTACAGGCTCACTGGCAACCTGGGGGTAATAACATGTCTGTTGTTGCTGATGCTACTGTTGTTGTTATAATAATGGAAACCCTTGACATAAAGTTAGATGTAGCAGATACAGTGGACTACTTCTCATGGTATTTTTTTAAATCAACTTTCCTAACTCACAAGAGTGGTCTACTTGTTTGAGCAGTATACTGTGTGAACTGAAAACTCGTGTCTTTAGACCATGACGACTTGTACAATTCCCCAAAGCTCAGAAATGTCCCACATAGATTGTGCAACATGCTACATATAAGACCCCAGGGTGAAACATACTGCTAACATAAGTAGATTACTCTCATGGGTTAGGAAAAGCCAGAAGAAGCAAGAAGTGCCATGTTAACTTGGTTAATGTGATCATTCAGACAACAGAATATCTTGTAAGCATCTTCCTGCTGTAATTAAATATCTCTACTATAGTCATGGACAATAGGGAACTAACAGTGCAACCTTATGCATGTCTACTAAGAAGTCCCATTGAGTTCAGTGGGGCTTACTCCCAGGTAAGTGGGTATAGGATTGCAGGCTAACATAGAAATGTAGAATAGAAGAACATGTTGGTAGTGATAGTCCTTCTATTCCACATTTGTATTTGGGGATTCAGTAATTTAGGTTGAAGACAAGATCCCTGTGCAGGTGTTCTCCTGCTCCCAATGTCTTGTGTGGTACTGGCCATGCCTCCATCCATGTTGGCATGGATGCCCAGGGGAGTGACCAGTGTTATGCATCACTGTCCTGCATAACACTGGTCATGCCCCTGGGCCTCCATGCCGACATGGATGGGGGCATGGCCAGTGTTATGCAGGACAGTGATGTAGGGGCAGCAGCGTGGTCCTGCTGTCCCCTTCTGCATACATAGATTCTAGCCCTATTCAGGTATTCTGAACCCGAACATGACAAATGCATGAGGAGAAGGAGCACTCCTGCTCCACCCCTCTCCTCAGGGCCGGCGCTACCGCTAGGCAAACTAGGCTATTGCCTAGGGCGCGTAGCTGAAGAGGGCGCAGAAACGCTACGCTCCTCTTCGCTGCCGGCGCGCTCCTGCCCCACCCGCCCGCCCGCCTCGCCGACAAAGCCAGGTCAGTGTGGGGGGATTGCGCCCGGAGGTAGTGGTGGGGCCAAGCCTGGGCGCTGCCCCCCCACCCCCGCCGCTGCCACCCCCGCCGCCGCCACCCCCGCCGCCGCCGGACCCCCACCACCTACCTTCTCCGCGCCGCTTCCGGAGCCCCGCCCGCACTCTGTTTTGGTGGGAGGAACCAGGGCAACAGGGCTTAAACAGCCCTGTTGCCCTGGTTTCCCCCGGCCAAAAACAGAGCGCGGGGGTCCCGTCGCGTCACTTCCTCTTCGGAGGAGGAGGCGGCAGCCAGGGCGGGGGGAAGGTAGGTGGGGGGGTGGCGGCGGCGGTTTTGCAGAGCAGGGCTGCTTTGCTCCGGAGCCCCCCCCACGGCACGAGAGGGGGGCGCTAAATATAATTCAGCCTAGGGCGCCAAACTGCCCTGCACCGGTCCTGCCTCTCCTTCATCCCATCCATTGCCCTCTACTCGTGGAGTGCAACTGTCCTGAAGAGAAGAGTCTCTTGTATCCATGGAGGCTTTCCACATAAGCCATAACACTGAAAAATCTGTAGGCAACTTTTGGGGCCCAGGGGAACATTTGGCCATTGGAGAAAATAGCTGCCATGGGAGACGTGGCTTACCAGACAGAAGTGAGACCATTTTTCTTTTCCCCCACCCCTTCTTTCTCTTGGTAGCTGGATCCACTGGAGAGGAAAGCATCAGCCTGCAGCCACCCACCATCTTCATTTCCTAAGAATGTCTCTGAGCCCCACCTGTGGTCTAGAGGCATTCATCATGGGGAATGAAGATGGCAGCAGCTGGAGGCCCTCACTTTGCTGTGAAGCAAGCAGTCACAGCTGCCAATAAGAAAATGTGTTCCTGATGCAAAAAATAAAAATTAAAAATTAAACAAATAAAAATGGGAAGGGATGGGATGGGGTACCTTGGCAAGCAAGGTGTCTGAGGGCACATTGGTGTCCATGGCACCACGTTATCTACCCCTGGCATTCAGTAACTATGTTATTTTCAGCATTCTTCATTTCATATTATATATCCAAGAAGGTTGTGTTTTGTTTCTGGAGTGCAATCATTTTCTTCCTCTTTTGATTCATGAGTTCACCCCTGCTAACCATTATCTCTCTATATTTCTTACACCCTTTTGCTTCTCCTGGAAATGTATATTTGTCCCCTTGTTTTGCTATGTGCTATACCCACAGCTGAGTTCACTGCTTTTAACTGAATAGTTTTCATGAAACCTTGGCTGATTCTCATCCTTAAGCTGTCATTGGCATACATGACCTTCAAGTGTACATGTCAGAAATGAGTTGTAATGGTTTTTATCAGAATTTTCACTTGCTGGTACACTTCTTTTCATATGCATCTGGGATAACACTGTTAGCAAGAAATTTGCAGGAGAGAAGTCAGTAATGAGACTCCAGTAGCTTTAAATTGCCCAAAGCACACATTCTCCACAGTAGAAATTAACTGGTTATTTACTTCCTCTCTCTCTCTCTCTCTCTCTCTCTCTATATATATATATATATATATATATAGTCATATACAGTTGCTTTCCCATAGGATATCAGTTTACCCAAGGCCTTCGTCAGTCTTCTGCAGCTCTCAGCTCTGAGTGTAAATGTCTTTTCTACATACATTGTGCACCTTGCCCTTCTTTAGAGCATCTTGGCAATAATCAGGTTAAATGTTTTCTGACTGACCAGAAATACCTGGCTCTAACTTGTCCCAAGAGACTATGGCATTTCATCTCCTGCAGGTGTCTTTTTTTAAAGAGAGAGAGAGAGAGAGAACAGCTGACAGAGCCAAGGAGACCCCTGAAGGCAACATGTTCCTTGATTTTATGCACTTCTAAAGGCAAAAGAAAATGGAAAGGTTTTGCACCAGTGTTTGCTTTATGGAAACCTACTTATCATATTTCATTTGACAGATGCAGTTACATTTGCAGAGGTTGTATTCATGCCTAAAATCCCATGAAAATATGTCTGAACTTGGAAGGAGTTCCAGATAGTTTACAGTTTCTCACCAAGATGCATATGAGTTCTACAGTAAAGGCATTCAGTTTTCACAGACCTTTAGACACACCTGGCACCCAAACATGCAATCAAAGTTATCAAGGGAATTATTTTGCAAATCATGTATTATTATTTCATGTATCCTTTCCAGCTCTATGGTATCCTTTTTGAAAAAATTTGAGACATTTTTTTTTTTTTAAATTTTTGGAACAATGATAAAATATGGACATATAGGCCTTCCTGAAAAACAGTTGGCAATAGTATCTGAAGGAAGCAGCAACTTTTCTGACTTTGTTTCCTTCTAATATGATCTACTAACCCTTGAAGGATAAAATATCTGTGCAGAAAATATCATACAACCTGTATGTAGATCCTCATATGTGACACTCCTTTATGTCTTTGTTTTGCTGCATGTACATGCAGTGAAATACACATATATGATTATCACACATTATTATTTACATGTGGTTTCCCTATTGTTTGCTACATGAAAAGTTATTTCAATGCAGGATTGTTCTTTTTGTTGTTCTTGAAGCTATAGTCCATTAAGATCTTTACACACCAGAACTATAATAGGGTTGGGTCCAAACTAAATTAGTTGCACTTAGTCCCCATTGAAATCAATGGGACTTAAGTTATAACTAATTTCTGACACTGATTTCAGCAGGATCTAAGTCTGGATCAAACCCTTAGGACTGGATCCAATCTGGTCACCCACCAGTGGAACAGAAACTGCTGGCGGAACAGATTTCCCTTCCCCACTGCGGTACCCAGCAGCCCCCAAATCTGCTCTGGAAGGTTGGGGAACCCTCCGGAGCAGATGGGGGGCACATGGGGGACTGAAGGGTGAAGAAGAGCAAGTGGAAGTCCAATTCCATAAGCAGAAGTCCACTTGCACGATGTTGGATTTAACCCTTAGTGTTTAATAAACTGCTCTAGTTATGTTAGACGGTGTATGAATTGATCTTATTTTATATTTCCCACAAACACAGTTTTGAACAGGAGCCTCTGCAGAAATGAATGTTAGAAGCAAAATATTTCTACACAGATTGGCTGGGAAATAAATCACCGTTAATGAGGTTTGCGAAATAATTTCCCTCCTAGATAACCCAAGCTCTACAAATGGAACATGTACCACATTTAGCAACCAAACAATAGTTCACATTGCTCACTTGTTCGGATTCTGCCATATTGCCAGATTATACAAGAAATCCCATTTTGAATGTCCCAAATTTCCTGTTATTCAACAGCTGTAGAATTGGCTGCAGTTTTGTCAGCCTGACAGAACAGAACTCTGCTTGGGCAGCAAGAGCAAGAGAGGAAAATGAGGCCGGAGGCAAACATTCTGAGGAATTCACCACCTGGCACTGTGGCACCAACACTGTGACATGCTTCTTTGAAGCTTCATGGTATGAAATACACTAGTGCTGAGAAATTAATTCAGTCATAGAAAGAGATTTGTTTTTGTGCTTTTAAAACAGATTCATGATTGAGGCTGTTAACAATGAACAAATAATCCATGTGACATGCAAACCACCTGCCTGCACAACTAAAAACTAATAGCAAAGTTGTAATGAACTGCGGCAAAGAGACTGTTTATTGCCAAAGGGTGGAGAATGCTATGAAAGACTTATACTGGGAAGCCTAGCTAATTCACACATGCATGTTCTTCACTCTGCACTTGATTACTGGCAGCTGAATGTGTGAACTGACTCCACTTGAAAAGCACTGAAATGACTTGAAGTGATATAGAAGTGTGTTCTGCGGTGTTATTAATTGTGATGGCCCATTCACACATATAGGTCACTTGTGGTTGCAGTCACCAAGTGATGTTTGAACCAGCCCTATATCTAGGACTGATTGGAGGACTAATGCTGAGTGGAAATGAAGACTGCACCAAATATAGTGACCTTCCCCTTCCCAGGACATTGGGTTTAGGAAGTGACTTAGTACGGCACTGTGTAAGGCAGGACGCCCGTGCAATAATAGGTCATCTGTTTTCCTCAAGGGTGAAAGTTCCTAAGAATATAATGGGAGATCAAGCTGCCATTTTCTCCACAGGAGAGAAGGGGGTGCATCTCTGTGTCACTACGTGTCGTGATAAATATATACACCGAGTTGCATTCCATTTGTGGCACTCTCTTTGGACATGCACATAACACTACCCAAAAGAGTTTACTTTTCAAATTGAATTAAGAAGAGGCAAGGTTGTGCTTCAGATAAATATAATCTATCCCCACATTGCTACAAAAGGAAGGTTTTGCCTGTTCCTTTATCCCTTGTTCCCTCCCATCCTTATACTTCATTTAAACCAGTGTTCTCCAACCTTGGGTCCCCAGATGTTTTTGGCCTACAACTCCCAGCATGCCCCAGCCAGCTATGCTGGCTGGGGCATGCTGGGAGTTGTAGGCCAAAAACATCTGGGGACCCAAGGTTGGAGAACACTGATTTAAACGATTTAGCCCAGGAGTCTGTAAAGTGGGGTAGTTGGTGACTGCACCACAGAGATTCCCCTACAAGGCAGTACATTTGAAGGACTTTCCGCTATGGCAGTCCCAGAAAGGCTAATCTCAGGAAGTAATTAACAAAGCCCTTCCAGCAGGAGAAGTGTCCTTACTGGCCATTTCAATATTCACAATGCTATTTATTTATTTATTTATTTTAAAATTTATACTCTGCCTGTAACGGTGAAAACCCTCTCTAGTCAACTTCTAATAATCAATAATAGCAAAATATTTCAAAACACCATTAATAATTTATAAGAACTAGCAGCTTAAAATTAGAATATCCCGCCTAATACAAATATTAAAACCCAGTGAGTTACTGCTAGTGTCATTTCCCCCCACTCAGTACATGATAAAAATAATTTAAGAGAAAGCCACCAGAACCAGACATGTTCCCTTGTTTCCCGTTTTCAGGATAACCTGTCCACAACATGTTGCTATTAACACTTTCAGCTCTTCCCCCGAGAAAGAGATTTCCTACACAACTATTTTCATATCCTCCCTCCTGTTGTTTTCTGAAGTGATCTTATAATCTTCTTTGTTGACTCTGTGTTATATCTCCCTTCCCTGTTGATCCTTCTCTAGCTGCAGAAAGAAATATTTCATGTCCTTGCCCCAGTATTTACAGTGTTCTTGCTCCTGTCAGTATTATTTCTAGTTATAAGATCAGACAAATCATATATCTGGCTTTGCCTTTACAGCATTTCTTTATAGCCCTGAAGATGGGCTCATTGCTTCATGTTTATGTACATTCATTGCCCCCTATATATTTGTGTGTGTGTGTGTGTGTGTGTGTGTGTGTGTGTGTGTAGTTCTGTGCCAAGCTGAAGGGCAAACAATAAAGGTGCCAACAAAATTAAGAGTTATCAAATCATTCTGCGGCAAAGACTATAGAAAATCCACAGTTGAAAATTTTGGGAAATTCCCTATAACATTTCTACCCAAGCTGCTAAAGCATTTTGGAATTAGGTAGTAGCTAAGCTTGCTATTCTGCCAGTAAATCTGAATAGAATCTTTGATAAGAAGCATACCATTTTTGTGGGAAAACAAAATGGAAATCCTATTCCATTGGTTTCCTTAATCATCCCATAGTACTTCCGTAGTATGACCTCTGCATTTCTTTCAAAATACATGCAGATTTTGGTTCTGAACCACTATCCTCTTGCACATGCATGTAGGGCTCTGCATGAGGTGTGGTGCTTGTTACTTTTCATTATTAAAGTTCTGCAGAGAAAAGGAAGAGATGGAATAAGTGCCATTTATGAAATATGTATGTGTGTGAGCATGCACGTACATCCTTTATACACACTTTTTACCCAACATGTGTGTTCATGTGTCACTGACATTTGTAAATAGCAATCTTGGGCCTAGAGACAAGAAATATACAGTCATGCCTTGGATTGAGAGCATAATTCGTTCCGGAAACGTGCTTGTAATCCAAAACACTCTTATATCAAAATGAAATCCCCCCAAAAAAAATTTGTACAGAGATTTTTAATTTAAGCCATACTACAGTACTTGTATTACAAGACGTCACTTGTATATCAAGTAAAAAAAAATATTAATAAATATTTTTAAATTTGCTTGTCTTGCAAAACAATCTCAAACCAAGTTACTTGCAATCCAAGGTATTACTGTACATATAGAACTAGCAAGCAGACAGAAAAAGAGAGCGGCAGAGGAGAGCATGTTATGGTTGCCACTTGCCAGTAAAGGGTAGAATGGGCAGTTGATAGAGAGAAAAAGAAAGAGAGAGATGGAGATGGAGATGGAGAGAGAGAGAGAGAGAGAGAGAGAGAGAAGATTGAAGCACAGATATTTAGGGATGGGGAAATATGTATTTTTTGCTTTCTCCAGCATTCAATTTTTTAAAATCTTTCTATCCTGAATATGAAGACATTTGTGAATTTTGGTACATTATTATCAATAATGAATTGAAATGAAGTTCTCGTCCATCTGCACCAGCCACATTCAATAGTTACAGTTATTCCCAACATGGAGAGGACCATGATGTACCTGCCTGCCCTGAACCCCACAAAGTGTGGCAAACAAACAAGCTGGGTTTTCCTTGAATCCTCCTAACTGACTGACTACTACTTGGCAGAAAGTGAACTGACTTTGAAGTAGTCAGGCAAAGAACTCATTTGTTCCCTGTTGAGCACCTGGGTACCCTGTTAGGCTATCATGGAGAAATTTTAAAAGAACAAAAGGAATTCCAGGTTGTCTTGACCTTTGGTGCGTGCGGTGTGCAAAATTGAATAGGTAGTTAAGTTGAGTGGGTCCTTTACCGCTAGTACATAGGAAGGTTCCATGTGCACAGTGCTGTAGGTGTTTTAGGTTATAATAGGTGCTGTGTAAACACTGGCTGGAAATGCCTGTCCTCAAGGGCTGCAAATGACTGCTAGTATGTTTACTGGTTGTGGTGTTATTTCACCAATAGAATGTATTTCCCACCAAGACTCTAGATTGGCTAATTGAGAATCTACCTGAGGTAGCTTGATTAGAATAGTGACTCAATACTGCAATTTAATTAGAGGGCTTCAGCTATTGGGCAGTATAGAAATGTAATAAATAAATAAATAAATAAGGGTAAAGGTCAGCAAGCATTAATGACAGCTTCTTGCTATGGCTGATCCTAAGCCCTTCCTCAGCCAGGCTTCCAGAACAAAACTTTGTGAACCGCCCAGAGAGCTTTGGCTATGGACGGTATAAAAATGTGGTAAATAAAATAATGGGCTGATGGCAGAAGCTCCCTAGTCTGACCTTCTGAAAGCTCTGCCCCCACAGTCTATTTGTTTACTTAGAAAATGTATAAATGAAGATTATAGAGTCAAGGTGTGTGAGGCACACCTCAAAAATAACAGTGTAGCTGAGCTCCTTGCTCATACTTTCCGCCCAGACTTAGCCAAGGTGGTTTACAAATCTAAAATACTAAAAACAAATGTCACACATAATGGAACAGTGTTATCTCAGGCTGACTGCTGGTCCATTTGGGAGCTGATGGCATGAACTCCCTGGCCTGGGCTTCCTCACTTCTGCCTTCGCTCAAGGCAGGGATGGGGACTCGGACTCCAGGACTCGACTCGTGAGTCGGACTGAGTCCCCCCTCTGACTCGACTCGGACTCGAGTCCCAATATTTTTAATGGGACTCGAGACTCGACTCGGGACTCGAGACCAAGGACTCTTCAACATCCCTGGGCTGTGCCAGAAGGAGTGGAGAGAAGTGCGATTGCCGGCGAAGATTTTATTTTTTAAAATCATTTTCCTAAAATGCAACCTTTCAGACATTTTGGGTTTGGCTGCCTCTGCCTGCCTATTCGGGGTTCCCAGCCTCCTCTGCCTGCCTGGTCTCTTCTTAACCAGTTCCACAGTTTGAATTGTCCAAGACAAACGCCTCTGCCTGCCTGCTTTGGGGTTCCCTGCCTCCTCTGCCTGCCTGGTTATTTTTATTTTGGGTTTGTCTGCCTGATCTGTTCTTGTCAAAATCAGTTGCAGAGCCTTATTTTGTTGGGGGGAAAAACCCATTGATTTTAATAGGAACTCGTGGAGTCAGCTTTGGAAGTGACTCGTGACTCGTGAGTCACCATTTTGGACCAAGGACTCGGACTCGAGACTCGGGTCCAAAGACTCATGACTCGACTCGTGACTCGAGACCAAGGACTCTTCAACATCCCTGAAGGGAAGTAGCCCTATGGAAGGTGGGGGAGGGGCTGCCTCAACAGTTCTCTCAGGCCAGTTGATAGCCTTCTCATGGGCTGATGGCAGAAGCTCCCTAGCCTGACCTTCTGAAAGCTCTGCCCCCACAGTCTATTTGTTTACTTAGAAAATGTATAAACCTCAAGGCTCCCACAGTGCTGTTCTTTTTTTAAATAAAAGAAATACAATGGAAATTGATTTTTTTTTTTAAATGTAGAAGAGAGCAGAGACCACACAGTTAGTAAAATCAAGACAAACTATAGAGGATAAGCTGCGGCCAAGCTATCTTTATTCAGTAGGGGTTGCAGCTGACATACAAGCCTTAGTTAGTGGAAGGCACTGTGTGTCACAGATGCCACGTTTGCCCCCGGTGACAATACTGAATCAATCAGCACCACCGAACTGTGTAACTAATCCTTTCAGTGGAGTGCAACCCCATCTAGAACCGATTGAACACCACTTTCCCTGTCAGATGAACCACCTACCAGTGGAACCTCCATCTTGTCTACATGTCTACAAGATATTATTGTATTTTAGAAATGAAATGAATGAATGAATGAATGAATGAATAAATAAATAAAGTCTCTTGATAGGGGCCATAACTTATGAAATAATGGCTATTTTCATGACCCTTATGTTTTTAGCAGGGTTTGTGAAGATTAATACTTTATCAAATAAAGGATTATCTACATTTTATCACCCTCCTGTCATAAAGGTTCATATGGAAACATCTGTCCCCGTGAATAGCCAAATAGTCTAAATATTCATGGCAGCCACTTTGTGGTGGTGCCCAGGGCCGTTTCTCAAATTGCCAAATGTGCCCATAGACCAAAAAGGTTGCTTACCCCTATTCTAAGTTATATTATTTTGGGTTGGCTTTTGGAAGCTGTGAATAATTTCTGCGGGGTACACAGGGAGCTGCCTTACACTAAGTTAGACGACTGGTCCATCTAGCCCAGTACTGCCCATATTGACTGACAGTGGCTCTCCAAGTTTTCAAGCTGGGGTTGTTGCTGCTTGTCCTCCCCGGACATGCCAGGGACTGAACTTGGTGCACTTGGTATGCAAAGCATGTGCTCTACCATTGTACCCCTTCACTAAATGGTGATGATAGGGAGAGTGGATTTGATTATTTTTAAATATTTTCAAATGGTAATATATATTAATATATTTGATACTAATTTGATTTTTACATGGTTTATTTTCATACCTTGTTATGCTTAAAAAAAAAAAAAAAAAAAAAAAAAGCAGTAGCCTGCATTGAGTCCCAGGAAAAGAATTGCATATATTTGATGGGATTAACATGACAAATTGCATAAATACTGGCGACTGTACACATTCACATGAAGGCAAGGGAATGTGTACATACTGACAGCATCAACAGTGGATTTTACATATGTATGTGCACAATCGCCAGTCAATCCATTCTCCACTGAACTCACATTAACTGCAACACACATTGCAGATCTGTGTGATGCAAGGAGCATGCAAAGAAATCTGTATCTATTGAATGAATGGTGAATCCCACAACATGCATGAAACCCTATGTGCCCATTTGAGTACACATGAAACTCTGGATCAGGGTATTAGAGTTTTATTTGTCACTATAGTTATATTACATAGTTACTGGCAATTGTTTGGGTGTTCCTCCCACCCCCATTTTGCCATAGCAGTGCAAAAAATGTTTTCTAAATATCAGCAAGCTAAAATGTATGCTGCAAAATGCCAGTAGCAGGAGAAATGGATAAAAAGTGGGTAGCATATCAGGGTTTATGTGCACACAGTTTGCATCGGCTAGATCATGAGCATTTGTTGGACATGTAGGAACAATGAAGGCTACACACTGTGATCTGATATATTTTTTTGATTCAAGGGCATTTGCATAGCAGTTGGAGGTACAAAGACACTGGGCATTGGAAGAGTGAGATGCATATTCCTAAATAAGTCCAGATTTATTTAACATGTATTTTAAGTAGTGCTGCTGTTCACCAGCTGTTTAACAGAGATTCAAACTCGGATGCAAACTCCTTTAGGCTTGCAAGCCTCAATGCCATGCCCATCATATCCCGGATTTTTGTTAGTAATCTAGCTGCTACTGTTTGTATATTTGGTTCAACTTCTTTTAGCTGAGGCTGGGATGTGTCACAAAAACAGACACTGGTTTTGCAAAACCAGAAAAAAAATATCTACAGGCCAATTTAGGGTATTATAATCAGATTCATGGCTCATACATTTGTCCTGCCTGGAACTTAATGGAAGTGAGTGGCAGAGGTCTGTGCTGAGGAGACGTATCACATGTATGTATGTATGTAAGTATGTATGTCAGCTCAACCCTTACCCTTTCCTGGTTTATAAAAGCTGTCAGGGTGGGGAAGATTGGCTAAATGGGTAAGCTCAATGGTGAATGTCTCCCCATAAAAGGCTGTGATTCCATCTTGTCTAAAAGAGGCAAGATCTCTGTTTAAAAAGCCCTCTCTGAACTCCATCATACTGAATAATTTTTCATTCAGTCTCCAACTTCCCATTCATGGGTAGGGTGCTTGAGCATGCTGTGGCATAATCTCAGCTCCAGCTGTTCCTGGATGAGGCACATTATCTAGATCTATTTAAATCTGGCTTCAGGCTTGGTTATGGGACAGAGACTGCTTTGGTTGCCTTGGTGGATGGTCCATGGTGTTCTTCAGGGTTCCATCTTGTTCCCCATGCTATTTAACATCTACATGAACCCACTAGGGAAGACTGTCTGGAATTTGGGGGGTGGGTCTCACCAATATGCCAAAAATCTATTCTCCTTTTCATCTACAACCAAGTGTCTGATGTCAGTAGTGGACTGGATGAGGGCAAGCAAATTGTGAAGCTTAATCCAGACAAGACAGAAAGTCCTGGTCTGTCAGAAGGCAGATCAGGAAACAAGAGTTCAACCTGTCTTGGATGGGATTACACTTTCCTTGAAGACTCAGATTTGAGTATATTCCTGGATTAAGCCCTGACCAGGTTTTGGTAGTGGCCAGGAGTGCTTTTGCACAGCTAAGGCTAGTGTACCAAGTGGCCTGTTCCTTGGCGTGTCAGAACTGGTCACAGTGACACATGCCTTAGTTACATCTTGTTTGGATAACTGTAACATGTTCCACATGAGCGCCCTCCCTGGTAAGCTTCTGGAGGCAGGCAAAGATCTTCCTGTTCCAGCAGGCATTTGGAACTAGCCTGTGATGCAATGGAATGCAGTATTTTATATTATGTACTAGCTGTTGCCCGCAGCTTTGCTTGCATGGATTTTAGGATTTGGTACAATTGTTTTTAAAAGAAACATGATGGAATCCCAGCTCCCCCGGGATTACACAATGAAATCCCAGCTCCCCCGGGACTGCACAATGAAATCCCTGCTCGCCCCGCCCCAGGACTGCACAATGAAATCCCTGTTCCCTTTCCCCTGGGACTGCACAATGCAATCCCTGTTCCCCTGGGACTACACAGTTAAATCCCAGCCCCCCCCCCGGGACTGTACAATGAAATCCCTGCTTTCCTCCCCCCTCCCAGGACTACAAATCTCTGTCCGCCCCCCCGGGACTGCACAATGAAATTCCTGCTCCCCCCTCGGGACTACACAATGAAATCCCAGCTCCCCCCTGGGACTACGCAACAATGAATTCCCTGTTCCCCCCCCCCCGGACTACGCAACAATGAAATCCCTGCTTCCCCGCCCCGGGACTACACGACAGTGAAATCCCTGCTTCCCCGGGACCACACAATGAAATCCCTGCTCCCCCCGGGACTACGCAACAATGAAATCCCAGTTTGCCCCCCTGCGACTATCCAACAATGAAACCCCAGCTCTCCCCCGCCCCCGTGTAGGCCCTGGCTGCAGCGCATATGAACATTTATTTATTTATTTATTTATTTATTATTTACATTTATTAATCACCCATCTGGCTGGCAACCAGCCTCCCTAAATGTCATTGGAGTGATTTGCATAACCGCTCCTGAATGGCCCCTGCAAACATTCCAAGTGATGCCATTAGCTATCATCTATTTTGGTCCGTACAGGCACAGTGATGGCTTTTTCGGAGATTTGAACCCCCCAGTCTTTGTCCTTGGGTGATGGAGAGTATGTGTGCCAGGTTTGGGGCAGATCCGTCCAACCATGTAGGAGCCTATGCGATGCACGCAAATGTCCGTGTACACAGACACATGGACACACAGGATTTGGGATGCCCCACACACAACAGTCATTCTCTGACTGAAAGTATAACATTTAGGCTGGGTGCTGGCAGCAGAAAACTTTTCTGACAGAAATATCTGATCTTAAAGAAAAATCAGGTTAATCCTGAGAGTCTACAGGTGATGAAGAGTGACCGTGCCAAGTTTGGGGTAGATCCGTCAAAACGTGATGGAGCCTATGTGACGCCCCCCCACACACAACAGTCATTCAGCCATTTAAAAACTTTCCCTCCCTTTTCACCCCCTCAGAGAACATTCTAAATGGCTGAGGGGAGATTTGCATACCCAGCCCTATTGGCCCCTGCAGGAATTCATAGGAACATTCTAAGTGTCATATGGGCTATTTGCATAACTGCTGCTATTGGCTCCTGCTGCAGCAATTCTGAGGTGAGGCCGATTTGCAGAACTGCTCCCCTGTTGTTTTGCCCATAGGAGATATGACAGTGGGGTGATTTTGCCCCCTTTTCACCCCCTTAGGGACGGAATTTCCCCAAATCCTTCCTTAGTGGGTGTCTATGTCATAAAAGCAATGTCCCTTCAAAATTTCACGTTCCTAGATTAAACGGTTTGAGCTGGGCATTGATGAGTCAGTCAGTCAGTCAGTCAGGACACCTTCTTTTATATATATAGATATTGTATTGTTTTTAATTATATATATATATATAATTTTTAATATTATTGATGGTTTAATTCTATTTTTAACTTTTGTATTTTTCTATTTCTGTTTTAATTGTATGAGTTTTAAAGGTTGTGAGCTGCTTTGGTCCCAGTGTTGGGAAAAAGGTGGGATACAAATAAATACACTACTACTACTACTACTACTACTACTACTACTAATAATAATAATAATAATAATAATGAGGCAGCCTTTGAAGAGTGTTCAGACATTTCAGCTAGTTCAAAATGCTGCAGCCATACTATTGACCAGTAATAGGGAGCATATGAGCCCGATATGACAACAGCTTCTTTCTGTGCTCAATTCAAAGTGCTTGTTATTTATTTATTTATTTATTATATTTATACCCCACCTTTTTTCCTGCAAGGAACCCAAGGCGACTTACATAATCCTCCTCCTCCTCTCCATTTTATCCTCACAACATCAACCCTGTGAGGTAGGTTAGGCTGAGTCAGTGACTGACCCAAAGTCACCCAGTGAGTTTCATGGCCGAGCAGGCAGGGACTAGAACCCGGATCTCCCAAGTCCCAGTCCAACACTTTAACCACTACGCCACACTGGCTCTCAGTGTTATGACTTATAAAGCCCTAAATGACTTGGGCCCAAGTTATTTGAACTTGGTTGGGCCCACTGGCCCAGGTTATCCGCATTCTTCTATGAAAGCCTGCCTGAATTTTAAGATTCTTGGCCTTCTGTCTATCCCATCAACATCTGCAGCACATTTGATGGGAAGTTGAGAAAGAGCTCAAGTGGGAGCAGTCTTCTCACTGGCTGCTCCTAGTCTCTGGAACCCCTTGCCAAGGGGAGCTTGACTAGCTCCATTTCTAATTATTTTCCACCAGCAGGCAAAGACTGGCCTGGAACATCATGCCTGGTGAGTGGCTGATAATATAGAACCTGACCCCCAAACCTGGTCGAAGTGTCATCAGCGTCTTCTGAGTGTGCTCCAGGCTGAGGTATAAAGTCACTACTGTCACCAGAGGCACTGCTGTATTTACCATGAGCATAGTTCTGGCTCCCTTCCCCTTTTCTCCCTCTGTATTAACCTGTGGTGAGAGGGCGGGTTTGACATGAGGGGGTTTCAGAGTATGGTAGTTCTTTGTTTTTTTGTACAATTATTGTATTAACTGGTTGTGCCTAGTTTTCTCCTGCTGGTTCTAGGGGCAATTTGTCTCTTTTAATGGTACATCCAAACAGTTCACTATATTGGCTGCTGAGATTCAGGACAGCTAAAAGGAGGTATTTCTTCATACAGTGCATAGTTAAACTATGGACTTCACTACACAAGTGGTAGTGATGGCCATCAACTTGGACAGCTTTAAAAGGGGATTAGACAAATTCATGGAGGATAAGGCTATATATTACCTTCAGTACCAGTGGCAGTATGCCTCTCAATACCAGTTGCTCAGGAATATGAGTGGAAGAGTGCTATTGCGCTCATGTCATGTCCTATTTGTGGGCTTCCCATAGGATCTGGTTAGCCGCTATGGAAATCCAATGCTCCTTAGCGATGACAAGCAAGGTACAGAATGCTCTGTCCATAAAGGTTCATTTGGCACCCTCCTTGTCAGCTTTCAGGTGGCAGGTAAAACCCTTTTTATTTCCAAGATCTTTTCACTCGAATCAGGTTGCTGTGTGTGTGTGTGTGTTTATCCTTGTCACTGTTATATATAATGCTTTATATGGTGTTATATTGATTTTATTCATGTCTCATTTTTGTATATTATTGTATATTTGTGTAACCCACCCAAAAAGCTTTGTTCTGGAGTGGTATAGATACTGAACATGAAAAAAGAATCCTAAGCTTCTGATAGGTAGTGTACAAATGCAAACAACCCCCACACCTCAAACCCAGCAACAATCTACAGTGAGCTCCAAGTAGATCAATGAGATTTGAATCATGAATTTATCTCAATTTACAGTACATTATGAAACCAAACCCAAATGAATAAATCCTCAGCTCTATGGCCCTCACATTAATCCATATCGATATTTTCCATGCTTATTATTTCTGCTTTTTTGTAGCACAAGATAGCCAATACTTACAGCAGTGGCAATTGACAGTTACATTTTCTCTCTAATAAAATCAAGTATTGATGTGTGACCACCAAGCTGAATAATAAACAAATTTCTACAGAGGGTACATGGGAAGCAAGAAATACTACTTCCTTACCATATTTAATTCTGTTGATATCAACTATTCAAGAAGTCTACTTGAATAACTGCGCAATCCAATGTGGCTGCCCGTAACCCCCCAAACTCAGAGGATTATGGGCATCCTATGGAAGGTGGGAGAAGCACGCTCCTCCTGTCCTGCAAAACACTTAGACAGCTGATTTTGGCTATCTAAGTCTTTTGCCCTGGCGCACGAGTAGGGGAGGCTATGGTGCTGCCAGGATACTACATATGCTGGCAGAGCCTGACTCCTCCCTGCCCCGCCCCCTGGAACTCCAACAGAACTCCAACTCCAACGTTAGTCTTATGACCTCAGAGAGCCACAGCTGGTGTGGTTATTTTGGTGCCAGCTGTGAGGACGGAGGGAGGGTGTTCCGAGTTCAGAGTCCCAGCTCCAACCCGGGTCGGAGCTGGGACTCCGACTTCTCTTATGGCTGTCTAGACTCTGTCTAGTGACCATAGGACTGAGCCCTAAAAAGCTCTTCTATATGCAGGGGTGCAGCTAGGTAATTTTAGACTCTGGACTTAATGGTCTTATTATGGGGGTGGGGGAGGCCTTTAGATGGCCACGTGTATTACTTCAGTCATGAAGCACACAACTAACATTTCTCTTTTCCACCACCAACCGGCCACCCTTCCATGCTTTACAACTTCTTTTACTTCCTGGTATGCTAGAGCAAATATATATATATATATATATATATATCAAAAAACAAAACTCTCTGCTAACCTTGTTTTCTTTCTTTCTTCCTTCCTTTTAATAAAAGGAATAGTCTGAGCATGTGCAGTTTTTGCATTTTAAACTCACTTAAATCAAAGCACCATCATTCATGACTATAGGGATAAAATGGAGTTTGCTTCTGCTCCCCTGAAGCAAAAACGTATTTATGTGGGAATAAGCACCGCTTTGTTATAGAAAAGAATAATATATATAAGTAAAAATAATAAAATGAGCACCTATAACCATGTACATCCCCCTTACTATACGTATATATTCCCATACTCGCCCAGGTGCTGATGCCAGGCCTGTCTGATGCTGCTTCAGTCACCTGCTGCTCTCTGAGTGGTCATTTGGGGGCCTGGGCTTTGGCCCTGAGGTCCAGCCCTAGCTGTACCACAGTCTTTTGGAGGACAGGTTACAAGTAGTAGGTGTAAGACCACTGGTCCATCTAGCCCACTACTGCCTACTCTGTCTGGCAGCAGTTGTCGAAGGTTTTAGACCTCCAGGCTTTCAAGGGCCTTTGTTAGCACTGCCACATGACATCTTTTTAAGTGGAGGTGACAGGGAATTAACTGGTGATTGTCTGCATGCAAAACGTTGTCTGCATTGTAAGCCCAACGCGACCTGGAGGACTGTCTGACTCTGAACCAAATGCAATGGAACTAAGTAGTGCTTATCTGGTTTGTAAACTGTCCTATTAGAGCATAATTACACAACAGACTTCAGCCAGTTTAATAGTCATTCCCTCACTCCAGGGAACTCTAGGAACTGTAATTTTGTGAAGGAGTGGAATGGGGGCTGGTGATTTCCATCAAGTAATTCTCAATTCCCAGGAAGCGATGACCCTTAAACTTATATACAACCAATATTAATGTAAATAAGTCCTTAGAGCAAGCTTCCCCAACCTGGTGCCCTCCAGATGTTTGGGACTGCAATTCCCATCTGCCCCAGTCAGTGTGGCTGATGGTCAGGATGATGGGAGTTGCAGTCCAAAATGTCTGAAGAGCAGCAGGATGGGGACAACTGCCTTAGTGATTAGCATCTCTCTACTAAATGTATTTATAGAAGTAAATTCTGTCAATTTTAATGAAAGCAAGTGTGTTTATGATCACAGCCATAGTCGGTAAAGGCTAAATGATATACAGTCATTTAAAGGATACATTTATTATAACTCTCAACCTGAAAGACATGCAAGGTCACCTCTCTAACTCAGCTTTAGACTCAGTAATGATTTTGCAAAATTGGTGCTTAATGGGGGCAGAGACCGTAGTGGAAAGTAGAACTATTCCTACACTGGTGAAACACTTAGAAGTTTCTAGAAAGAGCTGGCTGGGAATGATAGTAATTGGAGTGCAAGACATCTGGAGGGTGCACATTTGGGGAAGGCTGCAATAAGGTCCAGCACTGGATTTAATGAAATTAATGATATTGCAGCTGGTGGTTTAGCCAAGGTTATGGGACAAAGAATCCATATCAGGTAAGGAATGCTAACTCCCTCAAAAGCAATATGTCATTAGCATAAAATGAAATATATTGCTCACAACCTTTTTCATATTTAAAAGAATTATGAAAAGCTTCAGGAAGTATCATTTTAAGTGCACCTTCCAGTGTCACTGGGTGGTAATGCAAAGCAGTTTCTGATGTAGCTTAGTCTGAGAGCAATCTCTAGTAACAGTTTAAGGTGATTATATCAGTGATATGCTGATGCAGCTAACTGTAAAAGCTTAGAACTTTGGATCTACGGTTCTATTTAAAAGTTTGTTTTATGTCAGTATAAGTCAACTGTGGTCTGACTCAGGTCTCTTTACAGTTAATAGCATCACACTTTTGGTGTCATGGAACTCTAGGAGGCAGGACTAGATCTTTGACATTTGCTTCACCATTTCTAGCCATGGAACCTGAAAGACAGTTGTGCATTGGTGATCCCTTCATCTGCAGTAAGAAATAAAGAAACAAGGGCTGGAGATCAGAAGACTTGGGGCTTCATGGAAGTTTGGTTATTTTAGAGCACAATGTGAACTTTACCCTTCCTCAACTCTCTATGTTCTTGTCATCTGACTAGGGATGAGGGTGAAATTTGTTCCATTTCCATTTTAATACCAACTTACCTAATAGGAACTTCCTGAACTAATACATGAACTATAATGCAGTGATCCTCCAGTTTTCGTATTTCTACAAATTTTGCAATGCATTTCTCTGATCAAAAATGCATGCAAAATGGAATATATTAGAGAAATTGCTTTCCCCATTCTCTTTGGCCATTCCCTCTTCAAATACTCTTTCATAGCCCACCTCCTCCTAGTTCACCTGTGACCTGGCCCCTAACTAATCCTAATTCTCAGGTCCCTAACCAAGCTTTTGGTGGTCTATCCCCATTTGTCTGCCTGCCTGCTTTGCCCTTCTCTAGATTTGAGCAGCTCAGCCAATGGAAAGCTGAGACCCTTAAGAACAGAGCAGCTCATCCAATTCCAGCAAAACACTTAGGGTTGGCTGCCCAGCCACTCTGCGAAAGGCAGTGTAAGGCACCAGCAGGCTCTAGCTGAGAAATCCGGTTTCAAGGCCTGGGCACTTACCCTCTGCGCCACTGAGTGAAGGAAACAACTGAATTGGTCGGTGATGCCCCACAGCCACAACACTACCATGCTAAGGGCGGGAAGAGATACTGCAGTGTGTCAGCCCAGCTAGATTGTGTGACCTAGAGAGGCTATAGGAGCACTGCTGGACTGATGAAACTATTGTCCCAGGTTTGGCTCCCCAGCCTGAGCAACTTGTCACTTGCAATGGCTCCTCTACAGACTTCTCCTGCCTTCCCTTTTGGAGCCCAACTGGCTGCCTGTCTTGGACTACATCACCTGTCTCTGGCACCTCTGATCCTTGATTGTCTGTTCCAGAACCTGACTACTAGGCCCTCTTTGACCACATTACCTGCCTGTCTCCCTTCAGAACCATGATTGCTGCCTTTGGATTTGATCCATGCCTGTCCTATGAACATATGAAGCTGCCTTATACTGACTCAGATCATTGGTCCATCTAGCTCAGTATTGTCTTCACAGACTGGCAATGGCTCTCCAGAGTTTCAACGAAAAAAAGGAGAGAACTAAGTTCTCAGGATGCAAAATCTTTATTGAATAGAGGAGCCTTGGGCTCCTCTATTCAATAAAGATTTTGCATCCTGAGAACTTAGTTCTCTCCTTTTTTTTAGTTACTACTGGATGCTCATCTCCTTCTGTTTCTGTCTTTGGTCTCCAGAGTTTCAGACTGGAGTCTTTCCCAGCCCATCCTGGAGATGCCAGGGACTGGACCTGGGATATTCTGCAGGAAAAGCATGTGCCCTATCACTGTCTCTGGCCCTGCTGGGCCTTGATAGGCAGCTGAACTAGTCACTGCTAAAGGTGTCATCATGGTCATCATCCTGTGGCTCACGCTGGCTCAGCTTGTCTGAGCGTGGAAAGCTAAGCAGGGTCAGGCCTGGTTATTACTTGGATGGGAGACCCCTCTAGTTCTGTGCGTTGAGCAGGGGGTTGGACTCGATAGCCTTGTAGGCCCCTTCCAACTCTATGATCTATGAATCCTCACAACTACCACCAAAATGCCACTAATACATTGCAGTAGAAACTCGGTTCCAAATGCAAATGGATTAATAGTGCACCCAGAGCAGCACTCTTGTCACCATTCATTTCATTTTAATTTTGTCCTTAGCTAATAAGTTAACACCCACTGTCCACTCTTTTTCCACAACGGGCCAGGTCCAGACATAGTCATGCACATCAAGGTGTTGAGTGTGACTAGGAATGCACATAACTACAGCGGCCCTACATAATGGATAGGGGGTGAATGGGTACGCATGCAGGTGTGATTGTAGAAATGTAGCAAGAGTTGCTTACAGAATGAAACCTAGGCCTACAATTCTGGTAGGAAACTATGCAAAAATATAACTACTGGGGCAGAAAGAGAAAAAAACTGCAATGAAATGTGACAACAGTGCTGCTCTCAGTGTACTCTTAGCCTGCTAACCAGTAATCAAATGGTAATTCTGCTTATATGCTTTCTGAGCCTATTTGATTTTCTATATTCATGCTAATGTTGTCCTAAGATTAAAATTCATGCCTCGTTGTGTCATGTATAGATGATGGAGGATCATTCTGCATTTGTTGCCTGGATTTATCGGATCTGGAAGAAACAAGTTCCCTTGTCCTGAACTCACCTTTTGGGCTGGCCAAGGTGCTGTCCCCACTGTGGTTTACATATGCACAGCAGTGTCTGCAAAACTCTACAGCAAAAAATAAGTTCCATTTACTTTCCCCCAAAACATTAACAGTAGCTAGAGGTGCCAATTATAAAACCTTTGAGCAGTGCAGTGTAGTGGCTAGAATGTTGAGCTTGGATGGTTCAAAGCCTTGATTTGTGATACTGCTCATTGAGTAGCTTGAGCAAGTCCTCATTTCACAGCCTGACCTATTTCACAGTGATGCTAAAATGCTTTGGAGAACTTCTTGAGGAAGGGTGGTGTACCAATGTAATAAATAAAAAAATAAATAAATACACATAGATTTGAGCTGAACTTTAAGGCATGGCAAAAAGTATGTCAGAAACAGCAGCACCCAGGTTGCTGAAGAAAGCAGAGGAAGTTGGAGAGCATTTCTGAGGCTTGCCTCTCCAGGAACCCAAGCCATGTCATGTTTAGGGCAGAATCCAGTGGGGGCGCTTATGCCCCTGCCAATTCCATTACGCCCGCCAATTCTCTTCTGCAAGCAGTGGGTCCCGCCAATTCCATTGCACAAATGGGCCCCACTGCTTACACAAGGGAGATTTAGCACTTTGGCAAGCCCCCCACCCCACCCAAAGCAGAAATGCTTGTTTCTGGAAGGAGGCAGGTTGGCAGAGTTCCCTAATGTGACCTCTGCCAACCTGCCTCCTTCCAGAAACGAGTATTTCTGCTTGTTTTGGGTTGCCCCGGAAGTACTAAATCACTGTTACGCAAGCAATGGAGGCCACTTACACAATGGAATTGGCAGGGTGTAAGAGAAGGGGTGGGCATAAGTGACCCATTGGATTCTGCCTTGGCTTGGAGGTTTTCTTTCCCTTTTAACCATTTCACAGTTACAGGGAGGGAGATACTAGCTTTCTTCTGTTAAAGCAAACCCAATAGAGCCCTTAATTGGGCAAGCAGGAATCACTGAAGGCTTCTACACTGCTTTCTCTCTTGCATGCAACAAGAGGAGCAGTATTTGGATCAATGTAAGGAAAGTCTTGCTGAGCCTTAGGGGCTGGAAGCTAAATCATGCATATGCTTTTGTTGCATATTTAAAAGGGCAGGGAACCTTCTAGGTGTTAGGAATGACAGAACAAATATATGTATATAGGTCAGTGGTTATAGAAAACAGCATTTTTAGCCCTCAGTTGTCTGCAATCCAACACACACACCACTACTAAACATTTAAGTTCAAAATGGACTGTGACAGTCAATTAGTGCATGGGTTGCTATGTTTGACCACCAAAACCTTAGCTCTTGATTTGTGGAGCCAAACACAGGAGGCTGCATTATACTGGGTCACACTGTTGGTCCATCTAGCCCAGTATTGTCAACACTGACTGGCAGCAGCTCTCCAGGGTTTCAGGCAGGATTCATTCCTTGCCCTGCCTGGAGATACCTGGGATTGAACCTGGGACCCTAGTTACCCTCACTGGCACGGCTTGCCATGTTGTCCAAACTCAGGTGGCGTAGCTTGTTTGTGGCGTAGGCAGCAATCCCCAACTAACCCAACAACAGCCCATGGGTTATTTGAAGGTTGCTGCCCCCTCAAACAAGCCATGCCACTCAGGTTCAGAAGACACAGTAAGATGTGTCAGCGAGTATAATTAGTGTGTATATGTGCACATATATGCAGTGTGGGAAGAGAAAAGGCTTTGGGACAGAATGTCGCTGGGTCAAATATATCCTATGAGATAAGCCTTTTATTGGACTAGTTTTTAGTACACCACAAGATAAACATGAGTTGGCAGTGCAATGTGGAAGCTAAAAGGACTAATGCAATCCTAGGCTGCATCAACAGAAGTCTAAGTGTCCAGGTCTGCTTTGCTCAGACCACACAGGCTGAATGTTGCCAACTCGTTTTATAGCAAATGCTGAATGGCCAGCTGTCAAGGATGTTGTACTAGTAGATTTCCTGCCCTGGCAGAGGGTTAGACTAGATTGCCTTTGAGGTACCTTCTAACTATATGATTTCAAGTGTTCAAAGTGAGTCATATATTTTCTCAGTAATTCATACGAGAGCCCTATAAGGAAGGTCAATATCAATATTCAGTTCTGAGAGCATATTAGATATGAATCTAAAGCTAAATACTGCTTTAAGCTAAATACTGCTTAAATAGCAGTATTTAACTAAATATTTACTTAAATAGTAAATTTTATCACTTTTCAATTAATAAACCTACATTTGATCATTTTAATTTTGCATTTAAAGGACGTTTCAATGAAAACACATGTAAAAGTTCATTTCTAGCATATATGTTCCCATATCCCTTCTGAAAACCTTGCACATTAGATTTATATAAATATTGTTGTTGTTGCAGTTTGTGAAGAGGGGAAAAATCTAATAAAACAGCAGAAACTGCCCCATATGATTGCAGAATTCATATAAATTCATAAAATGAATATTGATAGTGGCAAGCTTGTGAATGACCCTCAAGTTAAACGCTTCTCCCAAGGAAAAAAAAAATGAATAGCAGATAAATTTGATGAGGATCATAACCTGTTCATGGATAATTTATAACGGAGTGAAAGCTTTTAAATAAACTATGCACAATAAATACTAGGAGTATCTGGGACCTCTGTGCACTTACAGTGATGAGTTCTAGATTCTAGAATCATGTGGTCAGCTCAGCATTCTAGAAAACTCTCAAAATGCCTGACATTTTATTCATACTTTTGTACACCACCCTGGAATCTTCTGGATGAAGGGCAGCTAAGAAATATTTCAAATAAATAAATCAAATAACCATAACGGGCTGGCTGTATATGGAGGGAAGCATATATGTTGCAATCTTTCAGTGCTCTGTTAGATTAAAAGGCGGCGGGGGGGGGGGGATTAAATGAGCAACCCACTCTGTTTCCAGTGATACTGTTGGCAACCACCAGCTAGCTCCTGTGTTCCCCTGCAGCTCCTTCTGCCCCCTCCACTTGCAGGAGGGTGAACCTGGAAGCTAGATTTGCCCCATCAACTGATCAGAAGTCAAAATACTTTCAGATCCGCAGAAGGCTGATGAGTTAGCTCCTGAATCCACCTGTGGCTGGAAAAATATCTCTCTTTCTGCCCTCCTTCTTCTTGCTGTCTTATTTTGACTGATTGTGAGCCTTTGGCCACGGACTTCTCTTTTCAGTTGTGTAAGGCACTCAGATTTTTTGAAGTACTAAATAAACAAATAACTGACTGCCTTGAATGCCTATTGGCAGAAAGTCAGGATACAAAAAGAATAAAAAAAACCTCTCACATCTCCCAAGGTGTGCATCTCCTGTGGAAGATTTCTCAAAAGTGTGTTGGGAGCAGGGCATAGACTTTGTTTCCTTGAACTATGTTAGGTTTACTCCTGTGTTTACATGCATAGAATCCTAAGCACAGATAGGGACAAGTATCATGGAACGCAGCATTTTTAGGAATGGGCTGTAAAAGTGGTTTGTAGAATTCCTGGCTCTTCAACGTGAATGCAAAGCATACAGCGGCTAAAAGGAATATTAGGTGTGCGTGTGCGTTTAAGCAGTCTCGACCCCTCCCCGCTTTCTATCTGGCATTAACAACAACCCCACGTGAACACCAATAGCATAGCTCAAAGGCACTTTACAGCAGCGCCCTGTGTGAAAATATCTTTTTATTCCAAGCTCTGCTTAAGTTCTGTGCAGCGTGCACGGTCCTATAGTTCTACAGAGTAGCATTTGCGGGCGTGGGATATTATTATTTTTTGGTTCAACCTGGCGGCAACCTAGACACAGCAGGAGGAGGAGGAAGAGAAAGTGGTGTTCCTTGCCCTGCCCAGCAGCAGCTGGGTCCCAGTTCTGAAGAGAACCGTCTTCCCTCCAAACTCTTGAGAGACTCACTCAGCAACCCGCGTGCTAGAGTGCCGCCCCCCGTCAGTTGCCCGTCAAGCCTGAAGGGACAAAACTCATCCCCGCAGCGTCAAGCCCCTCCCCCCATATCCATTCCTCCCCCACGCCTGTAGCCCCGACTAGAATGGCTACTAGTCATAGTGGCCATCTGCTCCCTCCGGGAGGCCTCTGAGCACAAGCCTCAGGAGAGGGCTCTTGCCCTCACGCCCCGCTTGTGGGCTTCCTAGGGTGGCATTTGGCCGTCCACTGTGGGAAACAGGATGCTGGACTAGATAGGCCTTTGGTCTGATCCAGCGAGGCGCTCCTTATGCTCTTCCCCCGCCTGGCGCAGCCGGTCAGTCTGAGGGGAGCGCTGCTCGGAGAGGGACAGCGGCGGCAGCATCTGCACAGGGAAAGGCACCACAGAGCGAGCGAGCCGAGCGAGCGAGCGAGGAGCAGGCGAGAGAAAAGCGCGCTCCTTCCCTCCCTCCCTCCTTCCTTTCCTTCCTCCTCCCTCTTTCCCTCTCTCTTTCTCTCTTCTCCCCCCTTCCCTCCCTCCCTCCTTTCTGCTCTTCTCCCTCATTCTTTTTGCCTCACTCTCAAGCCCCCCCCCCCCGCATAACACTCGCACCACCAAATCTCCCTCATTCCCCCTTTCCGTCTTTTCTTTCCCTTCACGCGTACAGAGAGGCGCGCGCCTGGGCGCGCGCCTTAGTCTAGCCTCCCTCTGCTTCTCTTTTCCTGTCATCTCCCATCAGCTCCTGTCTATGAACCCGGCACATTGACTTGCTTCTCTCTCTCCCCCTCACTCTCCCTCTTTTTCTCTCCCTCTCCCCCCCACCCCACCCCCGCCCCACACCTACTTACCTTACACCCCCTTTCACACTCTCAGTGCACCTGAAACAAGAACAAGCAGCAGCAGCAGCAGCAGCAGGCAAAAAGCAGCATGTCCCGAAGAAAACAGAGCAAACCCAGACAGATTAAACGTAAGTTTTCGAAGAGGGAAGGGAGAAGGGATGAGGATTCTCCCCCCACCCCCAAAGGTGTTTTTGTTTTACGCTTGGCTAATAATAATAATAATAATAATAATAATAATAATAATAATAATAATAATAATAATAATAATTTTAAATGGAACGAGAAGGTCGTGAAACAGAAGTGCCCGCGCCTTGGTTTGAGTTTTAGTGGGAGCCTGCTTGTCTTTGGAAGGCTGTGACTGTCCACTCCCCCCCCCCCATTATTTTCCTTAAAAAGGGGGGGGAAGCCCTCCTCCTTTTGACTGCTTAACGGGGTAGGTTTTCTCTACAGAAAAGTTGGCATCCAACTTAGAGCGCGGCATGAGTTGTTGGACGGGAAGCGGGGAGAGGAAAGAGAAAGGGTTTTTCTCTCTTTGGTAACTCCCCCCCCCCCCCCTGGAAGTGTGGCTGGGCGTGCATGCCGGTGGCAAGCCCAGCTGCTGCTCTCGCCTGCGGCCGGCGCGTGAGGCAGAACTTCCGCGGAGCCCCAATCCCTCACCCTGCCGCAGCCCCTCGCACAAACGAGCGCGTGCGAAGTTCCATCCTCCGCCCCCCACCCCGGAAAAGGGCACTTCGCAGGAGCGCTTCTCCCTACTCTGTGGAGGCCAAAGCAGGCAATACTGTTGCTTGTGGGGAAAGAAGGTTGCAGTGCCCAGCGGAAAAATCAGCTGTCCGGCTCTTGCAAAACAAAACAAGGAACAAAAATAAAATCCATTTCTTGGTAAAGAAACGAGGGCTGTGCAAACTCTTTCCCGGGGAGCCCATCGCTTCTAAAGGCAACTTGTACAAAGCAATTATGGCATGCGTGGATCTTTAGGAATCGCCCAGATGATAATTGCAAGTTCTTACTAGAAAAGAGGTGTACGGAGGAGGTGGAGCTGGTGGCTGAATAATCATGCTCTTGGTAATCACTTCCCTTCTCCCCCTCCCCCGAGTCTGGGACGAAATCGGGCACATTCACTTGTGATGTCAACTTCCTAAACTTTTCTGAGCTCTGAGATTTTTCTCTCTCTTCCTCATACAAGGCACTGGAAGTAGCCCTGGATGTTTCCAAAGGATAAGAAGAGATTTATTTCTAAAAGCCAGCGGCAGTGTCCCTATAACTTTGAATGGACTAGCTTGTACCCCCAAACGCCTTTGAAACCCAGTGTCATGTGACTTGTCCCAGACTTTTTAAATATAGCATTTTTGTCCTTTTTTTACTTTCAGGTTTTGGAATACATGTATAATAGTAGTTCCTTTTGCACTGCAATTAGAATATGAATTAATTGGTTTGGCAAGGGAGATCATACTTTTCAGGTTTAAAAATGGCTCCTAAAATATTTGGGTCTTAATTGTAGAAAGACTGGTGCTCCTCCATGTAAGTTTCTTACACTCACTTTTGGGCAAATTCCACTTTGACAAACTTAATGCACAGTGATATATTGTTGTAACTTTCAGTTCTGTGTCTTTTAAACCAGTTGATGTTTAAAATTCACTTTTGACTACCTTTGTGTTTTTATATATTCTTTGTACATTTTAAACATCTTGGGTTAGTTAGATGCCTAATATTTTGGTTCAAACTGAGAACATTTCAATCTGTTTTGAGACTGAACAGCAGTTCACTTTACAGGATATAGCTGAGAATGTTATTAGCTGGAAGAGCTTTCTACTGCACGTTGAGAATGGTGGCTTGATTGTTAATAAATAATTAACATTAATTGATTGCATGGTGCAGAGACCATCTCATTCTATTTTTTCATACTTCGTTATCTCCTAATTTAACTGTTAAATGTTTTTATGCCCACCTTATAATGTCAGATAAAAGCTTTTGTACTAATTGAGGATATTGAATTCTGTGATGGGTCACAAGCCATTTTTGTGGGTTTCCTGCATAGTAAGATATGTTAATTAGAAGAGACCAAATCCATGTTTATCATAAGTGATACATGTTCATTTGCCTGCATAAGATTGTGTAGATGCAACACACATTATGGGGCTATATGACTACACAACACTGGTCAGGATTAGCATTTGTAATTGTTAAGAACTTTGGGGGGGGGAGTCATTTTCAGCCATTCAGATTTACTTCTTCACTAAAGATAATACAGGATCTTCAGGAGATTGAGGACCTATTATGTACTCCAGAACACACAGTGGTTCAGTTTATTTGGGGGATGTTTGAAATAGCTGAAAAGTAATTGTGGCTCAAACTGGGCTCTGCAGAATGAGTTTTCTTCTAATGTTTGGTCAACCATAAGTCTGGTCTGCTAAAAATGTGAACTTTCACAAAACCTAGACATTATATTTCTTGAGTTTGATTTACATATTTAAACAAGTTCAGATAGCGTACTGATATAGGACACACACAATCGCAATCTCTCTCTCTCTCTCTCAAACAGTTCCTAGTGTGACTATCAGAGTTGACAGTAAAAATAATAGGATCACCAGTGGAGAGACTAGACCACTACTTTTAAGTCTGAGATGTCCCCAATTTGCAGAGATAAAGCATGCACAATTTAGAAGCTGTATGACGGGTGTGTGTGTGTGTGTGTGTGTAAGAAACTCCAAAGATAGTCAGTTCAAAGGACAAAAAGGTTGTTGGGCACAGTTTCCCCCCTTTTTTACTGCATAGTTTCCTGCTATCTAAAATTGTGATTTATGCAGTATTTTAATATTTTGCTTATTCTTTCCCCTTGGGTGCTCTCTGGGCAGCGATAAAAAGGCGACGCTGAAAGAGCACCATTAATTTGCTCTGATGACTGGCCAGATAAGGGGAGATAATGGGAAAGATAAGCGGAGAAGATATACCATCAGAAACCCGATTATTACCATTAAAATTCCAGCCCAGCAATCTGCAGAAGCCTGATAATTCCTTCTCCGTTTCCACCACTTTGGACGATAAGGCAAAAAATAGTCACTCAGTGCTCCTTGATTAGGCTGCCTGGATTTCCTGATAATACAGTGATAAATTATGTATTTTGTCCCATGTTTTGTCCAAAAATTCAGATTTCCCCCCTTTTCCAGGTCTATATTTTCTGCCACTCCTCAAAAAGAAAAAAGAAAAAGAAAAAAGAAGCCCTCTCTCATAAGCTTTTATTGTAATCCTAGTTTGATAAAAAGCACTGATAGGAAAGGAGGTGTTTTGTGTGGGAGCCCCCCATATCAATGTTATCAGCCCATCTCGCTGCACCAGCTGCTAGCTGTTGTTGTTTTTAGCCTTATCACCTCCTGCCAATATGCCAATAAATTGTCCAGATTGTTCTCCATTCTGTGGCTGCGATGCAAAATTTATGACAGAAATGATTTTTTTTAACCAAGTACATTTCTTTATGATTAGCAGATGTGATGGCTGTGCATCATTATTATTATTATTATTATTATTATTATTATTATTATTATTCTTGTTGCAGTTGTCCAAAGGATAAGTCTTGTATTGTATTTTCTGGCCAGTATGCCTCCAGATTTCAGTCACACTTGGTTACAGTGGCTTGAAGACTAGAGTGAGGGAAGAGGGTTTCTTCCACTTATTTGTATGTTTACCTAAAACTTAATTATTTTGCAAATAAAACACTGTTAACTAAATACTTGAAGAAAATAAGTAGCCATTAAAATATGTTTTAAAAATGGTTAAAGTATAACTATAAAGATTTAGAGGAGAACAAATTTCCTTGAGAAACTAACAGAGCACTTCCAAATAGAACTTTCGGCTTCTTTTGTAATATTTGTTTTAGCTTGCAAGCACTTTTAGGTTAAAATCTTGATTGGAAGAGGAATATCATGCTTTGATATTAAGAGGGGAGCTGAAAATTAGGTATGTTACATAAATGGTTTTAAAGTTCATCATGATCAGGAAAAATCTGGTTCAAAAACTCCCTGAACCAGGCTTTCATGAAGAAGTTCGAATTAATATGCAATGCTTAGGTTTTTTTTTCTCTCCATAGCACTTGAAGTCTTGCTCCAAGTGAGTTCATACACTTTAAGAAATGTATGAGGATTTGTAAGGAAGCTATTCTATTATGATTTTAAAAAAAGAAAACACAGAGATAGTTTGAAAATGTAAAAGAGGGAGAGAGAGAGAGAGCTTGTTTTCTAATAAGACTAACACATTAGATAAATACCCTATATATCAATATTTTTACCCAGCATGGATTATCTATAAGCTAATCACAGAGTCATGGTATTTTAACACAAGCTCCATTATTTTTTAACAGTTTATATTCTAAATGGTGTATTATAATATCAACAGTGTCATTAGTGGGTACAACTATTGCCTAAGGAAGAACAGAAAAAAGTGCCATAGCACTATGGTAGCTCAGGAGTGGTAGATTACCAACAACTTAAACATTTCACCTGCCATAGACAAACAGGTTTCTGTCTCTCAGGTTAAACAATTGGTTAGTTTCTGATTTTAGCAACAATATTATTTTGAATGCAACAATAACACATTTTTTGTGGCTCTAAGGTTGTATTGCCCAATATGTCGCTATTCCGCTTTTACATTCTTGCCTTCTAGTGGAGATATTGAGAAATGTCCTACATGTGTAGCATTTGTTGAAGAAAGAAAACAATAAGTCTGTTTCTGCTGCAGTAGACTACATCTCACTGATGTAACAGTATTGAAGAATTATAAGCAACTTTTCAAAAGTTGGCACAATTAGATAAATGAATAATTTGGGAAAGATGTTAGAATTGGGTTCCAAATGGCTATTGAATAGAAAAAGGCTACACATATCTTTGTTTGATAAGTAACTACACATTTTTATAAAACCTACAAGATACTTGGCTCATAAAACAAAGAAGTATATTACATAATTTTAATAAAAAGCATGCATGTATTTACACCTGCGTTTCAATACAATACCCATATATGCATATTTAAATTGAGAAGTGGAATTTCAAGGTGGAAGGCTATATTTGGAGAGGAGTTAATTTTTGGAAGGTGTAAATCTTGAAAGATCGTTACATAGAAATCTTCAATAAGTAAGGTACATTTTGTCAATTAGCTAAGTTGATACTTTCCTTTAAATTGCATTGTATACCATTTAAAGCAAATAACCTGAAAGATTTTCTTTAATCAAAAGAGCTCTGGGTAAGCAGCTTCCCATATGTCTTGTGCATGAACCATGCATAGTGATTTTGGCCTTTAGAGAAGCAAGTATTAATTTTGTGAAAATAGATGATCTATACATTGCAAGATATATACAGAAGGTAGAAGACATATGGTTCAAGTAATGCACTCTAGAAATATAAATATGGTAAGATGTGATTTAGCTGTGAGGGAAAGTAAAGCAGTTAGGTAATTTGCTTCTAATTTTTAGTCTGTGCTAATTCATAGTTTTGTTAGATATGCAGTACCTCATGCAGAGATTCATACAGATCTCAGGGTAATGAAGTGAAGAGAAAAGGAACTCCTCTATTTGTAGTACCAATTATTTTCCTTTAAATATAAAGTGAACTTACAAAAATTGCAGTTAGTATACCAGTAAGGAAACTTATATGAAGCAACAAAATGAACAAATAGTATAGAGCAATTGATAACAAAAATTCCTCTAGCAAAATATAGTGCACAGTCAAAATTGAGTACCTGAAAGTCCCATGTCAGCCAATGGAATAATTATGTAATGGTTAAATTTCTCCGACTGAAATAAATGGAGGTTAAAAGTGCTTAACTCTAGTTAGACCATGGCTATTCTTTCATGAAAAAGATATTTTTTACAAGAAGCATTGGGCTTTTCAAACTATGAATGTAGATGTCTTTTCCCTTTCTTAGTGGCTTTACTATGTTTTAGTAGGATGCTCAGTTAGTTCTAATACCTATACCTACCTACATGAGTAAGTACTCGACCAGTAAATGTAAATCCATTTTTAATTTAAAAAATATAGCTAGGAAACTAAAAATGTACAATTCTATTCCACCAAGAATGGATAACGCTAGTATTACTGTCTTATTTGGATAATACTAATTTGGATAACTCATTTGGATGAATTCCATGCTGAGGTTTTCATCCATAGCTTTTTGTAAGCTGAAAGTGAATTCATATGAAAAACTCACTATACCCTTTAAGAAAATGGACAAGATATTTTAAGCCTGTTTATGATCCCTTGAAACAAACAATTAACCTGCTTGGTTATCTGTCTTTTTTAGCATCTTCAGCGATGAAGCTGAGAAATTAGATTTAAAAAGGAACGGATTGGAATCTATACATACTATTTAAACAGCTTCTTCTCCCTGTATTGAAGCTTACTTTTGTTTATGGTTGTGAGGAGGGAGATGCAATTAAATGAATGGATTTGAATGTGGAAATGCCATGCTTGAAACAGAGACATGGTCTCTTTAAAGGTATTAGCATAAATCTAGCACATTTGTTTATTATGTTTCAAAATCAGTCACTGGTATCTCTGCCACAGGTAACAATTGACTTTTCAGGCTTCAAGTTAATAGCCTTGTCTCTTGCTTGTAAGGATCAATATTAGTATTAATTAATCACCATTATCAGTCCTAGGATCTGGTTCTATTTGTTGTTACATCAGCAAATATCAATATAGAAAGTAGACTCTCTGATCGTCATGGCAACTTCATCTCTTGGGTCAAAGAAAGTTTATCTTATCTGTGCATGGAGAGTGGCAAACTGTTTAGGGATCTAGTTTGAACTCTAAGAACATTGATTTAGTTTTTGTTTGTGAATAGAGGCTGAATTTCAATCACAAGGGATAGGAAAGATTTAAATATTAATGCCCAGAGGTATGTCCGAGAGGGTGTCATGCTATTACTGTCAGATTGTCTTTCTGAGATGACACAAAGGGGGAGAAAGAGAATTGTGTCATTTGGATTATTTCAAGCTCAGTAATTTGTGCATTTGACAAACATGTCTAGAATGAAAGTGTGTTAATTTCATTGCTTTTTATAGGGCAGTATTATTTTATCCAGGAAGCCTGAAAGTGTGGTATTTGCTTTTGAGGCGAAGATCAGTATAGAGTTGGCTGTATCGGGTAGAGTGGGGAAGTGTTTTATTAGGCACTGCCAGGTATAATTCATTTTTTTAAAAACGGGAAGATGACAATTAAATCAGTTTTCCCAATAGTCATGGAATAATGACAAGCAAGCAAAAACCAGAGGCAATCTGAATAATATAGCCTAATCAGTTAGATGCACCCTTGGAGATTGCTGAACTGATAAAAGTATTTCATGAGCCTGTAAAAACGAAATATGAATTCCACTTTGTTGCTATTCACCTTAATAAAATATTGATGTATAGCTCAGTTGAAAATCTCTCCAGGGCATTCGTGTTCATATATGCAGCACTTTGTTGAAATATTGACATACAAACACATCACTTTGTTGAGACATAGAGCTCAATCTGTTGGAAGTGCTAAACATCATCCAATGCTAATATGGGTAGTCCTGTTTGGAAATACATGCAGTATTATCACAGTCAATTATTCTTACGAGTGTGTCCCACTGTTTATAACATTTTAAAGAACGTTATGATTTCAGGTTGCAGTCACAATAGTGTAGTTCACTTGTCTAGGGAATATAACTTCTCATCTATAAAATCATTCATTTTGGGACTTCTGGCTATATGTAAAGTAAAACACCCATGGAAGTATGCAAAGAGCACCATGCCTATAGTGCCAAATGACTAACTTCTTGGTATTGACATCTCTTCATTGATTACTTAGTTTTACCTAATGTGTTGAAAAGGTATTACCATCATGATTTAGTAGCAGCTGTGGATGGCTGTAACCAATTTGATTGCTCCCCCCGCTTGTAGTTATATATAAAAAGGTTCAAATAATTTCAAGACGTGATACATAGATTTGCTTTGGAAAAAAGCATCCAATAAAATGTTTTAAGTTATCAGTTCATAAATCAACAAAATAAAACCCCTAACAAAATACTTTCCAGATGTCTCACCTTGTCCAGTTATTTTGTGTAGAACAAATCCTGTTCTAGTGGTGAAATCTCCGCCTCTTCAGTCAGCTGAGATGCTTTTATGTTGAGGAGTAGTTAGAGGAAAGGAAACGCTATATTTCTTCGAGGTTAAGATTGTATTACTTGCCATTAGCTTTTCTTCTGTTACTTTGCAGTATACTAGAATATTTATTGTTATTCAGAAGGGCCACAGAAGGGCCACACTTTATATTAAAAAAACTCACACCAATAATTTCTATATATACAACATAAAAATATAACTCTCAACCTGATCAACTCAAATTGTTGATGTTAGCCCAAATATTATATTGTTTTGGGAAGAAGCTTGGGCACCCGCTTTAGCAAACCATCAGCAGAAGGACATTCTATAACAGTGGGAGTAACTAGAAGATCTTCCTATTTTTCCTTGTCATTGAAACTTGATTGCATCTAAGAGGAGATACAGGGAAGGAGGCACCACTTAAGACATGTCAGACCAAAGTTATTTAGAGCTAGGTAGGAAAATAAGTGTGTGTGTATTATTAATTGACCACTGTGGATCAAAGTATCTTTGGGTAGTTTCCTCTCTTCTGTTGCATCTATTAGTAGACATAGGCTTTATATTTAGATTTTTATCCTGCATGTAACATGGCTTCTTATTTTAACAGAAAAGAATACTACATTGATTATATGTTTGCACTGTGAATAAGATAACGTATGAGATTTTCGGAATAGCACAGATGTATAGCAGCAAGCAGTTTGGATTTCTTATTCTGAATTCCTCTTGCATATTATGTGGAATAATTGCACTGATGAGTAATAGTGATGTCCTGAGCTTTTGGAGGCAGTGATTAGCTCATATAAGTTGTGTCACAGGTTGTTTTGAGTTAGTCTTTGCACTTCAAATACAGAAGAGGAAAGAGTGCAGTTAAAAGTTTCTCCTGCACCCAAATTTCTTATTCTACTTTTATAGTCTCTCTTGCTGTAACAGCTATTTTAACATCAATTGACACCTCAACCTAACTAAACTTTTGACTCCTGAATGTCAAGTTAACTTTTCAGAAATATACTATTTTGTACCTTTTATGAATTTCATGTTACCAGTACTGTTTAGATGCTTTCTTACTTGTTCTTACTGGGTTTGGTATATGCCTGTACGCATAGGTATACATTTTGTCTGTTTTACCTTTGTAACTAGACACCATGTAATGAGTTTATTATCATGTAGAAGTAAGCATGTGCATAACTATTTGGAACTGAATCCTAAATTACCCAGAACATTATGTAAAGTAAAAAAAGCAAGGAACTTCCAAAGTGATACTGCATACAAATGATTCCCAGTGACACAACATTTTACCTCAATCTATTTTATGTGTGGTAGCCTATTTTTTAGTGTGACTTATCTTTGAGATAAAAGGATAGAAATTCATATTGGTAATTAAGTTCAGCATTAGTAATGATATAACAAAAACCACAATTATTTTATATACCTGATAGGGGTTCAATGTAAAAGGGAAAATATAATACTTAAAGACTGATGTTTACAATTCTAAATATGTAGTTTGTTGATCCATTTTTGTTTTTCCTGACCAAAAAGTGTGGCTATGTTTTCAGTTTTACTGGGTTTGCTTTATTTATTTTGCTTTTTAGATTTGATGTTCATATTTCACCTTCATCTCTGATATTTATCTTTTCTCTGAAACAACATCAGGACACACAAAGCCAATTCTTACATCTTGCAAACTGATAAAGACATTTTACAGGCCTAGTTCTGGACCCATTAAACTAAGGCCGCAGTGCCCATTGGGTCTAACATGAAATGGATGGATCCAAAATTTGGAAAGAGTGTAGTTGTTTGGTTTGGGGTTTTTTGAAGCTTACTTTTCTCTACCTCCTGCTTTTGTCCAAAGTCTCCTGCTTGCATGCTGGAACACACACACACTTTCACTTTACATTTTATATTTTACAGCACAACTGTAATGCCAGTTTTTTAAAAAAGAAAATAGATTTCTTAACACTACAATCCTGTGCGTGTCTACACAGAAGTAATTTTGACTTAGTTTAATGGGACTTACTCCCAGGTAAGTGTGCATTGGATTGCAGCCTTACAGCGTTATCCTATGCATGTTTGTTCAGAGGTAAGCCCCAGTGTATTCAATAAGTGTATTCCACACTTTGGTAAGTGTGCATAGAATTGTAGCCTGAATTGGTTTTGTATAGTAAGCATAACTTTCTACTGTAGCAAACATTAGTTAATTGTAGTTGATTTAGACACAATGAATGTTCATGTCAGTGTACTGTTCCATGCACTGCAATAGTATTTACAAGAGCAAGAATTAGTAATGAGAGTATGTTGCATAAACCATGATTTGCACAAACACACAAATGAATGCATACACCTTTAAAGGTATAACTTTTCTGCTTGTGTTATATAGATACAGAGATCATGATACATAATAAAATTAGGAAACCCTTTTGGACTGTTACTTCAGAAATCCACGGAATTGCAAGAGAGGACAATTCAAACTTGAATGTTTTGATATAGTGGAGAGGAAATTTTAAAAACAGTGAATTTCTAAAAATATATGTCCATTCTTTTAACAGTGTGCATCTTGGACAAACAAATGCATATTTTGCGATCAAGTTCTTTAAGCTTCTGAAGTCAGGCCTACAACTGGGTCAGATGATAAGATGAGCACAACAGCAAAAACGAAGAGCACCTCTGATAAAAACTGATTGATTGATGTCTGGCTTCCTCACCATCGCAAGCAGTTGACAGTTAGTTTAGGATCAGATGATTTGGCTTTTGCGATAGATGATGGGGTCTGTTAGGCAAGTCTGAAGGACATAAAGGTCGTTTTCTGTGTAATGTCAGGGAATACTGGGTTCCCACAAGGTGGGGCACTGGATTACTTTTTTCTTTAGCTTTGTGCCTTAACTTTTTACGGCCTGTTAAAACATACAATCAGTACCCATTATAAAAAGAAAAGTTCAGACAAATGTAATGATCATGGTATCTATACTTGTAAAATTAGCGATGAGATAAACTGAAACATGAAATTCCACAAGAATATTATAGAGTGAGTTATAGCTTTCGACAGATTTATGTCTGTTTGGGGTGGGCTATGTATCCAAGTAATATTTTACTATTACATTTTACAAATTTCACATATTCTCCAGTAAGTACTTAACAAGGGGATATTATCAACATTAAGGCTGCAATCCTAAACTCACTCACTAAGAAGTGAATCCCATTGAGCACACAGGGACTTATTCCTGAGTAAACATGGTTCGGATTGTGCTGTAAAAGCTATTCCATTTTGGTTGACGTTTTTCTTTGAAACACATGGAAGTTTAATATCCAAGGACAGCAAATGGAAAAACTGGAACATAATTTTGTTCAGTGAAAAAGGTTTTCAAGAGAGTCACAAAAAATTGGCGCTACTGCCACAGAATTGGAATGTAGACAGCTTGGATTTGAATTTAGTTTTTGGAGTTTTATGCTAGCTGGAAATCCATTATGACGTATCTCTTTACTCTGAGTTTCAAGGGTCAAATCTCCAAAGGACAGTTGAGTTTCAGCTAATGCCATTGGCATAATATCAGTAAGATGATTTTTTCAAGGTGCTGTATTGCTGATAGTATTGAATGCAATCTGTAACAGCTGTACAGTAATTTGGAATGCAGCTAATAATAAGTTAAGCGGTGTAGGTGAAATGGTTGCCATCTCACCAGTGATTTGTTGTATCTCACAAAGCAATGCTTACTTCATGCCTAAGCTAGAGGGCATAGTGATTTTTGAAATAATTAATGTAAGAATTAAGCAAATTTCCTTCCATTATTAGAATTACTATCCTTACTGTTACTTTCTAATGATACACCCTGCCATCATTAGAAAGTCAAAATTCAGAATCTGTAAGTATATGACACAGCAGATGTTAGGTAAGGTCACCCTTTTAGGATAAGGGTTTATTTACTGTGTAAATGCTTCACCATTATTGTCAATAGTATGGATATTCAATTTAGCATTTAGTTTTCCATGTATGTCTTTGTAAAATTTTATTATACTTCGACTATAACACTAACAGTGAAATCCTATATATGTCTACTCAAAAGCAAACCCTACTGAGTTCAAAGGGACTCACTCCCAGGTAAATGGGTATAGGATTGCAGCCTAAAAGTTGACCAGAAGCAACTGCCACATTTGTTGTTGTGTGTTAATGATTTATGACAAAGGAATGTGTGTGTCTTCATTTGAGAAACAATGTTGTAAGACAAAGGTAAACTACACGAATGCTGCAATCCTATATACCCCTACCTGGTAGTACGTCCCATTGAGCTCCATGGCACTTACCTTCTGAGTAGGCATGTATAGGATTGCACCATAAAGCAATTTTTTTTAGGTAGCTTCACTTTTAATTATGAGCTAGTTCATAATGTTATCAACTCATTCAATACGTTTTCTCATCTCCCTGCCTCTTTTTCTTTTGGTGGATATTTAAAAAAAAAATGTAAGTAAGGAAAGTGGCTTGATGACTTGGTCTCTTCTGGAGTGCCACACCTCTTTTTAGGTAATTGAGAACCATCTAATTATACCCAGATGAAAATCAGGACTGATTAATCAAAGAAAGAAAGTAAAAAGTAAAGTAACAAAATTATCAAGATCAGCTATATTTATAAATGGAAAGTAACAATCAGCTACTTAGATGAACTAGACTGTGTAATTTTATGATTAGTCCTGCAGTGTAGAAAATCTCATTTAAGTGGGAGTATTTGTTGGGCATGTTCTGACTGGAGTGATTAGCCTGATATTCTCTTTACTGTTCTTTGACTATTGGCTTAGAAAATGTTACTGGTAAGGAAAAAAGAACATTGAAGCTCAAGTTTGAAAAACGTCTTTTAAACATACATTCACAGCACGCAGACATGCAAAAAGATTCTTTTTCTAGCTGGGAAATGCTGCTTTTCCAGTGGTGGTCAACTACTGCCAGACTGCGGAAGTTATAGAACAAAAAAGAGGAAAACATTGCATTGAATATCTGAGGTCTGATTTTATATTTTTTATAACAGCACAAATCTACTAAAGTAAATGGCATTATACAATATTATATTAACTTTTAGATCAAGACATTGATTGGGTCTTTTGCAGCTTGTTCCTAAACATATTTATTCAGTATTAATTCGCACTGAATTCATTGGGTCTGACTTCCTTGTAAGTATGCTTAGGATTGCAGCTTTCCAGTGTATTCACAATATTTGTGTATCAGTTCATTAATACACAGTCACAAATGTTTAGTATAGAAAAGAATGTCAAAATGTTCTATCCAGGACGTTGTTTTCCAGTGAATGCTGTTAGGTTCATAATTCAATGTATACGTTTGTAGAAATCTGTGAAATCTATTTAAAAACTCAGCTATAGCATGGTGTCTTCCAAAATGCTTTTCATTCTCTGTAGTTTTCTGAATTAGCCATTACAAGTGGTTTTTGTTGCTGGAACTTTTTAATAATATCTGAGAAAAACTAAACCACTTACAAAAGTTTTAAAATTAAAATAGCTTTTACAAGGTGAATATTTTAACATGATGTTTGGAAACCTCTATCCAGTTCCCAAATTGACATAAATCCCCTTTACAAAACAAAACAAAAACACCTGTTAACTTACCATAAATACATTTTACTTACTTTACCATAGATACCTTTTATTCTTTATTTGACCATTGTTTTCATATCCCCCCATTTAATTCTTTAACTGAGATATTGATGTACACAAATTAAAGTAACAAGGCCATACACTGAGTATCAAGTTGTCTTTCTGATTATATCAACACAGCAAATAAAAAGGGAATTAGAGAAAGTATTAATAATAACAGGTTTTGCATCACAGTGGGAAGTACTGCAATTCCATTTTACAGTATGTAGGTTCAGAAACAGGCTGGATTGGGTGATGGTGCTTTAATTACTGGGCCATTCTATAAGACATTGGTAAAAATCAATTTTAAGTGGTGTGTATCTGCCTTTGAGAACTCTGTTTGAGGCCCCAGTTGATTTGCTGAAGCTAGTAAGTTAAAGTATGGAAAGAAAACTAAACATTTGAATGTCCACTTTATAGCTGAGTCACGATATAGTACTTTCACACTTCCATTGCAAATGACTCAATAAAGATTAAATTCCTAGAAAATATACTTCTCAGAGCTTAATATGCAGTAAAATAGCCTGCCTATAGCAAATAACTTTTTTTTGTGTGCTGAAAGATCTACAGAAGTACTTCACTGAAGATTAGGATCTTTATTTTAAGATCATAAGTAGACGGATGTTGCTTTCTACAGAGGTAGCTCTGTAGTTTCAAATGTTTTATTAACCTCCTACTAGTGGTATGGAGTTTTGTCTTGGAAATATGCTCTGTCTTAGATTTCAATGTCATGCTAATTCAGGCACCATCTTGCAAAAAGAGGTTTATCTATCCTAGGTTGTTATCCTAAGTTCTGAATTCTGAGCTGCTTGCTGTGCCAGAAACAGTTCATCTTTCATACATATCAGATGTTTTACATTCTGAGTGATTTTAAGAATGCCGTCATTTTTTAATCCAGACTTCTATCCAAAGAGACTTTTCTTTAAAAACAAAAATTGGCCCAGCACCAAATGTATTACCCTTATTATCACCTTATTAAGGTTGCTACATCCTTGAATTACTTCCAGTATTTTCTTTTCTGTAATTGGCTTATAATAATAATAATTATTATTATTTACAGTATTTGTAAAAGTATAGACCTGCAAAAGAAACATATAAATGCAACAATGAAAACGTTCACTTTAAAAAGTCATAATAAATCTTTTTGCTGATAGAAGTGAAATAAAACATGACTGTAAGAAAAGCATATTGATTTCCAGTGAATTAATTTAAAAAGAAGTAGACATGGAGATGTGATAGAATTGGCACAAAGAGGGGAGATGTACATAGAAACAAATAGAGATGCTTGACCCTGGTCTCTTTGATAAATGAAAGTTTGAGTTTAGCAAAAATATAACATATGTAACCAGTTGGATAACATTTTTTAGGAGTTACAGAGCAATCCTATACTCACATTATGCCGGAACTGGAGATATGCTGGCTGAAGAGCCAGCGTATCCAATGTGTGATCAGTCTGGGAAGGGAGGGGGAAAACCACTGCCAGAAAATACAAAAACAGCACAAAAAAATGGTAGATACACTTCCAGTGTGCCTGGACCCATCACCAATGTCCACCAATTAGGGACTGTGCTGGTGAATATGCCCATGTGCTGGTCACACACAGAGGGAGCCAGTGCACACTCCATCACTGCACAACATGCAAGATGATGTCACAGTTCCCGCACCCCACACCGTTAGCTTAATGATGTAACCAGCAGCAACCACCCTACTGCAGCCAGTCTTCAGGCATCCCTCCAGGCAGGAGTCTCATGCTCTTCAAAACCACTGTTTTGGAGCATAACACACACAAAGGGGAAAGGAGAGCCCACACTGCATAGTACCCACATAGCTTTCTTGGGCAAGATGCCTGTAGAGAGTTTACAGAGCACTCCCTGTGAACAAGGGTTCAAGACCCACCCTGGGAGGAAAATACTTTTGCCAATCAGTCAAGAGTAGGAGATAGGGGAGCCACAGATGCACTAGCATCTTGTGGCTCACTGCATAGGGCAAGGGGTTAGGAAGCAGGACATGGGTGTTTGAGGCCCACCAGGGGAAAGGGTGGGAAATATGGCCCCACTCACATGTCTGGGGGGCAAAGTCATGTCAGGAGCAAGAGAGAAGAAGCTTCAAAGACATGAAAGCACACAACAAGCTCCACAGAGCACTTCCCTAACTACTCAGCCACAGTAGAAGATAGCTATCGGACATAATGGGGCATTCACACTGTGCCCAGCATCAACACCATCAAAGATGCCAGGAGCACAGGAGGAGCCCTAGCTAGGTGGAACAGCTTATGTTTTACAGGCAGGGGTCCCAGGTTCAAATCCAGTGTATAACCCCACACAAGGAAAGGTGGGGAGTCCCACCACACACACACACAACACACACCAGAGCCAATCAGGAGGAGCCCTGCATGGGCCAGCCAGCCCTTTTGACGCACCCCTCCCCCTGGCAACCCATGTGGCCGATCCACCCATTTTGCCTTACTCATTGCCTCTCTGTCTTCTTATCCCTGCTGCTTCTTCCACCCTCCTCATCCCTTCCATGCCCTGCTGCCTCATACACCCTGGCTGCAGTACCCATCCCACTTGTGCACCCTGAGAGGCCTTCCCTCTCATGCTACACTGGTTGATTCCTGAGTGAGCAGAGAGAGGTCACTGCCCCTGAAGCCATCAATCTCCCTGCCTAGGCCCCATCCTGAGGCCAGCTGTGGGAAAGGGGTCCTTATCTGGCAATCCATAGCAACAAAGAAACTATGGCGCAGACAGAGCCCTTATTCATCAGCATCTAGGATGGAGTGGATTGTGAAAGGCAGAGACTCATATGTGGGGCTGCCAACTGGTCACCCTAGCAGACTCTTGTGCCTTGGACAGTGCCTCTGTAGACAGCATGGTAGCAGATGTAGTGTTCCTTATGTCACCAGCCCAATGTTGGGAAGCCCTTCACCTATTGCATAACTGTAGGTTATGTAGCTTGCAAGGGATACAGGAGCCTGCCTGGGGTAAGTAGGTTAACAACCCCACAGTGTTACAGCTGGAGCATCCTGGTTTCTGCTGCTGGTCATGGGATGGGCCTTGCTTCTGGCCTGCACAGAACAGGATGTGGATGAATCCTGTATCTGTAGGAGAGTGGCCTGTAGTGAGCAAGGAGAGACACAGACAGAGAGCAGTGATCATTAGTCAGCAATTGGAGCCCACATTTCTTGAATCTAAATGCACAGGAGCTGTTTGTGAGGGAGTGAGACAGAAGGAGTGGTGCCATCTGTGTGCTCTGCTGTGCTAATTTCTTAGCCTTCAGCCCAGAACAGGGCAGGGGAAGACTGCAGTAACTGTGAGTATACACACCCCTCCCCGCTTGGGTGTGCAGTGGCTGTTTGTTCCGTTCCATGCATCCAGGATGTGATCACACAAGGCAACAGTTCTCATGAGTGTTTGGCCATCAATGGTAATAGATGGAGTAGAATGCCTGGCCTTTGCCAATAGGGAGTTTACCGGTACCTCCTCTGTGTGAGGGAGACACCTTTCCCTTCTGTTGTGGGTGCGGTGTGCGCGTGCGAAAAGTATTAGAGCAACACAGTTCAGACAGGACGAAGTATTCACGTATAGCAAAGCGCGTGGAGGGGAGACGTGGGATGCATTTGCAGGAGTTATACATTGTAGCATGTGTTCCCCCTTCCTTTGCTTACTTGTGTGGGGTGCTTTGTCCTGGCACCCCCAGTTGGAGTAGAGTTGAGTTTGGTATTGGGTGTTGTATCTGGAGTCCCAAGGCATGTTAGTATTCTAGGAAGAGAAGTGTAAGCAATGTGCTCAAGTTCCTAGGAGTGTTCTGAATGCAGATTGTTTGTGCAGGGTGCTCCCTTTGTGTGCAAAGTACCCTTTCTCATTTTCCCCATCACTCTAAATGCTCTAAATGTGCATGACCTGTGGCCAGAGAGATATAGACCTGGTTTGCACATTACAACAACCCAGTGTACAGGTTGACTATGGGTTGAATTGTGGGTAACCTTGAACAACCCAGAGTTCACAACTCAACAACAGACCTTGGGCTCTCTTCCTGGGTTGTTTGTGGTTAACAACCCATAGCTAAACCATAGTGCAGGGTTCACATGTAATGACAACCCACGATTCAATGACAACCCATGCTCAAGTCATACTCTGGATTGTCGTTACACGTGAACCAGGCCACAGACCCATGCTGCATGTGTATCATCAGACCTATGGTCTCCCTGTGTTGTGTTTACATACTGGTGGGGTGTGTGCTGTGACTGGGTGTTGACTTGCACCATATCCTATGCTCTTAGTGATGTGAGGTGGGGCACTCATGGATGAGGGGATGACTATTTTTTAATTTCCCACCTCCCATTGAAGTAAATAGGAGGGAAATTTCTTGTGTCAGGTATGGGGCTCATGTAAAATTGCACTGTCAGTGTGGGTGCAACTGTGGGTTGAAGAGGTATAGGATTCCACATAAATGTGCTTCTCTTGTGCCTCTCCTGCTTATAACTCTGTCCCATTTTAACTGTTCCACCAGCATATCTATTACTGTGGTGGCATATTTGTTGAATCTTATAAACCTCCGCTGGCATATCTTCAGTTTAAGATTGATTCCACCCTTAGTTCAGTAACAGACATAAACTTTATTGTTAGGGAACTTCATAGAGAAGAAGGCCTTGCCCCTAAGGCAATGATGTGGACAAGCAACTTTTAGCTTATGAATGGTATGGGACTGCTTTATTGTGATATTGCAGCAGTAAAAGTTGCCTTTTCAAGTATCATGTGAGAAAAGGTTTTTTTGAATGTGCCACCTACCCTATTACTGCACATTTGAGAGAAGGTCAGTTTTTGAGATCATAATCATATATAGCAAAAAAATTTCATAGGGATGCTTTCAAGCAAGCCATCTGTGAGGTAAAATTTGGTTGTGCGCACTGCTGTGACACACATCAATGGGACAGCCATTCTGGGAGAAAAAAGGGCAAGTTGGGTATGGATAAGTGGCCCTTTAGATGACTATCCCTGGATTAACTGATATTGGATAACGTGGAAGTGAATGAGAATGTAGTTAAACAATTTGGAAGAGGTATTCAAAGAACTTCAAACTTTTGAGCATCCGTAGGCATAAAGTTTTCTAGCAGAAGATGAATATTACTCAATGAGTGATTCTTATTCTCACTTTTGCTCTGAAGGCAAGAGGGACACAGGAAAAGGAAAGGATCAAGAGCCAGTAGTGTGTGTGGTGTTCTTTAATGATCACTCAGCTCTCTTAGTTTCAATACTTGGTCATAGTCAGCCAAGCATAAAAGTGTGAATGAGAAGTCTCAGCAAAACTGGGCCTGGTGCTCAGGGGCTGTAGTTCAGCAGGTAGGGCATGTGTTCTGCATGCAAAAGGTCCCAGATTCAATCCCTGGCATTGCTAGGTAGGGCTGGGAAAGTCCCTTGTCTGATATCCTGGGGAGCTGCTGCCAGCCAGTGTAGACAATTCTGAGCGAGATGCACTGATGGTGTGACTCAGTATAAGATAGCTTCCTCTGTTTCCATGTTCATATACTTACTAGTCCAGAGCAGAGTACACTTGTAGTCTAAGATCTCAAATGAGAAATCTGTTGGGGACCTGGAGCTAGGATGTCAACAGAGAGCAGACAAGAAATGGGAAAAAGCAGAACTAACAAGAAGGCTAACCAGGACAGATTGATGGAGCAGAAACAGAGAACCATAGTAAGGCCAGAGTTTGGCTCCTGCCCAGAGAACTATATAGGCCTGTCCTGGAAGACACTATAACCAAACCATGTGAGAAGGTATCCAATTGGGTGCCTGGAAGTGTGAGTAGAGCCATGCTGAGACCTTGGAGAACTGTTCTGCACACACCTTCCTCCACTCACCACTGCTTACCAGTGCATAGTTCTAATATACTGCTACTGTTGTTGACTGATGTATACTGCTACTGTGTTGACTGCTGAGCAAATACTTCTTGCTTGTTTATTTATTTCCATTTGTAGCCTGCTCTGTCCTAAGGCTCAAGATGGGTAACATGTGACCAGCATTAAAAACACACACAAATCGGCCCCTGTCCTGAAGGCTTCAAGTGTAAAGTGGGGAGGGGGCAAAACACAGGAAGAGGAACAACAAAAGAAACAAAACATAAGCATATATAGACTTAAACCGCACACTTAACAGAGGTTGTAATTCTGATGTTATGGATGTATATATTACACAGTCATGAGGACCTAAGGGGAAATGAAATGTAAGGGAGGAGGGTTGAGAAAAAGTCCAGCATCCAGAAATTCAGGGCTAGACTGCTTTTGGCAGAGAGCAAAGGTGTTGGAAACACAATGGCTAGATCTAATGGTAAATGCAAAACACTGATGAAGAACTTTAGGAAGTAACAATAAGGAAGTAAGATAGTCCTGCAGCACCAATGTTATATATACGTACACTGGCGGCACATTAGAGTGTTACATTGCCAGAAGTAATGGAATAACATCTTGTACAGAATGAAATACCATAAGTGTTGTACCATTTACGATGCTAATTCCTGTCTTTAACCAGTATCATTTATTATTGTTATGCCACCTTGGCTGTCTTACTACTGTGAATATCTCTGACCAGGCTACTGGTAATAGTATCTTACCGTTGAAGACATTTGATCGTGTAAATGTCTTCAACCTCTGGAAAGAAATCTAGTAGCCCCCATTACTTTCAATACGTGTCACCAACAACCAGGCCTCTGCGGGTAACAACTAGGGCCCCTCCTGCTGATCTTAATAACCTGACAGGTTCATAATGAGACAGGCAGTCCCTTCGATAGCCAAGCCCTAAGCCCTGCCAATCGCAAGAAAATGAAATAGGCTCATTAGATGTGGCCAGACCTTGAGCTTGCCTACCTTTGGGGAAAAAAGCATTGCAAACTTTTAAAGAGAGTGGTCCTATGGTCCCTAGACATCGTCTATGGGGGCATAGGATAATTCGGATTCCCAGATCTGAGGTCAGAGACAGAGCTCCAACCTCGGAGTTGGGAAACCGTGCTCCGATCCCCGCTCCTCACAGCTGGTGTGGAAAGAACCATATTGGCTTCCTTTCCGAGGTTGGGAAAGTGACCTCAGAGAAGGGGGTAAAGGGGGATTTCTGGTGGGTGGGGAGGGGAGGAGATTAGAGCAGCCAGGATATGAGGTATCCTGACTGCACTCGAGCTTCCTTCCCTCTATCTCCAAAGCGCCTCAGCTAGACGGCCAAAAACAGCCATCTAGCTGAAATGCAGAGCCAGAGGTGCAGGAAGGCAGAGATTGCCTCTGCTGCTCCCCCTGCTCTGCATTGGATGCTCATAACCCTTCGAGTTCCAGAGGCATACGAGCATCAAGGGCATAATCAATAGGATTGAGCCCTAAAACGGTTAGCACTACTGTACTAGATACAGTAATAATAATAATATTATAATAATATTTTGGATTGCAAGCATAATTCGTTCCGGAACCGTGCTTGTAATCCATAACACTCTTATATCAAAGCGAGTCTCTGGCGGGCGTGAGCGGGGCCGATTTCGGCCCGCTCGAGGCGAGCGGTTACATCCCTACACTACTTGTCTTGCAAGACCTTGCTTATCAAGTCAAAATTTTAAAAAAACTTTTGCTTGTCTTGCAAAACACTCTCAGACCAAGTTACTTGCAATCCAAGGTATTACTGTATAATTTCTGTTTGGGAATGCAAACTGCAGATCAGCAAATGAATGCTGAAAAATATAAGCAACGGTTAATGGCAGTTTAGGATTTACTACATTGAAATGCATTTCACCACTGTGATAGAAGGTAATAGTATTTGTGTAAGTGGTGTCACTAGCAAATTTATAGGACCTTATTTTTAAGCTGTAGTACTTTGCTTTGAGTACAATGCCTGAGGAAATCCATGCTATTTTTCATCATTGACTAGGTAACCAAGATTTGGTCTAGATAAACGCGATGAACTTCTATGATAAGTAATTCCATTAATTTGGAATAACCCAAAATAACTGAATACCTTCATATTCTGATAGAATTAAGCTTAATTTCTTCTGGGTGTATGTTTGATTTAGTTCCCCACCACTACCTTGATGATAGCTATGTGGAGACTACTTCATGTGCTCTACAAGTGGTTTCTACTTCCTACGTTAGCATTAGAATTAGAATGAAGCATGGCCACACAGAGGTTATTGAAAGGACCCTTCATACGTTGGCCTATGCCCAAATTCAGCCCCATTTAAAACTGAAGAGTGGGCTGTAGAACCACACCTTCTTCCATTCTATTCCCACTATGTCATGAATCTATGAAACCTATCCTGTTATTTCCACATATATTTCCATGTTGCTGAAAAGCTATATTAATGCTCAGGACATTGATCAGCTAAAGCAGAAACAGAATTTTTGCAAGGGTAGTTTCCCCCCTATATATACTTGCATTCTAGCACAAGTGCACATCATACCCTGTTCAAAATCCTTGCTGGAGGATGTTGCTACTGTTAGGCAGAGTGTGGTGATCACCTTAGGAGACAGATGTTGGGGGCAGGGAAAGGTGGTGAGGTGTTGGAGGACATTGCTATGTGTGCCTTGCAGCTTGCCCTGAGCTCTCTAGCCTGTTCCCCTCAGGTGCAGTGGAGGTCTCTGCCCCATCGTCAGTGTTTGAAATAAGATTATCTTCTGCCCCATCATCAGTGTTTGAAATAAGATTCAATTGCCACTCTGGTCAGCTTCTGTACATGGAAGGGGTGTGTGTGCCATCTTGTCCTTCACCTCAGGTAACAAAATGTTTAGGGCCAGCCCTGCAGGTCACTTTGTTATTGTGCCTGGCATCAGTTTACTGCTCATCATTATTCCTTATCAAACAGCTGGCTGGTGTGCTCGTTGTATTTGTTATTCTCTTCTCTCACAAGTTGTCTCTGTCCAGTTGGCCTCAGGACCCACTTTTCAGGGGGTGTTCTGGGGAGGAGGGGGCCAGAAAGCCCAGTTATATGAGTGGGCTTCTGCTTGTGTAACTCTGGATAGAAACCTTTATTAGAGACATTTATCTGTAACTGCAAATGTGCTAGTTGAATTTTGCTTCAGAAAGTGAAAACTATGGATATGTATTGTAGTGCTTTTTTCTGTCTAAGCATGCATACAGTTGTGTCCTAAGGGTTGTATCCAGTGTTTGTTCCCATCAGTGGAATTTCACTCAGGATGCTGTAGTAGGAGAGTGTGGAGAAGTGATTTTCACCAATTCTTCTCTCCCTGCAGCCCACTGCACCACCTCCCATGCTGTTGTGTAGTATTCCTCAGTCCTCTAGAGTAAATTTGGTGGGGAGTGGGCAAAGGGGGCTGCAGCAGGAGGGGAGAATTACTGAAAATCACCTCCCTTGTTCTGCCTGTGGAAATACTCCCCTTTATCAGTATACAGAAGGACCTCTTCCATTCGCTGGAAGCAAATAATTCTGGATCCAACCAAAACACATTTCTTATGGTAAAGCTTTTTTAGACTAGTGTGAAGTGGGGATTGGAGTGAAATGGACTTTAGTCCAGGGATGGTCAGAAAGTAGATCTCCAGATGTTCTCAACTTCAACTCCCAGCATTCCTGACCATTGGCCATGTTGGCTGGGGCTTCTGGGAGTTGAAGTCCATAACATCTGGAGATCTACCATCTGCCCACCCCTGCCTAGTCCATGAAACCTTATGCCTTAATAAATTTGTTAGTTGCTAAAATGCAAAGAGGCTCTTGCTTTTGTTGCAACAGACTAGCACATCCACCCCTCCGCAAGTTGTTTTATGCAGTTATGCTCTGTGAGTTGCTTTATGCTGATTTGGGTGCCATTTGGCAGAGACTGCAGCTTATAAATGCCTGAATAAATAAAATAAATAAAATTAACTGTTAATCAGAGGCTACAGATAGCATTTGCTTGAAGTTGGAGTGCATTCTTCAAATATGTAGAACTAGGGATAATGGAAAAGGCTCAAACTAGAATTTGGAGGGTTAAATGCACAGTATAGTTACATGAGCAGTGAGTTGTTGTGTCTCTGAATCCCAGACATACTTTATTAGGGCAATCCAGCTGGTTTGCTATTTCTATCTCCTCATTATCAACACGCTTATGGTATGGCCTCTTCCCCCTCACTTTCAGTGCCAAGAATTTGGCAGAGACACCAAGCAAGGAGGTCAGAGACTGACTGGGGGTGGGGTGGGGGATGAAGCTGAAAGTGCAACAGAGAGAACCCAGTAGTTGAAAAAATAAAGAAGGTTTGTTTTTATCGTGAGGAGGCTACTAGTGTATGGTTCCATTGGCAAACAGTAATTACAGCTCTGTGTAATTAATTACTGAACAACTGATACATTGGGCTTCATTCTCCTGATACTTTATGCTAGTGTTAAGCAGAGGTGACTACACTGATGTCAACAGAGTTAATATCTGCGGCAAATGATGGTAGAATGTTGCCTTTAATTTTTGCTAAAATAATTTCACATGTTCAGTTTTTAAAGTGGATAATATTTGGAAAAAACATTAGGTTGTGTCATGCTAGAAATTAAATACGAGCAGCATATCAGAAGCCTTGTATATATTAAATTTGACTCTCCATTACCGAAAACATACACACAGATTTACAGGAAGGAAGTGGATGAGAAAAGATTCTCTTCTCACACATCCCATAGTTCTCATTTCAGAATACATTTATGACACATACTCTGCATTTTTGGCATTTGGTTCTGGCAATGATGGTGATGCTTATTGCACAGTATTATTGTTAAACAGGAAGCTGCATTCCATAACCCTATGTCTGTAAAAGAGGGAAGATGACAGACACAAATCTTCATTTTCTAGAAATGGTGCAATCGGTTTCAGTATATATATAGAGAGAGGGAGAGAGAGACAGAGTCAGAGATAGAGACAGAGTATATATGGTATGTATTATATTCCAGAACTATGGATAATATTGAACTCAACCCCTTCCCCACTTCTGTCTTCCCTGAGTGACAGCTTCCCACCTTGCTTTAATATAATTGTTTTTTTCCTTCTGTCATGCTAGTGGCTAATTACTATTGGGTGCCATCCAGATCCATTAAAATTAATGGGAATTTTGCCACTGATTCATCAGTTGGCAATTATGATTGTGTAATTTCTCTTAAATACAAAAAGAATTATTTAATATAATAAGGAATTTAAGTATTGGGTACCAAATTTTCCACTAAGATGATGATGATGTTGATGACAATTTATGTATATAGCACCATCTGTGTGCATGGCGGGCTTTACGGAGTAAAGGTCTCTGCCCCGAGTAGCTTATAATCTAGAATTCTGTACTGTACATGGGAAATGACAGAAAAAGAGGAGGTGCTATTTCAGTTACACATGCTTAGGCTTAGTTACAGGTTAAGTTACAGTGGGGCATGGGAATGAAGGAGTTGCACCAAAGGCTTCAGGGAAAAGGTAGGTCTTGAGGAAGGATTTGAAGGAAGGAAGCATGCTTGTATTCTGGTGTTCTGGGCGGCAGTTCTAAGCATATGGGGCAGCAAGGGGTACGTTTATGATAAGATATAAACAAGATACCTCTGGACTAATTGTTTAATGTCTCTGCATTAACACTCAGCAGATACATTTTCTGGGTACATTCTGAGCACATCCACTGTCGTTGGGTGCATGCCCTGCCCAGTTTATGTGACAAATGTGTGTTTGGTCACAGTATGGACAGGACAAGTGAGTTGTCATGGTGCCGCCTCAGCTGAAGCCCTTACAAACAGGAATACTTCAAGATTTTGTTTGTTCTGCGTTTGAAAATGAACTGACCTGATCTGTATTTCCCAGACTAATGTGCACATCAGAAAGCAGTTATCCTCCAGTTTTTGCAGTTCTCCAAGTTTTGCAATACAGTTTTAGGCTCAAAAAAGTACTAAAATGTGTATAAACTGCGTATTTTAGGATAATATATATTTAGAAATGCATATGTTGAGAGAAATGCTGTTTTGTCAGCAAATTATCTCAAAATACATATTTAAATATAATTTTTTTCAGATAATTTTTTTAAATATAATTTTTTTCAGATAATTTTTTTTAAAAAATTGCGGATTAATGCAGAAATAGGATGGAACTGAGTTATGAATGAACACATACTACATTGACATGGACCAGAAATATAATTATCTGACCCCCACTACTAGTGAATCTCCTATGATCCCTTTTGTTCCTGCAACAGATTTTTGAGATTTGATGGAGCAAATATGTTTTCTGTTGCTCCAGAGGGTAGGACCTAATCCAGTGGGTTCCAATTACAAGAAAAATGATTCAGACTTAACATTAAGAAGAACCTCCTAACAGTATGAGGTGTTTGACAGTGGAACAGACTGCCTTGGAAGGTGGTGGACTCTCCTTTATTAGAAGGTTTTCAGCTGAAGCTGGATTGCAATCCATTAAGGATGCTATAGTAGTAGATGTCCTTCATTGGCAATGGGTTAACTAGATGACCTTCCAAGCCTGTGATTTTATAACCCATGTTTGAGTTTATACCGTCAGAAACAAAGACAGAATTTGACTTTATACTGTAATGCAAAATGTTGAATCCCCCTTTTCCCTCTGTAATGTCTATTACAACTCACCCCATGTCTCATTATGCTGTACATTTACTTATTCTTGCCAGTGGCAGCTAATGCTGGGGAATGGGGCAAGGAAACACAGTGTGTGATGTCATTAAAAACAGGGTAAATTGTATTGGCTGTTAGGGGGCAGGGGGAATTGGATGATACAGAGCTGCCAGTTCTGGCAATAGTTCCATGTTTATTATACCATTTAGTTCCACCCTGAGATGGCCGTACAGTTTACTGACTGTATGTGTTCCTCATGTTATGAACAGTGTGATGGAAGAATGTGCGTGTTGAGCAGTAAAACATTGTTGAGTTTACTTGTTTACAAACAAGTATATACAGGCAGAAAATAGAAAGGGAAAAAACCTTTTATAAACAATAAAGGAATACAAATAATTTGCTGGAAGAATGAAACAGCAGAGATGGAATTCTTCTCAGTAGAGTCTCTGGTTGCTTCCTCAGCTGAACACTACGAGCACACAAGCAGGGTGGAGATAATAGACAAAAGAAAACGAAACACTTCTCTCTGGGCTGGGATTAGAACCACAGACCTTTTGGATATAAAGAAATAGTATATTTGCAATAACATTTTGTGTTTGAGAACAGGGGTGCCGTGCCTATAGAAAGCTGATGTTCCTGTTTGCACTCCTAACTTTAACGCTACTGCTTATAGCTGTTATTTATATACCATTCACAGTAAACTCATGACACTTCTGCCCTTTCACAACAGACACCTAACAATGGAACAGCTTCAATTAAGAAGCAGAACATCAGCCTCTGGCATCTTATTCTGTTGTTCCATCTTTTTTGCTAGGGAAAATTCATTTGTTTCTTAATTAAGAAAAACACCAATAGCATGAAAAATCTGCTTATGGTACCTGAATGGTAATTAGGTGAAAGGTAAAAAAGAAAACACGCACATACATTCCAGTAGCAGCCAAAATGAACTTGAGCTGATAAAAATGAACTAAACTAGCCTTGCATAAATCGAGGCTGAGAGAAGTGTACAGTCATTATGGCTAAGACAATATGCAAACTATCTTCAAAGAAATCAAATTGCTAGAGTGTTTTCATTTGCATGTATTAACTATTAACATAATGAGGAGAAGTGACATTGGACCCGGATTGTGTGTCTGTTCGAATTGATAACTCCGCTGCATCTGCAAACAGGCACCCAAAAATCACGCTAGTAGTCAGATCAGTGTTGAACTCTGAAGTGTGGCTTGGAGCCCTGAACAAACCTGATGGAGTGATGAATGCAAGGCATCCTTTTTGACAATGATTCTGTAGCAGAGTCCCCAACTTCATGTCTTAAAGGTATAGATCTCAGTTTTGAACTTTTTCATCATGTGTTATGGTCATTGGAAAGGGGGAAAGGCTAGTATCTATTTCTATATAAGTAGATTCCACTTCCTGCATTTTATTGGGAAGCCTCTTACTTAATCTTTGACAGCTGGTGTGCTAGAAAGTTTGACTTGGATTTGGAAGACCTGGGTTCAGATTTCAGTTCTGCCATGTTCTGATTACGTGGTCATGGGGAAATCAGTGTAAGCCTTAATTCTCCCTCAATAATATGAGAATATCTATTTCAGTATTTTATATTCAGCTTTTCTATGACAAAGCATGCAAAAGGCGGCTTACAAAAATTGAAAAACATATATGACAAAAAGAAAAATGGAATCTTAACAATAAAACAGTAATCAGACTACAGCAATAAAATAGCATAATAAAAATATGTCAGCAAACAAATAAAACATTGGAAGCGCTAAATAAAAAATGCCTGCCGGAACAAAACAGACTGAAGAGCCAGCCCATTTAAGAGTGGGCAAAGATGAACCTTACTTAGCGGGCTCTTTCATAATTTAGGCACCACAACTGAAAAATCTCTCCTGTCACTACCATCTGTACTTCCGTCGATAACAAGACAATGAAGAGATCACTGGAAACAGAACAAAGATAATGAACAGGTTCATTTGGGAGCAGGTGATTCCTGCGATACTGTTATCAGACTGTTTAGAACTTTGGAGGCTAATGTCAGCACCTTGAATTGGGCCTGGAAACACATTGGTAGTCAGTGAAGCTAGAACAGAATTCACGTAATATGGTCCATCTTGTTAAGCCCAGGCAAAAGACTTGTCACAGCATTTGAACCAAGTCTCCAGACTGTCTTCAATGGTATCCCCATGTAGAGTGCATTACAGTAATCCAACCTGAAGTGACTAAGGCATGAACAATTGAGGCTTCATCTGATTTCTTCAGGACGGGGTGCAGCTGGAGAACCAGACTCTGTTGATAAAATACATTCCTGGCCACCACTTTTAATTTAAAATTTCATTTATTTAAAATGATTTTCAATCGATCCACAGGTGACATTGTTACCTGTACATCGATAAGCAGCTTACACTGGCTCAGCTTGTCTGAGCATGGAAAGCTAAGCAGGGTCAGTCAGGCCTGGTTATTACTTGGATGGGAGACCCTGCGCCTCTAGTTTCCTGCATTGAGCAGGGGGTTGGACTCGATGGCCTTGCAGGCTCCTTCCAACTCTATGATCTATGAAATCTATGAAAACATATGTGGACACTAGTACATGAATGCGTATGCTACAATAAATCTGTTTAAGATGCCACAAGACTGTTGTTTTTGCTCTGGCAGACTAACATGACTAATCTTAGGAAAAATATAGAATGTAGTTTTCCAATGCTCTCACATCCATGAAACTCACTGGGTGACTTTGGGCCAGTCACTGACTGTCAGCCTAACCTACCTCACAGGGTTGTTGTGAGAATAAAATGGAGAGGAGGAGGAGGATAATTTAATGTAAGCCGCCTTGGGTTCCTTTCAGGAAAAAAGGTGGGGTATAAATAAATAAATAAAAATAAATGTTGTAAAATCACACACAATAAAGATTGTAGAAGCACTTTGCAAATATAAAGTTCTGTTGAAATTATAAATAGTATTTGCTTTGATTAAAATGCAGTAAGTGATCCCTAGCAAGTAAGTACCGGTAAGTAACTGATTACTTCAGTAGCAATCTTCATGCTACTAGCATTGAAAAATGATCCTTCAACGCCAACTTCAGTGGACCGGTCATGTTGTTCGAATGCCTGACTGCCGTCTCCCAAAGCAGTTACTTTACTCCCAACTCAAGGATGGAAAGCGGAATATCGGTGGTCAATATAAGAGGTTTAAAGATGTTCATAAGGCTAATCTAAAAAAATGCAATATAAACATCGAAAACTGGGAAGCTCTGGCCCATGAACGATCTAAATGGAGGTTGGCCTTTCACAAAGGTTCCATGGACTTTGAAGAAGCCCGAGTGCAAGGTGAAAGGGAGAAACGTGCTAAGCGAAAAGCACGTCAAATGAATCCTTTACAGGACCATCTTCTATCTGGTAACCTGTGTCCTCACTGTGGGAAGCTGTGTGGATCTAGAATTGGCCTCCACAGTCACTTACGGACCCCATCGCTAGAGTCTACACAATCTTCTTTAGAATTTCCTCCTTTTTTCCCGGAAGACAATCTTACTCGGTCACGAGTGATCGCCTGATGATGCATGAAAACATTGTCAATAAGCACCTGATCAAGCTTGAGCTCAGCTGAATTCTTGCTCTTAGTTTGGCTTATTAAATGTATGCTTATGAAGTCCTTTTAAAACATTAGTGTAATTATAGTTATTTCCTCACATGCTTAAGTATTGCAATGATGTGGCCTTATGACTTTAAATAATGTGGCATATTTCTGTATACAGTTAGAACATCTGTCTCCAAATTGGTACCCTCCAGACATTTTGAACTACAGCTCCCAGCATTTCTGACCATTGGCCATGCTGGGACTGATGGGAGTTGAAGTCCAAAACATCTGTGTAGGGCATCAGGTTGGGGAAGCCTAAGTTGGAAGAAACCTTCCTATCCCTTTAATGCTTTTTGTTCTTTTAAACTGGAAGCCTTGTTTAAGATATGCTCTTGTGTGTTTTTTTGGCTGCATGTAGTAAAGTTTAAAAGGAAGGAAAGTAGTTACAGTATTTTTGGAAGGGAGTACATGAAAGAAAGATGAGGTATAATAACATAAATTATCCTGGAAATTCATGTCAAATGGATAATTCTGGGGAGGAGCTAGTGGCATGGTTTAGTGTGTAAATACAATACGTTTAGTGTGGAAGTTTTCTACTGTCCCACTTTTCCATCTTCCTTTGGACTTTGACAAAATGGTGGCAACCTTTGCTTTATTAAACAATTAATGGTTGAATTCCATCTGTGACAGTAAGCAGGCCTTCCAGAGGGCAAGAAGGATTTCCCCCATGGCTGTACCTGATTGCTTTGTGCATCTGTTTGTTAATCTGAAAACCTAGCACTCATGCAAAGAGCTTTAATTCTACATTTTTTATTTTTTAATTTATTTTTGTGAAAGAGTCCATCGGGCAGGCTTTTATAAGTTAAAATAGTGGAACATCTGTGTAGCTCATTACTTTACATACAGTGACCACAATAGTGGCTCATATATGCTCTCAGTGCATGTGCAGTTTATTAAAAGGAATACAACATATGTACCATATTTCATACTGGAAGATGTAAAAGTGCTTTTCATTAATAGATGAGACGTTGGTAGCATGGTGACAGTGTAGCAAAGCACAAACTGTTTTGCATTCATTAATGGCTCGCAGAACAGCTGCGGAATTGAATTGTAAGTTTTTAATGTTTCCATACGGTGTACTACAGTGAAAAGTAGGTTTCTGTTTGTTTTTCCTTAGCCCAGAGGAAGATTTAACAGTATATTAGGGCAAGTTATATAAGGTTTATTTATGTACAGGTTAAAAGCTAGTCTTGGCTTCTATCATTTTAAAAGAAGTTTCTTATGTAATTTTGCTTCATAAAGTAAAATTAGTAGGTTTGTTTTGTCAGTATTCCCGTGGACCTTGTGGAGTTTTAAACAAAATGTTGATACTTTACATCAAACCCCAGCCAACCACAATCCAGTTCTTTGCTGGGGCAAAGAAAATAAATTGCAATTCAGTCTACAAAGACCTGACATAGAATGTAATTGTATTGTACCTTCTGTCATGCAAGAAGATTAAAAGTAAAGAACTTCATGTGTGTTTATGTTTTGTTACATTTCTTGGTCCACAATTTCTCAGTGAAATACTATTTGTTTAGTGAAATGCAACTTAATAGGTTTTTAATTTAGGTCTAATGACACATGTGAATACATTGTTATAGTCTAATGTTAATAATAATCATAATAAACCCTAATAATTATCTGAAACTCAGAGATTGATCTGATCGCACATAAAGATGAGGCTTTGAGGCTGAGGTGTCTGATCCTGAGCAGTGTCCAGGTGTAAGATCACAAGCCATCACAAGCTCTTTGTAGGAATAATGGAATACAAATATTAATAAATATTAATAAATAATATTAATAAATAAATAATATTAATATTAGTTTGGAACTAATTCTATATCACAACAACAGTATATTACATAGTGTGTTTTTGCATTCATGAAATATCTGGTGGAAATACGACATTTGAAGACAACGACTGGGTTCACACAACATGACAAGGTTGATTATGGGTTGAGTGTGGGTTGTCATTGAACCATGGGTTGTTCTTGAACCTTGGGTTATTGTGTTGTGTGAACCCACTGCACTAAGAAACTGGTTTGCTAACCATGAACAACCCACAAAGAGAACCCATGGTTGTTGTTGAGTTGTGAATTGTGGGTTGTTTGTGGTCAACAAACCATGGTTTGTTAGCACAGTTGGGTTCACAAAATACAACAACCCATGGTTCAACAACAACCCAAGGTTCAACAACGACCCACATTCAACCCATACTCAACCTTGAGTATGGGTTGTCATGTTGTGTGAACCCAATCAATATGAAGAACTCTGAATAAAGGTTAACAATTTTAATGTAAAAGTCATCAAGCCTCTCTCAACATATATTTAGAAGATGTAACTAAGGCACCATCAAGTGAGTTGTCAGCTGTTGACCTTCCAGGCATACAGGGGCTCAGTTTTGTTCCTTCAAGTTTTATTCCTTTCACTTCCAGTGAAGTTACAGTGGATGTTCAAGGTGAAAAAAGTAAGATTACGGAAAAGGGTATTTTTAGTTACTGTGTGTTGTGTGTGTCTGTGTGCACGCACACAAATGTGAGAAGCTAGTGTAGAGAAAAATGAAATGTATTCATTATTTTAGTTTAATATTAACACAAATTTTACTATCTGACAATTCTGATTTTAGTTCAGGAAAGGAAAATGAGACAATTCCATTTTTCTTTACTTATTATGGAAGGGAAACACTATGATGGTATGTTTTTTGGGAAAAGTAATAATGCAAGTCATGTTATCCTGGAATAGCTGTGCATTATGCTGCAGGGAACCTGTTCCTCTGACTTCAAGATGATGTTCTTGTATATCTGTGTGCTATAGAAAAATGCCCAAATTATCAAGCTCTGCTGTATATATAGAGAGAGGAGAATACACATGTAGTACCCATTTCTTCCCATCCCATAGGAAGCAGTACCAAGCAATAATTAAATTCTGCACTAACAAGGAAGGAACATTTTTTTTTTTTTACCCTTTTCCATTTTGAAGGATGGCTATCTATTTCTAGTCTTTCATATCTGCTTTTTATCTGTTCACTGTTTCTTACATAATGAATAATTAATAATCTTTGGTGTGCTCAGGTTACTTGCTTCAAAGGGTTTCTCAAGATTCAACTACTCTATATTAAGTAATATTGTAAAATAATTCTAATAGATTAGTTAAGGCAAGATGTTTCTCTTCAATCTTGAGAAATAGGGTGGATCGAGCCCCACCCTATTTTATTGGTGGTGCTTCTAATTTTATTGCATACATTTATAAATTTCACTACAGAGTTTATGTACCCTTGCCAGTTGATCTTCATTTTCAGCGTCGCCATCCCATTCCTCAGAACTCTTCTATGAATCCTCTCGCATTTTGCTGATGTAGTGTTTATCAGTTTACTTAGTCTAAGACCTCTTTTGCTGACACATCAATTTAAGTTAATTATTGAAATTCAGCTTTTGATACCTACTTGTTGCCTTTTTCAGTAATCTACACTTAGGTTTCTCTGCAGTGGCTAGTCTTCTTTTACATATTAATGCTATAGCATCCTAGTTAATCCAGAACCACATACAAAATGTTAAGTTCGTGCCTGGACTGTACCATTTCAAATTGCACGTGGGTGACAGTGCAGACAAAACTAGTACAGTAATACCTTGGATTGCAAGCATAATTCATTCCAGAACCGTGCTTGTAATCCAAAACACTTATATCAAAGTGAGTCTCTGGCGGGCGTGAGCGGGGCCGATTTCGGCCCACTCGAGGTGAGCGGTTACAACCCTACGTGACTTGTCTTGCAAGACGTCACTCGTTTATCAAGTCAAAATTTATAAACTTTTTTTGCTTGTCTTGTAAAATGCTCTCAGACCAAGTTACTTGCAATCCAAGGTATTACTGTATATCAGAAAAAGTTTACAACTCTTTTGCCCGACATCTAGCTTGCTATCTGAAGGAAATTTTTAATATGGAAGAGATACCAGTGGCTATCCTGTGGCAATGTGGCAGGGATGTTGAAGAGTCCTTGGTCTCGAGTCACGAGTCTTTGGACCCGAGTCTGAGTCCAAGTCCTTGGTCCAAAATGGTGACTCACGAGTCCCGAGTCCCGAGTCACTCCCAAAGCTGACTCCACGAGTCCCTATTAAAATCAATGGGGTTTTTCCCCAACAAAATAAGGCTACTTCAGATGTGTGGCTTAAATAAATTCTAGGCACAAGTGTGCCTTTTTATCTCAAAACTCTGCCACTGATTTTGACAAGAACAGACCAGGCAGACAAACCCAAAATAACCAGGCAGGCAGAGGAGGCGGGGAACCCCAAAGCAGGCAGGCAGAGGCCTTTGTCTTGGACAATTCAAACTGTGGAACTAGTTAAGAAGAGACCAGGCAGGCAGAGGAGGCTGGGAACCCCAAACAGGGAGGCAGAGGCAGCCAAACCCAAAATGTCTGAAAGGTTGCATTAGGAAAATGATTTTAAAAAATACAGTCATGCCTTGGATTGAGAGCATAATTCGTTCCGGAAACGTGCTTGTAATCCAAAACACTCTTATATCAAAACAAAATCCCCTCAAAAAAATTTGTACAGAGATTTTTAATTTAAGCCGTACTACAGTACTTGTATTGCAAGACGTCGCTTGTATATCAAGTAAAAAATAAATAAATAAATATTTAAAAATTTGCTTGTCTTGCAAAATGCTCTCAAACAAGTTACTTGCAATCCAAGGTATTACTGTAAACTTGGATTGTTACTGCTGCAACTGGGTCCAGGCAGCACCTGCAGGTGGCATCAAGCAGGGATGTTGACGAGTCCTTGGTCTCGAGTCCCGAGTCGAGTCTCGAGTCCCATTAAAAATATTGGGACTCAAGTCCGAGTCGAGTCAGAGGGGGGACTCAGTCCGACTCACGAGTCGAGTCCTCGAGTCCGAGTCCCCATCCCTGCAATGTGGCATGCATGTCACAAGCGCCACAGATAGCAGGGACACTTGGACAGGATCAGAAAGGCCTGAGGGCCTGCCTACATTACAGAATCTGTACAGAGTATGTTCTTACTCTCCTTTCCTGCTCCCTTGTTTACTGCTACCTGTTCACTGGCTACAGACAAAATTGTAAGTAGTGGCACCAGCAATAAATATGAAGGAGGACGCAGTAGAGGGAAAACTGCATTTTGGGAGGGGTGTTGTCCCATATACTAGATTTCTAATGGAGAGATAATTGTAACTTTTACATTAATACTCCCCTCCTAAACTATCTTCTCTGAAGTAAGTTCCCTGGAGTTGATGGAGTTGTTTCAAGCTTTAAACTATTTTTATATTATGCATAATACTGTATTTTTAAGGTTTTTAATCTTTGTAAACCACCCAGAGGCTTTGGCTGTTGGGTGGTAAAGAAATGTAATTAATGAAGTCAGGGGAGGGTGGTGATTCCTATTTCGATGGGGCTCCTAATCCATTGCAGGTTTTATTTGGGGCATTATAGGAGCTATCCATGGTGCTGAACTTCAGCTCCAAAATAGGTTTAGCACCATGGATAGCTCCTATGAAGCTCCAAATAAATGCTGCAATGGATTAGGAGCCCCACCAAAACAGGAGTCACCAGCCTCCACTGAATGAAAGAAAAGGAAGTAAACATACCTTTTCTTCAAGTGACCACAGGATTCCAGCAATGGGGATGGATGAGTGGGAGGAGCTACTTATCTGGGGTCTCTGGCCCCCTCCTTGTTTTTCCCTCTGGCATTGCCTATGAAAATCACACCAAGGGTGTGTTACACATGTGTACTGTGCACTAGAGTGGCACTAACTCAGACTTTGGACTTGACTTGTGGCACATTTGTTGGAAAGGTCGGCTACCGATGAATGATAATGTCTCATATCAGCAGTCTGAAGTGCAATAGGCCAGGAGCCGTTTACCATATTATCTGTTGCTTGTGTGAACAAGGTAATAACTTGAAGAGTTTGTAGTTTTATATAACGTTTTTATCATTAAAGTTTTTGTTTGTTTCCTTGGTTACACCTTTAGGCTGGTTGCTTTTATAATGTTCCCTTTGACTATATTTTTAAACTTGCAGATGTTCATGATGCGTCATATTTTGTTTGTCTGTTTTGAAATTTTGGCTTAATTTCTTCTGCTTAAAGATTTGTTAGATTTTTTTAGGTCTTTAGCACGACATTTAGTCATGCTGGTAGTCTTTTAGGCACCTTGTTGTGTGTTTTAATTTGTATTGTTATTATGGGCACATACATGTACTTTGAAGCTCTATGCTTATCATCCCTATAACAGTTGAAGTTTATGGGTTGTATCCAATAGAGGTCGTGCGCTAGAAAAATGGAAACTGCTGGTGGAACGGATTTCTCTCTTGCAGACTCCTGTGCACCCCCCCTCGTCCAATTTTGCTCTGGAGGGCTGGGGGAACCTTTCAGAGCAGATTGGTGGGGGAGGAGCAGGAGGGAGAGGAGAGGAGAGCAAGGGCAAGTCGTATTGCATGAGCGGAAGTCTGTTTGATTTAACTCCCTGTCACAGATGATTTTGCTGTGCTTATTTCCACTGAAATTTTGCTGTGCTTATACAAAGGTCTGTGAGGGCCTCTGGAATAGGAACAAGACAAGAAGATTAGAGTGGATAGGTTTAGGAAAGATGAGTCTGAATTAAGTATTACTTCTTTAACTTGACTTAGTAATTAATGGTACAGTCCTATACATGTCTACTCAGACATAAGCCCTATTGACCTCAATGTGGCTTACTCTGAAGTATTGGATTGCAGCCTAAATCTCTGTAATTTTGATTAGGGATACAACAGTAATCAGTTCGATTTCTGATGTGACTGTTGTTCTGCCGGTGTGCATAATTATTCAGAATCTTCTTTATGTCCAACTCTATTTTTTTCCCGTGGGGGGTTGGAATCAGCTCATGTGTGAATTCTTTTGCAAGTTAGGCAGAGTGGAAGGGAAAACAGAGGCTTAATACAGATCAAGTACACATCTGAATGTCGATGTCTGTCAGCACTGCATTATCATCAATTGAATGAATATTCTGACGCACGGTTGAAAGTTCATTCCTGTCCACAACCAGTCAACACGTGCATCACTGATACAATTTGATCAGTTTGCATTGCTCTTTTTTAAGAGGAAGAAACCAAAAAAATAACCCCGTATGTAGATGTTCTTCATAAAAACAAAGATATCTGAGATATTTTCTGAACTTTCCATGGATATTCAAGAGTGTGGAGAAGCAAAGCGGAAAGGTCTGGGGAAATTAAGGGGCAGATATCACATATTCCTATTCTTTAATATGTACTGACTCATTTTATCTAAATCTTTTTTTTTTCTTTGAGAATAATACCCTTGTAGAAAATTTATTTTTATACTCCACAGTAATGCAAATAGTGAGCTTTTAAACTTGCTGGTTTAGGCTGCACTCATTTGTGTACTTCTGTCTCCAAAACCACTGATGAAATATTGAATAAAATAGACCTTGCGCTGAGCTGGGATTACTCATTCATTCTTCAAGGCCTAGCTTTTTAAATAAACAATCTGATTGGCCCATATAGGAGATCTCAAAAGGTTTAATTTACTCAGAAATGTCCAGTAAGTCCAACAACAGCAGTATGTTTCCAGACGAAAAACACTCACCCTTACAATTCCACAGAAACCAGGATGTTTTCTTTCAATTCTTTCTCCTCCTGCTGTTTCCAACAGACTCTTCCAGCTCCTACGCCACTATCCTGAAGCCTTTAAACTTCCTGTTGTTTCTCCTGAAGCACATAAAGTTTCTTGATGGATTTTACCTGCTCTGTCCTTTTAGGCTAATTGCCTCTGATTCTAAACCCACAAAAGCCAACTTTCTTGCAGACACACCCCACCTCCTAACACAATGCTACACTACAGCATAGAGATCAGGGCATCTAATTTCTTTTATTGAAGCAGAGCCTCCAGGTTGAGACTGGGGCCTTGTCTGGTGAACTTTATCTTAAACTTTATGTGCTTCAGTCTTAGTGCTCTCTTCAGGCAGAGAAGGGAATAGTATGCACAACAATAGTCCTTGCAGTTGGCTAGCAGTGTGAAGCTTCCAAGTTGCCAAGCCTAGAAGTCTGGGCTTATGTGCTTTCCTTTAATAGACCACTACCATCTGCACCTCAAGCTCTGCCTTCCTAGTTACAGCCACTGGCATTAGGTCTTTGAGGTAGTGAATACCCGCTTGAGGTTGAGATTTGGGGATAGCTGCTTTTGGTCATGTCCTGGCCATGACACCATCATTCTGTCTTTCTATTATGGTTCCCAAACTGATCTAGATCATGAAGATTGACTTGAACATTCTGTAAGAATTACAGTAATATCCATGAATTACACCTTTTAAAAAATATGTTTATAGTTATAGGGTAAAATAAGTTCCCTGAAGGGAAATGGAGGGGGTTTAATCTTATCCATTACAATGAAATCCCATAGTTTCAAAGAGGATCTAATTAAAACACAATAACAGTTCTTTTTCATTAAGGTTAAGATTCTAACTGAGCTGATTAATGGTGTTTAACAAATGCTTTTTAAAGGATTTATCAAAGTGAATGACTAATATTATATTAATATTAAATAGTTTTGTCTGTCTTATGCAAGACATGCTTATTATAAATCTTCAATCCAGCATGGTGCTAGGTATACATAAATTCTATAAATTTCATTGGGAATTATCTGTGCAATCCTAAGCATGTATACTCAGAAATGAGTCCCATTGAATTCAATGCAGCTTGCCCATAGTATGTGTGTTTAGGATTGCAGGCTAAAGCTGAGATACTGAACATGCTTACTTGAATTTAAGCCCCATTTAAATAATCAGTGGAAATTGCTGGGACATTCTTTCCACGTTTTTTCTGAGAGTAGCTGGAAGTAGCCACTGAGATCTGTGGAATTTGATGGGATCCATCTTGTATTTCACTTTTTTACTAGGAAAGCTTAGAGTAGCTCAAATAGAGTAAACAATCTTCTCCCATCCCTGCACTTATCAGGTCCACACTCAGCTTCAACATATCAGACACTCTTGGACCATTTGACTAATACAATAGTATTTTATTTATTTATTTATTAGATTTATACCCCACCTTTTTTAGCCAGGTCCAGCATCAGAAGTAGCATGGGCGGGCACCTGCTGAGCTCCCATATTCCAGCAGGGGCCCACTGATGAAAGCCCTTAGGACAGTGTTCTCCAACCTTGGGTCCCCAGATGTTTTTGGCCTATAACTCCCAGCATGTCCCAGCCAGTGTAGCTGGCTGCCTTAGGACCTCCTCTTCCTCTTCACTGTTGCAACCTGCTTGTTCATCTGCCTCTTGCCCAGGCCAGACAAAGGTGGTGGTGAAAAGGAGGAGCAATAGATGCCACTGCCTACTTGCTCACTGAGTCTCTGCCTGTCAAGCAAGCAAATGAATGGTAGCAATGCTGAGAAAGAAAATGATGAGTTATAGCAGCTGGTGACAATGGTGATGAGAAGATAGACTGACTAAAGGAGGAGGGGGCCCATTGAGGGTGTCTTGCCCAAGGGCCCTCAAAAACCTGGAGCCAGCACTGATACTAGCCTTTCACTTTGATTAAAAAAAAACCAAAAACCTCCAAAAAAGGATATCTTCATAATTTATTGTATTACTAGTTTACTTGACTGTTTTGTCATTTTGAATTTTGAATTATTAGTGTTTTGTTTGTTAGCCATTCTGAGAATCTTTCAAGGTTGAAGGGTGGGATATAAATATATTAAATAAATAAATAAATAAATACACTGTTACCTGCCAACCTACCTCATTAAATAAAACTTTATCTCTACCTTACTGAAGGCAACTTAAATATAGTATTAGCTTATTTAATCAACTGTGGTACTTATTGCCATTCTGTCATTGTTTTTTGGCTGCAGTTCAGTGTTGTACTCAGTTTTCATTCCATCTCATCTTTGCAGATTAATATATTTGGAGAAAGGGAGCATCTCCTTATTCATCATTTCTCCTCCACAAATATGCAGTGGAACATTTGAGGGTGGAAAACCTATCTGCATCCCTCTGGAAATCTATACTTTAGTTTGCAAACATCATTTGAACTTCTTTAACGTATTTATCTTGTAACTATCAGTAAACTGTGACCCAGCTATAAAAATTACATTAAAAAAAAAAGACTATGAAATGAAAGGTTGATTGTGAAAGCTAATTATTCTGGTGACCATTTCCCCCCTAGATGTAGCAGGCTTTAAGCCAAGCAAGCTTTCAGTGGTAGTCCCAAGACATGAATGTTTAAATGAGAGTGATGTAAAATATGGGTGCTACTGTTTCTTTTTATATTTTGGAAGAGGAAATGTGATTAAGATATACTAAAAGGAAATCTATACAAATGCAGCAAAATTGTTAAAATATTCAAATATGCCATAGTGTAACAAGGAAGCACAGTAATGCACTGAAATCAGCAATAGAACAGCTGTGTTTTAAAGGACAGTACTTTGAATGTCACTTGACAATTTGCTTTCAATTAGAAGTAATTTACAGGAAGATGCCCACAAGCTAATCTTTACAGGATAATTAAGTTCCATTTTCTTTACTTTTAATTAAAAAGCAGAAAAGATTTAGCTGATCCATAAAAAATGTTCTGTTTAAACATTCATCAGACTTCACACTCTTTTTTTTAATGTTATTTGTTGTAGCAGATGTTATCAAAACTGCAGTCTGCTCTGTTTTAAACCCAGAATACTTGGTAAGTGGGATGCAGATTTGCAGTAGGCGGTACAGCTGAGGTATGAGCATTGAACATCTGTATTTTTAAATAGTTCCTTGAATGTTATTTGCATTGCTATGATGAAAAGTAAGATGGGCAGTATCATTGTGTGCAGAAAGATACACCTCATATGGATGCCGTGTTTTCATTATATTTTATTCTTGTTTCTCACTACACTGGTGAGAGTTATTGCCATTGATAGTTTGAATATTTGAGAAATATCTTGGGGTTGGAACCTTTCTTATAAACTATTTTTGAGTGGAAAGGCAAGTATTTTATGATCCAAATTCCAGTACATCAGAAAAAAGTGATTATGGTAAGGTGGATTGACTGCTGCACCAAAACAATCTCATAAGCAGTTGCCCTAGGGATATTTGTCCAGTATTGCACATCTGTGTACTGCTCATCTGTAGAGCAGATTTGAAATGGAGTGTTGGAAGGCTTTTAAAATAAGTATTTATAACAAAACTCTTCTAGTTATTAACAGTGCAATCCTGTACATGTCTGCTCAGAAGTAAACCTCATTGATTTCCGTGGATCTTACTCCCACATACGTGTGTATAGGATTGTAGCCTTAATAGTATCCAATACAGGGTAGATATGGAAATTCTTTTTAAATTGGAAGTAATTTACTCTTTGAAATCACCTAACTGCACAAGAAGCTTTTGGCTAAAATAAAGTATGTAAGGCATTTTGAATTTTAGCATTTGCACTCGACTTGGATTCATGAAGAAAAAAAACAACCCTGGTCTTTCTAAAGACCTTGGTATGACAGCACCATAAAGAATTTCTTAATGAACTTGGACTGCTCATCTCTTCCCAGAGGATTTGAGTTTCTTACAAAGCAGTTACACATGGAGGGGAAAACAGCAATTTGAATGCCTGTCCTTTCAGGGGTGAAAATTCTCCCTGTTCATAGAAGAAATTACATTTCAGAGAAAACCTATTTAACTTTCTGCTCCTTTTACCAGTATGGCTACATAAAATCCTCAATAGTTAATAGTACAGTGTTGTAACTCAAGAAGTCTTAATATTGCTTATAATGGTCAGGATCCAGTTAGTGTTTGGGCTCCTGCAAGGCTCTTCTTGCTAACCCAGTGCAATTTTGTGCTTTGATCCCCATGCCATATTACAAATCTTTTTGAACCCTCAGTTACAAAAGCAGTTTGTCAGTGTGGTATAGAAGTGGTTTGGAGATGCTGTTTGAGAAAACAATGTCTAAAGCCCTCTGGGACTCATGGAACTAGTTCATGGTTCTTTGGTTCTTGGCCAATACTAGATGACAAGGAGGGTTAGATACATTTGCTGTTGAGCTAAGGCAAGGCTATGTAAGGTGAGGATTTGTATCAGATCAGCTTGCACAGTTGGACTATGCAAGCATCACTGAGATTTTCTTTAGGTTCATTCCTACTTGAGAAAAATCTTGATGAAATGCAAATGTTTGCTACGCTATATTATTATCATTGAAATAGTTTACTGACATTGCTTTTAATTATAACTTTCCCCTACTGCAATTAAAAATTGTTGTATTATTATTTCATTGTAAACTACCAATGAACATTCTTTGTGCTAGAAAAGTATGCTAGAAGGGTCGAATGAATGAATGAATGAATGATCATTTACATGAATAGAGTTAACATATTATTAGAGAATCAATCAATTGATTTCCAAGGGTTGTTTTTTTTTTAGGTGTAAAATGCTTCAGAATCCTTTTCTCACCTATCAGCACAAAATTGTGTATGTTAGGTCACTGATATTCCCATTTTGCAAATATAGGGACATTCCCAAAGCTATATCCTTGGCTAAAGTGATTTGAACATAGACCCAAATAGCACAAAATTTATTGCAACACATTGGCTGTCCTAAAGGATAAGCCAAATTTTCAGGTTTGAAAAGAGATTGAAATTTTGAGCTTCCATTACAAGATTTCCAGTATGTAGCTCAGAGCCTGATCCATAACTGTGCCATGCCAGCAGCCCTGTGGAAGCACTTGGATGTTCCCTCACCATATAAACCCGAGGCACACCTGGGGTTAGGGAATCACAATATCCCTGCTGCTATGCAGCTACTGGTGATGTTGCTGTGACTGAAACATGTGGTGCCCTGTTCCTGGTATTCGAGCTTATTGCCCTGACCAATTGTAGCAGTGTTGGCAACTTGTTCCAGGACAAGTGACTCATGTAAGTCTTGTCATGTCCAGTACTTCTGCGGTTTGCTAAGGTTGTGCTGGTGCAAGTAGTGGAAGGTGGTGACTGCACTGCAGAAAGTTTCTGTAGAATTCATGCTCAAAGACCCAAAAGCAGGCATTTTCATTTTTAAAATTTAATTGTTCAGATAATAGAACGTATCTCTATGAAAATAGTGGAATACATGAAGTTACGCACACAGTGCTTAGAATATGCAAAAGCTGCAGGGCTCTACATTAGTTGCATCCAAAAGTTCCCATCCATGAACGGGGGTGTGAAGGCGATTTTTGCAGATTTGCCTTTCCCTGTAGTCCCCCCCCCCCAAATACCACTTCTCCTGCTGTTCTAGAAGCTCCCCAGCCCTCCGGTGTAGGTTTTCTAGGGCTGCAGGGGGGATTCAATACACGAGAGTGCCCTGTTTCATGAGTGCCCATGGATCCAAATGTATCTGATCCAAATGTATTTATTTAACAGCTTCAATAAAAGAATTTTAAGTGTGTGACTTGTAAAAAGAAAAAAAAGTGGGAATGATAATAAATAACTTTATATTTTCATCACACTATAATCTTGCTCTGTCCATATATTAACATTCTAATAAAAAGCCCTATTCTGGGTTGTCCTGTGAGTGGCTACAGGGGAAAGGGCCTTCACAGGGGTGGAGCCTGATTCTGGTATGCTCTCCCCATGGAGGCTTTCCTAGTTCCTGTCCTGATATTACTTTCGTGTCTGGCAAAGACTTTTTTTTTCAGCCTTTCCAATTCCTTTTAGATGATGATGATGATGATGATGATGATGATGATGATGATGATATTCCACCTTTTCTCCTCCACTTAACCCAAGGAGGCTTATATGATCCTCCTCCTCACCATTTTATCCTTACAACAACCCTGTGAGGTAGGTTAGGCTGAGGGTCAGTGACCTTGCTCAAAGTGCCCCAGTGAGCTTCATGGCTAAATGGAGACTAGAACCCAGATCTCCCAATCCAGTCCCAATCCAACACTCTAACCATTACACCACACTGGCTCTCTAGGCTGTGTTGTTGTTTTTATGCTGTTCTAGTGATTTTGCTGTTTTTAGTATATTTTTGTATATCTTTAATTCGCATGTTTTAAATTAGTTTTTGTTGTGTTTTTAAAATTTGTAAGCTGCCCTGAAAATGTTACTGAAGGGCGACGTATAAATCCCTCAGATAAATAAATAAGAAAGTAAATATTATCCTCACAAGGTAGGTTAGTCAAAGAGGTAGTGACTGGCCTGAAGTCATGGCTGAACAGGGATTTGAATCTAGGTCTTTCCCAGTTTAAGTCTAATGCTCTCTCTACTGCACTATGCTTTCAAGGCAGTGCTAGTGATATAGTGTGAAGCAAGCACATGACGCGCCTGTTCTAAACATTATCCTATTTTTCGGCCTAGCAGTATTATTCTTTCATTGTCTGGAATATATCTTTGCAAGATCGAAGTGTATTTCAAGGCTATGGGAATGAATTTTGCTCTGTTGAATGTATAGGTGAGCGATGCCATTTGATATAATAATCCTTAATTAAATGCAATTCCTGCAGCAAATGAATTAATCGTAATAACTGTATTTAAAAATAACTTTGTATCCTAAATCTACCTTGTGCAGTTTTTCAATTTTGTGTTACAAGATGTCTCGAAGTGTGACTTGTCTGATTGGGGAAGCAGGGAAGTGGGAAGAGGGGGGCTAATGGAATTCAGACAAGCAATAATTAGTAGGCCAGGAAGTAGGGCAATTTTAAAAATGATTCATGGCAAGTAGGAATGAGACATTTACATTCTAAGAATTAATTATGGGAGTTGTCTAAATTATGAACAGAAAGCAGAAGTGCAGGGAATAGAATGTGGTTCAGAGACAATTTCATATAATATGTTCTATGCAAGAGATTAGTACAGATTTTTTTGATGCAAATCTTGTGTTAGAATGAGTACACAAACTTTGTGCTTGCAGGATCTTTTAATATATATGAAAGCCATGGGTCCACCAGCTGGAGCTACTCACAGATTAGGAGTTTGGAGACAGAACCAGCCAGAAAATGGCAATATGGGGGTGGATGAAGTCATAAAATGATGGCTCATGGGCACAGCCAGCCACATTTACCTGCTGCACCACTGAAGCCACACACTGGGATGACTTCATTATACAAGTACTGCACTACTGCGGATCAGCGATTCTAACAGTGAACTCCAAAGATGCACCAGGAAAGCTACAAAAAGACCAGGTCGTAGGCCTGTTACTGTTAATATTATTGTTTTACATGTTAGGAATGCTAAGGCTCAGAGATAAGTAATGAACCCAAAGCCATCCACTGTATCCATGATAGGGAATTATCCATCTGCAATATACACCTTAAACAATGGGTAGCCTAAAATGGTATGTTTGAGATGAGGTTTCCTGTAGAGCGATTCCCTCTAATTGTGATTGGGGTCTTAGGTGCTGAGTTAGCATGTTAATACTACAAAGGAGCTTCAAGAGATAACCCATTTTTCACTTGGAAGATTGCTATTTCCTCTGTTAGTGCTGTTTGGGAATAATTGTCAACCCTAATGTAGCCAAAATGGCAGCATTCATGCACGAGGGGGAGGTATTAGCAGGTTTCAGGGGACCCCAGGACATGCAGAAGTACAAAAATATTTTTAGTGGGGAAAGGCTAAAGGACATCCCCACCCCCACCCCAAATAGCCCACTCATGACCAAGTTTGCTTATTGGGCACCGAAAACTAGAGGAGTTGTGGAATGGGTTATCCTGAAAGAGAGCGGGCTGGCTGGAACTCAGAACAGGAGCACTCCACAATGCAATATCTCATTGCAGGTCCACTTACACCAGGTATAAACACAAGCACACACACACCCCAAGCACACATAAGGACACACAAATACAATCTTCTGTTCTCTCTGTCACATGCATTTCTGGACAAGCACAAGATGGAGCCTCATGGTCTATCTCTTACTAACATTCATAAACAAACATACAGTATCATATCTATATTCTCACAAAAACACAGAATAAGACATTGATCTCTACTCAGCATTAACCCTATTAATGTTATGCCCAAACAGGTTATATCAACGTGCGTAAGGGGCACAGGGCCATGCATGCTGCCCCTGCTCCAACATTCCTGCCCCACTTCTTCAGTGCCTGACCCCCCTGCATTGAGTAGAAGCCTCCCTCCTTAATAGAAATTTCCATGCAATCATGAACTTTGTGATATCAAGGTTTGTTATCGCAGGCAGGCAGGGTTCTGCTTACATTGAAGCAAACTGTAGAAGCCAACTAAAGACTTTCCCCCTCAACATAGGAAGGTCAGGGACTGAGAGGGCGGGGTTGTCATGCATTGGAACATTGGGGGCAGGACCAACACATGTGGCCCTGTGCCCTTTACGCGCATTGATGTACATGTTTGGTCATAACGCCTGAATAGGTTATCTCTTTCTCACATATAGATAGAGACATGAGAACATGGGATGTATTAACACAGGACATAGGACATGGACTCTCTCACTCACACCACTACTACTCCTGCTGCACTGATTAGTTCTATTTCTATATTTCCATAAACTAGTGCAGGTGGAAAGGCAAGTGGTGCTGCCACAGGGACAGGCAGGAAACAAGGTGGCTCTCCCATCCCCCAAACAGAAGCTCCCATCTTTTTACAGGCAGATTAAGTGGGGCTGAGCTAGGCCAGGTGAGTGAGTTAGTGGACTGGTGGATGAGCTGCCTAACTTCAGTGCAAACACTTCTGTAGCTGCTGCTCCCGCTGGCTGACAAGGAAGGTGAGAACTGGAAGAGAATTTTGCAGGAGGCTGAACCGCAAACTCTCTCCCAGGTTCCCACCTGTTTTGCCTCTCCAGCTAATTCTCCAGCTAAGTGGGTAATTCTCCAACTAAGTGGAACCTGTGATGGTGGCTGTGGCGTAACCCCACAATTCAGTTCCCTGGTGTATGTCTGCATTAGTATGTTTAATGTGTCTAGGATGTTGAACCGAGTGGGTGTGGTTTATGATGTCTTGGAAAGGGTGGGGGGAGGAGTATATAAGGAGTGTTTGAGTGATGTCAGAGTTAGTTGAGTGTTGGTAGTTGGTTAGTGTGTTATGGGAGAGTGTTTGGAGTGTGGGGAGAGTTGGGGAGTTAGGTTCTTCGTGTCTTGTCAGGAGTTTTGAGAGAAATCAGTGCTTGCATGAAGAGTGAAAGTGTTTGGAGTTATAGGGACTTAGGTTAATTACAAAGTGTTTGGGGTAGGCAGGTTTAAAATTATTTTCTGGAACTAAGATTTTGAGAATTAAAATAAACTTATTTTTATTTTGTTTGCTACCCCAATCCTACGTGTCAGCTTGGTGTTATTAACCTGCATTACTTTTAAATCTACACACACACCTTTGTACCCACAGAATCATAAATTTAAGCTAGATCCTTAATAACCAGTATTAATCTTTTCCCTCATTAGTAGGGGAAAGGTTTCATTTTATTTATTTATTTTATTTATTATATTTATACCCCGCATTTAAGTGTTGGTGCTTAGCCTGAGAAGGGTTTATGCACCTGGTCCTCAAGTGTAAAGGGCTTTGTCGTTGCAGTGGCCGTGGTAAAATCCAAGGGTCTGTCTTTCCGAGTCTCCACCAGTTCCCTGCTTGGGCTAAGCTACGCATGGTGCTCTGCTCCTCAGAGCGGGAAAGGGATGAAGCATTGAGGTGGCCTCCCTCCCTCTTGTAACCAAAGTGCGTGTGCATGCACATGCTGAAAAAGAAGCAGTTGTGGATTCACTGTAAGCCAGTCTGCAGTGGATTGTGATCGATGTTCTACTGCTCCAGGTTTAGAGTGTTGTTGCATCTTTCATAGGCATTAAATATCTAAGACTGGAAGTCAGATTGCCTATCTAACTTAATCTAAGACATATGTGCTTCGTAATTATAGCTGGATTAGAGTTAGATTTAAATATTCTGAATAGAATCAAGGGCAACACATTTGGTTAATATCTAGCTACAGTTGTTTTATATTCTTGTTAATTTAAACTATCTATATCTGTATCTACAGTAATAGCTTGGATTGCAAGCATAATTCGTTCCGGAACCGTGCTTGTAATCCAAAACACTTGTATATCAAAGCGAAATTCCCCATAAGAAATTTGTACACATATTTTTAATTTAAGATGCAATAAAGAATGATAGTGTAAAGTCTTCATTTTTCTTGACTGTGCTACAGTACTTGTTTTTTTTTTTTTTTTTTAATATTTTTTATTCTTTTTTTTTTTTAAACAATACAAAGAAAATAACATACACACATAACTAATATTGTGCTCCCATCACCATGGGACCAAACAATCCAATAACTCTATAATTGTTCATTATTCCAAAAATACAATATATCTTGACAGGGTAAACTCCCTTTCCCCCTTTTAAACACATATTCCGAAAATAAACCCCAAATATCCTTAAAATTATTTTTCTTTAATTGACCCCTTTTGCATTTAATATTACAAGTCAACATATCATTCAAAGCCATATCCCATACTTCCTTATACCATTCAGTAATAGTGAAAACTTGCTGGATTTTCCATTTCCTTGCTATCATTAGTCTACCTGCCGTTAACAAATTTATGATTAATTCTTTAACATTTTGTGAACCGATCACCTTTTCCGTTATTGTTAGCAAAGCTAGTTTAGGGCATACCTCTAAATCAACTCCAACAATTTCTGATATTTCCTCAAAAATCATTTTCCAAAAATCCATTACATTTTTACAACTCCACCACATATGAGCATATGTACCCAATTCCTGACATCCTCGCCAACACATTGGAGAACATTTATTATCTATTCTATTTAATCTCACTGGGGTCAAATACCATCTCCAAATCAGCTTATAAAAATTCTCTTTAATTCTTACAGACATATTTTTCAATATTCGCCTATCCCAAATCTTATTCCACTCATCCTTTGATATTTCCTCTTCAAACTCTGTATCCCAAACTATTTTAAGATTTTCTGCTTGCTCTTCTGATTTCTGCAACATTTTATATAACATCTTTGTAAGACCCCTAGCTGATGCATTTCCTTCTACAAGTTCTCTAGACATAACCACCTGCTCAAATGCAGTGAAATCCCTTTCATGCTCATGTCTTCTCTTCCATTTCTTACCCCATTGTACTAATTGAATTAAATTTAACCAAGAAATTCTTCCTGCCCCAACCCTATCAATTATTTGCTGTCTTGTCTCCATTTTTTCCAGCCAATCCATTAAAGTTATCACCTTTTTCTCTCTAAAAATTCGTTCTAAATGTCTAACATTCTCGGGAAAATCTTCCATAACCACCACTGGAGTAAGCGGGGATATACCTGGTAAAATATTTCCTTATTTCTACCCCAAATTTCTAACATATTTTTTAAAAAGGGATTTTCTAATCTTTTTGTCATAATATGTCCTTGTTTTGTAAATAAGAATTTATCCACCCTATTACCCAATTCAAATGCTTCTATTTCCCACCACATAAAATCTTTTCTAACAATAATATCCATGATATATCTAAGTTGATTAGCTATATAATACCATTTTAAATTAGGGAGACCAAGTCCCCCTATTTTTTGAGCTTTATACCATCTATTCTTAGTAATCCTTGATTTTTTTCCCCCATTACAATAGCTATTTAACATTACTTGCCACTCTTTAATTTCTTTCTCTGATATCTTATATGGTATCATTCTAAATAAAAAATTAAACTTCGGTAAAATCTTCATTTTAATCAAAGCTATCCTACCAAACCACGATAATCCCAATTTTTTATAATCCTCTATTTGATTTTTAACTTCATCTTTTAGTTTTTTAAAATTACATTCCCCTATTTTATCCAAATCTTTTAATATATCAATACCTAAATATTTAATTATATTTTTTATCTTTATATCCACTCCCCTTTGTTTAAATCCCCTTTCCTCCAGTTTACTATAATTAAATGTCATTATCTCCGATTTATCCCAATTAACTTTTAACCCTGTTACTTCTCTAAATTCATCTAAATGTTTCTCTATCCAATCCCAATTTTCTATAGGCCGTTCTAATGTTAACAAGATATCATCTGCAAAAAGGTTTATCTTACATTTGGTCTCTATTCCTATCCCCAATAATTTCTTCTCCTGTCTTATCGAATTCGCTAACAATTCCATAACTAACACAAATAATACTGGGGAAAGGGGACAACCCTGTCTAGTTCCCCGGCCTAGGCTAATAGTTTCTGTTATTCCATCGTTTACAATTACCGACGTGACATTATGAGTATATAATTGGTTAGTAATACCTATAAATTTTTCTCCAAACCCCATAGTTTTATTAACATCTTTAATGCAGGCCATTCCACACAATCAAAGGCTTTAAAAATATCCAATGCAAGAACCCCCGCTTTCAAATTATTTTTCTTTATTAAATAAATTATATTCAGAACCCTTCTTGTTAAATCTGCCATTTGTCTTCCTTGAATAAACCCACATTGATCTATCCCTATATACTTATTTAGAAAACTATTCATTCTTCTAGCTAAAATTGCTGTCAATAGTTTAGCATCTTGATTAATTAATGATATTGGTCTATAAGAACCTGGTTCTGCTAAATCCTTCCTTGGTTTCAGGATTAAAATGGTCAAGGACTGTTTCCATGACGGGGGGATCTCTCCCCCCTGTAAAATATCATTAAACAACCGTTTTAACTTCGGAATTAACATTTTTTTAAAGACTTTATAATATTCCGCCCCCAGACCATCCAGTCCTGGCGTTTTCCCCTGTTTTAATTTATTTATAGCACTTTCTATTTCAATTTCTGTAAATGGTTGCTCCATTTTCTCTCTATCTTCATCCTGGATTTTTATTTTTAAATTTTTCTCGATATATCTTCTACTCTCAGCTTCCGACCATTTTCCTGCCTTATATAACTCTGTGTAATATTCATGAAAAATTTTCAATTTATCCTTTACTAGATTATATTCTTTACCCCTCTTATCCTTAATCATCCCCACTAAGCTTTTTTCTTTTTTTTTTGTGCTAATCTAGCCAACATTTTAGAGTTTTTATTACTATTCTCAAAATACTCCCTTTTTGTGTAAATCAAATTCCTTTGTACCCTGTCCAGTTCTTTATTCTCCAATTCTTTCCTTTTACCCTGTAATTCTGCAAAAATCTTTTTATCCCTCTTCTCTAAATACTTCTTTTCCAAATCCCTAATCTCCCCCTCTAGCTTTTGATAAAAAACTTCTTGTTGTTTCCTCAAATTTATTGCCTCTCTCAATCCTATTCCTCTCATTACACTCTTCATTGTATCCCATATTATCGCTTCAGTACATTCTTCTGTTTGATTAAATTCCCAAATTTCCCTCAATTCCTTCTCTATTTTCTCTGTTAAATGTTTATAACGAAAAATATTACAATTCAATCTCCATCTTTTCGCTTCTCTATAATCCTTATGTATCTTCAAATCCATGTTAACCAAAGCATGATCTGTAACTTTTATCACTCCTATCTCTGTGCCCAGGACCCTTGAAAACAGTGTCCTGGACACAAAAATAAAATCTATCCTAGAATAATTCTTATTTGCTGATGAGTAAAATGTATATCTTTCCTCATTCCCCTTGACCCCTCTCCAAACATCTAGCAACCCTTCCTTACTAATTAACTTATTCAAGATCGTTAGATTATTTCTCTGATCTTCTCTCGTCGGATTGGATTTGTCTTTTCTTCTATCCAATACCATGTTAAAGTCCCCAGCCATAATAACCCTTTGATTTTGAAAATTACCCATTTCTTTAAACACATGTTGATAAAATTCTCCTTGATTTTGATTGGGAGCATAAACATTAACAATAACATATTCTTCCCCTCCCAAGGTCCCATACATTATAATATATCTACCTGTATCATCCTTTTTCACCTTTAGAACATTAAAACCACAATTCTTTGAAATTATAATTGCTACTCCTCGCGATTTAGATGATCCACATGCTATCTCATATATTCTAGACCACCTCAATTTCAATTCATTGACTCCTTTCCTTGCCTGGTGCGTTTCTTGCAAGAATATAATATCTGCCTTATCCTTTTTAAGAAGTGCTTCTATTCGCCTTCTCTTAGTAACTGACCCTAGCCCCTTAACATTTAAAGTTGAAATTCTTAACTTATAATCCATCTATTAACAACATTTTTTCTTTTTTGGTCCCCAAAAGTGAAAATAATACACAATAACATACCCCTTAACCCACCCCCACATTCATCTAAACTATCCCCCCTGCTTAGCCAGGGCAACTTGCCCCACCCTAAACCTACCCACCTATCCCAGGGGGGGGGAAAGGACCCATCACCAGCCCGAACAGCAGCCCCTCATTCCCTCCCGGATAACTTCTTTATAAAACATTTTCTATTTCTTTTTTCTTCTCGTGTTGAAACGACCTCTTATACAATTCCTCCACTGGCTCCTTCTTCTTCCAGTTGACCCATCAATTCTGGACCCTCCGCATCATCATGAAGCCCCAACTCTCCCAGCAGGCCCATGCCTTGATCACATGATGAAATCTTGTATCTCTTACTGCTCCACACAAAAGTAAGAAAAACTGGGTAACCCCAATTGTATTGTAATCCCTTTCTGATCAAGACTGCTGTACACGGTTTAACACTTCGCCTCCACTTTATTGTTTGCTGACAAAGATCATTGTAGATTTGCAAAGTAGCCCCCTTGAAAGCTACTTGACCTTTCTTTCTAATCTCTTTCATGAAGACATCCTTCTTGTATAAATTTGCAAATTTCAGTACAACATCTCTGGATGTCATACCACGCCTTAATGCTCCCACTCTATGCACAATCTCAATGTCCATATCATCCCAAAAAATTGTTTCTCCAGAGACAGCTTCATTCATCCATTCCAAAATACTGCCTCTTAACTTATATCCAGTCTCCCCCATCTCCATGGGGAAGCCTCTGATCCGAATGTTGGAACGACGTTGCCTGTCTTGCATGTTAATCATCTGTATTTCCATCTCATTAAATTTCATTTCATACTTTTCAAAACTTTTTTCATCCTTCACCTGGAGTTTTTCCACCTTATCCACTCTAGCTTGCAGCTCTTTAACTTGAACCCCTAATTGATCTATGGAATTTCGCATTTGCTTCATATCCTCTTGATGCAGATTTTGAAATTTCTCAATTGCTTCTATTTGTTTCTGCTGGCCTGCTTCCATAGAGCTTTGAAACTGTGATAGAATTTTCTCCCAATCTGGTGCTGCCCCTTTAAGCTTGGCTGGAGATATTGACTTTGGCTTGGCACCAGCAGGGAATTTGCCAGCTGAATCCGCCATTTTTCCGCCCTTCCCCCTCGCTGTCTCGAAACTTTCACTACCTCGTGGCTTCTTATCAGGACCCTGTTGCACAGTTTGATAAGAACATTCAATATCTTTAGTGTCAAGGATCCTAATTAGCCTTTTCAAACTGTTATCCGAGGGATGCGCCCGATCGCGTTTCCAAAGAGGGGGTAGGGACTTTTTCACCCGTCTGGAGCTCATAAACAATCCAGAGCGAAGCACATCAAAAAAAAGCTATTCTTGTTATTTCTTTATTAGCTCTATATCTGCATACTTTCCAGAAAGCAAACAGCAAAGGAATTTAAACTCACGCTTTGTCTCTCCTGTGTATTTGCAGATGTTTTCAAATCATTCCGGGAGCTCGGCAGAAAAGCTACTGCTCCATAGCCAGCGCAGGCTCCTCCCCCTGTGCTACAGTACTTGTATTGGAAGACGTCGCTTGTTTATCAAGTCAAAATTTATTAAAATTTTTGCTTGTCTTGCAAAATGCTCTCAGACCAAGTTACTTGCAATCCAAGGAATTACTGCATATCTATATCTCTATATCTCTATATATCATCTATATATAAGATGGAGCAGTATACATGCTGTGGAATGAAAATGAGGATTTCAGGGATGCAGATGATTTAGGTATTATAGTGAACTGGTGAACATTTATTTGAGACAGGATAAACTGACAAACCTTCCCATGAAAAACTATTTATTTATTTAATTTTATTGTTTATATTTTAAATTAAAATAGCACTGAAGTTCCATAAACCAAGTTTTATATTTAGCAACAAAACAACATCCACAAATTGCATAAGACTGCGACTAACACATTTCTGACATGGATTAAGGAGTTGTTTGGGAGTTCAGAATTCAAAGAACAATGTTGTTTTTCTTTAAACGTATTGCAGGGATGGGGACTCGGACTCGAGGACTCGACTCGTGAGTCGGACTGAGTCCCCCCTCTGACTCGACTCGGACTCGAGTCCCAATATTTTTAATGGGACTCGAGACTTGACTCGGGACTTGAGACCAAGGACTCGTCAACATCCCAGGGCTGTTGACGAGTCTTCTGGCTGTGCCAGAGGGAGCGCGATCACCGGTGAAGAGCGCATGGAAGCGAGGCGCGCCGCTGCTCAGCCACTATGGACAGCTACCAGGAGCGCAGACCCAACGATGTGTTGAGATTTATTTTGATTGATGTGTTGTTGTGGGGGGTTTGGGTTAGGGTCAGACATTTTGGGTTTGGCTGCCTCTGCCTGCCTGTTTGGGGTTCCCAGCCTCCTCTGCCTGCCTGGTCTCTTCTTGACCTGTTCAGCAGTTGAATTGTCCAAGACAAAGGCCTCTGCCTGCCTGCTTTGGGGTTCCCTGCCTCCTCTGCCTGCCTGGTTATTTTGGGTTTGTCTGCCTGGTCTGTTCTTGCCGAAATCAGTTGCAGAGTTTTGAAATAAAAAGGCACACTTGTGCCTAGAATTTATTTAAGCCACACATCTGAAGTAGCCTTATTTTGTTGGGGGGAAACCCCATTGATTTTAATAGGGACTCGTGGAGTCAGTTTTGGGAGTGACACAGGACTCGTGACTCGTGAGTCACCATTTTGGACCAAGGACTCGGACTTGGACTCGAGACTCGGGTCCAAAGACTCGTGACTCGACTCGTGACTCGAGACCAAGGACTCTTCAACATCCCTGACGTATTGTGGAGCTAATGATTCGCTCTTGAGATAAGAAGACTGACCCAAAGAGATTCTGGACACTTAATGTTTGGTTATGGCTTGGTTTTGCAGCTATTTTGCTAAACATTTGTGAAGAAGGCAAGCTTAGCTCTTCTGTGATAAACAATTTTAAAAACAAAAAGATGGTAGCATTTGATAGCTATTGGAGAGCTACTTTATGCTGCTTATTTCTGTGATATACCTGCGGGCTGGTCCCCAAGGGTGTGTGGAACTGAATGGGTCTTTTTTTTAATGAAGCCATTGATATACTTGAAAAGGCTCCATCATACACTGTTCAACTCTAAGAACATAAGAAGCTGCCTTATATCAAGTCAGACCATTGTTCCATCAGGCTCAGTACTGTCTTCACAGACTCCAGGGTTTTAAGCAGGAGTCTTTCCCAGACCTATCTGGAGATACTGGGGATTGAACCTGGGACCTCCTGCATGCAAAGCATGTGCCCTACCACTGAGCTACAGCCCTTCCTACATACGGAGTGGAATGTAAAAAAAGAAAGGGGGGGGGAAGCCTTTTGATGAGTAGGCATTCTTGGCCCTGTTCTCCCAATAATCTCTTCCTGCTGTGAAGAGGTAGATGACAAGAAATTCAAAGGGAAAAAAAAGTCTGAGGGAGCAGGTGAGGATATACAGGAAGGGTCTGGAAGATCAGTTTGGATTGCTTCTGTGTTTTCTGTATGAAGAAGCAGTCCTTACTGGTTCTTTAAAGAAACAACTTTATTAATAAACTGGTGACGGGTTCAATGACTGTGCTTCATATAGCTCTCTCCTTCTCTGAAGCTGACCATGACTTGTCCTCCTGCTAGTTTAAACCAGTTCCTTCTTAACATCAGTGAATACACAATAAGTGTTAAAGAGACTGTGCACTATTTCCACATCTCCTTCTTTTATAAAAATAATATAAAATAAATAAGCATACTATTAACTTAAATAACAAATCGCAACATTGCTCAATAAGTCTTTGTGGTGTTCTCTGTATTCTGTTTGATCTACGTGGAGCCACTTCAGGCTCCTCTCCCACAATAGTAGGATTACATTAATTTAGTTCCTCTGTCCTTTCTTCTGAAACACTTTCCTGATTCAGTTCATTTGTAGCTTCCTGTTGATCTTGCATCCCATCCTTTTTTCCTGATACAGGAACAAGTTGCAAATGTCTCCTGTTGCAGCGATTTATTTATTTATTTTATTACATTTATACCCCGCCTTTTTTCCTGCAAGGAACTCAAGGCGGCTTACATAATCCTCCTTCTTCTCTCCATTTTATCCTCACAACAACCCTGTGAGGTAGGTTAGGCTGAGAGGCAGTGACTGGCCCAAAGTCACCCAGTGAGTTTCATGGCTGAGCAGGGATTTGAACCTGGATCTCCTGAGCCCCAGTCCAACACTCTCACCACTATGCCACACTGGCTCTAAGATAAGAGTTTCCATCTTGAGACTGAACTTCATAAGATCTTGGTGCCACCTCACGCAATACACGTGCTTTCTGAGCCCAGGAGTTACTACTGAAAATGCGAACATTATCATTTGGGTTCAATGCCTGTAATGCCCTGGACTCTTTATCATAACATAAGTTTTGATTAACCTTGGTCACTCTGTTATGCCTGTAGGTACTCTTGACCTGGTTCCATCAATCCTGGTAACCGAGTTTGCAGCTTATGGTTAAACAACAGTTCAGCAGGTGTGTTAATGGAACTGATCTGTAATTTAAAATGGCTACATAGGGGTCCTCACCTGAGGCATTAGCTGTCCTCAGTAATCGTTTTATGATTTTGATCCCATTTCCCACAAGCCCATTAGACTGTGGATAATCTGGGCTGGATGTTAAGTTCCAAAATCCATACAGTCTGGCAAACGTTTTAAATTCATGCCCTGAAAACTGAGGGCCATTGTCGGACATAATTGTGTGAGGTATCCCATGTCAGGAAAAATGTGTTGAATAACCTGTGATGCAGTTGTGCCATCCAATGAGCTGATTTCAGGGTACTGCGAAAAATAATCTAGAACTAACAGATAATCTTTGCCTGCCAGGGTAAATAAACGAATTCCCACTTTATGCCATAGCCCTTGTATTTCATCATGTATCTACATAGACTCCTTCTTGTTCTTATGCTGATATGTCTGGCATGTATTACATTTATGAACTACTTTTTTCTATTGCAGTACTCATACCTGCCCAATATAAAACCTCCCAAGCCCTTCTTTTGTATTTTTCAGTCCCCAGTTGACCATTATGTATTCTTTCAGTCGTATCTGCTCTTAGTGTTTTATGGACATTTATTTATTTATTTATTTATTTATTTATTATATTTATGAATCGCCCATCTGGCCAGACATCCGGCCACTCTGAGTGATGTACAGTCCAATAAAACACAAGAGGGGGGGGAAACACGCACACACACACACACACACACACACACACACACAGAGTATAAAACACAATTAAAAACAGTACAAAACTTAATCCTAACCCACCCCATATTCCTGCCTGAAAAGCTATGTTTTTAATGCCCAGTGGAAGCTAATCAAGGAAGGGGCATGGAGGAGGTCACTGGGGAGAGAGTTCCATAAATTGGGGGCTGCCACAGAAAAGGCCCTCCTCCTAGTCCCCACCAGCCTGGTTTCTCTGGCTGATGGGACAGGGAGAAGGCCATCCGTGGCAGATCATGATGAGCGGGCCTATTTGATGTTGCTGGAGGTGCTCCTTGAGATAAACTGGACTGGAGCCGTACAGGGTTTTAAAGGTCAACGCCAACACCTTGAATTCGGCTCGGCAAAGAACTGGTAGCCAGTGCAACTCTTTGAGCACCGGAGTGATGTGATCACGCCGGCGGCAGCCTTTAAGCAGGTGAGCTGCTGCATTCTGTATCAGCTGCAACTTCCGAACCGCCTTCCAGGGTAACCCCACGTAGAGCGCATTACAGTAGTCTAGGCGAGAAGAGACCAAGGCATCAACCACTGATGGAAGCAGATGATTAGGAAGGTAGGGGCACAACTGCCACATCAGATGGAGCTGATACAGCGCCGCCCGGCTCACAGCTGACACCTGAGCCTCTATGGACAGTTGGGAGTCTAAAATGACTCCCAAGCTGCGGACCTGGTCCTTCAGGGGTAGATGTACCCCATTCAGCACCAGGTCAACATCCCCTAACCTTCCCCTGTGTGCTACCAGAAGTACCTCGGTCTTGTTGGGGTTCAGTTTCAGCATGTTCCTTCCCATCCAGCCACCCACTGCCTCCAGGAACTTGGACAGGGTTTCAACAGCCCACCTTGGTGAGGACTTGAAGGAGAGGTAGAGCTGTGTGTCATCCGCATATTGATGACACCGCACCCCAAACCAGGGATGTTGAAGAGTCCTTGGTTTCGAGTCACAAGTCGAGTCACGAGTCTTTGGACCCGAGTCACGAGTCCAAGTCCGAGTCCTTGGTCCAAAATGGTGACTCACGAGTCATGAGTCACTCCCAAAGCTGACTCCACGAGTCCCTATTAAAATCAATGGGGGGTTTTCCCAACAAAATAAGGCTATTTCAGATGTGTGGCTTAAATAAATTCTAGGCACAAGTGTGCCTTTTTATTTCAAAACTCTGCAGCTGATTTTGGCAAGAACAGACCAGGCAGACAAACCCAAAATAACCAGGCAGGCAGAGGAGGCAGGGAACCCCAAAGCAGGCAGGTAGAGGCCTTTGTCTTGGACAATTCAAACTGTGGAACTGGTTAAGAAGAGACCAGGCAGGCAGAGGAGGCTGGGAACCCCAAACAGGCAGGCAGAGGCAGCCAAACCCAAAATGTCTGAAAGGTTGCATTTTAGGGAAATGATTTTAAAAAATAAACTTGCTGTACTTCCTAAAACCTATCCATGTTGCATTTGAGGAACACGATTTTGGAACACGAGTCCTTGGTCTCGAGTCCCGAGTCGAGTCTCGAGTCCCATTAAAAATATTGGGACTCGAGTCTGACTCGAGTCAGAGGGGGGACTCAGTCCGACTCACGAGTCGAGTCCCCATCCCTGTCCCAAACCTCCTGATGATAGCTCCCAGCAGCTTTAGGTAGATGACGGCTCTGTCATGAACTGATAATATGTAGCAGGGACACAATGAACTGGCCAGCCATAAGTGATGGCTATTCTCACTTTCAGCAATATCTCATCCTGTGCAGTAGCCACAACAACTTTTTGCCACATCTCATCTGAGACTGGGTAATTTTGTCGTATCTCTATCATGCACAATATCCATTTCCAGTTCATCATCATCAACAGTTATATCAACTGCTCTGGACAAAGTGTCCGCAATTACCAGATCCTTACCAGGTTTGTATTCCAATTGCAAATCATACAGTTGTAGCTGAAAGAAAAGTCTCCGAAGCCTAGGAGGTAAGGCTTGTGGTCCATTTCAGCCTCAACTGATCACCCATATATACAAACATGGTACTTTTTGCATCCATGAACAAAAGCTAGAGCTTTTTTTTCTATTTGTTCATATAATATTTCGGTGTCTTTGAGAGCTCTGGATGCATATGCTACTGGTCTCCAATATGCTACTGGCTACTGATTACCATATTTTTTCAAAAGCATTGCCCCAATACCCTTTTTCGAAGCATCTGTAGACAATGTGGTCTTCCCATTGCTGTCAAAACACCTAAGCACTGTCTAGGGGTGGGTGATCTCCCCACCACCTGACTCGCAGCATGTTCGGTGAGTGCTGCCACCATGCCTGCTGCGCTGGGCCGAAAGCGATCACCAGCCAAGGCACTTGCTGGACTTCCGGTTTCCCGGCGCAACGTTGCTTACGTAGAAAATGGCGTAAAATACGTTAAAAGCGGCCTCAATTTGTGTAACTTGCGTGAATCGTGGCTGTTTTTAATGTATCTTACACCATTTGCTACGTAAACGCAGCGCCGGGAACCCGAGGTCACTTCCCCAGCTCGCAAGAACGCGAGTTGAGCCAGGGAAGCAAGTAGGGCGAGCGGGGCTTGGGGGTTGAGCCTGGCAAGTTTGCCGGGCTTCCATCCCCCAATCGAGCTCCACACACATCCCTAACTGGAGCTATTTCAGTTAACCTTTCTAGCTTTGCTAAAGCTTTGTTCATGTTGGCATCCCAGGTCCACTGAGTATTTTTCTTTATGAGTGCTCTAAGGCTACTGGTATGCTCTGCCAGGTTTTCAATATATCTACCTACATGAGTTGCCATCCCTAAAAATCTTTGAACTCCTTCCTTATCTTGTAGGTGTTGCATGTTTGAAATTGCTCTTAATCTCTTTGGATCAGTTTGTACCCCAGTTTCTGATATTCTTTCCCCCAAGTAGATTATTTTTTAAACTTTCATTTCTGTTTGTCAAGTTTAAGCCTAGTTGCCCTAGCCCTCTGTAGGGCCTCATATAAGCACTAATCATGTTCTTTAGTTCTGCCCCATACTAGGATGTCATCAATGTAAACCTTGACACCAGCAACCCCTTCAAATATTTGCTGTACAGTCCTATGAAAGAGTTCGGAGGCAGATTTTAGGCCAAATAGGAGTTTGTGAAAGCAGTATTTTTTATTCATTAATTCATTTATTATTTCTAATTTATTTTTATAAATTAATATGTCCCAAAAATGTATAAAAAGTACACAACCTTGAACTTTTCTCCTCTAGTGGATCCTGCCAAAATCCTGAGGATGCATCCAGAATTGAAAAATATTTTTCATCAGCCATTTCACTAAATATATCCTCTCTTGTGGGCAGTGGAAAATGCTGTTGTTTTACATTTTTTTTAAAGCTCCTTTGAATCTAGACATACATAGTCTTAAGGTGCCATCTCTTTTTTTCCTATGATGACTGTACCCATTCAGTGGGTTCCTCCACCTGGTCAATGACTTTTAAGGTCACCATACTGTCTAGCTGTTTTTTTAAGCCTTTCTTTTATTGGTAATGGGACCTTTCTAGGTCATGGATGACTGGATAATTAGGTTCTGCTAACTTTATTTTGTATTTGGTTCCTAATTTCCCTGTGCCCTCAAAATCATCTGCATATTGATCTTCAATTGGCTTGTCCTTTGCATTTGTTACCATATAGACTCTTTTAATGAATTCCAGTTGCTGAGAGGTTTGTAGGCCTAGTATAGGCATAGTATATTACAAAAGTTATTAGCTCTATATGATCCTTAACTTTTACCTCTAACTGACAAACCCCTTTAGTGGGAATCACTTTCCCATTGTAAACTCTTAATTTTACCTTGTTGCCCTTAATCCAGTGTGGTTCTTGTTTTAATGTATCAACTGGAATCACAGTTACCTGTGTCTATTTTATAACTGATAACCTGTCCATTAGTCTTCTATGCAACAGTCTAGTCCTGTTCTGTCTGCAGCCGCTGTTCCCACAAAGAACACGTCTTTTGTGCTTTTGCCTGTTCTATACACTTAATTTACTGTTTCTGTTTTGTCTTCTGTAGCTTGTAGAGGCTGCAGAGTAACTTCTGCTGCCTGACAGACTCTCACTCCTTTGTCTAGGTTCAAATTCACTTCTTCTAAGAGCGCTATCCAATGGGTTGTGCCCTCGATGCTTGTAAGCCTTTAAACTTGGAGGTTTACGAGCATCCTATGCAGAGCAGGGAAAGTGGCAGAGGCGATCTCCATCTCCCCTCATCTCCCGCTCTGCAAGTCAGCTAGACAGCCGATCTCAGCCACCTAGCTGCAGCGCTTTGGACAGAGAGGCAAGGAGGCTGGAGCGCTGTCAGGATACCTCATATGCTGGTGGCACCGGTCGCCTCCCTGCCCCCAGAATGCCCCCTGGCCTTTACCCCTTCTCCAAGGTCGCTTTTCTGACCTCGGAGAAGCAGCCGGACCAGTTCTTTCTGCACTGGTTGCGGGGGGGGGGGATCTGAGTGTGGGAATCTGAAGAATTCCATGATCCCCCAGTGTCTAGGGGCCATAGGATCACTCTGTAAAAATCTTTTTTGTAGTTTTCGATCTCCAATTCCTATTACAATTGTACAATAATTACATTACATTATAACATAATGTAGTTATAATTATATTATACCTATTACAATGGTCCCTTATTATAGACTCAGTAAACTGCGCAAAATTACAATCCTGGCTCATCAGCTTTAAGTTTGTGAGGAATTCTTCAAAATATTCACCCTCTTTTTAATGCTCTTGTGGAACTTATATCTCTCAAATACAGTAATACCTTGGATTGCAAGTAACTTGGTCTGAGAGCATTTTGCAAGACAAGCAAAAAATTTTTGACTTGATAAATGAGCAAGGTCTTGCAAGACAAGTTATAGGGATGTAACCGCTCACCTTGAGCGGGCGTAGCAGGCCGAAATCGGCCCCACTCATGCCCGCCAGAGACTCGCTTTGATATAAGAGTGTTTTGGATTACAAGCACGGTTTTGGAACAAATTATGCTTGCAATCCAAGGTATTACTGTACCTAACTTGTTTTTGGTATGCAGTATTCTGCAAATGTCTGCAACACAGTCACATAGCTTTTCCTCTCCTCCTGGTTTAGCTGCGTTCTATTAAAGACACCCACAGCCTCATTTCCTGCTATGTTCAACAAGAATATTGCTGTTTTCTCCTCATCTTCCTTTTCTGCATAGCTTGTTGCTTGCTTGCTTCCGTGTGTGTGTGTGTCTATATCTATATCAAAACTCTATTTGATTTTGTTCAAAGATTCAACAGCTTTACCTGAGAGTTTTAGTTTGCTGGGTATTTTCAAATGTTCAATCTCTTCACCAGTTTATAACCTTTTTCTTCTTCTTTTCTTTCAATCCCACTCCTGGTAACATGTGTTGTTTTCTACATGAAGAAGCAGGCCTTACTTTCTGGTTCTTTAAAGAAATAACTGTATTAATTAACTAGTACAGTTCAGTTACTGTCCTGCATGGAGCTCTCTCCTCTGAAACTGGCCATACCTTGTCCTCCAGCCAGTCTAAACCAGTTGCTTGCTTGTTAACATCAGTGAATCCACAACAAGTCTTAAAGAGACAGTGCACTATTCCCACAGCTTCATGATTGAGGGAGAGGATGAAGTGAAATCTTGTTAGGATTGACATCAGGAAATCAAACGTTTCCTGATGTCTTCCTATTGGAAAGTGGAAAATAGTTCCCAGTATCTTTCACATATAAGTGATTATCTCACCTTTCCCCCCTTTAGATAGATCTCATTTTTATTCCTGAAAAAAACTAAAAACAAAACAATTACATTCTTGCATCCAGAGTTCCTCTGATGAGACATGCCCCTTTCTTTGTGTATACTCTTAATTTAAGAAGCCTATCATATAGTGATAGTAAATCAGATGAACAATGATGATGACACTTCAACCATTCACTTGCTTTTTGAGCCCTTCATTTATTTATTTATTTTATTTATATCCCGCCTATACACAAATATCCTAGGCGGCATACAAGATCATAATCAATTTAAACAAAACAAGTATACCATAATATACAATTAAAACTAACTAATACAATTAAGCATAAAAACAAAATAAAAATTCCACAAGATCCCATAAAAATTGATAAAAGTATAATAAAAGTGTAATAAAAAAGTATAAAAGGAAGGCCTGCCGGAATAGTAAAGTCTTCAGTGCCTGCTTAAAAGCATTCAGAGAAGTCAGCAGACACATTTCAATCGGCAGATCATTCCACAACTGAGGGGCAGCAAAGGAAAAAGTCCTTTGATGTATAGCTGCCAGTCTCACATTGGGCAGCTGCAACAGCTGAGCTGACCCTCAGGGGACCTTAAGTGGTGTGCTGGAACATGAGGGACGAGGCATTCCCTAAGGTACCTTGGACCCAGACCATGTAGGGCTTTAAACGTACGAACCAGCACTTTATATTTTGCCTGGAAACAAATCGGCAGCCAGTGTAAAGAACTTAAAACCGGTGTTATATGGTCTCCACGGGGTGTCCCGGAGACTAACCTGGCTGCCATGTTTTGCACTAGTTGAAGTTTCCGAACCAAATATACAGGCAGCCGCAAGTATAGCGCATTGCAGAAATCAAGCCTAGGGGTTACCAGTGCATGCACCACCGTTACTAAGTCCACATGTTCCAGGAATGGGCGTAGCTGGCATATCAACCGAAGCTGATAACAGGCACTTCTCACCGTCGCCTCCACCTGAGGTTTCAGGAGCAGGGTTGGGTCAAGAAGTACCCCCAAGCTACGAACTTGTTCCTTAAGGGGGAGTGCAACCCCATCCAGAACTGGTTGACAAACCTCAATTCCTGAATTAGGACCCTTCACGATGAGCACCTCAGTCTTGCCTGGATTCAACTTCAGTTTGTTCTCCCTCATCCAGCCCATTACCGACCTCAAGCAGTCATTCAGAGGAGTCATACCTTCCTTGGATAAAGATGTTAAGGAGAAATAGATTTGGGTGTCATCAGCATACTGATAACACCCAGCCCCAAATCCCTAGATACTCTTTTCCAGCGGTTTCATGTAAATATTAAACAGCATCGGGGACAAAATGGAGCCCTGAGGGACTCCACATAACAGCTCCTTTTTAGAGGAACAATTATCCCCAAGCGACGCCATCTGAAACCATCCTGAGAGGAAGGAGCGGAACCACTGCAAAGCAGCACCTCCAACCCCCAACTCCCTCAGGCAGTGCAGAAGGATACCATGGTCGATGGTATCGAACACCGCTGAGAGGTCCAAAAGAATCAGTAGGGACGCACTCCCCCTATCAATTCCCAGGCAAAGATCATCCACCAAGGTGACCATGGCAGTCTCCATTTCGTATCCCACTCTGAAGCCAGTTTGAAATGGGTTTAGATAATCGGTTTCATTCAAGACAGCTTGGAGTTGAGTGGCCACCACCTTCTCAATTACCTTGCCCCAAAAATGGTAAATTACTCACTGGCCTATAATTATTAAAATCCAGGGGATCAAGGGAGGGCTTCTTCAGAAGTGGTCTGTCAATTTCTTCTTTCAAGCAAGATGGAAAATTACCCTCTTTTAGGGAGACATTTAAATGTGATAGTATCCTATCCTATCTTGGTCATCTTTTAATAACACCCCCCCCCGGTTAATAACTATCAAAATAGCATTGTGCATCTTCACATCTATTTATTCAAGTGTGTGTGTGTGTGTGTGTGGTCATTCTCTGAAAGATTCTGAAAGATCTCAGCAGGGATTCTTCATTACTTATCATTTGTTCCCAGTAACTGGCACATTTTTTTAGCCCTTTCCAATAGTGCAGATATCTTTTATTTTAAAGTGGTTGCCTATAACACAGGCTGGACTACCTTTATTTAGTTCTGTTGCCTTCTTTTAAAGCTCCGTAGATCTGGACCACAATCCAGTGTACAGATATTGCATGTTTAAATTCTGTTGGTTTCAGTAAGACTTAAGAATGCATAAGTGAGCTTTAGATTTCTGCTTAGGGGAAAGCCGAGATCTTGTTTTCACATCTCAAGGTTACTCCCCAAATTTTGTTTTACGAGATACCAGCTGTCAAGAATGCAGGATGGACTGATTTCTGTCCTGACATTTCGTTTCTTTCCTTACTGTTAAGAATTACAAGATTCTCAATGCATCAGGGGTTTAGAACCTTAAAACCTATTATGAACTGGTTTCCATGTTATTTTGAGTCTGGCACAAGTGCTCATGGTGATCCCCTAACAAGTAGAGGAGAAGCAGGCAAGGACCAGAGGAGAAAGCTTTATTCTTGCTTCCCTGTTTGATGGTGAACTTAATTATAGATGTGTATAAATTCATTCAGAGTCTGTGCTTTAATTGTAGTAAATTCTTTCTTGGAACCCTGTAGCTCTGTATAGAACTGCTAAATCTATTCACTAACAGGAGAATTTCCCCTCCTCCAGAACTGAGAGGTCAGTGAGGCCATGTGTTGGCATTTTGTTTTATTGTATTTGCATCCAAAACCTGTAGTGTACTGTCATGGTAGCAGCAGGAGCCAGCATGGTAGAAGCCATGTAAATATAAGGGACAGTATCATTTTTTTGTTTCCAAATCATCATCAGTTTTTATCCACCTTGGAATAACTGCATTTTACCTCCTTGTATTTCATCTCCAAATATCAATTGCATGCAAGTATCTTGCCTGCATTTTTTCTAAACAATTGTGTTTGCTCATTGTAAAACCCCCGAAACAAATCAACCAACCAGTTTTATTTTTTGTCTGTGGTTAAGGTAGATATTACCATGCTACCCCATATAATGTTTTAATGGGATTGACTGACAGGTACTCTGTTACAAGAAGGACTTTAAATATATTTAGAACATTTATATGATTAGGCGTTGATATTCAAGGTGGTTACGTTAGAAAACGTTAGAAGTAAATGTTAATTACTGAACAATGATAGACAAATTATACATCAGATGGAAAAGGTGATAGCTGGTGGTCTTCCTGGAAGAATGTTTCTATTTTGGTGGCTAAAATATCTTAAGTGGTTGGGATCCCCTCCAAAAGGACAGCCCTAGCACATTCCTGTTTGAATACTAGGACGAACCAGATGATCCTAGAAGTGCTAGACAATTTTTTTCTCCCAGTCAGATATACATAGTACTGTAGTAGCTATGCAGTAATGTACAGTACTTGGGTTCATTTCCACTTGAAAATTCAATGTGATGTGTGTCTTTGTTTTGTTTTTTAAATCTAGTTTTTATCTGGTCACATTGACTTGAAGGTTTCAGAAAGCGGTGCTTTGCAGCACATCAATGTGCCTTTAAGTTAAAGTTAATTTGCACATTTAGCCTTAGTTTTAATTGGCATGTAATTTGTTTGCTGTTTATTATTTGAGTTCTCCTTCTGATTTCTGGAACTACATATCTATGTATCTGCCTGTAGGCTCTGTGTGTGTGTGTGTATGTGTGTGTGTAGAGAGAGAAAGAAACTCAAACAAATATTATGAAAATGAAGATGGAAATTCAGGGTTTTATAAATAGATTATGTGGCATCTGTAGAACTAAAAATTAGGGATGCTAAGAGTAATCTGTGTGTGTGTGTGTGTGTGTGTGGTGTTACATTACTACACTGGGCAAGTTTGCATGAAGCAACAACTCATCCTGCGAATAAGCTACAAATATTTAGAATATTTTCTAAATTGGTTGCTATTCATCATCACCATGGGACTTATTGATTATGAAGGCTGTTTTTCCATGCAATGAGATGTAAAATGCAATTCTAAGTATGTCCCTATTGATTCTGCTGGACTTCTCATTGGCATTTGAAACCCTTGACCATGTAATATCCTTTTGGGCCATCTCTGTGGGTTGGGCATTGGAGGCATCACTTTGCACAGGTTCTGGTCCTTGCTGGAGGTATGTTTCCAGAAGGTGGTGCTTGGGGACCTTTGTTCAATCCCTTCGGCTTGTGTGGATCGACAGGGTTCTATTCTGTCCCTCGTGCTTTTTAAAATCTACTGCTAGGAGAAGTCATCCGGAATTTTGAGGTAGTGTCATCAGTATGCTAATGACATCCAGCTCTGTCTCTCTCTTTCTGATAAACCAAAAGAGGCTATAGATCTCCTAGACCACGACTTGATGTCAGTAGTGGGGTGGATGAGGGCTAAATCTGAAACTAAATTAAACTGAATCGAAAGCTGGGCAAGATAGAGGTTCTTCTGATGAGTAAGCAGATTTTCAGATTTTCAACTCAATTTCACAGTAGGCCTTGGTTGTAGACAGGAGTGCCTTTTCACAATTAAGGTTGCTGCACTGCTGTGTCCCTTTCTGGAACCTTGTGATCTGACTATGATATCGATGTTTTTGCCACCTCTTGTCTTGATTATTGTAATGCGCTCTATGTGAGGCTGCCTTTGAAGACCATTTTGAAACTAGTTGGTTCAGAATGCTGAAGCCAGGCTTCTCATGAGGGATGGATATAGGGCTCACGTTAACCCCTTTTTGTACCAACTGCATTGGCTGCCTATTTGTTTCTGTGTGCAATTCAAATTGCTGGTTTTGAACTGTAACACCTGAAATGGTTTGGGATCAGGTGACTTCAGGGACTGCCTGTCTCCATATAATCCTGCCCAAGAACTGAGATCTTCCTCAGATGCTCTTCTCTTTGTCCACCCAAGTATTAATAAGGTGAGAATGCATGAGAGTGGCCTTTTCTGTGGCTGCCCCCTGCCTCTGAAACTTCTTCCCCTAGGAGATCTGTATAGCTATTTCACTACTTGCATTTAGGAGGTCAATTAGAACTGTTCTTTTTAATCAGGCTTTTGAGCCCTCCCAGATATTTTGGCTTCTGTGAGTTTTATTGTTTGTTACTGTTATATCATTCTATTGTTTTTAGTTTCTGCCACTATGATATCCTGAGGGAGGAGGAAGAGTGGGATATAAATGCTTTCAAATAAATAATCAGTAGTAAAGCTCTCTTGAGTTCAATGGGGGTTACTCAAAAACATGTGTGTATAGGATTACAGCCTTAAGTATCTCTGGATTACATTGAAAACAACTGGGATTTGCTTAATAGTGACTTGAATGGCTCAGCAGTGTTAAAGACTAGAGTCTCTATATCCAGAGAGATCCATGCTTATGCAGAAAATGCTTCCGTATTTACTTCCAGTGATAGCTTCTTATACCTCATAGGATGCTGTGGCCAGATGACGCATGACCTGGAGAAGGGGCTGCTATCAGCAGCTGAAAAATACCCATGTGTGTGTGGAACACCACTCCTGGTGTTTTGGATCTTGGCCTAGAAAGGATAGGCCAGCAATGTAAATAAGAATTCATAAGTTAGTTAGTAATCTTGCCTTCTCCCCTTTCACTCTTTTGAACTCTCATGATTCTGGCCTTAAGAAAGCTGTGGTGGGCAGGCACCATTAGCACCAGGGGAATTTAGGGCGGTACTGAAGTGGCTGCTCCCACTTCAAATGTGGGAAACCCAGTTTCAAATCTCCACTTCTTATGAACTTGCTGGGTGGTTTTGGGTAAAGTTACTGTACCCCAACCTAACCTACTTTGCAGGGTGGTGGTGATGGGCTGCTTGTCTGAGTAGCTTGAAGAAAGGGCAGAGTAGAAGCAGATGAAAGATGAAAGATATAATCAACCTACATTTTAAAAAGATATAATCTTCCTACATTTTAAAAATCAGAACGTTTGCCCATTTTCAGGCTAAGATGGTAGAGAAAAAATTGATAGGCCTGAATGTGTGACTTAGTAGACTTGCAGGCCAATCCTTAATTGGACTACTACTGAGGAAGGAATGTGTTTAGGAAATTGACCCATTGCACTACCTTACTGGTTGGCACAGGCAGTGACACCCAAGTTTGCTGTTAGAAAGATATCGAAGAAGGCAATAACAGGCAGCCTGATGCTATTTAGCAATAAAGTGTCATTTTTCAGGGAGTCCAGCACCGGTGTTTATGCTTTACTGTAGCAGCACATAGACTTGGTCTGTAGACTTCAGAAAAAATGAGTTTGGTTGATTTTTTTTATGCCTTATGCATCTTCAGAATTTCTTTTTGCCTGTTTTGAATTGGTAGGACTGATGGAAAACAAGGGTTGTGTGGCTACCTCAAATATTTGCCCTGATATTTGATCAACACTGGTAAGATCTACATTACTTTTTGAAGGCCAAGGAAGATGATAATATGTCCTTTGCTTTAGTTGCCTGTTGGGCACTGTTTCATCATGAATAAGGACCAGAAGAAAAACCCGTTTCATTTGTGTTTGTGATTTCTTTTTTGGCATAAAGTATGAGACTTGTATGTTGCTTTCATGGTTTCTGAAAGATATATTCTCAATGTAAGCAACACATGCATGTTTTTAACACCTATATTAGCACTTACTCCCCTTTTGTATTCCGTTTCAAAGGGATTGGATGGACATTAATTCTTAAACCTTTCTGAAGTTGCCGTCTTCTTTCTGGCTAGCATTGAAACAAATGCCTGACACACTCAGTAATCCTCCAACCAGTATCCCAGTTTTTGTTCTCCCTTGTAAGTTTCAATAACTCTCCTCAAAGTTCCTCTATCATCCCTTGTAGTCTTGAATACCGACTCTTTCCTCCAGCCCACACTGGAGGCTCCTAGCAATTCAGCAGGTGTGAACCTGCACTGTGCTGACTTCAGCCATCTCCTTCCTCCTTCACTGCCTCATGCCTCCTATGGGTAACAGTGTGGGGCCATCTTCCCCTTTGGTCAGCATTCAAACGTGGCAGTCTCTTCTTACTCCTTCCTATCCATTGTAATACCTGACCTCTCATTGCTACTTATGAGATGCAAATAGAGATGCCTGGTTGTCTATATATTGTCCATTATCTGAGCATATTCAAAGCTATTTCAAGAAGCTTTCAGATGATTTCTGTATCTTTTTTAAAAAAAGAACAATATGGAGCTTATTGAATTTAGCTGTTGCTTACAACCCTCTTCGTTGCAGCCAGTTTATGATTTCTGTTGATCCAAGTGCGTGACCTTTTCTCAGGCTCTTACACTCCTTGTGATGAGAAAACTCCTGAATGAATGAGATCCTAAAATAAATTCCTGGAAAAAAACTCTCCCACAGACATCCATTTATTTTATTGTGCATTTCTGTGTGTATGCAGGAGCCATGATCATCTTAAAACCAAGGGAAAGGTGAGCAGGTGCTCTGTCCTTATGTTGCCTGATCCAGACTTTAGAAAGCTTTTGACTCACAAAACACACATATCCATGGAGGCTGTGTGTGTGTGTGTGTGTGTGTGTGTGTGTAAATGTTCATTTATCCACCTCAACATTCTTGGTGAAGTCAAAACTATCTTGAGTTGCACCCTAAAATCCCACATTGCTTGCCAGCAGAAAACTGGAAGGACATCTAAGGATACACTCTGGCAACAGAATAGACCTTTACAATTTTTTCCACCAAAGTCTGGATCCAGATGATGAGAGTAAATCCTGTTTTGAGTGTTCCTTTTGCTGGGACATCAAGCAAACACTCACACTGGTACTTTAAAGGAAATATTCCAACAGTCTTGTCCTAAATAATTATGCAGCAATTAAGTATTAAGCTAGTGACATTATTACAATTCCTTGTGCCACTTTTACTGATAGTAATCTGTAAATATTGATGCTCATTTTAATTTAACAAAGAAATCATACATTATGTAAGAGAAAATAATAAACTGTTACATTTAATGACTAGTGTGCCACTAACGATAAAAGAGGAAGAGAGAAAAATTAAAGATTTGTCAAGGAAAAAATTAGACTATAAATATAACGTTCAGAAGTGTATGAGTCCTTTCCAGGTCTTAGTTTTGCACATCTTTTGTACCTATTCCTTGTAGTATATCTCTCCCTCCACCCCACTTTCTCCCATTTTCTACATAAGATCCTTACAGTGGTACCAAAATATTATTATAATGCATGGTGACATTTTGTAATATTGTGGTCTATAGAGTTTTACACTCATTTTTTTAATAGCAATGTCACTTCTATAAAAATGTCCATCTTGGAAATCTAATTATTTTCAAAAGAATTTCTATTACTGTATGGTACAATCATGTTATATTGCCTGTGACAAGCGGGGCTGCAAGCCATTTTTTATGTTTCTTCTGTATTACTAACAATGGCTGACCATTATTATTACTACCATAATATATTATTATAATATTTTACACTTTAATTTTAACTCTCTTCTATCCTATTAAGAGCAGTCTTAAAAAATGTCAGTATTTAATAGTTCTCCAGGCTGATCTTGGCTTTCTTATACACTTAGAATGGCTGGGTAAAGTCTGGGTCATTTGATAATTCAGCCCCTAGACGGTTCTTCATAGGATTTCTTTCTCAATTGCAAAGATTTGTGAACCTATTTTTATTCTTAAAACTGCTGTGAGGTACTAAAATATTGTGCAGCTGTCGAGATCCTTGTGTACACTTGCCCTCTGAATTGACTGGAGGAAGTACAGAGCAAGCTGCCTTGTAACAAGTCAGACTATTCAGTCCATCTAGTCCATTATTGTCTATGACTCTCCAGGGATCTCAGGCACCTACTACTTGATCCGTTTAGGATATTTCTGCATTGTAAGGCATGTGTTGTACCACAGAGCTAAGGTCCTTCATGTAAAGAATTTGTACACAGATCTTCTTCCATTGAAATTATTCTGGGTGCAGAAACTCCATAACAACAACAGAAGGATTGCCCTGCTGGATCAGTTCAAGGGCCTATCTAGTCCAGCGTTCTGTTCCCACAGGAGCCAACCAGATGACACAGGGAAGCCCACAATAGGACATGGATGCAATAGCACCCTCCTGCTCATGTACTTCAGCAACAAGTATTTATTGCACTGCCTCTGAATCTGGACTGGAGGTAGTATATAGCCATCATGACTAGGAGCCACTGATAGACTAATTAATTAGGCTAATCCCCTTTTAAAGCCATCCAACTTGGCAGCTTTCACTACATCTTGTGGGATCAAATGCCATAGTTTAGCTATGCACTGCGTGTAGAAGTACTTCCTTTTGTCTGTCCTGCATCTCCCACCATTCAGCTTCATTGGATGACCCCAGATTCTAATATGAGAAAGGGAGAAAATTTCGCTATCCACTCTCTCTATATCTGACAATGTACAATTGTATACAATTGTATCATGGTCCTCCTTACTCAGCATTTTTCTAAGTAACCTTTTCTCATAGGGGAGTTTCTCTGGCTCCTTGATCATTTTGGTTGCAGTTTTCTGCATCTTCTCCAGATCTACAATATATCCTCTTTGGGGTGCGGTGACCAGAGCTGGTGACCAGTATTCCAAGTAGGTCACACCATAGATTTGTATAAAGGTATTATGATATTTGCAGTTTTATTTTCAATTCCTTTCCTAAATATCCCCCCAAATAGATATTACCTTTTGCACAGCAGTTGCACACTAGGTCGATGTTTTCATCGAGCCTTCTACCATAACCCCAAGAGTCACTGCCAGCTCAGACCCCATCAATGTATACATGAAGTTGGGATTTTTGCCCCAGTGTGCACTTGCTTACATTGAACCACATTTGTCATTTTAATGTCTGTTCCCCCAGTTTGGAAAGATCCTTTTGGAGCTCTTTGCAATCCCGTTTTCTTTTAACCACCATAAATAATTTGATTCTAAGTGTGTATGTTGGAGCTCAGGAATTCAGAAGATACTGTAGCACTGGGTGCAATCCAAACAATATTGCTGCATGTTCTCCTTTCAAATGCTTATAGCTCCAGTAGCAGCAAGGTTTTGCTTTGCATCCTTAGTCTGCAATGGTAAAATGTGTGTACAAATAAACAGTCATTAAAATGATTACAAGACAGAGTGGGGGGGGGGAGGTAATAAGTTGTCTCAGTTCACTCTTTACCATGAATAAATCTAGAATAAAATAAATCAGAATGAAAGAGGCACATCAATATTAAGGAATTGGGAAAAAGTTTAGAGAGTAGGACAACAAAGAGATTAAAAAGCTTCTGGAATTGACTACTGAGGACAGATGAGATACTCATTGAACTGTGCAATTTGATAAATTAGCTATTAAAGGAAGTACAATAAGTTGTCTGTAAATATATGAGGAATGTAAACCGGCAGGATAGGAAAGTTACTTGGTGTGCTACAAAGCAAAAATTGGGAAAAAAATTACAGTTTCATTTTAAAAACAAAATTGTGTGATGCCCACTCGATTAAGGATTGAAGACTAATCCACAGTAAACTGATTTTAAATATGTCTTTGATTGAGCAGAGGGTTGGTCTCGATAGCCTTGTAGGCTCCTTCCAACTCTATGATCTATGAATCTTGAGTCCTTTAAATAGTAAACAGAATAGTTGGCAACAAAAATAACATTGTGGTTTTAGGGCATGTGATCCCCTGCTTTCTAATACTCATCTGTGTTACCCAGGCTTGGAACACTGGGTGGCTAGAATAGCAAGAAGTGAGGCGTGTATTTATAGAATGGAAGGTTAAAAGTAAAGCTGAACTGAAAATGCACCCGATCCCAATTTCACAGTCCCAATCTGACTGTGAAAGTGGGTCAGGATTTTTGGCAATTTAGTCAGGAGGTGGGATAAATTCTCAAAATTGCCAGCATTATGGGGGGGGGGGGGCTTACCAGGAAAGCAGCAGTGACATTGCCTTTTTTTCCAGCAAAAATCTTCTTTCTTAAACTTAGTTGCTCCTGTAAGCACCTATTACAACAACTCAGCAGGTTTGGCCAGTGGGGCTTGTTATCTCAAGCTCCCCCCCCCATGCTTCTGGAATGATACTACATTCTGATATAGGCATCCTTTTGAATAAGGTATTGTGGAGGAAAATGGCATCCTGCTGCCTGCTGAGAGTTTTTGCTCTGTCACTGCCTGTGGTATTGGAGCAACAAGGTGTAAGAAAGAAGGTTTTTTTGTTGAAAAACAGAAAATTGCCCCCTGAAAAAATTGCCTTTGTCCCCAGTCCCCATTTTTCTCTGAGAAAAACGTCTGAGAAAATTTCAATTTAGTTAAAAAGAGGGAAAATCTCCTCTTTGCCCTTTTCTCTTCTTCTCTTTTGTTAACATTTTTCTTGGGTCCCCACTTTTCAGTATGTACTAGTCCATCACTATGAAGGGCTGTGCACTGGAATCATAAGTTGTACTATTAACAGTACAATTCTATATATCCATACTCAGAATTAAAATACCGTTTATTCAATGGATACTCTGCAATAAGTGAGTTTTGGACTGCAGTGTGAGTTCTCCAATCTATTCAATCTCTAAATTATCAGGCCTTTAATTTTTGATACACAGGGAGGACACAGCACAAGTCATCCATACATCCTCTGTCAACAATTGTTTTGTAATGTTGTATATTGCCCTGAATCTTAGTAAAGATAGTGTTGTAAATGAAGATATTTGAAGAATATAAGAAGCTCCCTGTTCGATCAGACCAAAGGCCAATATCTAGTCCAACATCTTGTTTCCCACAGTGGCCAACTGGATGCCTACGGGAAGCCCACAAGCAGGACATGATATTGTCCAGCAACTGGAATTCAAAGGCATCCTGCTCTGATTCTGGAGGTAACATATAGTAGGGGTAGGCAACTTTTTTTTAGGTGCGTACACATATTTGGCAATTTGATAAACTGTTCTGGGCACCACCACAAAATGGTAATCATGGGGAGTGTGACAAGAGACAAGTAACCTGCCAAAAGACTGAGTACAAGGTAGTACTCTGAGCTCCAACACAATTCCTTTGAACCTACCGTTTTTAGCACCAACAGAAACTGAAGCTGACAGGAGCTGGGAAGCATCTGGTTTGGGTTAAATCTTCCCAAGGGGATGAGATGATAAAGTTTCCAATTGCCCAAATGTAGAAGGGGAGGAAATAGACCCTGAGCATATGATGAAACATGATAGCCAGTCAAAGAGGCTAAGTGCCATAGCAGAAGATGCACACCCCAGAGACATCTGGGAAAGGACACCATGTATAGATGTTTCTATGTACAGTAATACCTTGGATTACGAGTAACCCGGTGTGCGAGCATTTTGAAAGACGAGCAAAAAATTTTTAAAATTTTTGACTTGCTGAACGAGCGAGGTCTTGCAAAACGAGCACACCGGGTTACTCGCTGCTGGCTCTGGGCGGCTCCACGCTACATCCTGAGTGGGCAGGAGACGGGGGCTTACCTGGAGGCGCAGCGCGCCTGGGCTCGCCCACCGCCTCGCGCTGCTTTGCCGGCCGGCCGAGAGTCCAGGAGGCGGGGGCTTCCCGCGAGGCTCGCCCGGGCTCGCCCACCGCCTCGCGCTGCTGCGCCGGCCGGCCGAGAGTCCAGGAGGTGCATCTCCCTGCCAGGGAGCCGGCAAGTGCTTTGCCGGCTCCCGGGGAGATGCGTGGAGCCGCTCCCGCTGCTTCCTACCATTCTAAAGAAGCGGCAGCTCGCCTCTCCGCTGTGAGCCGCCCGCGCTGCTGGCGCCGGTCCCGTCGCACCCGGAAGTGACGCGACGGGACCGGCGCCAGCAGCGCGGGCGGCTCACAGCGGAGAGGCGAGCTGCCGCTTCTTTAGAATGGTAGGAAGCAGCGGGAGCGGCTCCACGCATCTCCCCGGGAGCCGGCAAAGCACTTGCCGGCTCCCTGGCAGGGAGATGCACCTCCTGGACTCTCGGCCGGCCGGCGCAGCAGCGCGAGGCGGTGGGCGAGCCCGGCCACGCCGCGCCTCCAGCTAAGCCCCCGTCTCCTGTCCACTCCTGGCAGAGCAAGTGGAGGCAGGCGAGGCGTGGCCAGGACCCCGGGAGCCAGCACATCAAGGCAAGTTTCCCCATTGGAAATAATGGGAACTCCACTGATTCATTCCACAACCATTTAATCACTGCTTTGCCGGCTCCCTTCATGGGGCAAAGCAGTGATTAAATGGTTGTGGAACGAATAATCTGAGTTCCCATTATTTCTAATGGGGAAACTCGCTTTGCTGTACGAGTATTTTGGATCACGAGCATGGTTCTGGAACGAATTATGCTCGTAGTCCAAGGTACTACTGTACATTCTAGAAGCCTCTGAGCCTAAATGGGAGAGTTGGAGTGCCTGGTTTTAAAGGGGAACCTAGGCATAGTGGGCATTGTGGAAACCGTGATGGAATGGAGAGAAGAAAACCAGTGGAATACAGTCATCTCTGGATATAAACTTAATAGGAAGGTCAGGGAAGGGTGTACTGGAGGAGGTGTTTCTCTGTTCATCAAAGAGGGCATAGTGTTGAGCAGACTAGAAAACCTAAAAGGGGCAGACTATGTCACAGAAGCACTGTGGGTGAGAATAGCAGGCTCCAAAACTAAGTAGGTAACAGGAACATGGAAAATGAAATCAGGGAGGACACCAAATGAGGAAGTGTTGTAATAATGGGTGACTTCAATTATCCCCACATTGACTGGATAAATGTATGTTCCAGTCACAACAAAGAGGTTAAATTTCTCGATGTCCTAAATGACTGTGCCCTAGAACAGTTGGTCATGGAACCAACCAGAGGTGAGGCAACCCTGGATTTGATCCTAAGCGGTGTCACCCAGGACCCAGTATGAGATGTAAATGTTGAACCGATTGGAAACAGTGACTATTAGATTTAATATATATCACATTTGACATAAAAGAGGTTTCTCTAAAATGAGAAACCTGGTAAAAAGAAAGTTGAAAGAGGGAGTCAAGAGGGTTAAATCCCATCAAAACGCTTGGAGGTTACTCAAAACCACAATAATAGAAGCTCAGCTAAAACGTATACCACAGGTTAAGAAAGGTAGCACCAAGTCACCAGCATGGTTACTGAGCAGTGTCAAGGAGAGCCAATGTGGCATAGTGGTTAGAGTGTTGGACTATGACTCGGGAGATCTGGGTTCTAGTTCCCACTCAGCCATAAAGCTAACTGGGTGACTGGGCCAGGCACTGACTCTCAGCCTAAGCTACCTCATAGGGTTGTTGTGAGGATAAAATGGAAAGGATGAGGATTATATAAGCCACCTTGGGTTTCTTGCAGGAAAAAAGGTGGCATATAATGAATAAAGAAAGGAAGGTATTAGAGAAAAGGAGGCTTCCTTCAGAAAATGGAAATCTTGTCCAAATGAGAACAAAAGAGAGCAAAGGCTTTCACAAAGCAGATGTAAGCAGACAATAAGAGATGCAAAAAAGCATTTTGAGGAGCATATCACTAACAACATCAAGGGCAAAAATAAAGATTTCTTCATATATATCAGAAACAGGAAACCAGCTAGGGAGGCGGTGGGATCATTGGATAATAATGTAGTTAAAGGAGGATAAGGAGATCATGGAGAAGCTGAATGAATTATTTTCATCTGTCTTCACTGCTGAAGATACAGGACAGATACCTGTGCCTGAACTGATGTTTTCAGGAAGGGAGTCTGAGGAAATGAGGCAAATAGTGATGACAAAAGATGAAGTTCTCAGACTTATTGACATATTGAAAGTTAAATCCCCTGGCCCAGATGGTATCCATCCTAGAGTTCTTAAAGAACTCAAACATGAAATTGCTGATCTTCTAACAAAAAAATGATATGAAACATGTCCCTAAGATCAGCCTCTGTACCAGAGGATTGGAAAATGGCCAATGTAACACCAATTTTTACAAAGGGATCCAGGGGGGGATCTAGGAAATTACACGCCAGTTAGTTTAACATCTGTTCCAGGTAAATTGGTAGAAAGTGTTATTAAAGATAAAATAGTAAGCATATAGAAGGACAAGCCCTGCTGAGAAAGAATTGACATGACTTCCACAAAGGAAAGTCTTCTCTCACTCTAACCTTTTAGAGTTGCGAGTGTATGGGTGAGATAAAGAAGAGTCAGACACAGAGTATATGGTTTCAAATCAGGGCCACATTTATTGAATTGAAGATCGGTGAAGGGTGAAGTGCGGTACTAACCTAGCCCGGCCATTGGCCGGGAAAAAACCAATATTTTGGCGAATACATCCTAACCACACCGGAGGCGGGTTGGTCCGCCCCCGGCCAGTTGCCCTCCATGTGGAGTTGGAGGGCTTTACCATCGTCGCCTTACTTTGACGCCTCCAGGCACCCAATGTAGGCGAGAAAGGCAAAACCCCAAAGACGTCCCAATCTCCCTCCTGCCAAGCCTCAGGGCATTAGCGAGGGCAGCCTTGGGTAAACGTCAGTCACCTTGAAAGGTGCCACTGAAAACAGCAGCAAAAGAGACCGTGGGCGGGAACCCAGGTGCCTAAATAAGCCCTTTCCTGTGTCCCCTGCCCTAGTTGAGCCATTGGCTCAGTATCTGTGACCAACCTGACCTGTTACCTGACTCCTCTCTCCTCCCCCACTCGCAAATCTTCTCCCTGGCCCCAGATGAGGGGCCAGTGGAAGTCTGTTCTTTGAGAGTGTCAATAAACACGTGGACAGGGGTGATCCGGTAGACATTGTTTACTTGGACTTCCAAAAAGGCTTTTGACAAAGTATCTCACTAAAGACTCCTGAGCAAACGTGGCAGTCATGGAATAAGAGGGGAGGTCCTCTTATGGATCAGTAACTGGTTAAAGAACAGAAAGCAGAAAGTAGGAATAACCAGGGATGTTGAAGAGTCCTTGGTCTCGAGTCGAGTCACTGAGTCTTTGGACCCGAGTCTCGAGTCCGAGTCCTTGGTCCAAAATGGTGACTCACGAGTCACTCCCTAAGCTGACTCCACGAATCCCCTGAGTCCCTATTAAAATCAATGGGTTTTTTCCCCAACAAAATAAGGCTACTTCAGATGTGTGGTTTAAATAAATTCTAGGCACAAGTGTGCCTTTTTATTTCAAAACTCTGCAACTGATTTTGGCAAGAACAGACCAGGCAGAAAAACCCAAAATAACCAGGCAGGCAGAGGAGGCAGGGAACCCCAAAGCAGGCAGGCAGAGGCCTTTGTCTTGGACAATTCAACTGTTGAACTGGTCAAGAAGAGACAAGGCAGGCAGAGGAGGCTGGGAACCCCAGACAGGCAGGCAGAGGCAGCCAAACCCAAAATGTCTGAAAGGTTGCATTTTAGAAACATGAGTTTAAAAAATAAACTTGCTGTACTTCCTAAAACTTATCCATGTTGCATTTGATGAACATGTTTTTTCTAAATGTTTAGCCCCCATTCTGGAACGGTGAGATCTCATCACAATTCCACCCTCACTGAACACCCGCTCCACTGGTGATGAACTTGCTGGAACCACAAACACACTCAGAGCAGCCACACAGAGTAATCTCAGGTCCTTGTTCTGCCTCTCCCAAGTACGCAACACATCAATCAAAATAAATCTTGACACACTATTGGGGCTGCACTCCTGGTAGCCGTCCATAGTGGCCGAGCAGCGGCACACCTCGCTTCCATGTGCTCTTTGCCGGCAATCACGCTCCTCTCCACTCCTTCTGGCACAGCCCAGGGATGTTGAAGAGTCCTTGGTCTCAAGTCCCAAGTCGAGTCAGAGGGGGGACTCAGTCCGACTCACGAGTCGAGTCCGAGTCCCCATCCCTGATAAATACATTCTCCCGATAGAGGGATGTAAACAGTGGGGTCCCACAGGGATCTGTATCGGGACCAATGCTTTTCAACTTATTCATAAATGATCTGGAATTAGGAGTGAGCAATGAAGTGGCCAAGTTTGCTGATGATAGTAAATTATTTAGGGTGGTTAAAAGAAAAAGGGATTGTGAGGAGCTCAAAAAGGATATCTCCAAACTGGGAGAATGGGCATCAAAATGGCAAAAGTGGTTCAATATAAGTTAGTGTAAAGTATGTTGTGGCAAAAAATCCCAATCTCAAGCTGATGGGATCTGATCTGAGCTAGTGGTGACTCACCCAAGAATGAGATCATAGAGTTGTGGTGGACAGCTCGATGAAAATGTCAATCCAGTGTTCAGTGACTGTGAAAAAGGCAAATTCTCTGTTAAGCATAATTAGGAAAGGTATTGAAAATAAAACTGCCAACATCATACTGCCCTTATACAAATCTATAGTGTGACCACACTTAGAATACAGTCATGCCTTGGATTGAGAGCATAATTCGTTCCGGAAACGTGCTTGTAATCCAAAACACTCTTATATCAAAACGAAATCCCCCCCAAAAAATTGTACAGAGATTTTTTAATTTAAGCCGTACTACAGTACTTGTATTGCAAGACGTCGCTTGTATATCAAATAAATAAATAAATAAATATTTAAAAATTTTCTTGTCTTGCAAAACGCTCTCAAACCAAGTTACTTGCAATCCAAGGTATTACTGTACTGTGTACAGTTCAGGTCACTGCACCTAAAAAGATATTGTAGAATCGGAAAAAGTGCAGAAGAGAGCAGCTAAAATGATCAAGGAGCTGGAGCAATTCCCCTATGAGGGAATTTTGTAACATCTGGGATTCTTTAGCTTAGAAAAAAGACGAGTAAGGGGAGACATGATAGAGGTGTACAAAGTTATGCACTGCGTGGAGGAAATGGATAGAGAGACATATTTATCTTTCGCTCGTAATACTAGACCCCGGGGTCATCCCATGAAGCTGATTGGTGGGATATTCAAGTCAGATAAAAGGAAGTATTTCTTCACACAGCTCACAGTTAAACTACGGAATTCACATCCGCAAGTGATGGCCACCAATTTGGATAGCTTTAAAAGGGGATTAGACAAGTTCATGGAGGAGAAGGCTATCCATGGTTACTAGTCCTGATGGCTATATGCTAGCTCCAGTATCATTGGCAGTATGCCTATGTACTCCAGTTGCTGGGGAACATGGACAGGAGGGTGCTGTTGCAGTCATGCCCTGCTTGTGGGTTTCCCGTGGGCAGCTGGTTGGCCACTGTGTGAACAGAATACTGGACTAGATGGACCCTTGGTCTGATCCAGCAAGGCTCTTCTTACATTCTTAAGATTTCACAGCAATCCCAGCTACTTGTAAGAAAAGGTGTTAATTAAAAAGGGGGGGTTGTACACCTTGGTGGGTGCCAAGAAAAGAATCCGGGGATGCACTGATTCTCGTGGGCGGCACGTTATTTATCCCTGGCATATATCCATCATGATTACTAGCCATTGATAGCTTTATCCTCTATGATTTTGTCTAATACCCTTTCAAAGCCATCAAGATTTGTGGCCATCTCCACATTCTGTGGTAGAAAATTCCATACTTTTAACTATGGTGCATGAAGAAGTACGTGCTTTTGTCAGTCCCAAATTTCTCACCATTCAGGCCTAAGTTTTAGTATTATGAGAGAGGAAGAAATGTAATGTTGGAACTTGACAACATATAATACTGTACCCTAGGTTCTAGTATCATGAGAGAGGGAGAAAAACTTATTTGTCTCCACTCTATCCACACTGTGCATAATTTTAGAACCCTCTACCATAACCTCTCTTACTTTTGTTTCTAAACTAAAAAGCCCCAAACATTGTAATCTTATCTTATTGGACAGGGGTGGGCAACGTGTTGCCATAGCGCTGCATGCAGCCCTCCGCCTAGTGTCATGTGGCTCTTGGCCTGTCTTCCAAAGCCTTCTGCAATTGATCAGATGAGACCTCTGCAAGAATGATCTGTCCCTGCCCCAGCAGCCTGTTTAGTAGGGAGGAAGAGGAAAAGAGAGAAGAAAGAAGGGGGAGAGAGAGAAGGGGATGGCCCCACCTTGAAGCTCTTCATATTCCCTTTTTTTTTTACCACCCTGAATAATTTGGTGTCATCATGAAACCTGGCCACCTCACTGCTCACACCTCACTTAAAGGGCAGTTAAACAGCACCAACAGCTATGTTAATTTGTGTAATTTGTAAATTTTTACTTTGCAAACAAAGTAAATTTTGTTTACAAATTTGTTTACAGTCAATTTTTTTTACTTTGTAAACAAAGTTGCACTATTTTCTTCTTTTTCTTGGCCTGGATAATCAGTATTATTATTATTATTATTATTATTATTATTATTATTATTTTTAAATCTTGCTCTGGCTTGTGATTTATTTATTTTTCTGCCTTCAAGGGGTTAATCACAGTGGCTGATGCAAATTGAGAGCAGAGGAAAGAGCCCTTGGTTAATTGGAGCTTTTATGATCTGAATCTTTCATCTCAGGATAAATTGCCATGTAAACAATAACATGATCATTAACTTTAGGTTAATGATTGTAGGTGTGTGTGAGGAGTTCAGAATTCAGTGCAAATGTGTGATGAGCATGAGGTGTGTGGATAAAACACTTAAATTCCTGTCTATGTAAACAGGAGTTATAGTCTCAGTATAGCAAACCTGAAGTTGTTGTCTGACATCTTGTAAAGAAAACCCTGCAGTCTATTCTGAACAGTCTTTTTAAATGCTGTCCAATAAAATATATAATTTAATAACTTCTGTTACTTTCATTCTGTAGGACAAATATAATTAAGAGCATTTTCCAGTTATAATTGGAAACATTTCAGTTTTCCAAACTGCTGTTATTATTGTCTTTCCCCTGGAAAAAATGGGAGAGAGAGAGAGGAAATGGAAAACCTTCTTGTTGGACAATTCCCAAGTGATTTTTGGTTTAAATTCACTAAAAAGCAACATTCCAAAATTTTGGGGAAAAACCCAAATCTTATTTGAGAGTTGTATGCATAGCTAGTGATCACTCCACACCTCAGGCAAAGTTTAAAAGAAAGTCTTTAAAAAAAAACAGTGTTTAAAAATTGTAGGATTGGAGTGGATGGGACTATTCCTCTTAAAAATTACAAGGATGAACTAAATATTCATTTTCTAGAGGAGTACCTGTGTTTGATTTTGCTGCAACTGACTCAGACTGCAGTCTTATAACCACTTATAACCAATGGAGTAAGCCCCATTGAACCCAGTGGGATGTACTTCTGAGTAGACTTGTAGAGTATTACACTTTAAAGACTAACAAACATGACTACCAAACTTCGTTAGTCTTTAAGGTACCAGAATACTTTTGTTGCTTTTAAAAATTCAGGTTTTCATCCTCCTAGCGTATCTGGAAGTTGTTTATAAGTCAGGTATACAATTATCTTGCTCTGTATATTGGTAAGATTTTTTTTTGCTGTTATCTAGAGATGTAATATCTCCCGAGGGGCTGTGTGTGTGTATGGAGAATAGATATACTCTAAAATGACCTGGTCTCTTGAGGAAGAAAAGAAGGTAGTGAATATTTAAACATGGGATGCAACATTTCAGGAAGCAATCAGTGTTCATTTTCTCTGGTCTTGTAATGTTCATAATGCAAGGTGCCTCTTTCATCATAACAAATACGGTAACCTAAACACTAAACACACTGGAGTAACATCATTAGGGGCTTCAAAGCTGTTACATGCATTCTATTTTCTTTTTCTTGTAACAGGTAGGAATGGGAAATGACCAGGTAATACCAATACTTACAAGGTACATAACTTGTATAATTTCTTGAAAAGATTTCTGGTTGATTTTTGGCTCACTCTTTACTTTCCCTTTGACCAAATATCAGTGGAAGCCTCTTCAGCCCTTTTCAGAATTTAGTTCCACATGTCCAAAATAGTCAAAGGAATATGTAAAAGTTAACACACAGTCAAGATTCCCATGGATAAGCTTTCTTTTAAGATTGTGTAACTACTACTAACAATCGGAGGAGGTTAAAAGTGGTAGAATGTGGGTATTTCCCACCTTTTTCGGATAAATACATGAGTCAAATGGACATTCTAACCTGGGTTAATCATCATGAGGGTGCAGAACCAGAAGGTGATAGTTACAAGTAGTTGTGCATATTAAACACATTAGCAGATGAACCAGGACCCCTAGTCATGTATACCTGGAACTGCTTGGAAAACCGCTCTGCCAATCTGAACTCTGCCTTACTGAATCGCAGTCACCAAGAAGGTCTGCATGTAGTTCAGAACATGGACTGCACATTGTCATTCTCACTTCTCTGTTCATCTTCCTTCTCCTTTTCTCTAGGGTTTCTACTTTATCTATACCACTACTCTTATCACTCTTGCAGTGGTTTTCCTCCACATTAGGTGCCCTCTGTTCTCTCTCCCCTTAGTCACATCTCCATTTGCCACTTCTTCTTTTATGCTTTAGCACTCCATGACCTTTTTCTTTCTTTCTTTCTCTTTCCTATTCCCCACCAAAATTGGATTCCACCTGTCTTCCACTGCCACTGTTCCTGTCTTTCCTTATGTGGGATCTCTTGTGCACTTTCCATAAAGGTACTGCTGCTGGTGGTAGAATGTATTGTTTCTTCCTTGCCGAATCATACCACTGTAAACTGCCCCATCCCATCACTTTTTTTTTACTCTGGAAGAACATTCTGTATGCCCCCTTGTTCATGCCTCCTCCCAACTTTATTATCCCTTCCCTGTAGCATATGCTCAGACTCTCTCTCATCTGGCTCCTTCTGTGCTCTGTTCACCCATGCTTCTTGTAAACAAACAACATTTTCACTGCAAGTACATTGTCTGCGAAGGATGTTATTATACACCAATGTGGATATGATTAGAAGTAATCAATAGAATCAGAGATTTGTAAGTGACCCAATGGATACTGCAGTCTGTTTCTTTTCACAGCCATATTTCACTGTCAGGGAAACTGGCATGTGTTGGCCCAGGTTGTAGGGGGGAAAGCAGATAGAAATGTCATTGAGACCTCTTAGTATTATTCAAAAGAGGCAAGTGGAAGAACATTATTGTAAGTAAAGTTCTAAACTACTTAAACATCTAAAGCCTTTTGAGAACTTTATACACAAGCACAGTTAATTCTGTTATGCTCCAAAGTGCCAAAAGACTGAGCAAAGATGAATGTTAATCCACTTTTATAAAATCAAAGGGTTCATTTTTTTTTACTGTAAAGAAATAATTTGAATAAAATTTGACCCTTTCTTCAATAGACTTTGGGTCAAATTGAACCCACCATTAAAATTCTCTAATATCTTCCTTGTATTAGCATTTCAAAACTCAATTTAAATATTCACAGAGCTCTTTTAATAAACTTAACAAAATTCAGGTAATTTCCTTCAACTTTCTTGATTGAAGGAAGGCAGTAGGTAGAGATATAAAAAAGATGTACAGCTACGAGCAAAACCTGAAATCAATTATATATAAAAATAACATAACACATGGACTGAAATTAATCAAAAGGAAAAAAATTCTACTATATGATTCTCTGGTCTGCTACCTGCAGGCAAGGAACGTAAATGAAAAAAAAAATCAACATTCTTCTCTCAGATAAGGAAAAAAATTAATAAAAATGTTTCCTTCCTACAGATCCCCTGATGCAACTTATGTTATAAGTGAGCAGCTGCAGGAAGAACTTGCTCATTTAAAATAGCTCCCATTTTCTTTGCCCAGAATAAAAATAAGTTTTGCCTTGCTGTTAAGCTCAATTACATCGGGTTTGTCTGGATCTGCAGTGTCCAAAAGCACCTATATATCCTCCTACTCCTTGTTAAATTGTTCTAAAGCAACTTGTAAATGTTACCTTTGGACTAGACTCAGAAAGGTATTGAAAAAATAATTAATTGTTTTTATTTTGAACCTATTCCATTTGGATATAATCCTGCCTGCTACTTATTGGGAGCATGAGAAAATGTTGCCCAAACCCTTTTGTGGGTCCATTAAATTTATTGGATGATGGTGAGCACCAGCCCCCAGGTTAGGCCTGGATACTGCTTGTGTAAAGCAAGGGTAGGATATGTGAGCCTGTGGGCCAAATCTGGCCCTTGTGGGGTTCCAATCAGGCCCTCTGGGGTTTCCTAGATAGAAGTTCTTGAATGAACACCATGTGATTTTATTCTTTTTGGGGGGGGGGTTAAATTATGTTTTATGATATTTTTATGTTGTATGACTTAGGCCTGTGGCTTATGCTGGCTCAGCTTGTATGAGCGTGGAAAGCTAAGCAGGGTCAGGCCTGGTTATTACTTGGATGGGAGACCCCTCTAGTTTCCTGCATTGAGCAGGGGGTTGGACTCGATAGCCTTGTAGGCTCCTTCCAACTCTATGATCTATGAATCTATGCTTTACTTTGTGAACCGCCCAGAGAACTTTGGCTATTGGGCAATGTAATGTAATGAATGAATGAATATCCATGAAAGAGGCAGCTCCATGAGCACAAAAGGATTTATCCCTTAATGAAGTGATTTTAGGGAAGCCCACTTGAGTAGGAGACTCATGTAATCATATTATATCAGGTTACACATATGGTTTTGGATTGAAGGCAGTATTCATTTTTCCCAAGCAGAATATAGAAAGGCTTAAGCAGGGAGGCTTTCGATCATTTCTTTGTCTGACATTTCAAATAGTAGCTATTTTTTCAGGTAGAAAAGAACGTGCACCCAGGGCCGGCGCTACCGCTAGGCCAACTAGGCGGTTGCCTAGGGCGCGTAGCGGAAGAGGGCGCAGAACGCTGCGCTCCTCTTCGCTGCCGGCGCGCTCCTGCCCTGCCCGCCCGCCCTCCTCTCCGAGAAAGCCAGGTAAGTGCGCCCGGAGTAGTGGTGGGGCCGAGCCTGGGCGCCTCCCCCCTACCTTGCCTCGCCTCCGCGCCGCCTCCCACCTTGCCTCGCTTCGCCTCTGCGCCGCCTCCCCTCGCCTCGCGCCGCCTCCCCCCACCCCCGCGCCGCCTCCCCCACCTTGCCTCGCTTCGCCTCGCCTCTGCGCCACCTCCCCCCCACCTCGCCTCGCCTCTGCGCCGCCTCCGCCCGCCTCGCCTCGCGCCGCCTCCCCCCACCCCCGCGCCGCCTCCCCCCACCCCCGCGCCGCCTCCCCCCACCCCCGCGCCGCCTCCCCCCACCCCCTCGCCGCCTCGCCTCGCTTCGCCTCTGCGCCACCTCCCCCCCACCTCGCCTCGCTTCGCCTCGCCTCTGCGCCGCCTTCCCCCCGCGCCACCTCCCCCCCTCGCTTCGCTTCAACTCTCCTCCGCGCCGCCTCCCCCCCACACACTTACCTTCTCCGTGCTGTTTCCGGAGCCCCGCCCGCGCTCTGTTTTGGCGGGAAGTACCAGGGCAACAGGGCTTAAACAGCCCTGTTGCTCTGGTTTCCCCCGGCGAAAAACAGAGCGCGGGGGTCCCTTTTCGGAGGAGGCGTCGGACTGGGAAGGTAGGAGGTAGGTGGGGGGGCGGCAGCGGCAGCGTGCGGGGGGGGTCCGGTGGAGGTTACAGAGTAGGGCTGCTTTCCGGAGCCCCCCCCACGGCACGAGGGGGGCCGCTAAATATAATGTAGCCTAGGGCGCCAAACTGCCCTGCACCGGTCCTGCGTGCACCTATACTCCCTGATCTGTGAAAAGAAGCAGGTTTTGCAGGATATCAGAGCTGAATGAACCAAGTCACCCGTGTTGAGTGTGCGTGAGAAGAAATGCATCAAGAACCCCAACTTTCTTCCCTCAACAGCAGCCTGCACTGACTGAATGCAGAAAGCTGGGACCATCTTTTGATGGGCACATATTTGGAATCCCCCGTATGCAGTCTACGCAGAGCCTGTTGCTATGCATGAAGCTCTCTGGATTGCGGTGCTAATAATCTGGTTTCATGGTTTTAATCTGCTGTGCTTTAAAATTTTTGTTTTAATTTAATATTAACCTATTTTTTAAAACTGTTTTTATTGTTAGCTGCCTTAAGAGCATTTGTACTTAAGCACAGGAAATAAATTACACCATTGTAATGTTACTTTGTTTTCAATGTTTTATTTTTGTTTCTTTTTATCTGTTTTTTAAAATATTTTTATTGTTCACCACTCAGGAATCTACTTATATATGGAGTGGTATACAAATACTGTAAACAAACAAACAAACAAACAAACATATTCTCTTCTGAAAACCCATGAAGTTATAAAGTGATTGATTTTATTTATTACAAATAAAAATACGACAAGAGGCTGGAAGGGGAAGGCGGAATCACCAAAAGCGTCTCCCCATTTCACTTGGTAGAAGTCTTCCTTAGGGCAAAGACCCTTCTATGAATAGAAGGATGCTATTGGATACAACTTGATGATGATGATGATGATGATGATGATGATGATGATGATGATGGCAGTATTCAGTGGGATCCTGCGTGTGGGATCCCGTGGGCAGCTGTGTGAACAGAATGCTGGACTAGATGCACCCTTGGTCTGATCCAACATGGATCAGTTGCAGCTGCTCCAGCCTCCTTCCCTTCCCCTCCAAGATGCCCTTGCTAGACAGCTGAAAATGGCCATCTAGCAAAACTGTGGAGCAGGAGGAGCGGGGAGGCAAAGACCACCTCCTCTGTTCCTCCCACTCTGCATTGGATGAGTATGAGCCTCCGAGTTCGGAGGCTCCCACTCATCTCAATAGGATTGTGTCCTTAAATTATTCATACCCTGCCCTTCAAACAAACTTTCCCAGGGTGGCTGTAGAATAAAAATAGAAATAAGATGGGCAGTATCCAGTACTGCCACTGTGCCTCCACTTGTTCTGTTGCACTTGCACCCATGGGAGCCACTGCTAGCCCAACAGGAAGCTAGCACTTCCTAAAACAACTCCAGTAATGAGCAGAAACACTCATTTCTCAAATGGGAGCGGTCAGTGGAGCTCCCTTCTGTGAGTTCTGTTGACCTGCCCTGTCCCAGAAACTAGTGTCTCTGCTTGTTTCTGATTGCTTCAGGAACTTCTACCTTCCCATTGCTCTAGCATTGGCTCCGCGAATGCATGGACAGCGTTGGGTAGTGCCAAACAGAAAAACAAAAATAGAACAAAAGTAATACAATGTATATAATAAAATAACAGTAAAAAGAGAATGAACGAATGAACTGACTAGGCAGCTTTAGGCAAACACTATCTCTCAATCTTAGTCCTGCCCTCTGCAATATGGAGATAATAATGCTGACCTACTTTACAAGCCTATTGTAAGAATTACTGATATCATGTATATAAAGTGCACTGAATACTCTAAAGGGCAATATAAAACTATTCATAGTAGTATTAGAACTACTATTAGTGTTAATAGTAGTATTATCCTTTGATGTGATTGGCCAGAATGTGGTTTGTGAGTTATCCAAGGCAACTACCTTTAGTTCTGGCACACTAAAGGAAGTTTTGAGAACCCATGCTTTAGGTACAAAGAAATACAAGTTGGAATTTGTTTTCTACGATCTTCCCTGATGATGCATTGTTTCTTCATCCTTATATAAGAGAAATCATTGATGTGGCTATCTATGTCTTATTTATAACTTCACTTGGTCCCTCTGGTATAAGTGTAAAATAATGGTGTGTTGTGACAATTTTCATCTTTCTTTTTTCGGGAAATGAATATGACCTTATCAGAGGGGGCTACACCTGTCAATTTTTACTTTTGCTGATGATCATGTGTATTTAGGATAACTACGTGACCAGATTCTAGCCTTGAGTAAAATAATCTTTCACTTCATGCTAACACGAGTAATGATATTTAGTCTCCACTAACCAATTGGATTGAAACTCTCTTTTAATTACAGTTAATATTGATTTCAATATTGATTAAATAAATTGATAATATTATGGGTTGTCATTCATCCTTTCCTGCTACTGTTTTTATGAATTATAGCAATATTACTGTCACTTGCGATATTTAGGCTGCAATACTATACACACCTGGGAGTAAGTATCATTGAACTAATACTTCTGAGTAGACAGGAAGAGGATTACAGTGTTAGGAACATTTAGAAACCCAGCTTTTCCTACTAACTGAACAGTTTCTCACCTATTGGATGACCATCTACCTTCTACATACAGACACTCAAGCGAAACCCATTAGGTACAGATTTCATAGCTCATTGCTTGTACATTATTTTGGTACAATGTTGTTGGTTTTTTTAAAGGCCCCCTTGAGGATGCTGTTGAGGATGAAGAGGAAGAGTGTCTATCTGAGGAAAATGACATTATCTCCAAAGAAGACTTTCCTCTGGAGGGAAGCTTTTCTGCAGAATTTGAATCTGGGAATCTGAGCTGTGAAGAAGTGGAATACTTTTGTAATAAAGGTAATAAGTATTATGCAATCCTAGGGTCAGGTACCATTTGTGCTGAGTCGCCTTCCTCAAGAATATTTTCCACAAAAAATGCCTTTTTGGAACAAGGAATTGTTACTTCTCACCAAAAAGAGTTATTTTTTGTAGCCACTTGCCCTGTTTTTAGTAATTGAAGTTATGATATATCATTCTGCCTTGTTTGAGTCTGAATTTAGGATTAACAGGTGTTCTTGGTTTTTTTTTTATATCACACAATAAATGTGGTATGTGTTTTGTTTGATTTAGTTTTGGTTTTAGCCATCAAAAACTGGGTTTAATTAATTAATTTCTTATGTTTTGTTATCCATCCCTGCCCACATAAAATAAAATAAAAATTCTGAGATCCTAATTTCCTCTTTCCCCACACAAGCATGGAAAGAAAATAATGGATCTCAAAAGTGCACTATGTACTCAGTTATTTTTAATTATCTGAATGCATAGTAAGCCAGGACACTTGGCTCAACAATACTACAAGTGAGAAGAATCTTGGAATTGTTGTAGATCACAAAATGAATATGAGCCAGCAATGCGATGTGGCTGCAAAGAAGGCAAATGCTATTTTGGGCTGCATTAATAGCTTCCAAATCGTGTGAAGTGATAATTCCCCTTGACTCAGCACTGGTTAAGCCTCATCTTGAGTACTGCGTCCAGTTCTGGGCACCACACTTTAAGAAGGATGTAGACAAACTGGAGAGGGTTCAGAGGAGGGCAACAAAGATGATAAAGGGACTGGAAACAAGGCCCTATGAGGAGGGACTGAAAGAACTGGGCATGTTTAGCCTTCAGAAGAGGAGACTGAGGGGAGATATGATCGCACTCTTCCAGTACTTGAAGGGTTGTCACACAGAGGAGGGCCAGGATCTCTTCTCGATCATCCCAATTTGCAGGACACGGAATAATGGGCTCAAGTTACAGGAACCCAGATTCCACCTAAACATCAGGAAAAAATTCCTGACTGTTAGAGCAATAAGACAATGGAACCAACTACCTAGGGAGGTGGTGGGCTCTCCCATTCTGGAGGCATTCAAGGTGCAGCTGGACAGACATCTGTCAGGGATGCTTTGACCTGGATTCCTGCATTGAGCAGGGGGTTGGACTCGATGGCCTTGTAGGCCCCTTCCAACTCTACTTTTCTATTATTCTACTATGACCCTTGCGGTACCCTCCCTCCTCCCCACCCCTGTGGAAGCTTGTGCATACCCCAAAAGAACTTCTTTTTTTTTGCACATTCATTTATTTTTTTAGAAAGGCAAGAAAAGTGTAATGAAAGGTTCTGTTTGTTCTGTGTTTTTTCCTGTAGGAGGTGGTAGTGAGGTCCCCAGCTGGCCACACCCCTTTTCCCCAACCACTGATTGCTTTATGGTTTCCCAATTTTTGTGCAGTTTCTTTCCCATTCTAAAAGGTGGAAATAACTCTCCTAAGGCTTAGTTACTTACAGTAAGAACTTTAAGCCAAAATATGCTTGTATTTTTGGTATTTTGATCCCACCCTTTTTTCCTTTGACCCTGCAAACCACTGGAATGCAGACTCTGAGAGCTTTTTCGAAATTCGGAATTCAACCTTCCAGCTAAAAGAGGTTCAACCCCCCGGTTTAGAGTTTTGATTGCTTATCTGTTCCCAGATCATGGATTTTGTGAAGGCATTGCTTCTTCGAAGGCAAAAATATATAGCTGCTACAGGCTCATTGACTTCTTGACATTTGTTGTAGCTGGCAGGTGATATGTACAGCAATATTCATTAAAGAGTCTATAAAACTATCCTTCATTGCCACATTTACAAATGAAATTGGAAAGGATATCTCTAAGGAAGAAATTGAACATAAACTGACTAATCTCTTTCCAGCTGAAACGGTGTGACAAAAAGACGACTTTAAAGTTTCTAGAACCTATCTAGATGGAGGAGAGTATAATGTCATTCTTGGGGAAAAAATTAGTGGTTTAGGTAGCTTTGTGGAATGGTAAAGGACTGCAAAGTCTGTAAAAGGAACTTTAGAAATTCACTTGAGTTGCGTTGGATCTCCCTCCCCTCCCAAGCCCTTTATACACTAATTAATTTTTGATGTCCAACTATGTCCCAAGCTCCATTTCATATCAAAGGCTGAGAATCAGCCAGGTAACTAAATGACCTGGTTCTCGTGTAATCCCAATTCATGGGTTATTTAACTCATGCATCTGCCTTCGTAAACAACCCAGGAATGCCCCAACAACAAACCATAGGTTAAAACTCTGGGTTGTTTGTATTTCAATAATCCATAGTTCACATGTCACATCAAACAACCCAGGAACAGGGTATTCTTGGGGTGTTGATGAAGGCAGATACAAAGCGGAAGTAGCAAGCAGGTGGAGGCAGAGTGCTAACTTGCTGCTGTACAGCCCCAGCTAACTGAGTTGTTTAACCCATAGTTAGTCATTACGTGTGAACCAGGCCACTATATACAAAGCAGAAAACACAGAATAGCACCAGTACTGTAGTATAGCTTCTTGTCAAGGGCTCCACAGATTGAATCTGGAAGCTGGAGATCTGAGGCTGGGACTACCATGGGTGAACTACCATGGTCTATGGATGTGCAGTTCTTAGAGCCTCCTTTTGGTACCAGAGGGATTACATGTGCAGTAACAGTCACTATGTTATAAAGTACAGCCTGGTATAAATATAAAAATGCTTGGCTTGCTGTTCTTGATTAAAAATGAGTGCCTTCAGTTTGCTGCAGTCTGGTTGAATGCTAGAGTGGAATCTCCACCTCTATTCACCTCCCCACTGATAAGAATATAAGAAGAGCCATGCTAGATCAGACCCAAAGCCTATCTAGTCCAGCATTTTGTTTGCACATTGGCCTGCCAGATGCCCATGGGAGCCCACAAACAGGACATGAGCGCAATAGCACCTTCCTACTCATGTTCCCAGCAACTATCATACAGAGGAAAACTGCCCCCGATACTGGAGATAATATATAGCCTTCATGTCTAGTGGCCATTAATAGACTGTGTGTGTGTGTGTGTGTGTGTGTGTGAGAGAGAGAGAGAGAGAGAGAGAGAGCATTTCAAAGACTTTGGAAGATGAGGTAATGAAATTAACCTTTTCTCTTCCTGAGAAACTTCACCCTTGATTATCTCTTTAGAAGTTTAGGAGGGAAGGCAAGATATTTTTATTCTACCTTGCCGGGGACACTGATTGAATATCTATGAGGGAATCATGATTGGCTATATGCTACTTCCAGTATCAAAGGCACCAGTTGCTGAGGAACATGGGCGGGAGGGTGCTGTTGCACTCATGTCCTGTTTGTGGGAACCCACGGGCAGCTGGTTGGCCACTGTGTGAACAGAATGCTGGACTAGATGGACCCTTGGTCTGATCCAGCATGGCTCTTCTTATGTTCTTACATTCTTATCTGAATTTGACCTGCATTTTTGCTGCCTGAGGAATTATGCTTGATTTTATCATTAGCTGTGTAAGCCATGTTTTATGTTAACTGTAACATAAATTCATGTTAGGATAAATTTATGCTTTAGCCATAAATTGTCTTGCCAATCAGCAAACAAACTATGACTTGTTTCCTCTATTTCTGGGTTCTCTTCAGTCCATTTTTCCAGCCTTCAGAGTGGTTTCATTTTCAGGCTGTTCTTGCTGGCTGCCTCTGTTTCAAGGTGCACACTAGCATGAAGAAGCCAGGGATAAGCCACGGTTTTGGGTTCAGACAGAACAACAAGCCATTGTTTAAACAAGTCAGTCTTTGTAAGCCAACAGAAAACCATGACTTTTATTCTTGTTTTGTAGCTGGTTAACATGGTTTGTTTGCGGGGATGGATTCAGACACAACAACAAGCCAGATTTCTACAACCTATACCATGGCTTAGCATTATGTCCACACCAGGCCATTGTTCTTCGATATTATATTGATACTTTGATCATGAACCACATGGAGTTGTTATCTGTGTGTGTGTGTGTGTGTGTGTGTGTGTGCACAAATAAACTGTGTGCAAGACACAGTTAAATGATATGGACTCTAATTATAGAGTTTGCAACATTAAATAGATGAGACCTTGCATGGGGAGGGGGAGTATATCAGTCACTGAATATATCACTTATATACTGAATAAGTATATACTGAATATATCACTTATATACTGAATAATCACTGAGTATATCAATTATATACTGAATATAATTATGGGTAGGATAGGGGAGAGTCAGTAGGAATGCCGGTAAAGTGAAACTAAGGTGGCTGAGCAGAAGAATTAGGAAGGACCTAAAGGAGCAGCAGGAATTGGCTTGATGCATAGATAAAGGGATGTTGTTTAAGAAGCTTAGTAGCTGAAATGAGACTTTGTGTTACATATGCTACTTTACGGTTTATTATCAATTTCATTGGTCCTGATAAAGTTATTGCTCTACTGTGGATTTTGGATCTTTATTATTAGGTAACTAATTAAGTATCTTTTGTTATTATGGTCAGGCTTGACATTCAGGGATGGAGCAGCAATGAGTCTTTATGTAAGAGTCAACAAACGGTGAGAATAGGGGTTGGTACCACTTAACACTGGTTAAGACACAAGGAGCGGCTCATAGCTCATACACTTCCTCCCTACTAGGCTTCACATTCTCCTCTTGGGAGTGAATTCCTCCTAATAGGGGAGCAATTGTTTTTCTGCTGGAAATTTGTGTACAATATTGGGGCATGGATGTTTTCCCCATGGTCAGAATCCATATGTTGCCATTCCTATAAGTGTAGTGTCAGGGGCAAGGAAGTTTCAAAATGGCCGTAACCTTATCCAGAAAATTGACAGTTTCTCCCTCATTTTTTATTGTACAGCAACTACTCCTGGCTCAAATTAACCATAATTGTATTGTTTATAACTTTGGGATAGGTTTGGATTGATAAGAATAGTTGTTAAGATGTTATGTGCCAAAGGGCGGTGGGTGGTAATCCGTGTTTTTTCAATATTTATTTATAAATAGCACCTCAGTGACAGACTCAATCAAAATTGGGCTAGAAACTAATATTGTCCAGCAAAAAAATACTGTCATTTGAACTAGTGAAGTGTTTAATCAGAATTATATAAATTTATTTATTTATTTATTTATTTATTTATTCAGTCAGTCATCAATACATATTTTAGTAAATACCATTCAATACATACCGATGTGAGTAAACATTTTTCATGGTGCAAAAGAAGGCAATAGTAGACACATGTTAGCGATAGCAGCCCTTACTTGCAGAAGGTACATATAGCTTCAGTCATACCTCCACAAGAAACAGCATGGTCAACTACAGGCACAGAGCATTAATTAAGTAGATTGTAGTAGGGCCTGGCAGAAAAATTGTAATTACTTTAGATATGGGTCTGTACATCTCACTGAAGTAGCAGCAAGTGATTCAAAGGCATGTGGACCATCTTGTTCTTTGACTAGGTGAGCTGCATATAATAATGACAGTACTGAGTGCATTTTTGCTTTCATCAAAAAAAGTAGAATTGATACCACATGGATTGAAAGTAATTTGTATGGATCTGCAACAACAAATGCCAGTATTTCAGGAAAACATGTGTGAGAGGAATAGAGGCACATTTGATGACTGTCTAAGTGTTGTTAATACTGTATAATAACTGCAGTTAATCCATATGTAAAGGATTACATCCAGTGTACTGTTGAATGCCCACAAGTTGCTTGTAGACTGCTAAGCAACTTTTACAGGTTCTTGAGTCAGGTGATGTATTCCAGAAAATGAATGTCTATGATACAGTTTTCTAAACTTTTCCCAGTGCCAAGGCCATACTTTTTCACACATAAATGATTTTGGATTTATGTTTGTTCATAAAGGCAGTGAGGACAGGCAATTGGTAACTGTACCTGTCCTCCCATGATGCACGTGTGAAATATTTTTTTTTGCCCATAAGCACCATTATACACACATATCTCTGTATCTGGTCAGTGTCTAGAGTTATTCGCCAAGTTCTGTCAAGGCAACTGGATTATTAATAAAAACATTGTGCCGTTCTGTGCGATAGGAGCAGATCATGCTCTTGAACATGTGAACTGAAGCATGAAAGTGAGTTGTGGTCTAATTGGTCCAGCAGCGATTCTATCAGCCCACACATGATTCCTTAATTAAACCTGCTGTGGCTGTTCTGGCTGCTCAATGTAAAGATGTGGTGGGAGTACCACACAGCAGCATGGATATAAAAAAAAGCTTTCTTAGAGTGACAAGAGCGTAATGTAGCCAAGTTTGATGATGGGCTTCAAAACTTGGAATATCAAATGTCTAGGAAGCAGTGTGGCAATTGCATGCTGTATCACAGACAGGACTGGGATCAGGAATGTCTCACCAAAATCGTTGCTTTTTTCAAATGTGCAGAAAAAAGCAAAGTCAACAGCATACTTGGCATATGAGATCATTGACAAATTTGGGAAACAATGGCATGCAGTTGTAGCATGAAGAACAACAGTGGCATTGTCAACTGGTCCACCTAGGGAGCACACAAGAAGAGGCTAATACTATAGGGACACTTTTTGGAGTTGATGCAACTTGTGTTACTTGGCCCAGATTCACTTGCCTGATACAGATGTTGTGGTAGTAGCAGTGCAACAATACTGCATGCTGTGTCCACAAACATTGGCATTGGTCAAAGGAAAAGGCAATCTCTTCAGTGATGGTCTAAGGTGAGAAGGGTACACACTACCTAATTTTCATTCCTCCTTGTGGGAAGGCTTTCCAGGAATCACAAGAAAACCTTTTAAAGACTTTTGCTGATCTTGGACTGGATGCAACAGCACCAAGTATTACAGCCTTCTGGGGCCATGCCTCAGTGGTAGAGCACATGCTTTGTATGCACAAGGTCCCAGGTTCAGTCCCCAGCATCTCCAGGTAGGGCTGGAAAAAAATTCTGCTTGAAACCCTGGAGAGCCACTGACAGTCATTTTCGACAATCCTAGGCTAGATGGACCAATGATCTGACTCAGTGTAAGGCAGCTTCCTATGTTCCTATATTCCTAATTGGTGCATTAGAACTTTTTAAAAAGCTGTTTATGTTGAGCTAACTATTGTTGGAGATGTTAGATGGGCTCTGTTGCAAAAGAAGATTGCTGAGTGAGAGAAGATGTCAGCAACACAGTCTGTTCTCCAACTTGCCATACTGCAGGCACATCGCCAGTGTATGCTATGGTGAAATTATATCATTGCTGATCTGGATATTCTTCCTCCAGAGGCAAGTTATGGATATATGTGACAAAAGAACTGTTTTGTACCAAATATGACTGCAGTACCACCAGCTCCATGGGATATTCTGCAGATGAAGTGTTCATGTAAGAAAACCAGAAGTTTGTCAAAACTTTGCAGCTGCCATTGCCTTGGATTTGCATGCACTGACATGTGTGATTGTATGAACTTGTATGAAAGTGGATGAGAATAAAACCTAGAAGTGCAAAAATCAGATGGTGGAAAACACCAGAGATATCAGACAATGACAGTGGATATGATTTATCTGTATGATAAATCATATCCACTATCGTATGCACTCTTTCTTGTTCTGAATTGCACTATATGGGAACCATGAATAACATATAATGTTATCACTAACATGTGTCTATTATTTTCTTCTTTTTGAGCCTATACCCGGAAATGAAGAGGTGCCAAACTAAGGGCTGTGGTAAACTAGGGCCACAACTATTGATTTAACATCAAACAGGATCTGAAATGGTGAAAGCAGTGTGGGTGTTAATGCTGAACTCTGAAGGATAAGCCTGACCCAGCAACACATGCCCCAGTATTGTACCACAAATTTCCTATGGATGTGACAAATCTTATCAATTGCTCCTTGACTACCCAACATTTTCCTAGCTGGCCTTGAACCATAGTTAAGTGGTACATTGGCACTAACATTAGACCAGTGTTCCCCAACCTTTTTTGAGTCACAGCCCCCTTTTATAATAGCGAAGTAACTGGGGACCCCCACCACATTTGCATAAATTTGCATTTTAATAGGGTAAAGAATTAAAAATAGATTTTTCAGAATATAATTTAATTGAACCTAATATTTAATATGATGGTTGTTCTTGCATCTGGGCAACCAGCTTCAAAGTTCATGGCTGAGTATTTGCTAAAGCCTACCTCATGTCATCCTCAACAGTCAGTCTGTTTCTCGCCTTTGTTTTGATATAAAGACACACACAGAGGAGGCAACTCAGGCGGCAAGTCTCAGGATGCCAAGCACGGTGCGGTGGGCAGGAGGAGGAGGAAGGGAGGGGGACTCTTCCAGGTGGTTAAAACAAACAGGGATTGTGAGGAGCTCCAAAAGGGTCTCTACAGACTGGGAGAATGGGCCTAAAAGTGGCAAATGCGGTTCAATGTAAGCCAGTGTAAAGTTTTTGCACGTCGGGGCAAAAACTGCCAACCAAGTATAATCTGAAGGGATCTGAGCTAGTGGTGACTGTCCAAGAAAAAGATCGCTAGGGTTGTGTTGGACAGCTCAGTGAAAATGTCGACCCAGTGTGCGGCTGCTGTGAAAAAGGCAAACTCCATGTTAGGCAGAATTAGGACAGGAATTGAAAATAAAACTGCCAAGATCACACTGCCCTTACACAAATCTATGGTGCGACCACACTTGGAACACCGTGTATGGTTCTGGTCACTACGCCTAAAAAAGGACATTGTACAGTTGGAAAAAGTGCAGAAAAGGGAAACAAAAATGACCAAGGGGCTGGAGCCACTCCCCTATGAGGAAAGGTTACAGCAGCTGGGATTGTTTGGCTTAGAAAAGAGGTAAGAGGAGATGTGATAGAGGTGTACAAAATTATGCACGGTGTGGAGAAAGTGGACAAGGAGACACTTTTCTCCCTCTCTCATAATACTAGAACCCAAAGGGGTCATCCCATGAAGCTGATTGGTGGGAGATTCAGGACAGATAAAAAGAAGTCCTTCTTCACACAGCGCATAGTTAAATTATGGAATTCGCTTCCACAAGATGTAGCGAGGGCCAATTTGGATGGCTTTAAAAGGGGATTGGACAAATACATGGAGGAGAAGGCTATTGATGGCTAGTAGTCCTGATTGGCTCTATGCAACCCCCAGTATCAGAGGCAGGATGCCTGTGTACTCCAGTTGCTGGGGAGCATGGGCAGAGGGTGCTGCTGCGCTCCTATCCTGCCTGCGGGATCCCGGTGGGCCTGGCCCCTGCAGGGATGCCTGCTCCAGCCCAGCCTTTGGCCTGCTCCAGCGCCAGGGGCCCGTTGCTGGTGCTCTAGCTGGGGCACTGAGGCGGGGGCTCCCGCTGCTGCCCGCCTGGGCCCGCCAGTGGCGCAATCACCTGCTGTGCCTTCTCCCAGAGCTGGTTGAGGCGGACCAGGCGGAACTGTGTGGGAGGGGCTGCCCACTCGCCCCCCGCCACCATCCCATCCTCGTTGGCTGCCCGCAAGTACTTCCTTGCCGAGATGAGCGGCGGTGATGGCAGCATCTTGCCCAGCCGAGGAGGGGAGGTGAGCCCAGCCATGGGGAGAGGCAGGGACTATGTCTCCCAGCGTCCTCCATGTGCCCAGGGCATCCTGGGAACGGTAGTCCAGAAGGGTTAAGGTTGGCTCCGGGAAGGCACCGCTGCGGTGCTGCGGCCTCCCTCACATCCCTATTGGTCATCCCCTTACCTCTGTCAACATCTTGCTGGATGGGGGGAGGCTGGCTGAGGCCGGAGGGAGCTCCTCCCCCACCAGCCGCAGAAATAGGAAAATGCAGAGTGCCTTGGTGTGTCGGCCCCTCCCCCTGGCACAGGGGGCCGAAGCCCGGTGAGCGCCTCACCTGCCCTGCCCTGCGCTTCCCGAAGCGGATCCCCGCCTTGCCCTGCCCAGACCGAAGGGCTTTGCGACCCCCCCAGAAAACACTTCACGACCCTCTTGGGCGTCCCGACTCACAGGTTGGAGAACACTGCATTAGAAATAGTTACATTGACTAGTTTCTCTCTTAACCAGGGGTTTCTAACCACCTTTAAATCCTAGTTTCCGGTTTTGGTTAAGAAGAAACTCTGCTTAATAGCAGTTAATATTGGCAACTATGTAACATAAGTACTACACAGAAGGGAATTTGTATGCAAGAGGTAAGGGGCTGGGTGGGGACGGATTCCATGATCCACTGTCGTGCCGCTGATGTTATAAGTGCAGCTGGAAGATCCCAGCATTACATCTGCACTGGCTCTTTGTTGTGTTCTGCATCCTTTTTCTCCTTTGTGCTGTATCATGGAGCTGTCACTGGCACCATCTCTAATGCTAGCCAAATCCTTGGCAGCCTAGAAAATGATTTCCCAGTGTCCCTCCTACCTTCTGTTGACTGATTTTAAGTGAGCATCTGTAAATATTTTCTGCAGCTTTTGAGTCTTGCTCTGATATTTAATATGTTCACTGTTTTCTTTCTTTCTCTGTATGTGTATGTTTTAAGATCAGCAGGAAGGTCTAGTTATTCAAAAAAAAATAAATCTTTTCAATCAATAGTGGCTTTCCCCCTCCCAAACAGTGTCTTTAATGACATATTTTCTGCTCTTCTTATGCTAGAGCAATTGGGAGCAGGATCAGCGTAAGGCAGCTATACCATAATCACTTTGTGTTCAATAGGGAGGTCTTTACAGACAACTTTGTTCTTTTTTCTTAACGGGATTAGGAAGCTCAGTCCTTTAAATTTCTTGCATATAACAGTGACATTTCCAGGGTGTGCTTAGACCAAAGAGTTCAAAGTGAAGGAATAAAAAACCCGAAAAGCCAATATGACTTTGTTTTTTACCTTGCTGGAGGAGCTGTTTGCGCAAATCGTCTATAAGCTTATTGACCTGCATCTTTGACTCCTTGTTTTCTCTGGATTTGGCTGGAGTGTAGACACTGATAGAGCACTGATAGAGGTGATTGAACACCCCCCAGCTTTGCTTGGCACCAGGCCCCACACCCCCCCCAGGACTGACATTATCTTTCTCTGACAATACTTCATGTTTTCTCAAGCTTGCACTTCCTTAATTTTATTATTTATTTTTAATTCTTCCTGGAGCCTTTATGTAGACTTTTTCAAGGAAATGAAGGGCACACTAATTCTTTTTGGTAAGCAGAGATAGTGTATAATATATGATGACATGTGTTCGCCTCCTAATGGAAGAAAAAAGGAGGAAAAGGCTACCATGTATAATAATAAAACAGTACTTTTCAAAGATCTTCAAACAATCAACATTATCCAACTCCTAATTATTTTGTGCATGTATAGAAGTTGAAGGTTTATTTTACAAAATGTATTTGGGGGTTTATTTAGTCCATTGCATGAAGGTTTATTCAGTCCAAAGAAATTATTTTTACATAAATAAAGATACTGCATATGGAGCCAGAAAACATAGTTTTCTTTGTGGGTTTTTCTGCTTCTCACACTCACAAAAAAGCAAACCGTTTGCCTCTTCAGAACTGGGAACTGCTACAGGGGAGAAAAGTTACGCCTCTGAAGTATGATCTGGCTGTATGCATGGATGGCCTTGCATATGAACAATGTTTGGATTGTGGCCAGATAATGCAATCTGTTGTAATCAGCTCCTAGAATCCGTTAGAATTTGCTTCCAATTTTGTCTTGGCCGAAAGCAAGTACCGTAGATGTAATAAAACGGAAGTACAAGCACACAGAGCCTAATTTAGAAAAGACCTGGTTGATTACCGTATTTGAAGTCATAACGGAATTCCTTCTCCAGGTCAGATAGAGCTTGACCTTGGGAGGAATTGTCTTCTCTTCGATCAAGTGCCACATTGTGTTCTTAACTAAGTTGAATGATAAATATGGGAGCTGGTGGGAGTATGGTCCTATCTTTTAGTTTACTTGATACCAACTCTACAATTTTATGGAGTTTGTGCGATTCTGTGCAAACTCAGGAACAGGAATTAAGCATTGAGAAATCAAATTTCCTTTTAAATAGGTGTTCTTTACATGTCATGACAAGACAACACAATTCTTGGTACGCTCTTATGGATCTTCAGTGCTCTGTGCTGTTCCCTGCAGCAAACAGTACTGGCCTCTATCGGACAAGTAATAATGGGCTTGATGGATCCATGGCAATTGTTATCTTTCTCTTTTAACACTCATGATCTCATCCCAGATATAATAATCATTAGGGCCTATCATAATGGCAACACTTCTATTGACTTTACTTGAATCAGGTGTAGGCTTTGATAAACTAACATGATGATTCACAGTCTTCAGTGGTTTTCTCCTTTTCCTAGCTACTCCAACAAACAAGCATTTAGTGTTGTTGCTGCATGTGTCTAGAATTACAGACGGCATTGTGGAGAGGTTATTCAGACATTGAGAATAATGATGCAGTATAAAAGTTTAGTTTTGGACATGTACCATGAAAAAAGGGTGTGTGTGTGTGTGGGGGAGAAATGTGGAAGTGTGTGTGTGTGTGAGTATGTATATATATATATATATATATATATATAAAATAAGCATCCCTATTTAATTAACTGTACAGCGGTCTTCTGCAGAAAATAATTGACTAAGTGCTTTCAGAAAAAGTATTCAGTCCACATGGCTCCTCTGGCTCTGGTGGTGCTGACTCTGGCAAAGGTGGCAGAGGTGGCGGAGGTGGTGGCGGTGGTACAGAGGGAACTTTTTGTTGAGGCTCTGGCTTTTTGTGGTGCGGCGGGTGCTTATCTTTCCTGCCGGGCGCCGCAGGGTGCTTGGCGCAGCGCCTCCAGGCCTGTAGGGCCAGCACTTTCCAGGAGCTCATCGCTCTGGCCACCTTCGTTGGCCCGCCGTGTCGAGCGCCACACGCACCCTCCCGTCCTCCTCCTCCTCCTCCTCCTCCTCCTCGCCGACTTCGGGAGCGAACGCCGGCTGCCAACCCAGGAAGAGGAGCAGCCGCCCCGTTACAGGCTGCACATGCGCGGTGCATCCCAGCCCGGCTAGAGGCAGCGTTGGAGCAGGAGGGGTGGTCACTAAGCAACCAGAAGGAGGCCGAGGAATGGTGGCAGACAGGTGCCCTCCAAGGGAATCCCAACTTTTGCTTGCATACAAATGCAGCAAATAAATAACTGGACTTAATAAGCCCTACCTCCCCTGTGTGAATAGCATAGAGGCTTTTGAGCAAATAGGAATCAATATCTTAGGTACATTAGAAAGTACATTGTTTCCTTATGATGTACATAAGGAACAGAACTATGCCCAAGCCATAGTTTACACGAGAAGGAGAGGGTTAAGCTAAATGGATTGCATAGGAGAAAGTAGATGAGCTGCATAATAATGGAGGAGGGCAGTTCCTTGGGATTGGGGGCTACTTTGGGAGCCAAGTAGGAAGAGCTTGGGTACATATCCATAATTTAAGAGCTCTCTCATACCCTCAGCGTGGTGTAGTGGTGGAGATGAAAGAACCAGTGATTTTCGAGCTCACCTAAATACTCTGAAAATCACTTCAAAGCTTGTTTGAGCTCGCTACCATTTTCGACCTGTTTTTCGGCTCATCAGAATGGGAAAAATGCATATGTCTGTGTGTATTTCTCAAAAGTGCACACTTTCTCCCAATTGACTAAAGAGTGAAAATGCGTCTTTTTTTAAAAATGTGCATTTCAAAGTGCAATTGCAAATTTGGGAATTTATTGAAAAAAAAGCACTTCTGCTCGCATTTGCGTTCGTGATTGTGAATGGGACATATTTGCATCATTTGCGAACAGAAACAAAATTCTCATACATCTCAGTCTAAGACTGGGGAGCCCTAGGTACAAATCCCTACTCCGCCATGAAGTATACTACGTGACCTTTGAGGCTAATCTACCTCAGTAGGTTGCCGTGTAGATAAAACCGGCAGGGAAGGACCATGTTCACCACCCTGCATGCCTTGGAGGAAGGACAGGATAAATTGTTAATAACAACAACTCCACTCCTCCTCACTGTGATCAGTCATTTCCCTTTCCTGTTCTTATCTAAACTTTCCCTTTTAGCAGATTTTGTCCATACAGCAAAACTCCTACCGCGTGCATCTCACAGACTATGGTTCTTGCCTTGCTTCTGCCTGTTATTACTTCTTTCTCTAGTCCTGCAAGCCTTTCTTGGTTGCTCAGCCTGCTTGCTTCTCCCTCTGCCCCTACCTTATTTGCCTGAATTTCATTTTTAGGGATTGGCCTCAAATTGCCTTGGTCAAATGCCTTGACATCACCATCTTGTAGCAAAAGGCCTGATATTAGAGTGATCCAGATTATTTTTTCTCCCTGAGAGGCCCTGTCGCCAAAATGGATGTTCTGGGTCCCCTCCATTGTACAAGAGAACAGTGAATTTACATTATAGCCAGATGTAACAGAATATTTTGCAAGTTAGAAATGTAATGTTTTCCGTTCCAAGGGATTAGAAATGCTGAATATGAGTTGGTCACTCAGTTCATAGGATAAGAACTGTACATTAATGCGACAGGAATGTGACATATATGACTGATTTACTTTCATGCAGTAGTCACTTTTGTACCTGACAGTCTGTTCCCAATTTCATAAGTATTTCCTATGCTTTTGTTTTCAGTGGCATAGATGCTGGTGGGGAATCCTAGAATATACTTTAATGACAATTTATCAGCCCTGGCCCAAAGGACTTGCACAGTATAGTGATAATGTGGCTTTATCTGACAAAATAATGTCATTCCAAATCTGTGGTGCTGGGTAAATGCTCTTTATGACAGGATTACCACACTTGTTAGGATAAAAATGCAAGCAATTTTTGACCAGACACATTTATTAATAGCTGTTAATTTATTTGGATTTGTGGCTCACCTCATCCCCTCAGGGTGAGTAACTTTGAAAACAACATTTAATCCAATAAAATGTAATTACTGAGGTAGTGTAGATGTTGAAGGAGCACTGATAAATGGTAAACATAATTTCAGATCATATAGGCCATGATCCAAATAAGCTATATGGGATACAGGTGAGAGAACCAACAGAAAATGGAGCTTTCTTTTGACATTTTTGCAGTGGCACCCCCTAATGCCAAAAGGTAAGTTTTTGTTCAGCTATTAAAAAAAAAAAAAAAGGCTTGCCTCTTTGGCTCTCAGAAGTGCTGATCCAGTTGTGTACATGATTCCCTTTCTTCCATAAATATGACACAAAAACACAAACTTTTTGATTGTGTCCAAGTTCTTGTACTGTTTAGCATAGTCTGGGCTAATATAGCTTTGTGTTTCTGCTTTTATTTAAGAAGCAAAGTTTAATCTTAAGGTTGGGAAGCAAATCTCAAAAATACAAACTGGGTGTATTTCGGAAACGATAAAATAATTCAGGATTAATATTAAAAGTGATTTCATGTTCAGATATACTCTTCAGGTTCTGGCTTATGGTTTTGAAGTATTTGTATTTGGCAATACAATACTGAATGCTATCTATTCCATGGCATGTGACTGCTCCTTCCCCCCCCTCCCTTTTGGCAATTGGATAGCTATGTGGTTCAAGTAGAAAAGCAATATACTGCTTGTCACAAGCACTTTTAAAAATGTCACTTTGTAAGTAATAAGCACCTATTACTAAGTGATAGGTGGCAGCCAGGAGAAATGAAAACATGGAGTAGAAATGGTGCTAAGTGACTGCAGTGGAAAATCTGTGATTTCCCCCTACTGTTTTTGTCTTATATCTTTCAAGAGAAAGCTGTGTTTGTCTCAGAAAAGAACTGACATATATGAGAAAATACTTTTGAAAAGTAAATTAGAAAATAAAATAATTCCTGGATAACTAAAATGCAGCTCCATAATACATTATGCTCTTGGGACATTGTTGGTTGATTGGAGGAGCTTCCAGATCAGCCATTTACTCAAGAATAGCCACAGTTTGTTCACTCACTTTTTATGGGGAATCCACAGGACATAGTCATCCAACTGTCGTTCAACTGCATTTTTCTCTTATTTCATAGATTTCATAGATTATAGAGTTGGAAGGAGCCTACAAGGCTATCGAGTCCAACCCCCTGCTCAATGCAGGAAACTAGAGGAGGGGGCTCCCATCCAAGTAATAACCAGGCCCGATCCCTGCTTAGCTTTCCACGCTCAGACAAGCAGAGCCAGCATAAGCCACAGGCCTGTCTATTTCTTGTTTCTTGTTTCTTCCATCTCATTTAAGACTGAAGAAAAACCAACTTTGTGTGTGTATGTAAAGAATGGGACAGTAGTGCTAGCTTCCACAGACTGTGGACAAGAAATAGTGCAATTGAAGCATGTGGTGGGAGAAATGGTCTTAGGGATGTGTGAGGAATCGAATAGGGGGGTGAAAATCCAATGGATTTCTTTTTACTTGGCCCCACGGATTCCATTTTGTCAACCCTGCGCTGCCGCCGACTCGATCTGATGCAAGTTGAGCCAGCCTCAATTTTAAAACAGGCTGCAATTTCCTTTTTTTTTTTTTTTTTTTTTTAAGCTGGGGATTCGGCCCTCCGCTCTGCAATTGCTCAAATTTGCGCAAATTGTGGAGCAGAGGCCCGAATTTTCCCAAAGAGCCAAAGCTGACTAGGAATGATAGTAATTAGAGTGCAAGACATCTGGAGGGTGCACATTTGGGGAAGGCTGCAATAAGGTCCAGCACTGGATTTAATGAAATTAATTATATTGCAGCTGGTGGTTTAGCCAAGGTTATGGGACAAAGAGGTCATATCAGGTAAGGAATGCTAACTCCCTCAAAAGCAATATGTCATCAGCCTAAAATGAAATATATTGCTCACAACCTTTTTCATATTTAAAAGAATCATGAAAAGCTTCAGGAAGCATCATTTTAAGTGCACCTTCCAGTGTCACTGGGTGGCAATGCAAAGCAGTTTCTGATGTAGCTTAGTCTGAGAGCAATCTCTAGTAACAGTTTAAGGTGATTATATCAGTGATATGCTGATGCAGCTAACTGTAAAAGCTTAGAACTTTGGATCTACGGTTCTATTTAAAAGTTTGTTTTATGTCAGTATAAGTCAACTGTGGTCTGACTCAGGTCTCTTTACAGTTAATAGCATCACACTTTTGGTGTCACGGAACTCTAGGAGGCAGGACTAGATCTTTGACATTTGCTTCACCATTTCTAGCCATGGAACCTGAAAGACAGTTGTGCGTTGGTGATCCCTTCATCTGCAGTAAGAAATAAAGAAACAAGGGCTGGAGATCAGAAGACTTGGGGCTTCATGGAAGTTTGGTTATTTTAGAGCACAATGTGAACTTTACCCTTCCTCAACTCTCTATGTTCTTGTCATCTCTAGGGATGAGGGTGAAATTTGTTCCATTTCCATTTTAATACCAACTTACCTAATAGGAACTTCCTGAACTAATACATGAACTATAATGCAGTGATCCTCCAGTTTTCGTATTTCTACAAATTTTGCAATGCATTTCTCTGATCAAAAATGCATGCAAAATGGAATATATTAGAGAAATTGCTTTCCCCATTCTCTTTGGCCATTCCCTCTTCAAATCCTCTTTCATAGCCCACCTCCTCCTAGTTCACCTGTGACCTGGCCCCTAACTAATCCTAATTCTCAGGTCCCTAACCAAGCTTTTGGTGGTCTGTCCCCATTTGTCTGCCTGCCTGCTTTGCCCTTCTCTAGATTTGAGCAGCTCAGCCAATGGAAAGCTGAGACCCTTAAAAACAGAGCAGCTCATTCAATTCCAGCAAAAAAGTGTAAGCTTAGCAGCAATTTTCCCATGGCTCCTTTAAGAGCAGTGTCAGATCTCCCCCCGCCTCCACCTTTTCCAGCCCACCACCTCTGTCACCACCTCAAAAATCACACACTCTTTGCTCCTCCGCTGCCACCAACACCTTCAGGGTAACTTATTCAGACCACTCCTTTTAAGTTTTAAAAATGAAATAAGTTTATTTAATTACAATTACGGGTAGGGAAATGGATAATGTTAATAGATTCTAAACGTTGAAAACCCTCTCTCTCTCTCTCTCTCTCTCTCTCTTTTTCTCAGACTCCACTCAGACTCCACTCAGGCTTCTCAACCCTCTCACAAAAACCCACTCTCTGCCCCCCTCTCTTTCTCTCTCCCACTCTCACTCTTCAGACTTCGCTCAGACTCCTCTTGAGCAGCAGCACCCACTGTTTTTAGAACACAGGGTTCAACCCACCCCCTTCTCACTGTCTCAGCAAATCAGCAGACATCTCAACATTCCACACTCCTCTCACACTCCCCCCTCCCCTCACACACTTACTGCTATAACGCTTTGCCCATGGGCAGGGGCATGAGAAGCATCTTAAAGTAGCTGGCAATTCGGGATTCTGCATGACAAAGTGAGAAGCCCTGATGGCTTAAGGGTTTTTGTGACGGTCCCGCATTTTTGTGGCAATTGGAGACTATGTGATTGGGCTGCAAAAACGCTGCCGTCTGGCTGCCTTCCTCTCCCCCACCCCTAGCCTCTCAGATGAGCTCCTAGCCAGAGTCATTTACATTTCCCCATTCTTCCTCAGAGCCTCATGGTGGGGAAAAGAAAAAGGAAAAAAAAAAAAAGGCTCTTGTCAAGCATGAAGCTCTGATGAAGAATGGGAGTTCTTGATGACACTTTTATTTATTTATTTATTATATTTATACCCTGCCTTTTTTCTTGCAAGGAACTCAAGGCGGCTTACATAATCCTCCTCCTCTTCCTCTCCATAATCCTCCTCTCCTCCTCTACCTCACAACAACCCTGTGAGGTAGGCTAGGCTGAGAGTGACTGGCCCAAAGTCACCCAGTGAGTTTCATGGCCGAGCGGGGACTATTTATTTTTATTTATTTATTATATTTATACCCCGCCTTTTTTCCTGCAAGGAACCCAAGGCGGCTTCCACAATCCTCCTCCTCCTCTCCATTTTATCCTCACAACAACCCTGTGAGGTAGGTTAGGCTGAGAGTCAGTGACTGGCCCAAAGTCACCCAGGGAGCTTCGTGGCCGAGCGGGGACTAGAACCCGGATCTCCCGAGTCCCAGTCCAACACTCTCACCACTTGGGGAATTCTCACTCTTCTGTGCAGAAATCTTGCCTGGTAGCTATTCAGGGGGGCTGAGGGAAGAAGCAGACGGGAAGGCAGCCATAGCAAGGTGACGTGGGAGAGCCCGCCTGCCCAGTGAACAACGATGAGAAGGAAAGCAAAGGAAGATTGCTCTATGCCAGGGGGATGGAGCAGCTCAATAGCGGGCAATAAGGAATGCCACTTGCTAAGGTTTTGGAAATCTCCCCTCCACGTTTTTCTGGTTTCTTACTCAAAAAAAAAAAAAAAAAACTCAGAAAGTGACATTTCTTTTCAAATGCTGGCATCCCCCCACCCCTTTTTGCAGTATGGATGAGCTTTGCAGATTTTCATCAGGGAAATAGTTTACTGTTTGGTGCCATGTAGAATCATTGGGCAGGTTCGCACATCACACTAAGCTACCTTGCGAACAAGCCACCTAGGGTTGGTTGTTCGCTGGACAACCCATGGTACTTCCGATGATTGGACTTGCCATGGCTTGTTCTCCTCCTCATCCCCCCTCAGTCCTCCTGCAGGCTATGACACACATTCCAGGCACCTTTGTGGCTGAACCTTCCATTGTCTCGGTCTCTACATCAGTACTCTTTCTGCAATTGGTCCGCTGGGCTTCCTGGCTATTGAGGGAACCCCACACACACACTTCAGTGCACCAAATGGAATTAATTTTATGAGCCCTTATGAATGTGGTAAACCATTCGCCAGCTGCCCCCCCCAGTGACTTTTGCTGTTGCGCAAGTCCACCTCTCTGATATTTAGTCATGCACCCGCATATTCCCCTCTTCAAAAGTCAGTGCCTATTCTTTATTCCTTCAGGCACCAGGTGAAGACCTTTTTATTTACCCAATATTTTAATGGTTAGATTTTTATTCCCATTTTTATTATCACTGCTGTACCTCTGGTCTGATTCATCTGGCTGCTTTGTTTTATTGTTTTGTATTATATTGTATTTGTATTTCTATTTTAATGACATTTTTGGTTTTAAGATTGTTTTTATCCTGTTTTTCTTGTAAACTGCCCAGGGAGCCTTTGGGCTGATGGGCGGTAAATGAATATATTAAATAAATAATAAATAAATAAATAAATAAATACATTGCTAGCTAGGAAACACCTTTTTCTAAAATGGCTGCTTCATGTTACTCTAAAGTTAGCACACTCATTTCTAAAGTAAGAACACCCCTGGCAAAGCACCTTCTCTCATCACTTTCGGCTCCCCCACTGTCTTCCTGCTTGTTGCTTCCCTCTGTTGCTAGCTGTCACACCTTCATATGGGCACAGAGCAGTGAGCAGGATTGGGAAACATACTCAAATGCTATGACAAAGCAGTAACACGGAGGGGGAAATTGCGGCAATGTAAAGGCAGCTGTCAGGTGAGAAGGGATGAGGGAGGATGGCAGAAGTACAAATGAGATCACGAGTGGCAGGTGGGTTTGCTGCTATAGCTGGGCAGCTCCCTCGCTGTTCCCAGCAACCCATGATAGAATTGCCCTACCAGGTTCGGATGACCCAACAAGCCATCATGGGTATCAACAACCCTAAAACAAGCCATGGGTTCTCAGGGTTGCTTGTTTGTGAAAAATAAGCCACCCTACAGAAACGGCGCTGTGTTCACACCACACGACAACCTACCATGGTTGATCACCCATGGTGGGTTGTTGTGTCGTGTGAACCAGGTCAATATTTTAATTCTACTTCCAGTGGATATGGAACACAAACTTTTCAGCAACGTTAAAAGGCCTTAGTGTAGAAGATGCTCTGATGTTTCTTCCTCAAGACTTTTCTTCTTAAATCATAGTGACTTCTATAGCTCCAAAACTAGTTGATGCAACTCCTCCTAAAGACCTAATGAAGGAATAGCCTTGAATGTTTAAAACCTCCAAGGGTGAGATTAGTCAGGGATTATTTACAGGTAATAATCTCTCACATCCCTTTAATCTGCTTAAATCTCAGTGTCCTTTTCTTTTCCAAGGACAGATAATTTTGAGAGTAGAATGGGGTAGCCACAGTTTCTTCTTTGTGGTCTCTGTGCATCACACACATGGGCTCTGCGCCTGCGCTGAGTCCATTCTGGAAAGTTCTATAGCTGAGGAGAAAATGGGTGGGAGCCCCTCCCCCATCATGCGTGCTCTGTAGTGTGGCTCCCGCCGGTTCCCTCAGTTCCTCTTTGACTGCCATTGCGACAAGTCATGTTTTTTAGTTTCAATTTCAGACCTTTTTCTGATTCAATAAATTTTACAATGGTTTCTTAAAGGTAAGATACATACAAAGGCAGATGGATTAACCCTCCACCTTTGCCCATTTGTACAGTTTGATTCCAACATGGGGTCATGGGTAGAGCATTTTTTCCATTTCCATATTTCCAAACCCATATGAAACACTCATACATGGAGAAGGTTGTAGCAATATTGTTTATGTTATTAGATTTATATTTCATTTAGGAACAGAAATTTAGGAAAGCTTGAGGAATTCAACCTTTGCAAATTCCAATATGAAGTGACATGATCTCCTCTTGGATTACTGTGCAGTTTGGAACTTCATTATACCCAGGCTTCCATACTTACCAAAAGTTCTAACACAGTCCTTGTCTCAAATAGCGTATTGATATATATTTAAAATGTGAATTTTGATACAATATATTTAGAAATGCATATTTTGAGTGAAAAAATGCTTTAAAATGCATATGTAAATACATACACACTTTTTCATGCAGATTTTACAAAAATTAAATAGGAATGGGATAGAACAGATTTATGGGTGAACACATGCAAAAGTGACACAAACTGGAAAAAGACTGATTCAACCTTCCCTAAACTTGCTCCATCCCTAAGGCATGTTTCAAACACTGAAAACAACTAATCCATTAAAATGTAAAATACCATGTTTCCATGAATGGACATTGACTCCATGTTTGCTTAAATTGGGGGTACACAATCTTCTTTGACCCTGAGAGCTACATGTGATGCTGGGTTGGGAGCTGCACACATGCATGCACACACATCCCAGTGATCCTGATACAGATCACTCTTTCCTCTCTCATAGCAATGGTACAATCAAGTGGGAAATTGGTGTGCTTATGTGTGGGGAATGCTTCAGCACAGTGCCAGGGGTGTGGAGGGTGTTTTGTTCTTGTATCCTTAGTTGCAGCAGTAGAGTTGTTTTTTTGTTGGTGCTGGTGTGCTGTGCCATGGTTATTTGGAGAGTTTCTTTGCTTGACTCTGAAGTCCAGATGCAGGGACTTGTAAATATTCTAAGTATATACTCTTCTTATATTTGTTGCTCTTGGGTGTTTGTGCAAAGTGCACCCTTTATACACCGCAGCCCTTTCAGCTTTTTGAGTCAGGGCATGTTCGCACGACACGGGAACTGCGGGGGAGCAGAGGTCCCCCGCGGTTCCCGTGTTTTGTGAACGCCTACTCGGGGCGCCCCTGCAGGCTGGCCGCGTGCAAAGTGACTATGGGTGGTAGAGGGGTAAGCCCCTACCGCGTGTGGCCACCCTGCCATGCGAACAGCGGCCGTCCGTCCCGCGGGGGCCGCACAGGCGGCAGCAGGAGCTGCGGCCGCTCTAGCCTGTAGCCAGGCCCCTCTGGGCATCCTGAGCCGCCGCCCCCTAGCGCCGGGAGACCCACACTGCAGTGTGGGGACTGCAGGGACTGCGGGGTCCGCCCACGCGCACGGGGCACAGGTCATCTGCGGCACCCCTCCGGACCCCGCGGACAGCCCCCTGGTGCCTCCCCCGCTCGCAGCCTGGGTCATGCGAACCAGCCCTCAGTTTGCTTGATTGTATTGTTTAACATGGGGTTTATAGGGTTACAATTTGAACCCTTGTTGACATTGTTCTTAATTAAGCATTTATTATTTTTGTTTACTGTCTTAAGGCAGCTTACATGCTATGGGAATTAGCAGGCACTAGCTTTCTTACTGCATGTATCCCATGGTTTGCCTGTAATATGAGAGTTATTCTTGTTTGTTTGTTACCAAGTATAAAGCACACCTCTGAACCACAGGTGCAAGAGACAAATAGTAGAAGAAGGCTCTTACCTTCCTGCTTGTATTATGCACTTCCCAAAAGCATCTGGCTGGCTGTTGTTCAATATTTTTTTTTTTTAAATAATGCTAGATGAGATGGGTCTTTGGTCTGATCCAGCAGGGCCTTTCTAGTGTGCTTAGATTCTTATTTACTTGTTTGTTTATTTATCGTTTATATTAAAGAAATTTCTAAGTGATGTTCAGAGGACAAGATAGATTACCTTCCTGGGAATGACTATTGATAAAGGTATGTTTTTCATAGGTGCTGAAAACCCAGAAGGGTTGGTGCTTGCCTAATTTGTAGTGGTAGAGAGTTCCAGAGAGTGAGCGCTATTCCGAGCCCTGATGGACCGAACCTCCAAAATCTTGGGTAATCACCGGGAGGGTATCTTGAAGCCCATTGTTGTTCCCTGCAGTGTGTATACATAGTGGACATGCAAACAACAACAACAGATGAGCTCTCTTGTGACACTCCAAAATTTGATGCATTATTTATTTATGATGTATTATCACTTTGAAGCAGAGTTTCCATTGCGTTTTTCAGTTTGGTGATCCTGGGTAGTTTAGAAGAGTAAACTTGAACTCCATTCCAAACTTTCCACATTCCCCCCCTCTGTCTTCTAGGCAGGTATCTGTTTGTAACTAGAAGTCCTTTACCGAAAGCTATCTTGTCTGATGATAAAACCATGAGTGTATGAAGCTCACACATTTTTCATCTCTTTTATGACCTTATCTTTCATGAGCCGCTTCTGTGAAGGTATCCTAACTATAGAAAGCACCTGGAAAACATATATGGTATCTATGCTGTGATAAGCAGTTGTGAACAAGAAACTAGACCTGTCAGTTCTGAACTGTTCATTGTTAAAAAAAAAAAAATACTTTGTAGATTTAGCTGATTGCAAAATACATTATAGGGGGGACTAACAGCTGCTGTGCTACTCAGTCAAGAAAGCTCAACAGTTATTATTGCACAAGAATTTTTTTTTTTTTTTTAACAAGAGTCTGATATTGATAGGAAGTGCATGGATTTAATACTGCAGTGTGGAGAATGCTTGTTTGATACTGGAACTTCAATTCTAAACAATTTCAGTGGGCTTCCAACTATGTGTATTTTGGATAGCAAAGTAACACCCTGATCCAGAAAAAGTGACACTTCAGTTATATGGACGGGAGTGACAGCAACCTTTGTGATACAAGAGGGGCAAAGCTAGATCCTGTTATGCTGTCTGTTAGTCACAATCCCAGCTAACAGACAGCATAATTTATCCACTGTTCAGTTTTTAAACTGAGTTGTAAGGGTTCAGTTGCTTCAAAAATCAGTATACTTCTGAACTATACTTAAACTGAAAGTTCAGTCTGATATTTACTAGTATGCTGAACTTTTTAAGAATCCTGGATTTCTGTTTTCATGGTAAAACCCTGTTCTGTCCTGTTTTTCCTCCCAGGAAGTAAATAAATACCTTTTTAAATTTCCATCTAAAGTTAAGCTACCCCTGCCCCCCAATCCACATCTGCACCAGAAGGTATCAGCCTCATCATTGACCTCCCCCCCCACAAAAAACCCCTCCTACACGTAGCATGAAGGAGTTTCTTTAATATCCCATAAAGTTGGAGGTAAATTGGTACTTCTTTACTCTGTCCCTTAAGCCTTCTCTTTCTGTTCTGCTACTGCAGATTTAAAGTGAACATTCTGAGCTTTGTTCCTAAATATGCACCATATAGGCTATTGGATTGTATAAGTTCAGTCTTATTTTTATGCATATTTTATTTTATTGCATATATATTTTATTTGATTCTTACAAACTATTGCAGGATTTATCATCATTTCAACACCTCTTTAAATGCAAACGTATATAATGTTACTGTCACACACACACACACACACACACGTATGCATTGTGTTGTGTGTGTGTTTAAAATATTTAATTTTACTGTCTCATATATTGTGTGTGTGTGAGAGAGAGAGACAGAGAGGGGGGGGAGAGTTGGGAATGAACTGATGTTAATTCTATGTATTTCCTTGGTAAATTGATAGGTGATGAAGAGGGTAGCCAAGAGGCAGCAGATTCTGATGGGGATGCACGGTTGGAGAAACCTGGACCGCTTACACTTGAGACAGAAGACTGGGATGGACCAGGTAGGAAAACATAAAGATAGAAGAACAGTCAACATCACAAGACTCAATGCTCTCTCCCTGACTCCCTCCTCTGAATATATAGTCAGTGTGGCACCACAAAGCTAAGGGAATTAATAGCATTTCCTTTTATGTTTGCAAAGACTTTTCTTGGGATTTTTTCAGGTAACAAGGAAAGGAGGATCCACTTTTCTCCGTGAAACATGCAAAACAGAATTCTTGTGAAATTGTTAGTTGTTTATATGTATAGCAAACATTTGATATTCCTTAGAATTTTATTTTTTAATTGTGCAAAGTGTAAGAAGGAAGATTACAGAGCCAAGACTGAAAGGCAAAGGTTTATTTCAGGATCTGCCTCTGGTTTAAAAATCTATAAAACTATGTGTGGGAATCTCTCAAAAGGTTGGGAAATGTGTATATAATGTAACACTGAACCAGTGTCTGTTTTGCACTAAGTACATGTATCAGTGTTTATTCCTGTTTTGGAAAAAAAGTAATGTGTGAAACAGGTCTTTGAGAGGGAATGCACAATCTTCAGAGCCATTTATTATAATAATTTGTATTGCATTTCTGAGTGTGCAAAGTGACCATAGCCTCCACCTGCGCATCAAAGAGGCAGCTCAGATCCAGGAGCAGCCCAACCTGTGTGTGTGTGTGTGTGTGTGTGTGTGTGTGTGAGAGAGAGAGAGAGAGAGAGAGAGAGAGAGAGAGATCCTGACCAAGTTAGGCATTTCTACTATTCTACTGGAATTGAGGCTGCTCATCATAAGCAATTGTCCTCTTTCTTCACCCTAATCCAGTCTATTATTAATTCCATATAGCAATATCTGGTTCAGATAGGAGAGGAGAGAATTAACTGGGTGTCACCTGCATACTGACAACAACACATTCCAAATCTCATCCAGCAGTTTCATGTAGATGTTCAATTAATAGCATGAGGGGGGGAGGGAAGTATGGAGCCTTGAGGGACTCCAGAACTGAGCTCTCAGACAGAACCACCTTATCCTTCCAGGAATTTAGGAAGTGGTTTCCCAAGTGTCCAAACCCACATGTTGGTCCAGAAGGCTATCATGGTTGATGGTATCGAGTGTTGCTGAAACATCCAGAAGAATCAGCATTCCCTCTGTCTCTCCCTCTTGATGAAGATTGTCTACCAGGATGACCAAAGCAGTCCCTATACTGAACTCTGGCCAAACTGACATGGATCTAGATCATCTATTCCATCCAGTAGCACTTGGAACTGCTTGGTCACTGACAGCCACAATTCACACCGTGAATTGGGCTAACCAATACGGCCAAGGGGGAGGGGCATTCCCAAGGGGGAATCTAGAGCAGCACTACTTTCTCAATCAGTTGATCAATGTTATCAAAGTGAACATATCCCAGATTCTGGATGTATTTTTTCTCCCTCATGCAGCACCATTTTCTGTGCATGGGACATGATTTGGCCTGGCAAGCTGCATGCAGGTGATGCATTGGCAGTGGGCTGCTGAATTTTCTTTTGAAGGGCCTTGGAAGGGAACCTCCTGTGCTGAGCTGCTGTGGTTCCTCTTTCACCCCATCTTTTAAACAACTTTAAATGGTATTTTTGATGCCACTCTTCTCAGTGGCTACTACTGGTAGCTACCATTTCTCCTCCCTGAATACCCCTGGAATGACACTAGGTGATGATGTAATGTTTCATAGATTTCATAGATCATAGAGTTGGAAGGAGCCTACAAGGCTATCGAGTCCAACCCCCTGCTCAATGTTCTGGGGCCATTCTTCGGGAGAAAATGGTCCTCCCTCCCCAAAGCCTAATTGGAATGATGATGTACCTAGTTAATCCAGGGTCACTCTTGCAGGCAGCTATCTTATTTAAAATAACATATTTAAAATAACATATTAAAACTGTTGCAACTTGCTGCCATGCTAAGCACTTGCTGCCCTATGAAGTGAACTTTCAGCTCCGCATTAGTTTCTGTATGAAGAGTTCTATCTTTTCCTAGATATCCTTGAAGAGTGTGGCTGTATCTTTCAGAACTCAAACGAGAAGCAGCCCCTGGTTTTAAGCTCTTTTAATGGTTATTTTAAGGATAGAAACAGTACTTCCTTGGCCAGACACTAAACGTCTATTATCTAGTTTCAAACTCTGAGCTTATGTTTAGAAGCACGTTGAGTTTAACAAATGGATATGGCAGCCAATGATGTTTTCAAGGACTTTTCTTATCAGTTTTCATTTGATATAAATCATTTAACACACCCTGGTCATTGACTTCAGAGTTAAAAGAGAAACCTGTGGACTGCAATCAATAAAGCGTAAGAGCTTCATGTTTAGGCAGAAATGTAGCTAACATTTTCTCTTACAAACAGTATAAATGGTGCAGATGCAACATGACAAAGCTGGAAAAGGTGGCAGTTTCATCTGCATGAATAAGAATGACCCAGACAGCCATTAGCTGTAAATAATGCAAAACCTGGTTTGTGGAACAAAATAAAAGTGTAAAGGCTTAGATTTGTTTTTAAATAACAGTGAGGCATCTCTTCTCTTGAATTTAGTTGTGTTTGTTCTTATGTAAAGATGTCAACATTCATTCTATAATTATTAGCATAACTGATAGGTGTATTTATTTATTTATTTATTTATTTATTGGTAATGTATGATGATTACCATCTTTAAAACAATAATATCCTCAAACATATGCCATGTCTAAAAATGGAGAATACTCTCTTCAAAGGGATTAAGAGAGCCAAACCCCTTTCAATAAATAATTTGTAATGCAATAGCAACATTTTCATTTTTAAAAAGCCTTCTTATATTTCAATGTTGGCCCCTCCCATAAAGTGCAGCATTCTGTGCATAGTGTTCTGGACTGCAACTGCCCTCGAATGGAGGCCTCTCTGCATTTCCAAATGAGGAATCTTCACACTTTAGCATCTTGGCTTCTTCTGTTTAGCAGGAGAAGCTGTATAGAGCCTTGTGGTGGTGGCACAGGGTTACTGGATCCCTGATGAGATGTGAAGATGGGATTCTGATTCAAGGTAATAACTGGGCACATTGCAGCGTGCAAAACATAATATGCACCTGGTTGAGGGGCAGAGAGGGAAGATGATAGATCCCCATGGGGATGCTCTTTCACATTTGTACTCTGTAGGTTACATGCATGCCCTGGTATGGATTGTGCTCTTTGTACATTCTTGGGCACCTGTATTCCTGAATCTTAGAAGTTAATGAATGGGGCTGCAAACAGTTAAGTAAAATATTTATTTTAAAGTCAAAAACTTGAGCTGGTTTCCTTATTTGTGTGTGTATGTAAAACTGGATCTTCTTCTGAAAAGCCAGCATCAACATTTTTGCTTAGTGCCTATGTGCCAAGTCACTGAGCATAACCTCGGCATGGCATTTCACATATTGCTATGTGTGAGACTGCAGAGGCTCTGTTGTCCCACTATGGAAGGTTGAGTAACTGACAAGAACACATAACGCCAAGTCAAGAACACATTATGCCAGTCAAGAACACTGGCCGACAACAACACATTACACCAGTCCTCTATGAATTACATTGGTTACCAATTGAAGTCCGGGCCCAATTCAAAGTGCTAACATTAACATTCAAAGCCCTAAAATGTTTGGGGCCAGGTTATCTGATGGAACGCCTCGTCCCATACGTGCCTACCTAAACCCTGAGATCTTCATCGGAGGTCCTTCTCAGAGAGCCCCCTCTAAAGGAGGCTAAGGGGGTGGCTACTAGGGGAGGGGCCTTCTCAGTTGTGGTACCCCATTTATGGAATCAGCTCCTCAAAGAGGTGCCTGGCGCCCACCCTTTATTCTTTTAGGCGCCAGGTGAAAACCTTTTTATTTTCCCACTATTTTAGTGGTTAGACTTATTCTCATTTTTATTGTATTACTACTGTAATACTGACATGATTGGGAACTGACATGATTGGGAATTTTAGTGCAGTAACATGTACTGCCCACTATAAAGAGAAGGGAACAGGAAAAAGGACAGTGAGCAGGAGGCATACTATATGGAAGGTTCCTGCATAGCAGATGTCAAGGTTCCACCTGTACCAGGATACCTTGATCAGCTCCTTAAAGATATCTGCCTCCTTAAGAGCCCCTCCTGTATCAGGATGCTAATTCTCTGCCTTTTTACCTCCTCTTCCCAGTAACGTGGGATTAGGCCTTAGGCGTGGTGTAAAAGACACTCCAACAACTGCTTTTTAACAATAACTGTTTACTTTAGTAAATATTGGTAAAGTAGATTCACATTAACTTAGGGAAATTACACAAATAGAGCTGTAAGATTACAAAACGCAAGTATAGTGGAAATAAAAGAAAAAATAATGCAAGGTTCTCTAACCAAGCTACACTGTCACCTGTAGGCTTAGTAGAGACTCCTTCCCCCAGCCTTCCCCTGGCTGTTCTGCAGTTCTTTAGTGATATTCAGACTCTCTTCTCGGTCGGCTTCTTGGTGCCTGAAGAACCCCTCATCTCTCCAATTTCACTCTCTCTATCTGCCAGCTTGTTCACACCTCTTTATATACACTCCCCTAGAACTAGAAGGTTATAATCATGTGACCTAAAACTGGGGAAATGAAACTTAACTCTATTAGGGGGGAAAGAAGACTTCTCTCATGAAAAGGAAACTTTAACTCTAAGAGGGGAAAATGAAACTCACAAATGCCCCCCCTCCCATCAGGAGAGGTTTGGGCCTACAGGCTTCAAACTAACTCAAGCCTGTGTAGGCCTCAATCCTTCACAGCAGACCACAGGAAATTGATTCAGAAAAGGATCATCTGCACCAAAATATCCTGAGGACTGCAAAACAATACTCCATAATTGTAACAGTCACTAAGGCTGCAATCCTATGTATTCTTGGAATAAATCTAACTGAAATCGTGAGGCTTACTTCTGAGCAAACATGGATAGGATTGGTCTGCCATGCTGATTTGAATTATGTGCAGTTTGCATTTTTCTCATGAATTAAACACAGGTTTCTTTGCAGAAGAATTCGGATTTTCTGGGAACCTCATCATCATCATCATCATCATCATCATCATCATCATCAAAAAGAATATGCCTAGCCCAGTGAGGAACTGGGCAAAACATAATTATTTCTTCTTATTAATATTTTGCTGTGAGGTGAGCAACTGTGGCTGATTTCGTCATGTGTGAACTATGTAGTGTGCCATTTTAGTGAAATGTGGGCTAGTGACATTCTTCTGTATGCTACATACATGATTTTTTTCTTTTCTGGCCTGAGTTTGAAATGCTTATTTTAATAGATTTTTTTGTAACACCCTCTCACCCTTTATAATCCCCCCCCCCATTTGTTGCTATAAACAAATTAGGACAGAAAGCATGCTGTGTTCACTGCACACTGGAATGGCTAGTTAAAAAAGCAGGCACTAAAAATACAGGATCTCTTTTTTTATACAAACCAGTCCTGAGAAGGACTTTGAGATTACAGTCCTGATTTTGTTTCCTTTTTGATTGGGGAAATGTGGTAGATATGGGATCTTGGAAAATGCTATTTGATGTAAATTAACAAAAATCCATGAAACATAGTTAACCATAGATATAGTCTGACAGTAAGAAGAATATTGTGAAGAAGCAGAGGAAATCATAGGACGGCTGTGTGTTACTCTGACGGTGAATCGGTATTATCTCGGCTATCAGATAATGCAGTTATCATTAATTTTCACATTTGCATTTCAATCTTGGGAAGGAAATGACTCTTGCTGGATGAAGATAAGAGCTCTGTACCACTATAATGAACCATCATTTTATCCTGATGCTTTGTATCCATATGAAAATGAGGCTGGGTGGTGGTGTGGTGTGTGAGGAGGGGTGGGGGTGGGTGGGCCATAGAAACATTATAACAAAGTGTCAAAATTACTACAGACTTCAGAGTCCTTTATGAAACAAGAGGCAGTCTAAATACATCTTCTATAGTGAAGTGGGTGTTGGATTAAAAGAAGAAAGCCAGGCTCCCCTGTTGTAGGATAAATTGGAGAAGTGGTGCGGTGGGGGACCCAGACACTTCACTGAATCATAAACATGTAATTTCAGCTTCCATCACTCAAGTATGAAGCATCCCAAGAACTAGAAGGTAGCAATCAAAGTAATGTCTCCTTAATGAAAGTTGGTCGAGGCACTTAATCAATGGTTTGAAGTTTTAGGACATCTTTTCCCCTCATTGCTCCCCACAGCAGATAACCAAAATGGATGCACTATTGGTTCACTCACAAAGACCTTTCAGTCTGCAGTAACAAAATATTTTGCCATTATTTTGCTACTTAGAGACATGAACTGGGTTATGAACAACTACTGTAGTTTGCTGCATACTCAGTGGATTTTTTTCTCCTTGGAAACCAACCCCCCATGCTATTGGAGAAACTGGTTTTGAAATTCCCTTCAATTTCAAAAGAGGTTTGCCATATGGGGACTGCTATTTGAGAAATACAAGTAAAGTCCAAAGCTGCCTTAGTTGTGCAGGATTAGTTGTGGGATTCTTGGGTCCACGCTATGACTTAGAAAGATCATGGGTATCAATTACTAGCTATTGGCTAGATTGGAGTGAGGAACCTTTTTCATCCTAGATGCCAAATCCCAATTTGGGAAAGGTCTTGGGGACCACATTCCAGCAGTGGGCAGGGAGAATGGCACGAGGTGGGCCCAAGAACAGAGAAAACAGAGAAAGTGGGCATAGTTAGATGTATTTCTTACCCAGCGGGACATTTTCCCACCACACATAACACAGCTCAATTCCATATTGAATGGAGCTCAGGAGTAAGCCCCAGTGCAACAGCTTCCATGCCTGAAAAGCACAGCTCAGTTCCATACCGATATATAATAGCTATGATGTAACCCAGGTAAACCAATTGTGAACTTTTGCCTATGGTGGTGCAGAGAGCCGGAGCACCTCTCCCCACACAGAAACAGTGTGGCGTAGTGGTTAGAGTGTTGGACTGGGACTCGGGAGATCCGGGTTCTAGTCCCCACTCGGCCATGAAACTCACGGGGTAACTTTGGGCCAGTCACTGACTCTCAGCCTAACCTACCTCACAGGGTTGTTGTGAGGATAAAATGGAGAGGAGGAGGAGGATCATTTAGGGGGAAAACTACAGTCCAACAAGTGCATGCAAACAAAGAGTGAGGTAGGAGAATGTCAGTTCTTCCTGGGTTGGGTTCCTTTCAGGAAAAAAGGCGGGGTATAAATATAATAAATAAACAAATAAACATAATTTTCCATCTGCCACAAAAGTGTTGAGGTCAGATTATTGCGTGGTCAGAATGAGCACACTAGATTCCCTGATCAGAGCCCCAGTAAGTGTGAATAAAGGGTCAAAGTCTGTTCTGGGTAATTGTTTGCCTCATTGGACTCATAAACATAAGTGTGGCAATACAATGTAAGTGCATAAGCACAAGGGACAAGCTGTCAGGAGAGAAAAAAAGCCCATTTTTATAGATGGTACATAATACAGTGAAGACATTTAGAAGTTCAACTTCCTGTAGGCTGTGCAGTGAAGGACTTCGAGTTTGAAATTCTATTGGGAATCAACAGACATCTGCATTACAATACTCTGTTTCTTGTAGTTTCATGCACCAAGGGACCCGCAGAATCTGGCAGGAAGCTTTGCACTTTTCAGCTGTCTCCACTGTATTTTGGTCATAAAGGCAATCACATACTCTGGTAATTGCATAGGACTAGGAAACAATGTCAGCTTCTGGAAGCAGATGGGTTGAGAATCAAAAGGGGCATGTAATTGGTCCACAACCATTTTACTCTTTGTTGTGTTTTTCTCATTAATTCTGCCAAGATTATTCCTGCATAGCAACAATTTTTCTTGAACTGTTGAAGGACGGGTGAACAAGTATGCCCAACATGGAATCATTTAGGGGGAAAACTACAGTCCAACAAGTGCATGCAAACAAAGAGTGAGCTAGGAGAATGTCAGTTCTTCCTGAAAGAATTCAGCCGATTTCAATTATGTATCCCATGTTTTTACACATAAAAATATAATATTGCATCTAATATTGTTAAGTGAGATTTCCTTCAGTGCTGCTGGAATCTGTTTTGATTCCCTTTTTCTTGACTGTTCATATGAAGACAAATGAAATAATCTAACTTAATAGTGATTGAAATAAGATATTTTTTGCCGTTTTCAGCACAATTTTAATGCTGCTGTAGATTCAAAAAAGACATAATTTATTAGATGCAGTGGACTGTCTGCCAAACAGGACAGCATCGCATATTATGTCTCTAATATGGGAACTACTGAGTGTTAAGTAAGCTAGCTCTTCTGCTTGTGAAAACAACTGAATATGGAGTATACATGCCTAAAATGTTGTTTCCTTGAATATTTTAGCAGTGGAAAGCACTTGGCCAGTTTGCTTGTGTTCATCAATCTGACAGTCTCAAAACACTCCTTTAAAACTAACTCTTATGCATTCACAATTTCAACTTCTTAGTATCTATAGATCTGGCATTATATGTTTGTATTGCTTGACAATAGACCATTAGAGTCCCAATGACCCCCTTTCAACCCCTCTGCTCCCATTTATTTACATGTATGCCTGGGCCTTTTCTCATTCCAGTTTCTTTGTGACCTTTATAGCTTTCCAACTTGCCCCTCTTTCCACAATTTCCTTTCCCATGTGCCCCTTCCTGTCCCCACCCAATCTTCAATGGATCATTTCCTCTACCTTTTGCACCCATTTTACTCTGAACCTTTTTTGTATCCCTCCCTTGTCTCACTCCTGTTCTCTGAAATTGTGTATCTTCTTCTTTCCTTGTGGTGCCTTCTTGCATCGTTACATCCTGTCTGTATTTCATTTCATTCCTTCTCAATACTCCAGTTAGCCCATTCTGCTCAAAATACCTACCTTTTCTCATATCTTCCAGCTGTTGGTTTTCTTTTCTCCTTGGCTCACTCCTTTTCTCACCTATTTTCATTTTCCTACTCCTTAAGTGCCTCCTCATCTCACTCACTTTCCAGTTATAACTCATCCAGTCTTGAGCTTACTACTCTTTATTCTCTTTTCCATAATTGAATTTCCCACTAGTAGGGTCACCTCAATTGTCAGAAACAAATGCCAGAGTCACCTGAAAGGGCTACTGATAGTCGTTCTTCCTGAGAATTGGTTCAAAAGTTTAAAAGAAGAAGGGAAATGGAAATGTGACCTGATATTCCTGATTCTTCTGTAGTTTCTAGCATAGTTGGTATACTTGAAAGACAGTGCGATACAGTGAGTAGACTACTGAACTTGGACCAGGGACTGAACATAGGCAACCTTGGACCAGTCATTCTCTCTCAGCCTAGCCTACTTCACAGAGCTGTTTTGAGGATAAGAATAATTCCCCACAGATGCTGCACAGAGCTCCTTGGAGGAAGGGTAGAAATCATCAACATTGTTGTCATTGTCGTCATCGTCATCCAAAGCAGGACTCATGCGCCTCATAAATTGTGCAATCTGAGCTCCAGAAGTAATTTTGAAGTACTGTTTTTGAGGGCTACAGTACAAGCTGGGAACGCATGACCACAAATCACCCGAACCTCTGTTTTATCTATTTCTTCATAATATTTGAACCAGATTTATGGATAGATTCAGATAACCAGAGACAGAGGTGCTGCATGTCAGGTTGTTCTGTCCATTTTAGGTGTCACCAGGGCAAGTTTCTCTACTAGTATGGAGGGAAAGAGTTTCTACCTGAGGGCTGGGTAGTTGGAGTACCAGTTCTCCTCTTGGGACATTCTCTATCATTGCCCGCCTGATTACAGGTTTCATTTCTTGTTAAGTGAGATTATTAAAAGCATCAATATCTAGCATGTTTCATGGGCAACTGTGATTATTCTGAACAATGGCTGCAATTGCCAACTTTCAAATTCCTATTCTGTTGAAAAACATAAAATATGGCCTCATTAAATATGTCAGTACCTGGACTCTTTGCTGGCAGAGTTCGTTAGCACTTCATTGAGGGGTGTCAGAGTATCAGTCAGTGGCTCAAATATATCTGAAGTCTATATCTCTCTCTGAAACTTGGATGTTCGTTTTCCAGCCTATTCCAATTTTCTCTGACAGCAATGATAACTTTTGGGGGGATGGGAGTGCTTGGTTTCAGTTCCTTTCCTACAACACTTGATTAGTGATGTCAGAGTTGATAGAGCCAGTAATCTGTTTAATGGCATACAGGAGAATCAGATTCAGTAGACTGATTATGTTCAGGTTGAAGGGTAAATGTAAACCATGTAAAATATGTTTCTTGTTAGAAAAAGATAGTGCCTGTGTGGCTAATTATACCTTGGCATTTAAAAGGGTAATGTTTACTGTGCTTTCTGCTTCAGATACAAAATGCAATAAAGAATTACCTGGCAAAATGTGCCATACTCCTTTCCGGCATCTAAACCTAGGATTTAAGGCTGTGCTATTATTTCTCAAGAGCCTAGACATATCATATCACTTATCTAAAGAGAAAGCTGATATATATTATAAAGAAAAATGCTGACCTAGTTAGTAAAGCTGAAACTATTCATTAATTAGAAGTCATAATTGCAATTACATGGCAAAATTAATTTATCATGAAAATAATCCTATCAGTTTTCATTTCTGGAAAAGTGGACTGATTTTTTAAAGCAATACAGATAGCTCAAGGCTGATATTCTAGTGATGCTGCATTAAGGCTGAATGAAACAATCAAACACCATTTTCAAGGTTTGGGGCATCCAGATACCAACCAGTTTGTCTATTGCATGAGGTTCATCTCTAAATATATACAGATGAAATAAAATATGCAGGCATGAATGGAAGGAGATGCCAATACTGTATATTGGGGAAAAGTAATGAAGATAACATGAACAAATCATTTATAGCATAATGCATATAATACAGCAAATATGCTACAGTATATGAAGCTCAAAATGCTTTTTCCACCCTCAGGCTATTTAGGCTTTCTTGATATTCAAATCTTAATGTACATTAAATGGAATTTAAGGAGGTCCACCTTGCTGGACCTCAGGCAGACTTGGAAAAGCAGCTCCTTACGGATATCATTTTATATACTGTATATATTTTCAGAGGCGTTATAGCCATGAAATATAGCCCTTTGATGACATCATAACTGTGAAATATGACTTTATTTTGTTCACTGGTGGTCAGAATTTTTCCTTGTAACCATTGCTCTAACTAAAGCGTATGCTGTTGAATTACTGAGATAAGTGCAATACCCTAATATGTTCAACTGATTTTTATAGGATCTCAGTGAATAGAGAAGTAGATTGATGATGATGATGATGATGATGATGATGATGAAAGCAAGAACAGAAAGAAATTGGAGCTTGTATCTAGGAATATGAACTATCGGGTGTTGTGCCAACCAGTCAAAACCCCTTTAAGTTCATACACAAATGTCCATGTTTGTGTGAGTACATGCTAAAAAATATAACACACATAAATAGGCCTGAGAGATGGGCTTTTTGATTCAGAGGTCCCTCTAGATTTTCTTCAGTGTAACAATAAACAAAAGTTTAAGTTCAATATGCCTACTTGCATTCTTTGAGCACTAATGTGGCTCCTCATAGTTTAAACATGCATATTTCCACAAAGCAGGGCAACTTGCTGCTTAATGATTTAGAATCTCCTGTTACTGATTATGCCACCCCTACCATCAGCTCATTTATAAATTTTTGGACCATCTTGGTGGTTCTGTTTTGTTACTACCTCTATTTGCCTACTGTTCCTTTTTCTTTTGTTTGTTACAGTTTATTATAGTATGGATTTGCAGGGCACTTGTTCAGCCCTGAGTATTTGTTTGTATTTCTCACATTACATTTTGAAATTCTTCAGTTTGAATTTTAATGTGTGTGGAGGACCTGTGTGAAATGGATGTCAGACACTATGGTACTGCATTTCTATTTTGTATTTTCCAAGAAGCCCATATGGTGTTGTGGTGTATGTTAGTGTAAATGTGTGCACAGACAGTGCAAGCACTCAAACAAGGCACATTAACATACAGAATTTTCTGTTTAATAAGAACACAAATGCCAACTGAATTTTATTATACTAGATGGAAGGTGGTTTGGAGCAAACCGCAGTATATACTGGTGTTATATTGCTATCTCATCAAAGGTAGCAAATGCACAAGACCTTTTTGCAGTTTTCAATTTGAAAGAAAATGATTTCATTAAAAAAAAAGGAGCCATCAGTCTGGGTGCTGGAGAATGCTGGAGCATGATGAAACCAGCTGAAGAGACAAACTGAGTGTACAGATGCAGATTAGGCTTCAGAAGATGAGGGTGTAAAAGGGATTTAATGGTAGGATGGATTATAGAAATCCTTGTAACAATGTTAAATAATTATAGTTCCAGCCGAGATCAAAGCAGTGCTGATTGAACCCCCTCAAGCTGTTAACACGGAGTAGTATCTTGAAGAGAAGGGGGGGAAGCCCTCAGAGATTGGTCAGCCTATACTGACAGTGTCCTCTGATCTATAGAAGTTCCAGCTGCATTGAAGGTACAAGTTGTGGGGGAGGGAAAGGTGGAAAGAAGAACTTGTCGGTGTGACTAGTATTTATTATGTGCGGCTTTCTTGGGAGGATATTAAAATTAGCTTTGGTGACTACTTGCATACTTGATTGTGATTGGTATAAATTTATACGGCTGGGGATGATGGGAGCATTAAATTATTAAGCAGAGCCTTGGTCTTCCATACATGCCAGTACAATTAAGCTCCCTGCTTCTGCATGATTTGAGCTGTAGTCCAAATATGTATGCCTCAATGCCTATAGAAATTGTAACCGTATAAAGCATGAGTGTTGAACTGGCCCAGAGGTCAAATGTGGCCTGCCTGGGGTACCAGTGTGGACCTCCAGGCTTTCCAAAATAACCACACACCCTTCCCCACATAATCAGGAGGTTCTTGCCCTGCTGCCGCCCCGATTGACAGCTTCCCAGCTTTTGCATGATTTTTCCACCATTCTAAAGTTTGAAATGCCTTTCCTTTGGCTTATTTATTGGCAGTAAGAGCTTTAAGCTAAAATACACTGGTATTTTGGCCCTGCCCCCTTTGCCTTTGGCCCTGCCCACCACTTGAATGTGGCATCCAAGAGCCACTCCAAAATTGAATTTGTTCCTTCAGGTAAAAAGAGGTCCAGCACCGCTGATATAAACTCAGTAGCCCTCGCAGTTGCATTAAGATACTAGTCTGTTTGGGCATTAAAATGTGGCTCATGAGAACTTTTTTGGATTCATATTTGTGAGGAGACACATGCGAATCATTATATAGCTTTCTCTGGTTAATTGAACCTTAACAACTAACAGAGAATTCACACAAGGACTGTACCAGTGCTCAAAATCTGGCAGAAACTTCTATCAGCATGGCTGGGTATAGGCAATGAACTTCAGTTTGAGCCAGCATCGTACAAGGTGCCTGAGTAGTCTTATGATTAGATATCTGTCTGATCGCCTGTGATGAATAAACTGCCTCCAAGTGACCATGTGAGTCCAAACTGCTACAAGGATAAATCCATGGGTACAGGTGCCTGCTCAAGATGTATTTTGTATAAGCCAACAGGACTCCATTTGGAGCCTAATATTGTATTTGGGTTTGTTGTTTGACATCTTGCTTGGAGAGTATATCTTGGTTTCCCTGTGAGAGGACATTTTAAATGTCACACTTGCTGCTGCTTCATCTACTCTCTGAGCACAAGTTTCCTGAGGATCAGAAGGATTTGTTCCTCTTCCTTGTCTGGTGTGCAAGGGCCCCTGGAGCTCCACGCAGTAGTGCATTTAACTCTGGCCTCCTCCCAGCAGCCCATAAAAAAGGAAGCAGGAAGAATCATAGAATAGTAGAGTTGGAAGGGGCCTATAAGGCCATCGAGTCCAACTCCTCGCTCAGTGCAGGAACTCAAGTTAAAGCATCCCTGACAGATGGCTGTCCAGCTGCACTTTGAATGCCTCCAGTGTGGAAGAGCCCACTGAAGCTGGTCAACAACAACTACCTAGGTTTTACCAGAGATAAGGTTTTAGCTGAGATTAAAGCCAGCCAAGACAGAGGTACTGTTGGTCAAGAGAAAGCTTGGCCTAGGGACTGGGATTCAAATTGTTCTGGATGGGCTCACAGTCCCCGTGAAATCAGGCTTGTGGCTTGGGAGTGCTCGATCATATGCTGCCCCTGGATCTTCAGGTGGCGCAGAGCACATTTGCATGACTACATCTAGTGCACCATCTGCGGCCGCTCCTGAGTCAGTCCGATCTGGCAACAGTTATCCATGCCTTGGTTACATCACAGTTAGACTACTGCAATTCGTTCTGCTTGGGACTACCCCTTGAAGAGCATGCAGTGTAGCATAGTGGTGAGAGTGTTGGACTAGGACTTGGGAGATCCGGGTTCTAGTCCCCGCTTGGCATGAAACTCACTGGGTGACTTTGGGCCAGTCACTGACTCTCAGCCTAACCTACCTCACAGGGTTGTTGTGAGGATAAAACGGAGAGGAGGATGAGGATTATGTAAGCCGCCTTGGGTTCCTTGCAGGAAAAAAGGCGGGGTATAAATATAATAAATAAATAAATAAAATGAGCTTTTGGACAATTGGTTCGTCATACACAACTGTTTATATAGGATTGATATTTCTCATCATCCTGACAACTTCAGGAATTGGGTAAAACTAAAGTTAGAAATCTTTGAGAAGTTCAGTGGCTTTGGAATGTAAGATTGACAGAAAAACTCTCCATTATTGCTAATCTGAAATTTTCCCTTTGTGGTGACTTTTATAAAAACGTTGACCTGTTCATTTACATTACCCCCACATTACAGGCATTCCTTGGATTGAGAGCATAATTCGTTCCGGAAACGTGCTTGTAATCCAAAACACTCTTATATCAAAACGAAATCCCCCCAAAAAAATTTGTACAGAGATTTTTAATTTAAGCCGTACTACAGTACTTGTATTGCAAGACGTTGCTTGTATATCAAGTAAAAAAAAATTAAATAAATATTTTAAAATTTGCTTGTCTTGCAAAAAGCTCTCAAACCAAGTTACTTGCAATCCAAGGTATTACTGTATTTATTAATTAATTCTTTATGGCATTTTAATCCCACTTTTTAGCCAAAAAGCTTCCCGGAGCAGCATACAAATAAGACAGACAGACAGATAATATTTGTCTTATTTGTCATGGAAAATCATGAATGGCATAATGTCACATTATGTAGACAACTATATTTAGATGATGATGATGATGATGATGATGATGATGATGATGATGATGTAGAATAGTTGTCTCCATAATGTGACATCACCCCATTCATAATTTTTCATGATTGGTTGGTTAACCTATATGGCTTATTTATTTATTTATTTAACCGGCCACCCTGGGCGATGTACATAGGCTAAAAACAAGATAAAATACATTTAAAACATTTAAATTTTTTAAAAAATCTTAACCCACCCCATATTCCCGCCTGAACAGCCAGGTTTTTAATGAGCGGCGGAAGCTCAGCAGAGAGGGGGCATGGCGGAGGTCACTCGGGAGAGAGTTCCACAGTACGGGGGCCGCCACAGAAAAAGCCCTCTTCCTCATCCTCACCAGTCTAGCTGCTCTGGCTGAAGGGACAAGGAGAAGGCCGTCTGTGGCAGATCTTGTTGAGCGGCCTGCTTGGTGTTGCTGGAGATGCTCCTTGAGATAGACTGGACCGGAGCTGTATAGGGTTTTAAAGGTCAAAACCAACACCTTGAATTCGGCTCGGCAAGCAACTGGTAGCCAGTGCAGCTCCTTGAGTACTGGCATGATGTGGTGCTGCCGCCAGCTGCCTTTAACCAAGCGAGCCGCCGCGTTCTGTACCAGCTGTAGCTTCCGAACCTTCTTCAAGGGTAACCCCACGTAGAGCGCATTACAGTAGTCTAGGCGAGAGGAGACCAAGGCATGAACCACTGATGGGAGCAGGTGATTAGGAAGGTAGGGGCGCAGCTGCCGTATCAGATGGAGTTGATACAGCGCTGCCCGGCTCACAGCTGCCACCTGTGCCTCCATGGACAGCTGGGAGTCTAGAATGACCCCCAAGCTGCGGACCTGGTCCTTCAGGGGGAGATGTACCCCATTCAGCACCAGGTCAACATCCCCTAACCTCCCCTTGTCTCCCACCAGAAATACCTCGGTCTTGTTGGGGTTCAGTTTCAGCATGTTCCTTCCCATCCAGCCAGCCACTGACTCCAGGCACTTGGACAGGGTCTCAACGTCCAACCTCGGTAGAGCTGCGTGTCATCCGCATACTGATGACACTGCACCCCAAACCTCCTGATGATGTCTCCCAGTGGCTTGAGGTAGATATTGAATAACATCGGGGAGAGAATGGAACCCTGCGGCACTCCACAAGTGAGCAGCCGAGGGTCCGAAGCCTCCTCCCCGAGAACTACCCTCTGGTACCTTCCAGAGAGGAAGGACCGGAACCACTGCAATACAGTGCCTCCCAAGCCCTCCAGGCGGTCCAGGAGGATACCGTGGTCAACTGTGAAAAACTAGTCCTCTCATCTAGACTACTGTAATGCGCTCTACGTGGGGTTACCCTGGAAGACGGTTCGGAAGTTGCAGCTGGTACAGAATGCAGCAGCTCGCCTGGTTAAAGGCTGCCGCCGGCGTGATCACATCACTCCAGTGCTCAAAGAGTTGCACTGGCTACCAGTTGTTTGCCGAGCCGAATTCAAGGTGTTGGCGTTGACCTTTAAAACCCTGTACGGCTCCGGTCCAGTCTATCTCAAGGAACGCCTCCAGCAACATCAAGTAGGCCGCTCAACAAGATCTACCACGGACAGCCTTCTCCCTGTCCCATCAGCCAGAGAAACCAGGCTGGTGGGGACTAGGAGGAGGGCCTTTTCTGTGGCAGCCCCCAATTTATGGAACTCTCTCCCCAGTGACCTCCTCCATGCCCCTTCCTTGATTAGCTTCCACTGGGCATTAAAAACGTGGCTTTTCAGGCGGGAATATGGGGTGGGTTAGGATTTTTAAGTTTTGTACTGTTTTTCATTGTGTTTTATACTGTGTGTGTGTGTGTGTTCCCCCTCCCCTTGTGTTTAATTGGACTGTACATCACTCAGAGTGGCCAGATGTCTGGCCAGATGGGCTATTCATAAATATAATAAATAAATAAATAGAAGAAAGAATCAGCCTAATCAGTGGGGCTTACTTCTGAGTAGACTTGTATAGGATCAGGGCCGGTGCTACCATTAGGCCAGCTAGGCAGCTGCCTAGGGCGCAGGGCTAAAGGGGGCACCAGAAATAGGGAGGGAGGGCTCAAGTGGGAAGCCCCCCCCACTAAATATCTGATCTTGCCTAGGGCACCAAACTGCCTTGCACCAGCCCTGTATAGGATTGCACTGTTAGGAGGAACGAGAGAGGAGGGAAGGAAGAAGGCATAGGGATCAGCAGCAGCAGAAAGCATCATGAGGAATAAATGAAATGGCTTGCTGGGACCCCTTATTCACTTTCCATGGGCATCAGTGCTAGTGGAGATTGGAGGCTCCTGGGATCCTCATCACCACCAATCACTCCCACACCTTGAGGAGGCAAAAATCTGCCTCTAGATAAAATACTCGCCCCATTTGTCATGAAATAGGCATTTAGGCTATTTTGGGGTGGAAGGGTGATTTTGGGGATTATCGAATCTCCTCAAATCTCCACTGGACTGGTACTTATTTATTTATTTATTACATTTATACCCCACCTTTTTTCCTGCAAGGAACCCAGGGCGGCTTACATAATCCTCCTCCTCCTCCTCTCGATTTTATCCTCACAACAACCCTGTGAGGTAGGTTAGGCTGAGAGTCAGTGACTGGCCCAAAGTCACCCAGTGAGCTTCATGGCTGAGCGGGGACTAGAACCCAGATCTCCTGAGTCCCAGTCCAGCACTCTCACCACTACGCCACACTGGCACGGGTAGCCATCATTTTAGAATTCTGAGGATCTTCTGAGGGGCATTTTGGGGAGAAATGGCATCCACCTCAAAAAAAAAAAAGTCCACTGACCCTGAAAATCATGCCGCCAGCTCTGAAAGAAGGTAGTTTTGTTCCCTCTTCTGTTGCTGAATCAAATTTTGGGCTGAATTTTCTGCCTTTTGAAAATCCAGCCCAATTCTAGAATATTCTGCATAGCTTTACTCCAGATGGGTTACCACTCCAGACCGTAACCAGATTTCTCAAGTTGAAGCTACTGATGAGACCTCCCCATTATATACAAGTGCTTTGATGGCCTGCACTTAAACCATAATATTTGCATTGACTCTTGAGTTCATTCTCATAAGATACAACATTATTTTATTTGTTTGTTTGTTTGTTTATTATATTTATACCCCGCCTTTTTTCCTGTAAGGAACCTAAAGCGGCTTACATAATCTTCCTCTCCGAAATCAGTATGTTGAAGACCAGTGTGCCATAAAATTGCCAAAATGATTTATCCTTTTATTCCCAGTCCTAAAATCGTGTTAGCATTTAATTCTTTGAGAAATTTGCCAGTTCATTTATTTCATATCCAAACTCTCTCAATAGTTTCAAAACAAAATTTCTTGTAAAAAAAAGATCAAGAAACAAAACAATTTTTCACAGTCCATATATTACCTAAGTAATCCTATTGAAGTCATTCGGCCTACTCCAGAGTGAAATGGTTTGAGATTGCCGATTATGGCTACAATCCATTTTCTGTCTATTACAGAACCCTTGGTTGCTTTTTGTGAGAGAGTGGTTCAGAAAAAAGCATTGTGGAATGCAATTGATTTCTAAAAAGTGTTAAGGATCATTATGACAATATTTACTTCAGAATGGAAGGACTGTTGTGCATAACATTATGTGAAAATGTAATGCTTTTCACAGGTATCCCTTTCATATTTCTTTGGAGAGAAAACAAAGTATACTGCAATGGGCTGTTGGGCCCCATATGTATGATTAAGTGCTACTGATAACAAGTTAATACTGCTTTCTTGTTCAGTTAAGGGCTTTACAGGTTCAAAGCTTGCAGTTGTTTTCTATTTCAAAATGGTAATAACATTGCATTTATAGGTGCAAATAAAATAAATAAGTCATGTTGGTTGTGTATAATATGCCATGAACCCATTAGTTGGTTTAAGGAAACACTCTTTCTCAGCCCTGCCCCATTTCTGCAATAAGCGAATAATAATTTATTCATTTTATTTATTTATTTGAAGTATTTTTATTCTGTTCCTCAGCCAAACAGGCTCCCAGAGCGGGTTACATGTAATCCATTAAACAAGACAGCCCCTGCCTGCTGGGTTACAATCTAAAAAGACATGACACACAAGGAAAAAGGAATGGGGAGGGAAGAGGGGGGAGATTAATTCTTTCAGCAGGGCTGGTAGAATGGCCACGCTTCCCCCTCATCTTCCTGAGCTCAGCCTGCTGGAATGGCTGCTGGTGGCAACCATTGAGGGAGGAGGAGCCTTCATGAGGGAGGCCTTCAGCAGGGCTAGAAGAATGGTCCTGCTCCTTCTCTCTCAACCCCCTCTGTTCAGCCTGGTGGAATGGCTGCTGGGGGTAACAACTGAGGGAGGAGTCATCTAATAATACTAAAGCCGAGCTGAGAGTTATCCTCTGAGAATCTTTGGCTTAAAATAGGTGGGGGTTGTCCCCAAATTGCTCACTTTTAAAGAATACCTCTCCCAGTTTTGTGATGGCAGCATTCCTCCTACCAGTGGCAGGAGCTGTGCTAGTCCACCATTTTTCCTTTCCATAAGTCCCTTGGGAACAATGCCACAACGTTATGCAGCGTCATTCTCAGAACACAATATCATTGCATGGTATCATTTTGGAGTTGGGGGGATATTGCCTAGGAAGTCCAACACAGTCACATTTTACTTCAGAAGAGCACGCTTATCAAAAATGAGGAGATTGGCAAAAAGAAAGTTGAAAGGGAGTGTCAAGGTATAATCTCTCCAGTACTTTGGGGAGTTATTCAAACCCACAATAATAGAAGCTGAGCTGGAATGTACAGTAATACCTTGGATTGTAAGTAACTCGGTTTGAGAGCGTTCTGCAAGACAAGCAAATTTTTAAATATTTATTTAATTTTTTTTTACTTGATATACAAGCGACGTCTTGCAATACAAGTACTGTAGTACGGTTTAAATTAAAAATCTCTGTACAATTTTTTTTGGGGGGGATATCGTTTTGATATAAGCGTGTTTTGGATTACAAGCACGTTTCCGGAACGAATTATGCTCTCAATCCAAGGCATGACTGTATACTGCAGGTCATGAATGGTACCATAAAACCCAAAGGGTCACCAGCATGGTTAACAAACAGGGTCAAGGAAGCTGTCTTCACTGCAGAGGATGTGGGGCAGATACCCATGCCTGAATTGACATTGGAAAGGGAATCCAAGGGCCCAACTGAATGTTCTGTCTAGCATGCATGGTGGAGCCATGCTTGCTAGTTTTCTTTACCTCCATTCAGAGGTAACTATTCAGCAACTATTCAGATCAGGAACATGGCACTCAGAAGGTGGGGGGTTAACCCCCCTTTTTATAAATGTCAACCCCACTGTTGGGGGTTTAAAAAAGAGGGGGGAAATGCTCCATAGGAGTCAATGGACTGCTTTTTTCTTTTACCCTCCCTGTGGGGTGGTGGTGGAATTTCATGAAAAAAGGGTTGGGAGAAAGGTTTAACCTCCTCCTCCTGGAGTCCCATGGTCCTGATCTGAATCAGGGCTATGCATGCTTACTTGGAGGTAAAGAAAACTAGCATGCATGGCTCCACCATGCGTACTAGACAGAACAGTTAGTTTGGCCCTGTGGAATTTAGGCAAACAGAGATGAAGTTCTGATTGACAAACTGATAACAAACTGGGCCCAGATGGTATCCACCCAAGAGTTCTTAAAGAACACAAATGTGAAACTCCTGATCTTCTAACAAAAATGTGTAACATGCCCTCTTAAATTGGCCTCTGTATCAGAGTGCCCAGTATAATGCCAATTTTTAAAAACGGATCTAGGATGGATCTAAGAAATTACAGGTCAGTTAACGTAATGTCTCTTTGAGGTATACTGGTGGAAAGAATTACTAAAGATAAAATGATCAAACTCTTTCTGAAGGAGAATCAACATGGCTTCTGCAAAGGTAATTCCTGTCTTACTAACCTTTTAGAGTTCTTTGAGAGCATCAGGAAATATGTGGATAGGGGTGATCTGGTAGACAAAGTTTGCTTGAACTTTCAAAAGGCTTTCGACAAAGTCCTTCAGCAAAGACTACTTAGCAAACATAGGAGTCATGGGATAAGAGGAGACTGGTTAAAAAATAGGAAGCAGAGTAGTTAAAAAGCACTGATCACAATACTGACTCCACTTCTTACATCCCTCCATTGTGAGGACTGACCATTTATTCCTACTCTTCATGTATAAAAGGAAAAACTAGCAATATTTCAATAAAATATTGATTATGGATAATTAATTTTGTACTCATTTGATGTGGATGTATTCTAAGGGCCAAGCTAGATGTAGTGGTAATTTTTTAAGGGTGCAATCCTATGCAAGTTTAGACAGGAAAAAAAGGCCTATAACTTCCAGCATGCCCCACCCAGCTACGCTAACAGTCTAAACTTGCATAGGATTGCACCTCAAATTTGTTTTTGTTTTTTGTCTTTACTAAATAGCAACTGCAGAGGATCTGATCCAGATTGTTGCCCCCAAGGGCTTCTCTTTAGTAAAGAAAAATCAAGCATCACACCTAGTTTGGCCTCACTTCACTATAACAGTAATAGTTCTTACAATTTTGTATATTTTATTTTCAAGATCAGTTATGTTCCTTGGATCTGTATCCATGGAATAACTTTGCTACAAGTGCAAGTACCTTTTTAATAATTCAGCAGTCTGTTCAAGCTCTGTTGAAAAGAAAAGAATGCACATATATGCAAATAAAATGTGAATTGAATACAATGTTTCTGATTTATACAAAAACATTGACTGAAAGTACTTCATTTCTTTTACTGATGCAATAAAGTAACTTTATAGTTAGTAACATATAACTTACAGGGGTGACAAATTTGGTGCTTAAAAAATATTTAGGTTAAAAAAACCTTGTCACTTCTAGTAAGTCATTTTTAGAGTGTAATCACTTTAATTCTCCATCTCTAATTTTATTACCAGGAGACAAGCTCCCAAACTGGAGCCCTTAACTTTCTGTGAAGATTTTCACTGCAGTTTGTTGTTGTAATTTTCAAGTAGGATAACAGCACAGTGGCTCAATTTATGTGTTATTATACTGCCCTCTGACTTAGGGAACACTTCAGTGATGTTTTTCTAATATTTAATAGCACAGGTGTTAAGTACAACTGTTAATGTAGTCATTCTTAACATGAACGCTAAATATTGTATGTAGCTCTTATAAACTAAAATGCTGTTATAAGCTAAAAAGGGGGTGGGAGCACTTTTGAAGAAGCTTTTGTAAGTTGTGAAAGTGCCCCCATGGGGCAGCCAACATGGCCAAAAATGTTGGCTCCTTTGCTCATTCAGCTCATTCACAGGGCCAAACAACATGTTCTTCAAATCACGCATAGCAGAGTTATGGGTGATTGGATTACTTACCTCGTGTAAGCACATACGGCCCAGATTCAAATCAGGACCATGGCACTCTGGGAGCAGGGATTTAAGCTTCCCCCCTTCTGTTTTTGTCCTGAAATTCCACCCCCACTGTGTTGGGGGGGGGGAGAGAATCAATGTAGAATCAATACAGATGTTCTTTCTTTGTATTTTGGGATAAAAATGGGAGGGGGAAGCTTAAATCCCCGCTCCCGAAGTGTCATGATCCCCATCTGAACCAGGGCTGCACATGCTTTTGCTGAGGTAAGTAATCCAATCATGAATAGCTCTGCTATCTATGCATGGTTTGAAGAACATGTGGTTTGGCCCTGATTTCACCATGACATCATCAGACTGGAAGAAACTGTTTTAAATATAATGGTGTTGGTTGCCAAAGCAGCTTCTGATTATGCAGTCATCATTATTTGTAAAACAGCAGAAGGGGTGTGCAAAGGAGAGGGGTTGGGGCTCACCTGTGTCATTCCCCCCCTACACACTGGCCCTTTTGCATGTGCACATTGAGTGTGGCTCTACCCTTGTGCACTTCATTTTTTAATTATACAGTGTGGAGAAAGCCAACCTAAGCCCCCTGCCTGACACACACACACTCACCAAGGAGGGGGGAAGGAGACCCGGGGGGGGGGGAGACAACCAGTCTCCACAGATGCCAAAGGGAACAAACAACATCTACATAGAATCACCCCAGGGGGGAAGGCAGGAAGCATCACCAGGTTTGTCAATGCTCTCGCATATCAGCCCCATCTACATAAGACTTGAATACCTCTCTAGAGCAGACACTTCGGCACCCCTAAGAAATGGCCACTCAACACCATAGGATGGGACCATTAAGCAAGTGGCTTCAAAGGGACCCCATCCCACGGGGGAGGGCGTCACCCCACCTGACCCAAAAGGCCGCCCCTCAGGGAGGGTGTCAACCCACCTGATCACGGAGGGAGGGCTACCTGAAACACCAAGGTATAAAACACCCTGCGCAAGGGAACTGGGTTGTTGGACCTGATCAGCAATCTTGCCCCATGCCTGGGGTAAGGGAACGAAGGATCGGCAACCCCGGGTAGCCGCTTCCGGCACGCTCCAGCTAGCTGAGATCACTGGCCGCTTGGGTTGACCGGACCCCCGGGAAACCAAGCTGAAATCACTCACAAGCCGCTTGGGTAGACCGGGCCTCCGCCGGGAACCCAGCTAGCCGCTTGGGTAGACCGGGCCTCCGCCGGGAACCCAGCTAGCAGCGTGCGGTTGACCGGGCCTCTGCCGGGACCCAAGCTGAACTAACTAGCTGAGAGCCCTGAAATCACGGTGTACTTAAGACTTCTTGCTTGCTACTTTGTACCGTACTGATAAGCTGTATTGCTGGCGTGTGTCTGGGTTTGTGAAGGTAATGTTGTAAATAAACTTGTTTTCTAAAAGATACTTCTGTGGCTATAAGTTATCCCTTTGTTCTGGGCTAAGGGTGATAGTCGCTGGGGATCTCGGAGAAGGCCGCCCCGGGACTCGCTACCCCCTTAGCATTGAACCCACACAGAAGACCAGGTTGTCGGTCTTCCACTTACAGTTTGAAGAAAGCCCTATAAACTGGTATCAGTGCTGAGCTGCTTTGATTGTGATTATTATTTAATATAGTGCCATCAGTCTAGTTAATATTGTTAGGCTGTTAGAAGGAAGCCTCTTATCTTGGAGGCTTCCAAGTCTCCTAACCCTGAACCTGTCTAGTGGAGTTACACTGACAAGGCAGGGGCTGGGGCCAGAGCTATAGAAGCCATAAGATTTTGCATATCCTGGTCTCTCCCCTCCTCCCCTCCCAGCAGAACGCTACTCTTTTGACCTCTGTGAGCTCATCTGAGGTCACTTTTGCCACCTTGGAAAGCAGGTGCCGTGGCTCTTTCTGGACTTTAGGAGTGGGGATTTGAACATTCTTATGTCCCTGGGACACTCTCCCAGGGACCATAGGATTGCACCTTTAGAGACTTATTTCTTAGGCTGATTGCAAGTGTTTTCCTTTATTCATAGCATTCACCAATATATTGCACAAATACAAAATAATAAAGTTGTATTTCACTGGATTAAGAAATATGCAACCTGTCATGTATTCCAGAGCTTGAATCAGCATGTGAAACAGGGACCTCAGGGCTGAATTACACATGATTCTTTTTTCCATTATACAATTCAGCCTCTGAGGCTGGAATTTAAAGCAGAATATTGTCACAGGGTGGCGGCTTCTTAACCTTTTCCCCTCGTGCTGCTTTTCTGCTAAAAAATCACCCCTCTCCAAAACTGCTTTTACTCCTCTTGGGGAAAAGATACGGGTATATGCTAGGACTGGGTTAGGTATGTCTAGTTTGGAGGTTCATCCCAGTTCTGGGTTTGCTACACCCCTTGCTCCAACCACCATAGCTTTAGTTTTAAATACAGGGTGGAGGGAGGAGGAGAGCTTCCCAAGATACTTTGCTGCCTGAGGTGAAGGACAAGATGGCTCCCTACATTCCTTGTACAGAAGCCAACTGAACTGGGCTGGCAATTGAAGCTTACTTCAACACTGACCATGGGACAGCATCCTCCACTGCACCTGAGGACAGCAGGCCAGCTTAAGGGGTTCAGGCAGGGCAGGCTGAAAAGCACACTTAGCTCTGACCTCCAACAGCTCACCACCATTCTCTGCCCCATAGCACCTGCTGCCTGAGGAGGTAGCCACGTCACTCCACCTAATGGTAGGACTGGCCTAGGCTGGGGGTGGGGGTGGGAGAATGAGAAAACCTGCAAGGAAGGAAGCCTCTTATCTTGGAGGCTTTCCCTCACACCTTTATTAAATATGAATAAACCCAAAATTATAATAGACAAGCTTAAAGTTAAGTACATTGAAATATATATGATAAAAACAATTAGATAATAGTAACTAGTCTCAGTATCTTGATGCATCCTCATTTAGGAAATCAAAAGGTTTGAGATATATACAGAAAAACGTGGGCAGGGGATTCCAGCTTTAAGGTACAGATATCTAAGGTACAAATTTTAAAAAAGATTGCCAAATGTAGTAACAAGAATTTGTATACTATAAGAGTACTGCTGAAGCCAATCCTAACAGCAGCTGAACAGAGCGAATGCAAGCAGTGCTTTAAGTTTTATGCGCCATCATCAGCTAACGCAGTGGTTAAAGAAAAGGTTTTCCATTTCAGCCGATGAGTAAATGCAGTCAAAACTTTAAAAACACCTCTTCCTGCATGCTCACTTCTATCCCACCTGTACTATGGCTGTCTAGTATTGTTGTCTTAGTCAGAAATGAACAATTAAAAAAAAACAGAACTAAATACTTTACATTGCAGTACAGAAACAGGTTCAATTAATGTAAAGGAATAATGTAAAAATGTATAGATAAAATATAGTTCCTCAAAGCAAGGGGCTTCATGCCGTATATTTTGGCTTCCTACAAATGGGGACAACCTAACATTAGGATTTACAAGAAGTATTAATGAGGGTTTATTTAAGGAACGTTTGTAACGTAATTATTTATTACTGTGGGAATCATGCACTGTCAACTTCCGACAATGTGAACATCTTGAGGGACATGTGAAAGCTGTCTTTGCAGCTTTTATATCTCCAGGGAGTAATTTTCAGTTAAAACAAAACTAAGGGACAGATCTTGAGATTAAAGCAATACATTGGTTTTGATGCTGATCACAGATAAATATGAGGTTTATAAATCTCTAAAGGGATAAAGTATCAGAAGTCACCAAAAATAGAGTAAACTAGTGGTATGCAACCTGTCCAAATCTGGGACCTAACTTTAATCCTAAACATGCAACACAGGGCCCACTGTCAATTGTTTGTTTGCTTAGTTTTAGTGCTACTTTAGAAGGCAAATAAATTAAGTGCTTAGTTTGAGCATTCAGAGAATTTCACAGAAGCTGAATTCAGGCAAGGGTTCCTTTAAAAATTTGATGAGAAAATAACATGAAGTGGATCACTTCATTAAAAAAGAAAATTGCCACCCCAAAAGAAGATGCATGGCACCTCCTCTCCAGGGAGGGAATTTTCCATCCTGTTTGAAAGAAGCGGTGGTACGGCCGCTTCTAAAAAAGCCCTCCCTGGATCCCTTGGACCTTAACAATTATAGACCAGTGTCGAATCTCCCATTCTTGGGCAAGGTGATCGAGAGGGCAGTTGCCTTCCAACTCCAAGCAGTTTTGGATGACACCGATTTTCTAGACCCATTTCAAACTGGCTTCAGAGCAGGATACGGAGTTGAGACTGCTATGGTCGCCTTAGCAGATTTTATTTCATTTCATTTATTTCATTTATATACCGCCCCATAGCCGAAGCTCTCTGGGCGGTTCACAACCCTCTATACATAAAAACAACATTAAAACATACAAAACAGTTTAAAAAATTAAAAACCAAATTTAAAAACACAGTTTAAAATAACAATACAAAAAGCCAATAAAACTGAGCCTACAGGTGACAATCCCCTCCGTGCTATTCCAAGCTCCTAACTAAATGCCTTGGCATAGAGGGAAGTCTTAACCTGGCGCCGAAAAGATAGTAAGGTTGGCGCCAGGCGGGTCTCAGTGGGGAGCTGATTCCATAACTGGGGGGCTACCACCGAGAAGGCCCTCCTCCTCGTTGCCACCAACCGAGCCTCTCTTGGTGGTGGCAATCGGAGGAGGGCCCCAGATGTTGAGCGTAGTGTCCGGGTAGATAACGGTTGGGAGAGACGTTCCGTCAGGTATTGTGGTCCTAAGCCGTGTAGGGCTTTATAGGTTAAAACCAGCACCTTGAATTCGGCTCGGAAGCATATTGGCAGCCAGTGCAAGCGGGCCAGAACTGGTGTAATATGCTCGGACCTTCTGGTCCCTGCAATAAGCCTGGCTGCCGCATTTTGCACTAGCTGCAGCTTCCGAACAGTCTTCAAAGGCAGCCCCACGTAGAGTGCATTGCAGTAGTCTAGTTTAGAGATCACCAGAGCGTAGATTACTGAGACCAGGCTATCCCTGTCCAGATAGGGGCGTAGCTGGGCCACCAGCCGAAGCTGGTAAAAGGCACTCCTTGCCACTGAGGCCACTTGAGCCTCAAGTGACAAAGATGGCTCCAGGAGCACCCCCAAGCTACGAACCTTCTCCTTCAAGGGGAGTGCAACCCCATCCAGAACAGGTTGAACACCCTCCATCCGGTCAAAGGAACCACCCACTAACAGCATCTCAGTCTTGTCTGGATTGAGCCTCAGTTTGTTAGCCCTCATCCAGTCCATTGTCGCAGCCAGGCACCGGTTCAGCACATCCACAGCCTCACCTGCTGAAGATGAAAAGGAGAAATAGAGCTGCGTGTCATCAGCGTACTGATGGCAACGCACTCCAAAACTCCGGATGACCCCACTCAGCAGTTTCATGTAGATATTAAATAGCATGGGGGATAAGACCGACCCCTGAGGAACCCCGTACTGGAGAGTCCATGGGGCCGAGCAACATTCCCCAAGCACCACCCTCTGGAGCCGGCCATCCAAGTAGGAGCGGAACCACTGCAATGCAGTGCCCCCCACCCCCAACTCAGACAGCCGCTCCAGAAGGATACCATGGTCGATGGTATCGAAAGCCGCTGAGAGATCCAGGAGTATCAACAGGGTCACACTCCCCCTGTCTCTCTCCCGACATAGGTCATCATACAGGGCGACCAAAGCCGTTTCCGTGCCAAAACCAGGCCTGAACCCCGACTGAAATGGATCCAGATAATCTACGCCTGAGTACCGACAGGGGGAGTGTGTCCCTGTTGGTGCTTTTGGACCTCTCAGTGGCTTTCGATACCATCAACCATGGTATCCTTCTGGAAAGCCTGAGGGGATTGGGAATCGGGGGCACTGTACTTCATTCCGGTCCTAGCTCTCGGGTAGGTTCCAGATGGTGATGCTTGGGGGTAGCTGTTCCTCCAAAAAGGAGCTGCTGTGTGGCGTGCCACAAGGAGCTATTCTTTCCCCAATGCTACTTAATATCTACATGAAACCGCTGCGAGAGATCATCCGGGGGCATGGGGCGGGGTGTCATCAGTATGCTGATGACACCCAAATATATTTCTCTATGCCTTCGGCAACAGCGTCAGCTAAGGATAGTGTGTCTCCTCTGAATGAATGCGTGGAGGCAGTTATGGGCTGGATGAGGAAAAATAAACTGAAACTGAATCCAGACAAGACGGAGGTTCTTGCTGTCAAAGGCCACAACCTGGGTTTGGAGGTATGTCAACCAGTTCTGGATGGGGTTACACTCCCCCTGAAAGACTGTGTTCGCAGCTTGGGGGTGCTTCTGGATCCGTCGCTCCAAATGACATCCCAGATAGATGCGACGGCTAGGAGTGCCTATTATCAGCTTCGGCTGATACGCCAGCTGCGCCCCTTCCTAGAGTTGGAGGACCTAAAGACGGTAGTGCACGCGCTGGTAACTTCGAGGCTTGACTTCTGCAATGCGCTGTACATAGGGCTACCTTTATATCTAGTCCGGAAACTTCAACTAGTGCAAAATATGGCAGCCAGATTCGTTACTGGTACACCTAGGGGTGCCCACATCACACCAGTTTTAAAAGCACTCCACTGGCTGCCAGTCAGTTTCTGGGCGAAGTATAAAGTGTTGGTTATTACATTTAAAGCCCTAAATGGTTTGGGTCCAGGCTACCTACGGGATCGCCTTCTCCCGTACAATCCACCCCGCACACTCAGGTCCTCTGGGAAGAATTTACTTCAGCCAGCCAAAACTAGGCTGGCGGGTATTACCCAGAGGACCTTTTCTTCTGCTGCTCCCAAATTATGGAATGGCCTGCCGGAGGAGATTCGTCAACTTAGCAGAATCTTAGAATTTTAAAAACCCATTAAGACTGATCTCTTCCGGCAGGCCTATCCGGCGGAATTTTAGGTTGCTTTTAAGATGTTTTAAGATGTTTTATAATGTTTTTAAGTAGTTTTAAGATGTTTTAATAGTACGTGTTGTGTTTTGATTAGTTTATGTATTTTATATTTTTGTTGTTCCCCGCCTCGATCTAGACGGAGAGGCGGGTAAGAAATAAATTTATTATTATTATTATTATTATTATTATTATTATTATTATTATTATTATTATTATTATTATTATTTTAGGAAAGAGCACTGAGGTGGGGCAGGAAGGGTTTAGCTACACCTGCACAAGAAATAGTATGTAGCATTCAAATAGTGATGGATGGCCCTCTCCCACCCTCACTTCAATTCATAATTGGTAACAGCTATTTTCCTAAAGCTTAGGTAACAGCTATTTTCCTAAAGAGTCAGAAAAAATGTTGTTAGCTCAATTATGAACTAAATTGGTCCTCAATTATTACTTTTAAACATTAATGCAATGCCAACTACACTTCACCACAACTTACTACAACCCACCAGTTGAAAACTTCTCGCTTACATTCCCCTTCCCCCACCAACGCGTAGCTGTTGGTGGGAGGACTATTTGCACGCGTAGAGGAATGAGAGGTGAGGCTGTTTAATTTAGAAACCACCTATGGGCTCAAGGCGGGGGGAGGAGCGGTGGAGGCCTTTATTAGGCAGCGTTGCTCCACCCTCTGCCTCTTTTCTCAAAGCAGCTCCCTCCCTCCCTCCCAATTCACAGTGTGGGATTTCTGGTCGCCGGTTGACGGGGCCGAGTAGGAATTTTGGCTCACCATTGCTGATTGGCCTGGTGGTGGTGTGCGTGTTTCGCCTACTCTACACTGTGTTCTTGGGTTGGGTGCTTTTTTGTTTTGCGTAGTCTCCCTGATTTGGTCACATTGGCGGTAAGTGCGGGTTTTAGGCAGTGGGGTGAGGTTCGGTGATCATCCCACGGCACCTTTCAGGTGACTGGCGATACCTTAGCCTCACCTGAGCCCAGTTTCACGGCACGGCCAGGGAGATAGGGTCCGCCTTTGAGGCCAATTCCTCTCACCCGCATGGCGTTTCATGGCCCCGTGCGGTGACATGGAGGAGCCCTTCCGACACCGCATGGTGTAAAATTGGGGAGTGGCGAGTTACAGCGCCACACCTCCGATTGGGATGCTTCGCCCATTGAAGGGTATACTGGCCGAGAGCCGGTTTAGCTAGCACCCGCACTCGTCCCTTCCCAGATCCTCGAATCAATAAATGTGGCCCATAATTTCACCATCATTCTGTGTCTCGACTCTTATTTCCTCTTTTGCGCGCGCAAACATGTTTTTGCTGTGACATCAGTTATTATGGGATTCATAAAGTGTACAATAAAGAACACTTTTCTGCCTATTGTCTGCTATGTGATTGTGCTCGCATCATTTTCTCTCAAATCTTATTTCATTATTTGCATAAGTCATGACACAACAATAGCCACAAGTCACTTGAATTCCTATCCATGCACCAAATAGTATGGTAGGTAACCACAAGCTGCATTCTTAGTTATTACGCTGATGGTCTTTTTTACGTCTGTGATTATAATAGTACATTGTTCCTTGTCATCAGTAACCTCGCACAAAGGTGAATGTTCTTTTCTTGCCTTGACTAATGCGAATTGTATGCTTTATGCTTCGTATTCTATGGGAAGAAACACTTACGATTATGTGAGGAGTTCCTAAGAAATAAATGTATTTAGTGTCAGAAGTTTTTCTGAAATGTCAGGAAAAAGACTTAGTCATTGACAGCACAATCTTATACATGTCTACTTAGAAGTAAATCCCATTGAGTTCAGTGGGGCTTACTCCCAGGTAATTGGGTATAGGATTGCAGCCTGAATGGTTTTCTTTTCTACCCCCCCCCCACACCCATTGTCTGTTCCCAGTTTGATCTTTCTTTGGCATACACAGCCAAGGATGTTGGCAAAAATAGTTTTGTTTTATGTAGTCTAAGTTTATTTTACTCATGTCCAAATTAGAGCAATTCAGTTCTGAAATATACCAGAATCTGAATTCGTCATCTAGACTGCTGACTGCAGATTTTGGGAATCTGAAAAAGCTGGCAATAATGGAAAAAAATTGGTGCAAAGGCGAGTACTGCTGCCAAATATAGCTGCATAAATAGCAGGGATGGGGACTCGGACTCGAGGACTCGACTCATGAGTCGGACTGAGTCCCCCCTCTGACTCGACTCGGACTCGAGTCCCAATATTTTTAATGGGACTCGAGACTCGACTCGGGACTCGAGACCAAGGACTCTTCAGCATCCCTGGGCTGTGCCAGAAGGAGTGGAGAGGAGCGTGATTGCCGGCGAAGAGCGCATGGAAGCTAGGTGTGCCGCTGCTCGGCCACTATGGACGGCTACCAGGAGTGCAGCCCAACAGTGTGTCAAGATTTATTTTGATTGATATGTTGCGTACTTGGGAGAGGCAGAAGAAGGACCTAAGATTACTCTGTGTGGCTGCTCTGAATGTGTTTCTGGTTCCAGCAAGTTCATCACCAGTGGAGCGGGTGTTCAGTGAGGGTGGAATTGTGATGAGATCTCACCGTTCCAGAATGGGGGCCAAACATTTAGAAAAAATCATGTTCCTCAAATGCAACATGGATAAGTTTTAGGAAGTACAGCAAGTTTATTTTTTAAAATCATTTTTCTAAAATGCAACCTTTCAGACATTTTGGGTTTGGCTGCTCTGCCTGCCTGTCTGGGGTTCCCAGCCTCCTCTGCCTGCCTGGTCTCTTCTTGACCAGTTCAAGAGTTGAATTGTCCAAGACAAAGGCCTCTGCCTGCCTGCTTTGGGGTTCCCTGCCTCCTCTGCCTGCCTGGTTATTTTGGGTTTTTCTGCCTGGTGTGTTCTTGCCAAAATCAGTTGCAGAGTTTTGAAATAAAAAGGCACACTTGTGCCTAGAATTTATTTAAACCACACATCTGAAGTAGCCTTATTTTGTTGGGAAAAACCCCCATTGATTTTAATAGGGACTCGTGGAGTCAGCTTTGGGAGTGACGCGTGACTCGTGAGTCACCATTTTGGACCAAGGATTCGGACTCGGACTCGGACTCGAGACTCGGGTCCAAAGACTCGTGACTCGACTCGTGACTCGAGACCAAGGACTCTTCAACATCCCTGATAAATAGGGACTTCACATAGGCACTACTGCAGGGATAGGGCACTTGTGGTCCTCCAGATGTTGTTAGACTGCAGCTCACAGCATCCCTTACCATTGGCTATGCTGGCTAGGGCTGATGGGAGTTGCAGTCCATCAACATCTGGAGGGCTATATGTTCCCTACCTAAATTCAGACAATAGTGCTTGGTTGAATTTCTTTTTCCATATTGTTGCATTTGACAGCAGCTATTCACCTGAAGCCCCAAATGTGTTGGAACTTTGAGTACTCTGTTGAATATATTTTTTGTGTATCTTTTACTTTCTTTTGTCCATTTCTTTCTGCGGGATCATACTGCCATCCTACATTTTTGGTGAAGTCGTGGCTCAGTTGAATTATTTCACCCTTGGGCACTGGAACTGATTATACAACTCTTATGTCTTTAATCTTGATGGTGATTCTGATAATTTCATTGTTGAATTATAATAGCAGGCTTATTTTGGCCACTGACGCTGTGGCCTTCAGGTGTCTGTTCCTATTTCTACAGTATCATAGGCTTGAGAAAGCTGAATCAGGAAGTTACAGTGAAACCCTGCCATTCCCCTGTGGATTTTATTTATTTACTTATTTAAAACTTGACTATACCACCCTTTAATCCAACATTTTCAAGAAATTTATAATAAAAATGGATGGCATGCATCCATCCTACTGTGTTTGGCAACTCAGAGCAATCCAGCCTGCATGAGTGCAGAACTACTTGCTACTCATTGCCTTGTAAAGAGGAATGAAAGCTAAAAAGTGGGCATCCAGTGAGCAGAATAGGGGAAGGGCCATAGATTGGGGCAGTCTCCTCCTTACCCACTTTCCTTCCATGCCAGTGATAGCAGGCTATGGCTGTTTACAGGAACATCCTTCATAGTCTCCTTTCCATCATTGATTTGCCAATGAGGGGAAAGGGTTGGGATGGGTGTACTCCAGCCCATCCTAGCTCTTCATCCTTGTCTACTATGGTTGCTGCTCTTTTCTTTCATGTCTAAAGCTTCTGCTTCCAGGTTCTTTGTAGAAAGAGAATTGTGACAACCAAAAGATACATGGTTGTTTCAATATGTGTAAATGTAGTGAGACTTTCAGCATTATGCTGAAGTTGTGTCAAAGAAAGTATTCTCTACTGCTGTAATAGCACCTGTGAAGTGTGAAGTGCTTTCTAATGGAACCTTTCTATGTGTTAACCGGCCTGGTAATGTTTGGTTTTCTGAAGTTCAAACAACAGCTTTGTTGGTTGTGTTGAATTTGCTGCCTACTTCACAGCAAAAAGGTATTTTATGTATGTATGTATGTATGTATGTATATATTTAAAATATTTCTTGGCTGCCTTTCAGGGCAGAGGCTGTCCCAAGGTGGAATACAATAATAAAATACATAATAAAACCAATATGGTATGAGCAGCGTGACTTTGTTTTGCTTATGTAGGTCACTTTTAGGGAATTATGGATGCTGTAAAATCCATTGCACATATTTGCACTCCCGAAAATGTGCAAATCCCTTCAAAATATGCAGATCCCTGAAAAATGTATAGTTTCACGTTTTAGCCTATGGGGAAATGCACATTTTTGGTTAGTGGTGTTTTTTTTTTTAATTTTATGTATTTTTCTACATCTAAATTTGCGTAAAATCCTGTAAAATAATAATAATAATAATTTAAAAACGGTCTGCAAGTCCATGGAATCCATGCAACTTGGGAAAAGCTGATCCGCTGTGGAATCTGTGGGTTAGATTCTTAGAAATCTGAACTCATTTGAGTCTGTTGCAGATTTACGGAATTTAGAAAGTTGTAAAGCATGGCAGGGCGATTGTGGTGGTGGGGCGGGGGATGGAGAAGAAAAACGTTAGTTGGTAATACACATGGATCGTTGCTGGCTAAGCTTGTCAAGACCTTCATTTGTATGTCGAAGACTCCAGACAACCTTAAAATATTAGGCAGCTGTTGCTGAAGAAACAGGTTCGTAAAAGATATAACATGGCCAGCCAGTGTGTAATCTCCTGTTTCTGACTAAGAATGTGTTTATTTAGCAACTTTATACACAATTGGACATAATTAAATTCATGGATCCAGACACTGTAGTAACCCTAGTTTCTTACTTAGATAAGAAATTATTTTGCGGCAAATGCACAGAGGAGTGCCGCAGCACTGATAAGATTCTACTTTACTAAAGGTGGGCAATATATCCCCTCCGTGATCCAGGTGTTTGTGGCTAAAATCATTGCCCAAATGTTATATGGGTCCCAACTGTGTGCTCACTATAATCTTCGCCCCTTAGAAATTATCCAGTAAATTTCTAAGAGTTATATTTTCTGTACCACATTGTGTTCCCAATGCAGCTCTATGGTTAGAGGCTGGTTTAATTCCCATTGTAGCCTGAGCCAAACTGTACATGATAAATTATTGGCTAAAACTTATATTCTTGCCAGTCAGGTTGGCTCCATTGATACTGCTGGATCCCTTCCAATCGAAATGGAAAAAGCATTTATCTAATGAATTATCACGCCTGGGATTTTCTCCCAACGCGTTAATAGTAATGGGCTACTCTAACGCCAAGGTGGCTATTAACCAGAGAATCAGGGACATTGTATTACAAGAACATGTAAGTTCACTATGTAAATTTAGCCCTCGAGGAAATAAGATCTTTGGGCCTCATGCTTATCTGGCTGATTTGACATTTCCCAAGTGTAGAAAAGCTTTTACTCTAGCCAGATTTGATGCTTTGCCTTCCATGGTTTTGGAGGGAAGATACCAGGGAATACCATTTAAGAATCGTCTTTGCCCATGTAATAATAATGGGGAAGTCGAATCTGTGGGGCATGTACTTTTATATTGCCCCTTCTACCGGGATCTTCATGAAGAGCTTATTCTTCCTATACTATGTAATTGCCCAGGTAGAACTGAAAAATTCTATATTTCTCTGCTACTCACAGATACGGTCCCTCATATCACCAATAGTGTGGCTAAATTTTGTGCGACTGCCATAACATGCTGCACCTTTATAAGCTCCGACTCTGGCCTTGCTTGACTGTTATAATTTTGATATAAAACTTTGCTGTGTTTGATATGTATGCTGGTGTAATGATGTATAGTAGTAATGGTGTAATGATGTATAGTAGTAATTCATGTTTTATTGATTGATTGTTTCCCTGTTTTTAATGTTATTGTTGGTTCTGGTCAATGACCGTAATAAATATTCATTCATTCATACTTAGATATGGTATTGACACCTTGTGGCCCTTCTTATTTTCTATATTTGGAGATCAGCAGTAGGAGAAATTGTAATCTTCCTATTCTATTAGATCTTGGTATCATTTATTGTGAAGTGTTGATAACTGCAAGACCTAGTACATTTTGAATATACTTGAACATAAGATACTGATGGATGCCTATACTTGAGAGATGATTGCTCTTGTTCCTAGCAAGGTAGTCTAGTAGAGCAATCCTAATGAGGTGGTGGAGAATTCAGTGGCAGATCTATCATCAAATCCGAAGCCCTGCCAGTTGGCTGCAGCCAAAGTGGAACTGGGGTGTGTGTTTTTGCCCTCACTCCCCCCCATGGTCAGTGGGAAGGAATCAGTTCCAAGGCTGGGTGTGTGTGGGGAACCAAAGGTCTTAGGATCCTGCAAATTTGTAGCCTCCTCTGACATGCTCTACCATGCCCATTTTTGCCCATGCCGAGGCTGCAAGTGGAACAGCAATGACAGTGAAAGATCTCTGGTAGTAGATCACATCTCCTGCCCATAGAGAGGGCGCTCCACAGCATGCAACAGCCCTCCCATGGAGCTTAGGATTACCCTCTAAGGGTGATAAGTGGTTATTTCTCATGTTTTTATGCCTTTTCTCTGGGATCTCACAGATTTCTATCTTGTTACCCCAATACTGTGTATGTATAGGGCAGTGGGAATGAGCCTATCAATATTTGATCATGATGACTTCAGTATACTGATTTCCCCTGCTCAGTCTCTACTTTTCTGACATTGAGCCTAGAATTCAAGTTATTTTAAAAACAATTGTGTTAAGATTTCTCATACCAAGGAAAATTCAAACACAGTAACAAAATAATACAACATAATAAATATGGATTTAATTTGTGCCGATCTCAAATTAGTAATAGGTTCCTTGCAGATTAATTATTTCATAATATGATGAAATTGTTTTATTTATTGCCTTAAATTATTATTTATTGCAATGTAATACTTCTATAGCAAAAGAATTCTGCTGCTGTATCTGATGATTAGTTAACATGATACATATATGAATTATATATAATACTGTTTTCTGCTATCATGTATCTTGTTATTTCTATGATTTGTTTGTTATGATTCTTCACACATCCCAGTTTAAAACTGTTTCCTTGCATTAAACTGAATCAGCCTGTGGAGTGTCCTGATCTGTTTCTTGCTTCCCTTCACCTCTCGGTCAAAAACTGCATCATTTCATAGTGAGAAGCATATATTAAAGTGCACAATAATAATAATAATAGTAATAATAATAAATGTTAATCAAAAACTGCATGTGTCTTTCTGATTGTGCCAGTGTTCTGGTATTCAATTATGCAATTTTCATTGGCATATTAATCATCTTTTCAACAAACAAGCCGGCGTTAATTAAAGCAAACCATGGATAAAGACATGTTGCCGGATCATCATTCCGTTTATCACAGCACACAGGCTGGCCGTTAAGTAAATTCTGGACTGTGAGATGAATTTCAATGTTGGTCTCATCTTTTTTGGTTGGAGTTTGAATGCAACTCATCTAACAACAACAACAACAAACTTCAGAAGAGAGAGATGAATTTATATGTAATTAATGGCAAAAGAAGAAAGCCAAATAGTTGTATGTAGCTAATGAGAAGTAAGGTGTTTTGAACCCAGTAATTTCTGAAAATCCTGCCCCCCATCCCCAGATATAGCACATTTACACAGCAATATCTGGCTGTATAGGAATACACACCCACTTTATTATCCTACAAAAACAGACATACAGTATAATATTATATGCAACCTAAATTTCTATTTAAAAAAAACAGTTATAACTATTGGTTCCAGTCACCTGTATGGTATTTAGAAGGTTCAACATTTCCACAATATTTTGCAGGGTCTCACATCTGAAATGGGAATGTTCAAAATGTTTGTTACGTTGATATTTACATTTCTGCTTTCCTTACTGCACACATCCACCAACATTCACTCTATCACCCACTGCGTATTGTAAAGCTGAAAGACCGTAGAGCTGGACCTGATGTTACACTCTCATGTGAATCAACATCCCTGTGACAAGTTTCCCACTCTCTGCCGGTATTATTCAAGACAATTTGCTGCATAAGCCAAGGCCATCACATAGTGAGTTTCTCCTATTCATACTGGCAGCCACCACTATGTATAGTACCCCAGTGACACAGTTATGTGCAGCATGAGCTTTTCCATAGGGATGCTGTAATGCCTAGTACACATTTAGAGTGGTCCTAAGGCCAAGGCTTTTTCATGATTGTGAAGTGGGAGGAGGTAGATATGTGCCTGTGAGAGAACTATCACCTTAGTGACTGAAAATATGAATTGCCTGACCTGCGGGGAAGATGTTGAGCGTAATTGAAAGATGCCAGACTCTTTTTTCTAAGCATGTGACACCTGTCTGTCTCCCAATATCCGTTTTGGCTTCCTAATGGTATGAAATTGGAAAGCCTCAGTGGTGAGACTTGGGAATTTCAAAAGGGCTTGTTTTAGCTCCCTGAATCCTAGTTCTCATGAGAGAGAAGAAGAATACAGTAATACCTTGGATTACAAGTAGCTTGGTTTGAGAGCATTTTGCAAGACAAGCAAATTTTTAAATATTTATTTAAATTTTTTTTTTACTTGATATACCAGCAACGTCTTGCAATACAAGTACTGTAGTACGGCTTAAATTAAAAATCTCTGTACAAATTTTTTTGGGGGGGATTTCGTTTTGATATAAGAGTGTTTTGGATTACAAGCACGTTTCCGGAACGAATTATGCTCTCAATCCAAGGCATGACTGTACAGGACAACTGGAATGTTTTGAAAGATGGCTTAAATCAAACCGAATTTCTGAAGATAGCCCATGTAAAACATACACATATTTGGGAAAGCTTTATTAATAAATCCTATGATTTGTAGCAGCCTTCTTCTAGGGCCACAGGGATACTTTCAGTCTGTATTCATAACTATATATTTATTTGTCCTCTAGTCTGATCAAAAAAGAAGTAAAAGAGTCTCAGCCTCTTCTTTCTTCTCTTCATTCCCACCAGCTGATCTCCTGCATCAAATGCTCGGTGTATTGTCTTTATAATAAATCATGCCGGACCAGCCAAGTCTTCTTCTTTTTTTGATAAGGAGTAACCAAATGCAAAAGAATAAGATAGAGGATAACAGGCTAGGCAGTAGAATAGGGAAGAAGAATTTAGAGATAACAAAATGCATAACAGACTGAACATGAATCACTAATGTGATTCTGTGGATTATAAGACCAGTTCATTTTAGCTTGTCTTACCAAAAGCATTGTTGCCAAGTCTTGGGAAGCAGTAGTATTGCTCTACCCAGTACTGATAACACCTCACTTCGGGTTTGTTCTTACATCACTGGAGTGGTAAAGTTGCCAGTCTCCTATGACTGGATCCCATGGGAACATACGTTCCACTTCACTCCCATAATGCTTGGATTACTGAAATGTGGGAGGTGTAGACTATGTCCCCAACCAGGCATCCTCCAGATGTTTTGGACTGCAACTCCCATCAGCGCCGGCTAGGAGTGCTAGGAGCTGTAGTCCCAAACATCTGGAGGGCACCAGGTTGGCAAAGGCTGATGTAAGAGGTTCACATATCAGTTTCCTCCAGGGATGATTTCACATATCAGTTTCCTCCAGGGATGCTGTAATGCCTAGTACACATTTAGAGTGGTCCTAAGGCCAAGGCTTTTTCATGATTGTGAAGTGGGAGGAGGTAGATATGTGCCTGTGAGAGAACTATCACCTTAGTGACTGAAAATATGAATTGCCTGACCTGCGGGGAAGATGTTGAGCATAATTGAAAGATGCCAGCCTCTTTTTTCTAAGCATGCTAATATTGGCATTTGCTTCAAGAAAGGCCGAAGAAAGTGGATGCTTTGAACTAGGACATTAGTCCACCATTGCGAAAAGCACTGGCCAGTGTAAAATGAATGATAGGTAAATATTCCCCTCCACCCAGCTTGCCTCATAATAAGCTCAGTGTTTTTTCCTGAGCTTTTCCAAGGTGTACTTGGTGAAGTTCCTTGCCAGATAACCCTCTTTCAAAAAATGTACACCTTTGAAAGGAAGTGCTGGTGGGAAGCATTTGCAGTAGTAGAAGAGGACTAATTATTAATGTCTGGATTATCTATCCTGGATATTCTTGTGGTCAGAAGTTTTCAGATGAAGGTCACAAAGCCAAACATCGTATCTGAAGATGATCGTCTTCTTGGATAATTCATCCCCATTATGTTTCACTATTTGTAGCTTCCTCTATACAGTAATGCCTTGGATTGCAAGTAACTTGGTTTGAGAGCGTTTTGCAAGACAAGCAAATTTTTAAATATTTATTTAATTTTTTTTTACTTGATATACAAGCGACGTCTTGCAATACAAGTACTGTAGTACGGCTTAAATTAAAAATCTCTGCACAAATTTTTTTGGGGAAATTTCGTTTTGATATAAGAGTGTTTTGGATTACAAGCACGTTTCCGGAACTAATTATGCTCTCAATCCAAGGCATGACTGTAATTCAGTGCTACCATTCTAGCACTTTAAAAAACCTTGAAGCCAGTGATGACTCTAGAGCTACAGTTTTCCAAAGGGTCTTTCGTTTCTCGTCTGTGAAAAAGAATAGCAATTAATCAACCGTTATAATTAATAAGATAAGAATGCATATAGTTGTCACATTATATAACAGTATCCTTTCCTATATCAGAGGCATTTCCACAAATCTGATATGTACCTACGGGGCAAGAGAAATGTCAAGTTCGGAAATGCCAGCCACTAGAAATACCGGGATGATATACATGAGCATGTTTTTCTTCTTCAGCACAGAGTGTATTACGGGGGGGGGGGGGGAGATCTATTGGGTTTCTGATTTCAAACAATTATACCATGTTGTGAACTGCCCAGAGAGCTTCGGCTACTGGGTGGTATAGAAATGTAATGAATGAAGGATATTAGGGTTCTAGTCCCAAAAATGTTTTCAAATAATACCACTACAGTAATAGCTTGGATTGCAAGCATAATTCGTTCCGGAACCGTGCTTGTAATCCAAAACACTCATATCAAAGTGAGTCTCTGGCGGGTGTGAGCGGGGCCGATTTTGGCCCGCTGGAGGCAAGTGGTTACATCCCTACCTTGTATTGCAAGACGTCGCTTGTTTATCAAGTCAAAATTTATTTTAAAAATTTGCTTGTCTTGCAAAACGCTCTCAGACCAAGTTACTTGCAATCCAAGGTATTACTGTAAAGTCTTTTTTTTTTAAAGAACAACAACCTTGAACTTATTTGACTCCAGCATTTATTATAAATCATAAAAAACAAAAGCTCCAAAAGGATATCAATCAGAAGCATGAAATCCCAGATTCTCCCCATACCTACTAAAACCTACAAACATAGAAACATCTGACATTTAAGATTATTATTACACACTTTCCTTTATAACAGATGATTCTATATTTTTCTGGCTTAGACTAGTTTTATGCTTATGCTTATTGACAATGTCTAGAAAAAGAAACTTAACTTTCAAGAAATTTGTTCTTCTCCTGAAGTCCTTGGGCTGTGCACACTAGGTCCATTAGCTTTTGCATAACTGCTATGCATACTTTTCAAATTTTGGGTCAGAGACAATTTTACAGCTATCAGCATGCTAATTATAAACTCCTTATAGCTAGACTTGTGATTTTAAACACATAAGATACCCGTATTAAAATCAAAGAAAATATATAGATTAGTTGCTTGGGAACAGGCTCCCCACTCTTAAACATACTTTTTTCTGTGTACATAAAAATGGAAAAACTGATGTCATCACCTTTTCTATATTACGTGAATAAATATACTTCAATATACATGCCTCAATGTTTGTATATACTTGGCAGAAAACTAGCTGGTAGTTGCTTGGTATAATTAACTGGTCACAGATATGGCAATATTCAAGTTATCACAGATTATGTGTGTATTATGATGAGATTTCTATTTAATATTTATTTCTTTTTTCGTAATTTTGGGCTGCAATGATAAAAACCTAGGATAGGTGTTGTATCGATTTTTTTCTGACCTGTGTTTGGAATAGTTATTTGCGCTTGTCCAAAATGTCTGTCAAATACTTTGATTGAATTCTTGATCATATGATCAGGGCTGTTTGTGTTACATACATCTGCAGTCTCTCACTATGCCAATATAAGAGTTAAGCTTCACATACTAATGCTAGTAAAAGTCACACAAAGATTTAGGAATAGGAAACTGAAATGAAATCTGCTCAACATTTTCAGTCTTGCAGAACCCAAACACAGCTAATCATAGTCTTGAAAAGTCCCCTCCTGAGAAATTGCCCTTTCATAATGAAAGAGCATAGCCACAGTTTCCCTCCTTTCCCCTTCCTTAAAGGAAGAAAAAGGGGGTTACTGTCAGGATGGTAAACAGATCAACCCCCCACTGGGAATATACTGCAGAAAAAAAGCATTTTCACAACTTGGAGTCATTCCAGAGCTATCTCTTTTAACATCATTGTGACTTATGCTGCAAAGTTAATTGTACCCAATTTGTATCATTCAAGTTCTTCTACCATAAAAATACCTTTTGCATTGCTGAGTCTAAGTCCTAATTGCTGCTACATAATAAATTAGAAGTAACCTGCAGTGTTGGCTTCAGATTTTGAAGGGCCCTTAGGCGAGTCTGGATCTTCTGCCTTGCTACTATCACCATTGCCCATTTCCTTGACCTCTCTCTTTGTGGGCCCAATGTGCACCACTGCCCAGAAGGTGAAAGCAAGTGAAGGCCATTTTGCCTTGTCCTTGTCCTTGCTCTCGTGCTTGGAGAAACCAGGCAGCAACAGTTAGGAGTAGGGTCAGAGGGTCCTAGGGGTCAGCAGTGGTCGCATTGCTTGGGTGTCATCTCGGCAAGTGCCTGGTCATGCTGGTCCTGGTAACATGGCTACTGATACCAGCACAACACAAAATTGAGATGATGGCTCCTAATACCCAGATACAACAGAACTATGCTGACTAGAGGAGTGTTATGTATGATTTCAGTACTGTCTGTGAGGATAAGAATGGCCTTTCTGGATCCACATAAAAGAGAAACTCTTATCCTTTACAGTGGCCAGCAAAGTACACCTAGGAAATTTGGAAGCAACTCATGATTAGGAGAGTTGTTTGTCTCCCAGGATCTGATAATAAGGAATATACTGTTCAAATTTCAATTTTTAGTTATCATAGCTAATAGCTATTGATAGATCTATCCTCCATGAATTGGTCGAATTCTTGTGTGAAGCCATCTAACTAGTGATTGTACCCACACAGTGTTGGCAATTAATTCCATAAATTAATTTTGCATTGTTTGAAGAAATACTTTTGGTGGCGGGGGTGGTGGTACCGAAACCACTGCCAGTTTCATTGGTGGCACCTAGTTCTCATGTATTTGGAGAGTGAGTGTGTGAGAGAATAATTTCTCTCCATCAATTGTTTCCAGTTTGTCTTCTGTTCTAAATCAATAACTCCCAACTTTTGGAGAAAAGGTCCTGCAATCACTTGATCATTTTAGTTGACTCCTTAATGTACCTTCTCTAGCTTCATGATACCTGTTTTGAGATGGGATAATCAAAACTGCACACAGCATTCCAAATGTAGGACTACTTAGATGTATATAATGGAAGTACAATACTTTTTTAAAAAAAAAAATCAGTCTTTTTTCTAATAATTACCAAGGCTGTGTTTCCAAAGATGCTTATAATTCTGCTTATGTTTTTGATTGCCTCTTTATGAAGAACAACACACAGCTCAGAGAATACCCCATTCTACAATGTTCTGATAATATGGGAGTTTTAACTAATGGGATTCTGGCAAGATTATTGCAATTCATTGCACTTTATAAAGGTATAAGTAAATAGTTGTCTCTTTTCTGCATGAACAGTTATTCAGTGATCACAGATTTATCTGTGTTCCTTGCTTTCTTTTTTCTCAAGAGAGTAGTTATAGTATTGATCATATGAGTTTTAAAGGGTGCATGTGGTGTGTGCTTTGATTGATTAAAATGTACTGTAAATTTACATGTCAATTTAACGAGAAACCATACAAAATGTGGAGGGGACTTAAAATGTTTGCGTGCATATTAACAAATAAGGAACTAGGAAAAGAGCTGAAATTTTGCAACTGCCTTAGTTTACACTGATATAAAATGTAGAAAGCAATAAAAAATCACCCATGCATGTCATGTCATCTGTGGCTTTTTTGGTATGATGCAGCTGAGCAGTGAGTATTTCTAAAAGGAAGGTAGTTGAAATATTAACTTATATTTTCTTTAACATAAAAGCAAATGCTCTTCCTTAGTTAAAAATAACCTCCTACTTAACACACATGAGTGTATGAGTGTGTGTTAGGTAAATGAAGGTTTCCTCTGTCTGGAAGCAATTTATGCTCTGATAGTAATCTTCTGTGGTTTCAATAAATAAAAAGCTTTATACTTTATTTTCATCTGAGAACCTTATAGTAGATATATTTTCCTCTAGAAAGTAGAACATGATTTTCTAAATTGATTGCCCTTTCAACATTGACATTGTAAAGAAATTAAATAGCAGGCAGTGGGTATATTTTTTCCTATAAACTTGAGATGGTAACATGTAGTACTCCTGCTTTTTGATCCATTCTAGTAGTTAGAGTGTTGGACATGGGCCCAAGTGGCCTGGGTTCAAAAGCTTGCTCAGTCAAACGGGTGACTTTGGAACACTCACTATTTCTGAGTCTAAATTACTTCACAGGGTTGTTGGTTGATGGAGAAACGGGATAATGTATGCTTCACTGCATTTCTTGAAAGAAGGGCAACATACAAAAAAGTAATATCATGAGTTATCTAAGCATGTTTGTAAGTTTTATTCTTATTCTGCTACTATACAGAATACAACATTGAATGATAGGGTATGTTTATTATATTTCTAATCCAGCCAATAACTAATGTTCTCTGAGAAGATATGTGTACACACACACACACAATAAGCAAACATTTATGTCTAATTAGTGTTGAATTTTTTATACTCATCTCATCTGCACATGTGATAGTTTTTGTAGTTAAGTCACGTCATTTGCTGGACAGTATTATCATATAACTTTGTTTGTTTTCATTTCTTTCAATCCAAGTTGCTTTAGAGACATAAGCATGAACCACATAAATAATTTTGCCCATGATTCAAATAGCATTCTCTGGGGCAGTAGAACACAACACTATACCAAGTAAGATGGAAACAAATGTCACCAAGTCCCAACTAAACTGTGGGGAAAATTCTATTAATAGTATAGCAGTTCACACTAGAATTTAGCTAGGACACTGGGACTAATGCTTGCTTTCACAAGAAGCATCAGCAGATCCAAGATAGTTATACATCTTAATTATTTTAAGGGACACATTCAGCACATTCAGTTGTGTGTCTTAGTGAAGTATTGTTAACTCCTTGCAGCCACATGGAGGAAGAGCTGCCTGCTGAACCATGTGTTCCATTTCCTGCAGAACCGCTTTCCACAAATGATAGCAAGCTTAGGCCTAGTCATCTTTAGGAATACTGTCATATGAGAGGTGCAAGACCATCTGCAGAGAATGAATCGGTTTCATTGTTCAAGCACAGCATGACATGAATAAGCATTTGCAAGGTTCCTCCCCATTCTTGCCAGCTGTGCTTTATATTTGTGAGTGTGGTGTGTCAAGGAGGAGGGCTTGCTTGTGGGTATTTCCAAGGGAAGAAAAAATAAGTGAGCTAGTCAGTGCATCCCAGTGAAAGCTTGCTTCCTAATAACAGAGGCCTCCAATTTGTAGTAGCAGAAACACAGTTGATAGAAGCATATCAGTTGTAAGCATTGCCTGTATACATCTCTGGCAGGAACTGTCAGTTCCTGCAGAAAAATATCTGTTTACAGCCATAATCCTGTCTCAATAATACAAACAAGAAGGTGTTGTTGTTGTTTTTTAAAAATGGCTCTGGCTACAATACCAGTCTAACCAGTCAGGCTGTGGCAGTGATTCCAGTGGAGAAATTGTATCTCTAGTAGCAAAATTTTGATTGATAGGTAAAGAGCTCATCTGCTTGCTAGCACCACCGTTCTTTCTACTCCATTTTAATCAGTGCTTGACCAGATCATAAATCAGACTAGCATCTGTTTTTATTTTGTTTTTATCAAAATTTATTTCTATCATTGCAACAGTTAATACTTTAATAAGGGAACTTAACTGGGAACATTAGGAAGTTAGTTAGAGACATTCTGCAGGCGCTTTTTCCCTTGTCAGTGACAAGGTAAGGTAATCCTATACACAGGCTGCTATTGTGAGATGAGAAACTGGCCTCCTTCACTGCCAGAGACCAGATGCACCTCTCTCTATCCTAATCTGTAAACGACTTAAAGGAGTCTTATCTCGGGGCTCTTCTGCTTCATTTCATGCTTGATTTACTTTAATTTGTCTGATAGGGCACAAGGATTTGGAGACGGCCCATCTTTCTGCAGAAAACGTTCAGATTTTTTTTTCCACTTGGCATTGTTGTCTTGGGGATTTTTTTGACTTTTAAAAAAAAATATGGGAGAAATCTTGCTCCAGTGCAGCAAGCTGCTTGAGTGTGTTTAGATTTAAGCTACCCCAGCAGAAAAGAGTTTGTGAAGTGGTATGATTGTGTGATGTGGGCCACATTTACATTGAAATCACATTTTACGATATATCAGGACTCCTGAAGGGAACGGTGCAGTGGAGCGCTTGTGCCCACAAGATACTTTGAAAAGCACTATATATATTAGCAACAATTGATACGAGATTTTACAGGAGTCTTTATAAATATGTAAATAGGTGTTATCTGATTGGGCTCTTTTGCTACACATCTGTACCTCAAAGGAATTGGAACTGTGAGAACTACTAGAAAACAGTAGTTTGCATTCTAAACGCGTCTGAGAAATAGAAATGTCTCACAGGTTGACAGCAGGTCAGGGTGGGGGGTGGTTTGCATACTTTGGAGGTAAGCTTCTTTGATGTGGAAGGGATCTCTTACTCTGAACAGAGCAGGTAGAATTACCATTAACAATTTTCATTTGTTTTCTTCTTTTTCTCATTTTTAAGCATGGTCTAGAATGGTAGCCATTGACCTTTATAATTCCTTGTTATTTCTTTAAATTGCCTGTACAATATGGCACTGGTGGCGGGGGTTGGAGGAGGTAGACAGTTGCCTTTAGTAATTTTTAAAAAAATTTAAGTGCTTTTACTAAGCCAAGGGAGAGAAAATAAAGTCTTTGGCACAATGATCTCTTGATTGGTTATTTCCTAAATGAAAATGGAGATACTATTAAAGCACTAATAATGTTACATCTTAATAGTTGAGGAGTCAATAAATGGCTCCCATGTGCTTCATTAAAGTTCTTAATGAAGCCAATTTTGATAGTTGAACTTTACATTATCAGCTGCTTCATCCAGACTTTTAGGGGGACGCAAGGCCGTAATGTGGTCTTAAGATGGTTTTTCTTTTTCAGTCTACTAACTGCATTAGTTATTGACAAATTTATGTGTTATTATAATAATTAGCAGTAGAGACTTTTCACATAGGCTGTGGAATGTAAGAACAGTAAATTGTAATGTGTACCGTATATGGATTTTTGTTGCTAGCTCTAACATTAAATAGGAAACAGAGAAACATTTGCTCCATTTCCAACTAAGCTCTTTTTTCTGTACATATGTGCTTATTGAGATGGGATACATATCAACAGCTATGTCAGAACTATGTCATGGCAGTGTTTTGGAACTGGGTAGATAACGTCTTATTTGGTTATTTAAAACCATTGCCATGTCAAATAAATGGTCTTTCCTCAAGCATGTTTCTCTAGAATTGACAAGATATTCCAAACCTTATATTGCACATCCCTTGTGCACCCTACTCTACACACTTTAATGCAAGCCATACACTTTTCCTCTTAGCTTTCATTATGGGATGTTCTAATGCCAATTCATTACTTCTTTCTCTCAAAGAGACACAAGTATAAGGAGACTCCTTTGTGATGTTGAATTCTTATTTTCACTTCATATCATCTTCTGCACCATACTGGGATAGATGATGTTTTGTAAACCACCCAGGGAGCCTTTTGGCTGATGGGCGGTGAATAAATATATTAAATAAATAATAAATAGATGCGAATGTGAATTTTGATGGCTAGGGGCAATGAATGTGTATGTTTCTAGCCCTATTCAGGTGTCTGGTACCCATGAGTAACAAACACATGAAGGGGTAAGCAGGAATATGCAGGGCTAGCCACATCCACTCAGTGCCCACATGCCCCAGCCAACACATGACTGGCTCAGTTGGAAGGGGGCTCCCATTTCCGGGCTCAATTCAAAGTGTTAGTTTTGACCTTTAAATCTCTTCATAGTTTGATATCAGGATACTTGAAGGACCATGTTCTCTTCTTTGGGTGCTCCCACCATTGGTTGGCTATAGGAGAAAGAACCTACTTAGTGGTGGTATCCTACCTATGGACTGCTCTCCCCAGGGAGGTTTTTCTGGTGCCTACATTGATGTGATTTCAGCACCAGGCAAAGACCCTTTTATTTCCCCAGGCTTTTTAATTTCTCTGTATGCTGTTTTTATGCAGCTTAGTGTTTGTTTTTATTTCTGCTTATTGTTTTATTCTGCACTTTCAGATATCAGTAGCATTATTAATGACTCTAATTTGTTTTATTAACATTTTAAAACATCTGGTAATCCAACTGGGAACCAGTAGAAGATGAGGTATAAACCCATTACAATTTTTTAAGTATTAAAAATGGAGTTCTATCTAATAATAACAACACATTTTCAAATTGGCAGTCCATTTTACCTTTTTTAACGGAAGTAAAAGTTGAGGGAATGGAGGCCACCTCAGAGCTTATTTATATGATCACTGACCTCATGACAGACACAGGAAAACCACTTGAAGATCCAGCATGTGTGGCTCCAGTTAGACAGTCATTCATAGAGATACAGATAGGTGCCATCTTTTGCCATGACATTGTAAATACTTGGCAAGCAATGTTTATAGTGGCATGCTAAAATCATGTATGCATGGCTAGTTGGTGATGATTGAGAGCTGGCATATGGAGTCAGTTTCTCATGGTTGCTATGTGTTGAAGTAATCATGTGACTAGGTTTTCATTCCACTAGAAATCTAAACCAAAATGTAATTTGTTTCTGCCCTGTCACCCAGTATATTCATCTAATCACCTCATCACGGTCTGATAAGATTTCCCCCTCCCCTTCTCCATTCCAACAAACCATATTTGAGCTCTGACTGGCCAATGGCAGTCTTTAGCTTTCTAGAATGTATGAGCTCCAACATCCATCCACATAACTGGATGGGGTTGTGAGCTTTGGCTTGGCCTGTATTATTAGGACAACACATCCAGATATTCCAGTGTCCTGTGTGATGTCTGAATGTCACCATTAGGAACTTGGCAATGTTTTGCCAATAAGTTGGCAAGAGCAACATTATTAATTTCCTCTCTTGATGCATCAAGAATACCTAGGTGACAAGATTCTCCATACCTTTTTCACATATTCCATGGTGACACTTTTAAAGCTAACCACACTTTTCTCCCAGTGTTCAGTATTCGCAGAAAAAAGTATGGCATGTTCTTGCTTGTTCTGTCTTCATTTAAGTGTTGCTATATATTAGCTAAACTGAATATATTAAGGATAGTATCTTAAGGGCTTGCACTTTGATCTAAAGCTCTACAGATGATCCAGTACACACAGTGGGTCCTCATATGTGTATTCTTTTCCATTTACTTAGGGCCAAAACTAAACGTTCATGAAATCAGCTCTGATTTGATTATTTACTTTAGTATAAGCACAGGTGTCCCTGATTCGGATTGGGATCATGGCACTCCAGGAGTGGGGAATTCCACCGCACCCCTATAGGGGCATTAAAAATTCCACCCCACCCCCTCAGGGGCATTAAAAAAAGAAAAAAAAATGTCTCCATTGATTCCCGTGGGGGAGGGGTGGAATTTTGGGACAAAAAAGGAGGGGGGAAAGCTTAAATTCCCCCTCCCAGAGTGCCATAGCCCCAATCCATATTAGGATCATGTGCGTTTACACTAAAGTAAATACTTTCAAGAAGGTTTAGTTTTGCCCTATGTCGGGCAGCAGCTCTGTATGCTTAGGCATACAAAGAACTGCCTCAGCAGTAAACAGGCAAATCTTGCACAAGTTTGAAGTTTCATGTTTGTAAACAGTTTCATTGGTTCTGCTTCTCGGTACCAAAATGCCTGTTGTACAAATGTACTTCATTTCCAAGTGTTCTACCCTTTAAAAGATCACCGTTTAAGTTGTCCATTTCATAGAAATGAATTTGTCATTATGAAAAGAGTTTTTATACAGCATTCAGCATCAGTATCATGCAGTTGAGATTTAGATGGTGAATAACAGCTTTCCTCAAATCGGAATAATATTCCATCGCAGGTGGCTTTTCAAGGCTTTTGCTGAATCCCAGCTTCTGTCTTTTCTTATATTTATGGTTTCACTAAAATGTTCAGGTAGAGAAATACCTGCACTCATAAATCATTGCAGATAATAGCGGTTCAGACACACTCTGTCCAAGTTGATAATGGGTATCTGATCCAAAAAGGATGTTTTCCCCCCTCCCCTCCAAAGTTCTTTAGGAGGTGGCAGGACAGTTAAACAAACCTTATAAAGCCTTTTTGTTTCCAATTTTATATTCACTATCAGTTTGATTAGTTGGTAACCTAAGTTCAGAAGTGGGTAGCAGAGCAAACTGCAAAGGAGCTGTATTTCTCTAACTATCCAAATTTTTCTCAATGAGTTTGATGACTTTAGCTTTTGCATATAATAGATATTTAGAGGTGTATGCATGTTTAGACAGAAAAGGGGCCTACAACTCCCAGCCTGCCCCAGCCAGCTATGTTGGGTGGGGCATGCTGGGAGTTGTAGGCTTTTTTTTTCTTTTCTTTTTTTTAAAAAATATTTTATTTATTTTTCAAAACAAATTATAACACAGAAAATATATTTAGCAAAATACAAAATTATCACACAAATATAACATAATCAACATACAATAAATCATAAAGTGCTCCCCCCCACCCTCCAAGGGACCAATTAATATACTTCTATCCTCTTGATCAAATAAAGTCTAAATTCCAAAAATATAACATATCCTGACAAGGCATGTTACCCTTCCCCTTTATTAATACATAGTCTAGTAATTGATTCCATATCTCCATAAAATTATTCTTCTTTAGCAATCCTTTTTGGATTTGATACTACTAGTTAGTTTATCATTTAGGGCTATGTCCCAAACTTCCTTATACCAGTCTGTTATTAGGAAAACATGTTGTACTTTCCAATTTCTCGCTATCATTAGCCTGGCCGCAGTTAACAAGTTTACAATTAACTCCTTCGTATTTTGATCACAAATAAGCTTCTCAGTTATTGATAACAATGCTAATTTTGGACAGACCTCTAAATTAGTACCAATAATTTTCGATATTTCTGTAAAAACCTCTCGCCAAAACACCAATACATTTTTACAACTCCACCACATATGAGCATATGTCCCTTTTTCCTGACATCCTCTCCAACATAATGCAGAACAATTATTATCTATTCTATTTAATCTTACTGGAGTTAAATACCATCTCCAAATTAGTTTATAAAAAATTTCCTTTATCCTAATTGACATCATTTTCACAATCCGTCTATCCCATATATTGTTCCACCCCACCTTCGAGGTCACCTCTTCAAATTCATTATCCCATACAGTCTTAAGCTGATCCTCTTGTTCTTTTGCTTTTTGGATCAATCTATATAAATCCCTTGTTATACCTCTTGTTGATGCATTACCTGGTAGGCCGTCTCTAGACATGACCATCTTTTCAAAATTAGGTAGGCTTTTTTTCTGTCTAAACATGCATAAGATTGTGCCCTAGAGCTTCCTTACTACTTTTTGCAAACTAAGTGCTATAAAGATCCCCTATCATTATGAAAACATAATGGAATTCAAGCAATAGGGAGATACATATTTTTGCAATCTTTTAAAAATCATGGATGGGCACAAATGGAAAATAATCTCCATCTTAAGCATTCATATGCATTTCCTTAGGTTTATAAAAGACTATCTTTTTATGCCTGTTCCTTATTATCTGTGGATTTGTGGCTAAGGGCATAATGTATAGTCCTCTTGAACTAGGGAAATATTGGACTAAGTGACTGCCTAACAAGAAATTTGAATGAGTGAAACTGAATAATATTTTTGTCACCCACATCATTCCCAGTTTACTGTATTTGCTTTGTCCTCTATAAAAGATTATATATCCTCTAGACAAAGTCTCTTGGATGTGGCTTCATCATATGCTTGGGACTGACCCCATAACCTTACACTGATCCAGCATCATCCAATAATGTACCTATCTTGTGTAAATTCTCAAGAGCTAGCTAAACTGATTTTACATTGTCAAGGATAGATTCATAGAGCACAAGCTGAGGCCAGAATCTGTCCCTCTGTCTGTAAATGCTTTTTTAATGCCTACCAAATCACATTGCATTTGATTTGCTAAAATTAGCTTTAACGAGAGTAACGGTTTTTGATACAATGCTTACAAATACCGCTGATTTTGTCCTCTAAAGGCCCAAACGTCTATAGTTTTACACATCTCTCATGCATGAAAAATTGAAAGTGTGCGCATTGATTTGCTGGAAATGAGTCATGCACTGAAATCATGCCGTTTCCTTTGTATTCTTATAACCACATAACTAGTATGAGTGGAGATGAAAAAGTAGGTGGAGTTGACCTTAAAAGAGGTGTTCAAAACTGCTGAAAGCTCTTTGAAAAATTATTATTACAAAAGGGAGAAGTGAGAAAAACAGAAGAAAACATGTGCTTGCATCTAAAACTGTTCCTGCCAGAGGTAGATACTGCAGTATCTCCTAAACATTTTTTTTTCATATCATTCACAATTTGTGGGTAAGTTCTAAAATAAAGCCACATTTGGTTCAGAGTACATTGATTTACGGAATATTTACTATCTGCCTAAATCTCAGAAAGAGTTTTGTACATTAGTATCTTGTAAATTTATTTTGTTCTTTGGACTGAGTTGCTAGTGAACAATCATGTTTCAGAGTAAAGAAATACATGAGAATGATGAGCAAAGGATGACATAGCAGCTATGTCTTTTTTCTTACTCTGAAGTAACTGCAGGTGACCCAGTCTGGATCAGGGCCCTAGCATGGGGGTAGGGGGCTTTAACCTTTGCCCCGTGCTATGGTCCCAGTCGATCCCCCTCTTATTGGTTCGGTCTCCATGCAATTGTAGTTTACACTGCCAAAAAGTGAGTAGAAAATGGTGTGTTTCTTATTTATTGAAACAATAAGTATGTGAATAAGTGAGTGAATTTTGGGCAATATTTCTGCTAATCATCTAACTGCCTGATCCCACACAATGGGTGACTGAGGAGGAGTTAAATGGGATGCCATTGACACATTATCCTAGTAAGCCATTCTTACTTTGGTAAGAGCTTGCACCCAAGGATTGGAAGGGATGTCATAGGTAGATTTATAGGGGAAAAGGAAGAGATGATAGACAGGATGTTGGAGCATCAGGAAATGAGATTGAAAGAAAAGGAAATGCGTTGTATTCTGAATATTTGGGAAAGCTTAATACTGGGGTGGAAGACATGCATGAATAGGGCATAACTGCCCACGCTCTGTCAGACACCAAGATGATTAAGTATTTTCTAGGAAACAATTTGGCAGACAACTCCATAAACCAAGAGGCAATAGAATGACAACCTGTATCAAAGATGAAACAATATTATGGTTCTTTTCAAGATGACATCCTGTTGCTCCCATATTTTCAGTGCTATCAATCTTCATAGCTGCTTGATAGCAATCTTTTCTTCTATGTGGGAGATGAAGCCATAGAATGATATTAGCCACACTATCATTTTTAAAGAAAGTTTCTATCTTATCTTTGCAATTATGATCCAGAAGTGTGGCATCAGCAACTTCCTAAACATAGCATGCAGTACTTACATGAGTTAATTGCACAGTTAGGAGATAATGCAGTAGCGTTAACACGATTTACTATGTAATTACCATTGCTTCCAATGAAATTATTGTGTAGCTGCCACCTACTATCTACGTTATTTTGTGATAACTATGAAGTGATTACTGTGATTTCTATTTTTTAGACACTGTGTTGAACTTTGACCAAGGTTTACTGGGCTAGCTTGAAGAAAGCTGAAACATAAACTTACCCCGCCCCCTTCTTAGAAAACAAAGTGTAAGTTAGATACTGCCAGTCAAACCTTGTGCCTTACATCGTTTAAAGAATTTACTGCCAAGTTCAGGTATTTCATATTCAAGAATAAATCCATCAATCAGACATATGTTCCTTGGCAATTTACTGGTGGTTTCTGTATGTACTCTGCTGAAGAGATCCCATTAGTTCATCCAGTTTATTTATTTAGTTGGATATGTAGCCTTCTGTGTCCCAAGAATTGAATTTTAAATGGAATCCATAAAATGAATTGAACATTGTTATTTAGTATTTCAGTACGATGCAAATGCACAGTTCTAGCTTCCAGACCCCTCCTCTAGTTTCCTGCATTGAGCAGGGGGTTTGACTCGATGGCCTTGTAGGCCCCTTCCAACTCTGTGATCTATGAATCTCTCTATTTTTATAGTTACTTCTGGCCCCTGGTCCTGTGAGCTGCTATTGCAGCAAATTAGTAAGAATTAATTGTGGGGGGTGGGGAGTGGAAAGACTGTTGATGCCCATATGTTACAATTTCTGGCACTGCACTGGTTGTGGAATCCTGCTGCAGATGTTGCATTGGTGAAACACTATGTATTGGTGCCACTTCACTGCTACCACCCAACCAGTTATGTCCAGCAACTTTGAAATGTACTCAGCAGTGGCAGAATAGATTATTCATTTATATGCCAATCTAAAGGGGCAGTATCCAATACTGCTGTTGCACCAGCAAGAATGACCTCTAGCACAATGGGAAAGTTTTGCTTCCTAGCACAACTGGAAACTACGCTTTGGGAATGGAACAAGTCGAGGTTGCAGAATGGAGCTCCGCTGACTTGTCCCAATCCAGAAGCAGTACCTAGTTTTTGGTCAATTCTTGGGTTGCACTAGCAAGTGTTATTTTCCCATTACGCTAGCAGTCATTCCTGCTAATGCAATGTGTTTAGAGTTTGCGGATTGACTGATACCTTGGTCAGCACTGAATACTGACCAAGGTATTTAGCCACTAAGGAACAAACTATATCCTTGCTTCTGTTCATGTCTGATATATTGTAATAAACTGTTAATCATGGGTGTACAGCTGGCAGGCAAGTGAACAGGATGGATGTCGTACTTACCTCACATTGGTTGCCCTTTTTAGCTATTCTACCATGTCCCGTATCATATGCTGTGACAGCTGCGTGTACCTGTATGATTGGAGGAACAACAGTAAACATTAGCAGTTTGTTATTTACTCATGAAATAGTTTTCCTTGTGTGTGTTGGGGGGAGTAAGTACCGCATACTATGTTCTTACATAATTTTGCTTGGCTAATAGACATTTAAGGAATGATGCACTGCTAAGAGAAGCCAATGTAAAGGCTTATACAGTGTCTTAATTAGTTGATAGCATAGCAACAAAATATATTACAGTAAGAGTTTGAAAATTTTAAGAAGTCTTCCCAAATTGCTTTTAGGATTGGAAGATAAGAAGGAGTTGAAGCAAATTATAATAATGACTACTTTCTGATATTTCACATCTTTGCATATCTGCCACAAGACCCTAGCACATTGCAAAGGATTCTGAGACATGTAATAACCTTTGGTTAAGCATGCATATTGATTGATTGACATGTTCAGTTCTTGTAATGACCTTTGGTTAAGCATGCATACTGATTGATTGACATGTTCAGTTCTTGAGGGGTACTGGCCAGGGTTCTGGGGGTTTCATTTTGTCCTACTTGAACTATATTCTAGAGCACCCCAAACACTGCCATGCAGCTGCATCTTGAAGGGAAATGGCAAACTTTCCTTCTGGAAGACTTGTCTGACATCCACCATTATTGATCTAATTACAGACTATCTGATAAGGTTTCAAGGAATCCAAGTGTTCCCCAGATTGAATATAGTTTGTAAACCACTATTCTAAAATAGTGTTCTGCTGCAATAGGATTTGTTTGTGCTATTTTTCCTTTTTATAATGTCTTTAGAAGCTGGTGGTTTGAGCAAAATATTACATTAAAGATGCATTGTCTTTGAACTACCTTGCAATACAACTTGGTATTTATATAGTGCAGGGGTAGGTAACATGATGCCCTCTAGGTGTTTTGGACTACTACTCCAATAATCCCAAGCCAGCATGGCCAATGGTCAGGGAGTTGTAGTCCAAAACATCCTCATGGTACAACCTAAGTCGGAGAAAATCATGGGTTACACACACACAACCACCGTCTAATTTCCTACATGCAAATGTCCTCAGACTCCGAGTTATGCTTGCCTTCATTCACACAGAGGAAGTAGTGGGTAAACCAGGTGCAATCCTGGCTGCTTCAGTCACATCTGTCTGGTTCACAGGCTACTCCTGCCACACGAACATGGCTGAGTGTGAACCAGAGATGTTCTTGTCCAGGAAATTTGCTTCTGCCACATTTGTAAACCAGACCTCTGTAGTCTCTCTGCTACAGAACTCCTTGTGCTATGCCTCGACAATGGCTGCATTTAATTAATATTATCATGCTGTAATCATGTTTTCAGTACTAGGTCTGTAATAAAGGAGAATTAATATTTTCCTATATCTAACAGATATCTCAGTTGCCTAGAAAAATGTCCAACTCCCTTGTCTGGTCAGCCATCTTAGGTTTATTTTTAGATACAGTATACATCTTTACAATAATCATTGCGTATGAGTCTGCATATTTTTATTGCATTTTGTTTGAATGAAAACACTGCACACAATCTTGCCTAGGATAAATAAAGTAAAGGAGAGAGAGAGAGAGGCTGGAAGTACAAATCAGAACAGAGTTCAGGATTTGTACCAAAGGTATAAAGTGAACTTTTATTTCAGCAATTGTCTCTCCAGCTCGATAGGCCCTCATTTGAAGAGTATATTAAGAAAGAAATGTTTTAAAACAAATATAGTGCCTTTCTTCATCACAGATATCTCTCTCCACATCAGTTCTAGATGGTAGCTGTGATCAAAGTGACATATACACACTGTTCTTATGATTCCTATTTGCTTCAGAACCGGGGGGGGGGGATGGGAAGGGGGGTTGATCTGGAGATTGATTTAGATTAGATTTCATAGAGTTGGGAGGAGCCTACAAGCCCATCGAGTCCAACCCCCTGCTCAATGCAGGAAACTAGAGGAGGGGTCTCCCATCCAAGTAATAACCAGGCCTGACCCTGCTTAGCTTTCCACACTCAGACAAGCTGAGCCAGCGTGAGCCACAGTGTGAGAGCCCTTGTGTCATTCCCTGGAAACTCTGGCCCACATAAGTTTCAACTTTCTTTCATGATTATAAAGGAAGGCTGAGCTCACAGAGAGCTTTATTCTTGGGGGAGGGAAGGGGGAGGGGCAGGAGAAGGAGAAGGAAAAGGTACTGGGTGTGTTTTAAAACAAGAGTCTCACCAGTAGGTAATAGTGGTTGTGGGTTGTGGGTTATAAATGATGCATTTTGCTCACTTCACCTTGATAATGGCACAAGGGGGGGGGGAATTCATTGCTCTGTTATCAAAATACTGTGATATTTCTCCTTCAACTGTAAAATTTCATATCATATTCCTCCTCTGCAACCGCAACCAACTTTTCTCGATTGTAAAGGCTACATAATCTCTCATCGGAAAGGTATCACTTCCCCCTTCTCTTAACTTAACCATAAAAGTTACTGAAATCACTGCTTTTTGTTGCCTTATAGATAATATGCAGTTTATTTCATATATTACACTAACCACTCATAATCTGTTTTATCCTGTAAAAGGAATTTAGGACACACACACACACACACACACACCGTATTATTCTGAGTATAGGCCGCTCCTGATTATAAGCCGCACCCTTAAAGTTTGGTGCTATTTTTAAAAAACTAAATTTTTAACTTTTAGAAAACTTTTTAAAACTTCCGTGAGCGGTGGCCGCTGCTGGGGGCAGTCTCCGGCCACTCGAGTCTTCCCCCAGGCGCTCGAGTGTCGTCGTCTCCGCGGTGGCTGCTTCTGTGAGCAGTGGCCGCTGCTGGGGGCAGATTCCGGCCGCTCAGGTCTTCCCCCAGGCGCTCAAGCGGCGGTGTCTCCGTGGCAGGGCAGCTGCTTCCGTGAATGACAGCCACTGCTGGGGGCAGACTCTAGCCACTCGAGTCTTCCCCCAGGCGCGGGGCAGTATTTTTTGGGGGGGAAGCAACATTCCGATTTTAGGCCGCACCCCTAGTTTAAAACCTTACATTAGGGGGGGAAAGTGCGGCCTATACTCGGAACAATATGGTATATATATATATATATATATATATATACACACACACACACACACACACACACTAATCCTTTGAAAAGAATACCACTCAAAAGGGGTCTAGGACAGATATGGAAAAACAAAAACAAAACTTCCTTGACTTCTAAGCTACATTCATGGACCTGCCACTTAGCACAATGTGTGACAATACATCTTTTAGCAAAATCTATTGTCTACGAAAAGGCCTGAGAAAAGATGATGATGATGATGATGATGATGATGATGATGATGATGATATCAGGAGTCTGCAAAGGCTACATGTAACATTACAGTCCATATAACGAGTTTGTGATTATATAATGTATCTTCCACTATATATCTGAGCTTCTGTACAAGTGCCCATAATGGTGATAGAAGAGCTTGCTTGTTGATGTTTAGTATTTTAACTTATATTAAATATATATTTAAAAACAGTGCTTGTACGAAACATTATAAACCAGAAGTAACCTGAAAAATTAATAATCACCTTTGATTTTTGATACCCGACCTACTGTAATCTAGTTCAGTAAATAAAGAGTGTGTTGAGACAGGCCTGTGGCTCATGCTGGCTCTGCTTGTCTGAGTGTGGAAAACTAAGCAGGGTCAGGCCTCGTTATTACCTGGATGGGAGACCCCTCCTCTAGTTTCCTGCATTGAGCAGGGGGTAGGACTCGATGGCCTTGTAGACCCCTTCCAGTTCTATGATCCTATGAAATCTAAAAGGCCTAGGTTCAAATCTTATTGGACTTGTTGTGTGGCCCCAGGCAGCTTGCTATTTTTCAGTCTCAGTTAGCCCTCAGTAAAATGGAAACAACAGTGAACTACCTCATAAGATTGCTGTGAAATGGGAACCATGAACGAGGAGTCATGGGACAAGCCAGCAGTCTGGACTGAAGAATGAGTCAGAATTAAGGACAAACCAGGAGAAGGATTGTGAAGCAATCTAGAACTCAGGACCAAAGAGCAAGTCAAGACCAAAGCACAAAACAAGGAGGCAGGGTTGAGGAACAAGCCAAAAGTCCAGACCGAAGAACAACACAGTGATATAGGAACACCTGAGGACGATCTTGCTGCTCAAGCAAAGCTCACATGAACAGTCAGCCTTCTTATACTCTTCCCCATCCAGGGGGATCCAGTGGCCAGCCTGGGTGGATGAAGACTGCCCAGGGCCAGAGGCTACTTCCCTGAGATGCTGCCACCTGCAGTTCAGTGACTTGCTACATGGGAATAGTCATCCATAGATCCCAGCAGCTCTTACCCTGCATTCTATGAATACCAACTTCAATGTGGAAGGTCTTAAGTTGGGGCTATTCCCTGGTTTCAGGCAAGAAGTTTAGTAAACTAAACATTTTACACAGAAGACATAAGCTCCCTTTTAAACTTAAGTATGCTATAATTGTATTCCATCAAGCCTACACATATTTACTCAGATGTAAAGCCCACTGATTTCAGTGGAACATACTCCCAAGTATGCGTCCATTGGATTTAATCCTTAAACATGTAGGACTTGATCTGAACTATGTGTGTGCAGCCTGGCAAGAGTGATTGCAATTGTAACGCAATATGGATGGAAATGTATGTTCCCAGCCAATTGATTAGGGTGAACAGGGGCAATGTCAGAAGTCTCACATTCAGATGTGCATCATCATCCAGATGGCACATCTGAGCCCACCCTGTGTGGGGGGTTAATGATCTAGCATGTTATCTGTACTTAGAAGGACTTCTGTTGCATGCATATCTTCCTTGTTGAATCAAGGTGGTCATGTGACTTATTTGTAGGCACTGAGTCACCCACAGGAACCAAATCTACCATTTTATTCATATTGATAAAATCTTAGTTACCATACTATATATATCCTCCTAGCCCAAAAAAGTTATTTATGACTGGAGCAGGTTGAAAAGTTCTTCTTTATTGCCATGCAGAGGAAATAACCATACTTCTTCTCAGTGAAATAATGATTTTGTCAGACACTTGGTATCTTGTTTTGTAACATGTTTCAACTCAACACTATTTATGCCAAGCTCTGGATTGTTGACAGAAATGTGAGAAGATACATCTTTTTCCTCCTATGGAGCTTTAGGGGTAAATAATTGGTGACAAAATAGGAAATTCTCTAGTTGGAAGTGCTTACTCAAGCAAGAATAATTAATTTTAGCCCTACCCACCCCAACAGCCTTCTGCATACAATAAGAAAAGGTAATAAGAAATCTGTGTTAAACATTACGTAATTTAGAGCTCACACAGCTTTCATACTGAGGGTATGTTTCCTCCATAGCTCAGCAGGTAGTGCACATGCTCTGTATGCAGAAGATCCCTGATTCAGTCCCTGGCATCTTCAGTCAAAAGAATCTCAGGGAATGGGAATTACCTCTGCCTGAGATCTTGGAAAGTTGCTGCCATCGCTGGGCTAAATGGACCAGTGTTCCGATTTATTGTATGATCGTTTTGTGTGTCCCTGTGATATATTGCTGCTGACTTACTATATTGTATGGCAGTGCATAGGAGATCATGAAATCATTGGAACTGAAACAGAGGCTTAAGGTAATCTTTTATCCTGAGGCAGGATATCCTATACAGCATCCCCAAAACTGTGAGACCCCTTAGAACAAAAGAGTTGTATTTTTTCACATTTCTGTCAACTGCCTTGTACTGGAAACCTTCAAAGAAGGAAATTTCATACCTTAATTAGGTAGCTTGTTACATTCTGGAAGTGCTTTCAGGAATATTGTTCTTGATGTCTACAAGCAAAAGATGTAGGAAGCCATCTCATATCCGATTCCTACCATTGTCCTATTGCCCAGTATTTTCTGTTGTCACCAACAAGACTCTACCAGGTTTTAGCTAGAGGTCTTTTCCAACACTTCCAGCTGAGACCTTTTGATTGGAGTTGGTACTGATTGATCATGGGGCCATATATATATATACAAGGCATGTATTCTTCCTCTAAGCTATGGCCCTTCCTATTAATCCAAGAATTGTTGAGTTGCATGAACCTTCCTTCCTTCCTTCCAGTCTCTGTCAAATAGAACTCAAAGCTGTGAACGATAAAAACAACACAATAAAAACGAGCATAATTTATATAAGGTCAAATTGGGACACTAATTTAGGGAGATACTACAGTTGGCTGTAGCTTGAATGGAAATGATTTCTAGAATGGCATTCCCTGGTTCAGAAATTCCTTAAACATATAGAGTAGTATCCAATGGGGCTGTTGCACGAGCAGCCCCTCCCGCCAATTCTGTTGCGTGAGTGGCACCCAGTGCTTGCACAAAGGAGATTTAACACTTCCTGTAGGAAGTCCTGAAACAAGCAGAAACGCTCATTTCTGTATCGGGGCAGGTTGGCAGAGTTCCACTGTGTGAGCTCTGCTAACCTGCCCCATTCCAGAAACACGTGCTTCTTCTGGTTTCTGGTTACTCCTGGAAGTGCTAAATCTCCATTGCACAAGCGGTGGGTCTCACAGAATGGAATTGGTGGGGGTACAGCACCCCGTGTAATATTGCTCTTAAGTTCCAATCCAGAAAAACCACAAACTCACTATTTCCTCATTTAACAAAGCAAAAAACTTTGGTAGTCTGTTTTATGGGACATATTGGTTGGCGGTGGGGATCGTTTTGGATACTGATCTTGAACCTTGTAAAATACTGCACTCTGCTATTTTTGTTGATGCCTTGAAGCAACTCTTATAAGGTTCATTTTTTTCCAGCAAAGAACTTGTCATGATGAAGAGCAACCACTACCATATTGGTGTAACACCATAACTTTATTATTTATGAAAAGATATTCATTTCTTTCAGAAGAAGCTTGCTTCATGCATAGCCCCCCAATATTGTGCCTTTACTGCCAAGGTTTCTGATATGTGCAGATTTTAGACATATCTGGTAGGGGTGTAAAGAAATAAGTTGCCAGTATATTCTACTGTTATTTTTTTAATGGGTGGACTTAACGAGTGGAAATTAATACCAAAAAACTACATAAAATAGTAAGGAATATGTGAATTACATACATAAACTAGTAGGGAATACATTAATTAAAGCACATATTTTAGTGGGTAAGAATTGGGGGGAAAAGAAAACCCCAATTCCCATCACTAGAAGAATGGGGGGGGGGACTAATCAGCTTTGGCTGATTCACCAGCTGCACCCCTTCCTAGAGTTGGAAGACCTAAAGATGTAGTTCACGCGCTGGTATCTTCGAGGCTTGACTTCTGCAATGTGCTGTACATAGGGCTACCTTTGTATCTAGTTCAGAAACTTCAACTGGTGCAAAATATGGCAGCCAGATTGGTCACCGGTACATCTAGAGGCTTTTACACCGGCTTTAAAAGCATTACATTGGCTACCAATTAGTTTCCGGGCGAAGTATAAAGAGTGGTTTGGGTCCGGATTACCTGCAGGATTGCCTTCTCCCATACAATCCGCCTCACTCACTTAGGTCCTCTGGAAGGAATTTACTCCAGTCAACCAAGACCAGACAGGCAAGTACTACCCAGAGGACCTTCTCTTCTGCTGCTCCCAGACTGTGGAATAGCCTGCCAGAGGAGACCTGTCAACTGAATAGTCTTTTGGCATTTAAAAAGGCCATAAAGACTGATCTCTTCCGGCAGGCTTACCCAGCGGAATCTTAGGAATTTTAGGATATTTTAAAAAGTTTTAAATGTTTTAATATTTACTATGTTTTAACCAGTTTATGCATTTTATATTTATTGTTGCTCCCCGCCTCGATCCAAGTGGAGAGGCGGGTAAGAAATAAATTTTATTATTATTATATGGCATAAAGTCTGAATGTATAATATACCATAATATAAGGAATCTTGGGATGGATAAATAAGTAAAAACAGTTCTTAGAATGTTGGTATAAATGTATATGTCATTCGAATGAGAGAAACTATTATCAAAATGTTGGTAGGAAACCATTAGAATTAACTTAAACAATTAACAAAATCTAAGTAACAATGATAAAGTTGTAATATTTTGATTGATGGTGAATTTGATATATTTATGTTTTTGTTATTTATTTTTGCTTGTAATCCATCAATTTGTTTAAAAGTGTGTGTGTGTGTGTGTGTGTTTCCTCCATGAACTTTTAAATGGAAATGAGTTAGGCTATACTGTACCTTATTTTCTTTCAACAACTTGTACTAAGGAAAAATACATATATAATGCAAACACTGACTCCTGTGCAGATTTAGGATTGGGCAGCATAGTGGATCAAATTTTCTCCCCCTACAGTCCCCTCTGTGTGCTTCAAGTCTGCACCAGAGGGTTGGGAAAGTCTGCACTGTGGGGGGTTACAGGGAGGGGAAGAGGAAGGGAAACTCCTATTTTATGAACAGAAGCCTCTTCCCGTAACATTGGATTTAGCTTTTAGTGTTTCACAAGGAAGGAGAGGGAGTTCCAGACATAGGTTTGGGGGCTGAAAACTGACAGCTTTGAGCATGTAGTGAACCAACAACTTAAGGCACAATACACTGAAAAGTTTTCATGGGAAGCCCCACTGAAATTTCCTCAGTTTGTTTTTCAGCAAAACCAGTGTATTAAGCAGATTGTGCCCTTAATTACAGAAAGGAAAGACAACAATAGATCCTTCTGTCTAAGTGTGTGCACTGTAAACTGACAAGGCATCTTAGATATCCCAGCCACTGAACACACTGCTCTTCTTTCTAATGTTAATATTTTTCACAAATATTTTAAACCACTGGCGCATACTTATTGATGGTATAAAATCATGCAGAGGTTTTGGTGCAAGGTTCTAAAAAATAGTAAATTAGGGGTTATACACTTGTGTGCCACTAGTAATGTTATTAATTGCTGGGATAAGAAGATGTGTGTGGAAGGGAAATAAAGTGCTGATAGAATAATGTGATTGCTGGTGCAAAAGTGATTGTTAAAGAAAACTGAAAATGGGATGCAAAGCAATGAATTGAGGACAGGTGCAAGAAAATATGGACTGCCATGATTAAGTGAGTAAGCTAACTTATATCATTAAGACAGGGGTGCATAGAAAAAGAGGTATGGCCACTTTTAGGAAAAATTGAACAAATTTGTACTTTATTGAAATAGCAATACTCCCCATGAGAATATGCATGTGCACATACACTGCCAATGCAGAAAGAGAGGTTAATATATAACTCAGATGTACACTTAGTGTCTTGATTAATTTTATTTCCCCTCCTGCCTTTATCATACAATACCTGTTCATTGTATATATTTGAAGATGTTTATTGTATATATTTGAAGATGCTTATTGCTTATGTTTTTTAGTAATTCATTTACCGGTAAATAAATTTAAAAAGTATATTAGCTTATACAAAATAAATTTTAGGATAAAATGTATATTTTAGTAATTTATTTAAATAAAGAACTATAGAATTATATTAGCTTATACAAAATAACTGTTAAGGGATAACATACCTGAGAATAAGACACTATGGCTGAAATGGAACAAGCAGATTGTCACCAAGTCTGTGCAAATTTGGGACACAGCCTTTCATTAGTTAATAGGTGTAATTACAAACAAACATTACTTCACTATCTAATACAACCAGTCCATTTCAAGTCATTATTCATTACGAGGTATATCAAAGTTCTCACACTAGTAGAATATTTAACACACCTTGTATGTGAAAAGGCAAAGAAGGGGAGTAGGAGGAGTGTATATCTAAAACAGTTGATGGCAGAATTCCTAGTTTTAATCCTGCATGCTTCTATACAAATCATTGTTTGAGCATAGTTCCAGAAAACTGCTAGTTTTTTTTTTTTTTTTTGGTTCCCAAAGCAACTGACAAAACCAACAGTCATGAGCATGAAATGTCTTTGCATTTATCTGAAAAGAATCTCTGCAGAAAGGGACATTAATCAGGGGCAGCTGCTCTTCTGCCAAGAAAAGGAGCAAACCCAACAGTCCAGCAGCAGATGATGATCTTATCGGGGTGGGGGGGGGACCCCTTCAGTAATATCATCAGCTTGCCCTTGCCAAGTCTGGCATTTCAGTTATCATCTGTATTTGCTGTGGGAATGGGGGAGGCAGGGGGCTAGAGCAGGGGGTGGGGTGGGGTGGAGAGAGAGCACAACTGAGAAGGGATGCACAAACTACACGTAACTGGGATAAAGTAACTACTCAGCCTGCTAGGTCTGTGCAGTGTTACAATATAATTGGGAATCTTTTCTGTCATTTTGAAGTATCCGTGTGAGAGTGCAGCTCAGGTTAACCCCCTAAGAAGAAACAACAGTAGGAAACCAGTCACTCCAGTCCCTTCCACTACATGCCAGGTTATTTTCTTCATGTCTCTTCTACATACATTGAGTAGGCAAGGCAGTAAGTAGCAGATGGGCAGGAGAAACATAAAAGCTTATTTTTCAAATTATTCTCTGAAAATAAACTTGATTTTCTTTTTCCCAAAATAGCTGAATAATAGAAAATTTGGATTTTCTTTAAAATTAGTGATGCGTAACATAGGAGCTGCCAGCAGTGGCTGGTGGCTCCAATGTCACTGGGGTGGTGTAACCACTACAGGGTTCAGTCTGAACTTTAAAGGATCTATCTGTGGTGCTAAACTTACTTTGTGGGGTTTTTTTCCCCAGCAACATGAACTGCTGCTTAAAAATCCAGATTAAAACCCGGCGTGGACACACCTCCCCACTAACATTGCATCCACTGGGAGCTGCCTTACATCAGATGAGATCATTGGTTCATCCAGCTTACTGTTGTTTACACTGATTAGCAGCAACTCTACAGGGCATCACACAAGAATCTTTCCCAGCTACCCAGGACCTTTTGTATGCAAAGTATGTGCTCTACAACTGAGCTATGGCCCTTCCTTAAATGTGGAGCATGGAATCATTATTTTAGGTCTGACAAGTAGTAAGTAATACATTCACCTCCATTACAGAGCAGATGAAACCAACAGATTATATACTGTAAGTTAAATTCAGGAAAGGGAATGTTCAAAAACAGTGAATTTAAAAAATAATAATTTCAGACATAAAATATAATAACAGCATGTTAAAAAGTTACACTTGTCCACTCTGGCCCATTGGTGCAAAATTCTTCCTTGCATTGTGGCTGGTCTGAGAGAGACACTAGAAGAAAAATGTTTGAGGGAAGCTGTGAAAGGACTGCCAACCGGTCCTTTACTCAAGACCAGAGATCAAAGGTGCAAAACTGCCAGCCTTAGCTCTGCCGTCTTGACACTGATTCTCTCAGGGCCTTGCCCTGCCTTGTCTATACACTGGATTTAGCACTGAACCACAGAGGAACCACACACACACGTGGGTAAAACCAGGGAAGTTTATTTAAGGTAAACAGATTACAATAAAAGGTGGAGAATGAGGGAAGAGGGAGAAAGGTGGGGAGACACTTTGGTATACACAGTAGAGCTACAAAATAACAAAGCTAGTTCTTTTACTACATAACTACCCAGGCACTCTCTTTACCTGGGGTTTTTGTCCTCTTCAGGGCTTGCCTCAGCAAAAGCCCTCCTCCCACGAAAGCGTGAAGACAACAACCAAAACCAAATGCCACGGCAGGCAGTATAGATTCTTCCCCCCAACCCCTTCTTTCAGTAGCCCAGGTGTCTTTAACCAATCAGAATGAACTTCATCTGGGCCAGGCAGGGGAGGGGACTCTTTGCCGTATTTGCATGCGAATAGCTGTGGCACAGACTCTGCTGCGCCATCAGAGAAACTAGATACATTTGCATGACTTTCCCAGCCCCCAGCTGGGATTATACTTGTTTACACATGAGGTGTGTATGTGTGTGGTGCAGGAAACTCTGATGCTTTTTCTCCACAGAAGCACAAGGAGGCCTCTGGCTCAGTCTAGCACTCCTTCTGAGTTCTTATGTTTTCAGGCAGCATCTCTTCAGAGGGCATGGGGGTTTCTCTGTGGCAGAGTCCCTGTCCTCCAGAGGTAATTCCCCCATGGTAGTCACCCCTGAGGGCCCAGGCTCCTCCTGGTCTACTGGCAGATCCTGGGCATGCTAGTGAGTGGTTCCTGGTCCTCCAGTGGAGGCATAACAAGATTGATTGGCATAGCTTTCTTTTAGAATTGTAGGTGCTTCCCTTTGTTGCTGCTTCACACCATATGAAAAATTGCATCCTTCCTGGAGGCATTCTGATGCAGCCTTCACCTGGTTTGAGGGGGATAATAATGGCCTACCCTCCTTGAGCAGATTGTTCAGTAATAGCACAATCAGTTGCATATTGTATAGAAGCACATCCTTCTTCATCATAGCATTATTCATATGTAGAGTGTGTTCACATTCCCAGTTAATGCAATGAGGCTTTTCATGGTTGCTTTTGGCAGAATAATAATTTCACCTGTTGTAAATAGTGTGAGAGAAGTTTTATCAACTGCACCCTGACATGATAAGCATCAATTTAAACTCAGTGCTTTCAATCTACTTTTGCCAAAAGACTTCACTGTTAGTGCAGCATCTTTTAAATAGCAACTGTGAGATGAAAGAAAAGAGAAGTAATGCCTTCATTAAAGTGCTTGGTGGTCTTAGTCCTTGGTCTCTACTGACACAACTAGAAGGTTTTCTGTATTTAATGGTTCTCCTAAATTGCCTGGGTGAAAGTTCTTCTCTTACTGCATGATATTTCCTTGAACTCAAAAAGATACATTGTTCATTTTTCAGATTTGAACATAATTATCCAAGAGAAAAACATATCCTCAGTACACATATAGCATGTGTTATTTCGCTTTACACAGTCAGCTTGTTTAGTAGCAGGTGGGTTTCTTAAAGCACCAAAAAGCTGTGATAATCAACACCAGAATTGGCTGCATTTCAGCATCTGATGTATTTTTAAATGTGGAAAAATACAATATATGTACAACGTTTTACTCAGTTGCTTTACTTCCAAACACATTCACTTTGAATGAAGTCCTGTTGATTTCAGTGACAGTTACTTACAATAATTTGTGTTTAGGATTTTAATCATATTGCATATTCTTGACTCGTCAATTTTAATAACTTCTCCTAAACAAAAAAAAAAGCTGTGATAATCCACACCACTCAGCAGCACACTCACCACTCACACATATAGACCACACTCTCACAAACTCACCTTATTTACACACATACAGACAACATTCTCACAGACACACTCACCCTATTCACACACATGCACACACGCTCCCTTCAGACCCTCCTTCTGCTAATCCATCCAGGCAAGGTGTGGGCAAAGACCTGGACCACCAGTTCCTTGAGGCATGGGCTCAGTCCAGAGCCAGCTTTACTCCCCTCTTGCCTTACTGGCTTTGGAGAAGGTATAGGGAAGTGATGGCGAACCTTTTTGAGCCCGAGTGCCCAAACTGCAACACAAAACCAACGTATTTATTTCAAAGTGCCAACACTGCAATTAAACCTGAATACCGAAGTTTTAGTTTTAGAAAAACAACTCATACAGTTGTCCGAACTAATTAACATCTTTTGTCTTAAAAGAAAAACACAATAACAGAGCTTTCAATGATACAAACAGTTTTTTGTTGGGAAAAAAAATCAACTCAAAAAATTATTATAGTACTACATTGTACACATAGCCTGAAGGGAATTTATACAAACTTTTTAAATAATTAGGCACATGTATTTTTGGATAAGGGATTCTCAACTTGTAATATGATTATATGCCAGACTGAAATTGTATGGGGCAAGCTTTACCCCGGGTCCTTTCCCTGCTTCTACAGGTGTCGGATTAGTAAAAGTAAAAGTCAACCTGTACTAGGATGAGCAAGATAAACAAGAAAACTAAACGTGCTTAACACATTTTAAACACTTTATGTCTTGGACTGCAAACACTGCATTAGGTAAAAGTTTGCATTGGGCATGCTTTTGCACAATTAATGTGATTTTTGCTATTGCATGCATGCTGATAATTTGTCAAACCTTGGCTCATACTCTGTTAGTTTGAGAGCAACACATGCAGCACTCAGGTAAACTGTTAGGGCTTTACATCCAAGCCATGCTCTGTGCATCATTCTTCAAAATCTTTTAAATGTGATAACAATGTAGAAAAGAATTCTGTAACAGGAATTCTAGAATAAAATCATTCTGTTCCACACTGTGAGAAAGAACAAAATCATTAGTGTTTTGCAGAAGGGGAGGGTCTTTTCATGATCAGGTGACCAATGGCTCGAGTGCCCACAGAGAGGTCCCTGCGTGCCATCTGTGGCACCCGTGCCATAGGTTCACCATCACTGGTATAGGGGGAGAGAAGTCCCGAGCCAGCATCTCAAGAATGATTCTCATGTCTATGACCTCTTTCTTTTTGGAGTGCCCAATATATCTCAGTCTAAACTAGTCATGAAAATGATGTGACCCAACTCAGTTTATGCCAAATTCCTATAATGCAGGGCAGGGGCAATTTAAAGGTCAGAATGGGAAAGCTGGTGGAGGTGGAACTGGAAGCCTCTGCCCCATTCTTTCCCCTTGCCCCAATTTTTCTCCCCAAATGTTGTTCTCTTAGCAGTGGTTATTTTTGGACTGCACTTGGAGAAAAAGATTTAGGGAAAAACAGGTAGGGGGAGCAAAGGTGGGGGAAGAGTTTGTGCCCCTCATTCCCATATGGCACTTTATAAGAATTGGATGGTGACCTGTTTCTGACACATGGGCCTACTGAGTGTTGCTCTCATGTCTAGTTTGACCTTAAGTAGCTTGCTGGCATTTCTTCCTAAATATTGCTCTGCTTAGTTTGTTCTTCTTAGTTTGTTCATGGTGAAAATAGAATTCATATCTTTCCGGAGAAACTATCCCCACTCCTGGTCACTTTTGGAGATGTTCTCAACACACACACAATCCTTTGTTTCCTCTCTAACTTGTCCCTCCAACCAATTGATAAAACTTTCCTCTCTGTAATTGCTTCTAAAGTGCTCTGAGTGTTCCCTGTTCTGATTGCTCTAATGTCCTGCTGTTAATTCAGAATGCCTAATATTTTTATCCCATCTCTGTGAGCACATTGCCCCTTTCCCTTACTCCTTACATAGGCTCTCTGACATCCTCTAAGTCTATACTTATACTAGGTTTCCCATTCTTATTTTGAAACTCAGCTTCTTTGTTCTGTATTTCTTCTTTTCAACATGCTTCTCCTTTTGCCTGGAACAGCCTGTCCCTCTGCTAGTTGAGGCATTCTCTCTCATATTCCATCTTCCTCCTCAAGCTCAATTAGTTTAGTACATAATCCTGGGCTTCCCTTACCTTCACCACAACCATTAGCAGGCACATATCCATTACCCATGGTCAATTTCTGAGTACTCAATACTCATACTGTACCTGCTTTGTCCACTTAACCTTGTTTGTAAGCTCTCTGGGGGCGGGCTCTGTCACTTTGCTGTTCTGTGTAATGCCTACCATAATAAGTTATGGCAGTCTCCTCTCCTTCCTTCCTTTCTGTTTCCCTGCAGCATGTGGCTGGACTCACTGGATAACTCATCTACAACTATTTGTTGGTGGAGGTGGGGTTGGTTTGTAGCTGGTCATGCCTCATAGCGGAGGGTTAGACCAGATGCCTGTCCAGTCTGTGATTTGGTGATCAGGATGGTAATGCGAATTAGCAGAACATGGAAGGCAGATGAGACAGCACTTATACACTAGAGATGGGGAAATTTGTCCCCACTCACATCATACTGACTTGGAATAAACTGAGTTATATCCAGAAGGAAACTCAGTTTAACTCACTTTATTTTCCAAGTCAAAAATAAACCTCCCTCTGTGAACACCAAAACATACTCCCAACAAACACCCCCCCCCCCAAATTCTAGTGTGGTAGCGCTCAGGAGAATTACAATGTCTTCCATGAGCTGCATATGCTTTGAATGCAAAAGGGTCCAGGTTCAATCCCAGATACTTCCTGGTGAGTCTGGGAAACAATCCTGTCTGAAATCCTGGAGAGCCACTGCCAGTCAGATAATACAATGCTGAGCTAGATGATTGGTCTAAAATCATCTGACGTGGTATAAAGCAGCTTCCTGTTGCTAGACACCAGGGATGAAGGCAACTCTGTACATCAGGGCTCCAGCATGCCAGGATGCCGAGTGGGTGGAGGGGGAGAATGTCCTCCTTCCCTCTCCCCATGAACACTGCTGCTCCTGCTGCTCAACCAGCTAAGGATAAGAGAAGGGAAGGAAGATGTTTGAGGGAGTGGAGGGTATTTGGGGGGCTGGGGAGGGCTGCCATGGGGAGAAGGAAGGTGGAATTTTTCTGTAAGAATTTTTAATCTCAGCCAGAAATGAATTTGGGGGGTTTGAGAACTTGCTTCTTGTTTCAGGTGAGCTTATAAGAAGCCCAGAAGTTTATTTCTGAGCCTGGCTTGAGAGACCTTTATTTATTTGCCTGCATCCTTAAACAGACTCTGCTTCTTTCTGCTTTACTTGTATGGTATGAAGAAAGGTAGACTTCCTGGAAGATATCCGTTCACTGCATAGGGAAATACCTGGATGTTTGCTTTTGTTGAACTCTAGCACTGCACAAGGTAGAACTCTAGCATTAAATCTTCATGTGATCGTTTCAAATATGACAGATGCTTTATGGTATATAATCTTTCTATGAACATTTACAGTCTTAGAACCATGCTGTAGCACAAACCAAAGTGTCCCGTCCGCTTCCATTTTCATTTAAAACTGAGACACAGCATTCTCGGTTGTGCTAGACTTGGAGAGGTTTCAGGAAATCAAGATATTGAAGCCATGAGTAGCAAACACTGTAATGTTAAGTCCTTTGCCCATTTCCATAGTATATCTATGTGTTATCTACTTTATTATAGCAACTTCTATGTCACTTTTGCAGAGGAACATATAGAACAGCCAAGAATCTCAGTGCTTTAAGCTGCTAGTTTCTGGGTTCTGTGTTTTCTCTCTTAGAATCCTGAATGAATCCTGTGAAAGGGGAATGATACTGTTTTGCCACCTCCATTATGTTATCTGTTCCAGCACAATTACACACTAATTCAGGGTTCTTTGTGCTTGGCTAATAGCGTCTGATTCAAGGCTGTCATGCAGTATCTCTTCTTCATGAACTTCTAATGCTCCCTGTCAGTGGCCCTAGCACTTACCTATGGAGCACATTTTTCTTTGACTAGATGCTCATCATGGGAAAATCACTAGAAGACTATCAAGAGATGATGCTGTCCACTAAAGATACATGTAACTAAGATCACAATTATCAAAAGTATAGGATGTTTTGTTTGTTTGTTAAGCTTGCTTATCCCTATAATAAATGTAGTTGTCAGCAGGATAAGTTCAAGCAACGGATAAGGTCACAATTTCATTTAGTGACAACTTCCTACACAGTGAACTTACGAGGTTCGATTTATTAAAGAGTCAGGAGGGATAAGATCACTGAATGGTTAGCCTGATTTATCTGGGTTTGACTTCAGTATTTGAAAACAGAATGCCGTATTTCAAGTTCATGCTCAGAAATATAGTTTAATGTGGCTCAAAGAGTTGAGTACTGTGGGGCAGTGGGGGTGGGGTAGAGTGAGGGTGGCAACTGGTGAGATATTTGAAGATATAGCCTAGTAAGGCAAGTCTGTAGAGTCACTTCACAGGATGCAATACTTATTTTGAGAAATCTGTGAAGCATATATAGACATATATTCCCCATATGCAGATTTAGCATGCTAAATGTTCAGAAATACAATAATTTAAAACTTAATTTCTACAGACATTTTTAATCTGTTACTGCACTTTTTTCTGCATGTAATTGGGACTAATAGGAACCACCAAATAGATTTACAGATATACAAGAAACCCTCGGTGCAGTTGGAGGAAAGGACAAATAACTCTTTTCCTTTGTTTCTTATTCTTATATAAAATCTTTTCCTTTCTCTTTCTCTCTCTATAATTACTATTTTTTTTCTTTTCTTTTTTCTCCCTTTTTTATTTTATTTTATTTTATTTTATGTAGTTTTTCCTTGTTTGTTTGGGTTTTTTTTTAATTTCCTGCTAGGCTAAAGAAAAGGGGAGACAGTGGGGTTTTTTTGTTATTGTTGTTGTTGTTTTTGGTTTTGTTTTGTTTTGTTTTTGTTTTAGTATCAACTGTTTCTGTGGCTCATGCTGGCTCAGCTTGTCTGAGTGTGGAAAGCTAAGCAGGGTCAGGCCTGGTTATTACTTGGATGGGAGACCCCTCCTCTAGTTTCCTGCATTGAACAGGGGGTTGGATGGACTCGATAGCCTTGTAGGCTCCTTCCAACTCTATGAAATACTATGAAATAAGTCTTGAAAGCTTTTGAATTTGGTTGGAGGAAGGAGCCTTTGGATCTAATCCTATATTTTTAACCAGAGGTCCAAAGAGGTCAGAGAAGCATTACGGCCTCACAACAATACTGTGAGGAAGGCTAGGCTGAAAGATAGTGACCTCCCTAGAGCTAGCTAGTGAGTAAAGATTTGAAACACTGAAACAGCATCAGCATCCAAGCCTAGCGATCCAGCCATTGCACCACATTATCTCTCACTGACGCCAAATTCAACATGATCTATATGAGATTGTAAATATAATGATGAGCTTCTCTCATGGTGCAGGCTAACACAAGCCCCGTTTAGGGTTTGAGCCTGAACAGAGTATACAAACATGAGTAAGGGCACAGAGCTATGTATGCTGCCCCTGCCCCTTCAGTCCCTGACCTTGAGCAGGGAGCTCAAACAGGGTCTCTACTCGACATGTTTGCTTGAACACAAGTAGAACTCTCCACACAATCGGGACCTTACTTTATCAATGTGCATGGGAATATACAGTCCAGCATGTATGGAAATGTAGAGGGATCTGTGCCCCTTACTCTTGTTTCTGTGCCCTGTTCAAGCTCAATGCCTGAACAGGGCTACAGTTGATTATTGATTACACTTCCATTTATTAATTTATTATAGTTTAAAACTGCCCAATAAATGAAATTCTGTGGGCAGAGTACAAATTAAAAACATAACATGCAAGGTAACGATTTAAAACAGCAACAACAAAACAGGTCAGATAAAAGCAAACTAAAACCACCATGAAACCAAAAGTAAAACCAGCAGAAAAGATCATAATGTAAACATCAGCTGAGCCTCTCGGGAGAGGCAATTCACAGAGTGCCACCACTGAAAATGCCCTCTCTCTCTTGTAGATACCTGCCTTGCCTCATTTGGCAGGAGTATTTGGAGAAGGGCCTCAGATGATGACGTTAGGGTCCGGGTAGATAAATATAGGAAGAGACACTCCTTGAAATAACCTAGCCTCAAGCTGTTCAGGTCTTGAAAGGTTAAAACCAGCGCCTTGAATTGTGCAGATGGCAAAGTACTGACATAATGTGGTCATAATGACCAGTCCTCATGAACGATCTAGCTACCCTATTTTGAATTAGCTGAAGTTTCTGAATTGTTTTCAAAGGCATCCCATGTATAATATATTGCAATAACCCAATCCACTTGAACATTTTTGGTTGATCACCTATTAGAAAACCTTTCCCTCAGTAACATATTTTTTTCCAAGTTGTAAGGCTTAATGTATTGAATGTCCAGTCCCCACTTATTTTTATATGGGAATGTTATGTATGTTAATAACAAAAAAGGAAGACAAAAATAGCAGATTAATATCTCTATGCACTTCTTTACAAGAATCTTAGCTATTTTGCTTAAGTGTTGATGATGTAGTGCAGGTTTTTCTTCATTTCTCAAGTAAGTCAATCACTTTGATTTCTTCCAAAGTTACATACAACAATGGATATATTTTGTTTGTAGAGTGTAATGGCGCAATCCTATGTGCCCCCCTGACCTTGTTTGGGGGGGGCATAGCATAGGTCAGAGTCGCTGCTGCAACCTCGGGAATGCCTTCCAAGGTCGCAGCAGCAACTCTGTCGGCAGAGTGCCCTCCCCCCCCACAGTGAGCACAGTTCTTTCAGCGCTGGCTGGGATCCAGAGACAGAATACCATCTTCGGTACCAGTGTATGTGGGGGGGGGATGTTCCCTGGAGCGGAGAGGGGAGGAACGAGGCACCACCGCCCTCTGAGGAATCCAGGTTCTGCCTCAGTCTCATCCTCATGAGGAGAGGAAAAACATTTTGGAGGGTGAGGGGAGCGCGGTGGCAATCCTAGCCGCTGTAGTCCTCCCACCTTCCATTGGATGCCCATAATCCACCAGGTTCGGAGGGTTACAAGCAGCCGCGGTGGATGGGGTTGCCCGTCAAGTAATTTGCATTCAGAAATAAAATATTTTCTGTTGTGCTTACTCTAGCTGGAATCAACATCTGTTGTTGAATCTATGAAATATGAATAATAGCTATTGTGTATAATCATTCTACAAATTAATGTCAGATGCTTTAATCTGATAACCTGGCATTTTGTAATAAAATGGGATATATATTTTTGTTAATTCTTATATATACACCACAGACACATAGGAAAGAATTTGCTACAATTGAAGCCTTGCATTCTGGCACAGTATCTACCAAGGTGGGCTGATTATCTTAAAAGCCATGGGATGTTTTGTAGCTGAGCTAGTGATCCATGACTTGGGGCTTCTTTTACAGTGCAACTATCATAAGTCTTTGAGTAATCACAGACTTTAAAAGTATGCTATATCAACAAGATAAGAGGAACAGCCCACAGCACTAGCAGCATTATCTTTTACCAAAATTGATTAGCGTGTACTATGGGTCTCACATATTTTGAACAAACGTACTCAGCAAGCCGGAAATATGTATGGTCTTGAAGAATGTGTGTGGGGGGAAAATCCTTGCTGTGAAATCTTCAACTGAAACGAAACATCTATGATCCCACTTTTGTAATTAATTAAAAAAAAAAAGAACACCCCAATCTTATCCATGTTTACTGAGAAGTCCATATATTTTAGTGGGGCTTCTTTCCAAGTAAATGTACATGGGATTGCAGCATAGGACCAGTAAATGTGTTTATATATCATAGTGGTATCTTAGTTATGCTTCCTGCTGTACATTTCACGCATGAAATGATGAGCTCTAGAAATGTACTGCAGAGACAGCAAAGGAGCAACGTGGTTAGTTAAATATATTTATGGGGTAAATCAAAGGTGGTGTCGAGAGCACATAATGCAGGCCACATGCTGAAGCTAAGCAGGTATGAGCCAGGTTAGTGCTTGGATGGGTGACTGCCTGGGCTGCCCACATCTGTTCTCCTGCAATGAGCAGGGGGTTGGACTTGATGGCCTCATAGGACCCTTCCAACTCTACTATTCTATGATTCTATGGATAAATGCATTCAATTTCTTTTCTTTGAAAAAGCTTACAGAAAAAACAGCCTGTTCTTTGAACAAAAATAGGACATCGTTTAAGCTTTAAATCTTGGGTGGGGCTGAAACAGCAATCATCGTTTATACTAGTCTGAATTAGAATAATATTTTTTTTGTTCTGCAAAATTATCTGTGTATTTGATTTGTCACTGAAATGGCTAGATAAATTGTTGCCAAGTTCTTTCGTTCACTACTGCTGTTGGCCTACATGCCGTTCCAAAAGAGGATTATGTTGTTCAGTCCATTTCTCCTTATACAGTTTTCTGAAATTTGTTCCATGGAAGTAATCATATTTTAAAAGGTTCACTCAGTGACAGAAGGAAGATTCATTTCTACAGAACTGCTACAGACCTCTGAACTTCTTTATTATAACAAGATGTCTACACCTGAGAAAGAAACCCCATCTTCCTCATTGGATGACATGGGTGACTATCCCTCTAAATGCCAGCCAAATGTAAGAGCAGGGCAGTTTCAGGCTGGAGAAATCTGAGAAACTGGGGCTGCCTTGAAATTAAGACTCTAATGAGGAAGGGCCTGAAACCTCTTCCAGTGAAGGCCAGATACAGAATTCCTGTTCAGAACCACTTGCTTCCACTATAGGCATTCCTATTAAAGTTCAGCATCAGGATCAATATTTGTTCATTCCTGTACTTTATCTGGAAAGCCCAGCAGACCTTGACAGACATCCTCATGAAGCTGAAAGAAAGTACATAGAAGATGTCTATCAACAAAGAGGAACCATACATCCTGTTGCCAGGAACTTTATGGAGAATAGGGAACAAGTTTCAGCATAACTAAATGGTTTCAGGTTCAGGACCTTCTTTCACCAAGGAGTAGAATTAAAAATCTGGGCTGTCATTTCTGAAGGAAATGCTGCTGCTGTAACATTCTATGTTTAGGAAGCTGCCTTATACTGAGTCAGACCATTGGTCCGTCTAATCCAGTATTGTCAATACTGACTGGCAGCAGCTCTCCAGGGTTTCAGGCAGGATTCTTTCCAAGCCCTACCTGGAGGCCAGGGATTGAACCTGGGACGTTCTACATGCCAAGCATGTGTTCTATCACACTGAGCTATGGTCCCTCCCTACAGCACCTGGTGTTCCAAGGCTGTATCCATCCAAGTACTAACCAGGTCTGACCCAGCTTAGCTTCCGAGATCAGGCGAGATCGGGCTGTTCAGATGTTGTTTGCTCAGCTCCATTCTAACTTGCTCTATTATATGAGCCTCAGACCTTGTTTTCCTATTGGAAATATCCCAGGACCATACTGCCAGATCTTCTACTTGTCCAACTTTGAACAATGTTATAACTCCCTGGTTTAACTCAATCCTCCAACTCTTGATCGTAATTGATTAGGTACTTTTGCACATGAAACATCTCCACTGTCCAACTACAGACCTTGTTCCCCATCTCTAGACTGTGGAATCCACCAGTGATGGAGTGGGTCAGGAGGAATCCTTTCTCCCAGAAACCTGGCTTTACTAAGAACCATGATGTAATGCATCCAGTGCTAGTGGTTGGATAGGCTTAGCTAATTTTATCCAGCTTTTTTCTACTGCAGAACAATATTGTTCCTAAAAGATAGATGGTCTTAATAATTGATATCATATGTCTGAATTTAAGAGCAACTCAAGATGGGATTGTGATAAAGTAATACCAGGGTTAAAGGTGATGATCTCTACAAGAATAGAACCACAAGAAAATGGCAAATGCAAGTGTGTGAAAGAAAATGGAATAGGTTTCCAGCAAATGAAGAAGAGATACAGAGAGAAGCTGCAAATATAAAGAAAAGGAGCCCAGGAGGAAGACAAGAAAAAATAAATGAGGGAGAGAGCAAAATATATACAGAGAGCTGTGAGACAGATGGATCTGCAACCTGAAGAAGAAAATGTGGGAAGGAACTAAGAATGCATGTCAACATTAGCCATAGGGAGAAGAGAAAAGGAAGGTGATAGTAATTGATTATTCTCTGATTAAAAAATGTAGAGGTCTATTTACTGGCCATTACCCAACATCCTGTGACATTCTGATGTTTGTCTAGACCAGGCATGGGGAACCTCTGGCTTGGAAGCTTCTCCTGCCCTTACCCCCTCTGCCATGCAGTGAAAAGCTCTGCAAGTTGTAGTTCTGTAAATTTCAGGGTTCTCCTGAGCGTGCTGATGCCTCATTCTTCTTTCTGAGTGGCTCCATTTTGGCTACAATCCTGTTGCCTTTCACCACCTGAATTCACTGTTAGAAGGAGTGATGTAATATTTGCTTACTACAGTAGTGTGCCAGGCAGTTGGGTATTTTTGCTTACAAGGCAGTGGAAGGTGATGGGAATTTAAGAAACTGCTGTGGGTGCCACTATACAATGGCTCCCATGGTGGATGTGGCTATTCACATAATGGCTGCCATGGGGCCTGGCTCGTCAAAAGTGAGCTAAATTGGTGGAGGTGGGGGAGAGAGATAGCAAGGCTAGAGGCTGAGAAGAAGGAGGAAATAGCAAGGCAAAGGGGTAGAGGGGGGAGAAAGAGCAAGGCTAGAAAGGGAGAGAAAAACGATTGCCCTAAAATTTCCCAAGGTTTTTCTTTAAGCAAAGGGGGCAGGGAGGGGGAGAGCTTTGTGAGCGCCGTTGGAGGTCCATGGGCACTGTGGCACCTGCGAGTGCCTGCGTTGGGGAGCCCTTCAGACATTTTTCCTATGGTGGTTCATAGTGCTATAGCAGGGCTCTCCAACCTTGGGTCCCCAGATGTTGCTGGCCTACAGCTCCCAGCATACCCAGTCAGCATGGCTAATGGCAAGGGATTCTGGGAGCTGTAGTCCAGCAACATCTGGGGACCCAAGGTTGGAGAACCCTGTGCTATAGTTTCCCCTGTTCTACCTTTTTTATTATTGGCCAAAGGGAACTGAATGCTGGTTATCAGGTTGGTTAGTTTGAAAAGAAATGCTACATCTACAAATTTTGATCCAGAGGATCACTGAAGTCAGCTGAATTTCACTGACAAAAGTATATTTCTGGGTGCAATTATATTTTTATGCCATGGAAAGGATTTCTGCTTAATACTGAATGCAATGACACTTTCAGCCCTTCTATATTGTGGGCATTTATGCAACTTCATATTGTTTGATGTAAAAGGTGTAACATGATAATGAGGAGCCACCTGGAATTAACTCCAATCTAACAGTGTGGATTCATCAGTTGAACTGAAACATACTGCTGAGTTATTAAATCCAAAACAATACAAAGAATAAATGTATTGTATATGGTGACCAATTCAGTAGTAAAATTGAATGAAGAAAAGGAAATATCTTATTGGCTGCTTTTTGAAGCACTATATCTTGCCTAAGCATCCTTGAAATAGTACTATTAATGACTGTTCCCTGTTTAAGAAGAATAGCATCGTCCTGTGCAACTGGGAACTTTGCTAGATGTTTGGTTATCGCTGAATGATCTGCCCTAAGTTTGTCGTTCTTAATCCATTAAAAGACAGGCCTGCTTGTAAATCCACAGGTATAGATAAGGAGTCACTGTTTGACTGAGTCTGAACCCTTTTCAGATGAAAAATGTCAGTGGCAGAAAGGGAGTCTGAATTATTTTTTTAAAAGGGTTTTCAAAGATTCTCATGATTCCTTTGGTATCAGTTAAATGTGACATGTCCATGGACATGCTTTCTTTTTAATGTTTAAAAGCAGACAAATGCTGGTGGCTTCATCTTTATGTAGAAGAAAATGCTACTGTGTATGTTCATGTACATATAATTTTTTAAGAAAAAAATATAAAGAAAAGAAGCTACTTTCAAATCTAGTGCTGAGCTGATATGGAGAGAGGTACTTTTCAAAAAACACCCTTTTGCTCCCTTTGAAAATTGCACCCCCCTTCACTATTTTTGCATCCCTTTGCAAAAGTGTTCTCAATAGCACAGACTTGGGTGTCAGGAAGAAACATCTCACCACTGCCAAGGCAACTGAGTCGGTGTTCTCTGGCCCTAAACCATCCCTGAGTAATTGACTAGCTGGGATGCACTACATTTACATTCTGCTGTAGTTAGTCACACATAACTACGCATGACTCAACCTAGATCAGGATAAAAGTCTTGCTGCACAGAGCTGGCAGGCAATGAAAGTGTTGTAAGATGGGGAGCATGAGGCTGGGGGTTGCCTCAGCAACATGGATGGGCAGATTCACAAGACATACTAAGCCACCCTGTGAATCAGCTACACAGTGTGGGTTGTTTGCGGAACAACCCACAATGCGCCGAACAGACGATTGGGCTCACCTTGGTTTGTCCCTCCCCACCTTCCCCCTGAGTCCTCCAGCCAGTATCCCAGTGTCCTTTGTGACAGAACCCATCTTGTGTCCCCTTCCCCATTCCCATCACTACCCCTTTTAGTTGGCTGCATTTTTTCCCCAGAGCCTCAAAAATGAGCAATTGTGGTTGGGTTTTTTTTTTAATCCAGTCCCAGAAAATTTCACAGTTGGGTTTGTGATTTTTTAAAAAAATTGTTGGTCTTTTCATGGTGCGAGGTGTGCACTTATGGCTGTCTGATATGTAGTCTTGCCTGGGTGATGTCCTTGTAAGTTTGCTCCACTGTCAAAGGGAGCAAAGTGCAGTTCCTAACATAGATAGAAATTGACAAGGCGAGACTGCATATAGGCTAATTTGTGCACAATTGCCGAGCTGTCAATTGAGAATCACCAGTAAAGTAAAGTAAAGGGGAAAAGGTAGGTGGGTGCACCAAGAAGGGGATGGTGACAAGATCTTCTATGATTCTATAAGTGTTGAACTGACAATTCTCAGTGCCCTCCACATTTTCAATACTTTCCTGCGTCTTCAGCTACTCCAGAAAGGGGAGTTATTAACACACACACACACACACACACACACAGAGAGAGAGAGAGAGATTTTCGTGGCTCCTTTTCAAAGCACTTACTGCTGCAGTTACTGTGGTTCCCTGACAGTTCTTTTAAAACTCCTGAGAAGGCAGCTGAATAGGATGGAGTGAACGGGGCCATATGGGAGGGGGCAGGTGTAAGCCCCGCTGGTGCTGGCGCCCCATTTGCTGTCTCCCGTTCTGTGATTTCTAAGGTTTGGGGGTGTGTGTGTGTGTGTTGTTTTTTTTAAACCTGTCTGGAAAAGTTTGCATTTTTTTAAACTGGGAAATATACGCAAATTTCATTGCTGGGAACTAAATGGAGGGGAAATATATGCAGATTTCATGACTGGAAAGTAAATGAAGGGGAAGCTTGCATTATATTTCCCCTCCATTTACTTTGTAGCCATGAAATCTGCATATACAGTAATACCTTGGATTGCAAGTAACTTGGTCTGAGAGCGTTTTGCAAGACAAGCAATTTTTTAAATATAATTTTTGACTTGATAAACAAGCAACGTCTTTCAATACAAGTCGTAGGGATGTAACCGCTCGCCTTGAGCGGGCGTAGCGGGCCGAAATCGGCCCCGCTCAGGCCCGCCAGAGACTCGCTTTGATATAAGAGTGTTTTGGATTACAAGCATGGTTCCGGAACAAATTATGCTTGCAATCCAAGGTATTACTGTATTACTGTATTTCCCAGTCAAAAATAATTTGCAAATTTTTCATACAGCTTAAAACCCTCCATAAACTCTTAGAGGTGGCAGAATGGGACAGAGCAAATTGGGCACCATCATCATGATGGCTGATTGCCCCAAAATAAGCCATCCTGAGGGAAGCGTTCTGAGTTTGGATGACACAACAACCCACCATGGCTAGTTACCCATGATGGGTTGATATGTCGTGTGAACCCAGCCGATGTATCTCCTCGTTCACCCCATCCAGAGAGAGGACAATGCAAGGGCTTTCTTTGACAATGTTATGTAGTCAAATCTGATTAGCTACAGCATGATGCCATGATGTCATCACATTTACAATGTGATCCCTGATTAGCCTGAACCACAGTGACGAAGCCCTAAAAATGGCACTGAAACAGCAGTAGGTAAGGGCTGTGGACAGGCATGAAAAAATGTGAAAGATCAGTTAGGTACAGTATTTTCTTGAGGGTCTTTTCACACACCCCAATTTCACTTTTCACTTTGAAAATGTTGAAGTGTGAAAAATTGGCACTGCACTATGCGCAATACAAGTTAATTCAATTTGATTTTTCTGGGCCTATGAATATTTTGTAAGTATATAAGTTGAATTTAAATAATACATATTTAAACTGCTTCCAGTGTACATATTGCCTTTTGCATATGTCTGAAACTATCACCATGATGGATGCTTTTTTCTTTTTACAGATCCTTAGCCAGTGTATATCAATACAACTGCTCACAAAGCCACATCAGGATTATGCAGATTTAAAGTATCTGAGAAAGCATGCATAATTTTTAGTGGTCTATTTTTGGAATTTGCAAAATCAAAAATGAGATTTTGAGGGAGGGGGGACATATGCAGACTGCCATGCTCACTGCAAATCTATAATGTTAGTATTTTGAACTCCCCATGCATCCTGGATGTTAGAGCTGGTTCAGACATTGTTCAGGCTGACTGATATATGCAAATAACTGTTTGTGCAAGATTCTACTTGTTGGAGGTCCCTACTATGCTGGAAAAGGTACTAATGGAAGATTGGATCCCCTTGTGGCATAGCCACAGAAGAAGCTGTTGCAGTCATCTATTTATTTATTTATTTAGTACATTTGTTTTCTGCCTTTCTTCTAACATGGAACTTAGCATGACATACATGGGGTTCCTAGTGATCAACTATCCAGGCTCTGATCAGAACCAGGCCTGCTTAGCTTCAGCAAGGTGGCTTTATCATGTGCCCTCAGACCATGCCCTGGAACTGGTCTTCTATAAGTAACTTCTCCACTGCTCACACGAATAGACACCTCTTATTTTTATTTATTTATTATATTTATGAATCGCCCATCTGGCCAGACATCCGGCCACTCTGAGTGATGTACAGTCCAATAAAACACAAGGGGGGGGAACACACACACACACACACACACAGTATAAAACACAATTAAAAACAGTACAAAACTTAAAAATCCTAACCCACCCCATATTCCCGCCTGAAAAGCCACGTTTTTAATGTCTGGCGGAAGCTAATCAAGGAAGGGGCATGGCAGAGGTCACTGGGGAGAGAGTTCCATAAATTGGGGGCTGCCACAGAAAAGGCCCTCCTCCTAGTCCCCACCAGCCTGGTTTCTCTGGCTGATGGGACAGGGAGAAGGCCATCCGCGGCAGATCTTATTTGCACTCCTTAGTCAGCTTTAGCATCTGAACAAACTCTTAGTGACTTCAGTGCATTCACATGGGTGGGTAGCTCATTTTTGGAGCAGTAACAGCAATGTAATTTCTTCTGCCTCCACTACAGTAAATTAGAAGGCAAAATGTGGGGGGCTGACTGCCAGCATAAAGATTAGAGATAGGGCTCGTGTCAGTCCCTGGCATCAGTAGTGAGTTGCCAGGACTCCAGCATCCAGGCAAGGCCCACTGCTAACACCTTCCCTGCCCCACCCCTTTCAGGTTTGTTTCTGGCACGCCGCTCTTGACAGCACCAGATGAATGGTTCTAGCTGCTATTGTAAGGATATAAGAGACCTGCTGGATCAGCGCAATGCCCCATCTCTAGCCAGCATCCTGTATCCAACCGTGGCCAAACAGATGCCTATCGGAAGTCCACAGGAACACAGGAAGCTGCCTTACACTGAGTCAGACCATTGGTTAATCTAGCCCAGTATTGTCAACACTGACTGGCAGCAGCTCCCTCCAGGGTTTCAAGAAGGAATCCCTGAAAAAACCAGGGATTGAACCTGGGACCTTCAGCATGCAAAGCATGTGTTATACCACTGAGCTATAGTCCCTCCTATGTCCCACAAGCAGGACATAAGGGCAATGGCCCTCTGTTACTCCCCAGCAACTGGTATTCAGAGGCATGCTGTCTCTGATATTGAAGGTAGTATATAGCCACCATCACTAGTAATGTCTATGAATTTATCTAATTCTGTTTTTAAACCATCTAAGTTGGTGACCATGACCACATCTTGTGGCAGTGAATTCCATTGTTCAACTATGTGCTGTGGGAAAAAGCAATTCTGTTTGTATTTCCTAAATCTTCCAGCACTTAGCTTCATTTGGATAATACTGCGTTCTTGAGTTATAAGAGAGGGAGAAAAGCATAACTTTGTATAAAGGCGTTAAGATATGAGCATATTTATTTTCAGTCCTTTTCCTTGTGATCACTAACATGGAATTTGCCTGTTCACAATCCCTTTTGTTTTTACCACCCTGAATAATTTGGCAGTATGCACACACATGGCCGCTTCACTGCTCACTCTAGATGGTTTATGAATCACTTTAAAAGTACCAGTCTCGAAACAGATCCTTGGGAGACCCTAGTTCTTACATTCCTCAATTGTGAGAGAACTGTCCGTTTATTCTTACTGTTTCTTGATCTTTAACCATTTACAACCCATAATAGAACCCATGTTCTTATTCCATGACTGCTAAGTTTGCTCAGAAGCCTTTGTGAGGGACTTTGCCAAAAGCTTTTGAAAGCCCTAAGTATACAGTATCTACCAGGAAATAGCTCTCCACATGGCTGTTGATACTCTCAAAGAACTCTAAAATAGAGTTGTATTCAAATGGCCTTTTGAAATATTCCCAGGGATGGGGACTCGGACTCCAGGACTCAACTCGTGAGTCGGACTGAGTCCCCCCTCTGACTTGAGTCCCAATACTTTTAATGGGACTCGAGACTCGACTCGGGACTCGAGACCAAGGACTCTTCAACATCCCTGGGCTGTGCCAGAAGGAGTGGAGAGAAGTGCGATCGCCAGCGAAGATTTTATTTTTAAAAATCATTTTCCTAAAATGCAACCTTTCAGACATTTTGGGTTTGGCTGCCTCTGCCTGCCTGTTTGGGGTTTCCTGCCTTCTCTGCCTGCCTGGTCTCTTCTTAACCAGTTCCACAGTTTGAATTGTCCAAGACAAACGCCTCTGCCTTCCTGCTTTGGGGTTCCCTGCCTCCTCTGCCTGCCTGGTTATTTTGGGTTTGTCTGCCTGGTCTGTTCTTGTCAAAATCAGTGGCAGAGTTTTGAAATAAAAAGGCACACTTGTGCCTAGAAATTATTTAAGCCACACATCTGAAGTAGCCTTATTTTGTTGGGGAAAAAACCCATTGATTTTAATAGGGACTCGTGGAGTCAGCTTTGGGAGTGACTCGGGAGTCACCATTTTGGACTAAGGACTCAGACTCGGACTCCAGACTCGGATCCAAAGACTCGTGACTCGAGACCAAGGACTCCTCAACATCCCTGAATATTCCACACATAAGAACTTAAGAAGAGCCCTGCTAGACCTGTCTAGTCCAGCAATCTGTTCACACAGTGGTCAACCAGATGCCCATGAAAACTCCACAAGCAGGACATGAATGCAGTAGCACCCTTCTGCTTGTGTACCCTGGCAACTGGTGCTCAGAGGCATACTGTTCCTGACACTGGAGGTGATAATATAGTGATAATGACTAGTAGCCATTCATAGCTTTATCTTCCATGAATTTGAAGGAAGTGAAATTGGGAGAGAGGGGACTATTTCACTGAATATATTTTTTTCTGAGGGCAAGAGATATTTGCCAACAATTTCTTGGGAATGGGACTCATCATTAGCAGTGGCAGTAGCACAGCTTCTTTATTTTTTTTCCTAAGGTGTCCTTTTTTATGCTGCTGTAAGTGGGGACAACAGCAACTCTGTTAGCAGCCTGGACACTATTTTGTGTCCTCTACAGTATCATTCTGGGCATTGTAGGGGGGAAATGGTGGAGAATATTAGGAGAAAATTCTGCAAAGTGTCCTTCTTTTTCTATGGGGTTGAGAAAAAAAGAAAAACTCACATTTTATCAGAAAAATGTATTCTGGGAAACTTTAGCTCAGCTCTTCTCTAAAATGTTAGTGAGACAGGATATTTAATTTCCCAGAATACTCCGTAGTAACTCTATATCAGGAGCATTTTAGGAAATTAAAGTGGCATCTAGAGCCAATCACCTGGCCTGCTTGGAGTACAACTGCTGCTGCCTCCCAGTAGATAAGCCCATGAAGGTTCTCTGACAGAGCATGCGGCCACCAAGAGCCAGTGTGGCGTAGTGGTGAGAGTGTTGGACTGGGACTCGGGAGATCCAGGTTCTAGTCCCCGCTCGGCCATGAAACTCACTGGGTGACTTTGGGCCAGTCACTGACTCTCAGCCTAACCTACCTCATAGGGTTGTTGTGAGGATAAAATGGAGAGGAGGAGGAGGAGGATTCTGTAAGCTGCCTTGGGTTCCTTTCAGGAAAAAAGGCGGGGTATAAATATAATAAATAAATAAGAAGGCGCCCTCTCAAACCTGGAGAAGTCATTTTTATGCCAGAGCAAAGTGTCTTGTGTCATTTCAGGACTTATTTCTAGCATATTCTGCCTTTCAGGATCAAGAATTCCTCATTCAAATAAATGCAGGAACTTTCCAGCTCACTTTGTACCCTTTTCCCATAGGGAAAAGAATGGGAGAGAGGGGTGGGTGGTGGGAGAAAGAATATGTAAATCCAGGCCCATACCCATTCCCAGGCTCATTTTTGATACAATCCTGAGAAAAATATGAAATGAACTGGCCCTTATTTTCTTGGTTTGTCTGACATTTTATTTTGGTGGTATTTTTTGTGGTCGTTTGCAACTGCCCATATGGGAATTCTTAGATGATACAGTACGTGGGAAGCAATGGCCCTAAAAAGGTCACTATTTTCCTTCTAGTTTTGAAAGATTGCACCAGGCATTGTCCAATAATTTCCAAGCATACATCCACAGCCATGTGGACTAGATACTTGGATATATTTTTTTAAAGCAAGATTCTTGGGATTCTGTATTATCTTCCTAATATCAAAATTCACTCTTGCATTGTGCAGCTGTACAAGTATGAAATCCATACAGCCCTGTTCATAGCTACTCTTTGTTATCAATCTGAAATGCTACATATTGGATGGGTATCATCAATCAAGACCTTCACCATTATTCACAGTGAGGTTACAAACCCTTTCCTCCCAGTTCTAGTGAATTTTCCAAAGACTCTTGCAGCTTTCATTTTCAAAGAATTACCAAACAAAAAATGTTTTCATAAGTTAAATGAGCATGAAAACCACAAGAAACATGTTAGACTTTTAAAACATTTCCTATAATGAGAATGGTCATAGGGGGGAAAGGTTGGTTAATGTTTTCTCGGTATGACAGTATCATGTGTTTTCCAAGCAAGCATATTTTTTTTTATTTCATGGCCAATCTAACCATTGGTTATACAAACAAATATAAAGATGGAGGTGTTTGTGTATGACATATGTGGAGGCTCTCTAAGCACTTCTCGTTTTGTCTGTTTCTCAGGGGAGTTGGAGGTATTCCAGAAAGAAGGGGAGCGCAAGATCCAGAGTCGACAGCAGCTTCCAGTTGGAACAACATGGGGGCCATTTGCTGGGAAGATGGATTTGAATAACAACACACTGGTATGTTAAGAGATAGTCAACGTTGACATACTGTTCTTTAAGAGCTGCCATTTACTAATAAACAGATGTCCAGGAATGGAAGGGAGAAGACTGAAGAAATGCCATTGTTAATGTTCATGATTAGCACAATTCAGACTTATTCAGTAAGATCATCGACAGTAAAAATATTTAAATTTATATGGCATCCTTCATCATCTTCATTAGTTAAATTCCAGGGAAATTCACAATGACATGAAAGCACAGCAAAACAATACAGTGGCCCAGTCTGCATGTCACAATAACAATGTTTTTTTTTAAAGCCAGGGTTATACTGAACAAGTGAGTGTACTGTTGCACACTGCCTGATGGCTCCTGTTGTGAGCAGGATTGGCTAAACAACCCAGGGATGCTCTGTCACTGGGTTGTTTGCTGTGACATGCAAACCAGGAACTGTGGTTTGTCTCTCCCCAGACAAGCCAGAATTGGAACTCTGGGTTTTGGTTTTTTTAAAAAAAAATATCTTGGGTTGTTGTGATGTGAGAACCGAACCAGAACAATAAATTAACAGAATAAAAGCAGCAAGCAAAACATCTAGAATAATACAAAAATACATTGCTAATAATTTTTAAATGCCTGGGTTGAATAAAAAGGCTTTTGGCTGGTGTTCGTGCAGCTGGGCCTCCATGGGGAGGTCTTTCCCTAACCGGGGCCAGGGTGGAGTGGGGACACAGCCCAAAAAAATCGAGCCTCTTGTTAATATCTGCCTCACCTTTGATGGGGACAACACATGAAAGAAGCCCTCAGCTGATGATCTTAAAGCACAGGCAGGTTGATGTGGGAGTAGGTGTTTTGTGCAGCCAAACCAAATCCAGACCTGGGGTGGGAGTTCTCCAGCCCATGTCCCTGTTGTTTAGTGCTTGAACTGGAGCTAGAGACTCAAGCTGGATGCTAGAGCCCAGCATGTAGCAGGCAGCGGATACTGTTCTTTGACCAAACATGGCTAAAAGTCAGAGTTTTTTCATACACTTGCTCAGCCCACTCCTGGATTCTAATGTATCTGAAGATGGCTTTGATGCCTGAGTACCCACATTTCTAGGTAGCTCACAAGGCTAAATCCTACCCTGATTAAGTTCCTGATAGTGAAGTTATTCTGGGCATAGGTTTAAACCTTAAATAGTATAAGGTAAGTTTGGTTCATCATGCTTTATAGTCAGTATGTCTTCTATTCTTAATAATATTATTGACTTAATTTCTCCACTACTGCAACATATGAATTAATTAATAATTTGACGACTCATATTAGTAGGAAGTAGAGAAATAACTGTATAACTCCAGTTACAATGACATTATTGAAACATCTGTTAAATAAAGTATTAAGAAAGCTTAAAAGCATATTGATGGGTGGGCTATGTTCTGTATGCACTCCGTGGAAATCAAAGGTCCATCTAAATGTAATAAAAGGAATGACAACATAGCCCACACACTGATGTGGTTCACATGACACGATAAGCCACAGTGGGTTGTAACTGTGCATTTTTTCAGGGTAGTTTGTTGTGATGTCTGTACCCAGAGTGGTTTTTTCACTGCAGGTTGTTTTCCATGAATAAGGCAGCCTGAGAACCTATGGCTTGTTGTTGGGTTGTTCAGGGTGGCTTGTTGAGAGATGTCCGAACCTGTCAGGGTGACTTCATTGTGGGTTGTCGGAAATGGCTACGAATCCACTTGGCAAAAGTGTCGAAAGCCCTTGCCACTCCTCACAATTTCGCTAGTGCCCCTGCCATCCTCCCTCATTCCTTGTCAGTGCCCTCTGCCCCATGCTCCTAAAAATTGAGAAGAAAGGACACTGGAGAGTGTTCCGAATATGCTCACAACTTTTTGTCCCGGTCTGGTGCAAGTGTGCACATTTGAAAGTCCACTGCTATGAAATTTGTGTAATTTTCCCCTCCTCCACCATGAAATTTGTGTATCTTTACCAATCCCTGCTCTGCCTTGAAATTTGTCTGTCTTCATGCAATCACTGTCACTACTCTGTGACCCATGTATATATCTGACAGCTAACAACATAGACCAGTGGAGGGAAGCACCAAGCACGAAGGGTGGTGGGGAGCCAAAAGCAGCTGGTGGTTGGAGGAGAAAGAGCTTTTTGGGCAGGTGTAATTACTTTGGTAGTGCATGAAGCACCTTTAAAAAAAAGGTGTTCACTAGCAGGGCAAGCCCGGAAGTGGAGGATGAAATTGACAAGGACATTGACAGGAGGGATATCGGTATGCTGGGCTAAATAGCAGACAGATGGTCTTGTGGTCCTGCGCACTTCCACAAGACCCCGAATTAAAAATAAATAAATTTGTGAATGCGTTACTGTGTTCATAAGGGCTCAGAAGCATATATGCATTTGGCAATCTGATGCGGGGGGTGGGGGAGTTTCCCTTGTGAACTGTCAAACTTAACAGACAAATTGCATAGAGGGTGCTGACATGGGGAATGAGGAAACAAAGATTTCTGCCACAATGATGCCTGGGATACATGCTGGGATGGGCAGGAGGACTGAGGGGGAAACAAGCTGTGGCAAATCTCAGAGCACCTGATGGTCTGTCAGGAGAAATGAGGAACCCACCAACTAGTGGGCGATCTGCCCACCACCTGACTCGCTGGGCGCTCGGTGAGCGCTGCCGCTGCTGCGCCCACTGAGCTGAGCCAAAAGCGAACTCCAGCCGAGCCGCTTGGCAGACTTTCGGGTTCCCAGCGGGAAGCTTTTTATGTAGAAAATGGCGTAAGATATGTAAAAAGCGTCCCACTAGGAACCCAGAAGTCGCTTCCTCGGCTTGGCCAGGGAAGCAGGTAGGAGGGACGGAATTCGGAGGGTCGTGGCTAATGTAGGAATAGTACTTTATGACTTGCTTTAAGAGTGTGTTGAAGATATTTTTTTAAATTTTACCTATGACTGAGCCAACATGAGGTGGCATTTAAAGAAAAAGGCCTCCCCACATGCACTTCCTTCATTTCAGCAATTGTTTAGGGTGGGACTAGGAGACGGGATTAAAATGTTTGTCCACCCAGAGTGAAGAGATGAAGCATTGCCCTCTGATTGTACACTTGAAGGCATGACATCATGTGGTTTTTAAACTGGCTGGAATTAACTTAGAAGGAAGCCTTGTTGTTGTTTTGTTAAATGGCTCCAAAGCTGCCGTTCAAAGAAAGAAGCAGCCGCAAACTGGGGGCAGAATCCAATGGGGCACTTCTGCCCCTGCTGATTCTCTTCTGCTCGTTTCTGGAAGGAGGTGGGTCAGTGGATCTTGCATAAGGGAGCTCCGCCAACTTACCTCCTTCCAGAAACAAAGTGTTTCTGCTTGTTTCAGATTGCCCCAGAAGTGCTAAATCTCCCTTGCATAAGTGGTGGGTCCCACTTACGCAACAGAATTGGTGGGACCCACTGCTTGCAGAAGGGAATTGGTGGGGCATTGGATTCTGCCCAGGTACACACAAGCTAGCGGTGTTTCATGAAACATTTTGATCCGCTAAAACCCCTGCTTTTGCGCTTTAAATATTTTTGGGCCAAATGTTGGCACAGCTCTAGTTTTATTTGCACTGTTGTCAGTTCTGGCTTTCACCATTATTTTAATAGAGCTTTTTTTTTTAGAGTTTACAGTTAATATTTACAGAAAATATTTGAAAGAAGTATAAAAACAGAAAAATATATTGGACTTCTAAAGTAATAGATTTTTAAAGTGGCAAATCTCTTTTAAATCAGCCATTGCTTTGTGCAGTATATGTTATTATACAAAGAAAATACTGAATACAGGCAGTCCCCGGGTTAAGAACGTCCGACTTACGGACAACGCGTTCTTACAAACACCAGACTTCCGGGTTCCCTGGTTCTACGTTGTTTACGTAGAGCATAGCGTAACGGCCGCAATTTGTGCAAATGTATACTACTACACTATACTGTTCGACTTACATAAAAATTCAACTTAAAGACAGACTTAAGAACGGAACCCGTTCGTAACCTGGGGACTGCCTGTAGCACAATCCAACCAAACTTAAGCACTTCAAAGTCTCATTGATTTCTGACTTCAGTCGTACTTGCTCCCAGGTAAGTGTGCATAGGATTGTAGCCTTAACACATACTTTAATCTCCACTTAAATTTAATGGGACTTAAAACATGCTTAATTTTGGCTGTATTGAGGCGACATTCTCTCTCCCACCCACCACAGTTCGTTGGGGATGAATGTCCAGAAAAGCTGGGAAGGGATTCCCCTCATCCCTAGCTTAAAAGAGAACTAACACAGCAGCCATGATGGCGTCTTTCACAGAGTTCTTAGCAACTGAGGAGCCTGCTCTCAGTCACAACACTGCTTCTGCAATATGTCTCCATACTAGCTGTGCCTAGAAGGCACCAATCAACATACAGCAGTGGCAGGAACACTATGATTATGTAATTTAATCCATTCCACACCCTATCCCACGTACAAGGGTATGCCAAGAAGTGCATACGGTGCTTCTTCCAGCATGGCTAATGTCCTAGCAGAGTGGTCAGAAAGAAGTGTAGGTTCTAAGGCAGGGCTCTCCAACCTTGGGTGATGGCAAGGGATTCTGGGAGCTGTAGTCCAGCAACATCTGGGGACCCAAGATTGGAGAGCCCTGCTCTAAGGCGTTACTGGGATAGGGTTTCAGCTACATATTTAAAATTAGTGCTTCCTATGTTCAAAGCTAGTCTCAACAAACAGAAATATAGAAATGTGATTGTTATTAAAATAATAAATGTCCCTCATCCCAGGCATCTACAAGGATCCTGGCACTTACTTAATAACTAACCAAAGGGTGCTATGATGCTAATGGTGTACTAATTTGTTACTTTCTCCTTTCTGCAAGTGAAAGAAAGTAATATATTTATGGGTTTGTGTCTGCAATTCTCCCAACTTAGCAATTGGCATTCACTGATGCATTTGCTTTCAGAGTTTGCTATCATTGTTGCTACCTTTGATACTGAGTAGTAGCAGTAATTTGGCATGCTTTTCTTGTAGAGAAATCACCTACACTTCCCCTTTACTCAGCCTCAAATAGAATCTGAACACTGAATACTCTTTTCAAATTGGTTCATACTGCAAGTAGTATTACGAGTCTGAGTTTTAACTTGTGGTAGTTGGCTCAGGGGAGCCACCAGACTAATTAATTCAGCACAGTAATTAATTGAGTCACTGTGCTGGATGTCAAACACTTTTTAGATCTTTCAAGTTCCTATCTTGAATTATGTTAACAATATACATCTCAAAACACTGAGAGGTTGGGTACATTGAAGGAACTGATTGAAGTGTCATTTGTCACTGCAACAACAGCAACAGACACTTGGTCAAATTCAGCTAGCATGGATGAAGAATCCTGAAGGCAGTTGGCCAAAGAACTGGACTCCATTAACCTAAGCAGGGTGTGCTAACATGAGGTCACTGGGTGGAAGCTCTAGCAGATGAACTAAGAAGATGTGCCAAATGTTTCTGATTCATAAATTAGTCAGGAATCACACTTACATAATAACAGTGGCAGAATGTTCATGTCAAATAGTTTGCATTGTTGCATTGATGGCTTGTCATAAAAAGCCTTAAATACGTTTAAGGCTTTTTATGACAAGCAATTAATGCAACTCTTCACAAATTATTATTCTGTACATGTTGGGATGGAGATTTTTTGTCTGCAGACATTCACTAGTACTTTATTTTTAGTTTCTTTTTACCCACTTTCCCTAGTGGGCTTTTAAGATTTTCATCCAGGGATGGGGAACATGTGGCCCTCCAGATGTTGTTGGGTAGCAACGCCTGTCATCCCTCACCATTGGCTTTGCTGGCTAGGGCTGAAGGAAGTTGCATTCCAACAACATCTGGAGGGCCACACTCCCCATTCCTGAGTTGTAGGATAGTAGAATAAGGTGCTTCAAAGTTGTTACTCTTGTTGCTGCTGTTAAGGATAGCAATTATTGATGTAAAACATGTTATGATTATTTTAGGCTGTCTTTGGCTAAAATGATATGTGAATCAGAGTAATGTAGTGGTTGGTGTTGGACTAGGAGTGAGGAGAACTGTGTTTTTAAATCCCTGCTCATCCATTAAATAAATTTGAATCAGTCATTATGCCTCAGCTTAACCTGCCTCACAGGAGTGTTGTGAGGATAAGATGGAGGAGCAGGGGGAGAGAACTTTGCATACTGCCCTGAGTTCCTTACCAATTTATCCTTGGGTATTAAGTTCTAAAGGGGAATTTAAAGGGCATTGTGCCCTTCCTGATTTGCAAGGCAGTGTGAGGCCATTTCTGATTTGGAAGGTTTTGTTCCTTGTCAGAGCAGTTTGGAAGGGTTATCTTTATTACCTATGGTGTGATGAAATATGGCTACATTAACTATTACTGAATTACCTAAAATGAGTAATAGAGGGGTGATATTGGGATTTGAACATGTAAGCATACAGACAGTTTTATTTTCCCACTTTTCGTTATATATTTACAGATGGTAGCACTATGTGCCTTGTATTCAGTGTTTTCAGTCTGAGGGTGAGGCTTCTGTTGACAAATGTGGAAATTCAGCTACAAAATGGAGACAGTAAGGGAGGTAAATGCTCGAGCATCCCCAAGTATAATTGGGGCAAAACAAAGGAAGTTGGGAAGGCACCATATGACCCTACAGAAGACAAGTTAGTTTGTACTGCTTTGGTGGGACAGTCCCTGGGGAATCAAAAGGTTTGTGGGGGAAAATAGGGAGTTATTCCATAGACTTTCAATATGGATAAGCAAAATGAAGAATATGTCATTGACTTGCAGAAAGGTGGCACTCTCCCTTTTGACAACTAGAGAGCTCTCCTGGGGAAAAGGTTAGGGGGGCACTTACATTTTCTTTGCCAGTAGCTTGATCCTCTAGAGCACAATTTTTTTACTACTGACTCAACATGCAATGGATTGTGCACGTGATGTGAAAAATATGAAGCAGAGATCCCTCTAGAGCAGGGCTCTCCAACCTTGAGTCCCCAGATGTTGCTGGACTACAGCTCCCAGAATCCCTTGCCATTAGCCATGCTGGCTGGGTATGCTGGGAGCTGTAGGCCAGCAACATCTGGGGAACCAAGGTTGGAGAGCCCTGCTCTAGAGGGATCTCTGCTTCATATTTTTCACATCACGTGCACAATCCATTGCATGTTGAGTCAGTAGTAAAAAAAGTATGTTGGACTTAATCTCTAATAAGGGTAAGGCTCATTGTGTAATCTCAGCCCAAATTTATTTATGTTCTGCTTTATTTTTGTTTGGCATGCCTTCCCTATAGCATGACAAATTACCTGACCACATGATAGTATCCACCAATTTTTTCAATCAATTAATTTACATTGTTTAGCTTGGCCATTGTACTGCCATTATAATGGTACTTGCTAAATTCATGGACAGCATTCCAAGTTTAGAAAGGATGTTTGCTAATCAGATACAGTTAGATATAAATATTCATCAGCCCAAATTCTAGAACATATAGCTAGCTAAAGGGTGTTTTTTTAACAATAGATACATAAAATTATAGAGTTGGAAGGGACCTCGAAGGTCATCTAGTCTAACTTTCTGGTCAATGCAGGTCTGCAATGCAGCTTCCCTGTCAGATGGCCATCCAGCCTCTGCTTAAATACTTCTGATGGAGAGCCCATCACTTCCCAAGGAAGTCTGCTCCACTGTCGAACAGCTCCTACCATTAGGAAGGTTCCCTTGAAGTTTAGCCAAAATCTGCTCCCCTGCAATTTCCACCCATTGGCTCCAGTCCTGCCCTCTGGAGCAATAGAGAATGAGTCTGCTCCATTTTCTGCATGACAGCCCTTCAAATATTTGAAGACCACTCTTATGTGTCCCCTTAACCTTCTCTTCTCTGGGCTGAATATACCCAGCTCTTTCAACTGTTCCTCATAGGACTTGGTTTCCAGACCTCTCACCATCCTAATCACCCTCTTCTAGACAGGCTCATTTGTTATTGTTGGGACTTGAAAAAGACGCTAGGAGAGGATATATTGTTGAGTATTGTCCTTCCTATCTCACGTTAGTGAGATCAGCAGAGTAGAGTCCCTTTCCAGCTTAAAAGAAGTTTAAATTTGGCTAGTGTTAGCCAGTTAGCATTTGGTAATCCAGAATGCTTTAAGGCAGACTGGATTTCTGTGGTTTTGCCCCCTTTTCTCTCCCTCAGAACAATAATCAGAGACACAGTCTTGTAAAAGTTAAAAGTAACATTTACTCACTCAGAGTATGCAGTTTCATTCAGGCAGGCTTAAAAGCATTTCTTACAGTTGGTTACAGTACATTTGGAAATACTTGGGGTCTGAACTTGTGGAGTTCAGACCAGCAACTCTGGTTACATGCTGCTGTTAGAACAACGTGGAGGCAACTCACTTTACTACCACATTCAGAGTCTCAGTAGAAAGGGAAAGAGCTGAGAGCTACACCCACTTCCTGCTGAGGCTCAGCTAAACACACACTGAGTATCTTCTAGGGAATCCACCTTAGAAGATACCAGTGGCCTTAACCATTTCATCCAACTAACTGGTGAAACATGAGCCATTGGTTTTGACTGCACTTTTAAATATCCCACAGTTATTGTCATTTTTAAAATGTGGCACCAGAACTAGAGACAGTACTCTAGCTATGGCCTGACCAGCACAGAATATAGCGGAACTCTTTATTTCCTGTGATCTGGACAGTATGCTTCTTTTAATGCACCCTACATTGCATTAGCTTTTAAAGCTCATGTTTACCTTGTGCTCAACTAGGACACCACCTAGATTCTTTTTACATGCTGTGCTGCCAAGTCCCCAATCTTATACTTGTGCTTTTGATTTTTGAATGTATTTTTTTTTTAACATTTATCTCTGCTGACTTTCATCATCCAAGCCATTTTTAAAAATGTTGAACAGCACTGGACCAGGCAGAGTTCTATAGCATTGCACTCAAGATCTCCCTTCAGGTTGGCCCAGAGCTATAAATGAGTGCTTACTGGGTAAAGTTGAGCACCCCTGAGTTAGGATCCACTTATCAATTGTTTCGCCTAGCCAGTGGTTGCAGTTTGGAGTTGGTGGGGCCAGTTTCTTTCTTTTGCTTGGGCATGGCATGCATTTCTACAGTAGTTGTAGTGGCACACGTGTACAACACACATGTACACAACACGTGGGTTCAAACTTTCTACCTCAGGGCTCACTTGAGAGAGCTGAAAATGGCTGAGGCCCACCAGCCCCAAAATGACGTTGTAGGGCCAGAGCCAATCACAAAATGGTGAGTGATGGAGATGGCGGGTGGCATAATAAACTGGCAATTACTGATATCAGTTTATATTGATATCTAATCCCTCCTTGGAAATGGCTAAATTCTTTGCCAGAGCTATTTCCTTGTGGCAAGGAGTTCCATAATTCAGCTTGCCTCAAGTTAAGTACAGACATTGGGTCTGGAGGTATTATTATTCAGCCTCCTCATTTCAGGAAGAATTTGCTGATCCAGATGGGTTTTTTTTTTAAAAAGGGAGATTGGCATGCTACAAAGCAAAGTGCTGCCCTTTATTTGGGTTCAAATGAGTGGTGTTTTGGTTTTGGTTTTTTTGGAGCTCAGACCCACCATCTCTGCCTTGCACTTAGGTTCTTGTTCTAGTTACTTTTCTATTAGTCTCATCAGTTTGTCTTCTGGGAAATAAGTGTATTGAGAATGGTCATGCTATAATGGCAGCCATTTTATGAATGAGCAAGCCCCTCCAAGGCAGCCATTTTCTGAGAGTGCCCATGGCTGTCAAAAGTGTCCATTGACCCAAAAAGGTTAGGGACCCCTGCTCTAAGTGAAGAAAACTATTTATTTTATATTGGGGTTTTCCTCCCCAGACATGCCTCTCAAAGTCATCGTACCCATCTCCTCTTTTTCCTTTGACACTTAAACTTGTACCCCATCTCAAACTGTGAGTGTCTTTCATCCCTTCTTCCTGCTGTTTTTACATTCACTTCCTCCTATAATAGTTTTCCTCTCTTATCCCCTTCCTCTTTATTCCCAGTTTTTAAAAAATATATATTTATTATTAGTATTATTATTTAAAATATTAGCCTTGCTCTCTTTCCATCTCCCACTGCCACACCGGCCTATGCAGTGTGCACGGTGCCGTTACGGCACTGGGCAGTCAAGCAAAGAGGCACTGGGCAGTCTGAAGCACTGAAACCCACCTGAATGCTGGCTGAGACCCACTGATGGGTCCCAAGTCCCAACCCACAATTTGAGAAACACTGTGATAAACATTGCATGCCAAACAAATGCTCTTCACAGGCACTTCCCCGTGTAATGCATTTTTCAAAACCATTAATCTGCCACTCCCTCTAGCACAGTGGTTCTCAACCTTTTTTGCCCCATGCACCCTTTTCACCATATGTCAGAATACCATTCCCCCCCTTTCTAAGATTGTCTGACTTAATCTGTGCCATACAATAAGGTGTGATGTCCTGTAGATTATGTACAATCTGTAGAATTGTAATTTGTAGAAAGAACAGTATTCCAACAGTTTGAGTCTGTGGTCCCAGTTCCCCCCCTGAAACCCTAAAATCCCCCCCTGGGGGGAATTCCCCCCTGGTTGAGAACCCCTGCTCTAGCAAATGACACATTTCTTGCCTCATTATCACACTAGAGGTGTTCACGTACCTTCGGGGGCCCCATCTCGCTGCCGCCTCGTCTCTCCGCTAGATACTACTACTTTTATCACAGTGCATGAAATTATACCAGTGACATACTTATAAAATACTTGTTACATAAATAAATTATAAATACTAATTTATAATTATATAAATACTATTCTGAATCTCCAAACTGAATACCAGTTTCCATATTTCATGCTCAAAGCCTTTCAGTATCAGTACAGTACAATACACAATCTCCATATTGGGGGCGTTGTGAGGCAACAGTACAAAGACAATACAAAGCACAACCCTCCCAGAACCCCAGTGCAGAATAGGGTTGTGTCAACTGGACGTTTCCTTCTCCCCCCCCCCCCAAATATTTGACACGATACCAAACTGCAGAAATTTCCAGGATAGCTTTCAACAATCTGGAGATGAATTCTGATTCCTGGAGACTCCAGGCCAATCCTAGAGGAATGGTGACCCTAACAGAACTGCACAAACATACTTTTAAGAACATGTTTTTAAAAATAAAGAAATAATGAATATCAAACACTTCCTATCCCTACACAGCATGTAGTTAGATGCTGGGTGACCTCAGGCCATTCCTATCTCACAGCTTAACGACAGGGTTTTTGTGGGTATAAATGGGAGTTGAAGGAACATGTCTGCCACTTAGAGCTTATTGGAGGGAAAGGACACAAATTTTAACATAAGGTAGGGAGGGGGACACTAGAGTACAAATTTGAACAGAAAAGTCCACTAAGCAAGGCCTACCTTTTTCCCCACTGGGCCTTTTAAAGGAACCAAGCCTCTTGCAAAGGGAATCTGCTCTTATGAAGTATGTCTTTTCTTCCTAACGTGGCAATTGGTTCCTATAGGGCCCTGCCCTGATACAGAAAAGTCAGCCAATTGAAGGGGAGGGGAATCCAAGAGGTATCCAAGGGCCCAGCCCTACTCGAGGCTCATTGGATTTATGTGATTAGCTGAAAATTGCCTTGCAGCTGCTGGTGCTGAAAGCTTTAATAATTCCCTGAGAAGAGGGGCCCAGTAAGGAAACTAGTAATTTGGCCCTTCCTGTATTGGGGAGACTGGAGCCAGAGAGCCTAGTCACGAGAGTGTCTGGTCCACAGGCCCCTCTCCCTTGGCCTGACAGCATCAGAGAGGCCTGAATGAAAATGCAACTTGAAACTAGGGATGGAGACATGAGAGAGAAGCAATGGGGCTGCACAACCAGAAGAAAAACAGGATTAATCGTTAGTCAGTGACTTAGCCTGGGTCACACAGAAATATTTAACTGATTAATTTAATGCATTTAAATCTTTAAATGCATTTTTTCTTTTTTCTTGTGGGGGGGGGCGGAGATCCTATTTGGCTCTATGGAGAAGCTTCCGCTGTATCCTGCTCACATTTTACCATCTTGTTAACAAGGATATGATGGGAGCATTTGTGGAATGCTTTGCCAAACTATGACATACTATGTTCGTGGTATTCCCATTTTCTTCCAAACTAGTAACTATCAGAAGAGGAAGAATGGTTGGTCTGGCCTCAGGCGTGATTTATTACTGATAAATTCATGCATTCTTGATATGAATGAAAGCATGATAAAAATCAATGCATTCTTTCCTAGATGCTCACAAACTGACTGCTTAATAATCTTTTCTAGAGTTGGTGCAGATGTCAAGCTGACCGGTCTGTAGTTTCCTGGATCTACCTTTCCAGGTTTTGGAAGATAGGGACAACATTTGCCTGTCTCCAGTGTGGAATACCTCTTTAACCCTAGTGAAGTTTAATTGCTATTAAATGCATTGAATTGTCATTGTCTTTCTTAAAGAACTAGTATACTTCCCATGTCTTCAATTTGTAATCCAGTTCCAGAATATATTTTCTGCAAACAAAATTTGATGATGTAGAATAAACTTATGGCCTGATCTGGAAACTTCTACGAGAATATATTTTAACAAAAACCTTGTCAAGCATAAATGAAAATCATGCATAATGATTATGCTTTCCCTTTTATGGTTATGCTTTTTCTTTAGTTCTTCTATTCGTATCCAGGGTATATATACCGTATATATCTACACACATAAGTGGCCACTTCAGTTCATGGATCTGATGAAGTGGCCCATGAAAGCTTATGCCACAATAAAATGGTTTAGTTTTTAAGGTGCCACAGGACTTTGTAGTTTTTGCTACAAAAGGCTTACTCAGCTACCCTTTTGGTATCTGTATGGTATTAACTGGGTCATGTTAATCACTGCTTTCTTCTTCAGAACTTTAATGGAATGAAAGAAAAAGAATTGAAAAGATTTCCAACTGAAGCAGATAGTTCCAAGGGGAGAAGTGGCAAAGAATGTAACACACATGATGAAAGTAAAACAGTGGTCCGTGCCATTGCTTCATTAATCAAGTGGAGGCATTCTGAAAAATGTTTTTCTTTGGCTGCAGCCATCTATTTTTTGGTGTTAATCTATGCCCTGTGGCAGGGTTTTGTGAAACGAAACAATGAGTAGTTGTATCATACCCCCCTCCCTTCATTGTTGTTGCCCCTGTCAGAAGGAAGAGAGGATGATTCAAGTCTGTATCAGCCTGATAAGGAAAAGAGGATTCAAAATGGCTGGGAAGAGAATCTGTGGGAGTAGAAGTGTGCTGTTTTGGGCCAGGCAACCAATGGGATATAACAGAAGCCTTTTAAAGGGACACTGAAGGTTTAGTGCCAAAGCTCTTGCTACTTTTGGGAGATTTCCTAATGAAATAGTTCGATTAGGAACTACTGTGTGACTGCCTCAAGGGCCGGAGTTCAAAATGCATTTAAGTTATTCACTTGCTAATCTGTGGCTGGGTCAGTTCAGGGCAGAAACCTCCTATGTATACAGGCCTAGCTTGTATAATTTTTACAGTTAAAATATTAGAGTTTACCAGTCACTTTTTACTGGAGAGATCTATTGAAACTACTGGAAAACTACGAAGGTTCATTGTGATTGGTTCATTTTAAATGTTTAATATATTTATTAAACAGATTCTTTGAGCCTGCTATGTCTTGGATAGGCTCAGGAAACTGCTCATCTCTAAGACAGACGAGTAAGGTGAAAGAAACAGAAGACCTCTTGCTCCTTATTTTGTTCCCAGCATGCACACTCCAGTTCCTTAGGCCTGGTCTAAATGCTACATTTGCAGTGAGGACTGGCATCCATGTATGATTTCATCCATAATGTAAAGCAGCACTCCCTGCGTGAATCAGGACCATCGCGTAGTGATTTCCTACTACCATTTGAAGGCCACTGGTCGGAATAGAGAAATCCCTTAAGTGAAAATCCAATTTTCTTTCTTTCTGCTACCTCTTCTCCCTCTCCCTCCCTTCCTCTCTCTCTCTGCCCAACACTCCTGCCAGAAATCTGAACTGATTGCTTGCAAAGGGATTTCCCCCTTCCTCCTTTGATTAATCCATTTATTTATTTAAATAAATAAATGGATGGCCGGGTGACTGGATGGGCGATTAACAAATGTGATTGATTGATTGATAGATAAATAAATAAAATATTCATTCATTCATTCACTCATCTTCTATACCACGCAATAGCAGAAGCTCCCTGGGTGGTGTACAACAGTCAATTAAAAATACAATAACATACAGTTAAAAAAATAAACAATAAAACATAAAAATTTAAAACCAATTTTAAAAATATCGCTGACAAGTTAATAAAACAGGCGCGCTAAAAACAGTTTACCACCCCGCTGTATACCATTTAATTATTAAAAGCCTCAATGTAGAGGGCAGTCTTAACCTGGCGCCGAAAAGATAATAGAGTTGGCGCCAGGCGGGCCTCAGGGGGGAGCTTGTTCCACAGTTGGGGGGCTACCACAGAAAAGGCCCTCCTTGTTGCTGCCCTCCGAGCCTCACGTGGAGGTGGCAGTTGGAGGAAGTTCCCCAGATGTTGAACATAGTGTCTGGGTAGATTGTGGTTGGGAGAGGCGTTCCATCAGGTATCCTGGTCCCAAGCCGTGTAGGGCTTTATAGGTCAAAACCAGCACCTTGAATTGGGCTCGGAAGCATATAGGCAGCCAGTGCAAGCGGGCCAGAACAGGTGTTATATGTTTGGCAGGGATGTATGAGAGCTTCCGCGCGGGCACGAGTGAGGCATGAACTCGGCCTGCATGGGCTCTCCGCGGCGAGCGCAGGCCTACCTTGATTTTCGCTATCTGCGGAGAGCCGCCCGTGCTGGTCCCGTCGTGCTGGACCCCCGCGGTTTGTTTTTGGCGGGGGAAACCAGGGCAACAGGGCTGTTTAAGCCCTGTTGCCCTGGTTCCCCCCGCCAAAAACAGAGCACGGGGGTCCAGCGTGCTGGAGCAGCAGGATGTGACGTGACTCCTGCGGCGGCAGCTCCTGCGGCGGCGCGGAGAATGCTCCGCGCTGCTCAGAAGAGCGGGATCTGGCCGCCGCAGAAAGACGAGCCAGGCCAAGCTTCGAGCCCAGGTAAGGCTCGAAATACATCAGGAATGTTTGGACCTTTTGGTCTCGGTGATTAGTCTGGCCGCTGCATTTTGCACAAGCTGCAGCTTCTGAACAGTCTTCAAGGGCAGCCCCATGTAGAGTGCATTGAAGTAATCTAACTTTGAGATTACTAGAGCGTGGATTACTGAAACCTTGCTATCCCTGTCCAGATAGGGGCGTAGTTGGGCCACCAGCCGAAGCTGGTAGAAGGCATTCCATGCCACTGAGGCAGCCCTCCTTCCAACTCTATGATCTATGACAAAGATGGCTCAAGGAGAACCCCCAAGCTATGAACCTGCTGCTTCAAGGGGAGTGCAGCCCCATCCAGAACAGGTTGAACACCCTCCATCTGGTCAAAGGAACCACCCACTAACAGCATCTCAGTCTTGTCTGGATTGAGCCTCAGTTTTTTAGCCCTAATCCAGTCCATTGTCACAGCCAGGCACCGGTTCAGCACATCCACAGCCTCACTTGCTGAGGATGAAAATGAGAAATAGAGCTGTGTGTCATCAGCGTACTGATGGCAACGCACTCCAAAACTCCGGATGACCCCACTCAGCGGTTTCATGTAGTTGTTGAACAGCATGGGAGATAAGACCGACCCCTGTGGAACTCCATACTGGAGAGTCCACGGGGCCGAGCAGTATTCCCGAAGCACCACCTTCTGGAGCCATCCATCCAAGAAAGAGCGGAACCACTGCAATGCACTACCCCCCCACTCCCAACTCAGATAGCCATTTGCTTTGGCTCTCCCTGCCCTGCCCCGTTTCCTGCTCCGCCTCCAAGCTCTCCCCACCTATGTTAAATTAGACTGTGGAATGCATGTGGTCCTATGGCAGCAAGTTGCCCACCCCTGTCCCAACTGTCCTATCTCACTCAGTCCTGTGTTTTCTTTTTAGGAAGCATTTTGTAGCGGAATGGGATTCTCTCCACCTGCTAGAGGCAAACCCCAAACAGACCAACATACCCAAGATGTTAATTTCTTTCTTATTCTCTATTATGATTTCTGATTGAAAGTAACATCATAGCAATAACATGTATGTATCATGTTCAGATAACAGGGGTACACTGATCTGAAAGGCATTCTTGATGACTGGCTATGAGTATCTAGAAATTAATATTGTTTAGAAGATGGCTTGGACTAGCTTTTTAGGTGTTAGAGACAGAAGGCTGGAATGGAAATATAATATTTGTTTTATGCTGTGTGATTAGATTTTATTCTGTTTTAATCCAAATATCTGTTTTGGATATTTTAATACGTTTGCATATCATTAATCTGTTGTCATCCATCCTTATAGTCTAGATTGGGTGGTATACAAACTTAAATATACTGATAAGTAAACCAATCCAGTACTATCTTAGCTTCTTATATAAGTCCTGTGAGTCAAATGGGATTATGGTGACTTTAACTCGCTTGTACCTTCATAAATATGGAGTGGCTACTCCATCTCTGTGTGTGGGAAGAACCCAGGTTCTCTGAGACTGCAATCCTAAATGCAGATATTGGGGAACAAGGTCCAGTTACAGGGTTCACATGACAGGACAACCCATCGTGGATGACAAGGCATGCTGGGTTGTTGTGTCATACGAATCCTGACTGCTTTCCACAGGGTGGCTTGTTTGTGGGCAACAAGCCACCCTGGCAACCCACGGCTTGTTCTAGGGCTTTTTGGAACCACGATGGGTTGTCGGGTTGTCCAAATCCAAGTGATCCACCCCAGCATGGGTCCAGGGAAGCGGCTAGCGAGCCACTTGGCAAGAGAGAAAAAGCTCCCTTACCACTCTTGCTGATGTCACCTGGGCCACCGCCAGTGCCAGCCACTCCACCAATGTCCAAGTGGCATGGTGGAGCGACTGAAAAACTATTTTGAAAGGAAGCCTGAGTTTTCACAGCTAGCTGTCAAAGCCCCGTACTTCTGTAAAAGGGGGTGGCTTACATGTTCCCACCGTCCCGAGCACCTAAGAGTCTCAGGAAGGGGTGGAAAAGATGCAGGACACTGAGAAGTGTCAGATCCAGCCAAAAAAAAGTAGAGGATCTTGCCATGAAGGGGGTGATCTACTGACCACTGCCTTTTAAGAGCTGTCAGTTAAATCAAAGTGATAAATAAACCTCTTTACAGCCTCTCTGGGTCAATGTCCATGGAGGGTGCCCTGCTGCACTTCGACAGCATGTAAACAGAAGGAAAATATATTATTGAAAATTATCACGGTAGCCCCTCAGAAAGAGATATGTGTCGACCGACCCTGACAAGGAATAAACAAATATATATATATATATATATATATATATAAATAACTAACAGTGAAAAAACATGTTGTGATAATCAACATGAGATATGGTACGTAGTAGTAACGACTAATAATGAAGACACCAGAATGCTGCGAGCATGTGCCGAAATATATAATATAAACAAACACAGCCAATCAACAATTGATGAAAAATATAACACGAAAAGTAGGCAGGTCAGTAACAATAAGTAAAACTACAGTAAACAAAGTATAAGCAAAGGCAAAATGAGAGAGGGGAAGGGATTACCACAACATGTTTTCTCACTGTTAGTTATTTATATATATATTTGTTTATTCCTTGTCAGGGTCAGTCGACACATATCTCTTTCTGAGGAGCTACCGTGATAATTTTCGATAATATATTTTCTTTCTGTGCAGTTGTGTGCTCCGTGGCACTTTTGTTTACATATTATCATTATCAACTGCAGCCTTCGCTGTTTTTGCACTTTGACAGCAGATATGTCCCAGGACATTGCCCAGGTGAGGCTGCCCATTTTGGACCCATGAAAGTGCACAGTTGCGCAAGTCTGACTACAAAAATATATTTTTTTAAATTACAAAAATATTTGTGCACAGTTTGGGCTCAAAAAAAGAAGTGGCAAACCAGGGACAGCTGCTCCGCTGTGTCACTTGGGCACTTTGAAGAGGCTCTCATTGGCTGTCAACTCGGAGATTGTGAAAGTGATCTCGGAAAAAGGGGGGGAAAGCTACAGCGAGCAAAAAAGGGCTCACTATCATGACAGGGAGAAGAGACAAATTGGTGTTGCTGCGGAGTGCTGGCACTGGCGGTGACCCATGAGAGGACTGAGGGGGGGAAGCGAGTGGACAACCCACAGTGAACCCGATTGTCTGTTGGGTGAACCGTGGGTTGTTTGGGCAACAACCAATCCACGTTGGCTTATTGCCAGGGTGGGTTTACATGACATGCAAACCCGCCCATTGAACTCAGGGGGACTTCTGAATAAACATAATTAGGATTGTACTCTGTCTTTATTTAAAGGTGAGTGAATTCAGATATCTCTAAACATAATCTGGTACACTTCCTTGTTTGTACATGGGGCAGCTAATTTTGGCTGATTCTGTGATATTTGCATATGGCCTTTCACTTTAGAGATGTGCCTCTTGCATATCTATAAACATACCCTATTTACTAAAAGAAGAGAGCTTCTGATTTCACATGCACTGATACCTTGTTTCAAACAAGCTTCTAATAACTTGATGCTGACTAAAAGCACCCCCATTAAGTGGAATTTATGCTAATACCATCCTAATTAAGCAGTAGTTATTACCAATCATTATCATTAAGCTAAATCAGTTCCCTGGGAGACATCTCAATAAAGCAGCTGTCCCATTTCATCATGTCACATTTCTGTACTTCAGTGTGTCACATTTCTCTACTTCAGTGTAAAATGTTATTTTATGTAGCAGTGTTTAAGTTTGTTGCTCTACAGCCACCATTCTCAGACTGAGAAGCAAGCATCTCCAAAGTGCTAGGAGATATAGGTGGTCCTACCTGAAACCTTCCAATTTCTGAATGGTCATTGAACAGGCCTGTGGCTCACGCTGGCTCAGCTTGTCTGAGTGTGGAAAGCTAAGCAGGGTCAGGCCTGGTTATTACTTGGATGGGAGACCCCTCCTCTAGTTTCCTGCATTGAGCAGCGGGTTGGATGGACTCGATAGCCTTGTAGGCTCCTTCCAACTCTATGATCTATGATCTATGAAATCTATAAGAGCCATTGTAGCAGCCCAATGACCCACTTACCCTATCCATCTTCTGTCTGTTTAGTCCAGGTGGCTGAGTTCAGTATGTGCCCGCTACATGTAATAGAACCAAAATAGCAAGAGAAATTCCTGTTTTTCAAGGCTGCTTCCTAGATGGATAGAGATAACCAGAAACCCATCTAGGGCTGTGCCAAATATCCTGTTCTCTAATATTCTCTTCAAAGTAGCACAGGCAACATAGCCAGATTGCCCCACATTTGCATTATTTCAATGCTGTTCAGCACCTTTTTGTTCTCTAGGTTGCTGCTTTTTTCTTAACGCCATTTTATTTCTTTTTTTTAAGCGTCATAATCCTGGGCCACATTTGCCCACACTGCTGTTTAATCTGGTTAGCCATGGGGACCCACATGATCTTCATTATGAGTATCTGTGACTTTCATCTAATAAGATGTAGCATTGTGTGATGCCATCAACGAAATCACATGGGTTGCCACAGCCAATAGGATTAAATGACAGTGTGGGAAAATGAAGCCCAAGGCTATGAGGGTAAAGTAGTAAGAGAAATATTGTGCAGAGTGGAACAGCATTGATACATGTCATTGCAATAGCTACTGAAAATTGCTGAAAATGGGAGGCACTTTTTGACACCCACAGAATCAAACATGTGAAAGGTAAATGGTTATGGCTCAGACTTACCAAACATGCTGCTAACAGACAGAACCAATTGCCCCACCCTACCTAATAAGAGCCCTGAGAGGTATGTTAGGTATTGTCAATCAATAGTCACACACTAGGAGGGAAAACCAGGGAAATGCTGCTTAGGACCTAGGTTTATATTAATAATAAAAATGCTTTCTGAGATCAAAAAGTGTTTCCTGTAGTATTAGAGAAAAGTTGATAATACTAACAAAATTGGCATGGGGTGATTGAGTATTTCACCCAGTATTTGAACAAGTAACATAGTGAAGCATCACAAGAATCCTAAACTTTGAATAAAGCACAGTGAGATTTACTACTGGGGAAGCATACACTAGATCACAGCAGCATATCAAGTGTGAATTCTCCTTTTTTATGCAATGGGCAGTGCGATCCTATGGCTGCTAGACAGTGTCTAGATCAGGGCTCTCCCACCTTGGGTCCCCACATGTTGCTGGCCTACAGCTCCCAGCATACCCAGCCAGCATGGCTAATGGCAAGGGATTCTGGGAGCTGTAGTCCAGCAACATCTGGAGACCCAAGGTTGGAGAGCCCTGGTCTAGATGGCCATAGGATTTTTCGGATTCCCAGCTCCAAGGTTGGAAAATCACCCTGTCCTTGGAGCTGGGGATCCGTGCTCAGATCCCCTTCAACCCCCTCGCAGCTGGAGCAGAAAGAACCGCACCAGGGTGCTTCTCCGAGGTAACAAGAGTGACCTCAGAGAGGGGCTTTTGGAGGTGTTCCGGGGGGTTGGAAGGGGAGGAGACCGGCACCATCAAGATATGACGTATCCTGGTGGTGCCTCAGCCTCCTTTCCTCCCACTCGAAAATGCTGCATTTAGACAGCCAAAACCAGCCATCTAAGTGCTTTGCAGTTCGAGAGGAGCGCAGAAGCAACCTTCACCTCCAAACCCCTCCCGCCCTCCATAGGATGCCCGTCATCCTCCGAGTTTGGAGGGTTATGGGCATCCCCGTAGGATTGCACCCTAAGTCTGTAGTCCTAAACACACTTACTATGGGGTAAGTCCTAGGAAAGATAGCAGGCGTTCTGAATAAACATGCACATGGGATTGGGCTGAAAGTCTTGTCGTATGGTAGCCAAATCAGTGCAGTGGAGTGGGTAGGCAGTTTAGGACTGCAGTAGGGCTTACAACTCAGTAGGGCTTACTTCTGAGCACACATGGAGAAGGCCTGGCTATAAATGTCTACCCAATAACTAAGGGCCAATTTATACAGCAGAATCAAGTGGCAAGCCTTTTCCTGAACTGCACTAATTAAATGCTTCTTCTAAAAAATATCACTACACATAGAAAAGCTACCATGTCAGGGAGTACGTATTTCCAGCGTAGCCTTCTGCTTGACATGCTAGTTTGCTTTGTGCGGGGATATTAGTTAATATTGAGACATTCAAATGTGTGAGCCCCACCTACAGTCTTGAAAGTACTTCTTCACACAATGCATAATTGATTAATAGATTTGCTACCACAAGATGTGTTGATCGTCACTACCTTAGATGGCTTTAAACAGGGGAGGAGGATAGCCATAGTTCTATCAGTGAGAATGGAGCCTCCATGTTCAAAGTTACTCTACCTCTGAATGCCAGTTGCTGGGAAGCAAACAGCAGAGGGAACCAAGAGCTTCCTATTACAAGCACCAACATGATGACTTAGAAACCAATATGGTTTTAAATTCATTCCTGTCCAGATAAACACATAATTTTGTAATCTAAAGCTAGAAAGTGTGGAATGGAGGAAGTACCAACAAAAAAGCAACAACACAAAGATAATACCAGAAAATTGATCAGCTATGTTTCCATTCCTAGTAGGCTTTTGTTTGTTTTTAAAGTACACCTGCAGCTAGCTGTTCAAGGGAGGGATCTGATATTTTGTGTTAAAAAAATACTGTTATTGCTATGACTATTACTACAATTTACACAAACTTCAAAACTGAGCTTTTCAATTTTAAACCAATTCATTAAGCCAAGGAAGTTAAGCCAGCTGCTTGTGGGAAAAGCCTTACAAATACTGATGTGTTAGAGCACAGTTAGGATGTTTGACTGATTTGCATCAAAAGAATGGCCATCAGACAGTTTTTTAAAAAAAAGATTCAGATCCTTTTTGTTATGCCAAAAACTGCCTCTCACCTGCCTTAGGGCATCTCATTGCTGTTGCAAGGTTGAATGGAGTGAACTCACTATAAAAAACAAAACAAAAAAAGCACAGGGATTAGGCACACAAAAACAGGGTTGTGGCACAGGCCTTTCCTCTTTGCTTGCTCATCCTTCACTCCAGAGCAAGCCATTACCACTCCCAGCCTGAGCTGAACCAGCACATCCTCCTTGCTTGCTTGCTGCCTGCCCTCTGTGTAGCCATGCCATCCAGTAAGTGGGGAAGAAATGGGAAGGCCCCCAGCCATGCCCCTGCTGCAGTCATCTGCCTCCTGAACTGAGTGGCTCACTTTGCCTAATAAGAGGGCCGACCCTGTCCTTTTGTATATTTCAGACTTAAGGATAGGGGTGCAGAACCTCCAGTCCATGGTCCTAATTTGGCCCACGGGCACTTCAATCCAACCCACGCCACCTCTTGGGCTTCCTCTAGGGGGTGGGGCTTAGACCCAAGCCCCACCCCCTGGAGGAAGCCTTTCAGAGGGCATCCCTGCTGCTACATGCAAGATGGGGAGTGAGAGCCACCGGAAATAACCTGTGCGGGGGGGGGAGCAACTGCTCCCCCTCAATGTGAGGATGAGTCCAATCTCAGATAGCAGCAGGGATGCCCGGCGAGAGGGGTTGGGAGGGACTCATCTGCATGTGTGGAAGAGTGGCTGCTCTTCCCTGCCCACGGGCGATTTCCAGTGCCTCTCATCCGATCTCAGATGTAGCAGTAAGGGTGAGAGATGGCAGGGGTTGGGACTTACTCGTGTGCAGGGACAAGCAGGTGCTCTTCTCCCCCTGCCGCCACCAAAGAAAAAAGGGTGGTGATGTCAGTGGGTGGGACCACGGCCCCAACGTGGGGTCGGGGGTGGTGGTGGCTGGGCCACTGACATCATCTGGCCCCGTGGGGTGGGGTGGACAATCTCGCCCCCCCCACAAAACAGTTCTGCACCCCTACTTGAGGCTTAATATGGCCCCATCTACAACAGCAGGATTTCTATGTATTATGAATTCTGATTTGACTGTACTTCCAGTTGTTGTGGGCACATGTAGAAATATATTTATATGCTGTTTCCAGTGAGAACTGACACATACGCACACACCACAGTTTTCACCTCAAAATCTATTTTGGCTTATTGTGTGTTCACTTGAATGTTTGGAATATGTTGAGTATTTTTCTCCTTCAGGTATTTGGAAAGGCTTGAAAAGCTCAGTTGTTTTTGCGTAGTTCCCAACTTCCCCGAAATTTCTCCCTATCCTTTTTACAGCAAAAACCATAGAAAAAGGGGAGTAATGGATAACCACCAGCAGGAGGGGCTCATGACAGGTGCCTGTCTGTATGAATTTTAAATTGAAAATGACGCTCCGGATTCAAGAGCTGTTTTTCTTGCCAGGGTCATGGAGTTTGTATCGGCACTCAAAAGTATCACTTTCAGCTTAGGATCAAGCTCTCTTCCCCCCACCCCTTTGCTCCTTCTGCAAATGTGAGGATATATTTCTTTTTGCTGATGAAAGGAGTGAGGTGGGAGGACCTGTCAGGGAGTGGCCTGGAGTCTACTCAAAACTTTTGTGAGTGGTGCAGTCTGCATTTCCCACTCCCACCACTCACTATCTTCCCCAATGTGATAGTGTATTTTCCCCATGAGTCTGCCTCCCATCCATCCATGTATCTTTGCCTGCAGAGACTCAGCTATCTGAGACAGATGGGAGGACCTTCTCAGTATTGGCACCAGGTTTGTAGAACTTCCTCCCTTGGGAAGCCCAGTTGACTCCCTCTCTTCTTGCCTTTAAGCAATTAGTGAAGACATTCCTTTTAGCCAGGGGCTTGATGTGATGGTTGCTCTAGGTTTGCTGTTGTTATTAACTATAGTTTATTGTTGTGCTTTTATTGTATATTTTATTTATTATTTATTTATTATTAATATTTATTTATCGCCCATCTGGCCGGCAACCGGCCACCCTGGGCGATGTACACACAATAAAATACATAAATACAATAAAATACATTAAAACAATATAAAAATTTTAAAATCTTAACCCACCCCATATTCCCGCCTGAACAACCAGGTTTTTAATGAGCGACGGAAGCTCATCAGAGAGGGGGCATGGCGGAGGTCACTCGGAAGAGAGTTCCACAGTACGGGGGCCGCCACAGAAAAGGCCCTCTTCCTCATCCCCACCAGTCTAGCTGCTCTGGCTGAAGGGACAAGGAGAAGGCCATCCGTGGCAGATCTTGTTGAGCGGCCCACTTGGTGTTGCTGGAGACGCTCCTTGAGATAAACTGGACCAGAGCCGTATAGGGTTTTAAAGGTCAAAACCAACACCTTGAATTCGGCTCGGCAAGCAACTGGTAGCCAGTGCAAATCCTTCATCACTGGCGTGATGTGATCCCGCCGGCGGCTGCCTTTAACCAGGCGAGCCGCTGCGTTCTGTACCAGCTGCAGCTTCCGAACCGTCTTCAAGGGTAACCCCACGTAGAGAGCATTACAGTAGTCTAGGCGAGAGGAGACCAAGGCATGAACCACTGATGGGAGCAGGTGATTAGGAAGGTAGGGGCGCAGCTGCCGTATCAGATGGAGTTGATACAGCGCTGCCCGGCTCACAGCTGCCACCTGAGCCTCCATGGACAGCTGGGAGTCTAGAATGACCCCCAAGCTGCGGACCTGGTCCTTCAGGGGTAGATGTACCCCATTCAGCACCAGGTCAACATCCCCTAACCTCCCCTTGTCCCCCACCAGCAGTACCTCGGTCTTGTCGGGGTTCAGCTTCAGCATGTTCCTTCCCAGCCAGCCAGCCACTGCCTCCAGGCACTTGGACAGGGTCTCAACGGCCAACCTCGGTGAGGACTTGAAACAGAAGTAGAGCTGCGTGTCATCCGCATACTGATGACACCGCACCCCAAACCTCCTGATGATAGCTCCCAGCGGCTTGAGGTAGATGTTGAATAACATCGGGGAGAGGATGGAACCCTGCGGCACCCCACAAGTGAGCAGCCGAGGGTCCGAAGCCTCCTCCCCGAGAACTACCCTCTGGTACCTTCCAGAGAGGAAGGACCGGAACCACTGCAATACAGTGCCTCCAAGCCCAACCCCTCCAGGCGGTCCAGGAGGATACCGTGGTCAACGGTATCAAAAGCCGCTGAGAGATCGAGGAGGACTAGAAAGGAGCATTCGCCCCTATCCAAAGCCCTCCTCATATCATCCACCAAGGCGACCAAGGCCGTCTCCGTCCCATGTCCAGACCTGAAGCCCGACTGGCACGGATCTAAATAATCGGCTTCATCCAAGTGTGCCTTCAACTGAGCACCCACCACCCGCTCGATCACCTTGCCCAGAAATGGTAAATTGGAGACTGGGCGAAAGTTGTTTAAATCCTGGGGATCCAAGGAGGGCTTCTTTAGAAGCGGTCTTATTACTGCCTCCTTGAGGGCTGATGGCATCACTGCCTCCTCGAGGGAGGCATTCACCACCGCCTTGATCCCCTCACCCAGTCTCTCCCTGCAGCTCATTATGAGCCAGGACGGGCAAGGATCAAGCAAGCAGGTGGTCGGCCTCACAGATGAAAGCACCTTGTCCACTTCATCAGAAGGAAGAAGCCGAAACTGATCCCACAAAACCGGTCTGCCATTGGCCTCCTCCCGCTCGCTCCCTGTATCCACGACGCACGATATCCCACTCCTAATCCGATCGATTTTATCTGCGAAGTGCTTCGCTAAAGCCTCACAGGAGGCTCTAGACTGTTCCAATGGGTCCGGAGCAACTGGACCGACCAGACTCCGGACCACTTGGAACAGCCTCCTGGGGCAGCACTCCGCAGACGCAATGGAGGCAGCATAGAAATTCTTTTTTGCTGCCTTCACCGCCACCCGGTAGGCTGAAGATGCAGCTCTAACCAGTGTTCGATTGTCTTCGGAGCGGGAATTTCGCCATCGGCGCTCTAGCCTTCTCACCTCTTGTTTCAGAGGTGTATATTGTATATTGTTTTTGTGAACCATTTTGGGGGCCTTGTCCTTGAAATATGGGATAAAAACACTTTTAAGGCATAAACCTATGGCCCTCCGACCTTGCCTGAGGGGCCATAGGATTATTCAGAGTCCCAGCTCTGAGGTCCTGAGAGCTCGGAGCTGGGAATCTGAATGCGGAGTCCCCGCTCTGCCCTCTTGCAGCTGGCGTGGAAAGAACCGTGGCGGCTGCCTCCCCAAGGTTACAAATTGGCCTCGGAGAGGAGGAAAAGGGGCGTGCTGGGGGGTGAAGAAGAGAGGAAGAGACTGGGGGCGATGGCTCACGCTGTATCCAAATGGCAGCCCAGACTCTTCCCTCCCCCTCTAAAGAGCTTCATTTAGATGGCCAAAAATGGCTGTCTAGATGAAATGCAGGGCGTGAGGCACGGTGCCGGACTCACGCAGTGCAGTTCGGAGGTTTACATGCGTTGAGGGTGGGGGACGATAGGATCGCGCTCTAAATAAATAAAATGAAATAAATAAATAAGATATACTCCCTTCTGTGGGGTCAATTCATATTTGTTGGGTTTTTCCCACTACTATAAGTCTCCTGGAAGGGCTGATACTCACTATATGTGTCAGAGCATTTCCACAACCCCAGCTATCAGATTAATTATATAAGAAGGTGTAATCCTGTGCACCTTTCCTTACAAGCAGTTCACCCCATGCTTAGTGAGACTTACTCCCCAATAAATGTGGATAGGATTGCAACCGGAGACATGCAGTGAAATGCATTTTATGTAGTACAGCCCTGAATCATTGGGTGCCATTTGCACAGCCTGGGTTGGTGGATTTGAAATGAGGGAACTGTGACTCCTGCCGTCATCTGAACATGGTGATGGAACACTTGGGTCTTGGGCTTCAACACAATCATTGCAATTGTATAGCTGGGCTAACAAATCATATGAAAGCATTGCTTGTGAATTGTCCTAGAAATAACCCTCATGTAATTTGCTTAGGCTTCCAATCCTTAATCATGCATTGTTCTTGGGAAATTATTTCCACATAGAAATCGTAGCATACAAAATTCTGAACCATTCTCAGTTTCCCATTTGATGCTTTTGGGGAGTGGGAGGGGAGGAATAAAAATGAAGTATTGTTTTAAAATACAGTTTGGCCTCACTTAAAAATCACTCTTCTCATGGCCTTTTTTTCTTTTCTTTTCCTTTTGGCGTTACCTCTTTTGAGAAGCATTGTCCTGATTTATAAGCATCATTGTCCCCGGTGTCTGAACCTCAGATCTGAGAGGTAGGAGCAGTTGGATTGCATTTTCAGGATGCCAAACGTGTGCTCTTTGATCTGGTGGTACAGCCTGCCTCAGGGAATAAGTTCAATCTTGATTCCTTTAGTCAATCATCCACTATCAGGTACCTGGGCCCTGATTAGGAGTCTGAAAAAAAGAAAGGAGCACATCACGAGTGCATGTTGGATGCTGAAGCATTTGTGAGGAGGCTGCTGGCATCACAGAAATCCTTCCTGCTCATGCTGAGGCAATGTTTTCTCTTGTAAGAAATTTTCTTAATGCATCAAGGAACAATAAAGGGAGAGAAATTTCACACACACAGACACACACACACACACCAAATGCCTGCACACTCACTGATGAACCTTGGTAAGGTTCTGAATACCTCCTTCCCTTATTTAACCTCCTGCAGAACTAATAACAAAGACAGTGTCCAGGTTTTTCACCTTGACTTCTACAAATGGCTAGGCATCTTGGCAAAGTTGTGCCTTCTTAACATTCCTGTCGTTCGCTCATTCATGCTAGTATTTAGCACTTGTTGAGTGTTAGAAGAGATCTGTCCTGACAATTTATGTTACCATTTTTATAAACCAAGTCACAAAATGGCATTTGTGTTTGAACAGGGTCTTAGAGAGGTATGCTTAATCCATCATGCAAAAAATAGCAAAACGTTCACTTCAACTTTAATTGCTTTATTTTTTTATTTCCAACTACAGTAGCATTCCAGAATTGAAACAGCCTCAAAAAGCACAACAACAAAGAGTCCGATGGCATGCTAAGGATGAACAGATTTATTGTGGTGTAAGGTTTTATGGGCAAGAGCCCACTAGTCAGATATATATATACAGTCATGCCTTGGATTGAGAGCATAATTCGTTCCGGAAATGTGCTTGTAATCCAAAACACACTTATATCAAAACGAAATCCCCCCAAAAAAATTTGTACAGAGATTTTTAATTTAAGCCGTACTACAGTACTTGTATTGCAAGGCGTAACTTGTATATCAAATAAAAAAAAATTAAATAAATATTTAAAAATTTGCTTGTCTTGCAAAACGCTCTCAAACCAAGTTACTTGCAATCCAAGGTATTACTGTATATCTGATGAAATGTGCTATACTCCAAAAAGGCTTATGTCATATTACATTTACTAGTCTTTAAGGCAGTGGTAGGGAACATGTGGCCCTCCAGACATTGGACTACACTTCCCATCAGTCCTAGCCAGCATATCAAATGGTGAAGGTTGATGGGAGTTGCAGTCCAACAACAGCTGGAGGGCCACACGTTCCCCATCCCTGCTTTAAGATTTCACAATACTTGGTTTTGCTGCAACAAATGAGCATGGCTAACCTTTTGGAAAAGGACAAGTTACCCTTAATTTTCAACCCTAACAATTTATTTATATATTTATTTATTTATTTATTATATTTATACCCCGCCTTTTTTCCTTAAAGGAACCCAAGGCGGCTTACAGAATCCTCCTCCTCCTTTCCATTTTATCCTCACATTTTATCCTACCTGTGAGGTAGGTTAGGCTGAGAGTCAGTGACTGGCCCAAAGTCACCCAGTGAGTTTCATGGCCAAGCGGGGGCTAGAACTCAGATCTCCTGAGTCCCAGTCCAACACTCTCACCACTATGCCACACTGGCTCTCCCTAAAATTGGTCCCCACAGATTTAGTTTGATTGATCTATCTGTTCAACCAATTAAAGTAGAGGCATGAATAAGAGAACATAACTGTTTTCCAGTTATTGACTAATGTGTTAAAATGTATATATATTTTAAATATATGCATTTTGAAGTGCAGATTTTTAATTTTTTAAAAATATAGGCAGTCCCCGAACGTCCGACTTACAGGCAACCCATACTTAAGAAGAAACTTCTGGGTTCCCCAGCGCTACGTCATTTACATAGAGTACATAGCGTAGTATACTACGTAATTTGCATAATTTATGCAATTTGCGTAAATGCCGATTTTAACGTATAGAACGCCAAGACTGTTCAAGACTTACATACAAATTCAGCTTAAAGACATTCTTAAGAATGGAACTTGTTCATAACCTGGGGACTGCCTGTATGCATTTTTCAAGCATGATCACAAGTTTGAGAATGTGCAAACATTTTTCTAGAAAATGCACTCTCAGTCGTGTTCATGTTCAGGGTTGCAAACAGGACAAGCTGGATGATTTCTGAACTAAAACAAAATGCTTGTACATCCCTAGTGACCCAGTGAAATTGTCAAGAAGGGAATTCAAGAACTTTGTTGGTAAGAGGTGTTGTTGAGCTTGATACCTAATTACTTGGCTCAGAATAAAATCTCAGCAATTTGTAACACTCACTTCAAATATGAGGTAAGCATTATGACTCCCTGGCTTCTTCTCTAGCTCAGATTTTAATCTGAGTCAGAGAAGAACTCAAGTCACTTTGACCCAGCCAGCCATCTGCCTTCCTGCCTGTCTATTTGATTATAGGCCCACCCATTGCCTTTCTCCAACCACACTCCACATACCTGCCTATTTGCTTACTTTGCTACTACTGCTGCTCTGGCAGCAGAAGACAGAGAGGTCTCTCTTCCCCCCATCCACCGATGCTTGGGTTCTTGCTGTAGCAGCACTAGCTAGCATCAGGCAGGCATTTAAGGGGTGGGGAGGGGGAAAGAAAGATACCGACTTCTCTCTAGTTATCACGGGAACGTCAGCAGCAGGCAAAAGCTAAGTAGGCAGGTGGGAAGGAGGCTTAGTGAGGGAGGGGGAGAGAATTTGGAGGCTTGCGGAGGGTTGGGGGTCAAATTGGACACTGCTACCCCAACTGAATGCACAAGGTGGCCTGATTTGACTCAGATTGGCTCAGAAATTAGGGATGGATGAATCTGTCTGTTTTGGTTGCTACCTACAACTTTTAAAACTTTTTGAAGTACAAGTACAACTTCATGCTGTCACATTTCCACATCAGTTTGCCAATTTTTTGGGTTAAAAGGCTGTGTATGCATTTTTGTATGTGTTTTTCCCCAGTATAAACATATTTCTGCTAACGTATAAATGTTTGATGTATGCAATGCAAAATCTGGAGAAGTGTGAAAACTGAAGGATGATCGCATTCTGGTTCAGGTATTATTTTTGCAATTGCAGATTAAGTCGGTTCGTTTAAAAATGCGAACCCAACCAATTTCTCTCTCATCCCTACAAATAAATGGTACTATGTTTGGGGGGAAATAGCCTGGCCAATTCTGAACTAATCTAAGGTAAATATGGGTGGATGTGTTGCTGGGTTACCCATCAGTTCTTGGCAGTAATGATCATGACTTGAATCTAACATTTTTTTAAAAAAATAGGCTTATGGAGGCAAAAGGTTAAGTTAGTGGTTTGTGGACCTGAGTGATTTTTTAATATTTGCCCTATTTTATCTTTGTTGTTTATTTTCAATTAACTATTGTGGTTTTTTAAATTTGCTTTGTTGTGTTGATGGGAACCTGTGGAATTGGACAGATAAATAATCACAGCTACTATGAAAAGCCTACAATCACAACTCCATAATGAGAGATCTCCAGGTTCATTATATGTCGCCCTCACCTGGGAAATATACGTAGACACTGCATGTGTTTGCATTCTACTCAGAGCAACTTAACTGAAGTGGTGGGAGTGCCTGGATATAGCTACAGTGACCAATATCCTACAAAGGTGGCTGTAACTGGGAGCAAAATTGTGTCAATTAGTCTTGTTGCTCAGTTTTGGGCCCCATTTTTTCCCCCAGCTTGCCTTGTACATTTTCTTTAATACTCCTTTAAGTGTAATTATCGCTAGGATGAGCATTGCAAGATGCTTAAGCACCCTGACAACTTGAATGCAGTGAGAGATTGCATGATACTAAGTATGTATAAATCTCTATCTTTCATGGTATTTGAACTTGATGATGGAACAAGTTTGATAGAGATAAAGTCAGTGAATGCATTATATTTAGACAAGATACCAAGTATGCAGAAGGCTCTGTATTACTTTGCTGTGTTAACAGCTGCTAGCATTCAGTGTTCCACATATACTTGATAGCAGTGATACATTCAAGCTCAGTGATTATCCAAAGAGTTCAGGGCTCTGGAATTAATCACACATTTGAGAAGACCAATAGATAGAGATAAGCAGGAAAGTTATATTTGTTTTCTAAGTAGGGGAATGAATATTTAAGTGGCCATTACACGTATTTGTTATTATTAGTATCCAGTATCATTGAATTTAGGACAATAGGAATAATCTAGTTACAGTGCAATCCTATGCATGTCTACTCAGAAGTAAATTTCATTGTATTCAGTGTGTCTTACTCCCAGGTAAGTAGTTAGAAGATCACAGACTTAATGTTTTTAATTATCTTGTTGGCATGATGAAGGAAAGAATGAAGACCATAAATAGAATCAGCCCTTTGAAAGCATATGCACGTATTTCCCTTGATAATGCTGATTAAGACATCCAGGTCCCTTCAGCCAAGCATTGCATGTTCATCTCATAATCATAACTTTCAGTAAATTTTATGTGGAGTTGAACAGATTTTAAACCACATTATATTGATTCTTGTTGTATGTGTGTGTTTGCATTTGTATTGTTTTAAATGGCTTTCTTTACCATCTTTGTAACTTTTTGTGTGGAATTTTGGGTTATAAATGCTTCAGCTAACTAACTAACTAACTAACTAACTAAATACATCACTGTTGGCTATTCTGTGAATGCCTAAGGCCCTCTCACCCCAAGGAGAAAGGATGTGAGGAAGGAACAAGAGAGGGACCAGGGAGGGATTTTTTATATAAACCTAAAGTCAGAAACAACCTTTCCAGTCCAAGTGGACTGAATAACAGGGCATTGAAAGACGTAGGGCATTTTTGAGATCCCAGGTGTATTTTGAGATTACTGTAGGGTACAATGCATATCCAAGATGCCACTGCCTATAGATAGGGCACTCTAGGGAGCAATGTAGGATCATAGGAAGCTGCCTTATGCCAAGTCATACCATTGGTCCATCTAGCCCAGTATTGTCGACACTGACTGGCAGTGGCTCTCCAGGGTTTCAGGTAGAAAATTTTCCTGCCCTAACTGGAGCTGCGGGGAATTGAACCTGGGACGTTCTGCGTACAAAACATGTGCTCTAGCACTGAGCTACGACCCCTCCCCTTGAATGTTTCCACCTTACTGTTTCTCACTGCTGCTTCAAGCAGACCTTTATTTACAATTATATGTTAGTCAGTAAGACCTTACCTGGATTGGAGGGAAGTCCAGAGCATCCCTAGAGACTCTTCCTGTGGCTGATGCCTTCTCAGCTTCTTCTTTTACGTCTCTGTGCATCACACATATGGGCTCTTTGCCTGCGCTGAGGCCTGTTCAGGAAACTTCTAAAGCTGAGGTGTTTTAGGTGGGAACCCTTCCCCCACTGTCCTACTGCGCACGCTCCAGCAGGTTCCCACCTATCCCTTCAGTTCCTCTTCGACTGCCATTGTGGCAAGGCGTTGTTCAGAGCTTCTCTCGTAGTTACCCGCTGAGAAATACTGCGTTTTATTCCTACTATCCTTTTTTCTCGAGTTCTTCTCTCTTTATGATTTTACTTTTATTTGTTTATTTCTTCTATCTCCATGGGCGCCGTGGAGGCTTCCAAGGCAATGTCTCTTAAGGCAGGATTCCGAAAATGTGGACCGCCTTAAGGCTGAAATGTGGACCAGGGCTCTGGAGGCGGTGGGCGTCTCCAACCCTCTCCCGACTGCTGCAGCCTCTACAACGGCCGATCTGCCGACCCCTCCACACCCAGAAACAGTAGTGGTTGACCCACCCTCTCCAGGGTGCAGCCTGGCGGTCACCAAGGCCAAGAAGCTGGCGAAAAAGGTGAAGGCAGGCTTGGAGTGCCGAAAGAAGAAGAAAGAACATCGACGGTCGAAAAGCACAACAAAATCGGTGTTGATGCTCCAACCTTCTTCTTCTCTGCCCGCCTCAATTCCAAAGCAGCTTCCATTGATACTGATGGCACTACTGTCAACGTCCACCTCGATACCGATGGTCACTCCGTCACCATTGATCTCAGAGGGAGAGATCCGAGACATCTCCCCAGCTGGGGAACATCCTGCCAAGAGGGAGCCAGCTGGCAGACCTCCACTACCACCATGGCAGATCTCTCCTCTGCTTGTCTTCCATGCTTTGTGACTGGGATCGCAGGAGCGCTTTGTTTCAAGGCAGCATCATTCAAGTTCCCCCCTCTCTGACTGGGAGAGGGGGTCAGAATGGTCCTACCCACCCAGCCACTACTATTGGGAGGAGTACAGGCGTTGGTATGGCGATTGGTACCAAGAACCACCTCACTCAGCTCAGTACCAAGAAGACTTTCTCTGGCCAAGGCCCCCCACTTTGGCCATGGGGAGACTACCTCATTTTGTCAAAGGAGGTGGCATCTGCAGCAACCCGCCTTCGGTGTCCCCCAGCAACCTCAATGCCAGCCACATCAACAGCAGCCCTTGGTACCAAAGTGCTCATACCAACAGCATAGGTACCAGGGCTACCATAAAGGTGATGACCAAAGCAGGCATTGCCTTTGACTCCCCTCCAGGCATGGACAGTTTCACTCCATCCTTCAGTGCACAACTGGCCTCCTACCTACCATCATGAAGGAAAATCACATCTGACAGCTGGGTCCTCAAGATCGCCCAGCATGGGTAGAGGATCGAGTTCAACACTCTCCCTCCCTTTCTCGGCATTCGCACCACGCAGCCTTCACCACTTCTGCTAGAAGAGATAGACTCCCTACTGCAGAAGGGTGCCATCCAGAGGGTACCAGTGACTTCTCTCCACGAGGGCCTCTACTCTCGCTACTTCACGGTGCCGAAGAAGGATGGAGGGCTTTGTCCAATCCTGGACCTGCGGGGTGTCAACAAATTCATCACCCCAAAGAAATTTCGGATGACTATGCTCCAGTCGATCTTGCCTCTACTCCGCAAGGGCCACTGGTTTGCATCGATCAACCTCCGGGATGCATATTTCCATATCGCTATCCATCCTGATAGCCAACGCTTCATTCAGCTCTGTATCGGACAAGATGTCTTCCAGTTCACGGTGCTTCCATTCGGTCTCTCCACCTTTACCAGGGTCTTCATGAAATGTGCAGCAGTCGTCTGTGCCCACCTACGCTCTCAGGGCATCCAGGTCTACCTGTATTTAGATGACTGGCTTCTCATGGACTCATCGGAACATGCTCTTCATCGAGCAGTGAATTTCACTCTACATCTACATTTTGAGTACCCTTGGATTCTACATCATACATGAACTGGAAGAAGTCTGTCCTACAGCCGTCAAGGTCATTCCAGTTCATTGGTGCAGTCCTTGATTCTACTCGCGCTTGAGCCTTTCTCGAGACCGCACCGACAGCATACCCATCTTAGCTGCGAAGCTGTACCATGCTTGCAGGGCAACTACCCACACCATTCAGCATCTCCTAGGCTTCATGGCTTCGACCCTCACAGTGGTCACTTTCACAAGACTTTGGATGCAGCCCCTGCAGACTTGGTTCCTGAAGACTTTCGATGCCGACGGAGACGTTTGCCGGACTTACCTGATACTCCCCGTCCAAATACAGAACTCTCTGTTATGGTGGATGGACAGGAGCCACCTTTCGCAAGGACTGCCCTTTTTGCCGCCAGCACCAACAAAGTCTCTGATGACTGATGCCTCCCAAATGGGTTGGGGGACCCATTGTGGAGACAGCATGGTTCAGGGTCGGTGGTCGCGTCCAGAGCTTCACACCCACATCAACTACCTGGAGCTTCTGGCGGTGTGGAAGGCACTTCCGGCCCTCGTCTCTGAACTCTCAGGCCACCACATACAGGTGGTAACAGACAACACCACTGTGGTTGCCTACATTTACAAGCAGCGTGGTCCTCGAAGCTCAACACTCTTACTCTGTGGCTTTTCAGCTGCGCCATCCTGAAGGGTATGTCCTTCACAGCCATCCACATTGCAGGGAAGGACAATATCCTGGCAGATGCCCTCAGCAGAATTACAGGGACATCTCAAAAGTGGCAGCTGGACTCTCAGGTGCTGAGAACACTCTTTCTTGCCTGGGGCACTCCTAAGGTCAACCTGTTTGCGACGGCGGAGAATACGGCATGTGAGACTTTCTGCAGCAGAGCGGGGATGGACCCGGCCTTGATGGGGATGCCTTCCTTCACCAATGGTCATGGGATCTGTTCTGCGTCTTTCCTCCCATCCTGCTGCTCACGAGAATCATTGCAAGGATACGTTCCGAATGCATGGACTGCATTCTAATTGCCCCAGGCAACCGTGGTTCACTCCACTCCTTCGACTGAGTCACGGAGAACACGTCCATCTACCAAAGTATCTGTCCCTTCTCACTTGGAACCGAGGCCAACTCCATCACCTGGACCTTCAATCACTTCACCTCTCATCGTGGAGGATGCGCCACTGACAGAGACTCAAATTCCACCTGAAATTCAGGCTGTTCTGGATGCGCCCAGAAAGCTGCCTACTAGAAAGTCTTATGCTGCGAAGTGGGCATCCTTCTCCACCTTCTGCGGATCAATCGACACCAACCCTTCTTCCTGCTCGATACAGATGATTCTGCAGTACCTACACTTGCTGTCAACGAGAGGCCTTAAACTTTCATCTGTAAAGGTCTACCTCACCACCATTTCTGCATACCGCCCCTCCATCGCAGGCAGGACTTTCTTCTCCCATCTGTTGGTTTGACAGTTTCTAAAGCGTCTCCACAACCTTTTCCCTCTGGTCCGGACTGTAGTCCCCTCCTGGAGCTTGTCGGTGGTTCTCAAGGCACTCACTTCTCCTCCATTTGAGCCTCTCACCACCATGTACATTCGCCTTTTGACATGGAAAGTGGCCTTCCTTGTGGCGATTACCTCGGCTCGGCAGTCAAGTGAACTCTGTGCTCTCCGTGTCCACGCCTCTTATCTTAACTTCCATCATGATAAGGTAGTGTTTAACCCTGTCATTGCCTTCCTGCCGAAGGTGGTCTCATAGTTTCACTTGAGCCAAGACATTGTTCTGCCAGCCTTCTTCCCATTGCCATCGACGTTGATAAAGAGTAGGGATGTAACTGCAAATCTTGGGGGGGCTGAAAGCAGGGCAAAAGCGGCCGGCTCGTCCCCCCCTGAGACTCTCACGACTTACCTTCCTGCCGCTCGATCCAAGACACGCTGGGGAAAGGAGCTTCAGTTCCCCGGTGTGTCAGTTCTGGTTCCCCTGGAGCTGCGTTTTTAGCGTAAAAACCAGGGCACCCCAGCTTGAAACAAGCACAATTTGCTATTTACGCTAAAAACGCAGCGCCAGGAAACCGGAAGTGGCGTGACGGGGAACCCGTCGCGTCACTTCTGGTTCCCTGGTGCTGCAAGCAGCGAGAACAGGCGGGGGGTGCTCCGGAGCACCCACAAGAGCAGGACACTTCACACGCTTGATGTCAGGAGAGCACTTACTTTCTACAAAGCAAGGACAGAGTCCACCCGTCAATCCCAAAGACTATTCCTCTGTTATGGGCGCCGGCAAGTTGGTCTGCCGATCTCATGTCAGAGGTTTGCCAATTGGATAGTGCAGACGATAAAGCTGGCATATGAGCTCAACAGTCTACCACTTCCCGACATGGTGAGGGCTCACTCGACTCGTGGCATAGCCGCTTCAGCTGCCTTCGGTAGAGGGGTCTCTCTGCTTGAGCTTTGTAGAGCTGCGACCTGGTCTTCCCTGTCGATGTTCATTCAGCACTACCGCTTAGACATCTGGGCGAGGTCTGACTGTACTTTCGGCAGGGCCGTGCTTTCTTCCATATCAAGCTAAGGACACCGACCCTCCTCCGGTAAGTCAGCATGGTACATCACCCATATGTGTGATGCACAGAGACCACGAAGAAGAACAGGTTGCTTACCTGTAACTGTGGTTCTTCAAGTGGTCATCTGTGCATTCACACAACCCACCCACTGACCCCGCTTCAGTGTCACTGTTGATGTTGATAGGGCTACCCAAAGCGGTTCTTTTTTCCACATCAAAACAGATGTTGATATCCATATTGATGTGTTTTTGGTGCAAGGGATCCTCTCGGTCTCGGGGCCCACAAAGGCAGTCTCAGGGAACTGAGGGGATAGACAGGAACCCACTGGATCGCAGTAGGACAGTGGGGGAAGGGTTCCCACCTAAAAATGCCTTAGCTTTAGAAGTTTCCTGAACAGGCCTCAGCGCAGGCGCAGAGCCCATATGTGTGAATGCACAGATGACCACTCAAAGAATTGTTGTACGTACACCGCCCAGAGAGCTTTGGCTATTGGGCAGTATAGAAAATGAATAAATAAATAAATAAATCCGTTACAGGTAAGCAACCTGTTCTTCTGGGCAGAAAGCTGTACCCCAAAGTCAGCTTCCAAATTGCTGATGTGTGTTTGTTTCACACATCATTGTCATAGCAGCAAATGTCACAGTATGTAACCACCTAACTGAATAAAAACAATCCATTGCCAGGGTGCCTATGTGATCATGGGAGACTGTCCTCTCTCTCTCTCAGTCTCTCTCTCTCTCTCTCTCTCTCTCTCTCTGTGTGTCTGTGTCTGTTGGTCTATCTATCTATATCATTTTGCTTTCTATTTAATGTATCAGAAATGAACTGTGGTTTCTTATATCTAAAATGTAAACGCTGTCCCTGCTGAACATATATTTAATGCTAGATAGTGAGAAAACACCTAAAACACAAGCCAACATGTTATCTGGGTATATGAGAACAAGTGGATCAGGCTAAGAACCAAACCACACTAATTGTGTAGCATGTAGCTGAGGCTTGTCCTATTTTTTATTCTCATGTAAGCAGCATGGCCCTGATTCAAATTGAGACCATGGCGTTCCAGGAAGGAGGGTTAAATCCCCCCCCCATGTTTTCTCCAAAATTCCCTTTAAAAAGTCTCCATCTGGTCCAGTATTCTGTTTTCCAGTGATGGCCAGCCAGATGCCTTGGTCATTGGCAGGCAGAACCTGAAGGTGATTCCCATCCCATTAAAAGCTATTGACAGAACATCTAAGCTAGTGGCCATTACCACTTCTTGCATGTGAAGGAGTATGTTATGTGTGTAAGTCCTGAAAGTACTGCTATTCAGCTTCAGTGTGTGATCCTGAGCTGTTTAGTATTATGAGAGATAAAAATTTCTCTCTCCACCCTCCCCATACTGTTCATAAGTTGGTAACGCCTCTAGTCCAGTGTTCTCCAACCTTGGGTCCCCAGATGTTTTTGGCCTACGCTGGTTGGGGCATGCTGGGAGTTGTAGGCCAAAAACATCTGGGGACCCAAGGTTGGAGAACACTGCTCTAGTCTATTATGCCCCTCCTTAGTTGTCTTTTTTCTAGGCTAAAAAGACCCAAATGCCTTCCCTTTCTTCATAGGGAAGGTGATTTTAGTGGTCTGTACCATTTCCAGTTCTACAGTATCCTTTTTGACAGGGCAACCAGATACTTAGTGGTGTAGGATTTTGAGGGTATCTAGGAACTGGCTGAAAGTCTACCTTTCTCTGTAGTTCCCGGTGCAACTAGGAAATGTACGACTTTCCCTGTTACCCTTTAGAAACAAATATTGCCAAGTTATAGGACAAAAGAATCAGATGATGGAGCTTGGCAGTCTAGAGTTTCCTTTAGATCCTTAACCAAAAAGGGTAGTTGATTTTCTGGAATTCTTACAACAGTTATGCAAACTGTTATAATTATAACAACAGTTATGCAAACAGGAAATGGAATTATAACAACAGTTATGCAAACAGGAAGGAATAAAATGGATTTCCAGCCAGCCAGTGCTCACTGCACTTCGACACATGGAAGGTGAGGACAAGGCTAAGATTTTGGTTAATGTTAGAATGGCAATTTAAGCAAATTTGACCTCATCAAGGAAAAAGCAACATAATTTTATTTATTTATTTATTTATTTATTATATTTTTAAATCGCCCATCTGGCCAGTCACCCGGCCACCCTGGGCAATGTACAACAGAATAAAACACCATTAAAACACAATTAAAACAATATAAAAGTTTTTTTTAAAAAAATCCTAACCCACCCCATATTCCCGCCTGAAAAACCATGTTTTTAAAGCACAGGGGAAGCTCATCAAGGAGGGGGCATGGCAAAGGTCACTGGGAAGGGAGTTCCATAACTTGGGGGCCGCCACAGAAAAGGCCCTCTTCCTAGTCCCCACCAGCCTGGCTGCTCTGGCTGATGGGACAAGGAGAAGGCTGTACGTGGCAGATCTTGTTGAGCGGCCTACTTGGTGTTGCTGGAGGCGCTCCTTGAGATAGACTGGACTGGAGCTGTATAGGGTTTTAAAGGTCAAAACCAACACCTTGAAGTCATAGCACACCCCAGGCTAATTAATGCCCAACTATTCTATCTGAAAGACAAAGTAGGTTTCTAGATCCACTTTTATGCAAAAAATACATGGTAATTCTAAAAGATGGGTGTCATCACAATTTAGGGATAGGCTGTGACAGAATTTGTCCTAGCCTTTTCTATGGAGTCAGATCCAATTAGAGTGTAGATTTAGTTGCAGCCAATCCTAGCTCACTTAAGCCCTATTCATGCATCATACATGTGAAGGTGGTCTGCATGCTGAAAGGAGCAGCGGGGCCTCTATGAGCATACACCTCCATGGGAGCTGGAACAATGTGCATTTCCCTAGTGCATGGACATCAGGCATGAGGAAGCAATGTGACATCAGGAGCAGATCTAGTGGTGTGGCTCCAGTGCCTCTTTCAATGTATGGACCCTCCCTATGCACATAACATGTGAAGGGGGCTTTAATTATTTGTACCTTTAGCTGCTCTCAACTTCTCAAAGTGGTGAGAAGTTCCAGGAGAAGAACTATTGAATCTAGTTGGCTCTGGATTTATTTATTATATTTATACCCCGCCTTTTTTCCTGCAAGGAACCCAAGGCGGCTTACATTAAATTATCCTCCTCCTCCTCTCCATTTTATTCTCACAACAACCCTGTGAGGTAGGTTAGGCTGAGAGTCAGTGACTGGCCCAAAGTCACCCAGTGAGTTTCATGGATGTGAGAGCATTGGAAAACTACAGTCTTTTTCTATATTTTCCTAAGATTAGTCATGTTAGTCTGCCAGAGCAAAAACAACAGTCTTGTGGCATCTTAAACAGATTTATTGTAGCATAAGCATTCATGTACTAGTGTCCACATATGTTTTCATAGATTTCATAGATCATAGAGTTGGAAGGAGCCTGCAAGGCCATCGAGTCCAACCCCCTGCTCAATGCAGGAAACTAGAGGCGCAGGGTCTTCCATCCAAGTAATAACCAGGCCTGACTGACCCTGCTTAGCTTTCCACGCTCAGACAAGCTGAGCCAGTGTAAGCCGCAGGCTTTAAAAAAAATTAATTTACAATTATACAAGGAGAACAAACAGGACCGGTGCAAGGCAGTTTGGTGCCCTAGGCAAGATCAGATATTTAGCGCCCCCCTTCCCACTTGAGAGCGCTGTCTTTTTCCCCCCAAGGTGTTTCTGGCACCCCCTTTAGCCCTGCGCCCTAGGCGGCTGCCTAGTTGGCCTAATGGTAGCACCGGCCCTGAGAACAAATATACAAGCAGCGCGTTGGAAGAAAGCAGACTCCTACAGCATCAAAGCTGAGCCTGCATCAGATTCATGGAGACAGAGCAACCCTGAAGCCCTCCGCTATAACCCTATAACCACTCATGCTTCCAGGATAGCTAAACTTACAACTCTCTTTGCCTCACTCTGTCCCCCAATTCAAAGCCTGCCAGCCACTTTCTTTCCCCCTTCCTCTCCCACTGTAGAGCACTAGCCTCATATTCCACCTCTGCAGGTAAATTACCCTTTCAGGGGAATATCTCCATTCATTACCTCCCATTGAGGAAACATCAACCGATCATCTCTAACTATTAGCAAGCAATCAGCTTAACAAAGGATGGTCACCCAGCAGCTGTAACAATATTAAGATAACAGAAAGGGAGAAGAAAAGCAATCAGTAGAAATCTCCACACTTGTGGAGTGTGTCTAGCAAGCAACACTGAAGTATATGGTTCTTTGATTAAAGGTAATGGCTTGTTATCCAGTTCCAGAAAGAAACCTTTAATAGGTTTTTCCCAACACATTGATAATACAATATGAAAGGCTTGGCATTAAAAGTAGTGTCTTACAATAGTTACAATTGGCATTAATTTAGATTTTAGCTGGCATAGCATTGGGAGCAACAAATAGGTCAGAAAATACACAAAACTTGGCTCTGACTGGAGCGTAAAGATAGCTGAGTAGGAGTATAGCTAAAAAATGGATGTGTAGGGATATAGCTTATATATGTAAAGCAGGGTTGGGCAACCTTTTTTCCTGCAAGGGCTACATGGAGCAATGGATAGTATGTTCCAATTGTACGCTTGTGCTGGGTGCAGCCTAAGGCAGTGGTAGGTTGGTCCTAGGCTGGCAGTGGGTGTTACCAGGGTCAGCTTCCTGCTCCCCCCATCCCATTCTCTCTTTCTCTCTATCTATCTCTTTCTCTTTCTATCAGACAACATGATAACTCACACTCAAGCGTTGAGTATGGGTTGAGTGTGTGTTGTTGAGCTGTGGGTTGTTGTTGAAACATGGGTTATTGTGTTGTCTGAACCCAGCTGTGCTAACAAGCCATGGCTTGTTAACCATGAACAACCCACGAAGAGACTCCATGTTTTTTTGTTGGGTCGATGTACACGTACCTCTTGGGGTGCTCGCTGGTGCTCGCTGAGCACCCTGCCGCTCGATACCTCTCGCAGCGACAGCGAGGCTCCTGGTGGACTTTCCGGAGCCCGGAAGTGATGTGACGGGTCCTGGCACTGTGCCAGGAAGTGACGTGACAGGTCCCCGGTGCTGCGTTTTTCACATAAATACCATAGAAAACCACCTTAAAATGCCTGTGATTTGCTATTCACGGCCGTTTTAAGGTGGTTTTCTATGGTATTTATGTGAAAAACACAGTGCCAGGGTCCTGTCGCGTCACTTCCTGGCACAGTGCTGGGACCTGTCGTGTCCACTTCTGGGTCCCCAGCACTGCGTTTTTCATGTAAATACCATAGAAAACCACCTTAAAATGGCCACGAATAGCAAATCACGGCCGTTTTAAGGTGGTTTTCTATGGTATTTACACGAAAAACGCAGCGCCGGGGACCCAGAAGTACCTTTCCCTGGCTCCTCTCCGGGGAAAAGGTAAGTTCCGTGCGGCTCGGGGGGGGGCGAGCGTGGCGAGTTCACCCCGCTTCCACCCCCCAATTGAGTCACGCGTACATCCCTATTGAACCTTGGGTTGTTCACCATGGTTTGTTATCTCGGCTGGGTTCAGACAACACTATAACCCACAGTCCAATGACAACCCACCATTCAATGACAAGCCACCGTTCAGCGACAACCCACACTCAACCCATACTTAACCCTTGAGTTTGGGTTATCCTGTTGTCTGAACCCACTCTCTCTCTCTCCCTCCCACACACACACAACCACCCCCTACTCACTCTGAATATGCATACACATGCACGCACACACACACACACACACACACACACACACACATATAGAGCTGCACACTGAGATGATATATCAACTCCCCCCTCTGTGCCAATCAGCTGGCCAGGGGGTCATATAATTTAAATGGGGAGGATGTTGTGTGGGGATGACTCTTCCTGTGAACAATTTTTTGCATATAAATCATGCTCCTGACTGTGCTAAGCAGCTGTTTTGCGGACTGGCAGGGAGTGATTGTGCTGGAGAGGATGGTGCACAAGGATGACTCTGTATGCTTTCCTCCCCAGCACAATCACAGCAAAATTTGGAAGGGGTGGAATTCAGTGGTGATGACTGTATCTTGAGCACCCACATTAGCGTGCACTGAAGGCCTCTGAGGGCTGTATGCAGCCTGTGAACTGTGGGTTGCTCACATATGGTGTGAAGTATTCATAGTTGTACTTCTAAGTCCATCGCTCAAAATATGGAACCTTGAAGTCAAGCAGCTTGGAGACAAGAATGGTGACATACCATCTGCTAAACTCAGATACCACCCTGGTTGCTTAAGTGTGCGCCCACTACACACTTGTTCATTGGGAGATCAACAAAATCGGACATTCTGGATTCACTAGCACTAGGGTCATGATTGGGTGGTTATATATAGTGGTAGAAGCCTTTATACAATCCAATTGGGGACATCAGTGTGTGTGACATGGTTTTTAGCTTAGAAAAAGGACGAGTGAGGGGAGACATGATAGAGGTGTACAAAATTATGCATGGTGTGGAGAAAGTGGATTTTTCTCCCTCTCTCATAATACTAGAAAAATCAGAGTCACCCCATGAAGCTGATTGGTGGGAGATTTAGGACAGATAAAAGGAAGTACTTCTTCACACAGTGCATAGTTAAAACTACGGAATTCACTTCCACAAGATGTAGTGATGGCCACCAATTTGGATGGCTTTAAAAGGGAATTGGACAAATTCATGGAGGAGAAGGCTATCGATCGCTACTAGTCCTGATGGCTATATGCTTCCTCCAGCATCAGAGGCAGTATTCCTCTGTACACCAGTTGCTGGGGAGCATGGGTGGGAGGGTGCTGCTGTACTCATGTCCTGCTTGTGGGTTTCCTGTAGGTAGGTGGTTGGCCACTGTGTGACAGAATGCTGGACTTAGATGGACCCTTGGTCTGATCCAGCATGGCTCTTCTTATGTCCTTATGGGATAGGATGCACCAGGAGGGTAGAGTGTTCCAGAGGGAGGGGGTAGGTAAGCAATTGGAAGGAACAGCTGCCATCACTAGCCCAATCCGTCAAGCTGAGAGAAGGAAAAGCTGAACAATTGTGTGGAGGCAGTGGCTCCTCCTGCAAGAAGCAGCCCCGCAGCTTCCTCTGTCTCACCCTTTCTTTTTTTGGTAACATGCTTCCAGGGAAGGGTGGAGAAATGTGCAAGCAGGAGAAGGCAGCAGTTGCTCCTACCTCTTCTTTCTTGCTCTCCCTCTCTGTTCACTGTGGCCAGTGTGGATTGGGCCTGTTGTACTGCAGAGAAAGATTGTGGGAGTAGCCTCTTCTGCCCGCTTACTCTCACCCTCTCTCTCTGGGCAGTACAGCATTCAGGATTGGTCATGAAAAGGAGCAGGCACCTCATCTTCTCACTTGCTCACCTGAATTCTCCCCTCAGCACAGTAGTGGGGATTCTGCCTAGTGAACTAGAGGGGTGAGGGAGAGGAGATACACAACTGCTCAGCCTTTTATTCTTTTTGCATCAAGGATTGGGCAAGTGGTGATTGTGGCTGTATCTGATTGCTCACCTTCCCTCTCCCTTTGAAACAACTTTCCCTCTCCGCAGTGTAGCAGGAAGGATTGGGTGGGGCCATTCAGAAGAATTCAGTGAGCAAAAGGAAACTGTCTGCTCACTTGCCCTCTGCCTGCTCACTTCCCCTCTCTCACTGTGAGGGATGGAGGAGAGGAATGACCAAGTGAGCAAAAGATAACCACCTGTGCCATCTCACTTGCCCTCTCTCACTGGGTGGTGTTGAAGATGGGGCTAGTTGGGCCCAATCCTCACCACTGCACCACTCAAGGAGAGAGCAGGTGAGTCAGTGAGGTGATGAGGTGACTTTTTCTAGGACCAACCCTCCATGCTGCACCACTGAGTGGAAGGGAATAAGCGACTTGTGTTTTGCCTGTTTCTGTCAGGGATGCTGTAGCTGCACCCTGCAGTGCAGAGCCTGTATTGAGCAGAGGGTTGGACTTGATGATCTCGGAGGTCACTTCCAACTCTCTGATTCTATAATTCTAGGCAGCACTCTGGGCCCAGACTGCCTCTAGGCAGCACAGGGGCTGTGGCTCACTGGTATAGAGCATGCTTCGCATTCAGAAAGTCCCAGGTTCAATCCCTGAGACTTGGTATAAGGCTGCTTCCTGTGTTTCTTCCTGTCATGGTTTGCACAGAGGCTCAGATGCTTATTTCAACTGTAAATTAGGATTAAGTTGAATATTCATTTTGTTGAAGAACAGTTTTTATTTCGCGTGGAAAGTTACTCTTCTAACAAGATAGTGCTCGTTTAAAAAGTAGACCATCAATGCAAAAAGATGATGTTTTTGAGGATGTTCTGAGGGAAGCAGCTTCCCAGCCTTGGAGCTGCGAAACTATCCAGCAAGCCCTAGGGACATGTTTGCAAAGGCTTTGCAGTCTTGGCTGGGGGGGGGGGGGAAGGCGCAGTTCCCTGTAAAGGAGCACAGAAAGAGTCTGCCCAACGTTTGAGGAGCTGCACAGTCCCCGAGAGCCCCAAAGCAGCCTGGTTTAGGAAATCTCCCCAGCCTTGGATTGAAAAGATCAGCTCTAGCAGGGATGGATAGACTTAAGGCTTGCACAGTCACCCACCCCATCTTCAGGCCAGCATAACTTTCCAGCTGACACCATGCTGGCCAGCTTAGAAATGAACGTAGGGACGAGGAAGGGGGAAAGGGTCACCACTAACCCCTTAATTTAAAGTGGTGGCGGCAGCAGCAGCAGCAGGAGCAGTGAAAACAAAAGCAGCAGGTCTTCCTCCTGAAGTAGTCCACTTCAAATCGGTGAAAAATACCGTAAGTGATTGTTGTCCTATGCAAAAATGGAACTGTAACCACATGAATTGCTTCAGAACAGATCTACCTATAATCCCTACAGCCCTTCTCTAGTTAGTTTCTGCCCTTACGTATAGGGTTCTACCCGTAAAGGCAGCCTAAAAATCATTTTAAATAATTAAATATAATGTGTTTGGAACCGGGAAGGGCCTAGTGTAGCATGAGAAAGGAGGTATCCCATCCCTCCAGGTCTTCATGGCAGTGAACATGCGACACTCATCTCTCCTAGCAATAGCACAAAAAGCAAACAGATCAGTCACCAATGGAGTTTTACCCCCCTTGGAGCAGGGTGGGAGGATGAGTCCGGGAAAGTGGCTGGGTGGGAAGGTATAAACCCCCTCTACTTGTGCATGCTGTTCCCAATCCAGATTGGGCTGCAAGTGCTTGCAATAGAGTAAAAAGAAATGTTAGGATCACTTAGACGTTACACATTTAACGTAGTGTCTAATTTAACCCCCAGTGTGCATGGAGAACAGACCCCACACAGAGGAAAATTCAGAGTGAGCAGACCATGTAAAGGACAAAGAATCAAAGTTCTATAATATTTCAGGACAAACTAAACAGTGATGTTTCTATTTAAGTTTTCCCTCCTACAACTGAATATCAGTCATTTCTAAATTTGAAGAATGATCCTGCTGACTCTTTCCTAAGTACAAATAACTTGTGTTTTAGTGCCACCATCCAGATAAAACTTGTTTTATTCTCTCCTGGTGAAATTTGTTTATGTCTTGGTAGCAGCTGCTCTCCCCTGTTTGCCAATATCTATTAATGATAATTACCCTGAATACTATACCCAGTCTGTGATGCCATCACATCATTGTGAGGAAGATTGTGATCTTATCTAAAGCTATTCTGTTTAACTCTGACACTCCTTCTATTATAGTGGAGCACTGATAAGATCATGCCTGTTAGGATCAGACATTAGTTGGAATCAATATTTGAAAATGTGCCTGTTTTTGCTTAATAGCAAAGTTACTACAAGGGTCACAGCAAGATCATTTGTTGGATGAGATTGTACAGCTTCATCTTGTCAGGGAAAGTGGATGCTTTGCAGCATTTGCTAGTGAATGTGAAACAAAACAAACAAACAAAATCCTTCTCAGTCCCTCCCCCAAACTAAGGATATTTGTTTTGCTAGCCATCATACGATGCAGTGGTTTCCAACTTGAGTTGTTGGGGACCCTGAGGCTCCTCACACATTCATCAGGGTCTCTTCAATGAGAAGATCAAGAGTGGACAACCTTCTCTGAATGCTGAATTGTTCACTTTTACAAACTTTCCTCTGCAGTATGCAGCCACCGGGAAGAGTTGGGGACTAGGATACGAGAATTTTGTTTCTGTCCGCAAATCATACGGACATGTGCTGTTTGCAGTCCTGAAGGCAAAAGTGAGCAGGAGTGTTTTGGTGTTTTGTTTTGAGAAATGCTTTCAAATTCCTGAATCTGCAATCCCATTTTTAAAAATGCACACTTTGAAATGCACATTTAAAAAACAAAACAAAAACAAAAGCCACTGATCTAATGACATGAGTGCAAGCTATAATCTTCCAAGGAGCTTCAAATATCTCTTTTTCATTACAGTGCCCTTCTATCTTCTCATTTTAATTATACCTATACTTTCAGCGTACTGCAGAGTGTTAACAATTCAATATGTAATTTTATTTATTTATTTATTTATTTATTTATTATATTTATTAATCGCCCATCTGGCCGGCCACCCGGCCACCCTGGGCGATGTACAATTAAAACAATACAATAAAACAATACAATAAAATATGATAATTAAAACAGTATAAAAAAATCTTTTAAAATCCTAACCCACCCCATATTCCCGCCTGAACAGGAATATTAATTTTATTATTAATTTTCAGAGTTAATAGTAAATAATTATAAGGGGGAACCCTTTCTTTTTACAGCATACCACAGCCTTCCCCAACCTGGCACCCTCCAGATGTGTTGAACTACAACTCCCATTATTCCTAGCCAGCATGGCCTGTGGCCAAGCTGGCTAGGAATGATGGAAGTTGCAGTCTAACACATGGAGGGGGCACCAAGTTTGGGAAGGCTGGTATATAGCATCATTCCTGGTTTTCCTGACTATTTTTCTGACTGTTGATGCTTGTTATACATGCTAATAACATTCTTGTTAAAGAAAGCTAGATAAGCTAATGACTTGCATGATTATTAGGGATGCAGGTGTTAATCGATTTAATCAGTAGATTATTTAATTGAAGTTTAAAAATGATCTCCATAATTAATCAGCTGGGCACATACCAATGCAAAGCCATACAGATCTTCCCGCCCTCTCCCACTCTGCCAGGTTAAATGGCAAGCAAACAGAGAGATGGACTTTCCATTCAGTTTATAGCAAAAGATAGTGTAGACGTTGCATTTCATGTTGAGAGTATTCAGGTGAATTCCAGATAAATACATATTTTAGATCTTGGTGTTCCAGAATACTGATGGGGTTTGAACCTGTTCATATTTAAAGCAACTCTGCCTCTGTTCTGTTGCTATAATAGTGTTTTTTTATATATATTCAAGATGGCCTTTCCTTCTAAAAAATATTGTTAGCATTACTTAAGAGAAACGAAGCCCTCCAACGTCTTCAGAAGGGCCCCTATACTGTAGTTTTGGAAATGTGCAAATGTATTAAAATTTAATCAGAAGGCTGGAAGGTCAATCAATTAAAAAACTTTAATCACTTCATAGTCCTAATAATTATACATAATCGACATGCAATTAAATCTGATCCTGTAGATATCAGCTGAGTGCTATATGAACCAGACACAAATCCCACCTTCTTGCATGCATCTTTGTCCAGTTGACCTGATTCATTATGGGACGTGTTGTGTCATACATAGACTTCTGAAGTATTGGCATAGGCTACTCCCAGAGGCAAGGTAGCGGACTTGATGGGCCAGTGGTCTAATCATATACAACAAATCTTATGTGCCTGTGATATGTTTACAGACCTTTACCTTAAACTGTTCTAACAGGCACTGCTGTAATAATGAATTGACTGACACACTCATTCCTGTGGTTTTCTATAAAAAGTGGCACAAATGATAATGAATAAATCTCCTGCTAAATTTCCTACAGTAACTGAGCTTACCCCAGGCAGGTTGTGCCATTGTACATCAGTGTTTGAAACGTATAAGAATTTCAGACCACTAGTAACTTAGGGTTAGAAAAAGTTTTCATCTCCCCCCTTCTGCTTTTATTTGTGTTTAAAAGGTGCTTAGATCTCTTGCCTTTATATATTCCCTGCTCATATTAAATGTATTGTACTAAAAGCTGACAATTTCTTTTAGGGAGGGGGAGCATAACTGGGTGAAAACTTGCAAACTGTTGGTTATACTAATGAAATAATCCCACTTCCCTGATCTGGTGTGCAGAAAGGAAAAGAACGAAGAAATTGAATTGAAAAATGCATTAGGTAATGCCTGATCTAGGAATTAATCTGCTTACTTACACACAGCAGAGATACAAATTCTCTTGAGATAGCTAACTTAGTTTCTGATGTGGTATAATCCATGTTTATACAAGCATACTTAAATTGCACTGAATTGTAAAGAGAAAAGATTTCTAAGTAAAATGGAAAGTCGAATAGGGGAACCATTGTTTTTCCCATCCATTACCCTCTTTCTCTCCATCCAGGCACATCTTAGGGGAGATATATGACCCCAAAATTATATGTACATAAGTTTGTTTGTTTTTTAATTGATTGAATATATCGAATACAAGGGAAAGACTTTAAATGCATTTTGGTATTGGAAAGAGGTACTATAAGAAATCCTGGAAGTTATTGTTTAGTTGGACTTCAATCTCAATGGAAATGAAGATGCCAGAATCAAACTTTCAATCTTTTCTAAATTTCTTTTTTATTGGCAGTTTGAATGGTGCACTTTATTCCTGGGTAGTAGGATTCCCCATTAGGCATTTGTCTTGTTGACATGTGAATATCCTGTTGTCACAGATTAACGTAGCAGTGTGCTCGGAAGCAGGATGCCATTTAAGATAGTCCTTGAGCAAACACCTAGATCAGTGGATGGTCGTCTGGTGGCTCCTGGACAAGCTGGCACAATCCTTGCTGTTTATTGGATTTGTAACATTAAACAATTGCCTCAACCTCCTAACTTAAACGTTTAATTGTAGAAACAACAAACGGGTTTGGTGTCAGTGAGACACCTTTCTTTGGCAAGAGCTGATACTCATTTTGGTGGTGATGGTGGTGCCATGACCAGAAGAAAAACCTCAATGCGGAACATTTCAAGCTGGTGTCTTTAGCAATTCGGAGAAGGAGAAGTAGCTCTTCAGACTGGTCTCAGGCATGATTTGAAGGCACATGAGGCAGCACACCTTGCTGAGGTCAAGCAGGTCTGAAGCTGGTCAATGCCTAGATGGAAGTCTGCTTCGGACCTTTGTGACTGGGGTTCAGACAACATGATAACCCACACTCAAGGGTTGAGTATGGGCTGAGTGTGGGTTGTCATTGAAAGGGTTAACTGTCCAGTACACACACAACCCAACTTTCTATTAATATTTGATCTGATCACCACATAACAGAAAGCATTCTATGTGGTTCCTTTCATTTCCTTCAAAAATAAGTTTTGAGGAAGTTTCAAATTGCCAAATTAAATTATTATTAAATCAAATATTAAAGAAAAGAATATATAATGGTTGCAGAGACAGGTATGGCAGGAATCCTGCTCCGTTGAAAACAGAATCACTTTATCCTGATCATGCTGTGGAAATAACACTTGCCGAGACCTTTGTGCTGCAATCCTGCATAAAGTTAGGTTTCATAAATCCCCTTGTAGTCAGTGGGATTTACAGTCAGTTATAACTATATTACTCAAAAAATAAATCCCATTGAGTTCAATTGGGATTATTTCCTAGTAAGTATGTTTAGGAATGCAGTCTAACAGTATGGAGGGTTGCAACCTCATGAGTAAGTTCTGCTATGTTCAGTTAGGCTTACGTCCAGGTAAGTTTGCATAGGATTGCTGCCTTATGGTGCAATCCTATACATGCATATTTAGAAGTAAGCCCCACTGAGTTCAATGGGATTCACTCCCAGGTAAGTGTTTATAAGATTGTAGCTGGGCAGAACAATCCATAGTGTGGTAAGGGGAGTGAAGTGGTGGATAATTGATACTTTCAAAGACCTGCTGGTTCACATTGGCCAGGGTGAGTGGTAAGGAGGGCAGATTTACTTTTCTTTGTCACTGGCATTTATTTTCTTTTTAATATTTCCCTTCCTCTTGATTTCAGTGGAAAGGAAAAGGCCAGCTCCAGACTGCTGTAGAGGAGGGGCCTGATCCTGGGGCCTCTTGTGGGAACGAAGAGGCCTTAGCTCCAGTGGATCTAACTTCGCCTCTGACCTGCCCCCAGAACCATTTGTTTCAGGGCCTACTGCTGGTAGAAACACTGCTGGTGGTAGATATTTGCCTGCAGAACTTTCTGCAGGTGTACCGTGGGCTGCTGGTGTGGATGTGCCCCTTGCTGATGGATGTTCATTCAGCTGGCAGATGGATTCGTCTCCCCGTCCTAGCTCACTCCTGCCAGGGGATCTAGGGGTTCAGATTGTTTGGTTTGTTTATTTATTTACATCCTACCTTTCTGCAAAAAAAAAAAAAAAAAAAAAAAAAAGGTGCACAAGGCGGCTACCAGTAAAATTGAGATTTAAAAAATGTTAATGAAAACGAAGCATAAAACAAATTAAAAATGCAATTAAAAATGCAACAGCAACAGAAATAAGCAGCACCAACCAATTTAAAAAAAACTCCTTAGATTGTGTTCCAAGTCTTCTTTCATGCTATTTCATTCACCTTGAAAGGTGGCCTAAAATGATTTTAATTAAAATAAATTGTATTGCACCTCAGAACACAGCTTAAGCTGCCTATTTGCTAACATCTTAATTAGAGACCCTGATCAAGGTGACCTCCCTATTGGGGGTTAAAAGGCTAGCTGCTGAAGAGGGCCTTCTTAGCTGTTGCACCCTGACTGTGAAAAATGGTCCCTAAATTGATGTAAACATAATTACATTTTCATGTACCTTTCATGCTTGAGTTTGCTGCTGATTTTGTTGCTGCTAATTTCCTTGGTTTGTTATTGTGTGTTGTGGTTGTGATTTTATGGATGTATAAACTTTTTACTATATGCCTCTTTGAACAATTAATTAGAAAGGTGGGATATAAATATGTTAAATAAATAAAATAGATAAATCTGCATAGGGGATTTCCATGCTCCTGGTCCAGTGTTTTACAATGCAATCCACTGTATTCAATGGGACTTACTCCCTAGAAAGTGTGTTTAGGATTGCAGCCTTATGTGTTATGTTTAAAATTATATCCGTTTCCATTTTTGACATGTAAACTGACCAGCTCAGGCTGAAGATGGGCCCTTATGACTTGCAGGGATCATGTGATGCATTGAAAGAATCTATTCCCTTGCCCCCAAGCCGGCACATATTTAGTCACATGTAAGGATGCAGAATTTGTGACACCAATAATGCCTGTGCATATTTTATCTGGAGATGAGTGTACTTACCGATAAAAAAATAAAGCATATTTAGAGGGTTGCTGCTTCTCGCTATAGATTGTCAGTGTATTTCTCTTATATTCAGTTAAATATAATATGTGTTCTTTTAAATGGCTCAGCTTGTCTGAGTGTGGAAAGCTAAGCAGGGTCAAGCCTGGTTATTACTTGGATGGGAGACCTCTCCTTTAGTTTCCTGCATTGAGCAGGGGGTTGGACTCGATAGCCTTGTAGGCTCCTTCCAACTCTATGATCTATGAAATCTATGAAACTCCATGTTTACAGATTAGTGATCCACCATTTCCAGGGCCGGTGCTACCATTAGGCCAACTAGGCGGCTGCCTAGGGCGCCGGGCTAAAGGGGGCGCCAGGAGCATAGGGCTGGAGGGAGGGAGGGCTCAAGTGGGAAGGGGGGGCGCTAAATATCTGATCTTGCCTAGGGCACCAAACTGCCTTGCACTGGCCCTGACCATTTCCAAAAACATTATCTTGTTTTTTAAATCTTTTATCCTATTCTTTTCCTCCCTGTACCACGATTCTATACCTTCTCCTCCTGTCTTCAATTTGTATGCCTTTTCTAAGTGCGTTTTTCCTGCTTCACCATTTTATTTTATTTACAGCATTTGTATACTGCTCCATATCTAGACAGATTCTAGATAAAAAGATAAATAAAAAGATAAAACAGATAAAAGAATTAAAAAATGCATTAAAAACAGAATAACATTAAAACCATGGGTAGTCAGCAAGGAAGGCTTCCCGGAACAAAGATGTCTTCAGCAGGTGCAGAAAACAACACAGTGTCATAGCCTGCTTGACCTCCAGAGGTAGGGAGTTCCATAGAAATGGAGCCACCACACTGAAGGCTCTTCTCCTGGTGGATTCCAATCGGACCATAGGTTCATGTGGAACCATCAGGAGAATGTCCTCCAATGACCTCAGTGACTGGGCAGGTTGGTATGGGAGAAGGCGCTTTCTCAGCTATCCTGGTCCCAAGTTGTTTAGGGCTTTGTACACTAGTACCAGAACCTTAAACCTGGCTCGGTAGTGAATAGGCAGCCAGTGCAATTCCTTCAGCAAATGATGCATGCTGAAAAGAGGTGCTTTCTGCTAGTGCAAAAGCTATCATTGGACACAACCCAATATCTTTGTTGTTGTTGTTATTCTGGGCAGTTTCTTTGTCAAAAGGAAGGTTTCATTGTCAATTGCGGTGGTTTATTATGCCACACAAAATTAGGATGCTTAATAAATGACTGGAACCTGAAGTGACTTGAAACCACTAAAATTGTGCCAAGAGGAAAGAGGGAAGAGTTTGAAGCATCAGATAGGTCCAGGGAATGCATTAAGAATATTGCTGGTTAATCAGTGCGGTATACATACAATACAAACTTTAATAGGTTAATTGCAGTTATTAATCAATTAATGCTTGCAGCCTTTTTAGTAATGTCATATAGAAAAACAGCCGCTGAGAAAACATTCTGGCATGCAAAGGAATGTACTATTGTAAAAAGAACTGTTTTCCATTGTGCTGTAATGAAGGCTAAGACACACTTACCTGGGAGTAAGTCCAATTGTACTTATTTGGGCTTGCTTTTGAATACACATGCATAGGATTGCACAGCATGCACCCTCGTGGCAAATAGAAACAATGTGCACTTTCAGATTGGAGATCATTGACAAATATACAGCTTTACAGAAGGAAGCTCATAAAGCTGGCAGGGTGCTTTACCAGGTGTAAACCTGTCTATTCCTCTGCTACAGTTAGTGATGATTAGGAACAGCTGTTTCCAACCAGATGTTTTAGCAGGATGTTAAAAACATTCTGCACATACATTTCTGCAGCTGTTGTTCAGCTCTTGTTCATATGTTTCAATGTGACATATGAGGAATAAGGATAAAGTGTAACTCTGTCATCAGGATAGTCAGGAGGGTGGGTCAAACTCAGCAGCATATAGAAAGAGTGTGGCTAAATTAGGGATGTTATGCAGATTCACTTTTGTAATACATGGGTATCCATGAATTGAAAATACTGTGCAGGTGCCTCTATTGGAGATAACTTACAGATTTATAGAACAACAATTAAATATTATTACATATTTTGAAGAACTATAATCTCAATATATCTGAGATTATATATATAAAATCATTATAATTTCATTTTATTTATTTTTTAAAAATTGTACCCTGTACAGGTGATATTTCTTTCACTATTACTATCAATTAACAGTGTTAATATTCTTAACAATATATTTTCATAGACTATCAGACATAGTTGCACCTCCTAAGATTGCATCTGTGTTCTCCAGCATTAACACAATGAGCAGACTAAGTAAACCTGCGAAAATAAGTCATTACTCAGTACTCTGTAGTTCAGGGAAAAAACTCAGACAGTCTAAAGCAGTGGTTCTCAACCATTTTGCCGCATGCACCCTTTTCACCATATGTCAGAATGTCATTTCCAAGATTGTCTGACTCAAAAGTTGCATTCCAAATAATATGCATATAATATTGAAAATCTTTTATTTTTTTTCTATTCTGGTACATACACATTATAGTATAAATGGAATATTTCCACAGATAACAAGTGAAATATTTATCTCTATTTTTAATTTAATCTGTGCCATAAATAAGGTGTGATGTCCTGTAGAGTATGTACAATCTAGAATGGTAATTTGTAGAAAGATCAGTATTCCAACTGTTTGAGTCTGTGGTCCCAATTCCCCCCCTGAAACCCTGAAATCCCCCCCCCTGGGTGGAATCCCCCCCCCGCCGGTTGAGAACCCCTGGTCTAAAGAAATATCTCCTCTACATTTGCATGTGGCAATATTAGAGGTTTGTGTCCTTTCCAGCAAAGTAAAAGTAGAAAGGATTAGTGAGATAATGTGACATTATCATAAGTATTTAACTGTGGTTAGTAGATGAGCAGAAGAGGAAATAGCAACCCCTTTTTTGGATAATGCACACACAATTTGTGGGTTTAACTCCACAATGAACTTCAAGAGGACTGCTGTCTGCATTTGTAGAGATGTAGACAAAAATGGGGTAAGAGCCAAATTAGTTTGACAGGTCATAAAGACTTAAAAGCTGCCAAGGCAGGTTGCTTGTTTCTCAAACGACTTGCCTCTAAAATTACATGAAAACAGCAATTCCAGATTAATGAGGTTGAAATCCCTAAACCTTCCTATGAATTCATGCTGAACAATGTATAATTTCAGTGCTGATAGTAGGATTTAATGTGTTCTAATGTTGACCTATAATGACCCAAATGGATTGTAGTCTACAAACTTGGAGAGAAACACGTTTTTTATGTTCCCTCACAATGAATTTATGGGCTGGTTCGCAGATCACAGTAAACCACCATGGGTTAATTTACCCATGGGGTTCCGAGATATGCACCAGCTGCCATTTTGAATAGCTCTTATCTCTTACCAGCTGTTGATTGGAGATAAGAGCTTTTTGCTGCAGGGGACTGGGCGGGCCTGTGGAGGAATCTGGCGGGTTGGGTGGGGAACCCCTGTGGGCTTAAACCATCAATGGGGAACCATCCCTGCTATAAATTATTGGATGCTAGTGCTAACATATACAATCTCCACATCAGCAGCAGTGGCAGGTGAAGAGGGCTGCAGGTAGTAAATGGCTACTCCACAACAAGCAAGCGGAGAGGAGGCCCCACACCCTCATTAGCTGTGAGCCAGGCGGCGCTGTATCAATTCCATCTCCTCTCGCCTAGACTACTGTAATGCGCTCTACATGGGGTTACCGTAGAAGATGGTTCAGAAGCTACAGCTAGTACTGAATGCGGCGGCTCACCTGGTTGAAGGCAGCTGGCGGCAGGATCACATCACTCCAGTGTTCAAGGAGCTGCACTGGCTACCAGTTGCTTGCCGAGCTGAATTCAAGGTGTTGGTTTTGACCTTTAAAACCTTATAAGGCTCCTGTCCAGTTTATCTCAAGGAGCGTCTCCAGCAACACCAAGTAGGCCGAAATCTGCCACAGACGGCCTTCTCCTTGTCCCTTCAGCCAGAGCAGCTAGACTGGTGGGGACTAGGAAGAGGGCCTTTTCTGTGGCGGCCCCCATACTGTGGAACCCTCTCCCTAGTGACCTCTGCCATGCCCCCTCTCTGCTGAGCTTCCGCCGCTCACTAAAAACTTGGTTGTTCAGGCGGAAATATGGGGTGGGCTAAGATTTTAAAATTTTATACTGTTTTAAATGTATTTTATTCTGTATTTTATCGTGTTGTACATCGCCCAGAGTGGCCGGTTTGCCGGCCAGATGGGCGATCCATAAATGAAATAAATAATTAAATAAATAAATAAATAAAATTAGTGAGATTCAAAAAGTGGTTAAGGCAGGCGGATTGAGGTTAGTACTGTGCGTGTGCGCTGCTCTGAAGTTATTTGTTCTGCCTGGGTGAGATACTGTTGGCCAGTTAGCGTAGCACTGATCTCACCTGCCCTTCCCCTAATGCTGCTATGCGATGCCCACCAGTATGGACATGCCCCTCTCCCTTACAGCTGTTGCTCAACAGTTGCAGCATGGAATTTACTATCAGTATACCTTCTTGCTGATGGCTAATGCTCCACAGGGAAGGCTGTGCTACATCTGAAGTATGGGGAAGGTGCCATTCTAATACCATTTTAAACAATCTCCATATATAGATGTAATAGGGAGACTGAAACATAGAGAGAGGACCTCTCAGTAGTCGTGGAATTCCCTGGTCCTGAAGACTTGCCAAAGTCCAAACTATAACATCTACAGAAATTACTATAAAATTGATATATTTATGATGCTTTAGGTGGGTTCCCCATCCCTCCCCACCCCCAGCAACAAGTTTCCTACTCATCTTCATTACATTTTTCAGTTATTCAGCTTTCAAAGCTGGATTAGAGGTAGAACTACTGAAGCTGTATAGTGAAATGGTTCAGAATCTTTTGTATTTACATACAGTCAGATGTTAAGCCAGTGCTGGCAAGAAAGTGTTCTGATTTATTTTGATCTTATGTTGGCCAGTGTTCTAACCTGGATAATTTATTGTTATTATTTGGAGCAGCAGGGGTTGGGATACTTTTTTTCTGGCTGAATTCTCTTGAGGGTAATCTGTCATGGGCTTCATGCCACTAGGGGGTGGGTGCTAGTGCTACCATTGGGTATGGTCAGAGCTGGTGGTGAGAAGGGGCGCCCCTTTTCTCTTTCTTTCTGCCACCCTCCCCCCTCTCTGATTACCCCCCTAAACCTTCTGACACCAATTAATTTATTCTCTCTCATGCAATCCACTTTCCCCTTCCCCAGGATCATTACCCATCAAGATCCTCTGACATCAATTAATTTATTTTGCCACCTCTTTTTTATTATTCACAATTTCACACATACAAGTAGTAAGTGGAATGCCCTTCAAGTAATCCTTGCAGGAACTGATTTTACCAAATGTTCAGGTTGTCAGTTATACTGCAAGTCTAGACTGTACTGATTTAGAGAACAGTTTTCCCTGTTCAATCCTTCTCAGAGCCTCAGTTCTCCATGTCTCTGCCTTTTTGGGCTTTTCATAGATCATAGAGTTGGAAGGGGCCTACAAGGCCATCGAGTCCAACGCCCTGCTCAGTGCAGGAAACTAGAGGAGGGGGTCTCCCATCCAAGTCATAACCAGGCCTGACCCTGCTTAGCTTTCCACGCTCAGCTTTCCTCCTTCCCCCCCATTAAGGCTCATTGTGAAGTGATACTCTCATTGTGTAGTGATACTCTCTATCACTCTCCATCTCTCTCTCACACACAGAGGAATCTGAAGAGGAAGGAGGTGGTCCCAGGAAGCAAGGGCTGAGCATCACCATGAGATTTGAAGTCCCTAGATGATCTGTTGCAACAGGGAATATAGGCTATGAAGCCAGTCTTCGAGGAGGTCTTTGTTGCGACATTCTGTGCTGGCTCTGGAGTGAGCCCGCAAAGGGAGCAGAGTGAGCTGGAGGAGGAGGAACAGAGCAACCCCTCCCTCCTTTTCTAGCTTGCTCAGCTCCTTCCACAGATAGCACGGATGGATGAAAGGAGGGGGGGCAGGGTTGCGGAGAAGCTGCAGGCAAATCCTGAATGGGTTGTTGAGGGGCGCATCTGGTCTGTGGGCTGCTGGTTCTCCACCCTGGATTTAGAGCATATGCTATCTTTTGTGGCCTTTAAATTTATGACCTACCTAACGCTGAGTAAAACATCAGATTGATTGATCTGATGAATTTATGATTGAAAGTAGATTTGTTTTTGCAAAGCAGATTGAAGACCAACAAATTCGTTCTTCAGATGACTGAGACAAACTAGGTTTCAAAGTACAAACGCTATACTGTAGTGAATTTGCAACTGCTTAAGGGTGCCATCCTATGCACATTTAGAGATAAAAGCTCTACAACTACAAAAGGTCTGATTCAGCTTTGCAGTCATTGAGGGTTGGGCGTGTATATGTGAACTTGCCATCAGTTGCTGGTTTCATCAGGTTTTAGGTAAACTACCACCTTCTAAGTGTTGGAGAAAAGCTAGTTTATTGGATATCATGCAGTCATCTAGGTTGCATGACATCCCCAATACAGAGCCCGGGGGTACCTGAAATTGTTTTATTTTTACTGTTTTTTAAAATATACATACATGAATTTGTATGAAATGCATACAACTTTCTAGCAATTATACATAGGCTTCAAAAAAAGTGGACCAAATATCTAAATAAGTGTCCATTTGAAATTTATTTATTTACTGACAACAGTTATATACCTCTCCACATTTAAACAGATTCCGCAGCATTGAACAGTAAAAAGATAAGAGATAAGTTGGTGTCTATATGTCAACAAAGTGTTGTAAGGTCCTCGATCCATTGCATTGTAGGAGGTGAGTGTTTATCCTTCCAATTTTGTAATATCATATCAGTCTTTTAGCGGTCAAAAGGCCACAGATAATCAATTTCCCCTTCCATTTGTTAATTTCCATGAAGCAGGTAAATAATTTAACAGAGTGTGTACATAAGTGAATATTAAAGACTGTTCCCGTACAAAATTTATCTGTGTATTAACCTCTTCCCCAAAAGAAGCAACTACTGGACATTGCCAAAATATACATTTAAAAGAAGCATTAGCTGTATTGCACCACCAGCAATTAGCCAAATTTGACATTCCCTTATTAAAGAGATGTTGTGGTGTCAATAGACATGAAACAAACATTTTTGCAGAATTTTTACAGCCTAAGATCCATAGATGTGACAGGTAGATGCCAATGCAGCAATCCAATGAGTAGGCATTTTGCAGTGGTGCCCACAGCTGTTCCTCAAATTCCCAAATGTGCCCATGGGTCTAAAAAGGTTGGGGACCCCTGATCTAGGGAAAGAGTTTCATACTATCTTTGGTGTGCCCTTGAACCCCTTCCAGATAGGAAAATCAAGGATGGTATTCAACTGAGGTTTGGGGGGGGGGAAGGGGGGGAAGATTGGTAGTTTGTTTCTTCCAGGATATAATTAATTCTAAAGAAAGCTGCTTTTAATATACAGTGGGAGAGAAAGTGGATTTCCGTAAAGTTATCAGCTATCTCATTTACCCTGTTGCTGTAATCAGTAACAGATAGAAATTAAAAAAATAATAATGAAGCATATATATTAGTAGCCCTACATGGAATAGTTGTTCACTAAATATGAACCAAAAACCAAACAGGAAAGTGAAAGTAATGAAACAATAAATTATCTGTCTTAGAGGAAAATGCAAGTTCCCAGAAGGAAATACAGAATTGGCTAGGCATTTGGGTGGTGAAAATAGGAGACAAAAAGTAACTGATAAGGATTTTTTTTTAACTCTCCAAAGCAAAAAATTGATAAACATTTTAAATTAGTCCTCAAAATGCAGGGAGCTTAGCTTTAAAATTCTATCTGATCACTATTAGGCTTACATGAGATTACAAAAGGCTGCTGATAATACAGTTAAATTCAATTTCAAAGCACTGTAGTGAGGACACTGAAACTGCAACGGGGCTGTAGAAATAAAAGATTTTCACTGCACAAAAGTTTGAGGATCAAGATAGATGTTGTTTACAGTGTAATTGACATCCAGGCTAATTTTCCCTCTGATAAATCATATCCAGGAGTTCAGATAAGATATGAAAATAGAAAATCAGTGCTTTTAAGGAAGGAAAATTTAAGCAGTCCTCTAGGTTTGATAAAGAAAAGACCTTTTGAACACCATGTTCACTTACAGGAATTTTTAGTGTGGGTTTGAGTCTAGTTCTTTCTCCCCTTTAGCAGAATTCAAAGGAAAAATCATTTCATAATACTGCAGGGAAAAACCCAAAGCAAAACTTACTTAAATACTTTTCTTTCAGATAATAATCTTACCTTTAAATACATCTTATTTGCATGTGGAGCAAATACAAAAGCTAACTGTCCAGAGGATGGTATCTGAAACCAATACTATGTAAAGCAGGAAGAAGGGGAAAATCCTAAGGAGAAATATGCCATGTTAGATGTTTTCCACTTCTTTTCTTTGGCTCTTTTTTCTGCACACAAGCACCCATATGTGTGTGTGCGCGCACACACACACACACACACATATTAATATATATATATATATATATAATGTATGCAGATATTGATGGAATTCTATGAGTTGAAAGAGAAAGAAGATGTCTTTAAGGATCCATATCTCACCCAGCAGATATACATTATTATCTGTGGAATGTGGCCTTCAGTCTTGAAACAGTTAAAAGAGTTCTATGGCCACAAAAGAAGAGATTTCTTCAGAATTATCTCCCGCCTCACATTTGCTCTTAGGCAAGCAGTTTAAAAAAGCCCAGTGATTGAGCCAGTGATCCAATTTGAAATGCAGAAATGATTAGAGCTGCTTGCCTCATTTCATATCGAAATTCTCTGATTTATGACAGGGCTGCAGCCAAGATCTATCTCCAAAGGGAATTAGTGTGCAAGTTTGCATATTTTTGTTATTTAGGTTTCTGATAGCAGCTTCTAGCTAGAAATACTCAACTAGGAGGTGGTGACAGTGCTGGGTTTTTCAGCCACTGGAGCACAAAAAGATAAGAGCCTTATATTTAGGACATTTAGACCCCTTGACCATCTATCCGTACAGGTTTTTTTTTTTTAAACCAGATTGCAGAAATGCAAGGATCCAATGGATTGGTTAATTGTAGCTGTGAAAAAGGGAATTACCCAAATTCTGTCTCCATGTTTTAACTAGTAGAATTTTAATGAGGCATAAAACTTCAATCATGCAACTGACCTATGGGGCAGAGTATAGAACATATAATGAAACAGAAATAGAATTCTGAAAAAAAATTATTACCTTATCTGGAATTTACATGAAGTGTTAACAAGAAATTATGCAGTAGTTATAAATGAAAAAATATGGGATTTAATGTACTTATTAATAAAGATTTGTTACATACATGATACCAGTGTCCCAAATCTGCTGTCCGCAGCTGTCCCCAATTTCTTTCGTGTCTCTTCTCAAATGCATTTAGTGTCTTATTCTTAACAAAACTAAGACCAATTTTCCTTTAATACTAGTTTCTAAGACACATGGATACATTTTTGCAGATGTGTTGAGTATTGCAGACCCCCACTTTCCAGCAGTATTCAGACATCAGTGAAACTGGTGAAGTTCTAATTAAAATTGTATGATACTTTATTCTGAATTTGCAAATCCTCATTAGACAATGATAAAGGACTGAAAACTTGGTTTCTGGTTATTACACCCATCTACTGGAAAAAATATATATGTCCATTCCAAATTATATGCATATTGCTCTGAGAGAAAGCACATTGGATGTTTGTTGCCGTAGCTGTTTTGCAGCTCTTTTTGGAAAAGTTGTGGGCTTCAGTCTCAAGAGTGGTCCTACACAACAATGCTGCAAAAATGCAGCTGTGCAGTACCTCCAATATACAGAACTCTACACAAACAGGCGCTTCAGCATTCTATTCTATGAGGAGAGAAAGACTCTACTTACACAATGTAGAATCTCAAGGTACATGTAGATAATTCCCCTTTGTTGAAGAGAACTGACGCTCCCGCACCCATGAGGTTTTGGATTGCATTCTAAACTAATATCTTGATTATCTTTTGTTTTTCTTGAAATTTAAGTTCAAGGATCCAAGCAACCTACAATGGATTACAGTGCATTGTTCGTTCAGATTAGCATTTCTCAAATAGTTCAGCGTCCATTTGTCCTCTTTAATTTCAATCTAACAATTTCATGTCGACATTGCTTCTTGTGATGCATGTTTGGGTACATTATGCAATTACTTAATTGACCTACTTTCTGAGAAAAGCTATGGCTGTGATCAGATTACTGACCTTAAAATAATGCAATGATACTGCACCTAAACCAATACTGACAGTCTTACGAACTTCTCCATGCACTCTGACATGCATTTGGAATGGAAATTTATTTGGTACATTAGCATTTTTGTAACGACATTTTCCTCTGCATCATGGAGTAAACAGTGCCAGTGCATGGCTCAACTGTGTAATCTAAAGAGAGAATGGTTCCAACAAAATTCAGGGAGTCAAAACCTGTTACAAAACTCAGTAACCATTTTGTCTGAACATAAATTGCTGACTTGGGCAGATCCTCTTGGACCAGCAACATTTCAAACCTATTCTGTAGATGGTGCACACAGAATATCTAGCACTGATGCAGCATCCTGTGCAAGGCAAGTTTCACAAGTCAATTCTGCTCTGGTCCTTGTTAGTACCAATCCTGTTATACAAGCTTACTGCAATATGACAGGGAAATACTGATGTGGCTTGTGCTGTGTGGCAGCCAAATATCCATAAGGTACATGAATGATTCCCCCCTCCCCAATCCTACCACCATCCCATTCTTCCTCCATGCCATCCCTGACCCATTACTCAGTCATGTAATGTCTTTGGTAGCACTGCAATACTGCATTAGGTTATTAATATGATTGCTGTCAATACTGACCCATGCACTGCGCTGCTATGATATCCTGGACCATCTACAACATTGGAGCAACACCACAAGACATGACATTGCATAGGTGAAGCAGTGATGACATCTCATTCTGACTGCTGCTCTTCCAGCACAGCTTGTGTCATCAAGACAAAGGGGAGCATTTTTGGCACCCAATAATACTTAAAGCTTTTACAAGAAATATTTTTTTAAAAAAACAAAAAAACAAAACTGAGAGAAGAACAGGAGAGCAGTACGAAGCCACTGAGAGCTGGGGGACCCAGCTGGGAGCAATCTGGGGGGGTTGGGGAGGGTTGTATGCCTGTGTGTTTGGATGCGGGCTGCTGCACATGTGCGAGAAAGAGAGAAGGAGAGAGAAAGGTTTAGGGAGGATTTTGGAGGGCTCCTGAAAAGAGTTAGTGAGGAGAAAGAAGAGATGTATATATGTGTGCGTAATGGATATATGGAGTGTGTGTGTGTGTTGGTGTGTGTGTTGGTGTGTGTGTGTGTGTGTGTGAGAGAGAGAGAGAGAGAGAGAGTCAGTGTGTATGTCTTTGGGTGGTGAGCTGGAGTGAAAGAGTGTATGGGTGGTGATCCAGAGTGATAGAGGAATGAGTTGACTGTCAGTGGGTGGAAATAAAGAAGTTTACTCTCTATGAATGAAAACTGTGGGTTCAAAGGAGTTGTTTAGTGTGTTGGGGCTCAGACCCCACCTTCGTCTTGTAGTCAGTCTTTTGGGCAGGTTACTTGTCCTTAATGACATGCCTTCCACGGCAGCCATTTTGTGGTGGTTCTCAGAAATGTCTCTCAAATTACGAAATGTGTCCAGGAGCCTACCCCTGCTCTAGACCATTGTTTAGCATTATGAGGATGAGCCACAGTGAACCTCGGGCTTGTATGCTCCCCCTGTCTCCCCTCCTCCTTTGGTATGACTGGCCACAAGGAGGAGTTCAGAAGCTTTTGCTTCCATTTTAGATTAACTGCAGCTTGCCAGAAACAGGCAAACTGTGGTTAATCTTAACTATGGTTTCTTGTAACCAGCTAACTTTATGAAGCTGGCTTGTTTCAATAAACCATAGCTAAGATTAACCACAGTTTAGTGTTCGGACAACATGCTAAATTAGGGCTAACCTAAATTGGAAGTGGAACCTTCCAATCTCCTTGTCGCCATAACTGAAGAAGAGGGGGCACCCAAGTTAACTACATTTTTAATAATGTTTTGAACTGTGTTCCATTATTCATGTGCTGTTGTGTATTGAATGCTCAGTTAAACTTTGCTCTGTTTTTAAAATTACTTCTTTTTAATTATGCAGTTTTGAGAAAAATAGCTATTTTTCTTAAATAACAAAGGAATGATCCAGTCTGTCAGCACTTCCTTCTCTCACTTTTCCCGGCAATCTTTTGCATGTGGTATTCTGCTGTGGCTAACTGCCCTCCCAAATGTGGACAGCAGTGCTGATATGTCATATGCAGGGCCTAGACTGGAGCATGCCCATAGCCTTCCTTTCCCCCCTTCCTTTCTCTGTAGTTATGGACTCCATGTGCCTTAATTTGAGTCATCCTTTAACAATTATTAATTTCTTTCTTGTTTTAGAAGCAAAATGTTAGGCACATAAACCAGTATATATGATTTGTTCATTTATTTTTTGTTCATGCTTGTGCTCAGTACAGTTTAGAAGAATATAACCAAGAAAAGTGAAAAATCAGTATGCAGTACATAAAACAACTACCAACTAACTTGTATAAATATAACCTGAATAGGACATCTACCGTATGTGAAAATGAGGCATCAGTAGCAAAATGCAAAGAATTATATTCAACAGAAGAGTCCTGTTTAATTTTTTTCAAACCCTTGTTCAGTTCAATAAAACTTTCTCCAAGTACCTCTCTGGACCTCTGTAGCATCTGCAGTTCTTAGAAAAACAGTTTTTGCCAGAGATAACTATGTTACTCAGAAACATTGCCTTGCAGGGAGAGAGCTCTGTTCTTGCAGGATTCTTGCTAATTAATTCCTACAGGACTTGCCTCTGGCCTTACGATTTGTGAAGTCAACAACATGGAGAGCTTCCTTTGGCAGCTCCCAAGGAAAAAAAGAATACTGACACTCTAGGAACACCATGTAAGCAGGGAGAAAGGGGCAAGGCAATAAGGGTTAAAAGCCAATAAAAAAAAGAGTGACTACAAATTACTAGAGTATAAGTCACATTAAAAATAGTGCCCGAGTGGGTAAGTTCAACTGCTTTAAAAATCAATGAGGTTTTGCCATTGACCCCAGTGAGACATGGGTCATGTGCAGAATCTGATAACTTTTCAAGGAATATCTTTTTGGTATTAGTAACAATAATATAAATAAAAGCGTCTTTATGTGTGGGGGGGTGGGAGGAATAATGTGGGAGAACCAGTCCTCAAGAATACACTTGTCTCAGTCTGTCTCATTAAAATAGTTTAGCTACTGAATAAAAGAGGAAAAGTAGGTGATGTGACATCTTCTGCTGAGCCAACTGCTTGTTGGAGAAAGGGACTACAAACATGCAACCACATGAAGCTTTTCTTTAAACAGAAGTTAAAGGCAGAGTTAATTCTGAGTTGTGTACTGAGTCATTACTGACTGGCATTCTGATCATAAATATGTTTAATCAGTAGTAAGCCTTTCTGAATCCGAGAGCAGCTTTTGGATATTATGCTGAAACTGCAAAAGTGGATGCATGAGTGACTTGCTCATCAGTTTCCTGTGCTTCCTGTCTCAAAAGTAGGAAGGTATGCATTGCTCCAGCATTGAGATGTTGGGCCATTAGATGCAAGAACACTTATGCATCTCACTGTAAGGCTTCTGGCATGGCACCAGAAGTGCAAAGAGCTGATGGATTAGCAATTAGTGCCTTGTGTTTCCCTACTTCAGTGTAATGTCTGGTATCACCCATGTTACCTAGAAAGTGTGTTTAGGAATGGCATGAAGCTCTCACAATGATTATCATACTTCTGTATGTTTGGTTTGATTTCTAATAGCTTTGTGCTCTATAAAATGGAGGATGTGAAATTATTCAGGAGTGAAGGAGGAGAGAAAGTAGATAGAGAATGAGTTTTAATTTCATAGAACTGACCAAGAGAGATAATGAAGTACTTTCAAAACTCTTTGTGTGAAGCACGAAAGAAAAACCCCAGAGCTTTCTACTTCTAGCAACCAATTACTGCACTAAAAAAAAGTTCCCCCAATTATGAATTACACTAACGCAGACGGCGCAGACTCAACTTTGCTAAGTGTATTGGTAGTCTGGCATCCAAATAATTAATGAGAAAACACTGCATGTGTTCAGACTTTCTGTTAATTGAATAAATGAGTCTGCATAAATCTGATTATAATCGCAATATCTCAGTATGACTGTGTGTGCATGTGCGCTTTCTCTCTTCTTTACATACATATTTATTTTCCAAAACCGAAGCAAAGATAAAACTGCTCTAATAGCTAACCTCTCAGAATGAATGCTGCAGAGTTCCGTGAAAACGAATTAGCAGCTGTTTAATGTCTCTGTTCTTCCTAATCCATCCATCACCTGCCTTCATACGATGCGAAATGTTTTTGACATTTAGGCATTTTCTGCTGCTTATTGTAGTTAACCAATGTTCTATAGTTTTCCTGTGGTTTCTTAGTAAAGTACAAAAACTGCCATGTACTTGTCATTTTTTTTTAAAGGAGGCCACAGTGTTCCCTAAGGGTTGTGAGAGAAGTTCATCCCATTGAACTGGTCAGCAAGATATCATTAGCTTGTTGTGTACATGAAATCCAGGGGTTAGAGCTCCAAGCGTCACAAGCCAGTTTCTTTACCTCCTTGAGCTGATCAGAGGATCAGAGTATCAAGGAAGGATTAGCACTGACTTGGGATTTGTGTGATTGGTTAATTTATTGCGGCGATGGCAGGCCTTTCATCTATGGCAACATTTAATCAGCACGGCCATGGAGGCTATTACGGGTTAGCTCTTTTCTCAAGTCAGCCAGGGCTGCACCATCAGCCCTATCACAATTCCCCTGAAATTTCCAAATTATCTGGAACAGGCTTTAGCCTCACAGTAATAAAAATTAGAAGAGATTCCTGATAGCAGTGGTGGAAAAGCTTTCACTTGCACAGGGCAAATTATAAATAGTATGAACGTGCACTTTAAAAAAAAATTCTCCACCTCTTAAGAGATGTGCAGGACTTATCACCTCTGCTCTGATCCAAATCCTTGTGGTTGAAAATTTATATTAGATTTTATCAGAGAGGCCTAAGTCTAGAAAAATCAATGAAGGTTATCTTTTATGTTGCAGGAACTTGTGGAAATATTGATTTTCATTTTATAGTGAATTTGGAGCATGAGTTGGTAATCACTGCTGAGCTGACTACAATGTTTGCCTACTGTATCTTTTACTGAGTTTTTGCTCAAGTATTTAAGATCGTATATTCCTGTTGATTTTTTAGTGTGTAGGTTGAAATCAGATGGTCCTTAAATATAAATGTGTATACCCATTGCTGTAAAATGTAAGCGATCCTAGTAAATTATGTGCTGGTGTGGAGTGGTGTTATTTTTTTGTATTTAATGTGCTCACAGCAAGCATGCAAGTCTTCCAGGTTTTATTTTTCTGCATGGAGATATGTCTTCTGGTATTAGCCTTATAACTGCAGGACATTGGAGGAAATTCGGAAGTGCTTAGGAATGGAATAACAAAGGATACACACGCACAACTGGTTCTCTCTTTCACTCTCTTTATAGAAGATACACTAGTAAAATGCCCATCATTATAATGGGGTGTATATATATTCGGAGAGAAAGGGTCCTCCACTGAATAATCCTTGTCAGTGGTTCTTGGTCTACCCAGTGTCAGAGATGGGAGGGCAGGGTTTTCATTCACTGTGTCCTCCAATGCAATATTTTGCAGTTCCCTGTAACAGTAAGAATGGATGGCAGCCATCATTATGTTGGGGAACTAGAGGTAGAGGGTTGAACACCACTGGGTGGTGAGGCTACCTGTTCCCTGTCACTTGTGACCCCCAGTCATTAAGATTAAACCTGCTTCTGTATGCATAAAGTCCTGCCTTGGGTTTTGTTTCTTACTCATGCTGGAGTATGACAGATGTTAGGAGGGTAGGATGGAGTAAACAGAACTGCTTTTATATAGATAGATAAACTTGTATTCATATCAGGGGGAAAGCATATAAAAATAAACAGTAGCTTTTCAATTTATCATTCATTTGGAGTCACTGTTCTTCATTATTCTGTGTGTAATTTGCTATTTTACACATTTTTATAATATGCAATGGGTATATTCTGCATCATGTTTTGAGAATCCTTTGAAGATTGCTTTTTTATATATATACAGCTGGGAAAAAATCTCTTGAGTGTGAGCAAATATTTCCCTGAAGATTTTTAAAAAATCCATTCTGAGTTGTGTTTGCTTAGTGTATACTTCCCATTGATGAACTCGGTATGAGTTAATTTCCCCTTCCAGCAAAGATGTGGAGGATTTTCAGTACAAGTATTGGCATGGCAGGATGTGTTCGCTACATGCTACCATGTGACCTAGCAGGCAATTAGACTCTAAACTTAGGAAGCTGCTTTATACGTGAGTCTACACTGACAGGCAGCCGTTTTCCAGGGTTTCTGAATCTTTCCCAGCCAGACTTGGAGAGGCCAGGGATTGAATCTGGGACCTTTTACATGGAAAGCATGTGCTCTACCACTGAGCTACACCTCTTATTGCAAGCATAGCTCCTTCCCCTAGCTACAAAACTCATACATCTATATAAAAAGTCATTCATTATCAGATTTCAGAGTTTGTTTTTTAAACAACATTAAAATCCAGCAGTATTTCTTAAAACGTCTGTAGATTATTGATGGTAGAACTGATGGCAATAGGAAATGTAATCATACGGTTGAAGACTTAACATGCTGCCTTATACTGAGTCAGACCCTTGGTCCGTTTATCCAACCTAGTACTGTTTAGCCTAGCTAACATCTCCTCTCCGTGGTCCCAGGCAGAATTCTTTCCCAACCCTGCTACAAGCAATTTAGAGAGTAATCCAGTCAGGATGCTCGTAATCCTCTGAATTTGGAGGATTACGAGCATCCTATATAGGGCGGGAGAAGCACGGAGGCAAAGGTCACCTCTGTGCTTCTCCCAACCTGCAACACGGCCACCTGGCTGAGGCACTTCGGAGCGGGGGGGGAGGAAGGAGACAGAGGCACCACCAGGATACGTTGTCTCTTGGCGGCGCCTGTCTCCTCTGCTCCCCACCTCCTAAACCCCATCTCCGAGGTTGCTATTGCAACCTTGGGGAAGCAGCTGGTGTGGTTCTTTCCGCGTTGGCTCTGGCTGGGGAGGGTGCTCTGAGCGCGGAGACCCAGCTATGAGGTTGGAGCGATTTTCTGACCTCGTAGTGGGTCCCTGGAAAATCTAATGGCTGCCTAGTGGCCATAGCATTACACTGTTACTTATTAGTAGATTTCTAAACTGCCTTTCAGGACTTAATCAACTCACCACAAGGCAAAGTACAATTAAAAAAACCCACTACATAATAATAATAAAATAATGAAAATATAAAATCACCATTGTTAAAATATACTTTCCGGGCGAAGTAGTAAAGTGTTGGTTATTACCTTTAAAGCCCTACATGGTTTGGGTCCAGGCTACCTACGGGATCGCCTTCTCCCGTACAATCCACCCCGCACTTAGGTCCTCTGGGAAGAATCTGCTTCAGTCAGCCAAAACTAGGCTGACTAGCATTACCCAGAGGACCTTCTCTTCTGCTGCTCCCAGATTATGGAATGGCCTGCCGGAGGAGATACGTCAACTTGTCAGTCTTTTGGACTTTAAAAAAGCCATAAAGACTGAACTCTTCCAGCAGGCCTATCCGGCGGAATTTTAGGATGTTTTAAAGATGTTTTTAAGATGTTTTTAAGATGTTTTAAAGATGTTTTAAGATGTTTTTAGGATGTTTTAAGATGTTTAATAGTATATATTGTGTTGTTTTAGTTTAGGTATTTTATATTTTCTGTTGTTCCCCACCTCGATCTAGATGGAGAGGCGGGTAATAAATAAAATATTATTATTATTATTATTATTATTATTATTATTATTATTATTATTATATACACAAACAACACTAAGAATCCACATATTGGATTATAAAATACATATTGAAATGAAGGAAGGAGTGAATTTCTTGGGGTGGAGGGAGTGAATTCCACAAATGCAGGGCCACTGCAGAGAATGCTCCGCTCCTGGTACTCAATGTGATGTCTCCTAATGAGGGGCCTCCTGAGAGCAGGGTCCCAGGCACAGATCTCAACACAGGGTTAGGCATGTACAGGTGCTTTAACTAGAGAACACAATGATTTAAGCTGGGACGTTCTATGTGCAGAGTGTGGGTTTTAGTATTATGAGAGAGGGATGCATGATTGTATACACTTCTATCAGGTCCCCTTTACTCAGCTTCTTACTAAACTAAATAGTCCCAAACATTGTAATGTTTGCTTGAAGGCAGGAACGCAGCCAGTTTTTTTGGGGGGGCAGGCAAGTTACTTTCCCAGGGCCCCTGCCACACCCCCATAGGTGCCACTTCCTTCCACAAGCCAGCCTCCCCCCACAGCCAACAAGCCCTCCCTCCTTCCTTTTAAAAATTTATCTGGTGGCAGGTGGCGGCTTCCCCTCCTCCTTCTCGCAGCTCAGTCAGCACCACGCTGGCAAAAGACAGTGCTGGGGCAGGCCCCCATGCTGCACTACTTTGAAATGTCCTTTTTTCAGTGTCGAAGGCAGTACTTTACTCCTGTACCTTTATTGATCATGTCCCGCTCCCAGAGGCAGCATCTAATTGGTTCAGATCACTGCTACTCAAAAGATAAATGGGGGGGGGAGTTTTTTAAATGGAGCGCCACGGTGCAGGCTCACCCACCCAGCTGCTACAGTGATTCCTTTTGCAGCTGGCCAGACAAGCTTGTATCCAGGGTGAGGTTGAGAGCAAGGAGAGGGAGGAGGAGTTGGCGCCGCAAATTTAGGGGGCCGTTTGGGTCCCTCAGAACCCCAGGCCCCGGACTTGCGCCCCAAGGTCCGGTCCTGGATACACCGCTGCTTGGAGTGGTTTTTTCTGCCCTCTGTTCATTTTGGTTGCCCCTTTCTGCACATTTTCCAGCTCTTCAACATCCTTTTTGAGCTGAGTAACCAGAGCTTTACACAGTATTTCAAGTGTAGTCGCACCACATATTTATATAAACACATTCCTTCATTCATTCATTCATTCATCCATACCAGCAATTTTATTTTCAATTCCTTTAATTATCACTAACATGGATTTTTCCTTTTTCACAGCATCCACACATGAGTTCAACATTTTCATTGAGCTATTCACCACAACCCCAAGATCTCTGTCCTGGTCAGTACCTGCCAACTCATACCCCATCATGTAGTTGCAGTACATTTCTTTAGGGGAGCCCACTTCTTACAACCCTCTATTGTGAAAACTGCCCATTTGTTCTTACTCTCTGTTTTCTGTTCCTTAATGGGTAGCCATAAGAGGACCTGTCCTCTTACATATGACTGTTATGTTTACTCAGGAACCTTTGGTGATGGATTGTCAAAAGCTCTCTGAAAGTCCAAGTATACAATCTCTACTGGATCACCACTGTCCATATACTTGTTGACCCCCTCAAAAAACCCTCCAAAAGTTAGTGAGACAATACTCACCTTTGCAGACGCCATGTTGATGTTTTGTGAGAAAAACTTGTTCTTCTTGGTAATTTTCTCCTTAACATACCCAGTTATTTCAACTATTCCTCATAGGGTTTGCTTTCCGGCCCCTCACCATCCTGATCACCATCCTCTGGACATGCTCCAGTTTGTAAACAGCCTTTTGTTAAATGTGATGCACAGAACTGGACACAGTATTCCATATGTGGCCTGACCAATAGAGCAGAATGATTACTTCTTATGATCTAGACACTATGTATTAGCTTTTTTAGCAGCTTCAGTATACTACTGGCTCATGTCATGTTCAGCTACTGATCAACTTAAACATTTAGATCCTTTCCACATGTACTGCTGCCAAGCCAGGTCTTCCCCATCCCGTGCTTGTGTCTTTTAGCTTTTGTATCTAAATGGAGGACTACATTATCTCTGCTGACTTATAACTTTTTGGTTTCAGCCCAGTGTGCCAACCTGTCAAGATTGATTCTGTCTTCTATGGTGTTAGCTATCCCTCCCACTTTCATCTACAAATTTGATAAGTATCGCCTTATGCTTTCATTCAAGTCATTTATAAAAATGTACAGCGCCTAGGACAGAGCACTGTGGCACTACACTTGAGACCTCCCTCAAGGTTCTGCAGAGCCATTAAGGAGCACTTGCTAGGTATGGTTGCTCAACTCATTGTAGATCCACCTAAAAGTAGTATCATCCAGCTCACATTTTACCATTTTCTCAGCAAGTATCTCATGGAAGACTTTGTCCAGTGCTTTCCTGAAAACAAATATATGTTCACAGCATTCACATGAACTATCAAGTTAGTAACTGTTATTAAAAAAGAAAAAAGGAGATGAGGTTATTTAAGAACTCTTGGGTGCATATCACCTTACAGTTTTTTATGAACTGCTTTATTCCAGATTTACTGTCCAGATGCAATTTTTAATAGTTTGTATATATTCAGAATCCATCTTTGTTTCTTTTTGGTGTCCATATACTTGTTGACCCTCTAAAAAAAAACAACCAAATGTTAGTGAGACAAGACTCTCACCTATCACCAGCAATTTCCAGAAAGGAGACATGGTTCTTTGTTGTGATCACCAACAAATGACCAGCTGAAATTTCTCTGTGACTTTAGAAATTTAGAATCATCCTGGTTTGGGCATTTTCTTTTAAACCTCTTTGTAAATACCCTCCCCGCCCCCAGGCCTAGTCATCTATGTGTGGCCAGGACTTCTTTTTTTTTTTTTAATCAGATGTGTTTATTTTATAGGAAGCACATGCCTTTTAGCAACCAGAGAGTGTTAGGTTTCATTTTCAAAAAGTGTGGCCCTTAAAGTTGAGAAAATAGAATTCAAGGCTTTGGTTAATATCTTCTGAAAATTAGAAGCTGGCATAATTGTAGTAGTGAGGAAGATTTCCAAGGGATAGTGATTGTCATGTGCACCTCTGGCTAGCAGAAGTAGCATAAATTATGCAAAAATGAACACATTTATGAAAAGTTGGCTTAGTTTTCATGATTTATCCAGATTAGAACTTAGCTTTTTGATGGAGAACTTGGGAGTATTTTGTGAAGAATTCAAGAGTGCTTACTCATTTATGAACCCCCCATGTGTTATTATCTGGTTGAGGTTGCCCTATTCCATATTTCATTATATACAAGATGTTCATTCAGCTAAGGACAGGACATTCTCAGTGGTGGTGCCAAAATGTTTATATCTCAAGAGAACTACAGGTGTTTCTTTGGGTACCTTAGATGAGGTTTACAAGGGAACAAAAGCTCTTGAAATTATTTCTGGTGTTGACTCTGGAGTTTGGCTTGCCCCTTCTGGTTCAGGGCCCTGAGGATCTTCTCCAGGATTCTGTAAGAATAGGAGTCAAGGAACACGCATGATAGAAACTTGTACATCTTATTTCAGGAAACTATATTGGAGTAGTGCTTCTAGGGGCGATTCAAATTCATGGTTATAGAAAGAGGCAGAGATTGGTTCCAGCATGCAGTCCAAATGGACAGGACACAGACAAGCACAGGAATCAGAAAGATAGGAGGTGGAGTGGAAACAGAGAAGAGGCAAGGGTGAAGTGTGATGTAAGGAAGGCAACAAATAAAAGGCAGGAAACTGAACAGAACTTGAAAGAAACATACACACAATATAAGGGTGCGGATCACTTGGGGCTTTTAAAATTACTATTCTGAGACATGCACGCACACACATGCACGCACACACACACTTATTTTTATTAGGTCTTCATTCAAACATTGTAATATTTTCAGGAGGATCAGAAGCTTCAGAATGACACAAAAAACTCCTCCATTCCATCTCAAGATTCTGATCATGCAGACACTGGGCTGGTTCACATGACCCAGGCTGCGGGCGGGGGAGGCACCATGGGGTGATCTGCGGGGTCTGGCAGGGCACCGCAGATGACCTGTGCCCCGTGCACTTGGGCAGAGCCCGGTGGAGCTGGCAGTCCCCGCACCGCAATGCAGGCTTCCCGGCAGTCCCCGCACCACAATGCGGGCCTCCCGCTTGCCCCTACAGGCTGGAGCGGCGGCAGCTCCAGCTGCTCTGGGCTGTCGCCTCTGTGCGGCCCCCGCAGGATGGCTGCCCGCTGTTCACATGGCAGGGTGGCCACACGCGGTAGGGGCTTACCCCTCTACCGCCCATGGTCACTTTGCATGCGTCCCGTGCACGGCCGTCCCGCAGGGGCACCCCCGGTCGGCGTTCACATGACATGGGAACCGTGTGGGACTTCTGCTCCCCCGCGGTTCCTGTGTCATGCAAACATGCCCACTGTGACTTCAACCACCAGCCAACTCCTCCCCCGATTCCTTCCCCCAAGGCCCCAACCTGCTTTTTGTAACATCTTGCCTCATGAAGAGATCTAGAGATCTCAATATCTTGCACATGCTTTGTGATCTTCTGTTTCGCCTAATAAAGGCATCACACTAATATGGGTGTCAGAATAGCAAAATAAGTTGGTTGGAGTATTTGGGTGGCAATTTGTTTTAAAAAGAAAACGAATAAGTAGTATTTTGAATAAGTAGTGTTTAGAAAACAGAAAATGGAAATCCTAAGTAGTGTTTTTACTTAGTTGCATTGAATATCTGGCAAAATTTGGCAAAACAAATTGTGTACGTGCTCTGTGTGTTGGCCAGGCAATAAAACTATTTTGACGCTACTCCTGGGAAATCAGCCAAAACTGATAAATAAGCTTGATGTTTGGGAAGCCTCTAGGACTGTCTGATCTAGTGATCATAATATTATTAAACATGAAGTGTACTACTAGAGAAAATAATGTGTTTGCTTTTTAAAACAATGCCTCTATATAGGTCTTGGAAGAGATGTGCACCAAGTGTTGAAAATGTAGAGTTTGTTGGAAATCCTCTATAGAGAAGTAGGAACTATTTGTTTAAATGTGCAGGAAATTTTATTTAAATTTTATTATTGCTGCTTCACATGAGCAAGTATCCCAGAAGTCTCCATCTGTGAACATATTCCACGTAACTCCTCAGCATTCAGACCCTAAATTCTACTGATGTCAATGGGAGTCTTGTTTGCTGTGGTATCGTCATGATTGTGAACTGATCTTCAGGCCAGACTACACATTCCATGGCAACACGTTACTGTAGTTCAGCGGCCCTTTTTGAAAAGGAAAAGCTGCTTCTGGAGTGTGTGATTGGGAGCAGAGGAGCAACAGGTAGGGAGAGGATGATTTATACTTTCCTTGAATGAAATACCCTCCCCCTTGAGGTTTTTCCCTCAGGGATTCAAATACAGGGTTTAGACCAGGGGTGAGCAACACAGCCCCACAGGATGCATGAGGGGTGGCCCACATGCCTTTTTTGCACCCCCCCCTACCCCGGTGTTGAATTTTATGCTGTCATGGCAACAAAAACCTCAGCGTTTTTACTTGAAAATGCATGTGGGGAGTGTGTGCCTTGTTTTGAAGCAAAATCGCACTCCTGGAAAGAATAGCTCTCTCAGAATTGGCAGGGGGGTTTGCTGCCGCCGAATCCACACTGCCAAATTTCAGTGACAAATTCTACACTGAGGCCTGGGGGGACAATGCAGATCCCCAACACCCAGAAGTTGTGAACTCCTTACTTTAGACCTTCTTAGCCAGTGTAAAGTTTTAGCTCTTTGCTATTTATTCATTTACAGCATTTTTACTCTGCCCTTCAGCCAGAAAAATGTACTCCCAGACGACTACAGACCTAATCTTTCAAAGTGAGTGCAGCCCCATTCAGAACAGGCAATGGGCCTGTCTTGTGGACTTGGGAACTACTCACCCACAGGGCTTCCGTCTTGCCAGGATTCAGCTTCAGTTTATTGGCCCTCATCCGCTGATCCAGGACTTGCACAGCGTCCCCTGATTCAGATGTCACAGGGAGATAGAGCTCTGTGTCATCAGCATACTGATGGCACTTGGCTCCAAATCCCCTAATCTTCCAGATATAAGGCCCCTTCGTTCTCTTGAGAGTTCCCATGACTGAGAAGCCTCAGTCTGGAGCTGGCATAGGTATTTTCCCTTCTGTTCAATGCAATGGGAGAGGGTTGTTTTTTTGTGTGTGTTTGTTTTTAAATAATAATTGGCAAGATTTTATGAAAAACTGAACAAAATCCTCAGCCATCCCTAGTTTGTAGAAACATTTATCAGTGGGTAGGAACGGGGAAGGAGTTGTGTTCTTCTCCAGCTTGGATTAAAATCTGAGCCAGAAAAGAAGGTGGGGGCTGTATGTTCATCTTGTATTTGAGGCAAGGATTGTGGATCCTTAAATCTTGGATGTCTGAGCTAGGAAATACTAGTTTTAGCGATATCTCACTCTAATGCTAGCTCCAGTGTGAAGTTGTTTGCCAAACTCCATGCAAAGAACTTACATGATGGTCAAATTTAAAAACAAACTCAGTTGAAATGTGATACAAACAAGTAACACAGATGTACATTATTTAAAGTCAAGACATTCCATACTTCCAAAGAATAAACTGTGGTAAACCTGGATATGTTGAACAGCATTCTTTTCAGGGTTTAATAGCCACTGTAGTCTCCCAAGAAGTAAACTAAGGTTTATTTTGCTCCCTTAATGGTTTGCTTCCTGCCATATAATTCCACTAAAGAGCCAGTAGGCATCCTATATAAAAAGCTCCCACCAATCACAGTTCTCTAAGGCAGAGATAGGATAACCAGAGCATAACTACTGAGAAGCAACAGAATTATGAATTTCTAGAGAAGGGGAAAGGCGAAGATAAGTGCATTAAAGTCAGCTAACATTGGTACATGGGTGGTTACAGGAGAGAAAGGGTTAAGCAGATTTTCATTTTAGATAGTTACCATGGTAACAATCAGTGAGCTCAGGCTGTATCTTTTCTATTTGTGGGAAATGTTTAGATTTACAGAGTAGCTTAGCTTATTATATACCTACCTTGATTGCTGGATAAAGCTTGCTGATTAAAAGCAGAATAAGATACATTTTTATAATACTACTGAAGAGAGAAAAATTCCATAAAACCTCTGACAGTCTTTGTCCAGAGTTCTGTTGTGCTCTTTGAACACCTTTTCTTTTGACAAAATGTACCTCTAGACCTGAGTTTTGAGTGGAAACTTCAGCATGTGAATTCGTGTAGTCTTCATTTGGACTTCCAGCAACAATGGGCCTGTATGCTATAGATTCTTTGGGACAATTTCAGGGTGAGCTCCAGGATCCATCAGAATGTGGATTTCACCCTCTGATGTCTGAAGGTCTCTGTGTGAAGGCCAGTATATAGTTGCCATATCCCATGCAGAATGAGAACTCTGGGGCTTTAAGAGGCCAGAGTCACAACAGGGAGGGTTCCACAACTCCATTTGCCTGGGGGCCCTGCTCAGTTTGACATGAAAGCAGGCTGGCCACTTTTGAATTGCCAAAAAGGAGGACAAAAGAGATTTGCATAAAATTAGCACATGCTAATTAATATAAATAGATGTAAATTTAGAAATACTTGTTATAATTTAAATAGAAGTGCAGTACATCTCACCACAGTGTGGAAGACTGTGACCAGGTGAGCTGTGTGCCTTGCTCAGTTTGCTGTCCAGATGCTGTTGATGCACCTTCAAGACTCAGCTCTTCATTCTGATGGTTCTTTATACTGGATTTGGACTGGGCAGCCCTTCAAATAGAGGACAGTCCTCTGGCAGCCCTGCAAATAGTGGACTATAGAAGAGGACACATGGCCATCCTACATGAAAGACCTGTCTTCCATCTCCAAGTCTGTGGAGAAGAGAGATTTCTCATGTCATACTGCACCAGAGCAGGAGGAAGCAGCACTTCCTTCTTCTGCCTGCCAGCTCCTAAGTCCAGCACAATATTTCCCTATCCTTCCTTATGTTCTCTAGCATGCAGAAGGACTTGGAAGAGGGGTTTGCAGTAAACCCAGGTTTTTAATTAGTTTTATTGCATCTGTCTACATTATAGTTACAGTTTTGTTGCCTTTCAGTTTCATGTTTATATAAAGGATGATGTTGTTATTTTTAGCATATTGTGTTATTTTTAGCATATTGTGGCTTACACTGGCTCAGCTTGGCTGAGCGTGGAAAGCTAAGCAGGGTCAAGCCTGGTTATTACTTGGATGGGAGACCCCTCCTCTAGTTTCCTGCATTGAGCAGGGGGTTGGACTCGATAGCCTTGTAGGCTCATTCCAACTCTATGATCTATGAAATCTATTACTGTACACCACCACCATGGAATCCATCAGGATGAAGGGCAGTCTAGGAATTCTTTAAATCAGGGGTCCTCAAACTTTTTAAACAGGGGGCCAGTTCATTGTCCCTCAGACTGTTGGGGGGCCGGACTATAGTTTGAAAAAAATATGAATGAATGGATCAAGTAAAAAAAAAGGACCCGGGTCCCTTTTTTTTTTACTTGATAGGGGTGAATTTTTTTCCCTTAAATGGAAAGTTATGTTATGTTATTTATTTATTTATTTCATTTCATTTTTATACCGCCCAATAGCTGAAGCTCTCTGGGTGGTTTACAGCAATTAACAAGACAGTTCCTGCCTGCAGGCTTACAATCTAAAAAGACACAACACACAAGGAAAAAGGAATGGGGAGGGAAGAAGGCGGAATATTAATGAATACTCCTGGCAGGGCTGGTGGTATTTACATATATAGTTGCACAATTGTTTCATGCCTAACACGAATATACTTTTGTTTTTGCCATCACACAAATGAGCATACTCGACAAAAGAGGCTTACGCTGGCTCAGCTTGTCTGAGTGTGGAAAGCTAAGCAGGGTCAAGCCTGGTTGTTACTTGGATGGGAGACCCCTCCTCTAGTTTCCTGCATTGAGCAGGGGGTTGGACTCGATAGCCTTGTAGGCTCCTTCCAACTCTATGATCTATGAAATATGCTATGAATCGGCGCTTGAAGCGAAAGAGTTAAAAAAAAGTCTGCTTCCGCCGATCGGCCGCCAGGCCGGATAAAAGGCAATGCGGGCCGGATGTGGCCCGCGGGCCTTAGTTTGAAGACCCCTGCTTTAAATAAATAAATAAATGTTGGCTTGACTGCTGTGAGGGCAATTTCCACACAGATCTAGATTCACCTTTTACAATGTCATAATGGAAAAAGTGTGTGTGTGTGTGTGTGTGTGTGAGAGAGAGAGAGAGAGAGAGAGAGAGCACATTGAGCTTGAATTTCAAATCTTAAAAGCACAAGGAACCTGTCCGGGAGTGGATTTGGTATTTTAGAGATTGGATCCTCCATTTCTTAAATATTTGTAAATTGAGCAAAATGTTATTGTCAAGAGCAGGGCAATAACTGACTACAGCTCCCAGAATCCCTTGCCATTAGGCATGCTGGCTGGGTATGCTGGGAGCTGTAGGCCAGCAACATCTGGGGACCCAAGGTTGGAGAGCCCTGGTCAAGAGAAAGCAAGTTTGTTCAGAAAGAAAGAAAATCCTAATAAGGTACTCATCTTCTTTAGCTTCCTCATGGGTGGCCATTTATTTTATTTTTAATTTGTGATACCACAGCCTCAAGTTACATCTAATATAGGGCCCAAACAAACTTTAGTTTAAATCAGGGGTGGGCAGCTTGAGGCCCTCCAGGTGTTTTGGCTGACAACTACCATCAGCTGTCACTATTGGCTATGCTGGCTATGGCTAGGGAGTTTTAGGCTAAAACATCTGGAGGGCCACAAGTTGCCCACCCCTACAAAACGCATATCTAGCAACCACGTCTTTGCTCATTTTTACTTGAGAGGAGGTGCAAGGCCCCCAACCTGGATTGGGACCCTAGCATGAGGGATAGGGGTCTTTTAAGGTCCAAATCAGGCTCTCCACACCTATTCTAGAGTTCCTGAGTGCTCAACTACCCTTTATATGCTAATACAGGTCTGTCACTACCATGCCAAGTTTCCCCAGATTTGTACATTATTAAAGAGCACAGAGTTTTGTAAAACAATTAAATACAAATCCTGCGGATTGGTATCTTTCGCTTGGGATTCCCAAGAGAAAGCACACAATGAGGATCTATTTCCATCTTTATGACCCAGAAGACCAAAACGGAAGCAAAGGCTTCAAGATCTCCAAGAAATTCAATATGACAAACCTAAGCGTAAACTTTACTTCATAAAGATGAAACTTCTTCCACTATGGATATGGTGTGCTCTACTCCAATTGGATCAGAGTGGGGGGACCCCTCAGAACAGGAGTAAGCAACTTGTAACAAATTTCCAACTACTAATTCTGCAGCCTAGCCAGATAGATGGTGAGATGGTGAAAATAACTTAACAGCAGGTAGTAGGGAGCCTGGATGAATAAATGACAAACTTTTTAACATATGAAAGATGAGCCTGTTTTGAATGCTTCTAGGAGGTACACAAGCTCTATAACATTCATCACTCTGTTGAAGGTATTGCTAGATTGCGTCCCTCTTAAAATCTGTACAATATTCTGTTTTGAACCTTCACATCTTAGTGCTAATTGTACAATCCTAATTTGCTTGAGTATTCAGGCTTTCACATATAATGCATTAATAGCTAAGTTTGCTTAAATCTGGAATGCTTAAAATTAAAAAGGTATCACTGCAAAATCTATGCACCACATGACTGATGGCTTCAAACCTCTCCTGGAGGGACTGATATCTTGAGGGCAGTACTCAGTCTGTGTGGCAGGTTGAGGTCTCTCTTGAGCAATTGCTGCCAATTAGTGCCAAGTGATATGTAGTATCCATTTTTTTATTTTATTTTGCAGAGGGTAGTAGCTGTGATTTTTCAGGACTCTAGAGGCTAGATTACTGTGGTAAGAAAGAAAAAGTAAGTAGTGCAATTTTACCAACTTCTGCATTAGTGACCTAGCCATCTTTTATGTTCTGGGCTGGCTACTAGCACTCAAGCTTTTGTTGTTTTGAAGCACATATGAATTGTGGCAAGGAATATGGGGCAGGCATAAGGAGAAAGATTCCATTTCCCAAGGTTTGGTGTGCGTAACGGTTGTGCAAAACCACCAACTGACAGTGCAGGAAAGACAGAATAATATGAATGTAATGCTGGAAGAAGATAGCAATGGAATTTTCATGGGTGCCATGAACACAGTGCAGTTTACTCATTTAGGTGGATGGACTTCAGCTAAGAGCCTGTCATAATGTCACAGCTAGAATAGAGATTCACAACATGTGGGTCATATCTCTTGAGTGGAAGGTTGCAGTATGGTGTGTGCGTGTGTGTGCGCAGTGCATGTGTGTGTGTGTGTGTAATAAGAAAGCACATTTGTGTGGCAGAACAAATTTTGTTTTGACTCAGAAACAGACAATACATATATTTCAATAGTAAATATTTTTATAGAGTTGTATAAGATACTTGTTAAGGCATTCCTTAATCTCTTTGGCTAGGTTTGTATGTAATGTTAAATTATGGTTTAGTGTTACATGTACCAGCAGCAGCAAGCCTCAGGCTTGAGTGTTCCTTTCTCTACTCTTCTCTGGTGCAGCAGTGAGGGAATAGGAAGCATATACTCTTTGCTTTTAAACATGGGAATGGAAAGAACTCTGTTTATTTTGAACTATGGTTTAGTAATAAGCCAGGATAATGAAGCACAGTTTGTTTCTGCCTTGTTTGAACAAACCAAAATTTTCACTAACCACAGTTCCCCCTAGTTTGGATGTAATGAGGATCTCTGGTTACTTTAAAAGTCAGAATGAAAGCTTCTGATTTTAGGGCTGAAAAAGAGGGGGGTAGTGCACAAAATCAAAGCTCTGCTGCTTCTGTGCACGCCCAAAAAAGGCCTATATGTTACATTGGATTGAAGAAACACTCAGCAGCAGGTTGTCCTCCACTGATAGTTTGTTTCATTGCTAATTTTTTTTATTACTATCTATGAGATATCCAGTTTGCATATGGAAGATTAAAACTTTAAAAGCTCTAGTTCTATGTCTGGGATAATCAAGGGTGTGCAACCTATGGGCATTCAGATTTTGTTGGACACCAATTCCCATCAGCCCTAACCAGCATGGCCAGTGGTCAGGGATGATGGGAGTTGGAGTTTAACAGGATCTGGAAGGCAATAGATTGCCCACACAGGCATTAAAAACATACATTCTCCCTCTCTCATAATCCTAGAACCAAGGGTAATTCAATGAAGCTGATTGGTGGGAGATTCAGGACAGATAAAAGGAAGTACTTCTTCACACAGCACATAGTTAAACTACGGAATTCACTGCCACAAGATGTAGTGATGGCCACCAATTTGGATGGCTTTAAAAGGGAATTGCACAAATTCATGGATGATAACACTGTCTATGGCTACTAATCCATATAGCTATATGCTACATCCTTTATCAGAGGCAGTATGCCAATGTACACTAGTTGCTGGGGAAGATGGGTGGGAGGGTGCAGTTGCACTCATGTCCTACTTGTGGGTTTCCCACAGGCAGCTGGTTCACCACAGTGGGAACAGAATGCTGGACTAGAAAGACCTTGCTCTGATCCAGCACGGCTCTTCTTATGTGTGCACAGAAGTTCTGCCCAGCAACTGGACAAAAGAATCTCCTCACTCACTTCCTGACTTTCCAGAAATATGGCACAATCAGCAGGGAGAAAAATGGAGCAAAGGTAGGCTAGATTTGCATGGCTTCAGTCCCAGTTAGATGCAGGTTTGTTTGTTTGTTCTTTTCCCTTAGCTGATGGGGCAATCGGAGCTGTAATCCTGCTCAGTAGAGAACTGGTTCTCTGCAGAGCGATGTGCTCTTTTTGGCTTCTGGTTGACTGGAGAGAAGCTGTTGGGCAGTTTCTTTTTTTGGTTTTGTAATCCACAGTAGCAGTAACAGCAGTAGGTGTTCCATTAGTGTGGGAAGGAAATGGTTCTTCCCTTTGAAACTTCTATTGATAGGTAAGTGCAACAGAAGAGGTGTTGGCTAGTTGCTGGGGTCTACTTCTTGGTGAGTAATCTTTAGGGCTTTGCCTACTGTCATAGTAATTGTTGTATCAATTTAACTAACAATCAGCATAACGATTAATGAAATAGGGAATGAAATTGCTCTGTTAGCATTAAAAACATTTATTACTAGAATTGCACAATATTCCTATGCAGTTTTGAAGAAAATCTATAATATTCAAAGAGGATGTGTGTCTGTCTGTCTGTCTATCCATCACCACCATAATGACAAGACCGTGAAACCTAGAACCTGAAACTTGGGATGCATACTAAGGGGATTGTGCGCCTCTGAGTTATTTTGTTTTAAAAATGCATTAATTCATAGATTCATAGATCATAGAGTTGGAAGGGACCTCTACAAGGCCATCGAGTTAATTTAAATGTGTCCATGTTGTTGAAGCCTGCAGTAACATATTCAGCTACTAGGGGCAGACTTCCCTAACCTGCACATAGCTTTGCAGTACAGTTTGAATTCTGGGGAGATTGGCAGGCCGAGGGACATATGTCTGCCACTTGCCCTTGCTATGGGGCAGCCCCCCTCAGGGGAATGGAGTAGACAGACCCCTCCCTCAGAAGGCTATAGGGGTACACCATGGTGGGAGCCATCTCTAGGACCAGCAGGCATGTCTTAACTCAGCCAGGTTGAGTGTCCATCTCTGGCAGCTGTGTCAGTTCGCTTGCAGTCTTCACTGTTTCAGCGTCCAAAACATTTGAGAAACATATTTGAGAAACACTATGATAGTGTGATGGACTTGGACCTGGGAGACATGGTTTCAGATACCCAATGAGCTTCATGATGGAAGGTATCCTTGAACCTTATCATTACATCTCAGTCTGTGTTAAGTCACAGGATTTTTGAAAGGACATGAATGGGGGAATGTAGCCCTCATGTATACCATCTTGAGTTCCTTGGAAAATAGGCTGGCTACATATCTGATAATCTTTCTGTATAGGCTAGAGTCAAATTGTTTGTGAGAGTGTTGCATTCAGGCTCCATTGCTCTGTACTGACTTGTGGCCCAGGTTTGAAGGGGTGTGTGTGTGAAAACACCCAGATTTTCTGTTAGCTTACTTGTTACAACATCTTTGCAAGGTTTGAAAAATAAAATGGGAGCTTGTATTCTCAAAGCTAATCTCTGAATGCACAATACTTTAAAATGATTTAGAGGTCTGTCTTTGTAGGACATGGTCATACTGTAAAGGCTGTTTCAAACAAGATTTTGTTGTACTGGCATGTGATGTACACACTGTGTGTCATATTTGAACTGTCTATGCGTGTATTATTAGCTTCTTCTCTAAAATACATGAAGCAGTGATCAGGAAAGAAAGCAGTCCCAGTTTGTATAAAGGATAAATGTATAAAATTAGTTTCAGTTCATTTTTGATCAAACCAAACACGGACTCAAATGCAATCAATGGTAAGTCGGTACATTCCCAAGCTTGTAATGTGATTTGCGGACGCCAAAAAGGTGTTTGACAGCATGCGTACATTTGAAAAATGCACATGAGAAATGTGTACTTTTGAAAAATATGCACAAATACACCTTAATAAATGGGAGAAGAATGTGTACATTTCTAAGATGCACACAATTGCTGTGTACTTTTAGGAAAATATGCATGAATTTTCATGCGAAAATAAAAAAGAAAGGTTGCAATCTGATATGTACATAAGCCAGAACAAGCTATGAGGTGGAAATTGGAGAACCTCAGTGAGCTTGACGGACCAACCTGCCTCCGGTGCAGTGCGGATGTATTCGCCCAAATATTGGTTTTTTCCCGGCCAATGGCCGGGCTAGGTTAGTACCGCACTTCGCCCTTCACAGATCTTCAATTCAATAAATGTGGCCCTGATTTGAAACCATATACTCTGTGTCTGACTCTTCTTTATCTCACCCATACACTCGCAACAAGCTATGAGGTGGAAATTGGAGAACCTCAGTGAGCTTGAGTTTTGATTGAACACACATCCCTGATTGTCAAATGGTTACAAACAGGTGTGTGCCCTATAAGTATAATGTATGACATAAGAACAGAAGAGCCTTGCTCAGTCCATCTAGTTCCCACAGTGGTGAGCCCCAGATGCTTAAGGAAGCCTCAGAAGCAGGACATGATGTCAATAACCCTTCCCTGCTGTTACTCCCCCAGCAACTTGCTTCCTGCTTCCTCTGTCTGAATGCGGAGTTTCCAGTTAACTATCATGTACTTGTCTAATGCTCATATCCATCCCGCCCCTCCATTTGAAGCAGCCCTTAGAAAACAACAACTTCTCCTTTGGTGTACACTGGGTATATTTTTTATTTATCTTCCAGTGGTATCAGATAAGGCAGGCCTGTACAACCTATGACTTAACAAGCCAAATGCAGCCCAATATCCATATATTGTGCAGGGTACTTCACCTTTGCAATCCAAGGCAAACAACAAAAACAGAAGGCTTGCCAATCCTCTAATGGGCTATACCTGACTTGTAGTGGGTAGTATTTGTTTTGCTGGGTCCCAGTTGGTACAGATCTGAGTTTGCAGCGAAAATTCACCACCATCTACACCCTGAATCATAACACTTATACAAATGTTGACTCATACGACTACTCCTAAAATTGCATTTTTATCAGTAGGAATGGCAAGGAATGGCCAAGCATTTACAAGTTTGTCATATTGAAAAGGCTGGTGGGGCTTGCTGTTCCAAGCAACTTGGCCATGTAGCTGCCAAACAACCCCCCAGAATTCCTCCCAACTTCAGAGCTGTGGAAGGGCTGGAGATCTCTGCGGAATTACTGGGATGATCCCTGCCCACCTCTGCAGTTTCAAAATTGGGATGATGGCCAATTGTTTGCTTCGCAGATGCCACGCCACACTTACCACAGAGAGCATGGTGAGTGTAATTGTTGAAGCCTCTGACCATTTTCTTACTGCTTCCTTACATGTGAGGAAATGGAACATTGGAAGTGCTCCCTAAAGGATCAGTCATTTCTTAGCCCAAGTTCCAGTTTACAATAGTGTAATCAAGTTTGGTTGCTCTTAACAGTCACTCTGGATAATTTATTTAAAAGTTGTTTTTAGGGTTGCCAAAAGTCCATGTTTAGGTGATTCCTTGAGACATTCTCCTTGGGTTTGCATGATCTAAAAAGATTTTTCATCCTCTTTCATTTTTGCCCCACTATGACCCCCAACAAATGAATATATAATAGCTCGCTTAATTATGTCTGTATTCTAATACAACCATATGTGTGAGAGAAAATAGGATTTTACCACATTATCATATATTAAATCAGTGTTAAAATGCAGGCATATGCAAACAGCCTTATATTCCATAGCCACACATTTGATACAGTGCATTGGAAGGTCAGAGTATTTAGCAGCCTATACTCCCCTTGAGATGCAACAGATTTGCAGATATATAGCCTAATCCAAAGTACACATTCTTTAAGACTTAGAAGATCAACTTGAGCCTTAATTCTCTAAGGGGCTGCTGCAGGGTTGTGTGGTCCTTTCATCCAAATTAGAATGATTATTTGAGTCGAGTCCAATAGTACTTGTTAGGGGACAGTTCTGTTTAGAATGTCAAATGTAGCTTTAAATTGATAAAGGAGTTAAATTTAATTTAAATCATACCTGAAGAAAACTGACTAGTGGTATATTTGATCATCTTTCATTCATATTTTAATAGTTTTAGTAACAGAAACAGCTCCGCAACATCGAGTTTCATAATTAGGGATGTCCAGATCAGCAAAACATGAATGAAGTTCTCCGAATTCCATCTCAAAACTCATTCTGACTGAAGTCCATATCAGATTGCAAGCTTTGTTGTTTTCCCTTTCCACATGAAAAAATGTGTATATTTGCATGAATATTTTTCCAAATGTAAGCATCAATTGTGCACATCTTTGAAATGTACACATCTTTCTCCCAGTAGTCAAAGCATATTTCTGTGCATTTTTCAAAAGTACGCATTTTTTTCATCAGCATTTTTCAAATGTACGCATGCTGTCAAATACATTTTGGGACGAGGGGTCCACGAATCACACTGCAAGCCTAGAAATAAATATACAGACCTCAACCACAGATTGTATCTGAGTCTGTGTTTGATCTGGAAGGTGCGAATTTGGTAAATCCTGATCAAAAAGCAACTGAAACAGATTTCTCATATCTCCCTAATTTCATTCTCTCCCCGCCCCCATGTGTTTGTTTGTGTGTGTGTGTGTGTGTGTGTGTGCGTGTGGACTCCAATAAGTCCACAAAATCAATAAATAATATACTATTTCTTTTGTGGACTTATTTGAGCATAGTAGGGCTCTTAAGTTTCCTTTTTTAAACAGTGATACCAATGTACACAGCAGTTTCCTGTGTAGTACAGTGTGCCTTATGTATTTATTGATTTGATTTGTTTTTTCAGCACCACAAATATGCATGGCACTTCAAAAGGTATAAGATGTCCCTACCCCCAGGAACTTACAGTTTAAAACTGGACACAGAGGAGACAGTAGAAGAAAGGGAGGAAAATGGGCACAGGGCTAGACAGGGGAAGAATATGCATTTATTTCAGTTAAAAGTAATTAGGCTTCGTTACAACAGATTATGAAGACTAAGGGGTTGTGTTAAAGGCCTGTTCTTGAAAATAAATGTTAAGTTCTGCTGTGGGCACTGATAATATTGTCACACACACTTCAGGATGAGAAACGGTGGCTGGTTCCCCATAGTAATTACTGGGGAAATATTTCTGTTGTAGGTGAATAACATTTGGCCTGTGTGCCACACGCAGTGCATTAACCCTATGTATGCCTCTTCTCTTTCCTTATGTATTGAAATTTATTGCATGTCACCCATGGAGTATTTTGTTCACTGATTGGTATTACCTCTGCTGTTCTACCCAGTTCATAGTTAAACCTGTGTCTATTACTGAAAGATTGATGTACAATCAAGCAAAACAACAACCAGGTTCTTGCTTGTTATTGAAATTTGGAGTAGCTATGTAAAGAGGACAGTGGACATACCAACTAGCTTGATGTTGCGTGAAGACACCTTTCATGGATACAGTATTCACTGATGCTGATCTAGGTAAAATTAGTAAAAATGTAGAAGTATTATTGCTAAATCTAAAGTAAGTAGATAATGGATGCATCCATTATCTTGAGCTGGTACCACTCTATCTGCTCCCTCCATCCCTCTCTCTTTTCTCTGAATACCAGTTTCATGTACTCAGGCATTGTTTTGTATAATATACATGGGAATTGTTGTTTCATTGGCTGAGCATCTTACTTACGCTTGTAGAGGATTCCATCCATTAGAAATAAAATCTGACAAGAATTCCAGCACACAAAATTGAGGACTTAATTACGTACAGAACAGTAGAATTAATTCATAACTTATAATACATACCAACTGAATAGGCACCTAGAGCTGACTCACACATGAAATGTTTCCCACCCCGTCCCATTCAAGCCATTTGACTGTATGAACTCATGTGGACAAACATAACGATAATACAGCACTCACAGATTTTGAGCCCATACAGATGCCCATATCACACCAGGGGAATAGCTCGGTCATCTAAATTATCCTGCCAGGTGTCAAGGAGTACTTCATACTGGGTCCACAGATGGAACAGAATGAGATGGGGATGGGAAAATAAAATGCACTAGGTCACTTCAGACTGCAGGTGGCAGATACAACTTTGAAATACTGCTGTGTGTGTAAGAAATTCCTTGCAAATAGAATATTGTCAGATCTTGGTGTTTATTCATTTTTATTGTTACATATTATGGTGTGTGTGTTTTACTATTGGTTGTAAGCTTCTTCAAGGGCCACGTGTGGTGAGAAGCAGCATATACATGCCAAGATAGATACATAGATTTTAGTCGAGCATTCTGTCTACTCTGCTGGTCTTCTGTTTGCAAGGAATTTTTAAGGGAAGGGAACATTCAGAAATGTGATCCTTCGGATGTAGTCTAACATGATGCAGGACTCTGCTGCATGTGTAGACCAGGACTCAGTATGTATCAGATGCAAATGGGTTACAGGTGGTAGAAAGTGTAGTAAAATACTTGTATGTATCCATCCATAGTCAGCAGCAGTTTCTGTGGTTAGCAGTACAGTAATACCTTGGATTGCAAGCATAATTTGTTCCGGAACCATGCTTGTAATCCAAAACACTCTTATATCAAAGCGAGTCTCTGGCGGACGTGAGCGGGGCCGATTTCAGCTCGCTATGCCCGCTCGAGGCGAGCAGTTACATCCCTACGACTTGTATTGCAAGACGTCGCTTGTTTATCAAGTCAAAATTTATTTTAAAAATTTGCTTGTCTTGCAAAACGCTCTCAGACCAAGTTACTTGCAATCCAAGGTATTACTGTACCTTTTCCCTCTGTGATAGATATACAGCTCCGGTCCAGTCTATCTCAAGGAGCGTCTCCAGCAACACCAAGTAGGCCGCTCAACAAGATCTGCCACAGACGGCCTTCTTCTTGTCCCTTCAGTCAGAGCAGCTAGACTGATGGGGACTAGGAAGAGGGCCTTTTCTGTGGCGGCCCCTGTACTGTGGAACTCTCCGCCATGCCCCCTCTCTGCTAAGCTTCCGCTGCTCACTAAAAACTTGGCTGTTCAGGCGGGAATATGGGGTGAGCTAAGATTTTAAAATTTTATACTGTTTTAAATGTATTTTATCCTGTTTTTATTTTGTGTACATCGCCCAGGGTGGCCGGTTTGCCGGCCAGATGGGCGATAAATAAATGTAAATAAATAAATAAATAAAATCATACCTTGGACCACATACCTGGAGATGCTCAAGATTGCTTGTGTAGACAAAAAAAGAGTATGTTGTGTGAACTGGCCCAAAGGTTAATATGGATAAATGCTGGTATGAAGCTTACACCAGAAACTTACATCACAAAGGGCATGGGGATTGGATGGCCATGAGCAGTAGAGGGTGAGATTCCTTGGGGAGGAGTAGGGAGTTAAGCAGGGTACTGAAATCCTACCCAGTTTACCATTTGGTTTCTAAGCCTTTTGTCAATAATAATAATAATAATAATAATAATAATAATAATTTTTAAAAAAATATTTATTACCCGCCTCTCCATCTAGATCGAGGCGGGGAACAGCAGAAAATATAGAATACATAAACTAAACAACGCAACACATACTATTAATACATCTTAAAACATCCTAAAAACATCTTAAACCATCTTTAAAACATCTTAAAGGCATCCTAAAATTCCGCCAGATAGGCCTGCCGGAAGAGGTCAGTCTTTATGGCTTTTTTAAATTCCAAAAGACTGGTGAGTTGACGAATCTCCTCCGGCAGGCCATTCCATAATCTGGGAGCAGCAGAAGAGAAGATCCTCTGGGTAATACTTGTCAGCCTAGTTTGGCTGACTGAAGTAGATTCTTCCCAGAGGACCTAAGTGTGCAGGGCGAATTGTACGGGAGAAGGTGATCCCGTAGGTAGCCTGGACCCAAACCATGTAGGGCTTTAAAGGTAATAACCAACACTTTATACTTTGCCCGGAAACTGATTGGCAGCCAGTGGAGTGCTTTTAAAACTGGTGTGATGTGGGCACCCCTAGGTGTACCAGTAACCAGTCTGGCTGCCATATTTTGCACTAGTTGAAGTTTCCGGACTAGGTATAAAGGTAGCCCTATGTACAGCGCATTGCAGAAGTCGAGCCTCGATGTTACCAGTGAATGCACTACCGTCTTTAGCTCTCCTAACTCTAGGAAGGGGCACAGCTGGTGTATCAGCCGAAGCTGATAATAGGCACTCCTAGCCATCGCGTCTATCTGGGATGTCATTTGGAGCGACGGATCCAGAAGCACAAGCACCCCCAAGCTGTGAACACAGTCTTTCAGGGGGAGTGTAACCCCATCCAGAACTGGTTGACACACCTCCAAACCCAGGTTGTGGCCTTTGACAGCAAGCACCTCCGTCTTGTCTGGATTCAGTTTCAGTTTATTTTCCCTCATCCAGCCCATTACTGCCTCCAGGCATTTATTCAGAGGAGACACACTGTCCTTAGCTGACGCTGTTGCCGAAGGCATAAAGAAATATATTTGGGTGTCATCAGCATACTGATAGCACCCCGCCCCATGCCTCCGGATGATCTCTCGCAGCGGTTTCATGTAGATATTAAGTAGCATTGGGGAAAGAATAGCTCCTTGTGGCACGCCACATAGCAGCACCTTTTTGGAGGAGCAGCTACCCCCAAGCATCACCATCTGGAACCTACCCGAGAGGTAGGACCGGAACCACTGAAGCACAGTGCCCCCGATTCCCAGTCCCCTCAGGCGTTCCAGAAGGATACCATGGTCGATGGTATCGAAAGCCGCTGAGAGGTCCAGAAGCACCAACAGGGACACACTCCCCCTGTCGGTACTCAGGCGTAGATCATCTGCTAAGCCCGCACAAGGCGAATGTGCCCACCCCTAGTCTAGAATATTGGTGTCATCCAAAACTGTTTGGAGTTGGAAGGCAACTGCCCTCTCAATCACCTCGCCCAAAAATGGAAGATTCGACACTGGTCTATAATTGTTAAGGTCCAAGGAATCCAGGGAGGGCTTTTTCAGAAGCGGCCGCACCACCACTTCTTTCAAACATGATGGAAAATTCCCTCCCTGGAGAGATGCATTAACAATACGCTGTAGTTGTAATCCGACTGCATCTCCTCCTTGGACAACCAACAAGGAGGGACAGGGATCGAGAGGGCAGGTAGTCCTCTTCACTCGACCAAGCAGCTTGTCCACATCCTTGGTACTCACCAACTGAAACTGATCCAGTATAATCCTACTTGCGGAGTTACTGGACATTCTGCTTCTGCTACAATGAGGGAGTCTAAGTCGGCTCTTATCCGAGAGATTTTATCTGTGAAATGATCGTTAAAGGCATCACAGCGAGCAACCGTAGGCTCTAAAATCGGGTTCAGGGGGGAAGGTGTCTGCGTCAGGTGCAGCTCGGGCGTTCATGGCATCCATGACAAACATGGGCCTATCCCAATTGGTCTCTGGACCCACCCATTTAGCAGGTCACACCCTCGATGCTGTTTTCAGTTCCGAACAGAGAGATCTGTGGGTGGAGGTGATCAATACCTCTGCATTGTCATGGACAGATCATTTTCTGGTTAGGGTTAGTATCACAGCTACTATCCGCCCCTGCAGGGGTGGCTGACCTGTTAAGATGGTCCGCCCTCGAAGGTACACACCTGAGGGCGGACTCAGGTACACACACTCAATGTGATTCAATTCCTGAACAGGAAGTCTGGTCTGGTTGAGATTGTCTTTATAGACCACAGCTACTCCACCACCACCCCGCCCACTTTCCCTCACCTGCTCACTAACACAGTACCCAGCTGGGAGGGCCTGGGCCCATGTTGGGCCACTGTCATCTCCCAGCCAGGTCTCTGTGAAGCATGCCAGGTCCGCCTCCTCATCCAGAAGGAGGTCATAGCTTATATTTGTTTTGTTTTTAACTGACCTGGCATTGCATAAGAGCAAGGAGAGGTTCTGTGGGTGGCCTGGTTCGTTCTCCAAGTTCCCCAGGTTGACAGGGCGATCGGAAGGTAAGATGGGTATTATATATCTATCTCTCCTTCCCCTGTAATGGCATTTTGCCCTGCCATCGTCATTTCTGCTGGATGTGAATTTGCAGACACAATGTGTGCAGAGAAGAAAACTTTCTTCGCTGCACGTATTGCCACCCCATAGGAGCGAAGATGCTCTCTATGACGTGTCTTATCGGATATGAGTTGAGTTTTCCACCATCGGCGCTCCAGTCATCGTCCTTTCCGCTTCAGCTCCCTGAGATCTTCTGTAAACCAGGGTGCCCGGTTAGAAGCGGGCCGGAGAGGATGTTTGGGGGCGATCATGTCGATAGCCCTAATTAGATCTTGATTCCATCTGCCAACCAGGGCTTCAACAGGTTCGTCGACGGTACCAGCCATAGACCCCTCCAAGAGGATCCATTAGCCTTCGAGGGCGGACCATCTTAATAGGTCCGCCACCCCTGCAGGGGCGGATAGTAGCTGCGATACTAACCCTAACCAGAAAATGATCTGTCCATGACAATGCAGAGGTATTGATCACCTCCACAGATCTCTCTGTTCGGAACTGAAAACAGCATCAAGGGTGTGACCTGCTAAATGGGTGGGTCCAGAGACCAATTGGGATAGGCCTATGTTTGTCATGGATGCCATGAACTCCCGAGCTGCACCTGACAAACTGGTCCCAAATGGGATGTTGAAGTCGCCCAGGACCAAGAGCCTGGGCGAGTCCAACACCAGCTCCGAGACCAGTTCCGTGAGCTCGGCCAGGGAATCTGTTAGGCAGCGGGGTGGCCGGTACACCAACAGAATCCTTAGTCTATCCTTGGTCTTCAGACTCAGGTACACACACTCAATGTGATT